>CM057453.1:526462500-527705625 GCA_016271365.2 Neoceratodus forsteri | reverse complement strand
CAGCTTGATGAGTGACCAATCGGCTGAGGTGAGATCATTTAGTAGGGAGTTGAGGCAGAGAGAATTGAATGCTCTTGTGCGGACAGACCTTGGTGGGAGGTGGTTAGTGGGTCTGTGCACCTTTCTGATCACGTAGATCATGTGGTGGTCGCTCATTGAGTCCGGTAGGAGGCCAGCCTTTATAATCCTGTGTGGGTGTGTTGTAAGCGCCCAGTCCAGGAGGGAGTGGTTCAGGGATTTTGGATTTAGGCGGGTAGGTTGCTCGATCTGCTGAGAGAGGTTAAGGGCTTTAATCTTGCTACATAATTTTATGCAGTCTTTTTCTAGCCAGTTGTGGTTAAAATCTCCGAGGATATAGGCACTAGCCAGCTCTTTAAGCGAACCCAGGAGGTCCATTATGGTGGATGCTGGGGTAGCAGGGGCACAATATATCCCAGCTACAAACACCGGAGCGCTATGGGGTAGGACTAACTTTACCATCTTGGTATCAATAAGGGGCATGTTACATGGTAACTGGACAGAGGTATACTGGAGTTTGTTAAATAGATACATGGCTATGCCACCTCCTTTCTTGCTGCCTTGTCTATCCTGCCTTAATACAGTGAATCCAGGCAATGCAATTTCAGAGTCAGCATGACTTACCCCCAAGCTACTCAACTTGTTCACCAGTCTCCTATATAAAACTGTGTAGAAAGCTTAGCTGAAATCCAGGTAGGCCATATCCACTGCTCGTCCCTGGTCACCCTGTCAGAGAAACAGATCTGTCTGACATGATCTTCCTCCTGTGAATCCATGCTGCCTTGGATCATGTAACCCATTGGATTCAAGATATTCCATAGTCTTTTCCTTAAGTAGTGCTTCCATTAACCTACCCACCACTGAGGTCAGGCTGGCAGGCCAGTAATAGTCTCCTCCTTGTTCCCACTTTTGTGAAGCAGGACTACATCTGCCCTTCTCTAGTCCTCTGGGACCACTCTGGTCTCCAGTGATGTTTTAAATAGGTTTGTCAGAGGTGCAGCTAGTACCTCTCTCAGCACTCTTGGATGTACCCCATCTGGCCCCATAGCTTTGTTCATCTTCAGGTTAGTGAGTGCTTTCCCAACTCTCTCCCCAGAAAAAGGACTAGTGTCCATTTCCATTTCCTCAAAGCTTCTGGTGCCTTTTTGTGGTCCCTCCCCTTCCCCTTCCACTGTGAACACTGAGCAGATGTACTTGTTCAAGATGTCAGCCTTTTCTTGATTCCCCTCTGTACATTCTCTCCTCCGTCTTTAACTGTACAGTCCCTCCCTTTGTCTTCCTTTCTTCGCTAACCTACCTAAAAATTGTCCCCTTTTGATACTCCCTGAGCTATTCTTTCTTTGGTTTGTGCCTTTGTGCTCCTTACCGCTTTCCCTGCTTTCTTCTGTTTTCCATGAAACACTTCCCTATCCTACTCTCTCTGGGTCTCCTTATACCTTCTGAATGCCATTCTTTTAGCCTTTGCTGTTTCTGCCACCTCTTTTGAGAACCATAGTGGTTTCCTCTTTTGCTTTTGCTTGCCTGTGTGAAATAGAGCTTTGTTGCCTTTACTATGGCTTCCTTAAGTTTGGCACACTGTTCCTTCAACCCCCCACCAGTTCATTCCTGAGGTATTCACCCACCTTTATGAATGAGCCCTTCTGAAGTCCAGGACTGTCACCATTGTGTGGTTGGATTCCACAGCTCTTCTTAATTTGAACCACACTGTATGGTGATCACTGGTCCCCAGATGACTTCCTACCAGATTTCTGTAATACAATCCCAGTTAGTAAGCATCAGGACCAGTACAGCCTCATCATGCATGGGATCACTGACTAGTTGCCTGAGGAACGATCCCTGTAGGGAGTCCAGAATGTCACTGCTTCTGTCTGAAGCTGCAGCTGGGAGGCTCCAGTCTACATCTGACAGATTGAAGTCCCCCACTAGCAACACCTCCCCATATTCAGTCATTCTGCCAGTTCCTTCTATTATTTTCTTATCTAAGCTCTCCCCCTGTGTGGGAGGCCTGTAGATCACACCTGTCCGAATAGTGGCACCTTTTTCTGACTCATAGGTGACCCATAACACCTCTGCTGCCCCCCTGAATTCCCTGTGTTTCTGTTGCTTTTATGCTTTTCTTCACATAAGCACCACTTACAGGGCAAAAGCATTGGTATTCCATCATTATGCTGGCCCAAGTTGTTGGTCCCCTCTCTGTGGGGTTCACCCCTACTTCACAGATCTTCTTCCATGTTTGACCTAAACCTGGCCCTCAACAAGCTCATGGAAAAGCCTTTCGAGTGTGTGATCCCTATGAATTTCCATTAGCCCAGAAGATCGTTGAGTTGTAAGTGTGCTCTGATGACCATTGCACTCGGTTTTCCCCAGGGAAAAGATCATGCTGCACACAAACAGTTTCTACCCAAGAAGTTGTTACTGAGTCCGCTTGAATTCATGGAGCTGATGATGTTTTTTCCCCACCTAATGGTAGTTCTGTTGCTGAAAACCTGCATAGGTTGGATGTCGTCAGGCATACCCTTCTGTTTCACCACATCAGAGGACAGAAGAATTCCAGGGGGAACACTGAACAGCTGTTCATGACCCACGTGGAGTCCTTAAAGATGTTACCTCAAAGCAGAACATCTCTTGCTTGATTGTGTAGTGTATTCTGCACAGTTGCACTCTAGTCTCCTGTATGCCACCTTTGGGTATCAAAACCCATTTGACATGCCATACATTTGCTTTTATCACCACTGTTAGCGGCGTTCTGATAAGTGACAGTGGCAGGGCCACCTCCTAGTCATCTGCTTCCATTTTCACAACCCATTATCATCTAAACCTGCAGGCTTGCAGGGACACTGCTTTTAGGTCCTCCATCCTCATGTTCCACTTCAGCTAAGCTGAGGACTTTGTCCCCTCCAGCCTGGCCACTTTTTCACTAATGTGTCTGTGGAATGAATCCAGGTAGTTATAAAACTAAGTTGCTTGTAACTACAGATCTAACTTTGAGAGGGCTCTTGCAGTAGGCAACACCATTAGGACTAAACCGTCGGGACCACACAGAAAATTCTAGCTAGCAGTCTACCCCGACATCAGCACATCAACGTCCGATCTAATATAAAAGGGGCGGTCCCCCACACCCTTCTCAGTTCTTTTCCCGCCATCAACCTGCGCTTGTTGGACCTTGTTGGGCCTGTGGAAAGCAGCTCCCTGAAAGGACAGCCACACCACATGTGTTATTTGCCTAGGCCCGGACCACAACACCGAAGCCTGCCAGTAATTCAACCAAGTCATGCGGAAAAGGCACCAGAAGGTTCTGGAGACCCATCTCCTTCAGCAAAGATTGGCTGCCTTGGAAAAGAGCTACAGAGGCGGGCCACAGCAGGGACTTTTGCTGAGACTTCATCTTCGAAGAAGAAGCATAAAAAGCATCGGGACTGGGAATGGTCTGCTACAGAGTCACGGTTGCCTCTAGGGGCCGCGACAGATTCTGAGTCTTCTCCTGCGGGGGGGTTGATCTCTTCTTCCACACCAGCCCTCATTCCTTCTGGGCTGCCTGTGTACAAACCTTCTTCCATTATTTCTGTGGTGGGCAGTGCTCATGCAAGTTCAGAGGATTCCTCCACCGTCCCGCCGCCCCTGTTGCTCAGGCCAGTCCTTCGCAAAGGTCCGGAGACAAGTGGCCAGGCCAGTTCCTTGGATGAGTCTTCGGCTGTTTCCACCCTCCTGGCCTCAGTGTTTTCACTGGACCCTGCTTCGGAGCCCGATGATGGTCCGACACCCACTGTCGCCTTCTAAGCCATAGCCTGCATCTGTGGAGCTTCCGCCCATGGTGCCTTTGGCTCCACAGCCACCACTGGTGGTTTTCCTCTCAGGCCACTCCCCACCAGATGCCGGAAGGGACTACTGCCACCGGTCTTTCTTCAGTAAACCCAACGCAGATCCACTCTCCAGAGCCAGAGGGCCCTGCATCTCCGGGTCAGGTGTCCCCTGCCTCTCCACCGCTGGTAGTCACCTCGTCTCATAAGGAGCCGGTTCCTACCTTGGAGTTCTTGCCCGATCAGGTGCAGCAGTCTGTTTCAACCGCAGGTCGATCTGTGGAACCTTCGATCCCAGACTTGGACCTTCACTCCATGCCTTCTGGGCATTCAGGCTTGTTAGGCATGGCATCAAGCCCTGTTTATAGCCTCCTGATGCATTATCTGGCAGTAAGTTGCTCTTTTCACCCAATACTCCTTTGCCGGACATTGGCTGACGATAGCGCTCTTCTTAATGGCTAGTGGACATCTGCCCAAAGTCCAAACCCTGCCTAGTAACTGACAGTGGCTTCTCCTCTGCAGAGGGTCTCCCTTCCACTGGATATGGAGGCCCTCCCTTCCCATCTAGGCTGTCATTTGGGTGTGGTTACAGTCACAACCTCAGGTATGTCGCCCCTGCTGCACTCGGCCTCAGATTCTGAGGGGTCGTTACATGTTGTCTCGGACTCCTTGGAGTCTCCAACTTCCCCACCGCATTCTCCCCCAAGGGAAGTATGGATCTGGGACACTCCTAAGTTCCCTCCTGAGGACTCCTCATTCCTGGTGATGATGATAGCGCACTGAAGAGCAGGACCCTCAAAGGCGCCATCTGGCACAACATCTGTGCCTTCCAGAAGTTGAATCCGTGGATCTTCCCTCTTGTCAATCTTCGCCATTCATTACTGCTGGGTGTGAGCCAGAGGCATGCACCTGTACAGGAGCTTTTTTTTGGGGGGGGGAGTCTACGCCGATGGCGCTGCCCATGAAGCCCACTCATTGCGTGGTGCACAAGAGTTGGCCATTAGGCTCCGCAGACTTCTTCTCCACCCCAGTTCTGTTTCTCCCACTGTTGAAGTTGCACCTGCTGCATGAGTGTCAGAGTTGCTGTGTCATCGGGCCTTCTCTGAATTTTGACCAAAGTGTTACTGCTTCTCCATCCCGGTTCTAATTTTCACCCAACGCCATCTGGAAACCGGAAAGGGTGTTCCATTTATTGTCATTACTGACAATGCCGGGTCCTTTTTTGTGAATTTTGTTGCATTATTTTCATGCCATGTCTGGTTCGGAGGCTGAGAAAATCCAAAGCGGGCTGTGCCCCCCATATGTCAGTGCCCCTATGGCTGGCATTTTTCTGTGATGGACCAACATGATGTTTGCCTGTGTCCCAGTCAAAATATGGACAGCTGCGATGCCTGTTTCCCTATGGACCGCCGTGTTCTTGAGATCCGCATGCTTAAAGTCAGCAGGACCCCGCCGACTTTCGGAGGATGATATCGCTCTAGGGATGCCATGGCAAGATCTCTTGACCCTGCCTCCAGGTCCCCTCCCGGGTCTATACAGACTGGTGAGTAGGAAACCACCTCAGATTCCAGCCTTGCCATCGAGGAGGTTTTTTCCACAGTGCCGGAGGAGCGGTTTGGTTCCTTGTGAAGTCAGGTTGAAAGCACTGCCACAGCAGTCACCTCCATACAGGTGCAAGCTCCCCCAGTGTTGCGGCCCACGGCTGCTGGGCCCAGCACCGGTGGACCCTCGGCACCACTTCAGATCCCAGCACCGTTTGCGGTGCCAGTGATAGAGATAGTGCCGCAGGCGGAGCCATGTCCCATGGCACTGCTATTCATGGCACCGCTGGTTAGAGAGTTCCTGGGGTCATTAGTCTGATGGCATGTGTGGTCTCCTCTTCTTCAGAGGCAGATGATTCGCTGGCCAATTTGGACTGGCACCCCGACTCCTCTGAGTCAGAGAGTCCTCATGGATGCGCCACCAGGTGGCCCAGTGTTCACTCCCCGGAGTCTGTGGTCCCTGTGGCCCCTCACGCTGATGCCAGTGTTGGGGGTGCTGCGGTGGATAACAGTCTCAAGGGACCTGGTGTGGTGGTCTTGACTGCGGGGACCAGGGCAGCTGCCATTTCTGGTGATGCCATGGCCTCCTTGGTGGGGATGGGGACCTCCTCTTCTGTGACATCCCTCAGGGGGCCTGCAGGATTGGGAAACACCTTGGCACTGGGTTCGAGGAAAAGGGCATCCTCGGAGTCTGAGGGGTTGAGAGGCCGGGTGAGGTGCAAAGGCCTTCTTCCACTACCCTACGGGGAGTGGGGAGGAGCCGAAGCACTGAACCCCACTTCTCCTCCTCTGAGACTTCAGGGGCACCCTTAGTGGGCAGTACTGAAGGTTGCCCTTCTAGAACCATGCAACCTCAATTGCACCATAGGGGAGATTTCTCCCTCCGGGCTCAGCCAGGTTTTGTTCACTCATTTGCAGCGTTCGCTGACTGGATCGACTCTTGGGTCCCTCTGCATGGGAGAAACTTCTGCGGGGTCTGAGAGTCCTGGCAGAGGCTGGGCACTTTCTGTGAGGTGCCCTTCCCCAATCCCTCTGTAGACACAACCCCCCCCCCCCCAAGGCCATGTGGGCCGTACGGGACCTTTAACCTGGGAGACATTCAGGGCCACTGCGGCAGCCTGCCCTAGGTATGCTAGAGCTATGGACGAGCAGGTCTTTCGCCTGTCTCCCCCACCCCAGGAGGACTCTGAACACCAGAGTTCCTTTACTTCTTTATCTGAAGAAGAGGAACATTCTGTCCATCTTTCCTTCTACGCTGATTTCTCCAAGTATCAGCGGTTCCTCTCAAGGTTAGTTCAAGAACTCCACATCTCCCATATGATAAGATGCAATACCGATCAGGAGACGCGCTCTTTTCCGAGCAAATTCACTGCCAACCACCTACTGGTGCCTTCCTGGCCTATTCCCTTCCAGAATGCGTCTATCCGCACCTGGTGGTCACCAACTGCCACATCCCCAGCCCCAGTGGACTGCAGGAGGAGGTATTGCGCTTGGTTCTCTGCCTCACCCACCTTCAGGGCTGACTGCTTTAGACACTCCTTCCAGGCTTCAACACCCAGCACACGACTGACCACCGGATCCGGATTCCACTGAGTTCGACCGGTGGAGAAGGAGAGTTTTCTCGTCAGCTCATATGTTACTCTGCATCAGCTCACATCAGGCTCACCATGCTGCCTACAACAGGCACCTGTGGTCAGTGCTGGCGGTGCCTGGCGCAGGTCTTAGCATCCTTGCCTGATTCGGAGGAATCTAGGCAAGCCATTGCCCTCTCTGCACAGGGTCTGGAGCTTGCAAGGCACCAAGCAAAGACATTATATGATGCCAACGAGGTGCTTTCAGACCGACAGGGACAGTGATTTGCATCAGGTGGACTGCATGGCTTCGCCTGTCTAGATTGTCACCCATTGCCCGGCGTAGGGTGATTTCCTCCGCTTTCCAGGGGACCTGTCTTCTCTCCCGCAGGGCGAGGAGGTATCTTCAGGGGTATCTTCCATTTCCCTGTCCATAGGGGACACCTCCTCGGCCTGACCAGCCTTAGGCTATATTGACCTAGGATGGCAATAAGGTCTCCCCCTCCTGCATCTCTCCCACAGGAGGAGGATGGAATCTGTTTCCTCAGGGCAGTGCTAGGTCCCCTCTGGGGAGCTTGGCACTCTCCCAGCAGTAATGAATGGTAAAGACTGACAAGGGGAGGATATGAAAATTATGTACCTACTGTAATTCTTGATCTTCTCTTGTATCTTCACCATTCATTACTGATTCCCACCCACCTTTCCCTCCTGGGCCTCAGCTCTTGGGCGCCGCCTCCACCCTGCTCACCCCCTCCCCTTGAGACCAGTTGGGGACAGAGTCTCCCTGGTTCCTCAGGACTCTTTGGTTCCGTCTCTAAAAGTCATAGAGCACCCAACCTAGGAGGGTCGCATGTAGGGTCTTCGCCCTGGCCTTGGAGGTAACTCCCTGGGATTCTCAGTGGGGTGCACTGTGGTATCCTCCTTAACCTGTCACAAATAATCTGTTATTCTCCTTTTCTTGAAGTGGGGACTGCATCGGTGCATCTTGTGGGAGAACCCATAGGGATTTTCCTCCCCCTTTCTCTTCTCACTTCCCCTCTACCTTAGAGGTCATTCTGGACAGAGTCCTCTCCTGTCTAAGGCCCCCGGACCAAGCCGTCGGGTGTTAAACCGTAGGGGGCCATGTTCCAGGATTTTCATCCCAAATGTGGGTTTAGAGGTGAGAAGGGGGGTGCTGACTCCACCATGTTTTGTATTCTCCAAGACCATATCAAATTCTCTTGTTCTGGACCTCTGTCCAGTGGTCCCTGAAGTTGATGGGCTCCTTGCACCTGTGTCTTCATATCTTTCGAGTTTTTGAGGCTAAAATAAGCCAATGGTCTTCCAGCTCAGCCTGGCTCATTTCCTGTGCTGTCACCCAAGGATTGGGGCCCTATGGCCTCTTAGGGTAAAAAGTCCAATCCCTCTGTCCTCTGGTCGGCTTCTTCTTTTTTCAGTTTATATCCTTTCCTTTTCCTGTCCCTCGGCTCTCTTCTATCCCTCTTTGTTTCACCCTCTCCGGCAGAACAGAACTGGGGTGGAGGATGAGTCTACGGCCAGCCCTTGTGCACCACGCAATGCGTGAGCCTCGTGGGCAGCGCCATTGGCGCTGACCCCCCCCCAAAAAAAAAAGCTCCCGTACAGGTGCACGCCTCCGGCTTACACCCAACAGTAATGAATGGTAAAGATACAAAAGAAGATCAAGAATTACGGTAGGTATGTAATTTCCATTTCTAGGATCATGGATATGTTGTTCATCCACACTGTTTGGCATGTCCCTTCCCTTTCAGATGATGCTGGAAGGTCTTCAAGCTGGCTCCTTCCACCCACCCGAGTGATATAATCCTCAGTTCCGACACATGATGCCAGATCTTCCTTTCTGCTGGAAGATGCAGGTTCCCTTCTTCTCGCTCCCATGTGTATTAGGCCCTGGCGTTCCAAAACTCTGTTTTACCTATCAAGATTCACAGAATTTCTCTGAATTATTTCATTCTAGTGACTGCGATGGAGGACGACTCATCGCCTTGGTTCTGCTGGTGTCCCTGCGGGCAAAAAATGTCTATGACTGACCCGCATGCCACGTGTGTGTACTGCCTGGGCCTTGAACATGGCATTCAGGCCTGCGACCTATATTGCTCTTTTCATCCAAATGTTTTGGATGATCGCGTCGTGCATCTCCAGCTCGGATGTCCAGAAAAATGGCACCTGCCGGTCAAATCAAAGGATGCCTGCCATTCGATCTCTGTGGCCGCGGGGTCCGTGGAACTGTTGGAACAGATGAAGGCCTTCGGAGCGGAGGCGGCTCATGCTACTGAGATCTCGTCTTCGCCCTCATTTTCGTTCCTCTAAAACTAGGCTCATCTTTCTCTGATTCCTTCAAGGAGCTGGTCCAATCCCTTTCCACTTGTGTGGAAGGTCCTGGCTCGCATATCTCCAGATCCCACAAAAAAGGAATCAAAGGAACCGAGAGAAGTCCCGTCTCATCGACATTGCTCTTGGGACAGAGAGAGATCTTGGTCCTGGGAGTCTCCTCTTTTTCGACTTTGGTCGAAGTTGTGGCCTTGGCCGCTGACCTCATGGTGCCCCTGTCAGGTCAGCCAGCCCAAACGCTGGATGACGATCCGGTTGAGAGATCATCCTCGACCCCGTCGTTGACCAAGGAGGCCAACAGCTCCTTATTTAGGACTCCGGTCCTTTCGGAACTCGCTGATGAGGCGACCCAGCCATCCATGTGGCAAGAGCCTTGAACCAACTGGTGGATGCCTCAGCCAGGTAGACGGAAATGTCCCATGAGTGGTCTCTTCACCCAGAGGTAGTTTGCAGCCTGTTCTCCCTGTGGGGCACCCCTCAGGTGGTCCTGTTTGCCTCAAGGGAGAATACAAAGCTGAGGCTGTTTCCTGCCCACCCCCTTCGTCAGGGCTCGCTGCAGGGGGATGCCTTCTCGAGACCGTGGACCCCAGGCCTCTTCTATGCCTTCTCTTCATTTCCCTTGATCTACACGGTGCTTCTCAAGGCGAGAAGGGACAAGGCAAAGGTGATTCTGGTAGCCCTAGATTGGCCATGCCAATTCTAGTATCCAGATCTCCACTGCCTCAGCAACAGGCTTCCGAGGTGTTTTCCAGTACACCTGGGCCGGATATCGGTCAGTCAAGGGAAGGTATTCCATCCGGGCCTTCAGTCCCTGCACCTGACAGCCTGGTACCTGAGCGGCTAGAGCTCCAGGCTTTGGGTCTTTCCAACTTTGTCCTCAGCGTAGTTGAGGCATCTAGGAAGGAGTCAACCAGGAGTTACTTTGCCTTCATTTGGAAAAGGTTTTTCATTTGGTGTCAGGGCAAGGGCCTAGACCCTAAGTTCCTGTCCTGTGGCCAGTATCCTCGACCACCTTTGGTCCCTCTCCAGAGGAGGTCTCTAGATGACTACCCTTAAGGAGCACCTGGCAGCCATCTCCGCTTACTGGGCGCGGACCAGTCAGCAGACGGTGGCACAGGAGACAGTGGTCTTATGCTTTGTCAAGGGCCTCAATCACATATCCACTCCAGTGTGTGAACCTCCACCTCCATGGGATCTACTACTGGTTTTGGCAAAACGCATGGGCAAGCCATTCGAAGTGATGCACAGGTGTGAGATGTCACATCTGTCATGAAAGACTGCCTTCCTGGTGGCTATCATGTCAGCCAGAAGGCCTGGGGAGCTCCAGGCACTCTTGGTGGAGTCTCCATGCCTGGTCTTTCCCAGGGACAAGGTTGTCCTGTGCCCCCAAACCGAAGTTCTTTCCGAAGGTGGTGTTAGAGTTTCACCTTAACCAGGTGTTAACTCTGCCTGTGTTCTACCCGAACTACACGTCGGAGACAGAGTACAGGCTCCATACTCTGGACCTGAGATGAGTGCTGTCTTATTATAAGGAGTGGACGGCTGAAGTTTGGGGAGAGGTTCGGCAGCTGTTTGTCACCTATGCTGAAGCCGCACCTGGCAGACCTGCAGTAAAGCGGACGATTGGCAGATGGATTACATTTTGCATTGATCTCTGCTGTAGGTTGGCGGGCAGGGAGCCACCCGTAGTGCTAAGGGCTTACTCTACCCCCCATACCGCTGCACCCAGGTGGTAAATACCTCGGCTCCACCCCATGACGCCAGATCTTCCTTTCCGCTGGAAGATACAGGTTCCCTCGTGCTTTTTTGCAGCGATTGAGGCCTTGGAGTCTAATCAACGGTTTTCACTGCATCTTCTCGCTTTGAAACTCATAAAAGTATACGACTCGGATCCGAACCTTTTGGACATGGATGACAAGTAGTCCCCGAGTTTCGCTTAGGTGTCCTTGTGGGCAAAATGTAATACGCGACCCCCACCTCTCGTCGTTTATTGCCTCGGTACTGTACGTGATACCTCGTAATGCACTATTTGCTCTGCCTTCCATCCCACTGTTCTGGAGGACCGTCAGGCGTGCCTGAAGCTGGGGAGACCGGAGCATCGCAATCCACCAGTGAAATCAAAGGAGGCCAGGTGGGCGGTCTCCGCGGCTGGGGGATCTGCCAAGCAGCTCGAGCAGATGGCGGCCTTCGAGGAAGAAGCTGCCCAAGCTTTGGCCAACCGAAGCTTCTTCGTGCTGCTCAACTGGGGCTCCACCTTCTCAGGATCCTTTTGGGATTTGTGCCAGTCTCTCCCTACTAAGGGTGAGGTGCCCTCGGGCTCGCACTCCTCCCGATCCAAAAAGAAGGATCCAAAACCGTCTTCTTCTAGCCGAAGAAGACGCACCTGGGTGACGAGCGGTCCACTTCCAGGAAGCAAGGGTCGACTACGGTTGAGACCTCCTCGGTGCCGGTTTTTCAGACCTTCCGTCTGGACAAGCACTGAAGTCGAGGACATAGCTGAACCGGCCGAGATTTGTCTCGACTAATTGAGCCATTATGCATACGACACCTGTCGACGACTCTCTGGAAAAGGCATCCTATTCTCTCTTTCCCCAACGAGGAAACCCGTCCAGCAGGTATCCGATCGAGGGCCAAGAGCCGGATCCTGTTTCACACCGAGTCCGCCTCCCTGACCGACAGAGTCGACGGTCTCGACAGGAGTAAGTCCTTTTCGGTCGGAAGACCCAAGAAAAGACACAAACACTCCGGAAGAGCGCCGCCACTGTTCCTCATCCTCCTCTGATGAGGAGAAGCTGACGGAAACTCCGTCGACACTATGAGGATCTATGTGACAGCAACACTGCTAACAGGCCAGAAACAGCTACTGGCCGGTTCCGGCTATCACTTGGCCCTCAGCCTCTTGGGCGACACCGTCATCTTCGGCCTCTAGGGCTCCGGTTCCTTTAAGTGGCCCCGTGCTTGCTTCGGCTCGGCGGCTACAGGCTCCCCACCAATTTTGGTGGAACCTCCACAAAACAGCCCCTGGGAGGGTTCCTTCTAAGGAGGGCTGACAGTCTTGGGTCTCCCTCATAGACTGTCATTGACTGACTACCCCTGACGCTTCCTAGGCGACGAGGGAGATTTAGGCGGAAGCTTTGTATCTGGACTCTTCCAATTGATAATACTGCCTTCATTCTCATGACGAGCTGTCGGTGTCGGGCTTGGAAGAAGGGCGTTCTTCCTTTCAGGGCATCCTTCGACTCATTTCAGAGTCCACAGGAAGGCCTTTGCAGCCTATACAGAAATTAGCATTTTGTACTTTACATTTTTGTTTGTTGATTTTTCATTCACTTGATTCACTCCCTTTCCCTGTAAGTGCCTCGGAGTACATTTGCTAGAAAGGCGTTGCATCAAATAAAATGGTATTGTACTCTGATGCTAGTGACCTGGAATTCATGCCCTGAGCCCAAGTAGTCAAGAGGGGCTGGCACAAGGGTATCACGCATCTCACTGCTTGGGTAGCATCTTCCACTGCTAGACTGCCACCTGGGTGACCATAAGTGACCATGCAGTCAGAGAGTGCTAGCTGATGGGAAGGATGCATGCATGGCGTGCTGGCATGCTGATGCACACTTGCACCCCGTGTACTTGTGGGTGGTATTCCCCAAGCCAGTAAATTATAGCAGAAAATGAGGATGGGCTTCCAAAGAATGATGCTCCAGTGTCTCCCCCCCAAACTACAGTTTCTCCCCTTCGGGGGTGATCCTCACCATACTAGCCTCCTCTCTCTTTCCAGGAGGCCAGATTTTAGAGGTGGAACCAGGCACCAGCTCCCTGCAGCTGAACCCCATCATGGCAGGGGGAATGACTACAGGGGAAATGCAGACTGTACTGGATCAGAAGCTAGAGGGGATGTCAGACTGGGAGTGGGAGCCGCTGGAAGATACTCTTCTCCACTGGTGACTGTGAGGAAAGCATACTGATGCCACTTTGCTACTGACACCTGGGTGAGCACAGGTGACGATGCAAACAGCCACGCTGGAAGATTGGGGGGGGAGGATGCTGGTGGGTACTCCTGCGGCATGGTCAGTGTACACACACTAAGCCCTGACTCCGTGGTGTCTCAGAGGTGGGGAATGCTGAACATTAAAAAACAGCCCCAACATGTAGGGTGATTCCCGGTACTCTTGGGCCCCCAACCTGTCGACCACGGAATCCTTCAATGGGTCTCCAGAAGGAGGCACTGAACTGAGGGCCCAACCATGGAGGTGAGAGGCTGGGTGGTCACCAGGGCAGAAGGGGTGGTGCTGCAGTACTGGGAGCATATGCAACCAACTGAAACAAAAAAGGTATTGCGTTGCGGGCCTACAGCTTTGAATCCTTTGTGGTTGTTACACAGAGAAGGCCCACTGCAACATTCAAGATTACAAATCAGCTATGAAACCCAAATGGCGCTGTGAGACAGATTTGAAAGTGAAGTTGTCTTACTGTCTGAAGCTTTTAAACCTTTGCAGTTATTGTGCTTTAACTGCAGTGGGACATATAAATAATGTACACTTGTCAGGCAAGCATTAGCATATTAACGATTTTAGTAACATTTCAGGAACCCAGATGTTGTCTGACTGAGCAATCAACCAGAAATGTTTATTATTTTTTTGGCAATAAGCAACCAGGAAATGAAACTGTTACCAGAGGGGGTTGTAGTGTGAGATGAAGATGAGTACTAAAACAAATCTCAAGCCAAGGAATTATGCAAGTGACTTGAAAGAGAATGTGAACAGCAACATCCCCGTCCTAATTATGCTGGTGAACTGATCGCCTTTTTATTACTGCCATTTATCACTTCTGAAGGGTTTTCAGCTGGGATTATTACAGAATGTCAATGAGATACCATCCTCGAACACCAGCGTGGGCTCTGCAACCCAATGGTCCTTTAGGGATCACTTCTTTAAAAAAGAAAATATGACACGTTCTTGCTGACGCACACAATTTAAAACAAGGCCCATGAAAGCTGCTTTCCCTGTGCATTGCTTTTGATATGTGAACTTTTACCGATCAAGGTTAATCAGCCGGTTTAGAGTAAACCAAAACCATTAGGTTTGCAGAAACTGCATTAAATGTTTACGTCTTCTAGGTGCTTGACTTTATCCCAAAAAGGCAAGATAGACTAAGTTAACTGTAGTTTTTACCGCTGGTGTTCAGTCCTTCATCACATTTGCACAGTTCCACTGAGCATGCGCACAGTCCTCAGAAAACCCTCTGATTTGGCTCTCCCACTTCTTCTCATGTTCACACCCCTCCACGTTTCAGATCTTCGAATGAATCACTGGAAAAGTGAGGACTGCCCAGACAGCAACAAACAAATGAGGGCAAATGCCCAAGGGAGGTCAGGTGGGCTGTGTTACTGTAGAAGGAATGCTAGTAGTAAAAAAGTACAGTTATGCAAGAACTTATCGTAACAGTAGATCTTCAAGAGGAGCTCTTGCAGTAGGCAACACCTTTAGGACTAAGCTACCAGGCACCAGGACCACATGGAAAAATTCTAGCTAGCAGTCTTCAACGGGGAACTGCCCCCGACTTCGGTACGTCGACGTCCAATCTAGTATAGGAGGGGCGGTCCTCCATATCCACCTCAGTTTTCCCCGCTGGAGACCCTGAAAACAAGCTCCAACAGGGAAAAAGAGGCCTCCTGTAGCTAAGAAAGGCCGAGATGGAAATAGCACATGGGGATGGAAGGAAGGAAAAACATGCCTACTGCAAGAGATCCTCTTGAAGGCCTACTGTTACAGCAAGTTCTTATGTAACTGTTCCATTTAACTTTGAGGGGGCTGTTGCAGTAGGCAACATGGTTAGGACTGAGTCCCAAGCAGTGCCCGAAGGGAAAAAACCCAGGAAGAGGAAAGAGGAATGCAATAAACGGAGAGGGCAAGGAGGCCGAAGCAATCCTCAGCCTAAGTCTGGCCCTCCGAAAGGGAGGGGGGCAGCAGGGTAAAAGCCCTGGCAGACATAGGCTGTGGCCAACAAAAAGAAGTCCAAAGGAATAATAGTCCCAAGGGCGATGGGAGCCAAAAGGCTACCAAACAAACAGGATACGCTCTCCAAAAGAGAAAACCTTCTCTTGTTTTGTTGAGAAAAAATAGAGGACCATGAATGGACTGAATCAGACCTGGGAAGGGTCTCTTCGATGTCAACAAGCTCCCTTAACTCCTGTGAGAATTTCAGGGAAGAAAAAATGGGGATCAGGGAGCCCTGGGAGGGACCAACTTAAAGAGGGAAGGAAACCGCACCTCTGAAAAGAGGTAGGAAATAAGGTCCCTAGGACAATACTTGTTTTCGAATGAAAGCTGAAGCTAAAGGCCACCCAAAGAGAAAAGGGTCCATGGGGGGGGGGAAATGGCTTTTTCTTCCCGAAAAGGTATTGAGAGACCCTGGTAGGACCAACTCCTGGTTGCCTTATGAAAGGAGAAGGATTGGGGTGTCCTGGAAAGAAGCTCAAAACGACTGGGTGAGGCGTGAAGAAAAAACTCACTTCTGTGACTTCCCCCCCGGAGGAGGGATACCCCTCAAAGGGACCCTGGATCTCATCCCTCGTAGGGAAAAGAAGAGAAAGGAGGAGGCGGCCTAGAGAATGGTAAAGACCAATAAGCTTGGACCGTTGGCCCCTCAGGCCGAACATGAAGGGCCCAGGTGAGAACAGCAAGGGCTGATGTCAGGTCTGAAGGAGTAAAATCTCGCTGCCGTCAGACGAACGCTGGGTGGTATGATGGCACGTCCTAAAAACGAGAGTTGGGATCACCTTCAGGGCCATCTCCCCCAAAAACCCCAATGTGAATAAGGCCACAAGCAGTCACAGACAGGCGTGGGAGAGGCAAGCAAAGGACACATTCCTGCCCTGAACCCACGCTCCCCGTGGGGTCTAGGGAGGCCACCCTGGGTACCCATCAACAGGAAGGCCAGCGTGCACGAATAGAACCCTAGAGATAAAGGCATAAGTCAGCCGGTCTGCAATGCAGAAGGCCAGAGCAGGGTGAGGCGTATCTCGGAGGAGGGCCTGGGGCTCTCGCTCACTGTCCAGGTTGTCTGGGGCTCACCCTGAGAGGATGGAGACAGTAAAGCCCCACGAACAGGAAAAACTGACAAGATATGGAAGAGCTGACCCAGGCCAAGACTGAAGGGCCCAAGGTCAGCGAAATCCAAGGAGCCCTCCTGAAGGAAAAAAAGAAATGGGGGGGGTCCTGCAGGGGTCCAGATAATAAGGCTATCCCTCAGCACCGGAGAGGAACAGGGAAGCCTGCTAATCCAAACGGACACAAGGAGGCTCTTGTAAAGAACACACATCACACCTGAAAAACCAGGGAGTGTCAGGCAGGCCACCCAATGCATCCGGCAACAAGAGGGCCGATAAGTGAAAGCTTAACCATAAGGTTGTAAGCCCTTAAAGGAGATGAACCCGAAATGGGCACTCACTGACTCGGGTGGACATCGAGGTGGTTGCTTACGATCAAGTCCCCTGAGGCACATCCAAAGAGGCCCACACAGGCGAAGCTGCGCTAATGTAGGAGAATGTCAATACCGAAGAGGGCGTCCTAAGGGAACCCTAACAACAACTGGAAGGGCTGGTTAGAGCCAAAGTTGGAGGCCTGTCGGGCTGCAGACTCAGAGGGAGAGCCCGAAGGGAAAAGGAGTCCTGCAGTGGCCCCAACCAGCGGTGTCAGGCATAAGTCTAAGAAAGAGTGCCGCTGCCCACAAAGAAGGCAACTGATTTAAAGGTGATACACGGTGCCCTGACAAACACAAATAAAAAAAGGTGGTTGACGGGCCGGTGCTGAGTCCCAACCCAAAACCAGAGAAATTAACTGACCAGAAGAAAGGTCGGTAGGACCCTGGAGGAAAGGGAGACCGCACTCAGGCACGGTGGGAGGGTCGGAGGGGTTCACTCCAGCTCTAAACTCCATTGAGGGCTGTGCTGTCCCCCTCAAGCAAAGACAGGGATGAAAGGCGCAGGCCCAACGCCAGTAGATCCACTTTAATATCTGTGCTGAACAATGGATGCCGACGGCCCGGCTAGAGGAGCATGAAGCCCAGTGTCCGCAAAAGGAAGAGGGCAGGGCTGTACCCTCCCGAAAAAATGTAACCCAGGAGAGCCTGGGCGCCGCAGACGGTGATCACCTTGGGCCCAACACAGCAGAGACATCCCTAGTAAGGAAACAATAAGGAGAATTGTGCAAATGCCAAAGCAAAAGGAGTGTCCCTCTTTGTTTGGTTCTCCCAACCCATTGAAAAGGAAGGGAGAGAGGGTCAGGGAGGTTTAAAAGGAGGTAGCAGACGCCGATGGCGCCGCTATCTCTGCCCTATGGGTCTTAACAGCTGAGGCAGCTGTGGCTGAAGAGGCCTGGTGCTTGCCCCATGTCCTGGAGAGCTGACGATGCTGGGGTTGCTGTCCTTGAAGGCAAACTGAAGGCAGGTGTGCCTGGCTCCAGGACCAAGGAAGCTGGTATGAAGGGAAGTTCCGCAGTCTTGCAGGGAGGACAGCAATGCCTGAACATCCTCCCCGAACAACACAGGGCTCAGGAAAGGTGCATCCAGAATGCAAGCCTAAACCACTGGAGTAAAGTCAATCAGACGAAGCCAAGCGTGGCGCCTGATACAGATGGCGGAGGCTGAACTGTGGGGGGCAGCATCCACCATGTTGTATAAGGCACGGAGGGCGTGAAAACCGACTTTAAGAGGCACAATCCAGGAGTTGCTCCATCTGAGACTGAGCAGGGGACTCTGGCATGGATTGAAGCAGAGTCCCTGTCTGCCCAAAGAGGGATTGCTGGTGCATGAGCATATGAGCTAGGTAGTTCCGAGTCCACAAGGCCAGGGACAAAGAAGCATAGACCTTATGCCTTAGAATGTCCAAATGTTTGGACTCCCTATCCAAAGGGTACTCCTGATGACTGGACCCTTCGCACTCCACCTGGGCCCCGAAAATACAGAGGGGTCAGCCTTGGGGTGGGAGTCAAAGTGACTCTTGCTGTCCGGTGAATGATATAGCCGGTTGGCCTTCCGAGGTGTGGCAGGAACTGACGCTGGCTGCTGCCACACCATAGATGAAATATCATCCTGTGGAGCCACCACCAAGGGGGGAATAAAAACAGGTTACTCACCTGTAACAGTAGTTCTAGGAGTGGTATATGTTGTTCATCCACACTGTCTGGCATTGTCCCTTTCCCTTTAAATCTTGCCGGAAGTCTTCAATGGCTCCTCCCACCCACCGGGTGGTAAATACTCTGGCTCTGCCCCGCGCGCAGATCTAGCCCGCTGGAAGCCAGGTTGGTGTGCCTTAAGCCGGGAGGTCGAGGTGGCAGGGATGAACAACATATACCACTCCTAGAACTACTGTTACAGGTGAGTAACCTGTTTTTCTAGGAGCGTGGATATGTTGTTCATCCACACTGTCTGGCAGACTCCTAGCAGTTCTCCAGGAGGAGGGAGGCAAGGCGCACCCCCTACTTAGGAAACAGAGATTGGAGAACCGAGGCCCCAAAACCAGCATCACGTCGTGACTCTAGGTCGATGTGGTAATGGGTAATAAAGGTGTTTGCTGACTTCCAGGTAGCAGCCCGACAGATTTCCTGGATAGGGATGTCCCTGGAAGCAGCCACCAAAGCAGCAGTATGGCGGGTAGAATGAGCCCTTATCCCTTTGGGAGGCTCCTTGCCCGCCAATTCATAACACAGACTTATGCATGATGTAATCCATCTGGCAATAGTCCGTTTAGCTGCAGGTCTGCCAGAAACGGCTTCAGCGTAGGTGACAAACAGCTGGCGAACCTCTCCCCGGATTTCCGCCATCCTCTCCTTGTAGTAGGAGAGAGCACGCCTGAGGTCCAGAGTATGGAGCCTGTACTCGGCATCCGAGGTGTAGTTAGGGTAATATACCGGCAGAGTCAACACCTGGTTGAGGTGAAACTCTGACACCACCTTCGGAAGGAATTTCGGGTGGGGGCGCAGGACAACTTTGTCCCTGTGAAAGACCAGATAAGGGGAGTCCACTGAAAGCACCTGGAGCTGCCCCATCCTTCTGGCTGACGTGATAGCCACCAAGAAGGCAGTCTTCCACGACAAGTGCGAGAGCTCACACTTGTGCATGGGTTCGAATGGCTTTCCTGTGAGCTTTGCCAAAACCAGCAAAAGATCCCACGGAGGTGGAGGTTCACGCACCAGAGGGGATATGTGATCCAGGCCTTTGAAAAAGCGCCCGATCACCGTCTCCTGAGCCAACGTCGGCTGACCGGCCCGCACCCGGTAAGCAGAGATGGCTGCCAGGTGCACCCTAAGGGTCGATGACCGAAGACCCCCTTTGGAGAGGGACCAAAGGTAGTCTAGAATGTTAGCCACAGAGCAGGATAAGGGGTCCAGGCTTTTTCCTGACACCAAATGGAAAATCTTTTCCACTTTAAGGCATAACATTTCCTGGTCGATTCTTTTGAGATGCCTCCACCACGGTGTAGACATCCTCAGAAAGACCCAAAGCCTGGAACTCTAGCTCAGGAACCAGGCTGTGAGGTGCAGGATTGAAGGTCCAGTGGAAGACCTTCCCCTGGTTCAGCGATATCAGGTCCGGGCGTGTACACAGCCGCTCCGGGGTCCTGCAGCTAAGGCTGAGGAGATCTGGATACCAGAACTGGCATGGCCAATCTGGGGCTACCAGAATCACTTTCGCCTTGTCCCTCCTCACCTTGAGTAACACCTTGTGGATCAAGGGAAATGGAGGGAAGGCGTAGAAGAGGCCTGGGGTCCACGGCCTCGAGAAGGCATCCCCCTGCAGCGAACCCCGCTGAGGGGGGCGGGCATGGTACAGCCTCAGCTTGGTGTTCTCCCTGGAGGCAAACAGGTCCACCAACGGTTTGCCCCAATGGGAGAACAGGTCGTAAGCTACCTCTGGATGGATAGACCACTCGTGAGATGTCTGGCCTATGCGGCTGAGAGCATCCGCCATTTGGTTCGCGACTCCTGCCTCATAGATGGCTAGGAGATTGGCCTCCAGCCGGCTGATGAAGGTCCAGATCCACAGCAGACGGGAGTGCGTGCCGCCCTGTTTGTTGAGGTAGTACATGGTTGTGGTATTGTCCGTCTGGACTTGAACCACTTGACCCCGGAGCTGAGGAGCGAAAGCTGACAGGGCCAGTCTGACTGCTCTGAGCTCCAGCAGGTTGATGTGGCATCGGGACTCCGTGGGGGTCCAGAACCCATGAGGCCCTCTTGTCCCCATGTGGGCTCCCGGCCCATGAGAGAGAGGCGTCGGTTATGGGGCGACCGTCGGCTCAGGCGTCTAGGCGGGACTCCGTCCTGCAAATGACCGGGGCGGTCCACCACTGGAGAGCGTCCCACATCCTCTGGGTGACTGTGATCAGCTGGTCGAAGAGACCCTGACGCTGAGACCACTGGGCAGCCAGCTCCCATTGAAGGGGGCACATGTGCAGTCTGGCCCAACGGACCACTGAGGTGCACGCCGCCATGTAACCCAGGAGGCGCAGGAAGTCCCGGGCAGGGCGCAAGTGCCCAACCAGAAATGATTGGGCAAAGGAGGAGAGAACCTCCGCCCTGTCCGCCGGAGTCGAGCTCTGCCCGATGAAGCCCATCACCTGAGAAGGTACGAGTTCTGATTTGGCCTCATTGATCAGAAGGCCCAAGTGAGAGCAGGTTTGGAGGGTCAGGTCCCTGGACCTCTCCACCTCCTGAAGGGAGGAACCTGCCAGGAGCCAGTCGTCTAGATAGGGGTAAATACGGACCCCTTGACACCGTAGATGGGCTGCCACCACTGCGATGCATTTGGTGAAGACCCTTGGGGCCGATGACAGGCCGAACGGCATGGCTCTGAACTCGTACAGGGTCCCTTCAACCCTGAAGTGGAGGAACCGCTGGTGGGACGGACGGATTGGGACGTGGTAAAAAGCGTCCTGAAGATCCAGTGTACAGAACCGCATGTTTCGCTCCAGGGATGGTATGATCTGGTTCAGAGTTACCATCCGGAAGCTGCGAGACCTGAGATACCGATTCAGGTCATGGAGATCTAGAATGGGGCGCAAACCCCCTGTCCGCTTGGGCACCAGGAAATACCTGGAGACGAAGCCTGGGTCTGAAGGAGGATCCGGCACTGGGGCAACCGCCTCTTTGAGTAGGAGTTGCGCAATGTCTTCCCGAAGGGCAGACTGGGTGTCAACTGAGATCCTTTCCTCCCATGGGGCACGGGCTCGGCTGGGAGGGTACTGCTCGAACTCTAGGGGCAGCCCCTGCCCGACCACTTCCAGAACCCACCTGTCTGAAGTGATACCGGACCAGGCGGAAAGGAAGTGGCGGAGCCGGCCCCCCAGAGAGGACCCAGAACTGGCGTGACTGGTGCGGGGGAGGCCACCCCCGACCCGTCACTGTGCAGGCTTAGAGGAGGAGGAGGAGGAGGCAGCTGGACCAGCACCTCGGCCTCCCTTGCGGGGCTGCTGGGGACCTTGCTTGGGCCTAGGGCGCCAAGCTTGAGCCTGCTGCTGTTGTTGACCTCCTTGGAAGGAGGGCTGCCTGACCGCAGGGGAAGAATGCCGAAAAGGCTTCTTCTTGCGCTTCTGCTGGTTCTTGCCTGAAGAACCCTTAGCCGAGGTGGCATCTAAGGTGGCATTAGACTGCTCAATGTGCTGAAGATGACCTCCCACTCCCGGACCGAAGAGGTCGGTGCCAAGGAAGGGCACATCAGCTAACTTGTGCTGAGTATCCACGGGAAAGGAGGATAACCTCAGCCAAGCCCTGCGGCGAGAGGCGACCGCTGCCACTAGTGAACGGGCACAGGAATCCCCAATGTCCAGAGCTGTCTGGAGCTGTTGTTTGGCAACAGCCCCGGCCCTGGTCCCGGACCTGCTTGACCGCGGTCTGCATGTCTGCTGGGAGGTGAGGAAGAACTTCATCCAGCGACCCCAAAAGGGCATGAGAGAAGTGTGCCGTGATCACTGCTGAGCTTGCCTGACGAAGGCCCAAGGATGATGCCGCGTAGACCTTCCGGGCCGAATGGTCCAGAAGTTTGGACTCCTTCTCCGGAGGGTGGTCAGAATCCGCAGAGCTGCCCGTTCGCCTGAATACTGAGACAGTCACAAGGCTTTCCGCCGAGGGGTGCTCAGTAAACCCCGCCAAGGACCCGGTGGGCCCCGCGTACTTGCTGGCCATGCAGGCAGATGGAGCCGGGCAGGAGGCTGGACGCTGCCAGAGTTCCAGAGCCAGGCCAACTATGGCTTCAGCCACTGGAAAGGCCTCCGTCGGGGTATCCCTCCTTTTAAGAATATCCGTGAGGGGATATTCTGCCTTTTACTGTTGATGAAATTCATAAGAAAAGCTAAGTGAAGTTGAGCACTGATTCTAGCCATGGGTTGATGTTATACAGATTACAGCATCTCTGCCCTGAGTTGTTTCCCTAGTTGATAGAATTTTAAAATGTCAAACTCTGCAGTGTAGTCATGCTCGCTCTGGCATTCTAATAGCCAGTTTATTTCATCGCTGAAGAGATCAGTCGCCCCAGAGTTCTGTTCCAGTCTTAGTTTTGGACTTTCGTTTTATTATGTTGTGAAATTTATGTTATTCGATACTCTACGTGAGTTTAACTCAGTCTTTTTTTTTTTTATATGCTGTATTTTAGCATATTTTCTCATATCTGTGACCGTTTCCACAGCGGGGAAAAACAGTTTGCATTGGTTCCCTATTTAGGTTTCCAGTGTTATAACTACAAAAAACTAAGTGCTCATTGGCTTAAAGTGGATTTATTTTTTAAACAGTCATGCCTTTTTGGTTAACTAGCACTGTAAGCATTTTTATTTATTTATTTATTGGTTTTGCAAGTGAAACTTACGAAGCAAAACTGTACATAGGAGGATAGCATACAAGTTTACATTACAGACAATATATTCTTATAAAGATCTTGAGTACTACACCCCCTTTGCGGTACAACATGGGGGGGGGATTCCAAAATGAAAATGCAAACTGAATAATTTCACCCAACACATCGGGTTATGTTTAGTTCCATTTGCATTTGTAATATGCCGTAATAAAATGAGGGAGTTGTTATATCTAGTTCTTCTATTGCTGTTCTTTTCAAGTTGGGAGTAAAAGGGGCCACTTGAGGGTCAAAACAATTATTCTACTTAACTCCTGTTCAATGCTGCTGGTGCTTTATAATGGCTTGGGTTATGTCTGGTAAAGGGGAAAGTAATATTTAATGTATCTGGGGGTTTTGGGTATAAGATTGGAATATATATATATATATATATATATATTTGTATATATAAGTAAATTGAATTAGGGGAATCAGTACGACTTTACAGTCGCTTTGGTACTAGGGAACACCTATTTGCTCAATCTGTTAGGATTCACTGTCAGCATTTTTTGTCACATTTCCTGTCAGACTGACATGTAAATCCTGTAAGCATTGGTTGGCAAAAGCAGATGTCTAGGTCCTTTGCTTAGATTGTTTGGGCCAGATCATGATTTGAAAATTGTGAACTCTGCAAAGTTTTCTGTCCTAAAAATAAGACAGAGAGGACAGCTACATGGCAGCTGTCTGCACCAGCTTCCACACCTGTTACACTGGAGTGCTGTCCTGAGGAGGAACTTAAACAAGATTTGGCTGGTGCTAGTAAAACGTGTCTTACTTTTTTATGTTGCTATCATTGTTTATGTTTGTAGCAGGTTGTGCTGTCTCACCAGTCTCACTGTTACAGTTTTAGTTATGTGAGGACCACATTCAGTGTCAGTTTTACAGATGTTTTGCATACATTGCCCACAGGGAGGGCTTTAGCACAGTGGCACATCTTTTCAGTAATGCTCCCTACACTGTATACAGCGGTTCAAGTTCACCCAGCACCAGGCAGTTAGTTTTATCCCCCCCATCACCAAACTCGCTTATAGAACCCCCTTCATGTCACCATGGTTATGTTTGCTTGCGTGCATGCGCAAGAATCATGTTGTGATAGCTTGCTGGAGTAGCAGGTTGCGGAGGTGTGGCCGTGTTGTGGCCAGTGCCGCCACTGCTTTTTAGGGCTTATCTGTGTGGCACCAATGCATGAGCATGCTGTCTTTGACAGCAGCTCAGAAGCGTGCCACCAACTTGAAACAATTTCACCGCTGCAATGAGGGAGTGACTCGTCATTGCAGGGCATGCCTTGCCTGGTATAATGTTTCAGTAAACATAGCGGCGGCTGTTGACATCCGCCTCTCACAGTCCCGCCTGAAAGCCAATGTCGGGGGTGCCCAATCCCCCTGTCAGCATGCCCCCTCCCCAGTTCATTTGACGACGGGGAGCCCAATCCCTGTCGGCATGATGTCCCTGTAGTTTCATTTGTATGCTGAGGGGGTACCCAATCCCCCTTGTCATCATGCCCCACCCCAAACACAGACCGTTTTCTTTCCCGACAAGGTGCCCAATCCCCGACAGCTCCAGTAGTCCCAAAACACCCAGGTGGCACCTTTGGCACCTTGGGAGCCCACCCCAGTGTGCCAGATGTACCTGTAAAAAAGAAAACCTTCCCGCAAAGTTTTTCTTTTTCTTTTTTTTTTTTTTTTTTAACCTGTAAACAAGAAAACTGCTCCTCGTTGTATACCGTGCTCCGCTCTCCCGACCTGCACTCACCCTCTGTGCACCCTATCTCCTCGCACCCTCCCTCACCCCATACTTAGCTCTGGAGCCCGGCGCGATGATCTTCTGTGGAGCGGGAACACATCTGCAGTCTTCAAAGCCAACCGCGAACTGAAGAAATGCCGGTAAGCTGTATAGTGGCATAAATGGGGTCAACTGGTGGCTATCTTGGCCATTTTTGTGACTTTTGGCACCAAATTTTCAACATGGGGTTCTTGGGACCCCACCTCATGAACTCAGTCACTGTCATGTCATTATTCGGTCCACTGCGGGGAATCACCTTCCAGGACCGATTAACAAAACAATAGTGTCACTGTTCATGAGGTGGGCTCCGAGAAAGCATGTGTTGCAAATTTGGTGAACAAATTCCAAAACGTGACTGTGTTAGCAGTGTGCATTGCGCAGTTTCTATGCATGCACGTAACTTTGCCAATTTTATATATTTGTACTCCAAATTTTCAACATTGTCATTTTTGCACACCGCCTTATGAACAGTACAGCTGTCATTTTTCACATCCTGCTCGAAACATGTTTTCGCAGATCTGGCACACAGTGGCTGTGGTCACTGTGCGAAATCAATGAACTTACTTCAAGTGTGAGCTCTTGCAGCAGGCTATAACCATTGGGACCAACGCCGCAGGCCTGAGGACCCACCAGAAAAATTCTTAGCAGTACCCAGCAGGGACCACCCCCTGACGTCGGCTCCACCCCATCGGTCGTAGTACATAAGGGGGCGTACCCCGGTTCCAGCCCAGTTCTTGTCCTGCTGCAACCTGCTCACATTGGGGAAGTTCTTTGCTATCAAAGCAGTTTACAGCTAAAAATTTGATTTTTCTTCGGAATTCAACTGTTCTTCTTTCTATTTTGACTCCAGTGCGTCGTATGTCGTCTCCGTCATCGGTATCCTCCTCTTGACCAAAGAAGAAGTGGTGCAATTGTGGCCGTCAGATACCATCCAAAGATGGCCACTCCAAATGCGTCTTCTGCCTGGGTCCAGACCACGACAGCGCGGCCTGCAGCACTTGCAGAGGCTTCGCCAGCAGGATGAGAATTCGACACCTGAAGACCCTAAAAGCCTACCTCTTAGAAAAACAAATGAATGTCCTGCACACTTCGGGAGACAAGCCCTGTAAGCGTTCCTGGAACAAGGACCATAGCCGGTCCCATCATCGGTCCTGTTCCGCTGCCCCCGAAAAGACTCTTCCTCCTCGGGCTCAGGAGAACACCCAAGGACCTCAAAAAACAGAGCCCTCCCACCAAAAAAAAACGATGCCAGTCAAGACGGGACCATCTGGCAAACAACAGACGAGGCCCAAGATGGCACCGCTTCTCATAGCCAAGGCCTCTTCGGCATAAGACTCTGTCCTGCCCAAGAAGGCCTTGGCTTTGCCAGCTTCAGACAAGCTGCCAGGTTATAAAGACACCCAGACATCGCCTCCGGTGAAACCGACGCCAGTAGAGGTTCCTCCTGTGGAAGACGCTCCTGTGGAGAGGACCCCTGCTAACGTTCTGCTGACTCCCAGATCTTCCACTCCACAGGGCTCTTCGGGGGATTCCCCCACTCATGCCCTCCCAGATCCTCCGGCTTCTCCAGGTCACTTCCTGGGAATAGCAGCAGCTGTTTTAGCAAAGAAGAGCTGCAAGAGCTCTTCTCATTTTGGTGGAGTCAGGTAAAGAAAGAGGAGACTATACTGAAGCCAGACCAGACACCGGTTCCCAACCGGACGGACAACCTTGACCTTGAGGGCCTTCCCGCTCCTTCTCTGAAGAAGACTCCCGAGCGGCCGCTGCTTCGCTGCCCTCGAAGACTCGTTCACAGTCCCTGTCTGAGGACTGTCGTCGGTGCCCTTCTCGATCGGGCAGCCGTCGTCAGTCCCGGTCATAGCCCAGGAGCCAATCCCACTCTCCTAGGCGGGCCTGCTCCTGCACCCGATGACTGTCCCCAGGCAGTCAGTTGTTGTTCCGTCATCAGTCCCGTAGCCAGTCCGGCAACTACCGACGCTCGAGCGAGGGGAGTCCTAGATGCAGCTTAGGCTATTCTAGGCCCAGTAGCAGGTCGTCTTCTCCTTCTTCTGCTTCCTCATCCCTCTTGGAGGTTGAGGGATTCCTGGGGGAGAAGGACCAACCCTGCTCGCCTCCTGACAATCCGACCTTTATGGATGTCATGAGGCACATCCAGGCCTCCAGTGAATGGGAGACAGAGGACCTGGATCCGGAACGTCATCGACTGGCCTGTTACCTGAGGCAAAAGGAGCCCAAGCCTCTGGGGGTGCCTCCTTTAGAGGACACCTTCAGAGATCTCACCAGGATAACTTGGAAGCATCCAGCCTCAGTCCCAGCTGTTTCGAAGAAGTCAGGTAGACTGTATAGAGCCCCGAGGGATGAGCCTTTCCTGGCAGAACCCCCTCAGGCGGACTCATTGGTCATTATGACTGCTCACGACAAGTCTAAGCAGCCTAAGCACCAAAGCTCCCAGCCTCCTGACCCAGAACCCCGCTACTTGGACCAGGTGGGCAAGAAGGTCTACTCTGCCTCCACCTGCTCCATTAGATCCCTTAACTTCTTCACGCATATGGTCCAGTACCAGATTGAGTTTGCTGGAGAGAGGGCAGGAGCTAGCCGATGCCTTGCCAGACTCCATACAAAACACAGAGCTTCTGGACATATTAAAATCGGGCTCGGATGCAGGCACGCATGTTCTCTGTGCCTCGTATGACACTGCAGATATGGCAGCCAGAGCGTCAGCGTCAGGTGTCTGCCTCCGGCTTCTTGCCTGGTTGAGAGTCTGAGGTTTTCATCAGGATTTGCAGTCCGGAATCCGGGACCTCCTGTTCCAGGGTTCCGTCCTTTATGGGCAGGAGACTGAGTCTCTTATTTCTCATCTCCGTAAGTCGGGCAAATCTATCTGGTCTGTCAGGCAGATGTACAGAGGGGACCAGAAACGTGCGAGACAACAGCCATTTCATAAGCCCTCAGGTGTTCAAGCCCGTGGAAACCAACAGGGCCAGAGAGGTGGCTTCAAAAGGAAAGCCGGCAACCAGCAACCTGGAGGCGCTCTTTTCCGAGGCCCCAAGCCCTCCCAAGCCTCTCTGCCCACTTCCGGCTCCGCCCAATGGCTCCCTCCCGCCCCCGGAGGAGGAGGTTCCAGAGGAGGCAGTAGGGTCGCTTCTCCCTTCATGTGAAGGGGGTCGGACTTCTATTACAGCGTACCAGTGGGTCCTAGACATTATTAGGAGGGGACATACGCTGGAGTTTACCGAAATTCCACCAGACACTCCACCAAGGTCCTCAAGATATCCTTCTTCTCACATACCCCTTGTAGAAGGAGAGATTCAGGCCCTCTTGCAAAAAAAGAGTGATAGAACCAGTTCCTCTGCAGCAGCGGGGAAAGGGATGTTACTCCCACTTTTTCCTAGAGCCAAAAAGATGCAAGATCTTCGACCCATCCTGGTCCTCAGCTCTTTAAGCAACTATATAGAGTACTGAAGGTTCAGGATGGTGACCCATCCAGGTCTTATTCCTCTACTGCACCAGGGAGATTGGCTCTGCTCCCTAGATATGCAAGATGCGAACATGCACATTGGGTTCTTTGCCCCGTACAGGAAGCACCTGAGGTTCCACATCCAGGGGGAGCATTACCAGTTTCGGGTTCTTCTGTTCGGCCTCTCCTCCACTCCTCCAGTCTTCACCAAATGTTTGGCAGTGGTAGCTGCGGCTCTAAGGTGCCAGGGGCATTATGTCTTCCCTTACTGCGACGATTGGCTGCTTGTGGCCCCATCAAGGACACGCCTCCTTCAGGCACTCTGAGACACCTATACTCTATTCTGAGAGGTGGGGATCACCCTGAACCTTCCAAAGTCTTCCCCGGAGTCCAGTCAAAGACTCGTCTTCATAGGGGCAGTCCTGGACTCAGTCCACGGCATGGCTTTTCTACCTTCAGAGAGGGGCAATTGCCTGCGGGAGATAGATGGATCAGTCCTAGTAACCCCTCAGGTCCAGGCCAGGACCTTCCTCAGGCTTCTGGGGCACATGGTGGCGGCCATACCTGTCACTCCTTTGGCACGCTGCCACATGAGAATCTCACAATGGATGCTCAGGGTGCAGTGGGATCAATGCTCAGATGAGCTAGACCACATAGTCAGAGTTGCAGAGCCAGTCAAGAGGACACTACTTTGGTGTCTGGAGAAAGGGGTCCCTTTCCATCAGGAGCTCCCAAATCAGACCCTAATGACGGATGCATCAGGTTTGGGATGGGGTGCACCTAGAGGCCCGCGAAACGCAAGGGATCTGGACCTCAGAAGAGTGCGACCTTCACATCAATGCCCTGGACATGCAAGTGGTCCTCAGTGCGCTGCATGGCGCTCGTCTTTTACATCAGCAAGCAAGGGGGAACACATTCCAACCCCCTATGCAGGGAGGCAATGAGAGTCTGGTACTGGGCGCTGGAGCGTCACATCTCTCTGTCTGCAGTGCACGTTCCAGGTGTCCTAAATGACTTGGCAGACATTCTAAGCAGGTCTCAGTCCAAGGTGCATGAGTGGGAGTTACTATAATCTATAGCGGACCAGCTCTTTGACACATGTGGACGTCCAGAGCTGGACCTCTTTGCGTCCCCACGCAATGCCAAACTGCCAATTTTCTGCTCGCACCTGGTGCTTTCTGGCCAGATGCGTTGTCCCTTTTTTGGGCTGGGAGGTTTCATTACACCTTCCTTTCCTTCCCTCTCATTCAGAGAGTACTGTTGAAGTTACAGGCCGAGGGGGCTCTGATGAGTCTAATCGCCCCATTGTGGCCTCGGCAGATTTGGTTCCCACTACTTCAGCGGTTGTCCTCGGAACCTCCAATTCGGCTGCCATTGTGCTTGCAGTTGCTGTCCCAGGATTGGGGCACGCTGGTCCATCCAGATCAAAGGTCTTTGCACCTTCATGCTTGGCTCCTGCAGACGTAGCAAAATCAAGGCATGGGGTCTCCCAGGAAGTGGCAGATGTCTTTGTCTCACCAAGGAAGCCCTCTACTCGTTCCACATATGTTATGAAGTGGAAGTGTTTCTGCTTATGGGCATCGTCTCACCATCTGGACCCCCTTACCCGTCGGGTGAACTCAGCATTGCAGTATCTCCTCTCCTTATACCAACAAGGCTTGAGCTACTCTTCGATAAAGGTGCACATGTGGGCAATTTCCACATATCATGCCCTCTTGGGGAATAGAACCTTAGCACAACTGGACGTGGCCTGCACCTTTTTATGGGATATTCTGCATACGAGACCTCCCATTAGAGATCCTATCCCTCCCTGGGACCTCCTGTTTGTGTTGGAAAAGCTCTCTCTCCCTCCCTTTTGAGCCAGCGGCTGATTTTGAGCTGCGTTACTTTTCCTGGAAGGTTTGTTTTTTAGTTGTTGTTACCTCAGCTCGAAGAGTTTCTGAGCTCCAGGCTCTGATGTGTAAAGAGCCTTATTTGGTTTTTCACAGGGAAAGGGTTTCACTTCGTACAAATCCTAAGTTCCTTCCCAAAGTGGTCTCGGAGTTGACCCTCAACCAGTTGGTTGACCTTCCAGTTTATTTTTTTTCTCCTTCCAGTAGGGGAGAAGCTCTCCTTCACACACTGGATGTTCACAAGGCGCTGAGGTACTACCTCACGCGCACAACTACACACCATAACTCAGAGTAACTGTTTGTGGCCTTCACGCCACAACACTCGGGCAAACCGGTGTCTAAACACACGATTTCTAAGCGGCTTGTCCACTGCATTGTGTTTTGCTATGAAAAGCATGACAAACCCCTTCCGGGCCCGGTTAGGGGTCACTCAACCAGGGGAGTCTTTGCCTCTTTTGCCGCCTTGAAGAATGTCTCTATAAGAGACATCTGTGCACCAGCCACCGGGAATTCTGTGCACACATTTGTGAAGCACTATAGCCTGGACATTGCATCCAGACACCATGCCAGTTTTGGCTTGGCAGTCCTTTAGGGACTCTTGTCCTGACTTGCTGTGTTGTCAGCTTTATTACCATCCTTCCTCCTCCTGGGATAGGGCACCTCTTTGGCATGGGACTGCTTGGGATTCAGTCCTAATGGTTACAGCCTGCTGCAAGAGCTCCCACTCGAAGTAAGATAGTACAGTTAGGTAAGAACTTACCGAAACAGTAGGTCTTCGAGAGGAGCTCTTGCACCAGGCGCTGCTTTCCTGGCCTCCATCTCCCAGGTGAGGTGTTCAGCATATCATCTACAGGTTTTGCTTCTTCTTCTCATTAGGGCCTGTTTGCGGGTTTTGGCAGGGTGAACTGGGGTGGAGCCGGGGTCCGCCCCCTTATGTACCGTGACCGACGTTGAGATGGAGCCAGCGTCAGGGGGCGGTCGCTGCTGGGGCTACTAGCTAAGATTTTTATGGTGGGTCCTAAGGTCTGCGGCGTTGGTCCTAATGGTTGTGCTGCCGAAGAGCTCCTCAAGATCTAATGATCTTCTTCGGTACAGCTCTTGCAGCAGGTTACACCATTAGGACTGAAGCGGCCGGCGCCAGGACCCCACGGAAAATTTTCTAGCTAGCAATCTTTCAGCTGGGACCGCCTCGACGTCGGTTCCGCCCGACGCCAGGCGTAACATAGGAGGCGGTCCCGCCAGAATCCCAGTTCTTTCCCCGCGACTTGCATGCTTTGACCCCTTCAGTTAGTACTAGCGCGACGTCCAGGAAATCCTTTCTCAAATCGGAAACTTTGGAAGAAATTTTCAAACTACTTTTTAGCCTGATGTCCACTCCCAGCTGCAGTGGAGGGCCATCCTTCTAAGGTGTGCTTGTGGGAAGCAGATCCCGCTAAAGACCCCATTCGCCTGCGGTCGTGTCTGGGCCTGGACCACGACACCCAGGCTTGCTCCTTCTGCCAGGGCTTTAATAGCCAGACTAGAATCCGACGACAGAAGGTTCTCCAGGCTTTCCTCCTAGAAGAAAACCTCAAGGCCATGGAACCTTCCTCCAGGGGGGAATCTTCGGGAAAGTCCCATAGGCACCACGAGAAATATCGGGAGAAGGTGAGACCTAGATCCCCCTCCAGGGCCTCGGACTCCCGCAGCTTTGGCTCCAGGTCGGACCGCTCTCCGTCGAGGGCCCACTCTAAGCCTCCCCCGGTAGTGGTCAAATCTGCCAGCGGCTCTTCGACCCTGCGGCCTGCCAAGACCTCCAGGCCCTCTTCTTCTGCTAAGGCCTCGTCTAGGTCAGGGGAGCGTCACAAGTCTTCATCCCGGCACTCGGGTCTGTCTCCTTGCCTCCTCCTCCCCAACGCAAGACCAAGGAGCTGACCTTCCTTAAGCGGATGTCGGACCCGACGTCGGCCAAGGTCCATAAGCACTCCCGTGAGCCGGCGGCAGTTCGTCACCCGTCACCTGTCAGGCATTCTCCCCCCAGGACGCTGGCCAGGGGACCGGCGCCTGCTGCCGCAGACAGAAGAGCCACACTGCCGTCTACCGACGTCGGTCAGGAGGCGTCATCGGAGGAGGAGTCCACTCAGCCCGAAGACCAGGCGGGCGACTCTGGACCCGTCGAGCTCCCATGGGAACCCTCCCCAGAACCGGAGACCCTCGGGGAGCCGACGCCCGGCCCCGACGACAGACCACCAGCGCCCGGCCCGCCGGACTCAACTTGGCAGAGGTGAAGGAGCTCTTCACTTTCTGGTGGGACACCATCAAAAAGGATGTGGTCACCACGCACCCTCCTCCCGCACCCACGGCACCACCGACACCTGCGCCCCCTCCTTCGCCCAAAGGGGCAGTAGGCCGTGCACCTTCCCTCCAGAAGCCAGTAACATCTCCTAGGGGCAGATCTGCAGAGAAGAGAAGGCCTCCATCTAAATCTTCTTCAGGGTCACCCAGCCCCAACAGACCCAGAAGTCGTCGGTATTCGCCGTCGACGGAGGACTCCAGATCTGACATCTCTGAATGCTCCAGGTCTCCTTCACCAATCAGCATCCTTTCTCCGGACCCACGCGACCTCCCTAGGTCTCCTCTGGATGACCCCCTCGTTCTCTGAGATAATGAGACACATCCAAGAGAACATGGGATGGGATGTGGAAAAACTAGACCCTGAAAGATTATGCCTTGCCCGTTACCTTCGGCAAAAGGACCCTAAGCCTGTGGTAGTACCACCCTTTGTGGACACCTTCGTGGACGTCACCAAGGCAGCATGGAAGCGTCCACATTCGACTCCAGCTATGCCAAAGAAGGCTGACCGCCTGTACAAGGCCCCTAGGAAGGACCAGTACCTGGCTAATCATCCTCTGGCTGACTCCCTGGTCATCACAGCCTCTCATGACCGGTCTCAGAAACCGCAACATCTGATCACGCAGCCACCGGATCCAGAGTCCAAGCAACTGGACTTGCTGGGTAGGTGCACTTACGCGGCCACGACTTGCGCTATCAGATCCCTGAATTACCTGACCCACATGGTTCAGTTTCAGAATGCGCTGTGGGAACAGGGGCAGGATCTGGCAGAGAAATTGCCAGGACGGTGGCCCAAAGGAGGAACTCTTCAGCTCCTCCCACAGGGTTCAGGCGTGGACCCAGGTGTTGAGCCACGTACGACTCCCGTGGACTCTTCACAGAGCGGCAGCTCAGGCATGTCTCCTCGGAGACACTAATGCGGCTCTGTGTCTCCGGGTTTACCCCGACGCCCAGAAAAACATTTTGGATGCCCTTCATGGCGCAAGTTTTGTTTGGTGAAGCATTGGAGAAGGTCATCACCAAATTACAGGAAGCTGGAAGGCTGCTAGATCTGTCCAGGCCATGTACAGATCTAGACTCAGTTCCTTCGTGAGGAACCAGAGTCGTTTTGCAGCTGGACTCAGAGGCAACAACCTGTTCCGGACAGCATCAGAGGGCCCTTTCCGGAAAGCCCAGGTCAAAACGTCCTCAGGTAGGGGCCAACGTGCTTCCAAGTCGGCCCAGCCTGCAGGACCCTCTGCTGCCACAGCATGACTCCTTCCCGGCCCCGCCCTCCTCAGGATCAATGGGAAACAAAGGTCGGGGGTCGCATTGCAGACCACCTGCCAGGGTGGCGCTCGATCACCACTGACAGGTGGGTGCTACAACTGGTCGAAAAAGGCCACTTTATAGAATTCCTAGACAAGCCCCCCATGAGGCCTCCTCTGCTGTCCCATTACTCGGGTCAGCACGCTCTGCTCATCAAACAGGAAGTGCTCACGCTTCTGCAGAAAGAAGCTGTGGAGCACGTTCCAGGGAACCAGATAGGAGCAGGCTACTATTCACACTTCTTCCTGGTTCCTAAGAAGACAGGGGACCTCCGTCCAATTTTGGATCTCAGTGACCTCAACTTATCGGTCGTCTACAAGCGCTTCCGTAAGGTGACCTTCCCGGGACTAATCCCCATGCTGAAGAAGGACGGCTTTCTTGGCGTCCCTGGATATGCAGGACGCCTACCTGCACATCCCCATCGCTCAGGCGCACAGGAGGTTCCTGCGCTTCGAGTTTCTCGGTCGCCACTACCAGTTCAGAGCACTTTCCGGCTGTCATCAGCACCAAGGGTATTCACCAAGTGCGTGGCAGCGTCTCTGAGGAGACAGGGTCACTACGTGTTCCTGTACCTGGACGACTGGCTTATCATGGCCTCCTCCAAGGAGCATTGCTATTGGCTATTCAGCACACCGGCTCTCTTCCAGTCTCTGGGCATATTAATCAACTACGAGAAGTCTCTCCTGGTACCGTCCCAGAAGCTGCAGTTTATAGGCGCAGTTCTGGACACAGTCAAAGGGAAAGCCTTCCTTCCCGAAGACAGAGCGGAACGCATACGATCCCTCATAAGGGACATGTCAGCGAAGAAAACCGTCCCGGCCAGGCTGGTCCTTCGCCTGCTCGGACACATGGCTACGGCCATTCCAACGGTCCTGATGGCAAGACTCCACATGCGGGTAACCCAGTGGATGTTAAGGGTGCAGTGGGACCAAAGCAAGACCATCTGCAGCAGCCAGTCAGAATCACGCAGACCATGGTTCGGGACTGGCAATGGTGGCTAGATCTGGGAACCCTCTCAGTGGGGGTTCCCTTCACAGTGCCGTCCCCGGTGTTGACACTCTCCACAGACGCCTCAGGGTGAGGTGGGGAGCGCACCTGAACGGGGTGAGGTCTCAGGAAACATGGACTACACCCAGGAATCTCATCTCCATAGCAACATTGTGGAGATGAGGGTGGTCCTTTATGCCCTGCAGGCCTTCCAGTCAGAAATTCCACCCAGTACTCTCCTGTTACAAACAGACAATACTGCGGTGATGTATTACCTCAACAAACAAGGAGGCACACACTCCTACCCCCTTTGCAGGGAGGCAATGAGGGTGTGGGAATGGGTAATACGACATGGCGCAAACCTCATCGCAGTTCACGTTCCCGGGGTGGACAACATGGTCGCAGACGGCCTGAGTCATTCCCAGGCCAGAGTCCACGAGTGGGAACTTCTACAGGAAGTGGCAGAGGATCTGTTCCACAGATGGGGTATTCCAGAATTGGATCTATTCGCCCCCATCCAACGAAAACTGCCCAATTTTGCTCGCTAGATCCAGGGCCTGGTGTTTTCTGGCGAGACGCATTGTCCCTCTCCCTGGGGGCAGATTCCTTTACGCCTTCCCTCCTTTCCGCTGATCCAGAGAGTCCTTCTCAAACTTCTAGGAGCGGCGGTAACGCTTATTTTGATAGCGCCCTTTATGCCCAGACAAATTTGGTTCCCGCTGCTGAATCAGTTGTCCCGGGAACCTCCGCTTGCTTTACCAATCAGCTCCCACCAGTTGTCTCAGGAGGAGGGTTCACTAGTCCACCCGGACTTACGTTCACTGAACCTGCATGCTTGGCTCCTAGAGACATAGCCATGTTGTGACACGGGGTCTCGCAAGAGGTGGCGGATGTGCTTTCTGCCACCAGAAAACCGGTGACACACGCAACATACGCCATGAAATGGCGCAGATTTTGCCTGTGGTCTCAGACTCGCGGTTTCTCGCCCTTAGACTGCCCCAAAAAGCTGGTTCTGGAGTACCTGCTTTTCCTATTTCAATCTGGTTAGCTTACTCCTCGATTAAAGTGCACCTTTGTGCAATCTCAGCTTATCATGCCCCTGTAGGCCAACGCATGGTGGCCCAGCTGGACACTACCCGTGCCTTTTTAAGAGGGGTCCTCCACCTTAGGCCACCCATCAAGGATCCCGTCCCTCCTTGGGATTTACCCTTTGTCTTGGAGCAGCTTACGCTGCCATCCTTTGAGCCTGCTGCAGATTGCGAGCTACGGTTTCTGTTGTGGAAAACGTTGTTTTTGGTTGCAGTTACTTCGGCGAGAAGAATCTCCGAATTACATGCTCTCATGTGCAAGGAGCCTTATTTAATTTTTCATCAGGACAGGGTGTCCCTGAGGACGAATCCTAAGTTCCTGCCTAAGGTGGTCTCAGCCCTTACTCTCAACCAAGACATCGATTTACCAGTCTACTTCCCTTAGTACGCCAATCGAGGAGAAGCACTGCTTCACACCCTGGATGTGCACAGGTGTCTCAGATACTATTTGACTAGAACCAAACAGCACCGGAAAGCGGAGCAGCTGTTCATTTTATTCGCTGAGAGGATGAAAGGGGCCCCGGTCTCAAAACAAACCCTTTCACGCTGGCTCATCCAGTGCATTTCCTTTTGCTATGACAAGCGTCAGAAACCCTTACCTGGAGTGGTCAAGGGCCATTCGACAAGAGGAGTGGCTACCTCCTTTGCGGCACTGAAGAAATTCTCTACGTCAGCCATTTGTGCTGCAGCCACCTGGAGTTCGGTGCACACTTTTATTAGGCATTATAGCCTGGATATCACCTCAAGGCGAAGAGCGGGTTTCGGCCTTGCTGTTCTTCAGGGCCTCCTGTGCTAGGCTCAGGACAGGTCTGGATCTCCGTATTGCCTCCTCCTGAGGGCTTTTCAAGGTGCCATTGCTTGGTAATCAGTCCTCATAGTGTAACCTGCTGCAAGAGCTATACCTCGAAGAAGATAGTACAGTTACGTAAGAACTTACTGTAACAGTAGATATTCGAGAACAGCTCTTGCAGCAGGTACTTTCCCGCCCACCATTCCCCCTTGGAGGAAGTAGGTTCCAGCTTAACACTGTCCTTAGGATCGGAAACGTCTGTTCTTAATCGTGGCCATCTGATGGTGGGTCCTCGGTCTCCTCTTCTGATGTCATCCAGCGACCGGAAGTCTCCGGCGGGAGAACTGGGGATTCTGACGGGACCGCCTCCTTATGTACTATGCCTGATGTCGGGGGCAGGACTGATGTCGGAGGTGGTCCCCGCTGAAGACTGCTAGCTAGAAAATTTTCTGTGGGGTCCTGACGCCGGCCGGCTTCAGTCCTAATGGTGCAACCTGCTGCAAGAGCTGTTCTCGAAGATCTACTGTTACGGTAAGTTCTTACGTAACTGTATTTTATAGTAAATTCTTACGTAACTGTGCTTTCGGGACAGATTAAGAATATCACAGTGCCACTGTGCATGAGCAGAGGTCCCAAAATGTCTATGTTGAAAATTTGGTGTAAAAAAAATAAATAAAATAATCCCAAGTAATTGCATTACTGGTGTGTTATACAGTTTCTACGCAGACGTCATGGGATCACTAATTTTTTCTATAATTTCACTCCAGATTTTCAACATTACCATTTTTTACACCTCCTCATGAACAGTATAGCTGTCATTTTTCACATTCTGTCCGAATGATGTGTTTTCGAACCTGTGGCGCCAAATGGCGCAGTCGCTGTGTAAAATCACCTTCTGGTTAACTAACTGATAGTGTCACTGTGTATGCGGTGCGGTCATAAAAAGCCCATGTTGAAAACCTGGAGTGAAAATACCAAGAAACGCCCAGGACATTGGGGTTTCTGACCATAACACCCTATTTGGGATTGTCGACAGTAATGCTCACGCCATTCCACCTCCCACCCCCACCCTGCAACCAGTGACTGGCATCGAGGAGTGCCTTGGACTCTACTCTTCAGCCCCAGAGTGCACACCATTCTCCTGTACAGCACCCATTTCAGCGTATTTCCTTACAGAATGGGGTGAGTGAAAAGCCCAAACACCCCAAAGCACACTTCGACATTTGTCAGTGTCTGCAGGGTAGGGTGAGGTGAAATGACGTAAGCGTTATGGGTGGTGACCCAAAGACACACCTCAATGCCTGTCCATCTCTGCAGGGTGGGGGTGGGGTTAGTGTCAGTTCAGTACTTCACTGCCATTCCTATTCTGCATCTGTCTAACTCCTGCACTTCCAATGCTAATGCCAGCAGGCAAACATTCAGCATTGGCAAATGCTTGTTTTATTCTCTGATGGTCTGGATTGGACGCTGGACACATCAGGTAGTTAGGGGGAGATAGCTGTATTCCCTGATAGGTCAGGTTGGACACCAAACCTGACAGGTAGTTTGGGAAGAGGACCAGATATTTTTTATTCCCTGATGGGCCAGGCTGGGCCTCAGACGTGTCATGTCCCCCCACCCCCACCCCCGATGGGCCAGGCTGATCACCAGACCAATCAGGTTGTTGGTAGAGGGAGCCAAACTATATTTTTATTCCATTGGTCCAGCTTGGGTACTGGAAATTCTGTTATATTCTATGTTCCTTGCAGTACCAGTATGGAACTCCTGTGCCTTATAAAACACTTTGGGATACAGTGTGTATCAAAGTCAAAATTCTGTTATATTCTACAGTCCTTGCACTACCAGAATCTAACTCCTGTGCTTTGTAAAGCACTGAACTTGTCATGGGGTGGGGGGAAGAGACAGATTTTTTTTTCTCCTTAATATGCTGGGTTGGACACAGCATCCATCAGGTAGTTGGGGGAGGGGGGCAGATTTTTTTATTCCCCGGGAGGGAGGCGTGGTAAATTGATGATGCCCCACACCCCTTATTTTTTCCCAAACTATTTTGCTTCTGATGGGTGTTGTCAGTCAGTGATGGTGGGGCAGTGGTAGATCTCCACTACTGAGCATGCATGGCAATGTGAACCCTGTGTATGTGTTGGGGAGAGTGCAGAGCTGAGAATGAACACCAGAGAAGGAAAAGCAGGGAGCGAGGGAGAGTCAAGTAGCTGAGTCGTAATCACGTGCACTTAGGATTACAGTCTCAGAAGTTGCTACTGTCAGTTACCCTCGGTCCGATCTCTCACGCCAGTGGGCTGTCATCCAGAAGTGATGGAGAGGCCCTGACTCCCTGTTAGCAGCAGCATGGCAGCAGAGGGTTTTTTTTTTTTTACTTAATTCCTTGACAGGTTGGATTGGGTACCAGACCCTTCCAGGTTGTTGTTTTTTTTTTGGGAGGGGAGTTGGGCAGAGTTATTTAATTCCCTGATGGGCTGAGTTGGCCCCTGTACTCGTAGGATAGTTGGTGGGGGGGAGCTTTTTTTTTTTTTATATTCCCTGATAGGCTGAGTTGGGCACCAGACTCATCAAATAGTTGGTAGAGGGGGCCAGATTTTCTTTTATTTCGTGTTGGAACAGGTTGGTCATCAGAAATTGTATTCTGTTCTACATTTCCTGTGCTCAGTATGCAAGTTCTGTACATTGTAAATCACTTTAGGATCCAGTGAGTATGAATGTCATGATTTCAAACTCTTGTATTCTACAATCCATGCACTAACAGAAACTAACTCAGAACTCCTGTGCTTTATAAAGCATCAGGCCTGTCGTGTAGTTTGTGGGGAGAGGATTAGATTTTATTTATTTCTGTTCTATACTGCATAAGTGGAACCCTCCAAAAAATTATTTGCCAGACTTGCTAGTTGTTTCAATAGTTTTTATTTAGTTGCCCCTACGTTTCGCTCCGTGTCTGGAGCTTGCTTACTGGGTTTTTAACTTTTTTTCTGTTAAACAAAAAATATTTTTCAGTCATTCACATCTTTGATTTTTTTACAATATTCATCATTTTTATCATAAATAGTTATTGCATTGTTATAATTAACTGTTGAGTGCCTCTTTAGGTATTCAGTTATTTTACTGTTACCTTGTTTTCCACATTTATTCAAATTGCCATCTCTGAGTAAATCAAAATACTTTTTTTTTTTTTGTAGTAGTAGCGCATTTCATTCTTTATGATTTCTATCTCTTTCATAGCATTCTGCTTCATTTATATTGCATTTGCTAAAGAACGCACATTATTTTTACATTCTGGAACTAACTCTGATACCAAACGTAACTAGCTGGTACCTGTGAGAATGCTCCCTTTTTCCAACTTTTTGCGGCTTGAAACTCTGGCCGCTTTGCTTTAAAATGTTCCAAATGTTTTTGTTCTCCTTTTGTTTTCGATAGCTGAAAGCATGTTCAGTGTTTTTACTTATTTGGTCACTATACTGTGCTTCTTTTAATAATTAAAACAATTATTCTGCCAAAAACTGTTACTTTAGGTATTTTTACCTTATAAAAGCATTTGTCACAACAAACTGGCATTCCAGTGGCATCCTACTCCTACTCAGACTGTGCACTTCGCTCTCACAGAGTCGCCCGACCTCTTGAACCCACCCATGTAAAACTATCGGGGATTACAAATCCCAAATTGTTCTTGCGTGCGTGAGGTTGGTTGCTATGCAACTGTACACAGCCAGATGTCTAAAGCTATGGCTTTTCTGGGCAGATCCTACGTGCACTTTTTCCAATGCAGTATCTCTGAGTGGGTTCACTGCCAATTCCATGTTGTAGGTAACAGATAAAGGTTCTTTACTACAGGCAAGCCAGTGTGGTTGGGTATCTCACATCCTATAATACATTAGTTCAATCAACCTAAATTTCATCATTATTAACCCACAGATAAAAAGGTAAAATGGGGGATTATGATAGGAAAAAGAGGATAGTATATACTTCAGCTTATATGTTAGTTCATAATGTTTCTTTCCATTTATTATTTCTGTATGTTTACATCTCCTCAATATCGGGATGTACATATTCTTGCTATTTTACGTATTCTTTTATTTTTAAAAACATAGCTCGCCTTAACATTCGTCCTCCCACATACCTGTGTATTTTGTACAGTTCATATCTAGGTGCAAGCCTGCCAGTTCACCTCTGTGTTCATCCTTGTATCAGGATTTAATGTTCTCAAATTAAATATCCACCTCATTTCTCTGTTCTGTGACAGCTTTTTGTAGTCTCTACCCCTTTCTGGGGGAGCAACAACCACCAACCCCCAAAATCTCAGGTAGGCTCCCGAGTGGTTTTCCAAGTTGAAATGTTGGACTGCTGGTGATCTCTTATCATATGCCTAATGTCCCCTTTATGCGTACCTTCAGTGCTTTTTTAGTTTGCCCAACATACAACCGATCACATGGGCACTGTATTACATAAACCACCCCCTCTGTGGTGCAGCTTATGTGGTCCTTAATTTAAAATCACTGACTTGTTTGTGGATGCTTAAAGTTTTTCTTTCTACTCATGTGTCCACACACTGAGCATCTCCTGCGAGGCGTCATACCAGACTGCAATGGTCCCGATAGCAGCTGCCCTCCTTTTTTTTTAAATTGTGACTTCACCAGTCTATATCTTTCAGAGGTTTTACTTTTTTGGCTACCACTATGGGCCTGGATTGCAGTCCTGCTATGTTGGGGTTATCAATTGTTATAAAATGGCAAGAAAAAATCTAGACATCTCATTGGCCCAAGAGACATCAGCTGACTGTACATTCAGTCTTTTTATACGTACAGTCCTCCTGGTCCTAAACCACATCACACAATGAACAAATTAGTCCTCCTACAGCCAGAACTGTGTTCCATCAGACCCCCTGCAACCAGAACTGGTCTTCCATCACAAACATGGCTGCTACCGTTACACTGTAAAAACCTTCAACTGGGCCCTAAAAATAAAACCACCTGAAATAAAAAATAAAACAAATTAATTAAATGTTGTTTCCCTGATCATCACACTCTCCTTACACACATAAACAAATTAGAAACATTAAGTATTGTTTATAGTTTTTGTTACAACTGTTTCTTTACTAACAGTGAAACATCCCCCTTCTGTCTGTACCTGCTCATCAGAGAAATCTGTTCTGCTTACCCTGACAGTGAGATAATTGAGTCTGTGGCTCTAAAACAGGCCTTTGTTGTCTGTGTGTGTACAGAATGTCAGGAGAGTAACATTCTACAAGTGGAATAGAGCAGAATTTTGAATCCCTGTATTCCATGATAAACATTCTATGTCTTGAATGTGGGGAAAAACAGAAAACAAAGAAACAGAATGAGTAAAGTAGGCAATACAGTAATACTTTATAAACAAAAAGAAAAAGTGGGAAAGCACAGTTAAATAGGCAGAGGCAGACCCAAAGTGCCCAAATACATTGCTAATGTTAATAAAAGCACGTACATGTGAATCTTATATAGGAGTTTTCAGGTGAAATCTACCCTCCTTGCCCACCAAAAAAAAAAGGGCAACCTTCTGGCAGGTTTAAAGTTTGTTTTTCTTACTAACCTTTCACCGCAATCCTATAGCAGTTTTCCTTTTATGTGCTAGACCACAGCACATAAGTAAAAAAACAAAAATAAAGAGAAGGTTGCCTTCAATGAGACTATATAACTACAGTGTAATGAAAATTAAGTTTTAAACACTGCTTATGTCTTACAAATGTTACAGTGCATTTATATGATAACATTTACATGTGACAAAGTATTTATTTTCAACCAACTCTACTAATAAATACTTTTACTGCAAAGTACTGTACTAGTTAACCTATTGCTGACATATCCTATTTTATATGTTAATAGGAACTACTTTTTTCAGTTTTTAGATGTTTTAGAAGTAATGTATTGTACACTCTTTTGAAAATAGTAAATAAATTGTAATCCCTATCAGAGTACATCAAATTAATTATTTTATGATGGTGGCCCATTTTATAAGTGTGATTAGCCACGGCAGGGTGTGCTTTAAAGGATTTTAATGCACTTCCCAGGGGTGTAAGGACACTCTGCTTTCAGCCTCGTGCCTTAGCACACCCGTGGGTCATGTATTAAAATCCTTTAATGCACACCCTGTTGTGGCTTATTACTTACTTACCAAATGCCAATTCTGATTGATAATTTTGCTAATCTGTGTCATTTTATGGTTGTATTTCACTGCTAGTACAACCCTCAGTTGTTCGTTGTTTTGGTCTACTATTTAATAATGGTTCTCTTTCCTGGTTCTGAATTCTGTACTCTGCTCTGCGTAAAGATATTTTGTTTGTAGCTCCTCTCCCTAAACTTCTGTAACATGTCTATCTTATTTTTTTTCAAAATCTGCCTCAGAGCTACTGTTTCTTTTCACCCTTGCTAACTGCAAGTATGGGTTACTGTGTTTCAGTTTTTGTTCATGGTAACTATTACCATGTAGCAACATATTCCTATCCATACTCTTTCTGTATATTGTAGTTTCAAATCTTTGATTTTCAATTTTATTAGTAAATCCAAGTACGCTATTTCTGTGTTGCTATGTTGCATAACAAATTTCAAGTTTAGATTCCAACTGCTCAGTTCTCTTTTAAAATGAAGTTCATGTTCATCTCCCTTCCACTGGCGTAGCACATCCATCGTCAGTGTACCTATACAATGCTATAATATTGTCATAAAACTGATTATGATCAATACTTAATACTGTTGTAATTTCAGAAACGTATGTATACATTTTATTTATTCCCTGATGGGCAGGATTGGGCACCAGATCATCTTGCACTGGCAGTGTTCAGTGTAATAGTAATGTGAGCATGCATGGGATTTGATAGGCTGGAAATAATATCTCCCTTTAGATAGGCATTATGAAAATATTAGTCCTGTTTTTATGTTGGCTAAGTGTTGTTTTTCTGATTGCCTCTCCTTGGCCCTCTCTTGCTCCATCAACTGATCCCCCAACCCCTTTTGTTTTCCCAGTTCCTGGCCAGGGTACTCTTGAGTGACTAGAAACTCAATTCCTAATTCCTGCACATATCAAATGGTGCCACACTGTTTTTGCCCTTTTGCATTGCATTAAGTAGCATGGGAACTCTCAGTTTTAAATAGGCGATTTCACTTTTATTTGTCAGAAAATAAAGGTTAACTTTCCACACACAAAGTTGTGTAGACTGAGTTTATTACTGCTTCTTCTCTGAGATAATTTTTGGGGGGCGGGGTCGCTGGACTAAACAACCCAAGACTTCTTCAATGTTATCACCTAGGTCAGCTGCATGTGCACGACACAGTAGCCACTTGCTGAACAGGTTCTCATGCACTCTCCTGCTCTGCAACCAATAGAAAGTTAGAGCATTACAGACAGCCACAAGGAGCAGTAATAATGCACAGTCCACTCATTGACAGCCATAAAAAGGCATATCCCCATCCTTCCCCCAGTTCATATGAACATACGAAATCACTGGCAGAAAAAGGCCCATAGTTTTAGCAAGTCTGCCCAAGTGTGCAGCTCGCAGTTTAATACCTCTGCACACTTGGGGGGGTATCCCCCCCACACACCCACCCAATCCCCCTCACCTCATCCCCTCTCCCTGGACTCTCCCCCATTATGTTCTTGTCTGTACTTACCCTGCCCCTGACTCTATCCCATCCCTGCTTAAAACTTTCCACTGTCCTCAGTTTGATCAACTCCTTTAGCAGTGTGTTCCATCCAGCCACTACTGTCTCTCTGAAGTAATGCCTCCTCATCTCCCTCCTGAACCTCCCCCCTTCCAACTTCAGACTGTGCCCCCTCGTGAAAGTTTGTGCCCCCTCGTGACCCTCTCCCCCCGCTTTAAGTGGAACAGTCCTCCCGTTTTGACCTTGTTTATGCCTTTTAAGTATTTAGTGGTCTCTATCATGCTCCCCCACCTTCTGTCCTCCAGGGAGTACATGTTGAGCTCCCTCAGTCTTTCCTCATATGGCATATCCCCTAGCCTCATGATCATTTTTGTTGCCCTACGCTGCACCCCGTCCAGCAATCTCATGTCCTTCTTGAGGTAAAGGCACCAGTACTGCACACAGTACTCTCAAGTGTGGCCTCACCAGGGATCTATACAAGGGCAGGATAACCTCCTCCTTTCTGGACTTGATACCCCTGGCAGTGCCCCCCAGCATCCAATTGGCCCATGCTGCCACCCTCCTGCACTGTGCTGATACTTTTATGTCCCCTGTGACTAGTACCCTCAGGCCTCTCTCCTCCTTCTCTTAAGCTGATACCTGCACTCCCCCCAGCCAGTAGCTGGTCCTGGGGTTTCTGGCTCCGAGGTGCATGATCTTGCAGTTCTTAGTGTTAAACCCTAACTGCCACACCTTTAACCAGTGCTTGAGTTTAGCTAGATCCTCCCTTCTTCACTGTCCACTTTTGCACAAGTCTTTGTGTCATCGGCAAACAGGCTTATCTTACTCTTGATTCCCTCTGCAGTGTGCCCCATGAAGACAATTGAATAAAACGGGTCCTAACACTGAACCCTGTGGTACCCCACTAGTCACGGGTCTTGGCTTGGATGTCTCCCCCTTACAACTACCCTCTGCTATCTGCCCTGAAGCCAGCTCCTAACCCACCCCACTAGTTTCTCCCCTGCCCTCAGTTTGCCCCACATTAACCTCCTGTGTGGCACCGAGCTGAACATGGCCCTCGTCAACTGCCCTAATGACCCAATCAAAGAAGTCGATTAGGTTAGTCTGGCATGATCTTCCCAAGGCAAACCCATGCTGTCTCTCGTCCTGTAGTCCATTACTATCCAGAAAGGTTATAAACAGCTTCAGAATGGTCTCCATCAACTTCCCCACTATAGAAGTCAAGCTTACCAGTCTGTAATTGCCCAGTTTGTCCTTGGGCCCACTCTTGTGGAGGGGCATCACATGAGCCATCCTCCAGTCCCTTGGCACATTCCCCATCTCCAAAGAGGTATTAAGCGGGTCTGCCAGAGGGTCTGCCAATATTTCTGCCAGTTCCTTCAGGACTGGTCAGGAGAATGGCAGGTAGTAAAAAGGGGGGGGGGGGGGCAGGAAAACATCACACAGGCCTCAACAGCAGTCTCCGTACCATGAGTCACAAATCAAAACAACTAATAGATACACGCCTCTAGCCATGGAAGGCAAACAGGTATAATAACACACACCGCCGGATAGGGCACGAAACAGGAAAGAGCGAGGAAAGCACTGCAAAGGCATCTATCAATAAGAAGCTATTTCTGATTGTAGGTGATGCCATGATCCGAAGAGTAGACTCACACATACAGCAGAGTTCAGAGACGGAGCTCATAGGTAAATGTCTGCCTGGTACCTCTGCAAAAAGGGACACCGACTGCATACACAGGTTAATAAAAAGAAAAGGTAAATGCGCTGGTGTTTTCATCCACATAGATACTAATGATCTGGCAAATCAGATGGTCAAAGAGACCAAACAGCACTTCTCTTGCCTAGGTGACAAATTGTCCAACCACTCCTCAATCATTGCCTTCTCTGAGGTCCTCCCAGTATGGGGGAAAGAAGGCAATATGCATAGGATGCGGAAAGAGCAAATTGATGAACCGAACAACTGGCTCCAGAGCTGGTGCCAAGAAAAGGGGCACTTCTTCATAGGAACCTGGTACGACTTCTGGGACAGAGGGCTCTTCAAATTCGATGGTCTGCACCTCACTCTGGAAGGTTTGCAGGCTCTTAGTCAGAAACTGGACGTAGCCGTAAACCATTTAAACTAAACACTGGGGAAAGGACAGCAGCAATGTATGGATCTGCTACCTTTCCCCCACAATACAAACAAATTGAGGGTACAAATGCAAAGGAGGAAATCAGCCTATCGGATGAGGTCAAGACAATCGTTCAAACATACAACGGCACCAAAGGGGGTGGGTGGGGTTGCCACGCATGGAAAGCTGTGTTCACAAACTCAAGGAGTCTGACAAATTAACAGACCTCACCGCTGTCATCAGTGAAGCTGATCTAGACTGGGCCGCCATCACAGAAACACGGTTCAACAATAACCATGACTGGGGCACGACTATACCAGGAAAGACAGAACTGGTAGAAAAGGGGTGGGGGGGCGTAGCTATGTATGTCAGAGAGGGAATAAAAGCTACTATGACTCAAAATGAGAATACCGAAACAGAGTCACTTTTTTGTCACTCTAGAGGGAAACGGTGGAGCAGCAACTCGGGTAGGAGTGTTCTACCAGCCTCCAGCAACAAGTGTGGAGGGGGACAAGGAAATATTGGAAAACATACACAAAATGAGTGACAAAGGGGAGGTGATTGTACTGGGTTGCTTCAGTTTACCTGACATAAACTGGGATACACATATAGCGAGTTCAGCCAGAAGCAAGGACTTTCTAGAGGCCCTGCATTTATTGGGCCTGAAACAGCTTGTAAAGGACAAAATAAGGGGGGGCGTGGTCCCTGACTTGCTACTAACAAACAGGGACAATATGACAGAGGTAGAGGTTGGGAACCACCTGGGGAGTGGGACCAGTGACCACTGTATGGTGTGGTTCCAGGTCAAAACAAAAACAGACACAAAGCACTCCAAAACAAAAGTCATGGACTTCAGACGAGCAGACTTCACAAAAAAGAAGTAAAGTCTTAAGCTGAGTCTGGCTAACATTACACGGGGGATAGATGTTGAAGATCACTGGATACAGCTCAAAAGGGCTATACTAAATACTGCAAACCATTGCATAACATGGAAACATAGAAGTTGGTGGCAGATAAGGACCGCAAGGCCCATCCAGTCTGACCATTTTTTCTATCTTATGAATGTGCCATAGACCTTTACTAAGCAGGGTGAGCAAAGCTAAAAAGAAAAGAAAACCACTCTGGTTTTCTAAAGAAGTAGACGCTAAGGTCAGGGAGAAAAGAATGACTTTCAGGAAATAAAAACAAACTGAATCCGACAAGGACAGAGAAGAATACAAGGAGACACAGAAGGAAGTGATCAGGACAGCAAAGGCAGAAACTGAAGAGAGGATAGCCAAGGAGGTTAAAAAGGATGAAAAGACATTCTATAGATATGTCAGTGAGAAGAGAAAGATGTCAGGAGGTATTGTTAGACTCACAAGGGTGGATGGAGAGATCACAGAAAAGGACAAGGCTGAAATCCTCAACAGTTACTTATGCTCTGTATTCACCAAGGAGGAGGAAGGATACGGACCCAGCAATGTAACACACAAGGAAAGAGTCAGAATACACTCGGTCCCTTTACAAAAAAAAGGGTCCTAAAGGAACTAGAGAAACTCGGTACAAACAAGGCCATGGGACCAGATGAAATTCACCCTAGATTACTAAGAGACCTAAGGGACGAGCTGGCAGCACCCCTACCTGATCTTTTCAGCCTATCATTCAAGCTGGGGGTAGTTACCCAAGACTGGAAGACGGTAACAGTTATTCCTCTGCACAGAAGTGGAAGCAGGGAAAGTGCAAACAACTACAGACCAGTAAGCCTAACCTCAATTGTGGGCAAAATAATGGAAACCCTGCTCAAGGAGAGGATTATATCTTTTCTAGAAAAAAAAATTAGAGACAGAACAGCATGTTTTTACAACAGGAAGGTCATGCCAAACCAATCTGACAGACTTCTTTAACTGGGTGACTAAAATAATAGACCAGGGAGGAGCAGTAGACATAGTATACCTGGATTTCAGCAAAGCCTTCTACTCTGTCCCACACAGAAGGCTACTCAACAAACTGGATAGAATGGGAGTAGGACAGCAAGTAGTGAAATGGGTAAGGAACTGGCTCACCGGAGGGACACAGGGTACTTGTGAACAGCTCACTTTCCGAAGAAAGATGAGTAGATAGTGGAGTGCCACAAGGATTAGTACTCGGTCCGATTCTATATGATATAACTGAGGGACTAGAGGGGAAGGTGAGCTTATTCGCAGATGACACAAAAATAAGCAATAGGGTAGACACTCCAGGTGGGTAGAAAAGATGAAGGCTGGCCTTGAGGCTCTGGAAAAATGGTCAGAAACATGGCAACTAAAGTTTAACGCAAAAAAATGATGCAAGGTCATGCATCTAGGAAGGGCCATCCCAGGAGAGGACTGCTACCTGGGAGGAGTACAACTAGAATCTTCCAAACAGAAAAGGGATCTGGGAATAATTGTAATGGATGACCTAAAGATGCCCAAACAGTGCGAGAAAGCAGCACTACGGGCAAATGGCTTATTGGCTGCATAGGCAGGGGGATCACCAGCAGAAAAAAGGAGGTCATCCTGCCACTCTGTCGATCTCTGGTGAGGCCACGCCTGGAGTACAGCATACAGTTCTGGAGACCACACCTAAAAAAGAATATCAGCAGACTGGAGACAGTGCAAAGGAGAGCTACAAAAATGATACATGGCCTACAGAACAAAAACTATGAAGCGTGTCTGCAAAACCTGAACATGTACTCCCTGGAGCAGCGGAGGGAAAGGGGAGACATGATTGAGACCTACAAGTTCCTAAGTGGAATAAACAAGGTGCAGGTTCAGGAACTGTTCCAAGTCAGAAAGTACACAAGAACTAAGGGCACAACATGAAGCTGCAGGGAAAATTAATTGGTAACACATATGCATGTTTTTGATCCAGCGCATGCAAGGGAGCGCCTCTTGGAGAATGGGGCACTTTGAGGTGTGCCTGCTCTGTGCAATCCCCTGCTCCATTGAGCAGGCGTGGGCGGTCCTGCACCAATCGCCATGGTGTTGTGGTATGACAGTGGTGGTCTTCTCTTCAAAGAAACCACCGCTGTGTGCTTGCAGCGCATCACGCCCCACAAATCTTTGCTGACACTCTGGAGCCCACCCCAGCGTGGCAAATGTCCTCTTGTCGTCTGCCCGGCCAGGGGTTGCCCAGTCCCCATCGGCTCCACCTCCCCCCAAACAGCTTTCCCTGCTGCCACGCTGGGAGCCCACCCCAGCGTGGCAAAGCGTCAGCGTCATCTGCGGCGAGGTGCCCAATCCCGTCGGCTCTCGGCCCCCAGCCATCCTTCTGCCACGCTGGAGCCCACCCCAGTGTGGCAAACATCCCGTGTCATCAATTATAAAAAAAAAACCTGTAAAGTAAAAGCGGTCCCAAACGTCTCCACCCCTCCACAACCCCGCACCACCCACTGCGCACCCTGCCTCCCCACACCCCACCCCATACTATCCTCTGGAGCTCAGGCCGACAATCATCGCTGGACTGGAACACGCCTGGCACCTTCAAAGCCGACCGCTAACTGAGGAAATGCCGGTAAGCTGTATAATGAGCTAGATGGGTTTTCCAACTTTGTTTATATCTTAGGCATTTTTGAATTTTTGCACCAAATTTTCAACATGGGGTTTTAGGACCCCTTCTCATGAATTCTGTCACTGTCATGGCGTTATTCGGGCCTGAGGGGCAGTTGCAGTCCTCTTTTGTGAAATCCCTTCAGACTTCCAATTAACAACATTAGTGCCAGTGTTCATAAGGTGGCTCTCAAAAGCCTATTTTGAAAATTTGTGGAAAAATTCCTAAAAATGACCGTTTTACGAGCGTGTGTTGCGCAGTTCTTACGCAGGCTCGTAAGTTCGGAATTTTCAATATTTTCACTCCAGATGTTCAACATTGCCATTTTACCACACCTCCTTATGAGCAGTACAGCTGTCATTTTTTATATCCTGCCCAAAACGTGTTTCCGCCCATGTAGTGCGCAATGGGTGTGCGAACTCAATGTATGGGACACATTAAGAAAATCACAGTGACACTGTTCATGAGCAGAGGTCTTAAAATGGCTATGTTGAAAATTTGGTGAAAAAATTCCTTAAAATGACTGTTTTACGAGCGTGCATTGCGTAGTTCCTACACACGCTCGTAAGTTCGCGAATTTTCAATATTTGCACTCCAATGACTTCCAGATACCTAAACAGCACACAGAAGCAAGCAACATTCGGCATTGACGAATGCTTGTACTTCTTTGTCACTGATTCTTTTAAGCCATGTCCAACTGCCAAATACCTGCAAGCGAACGTTCGGCATTGACAAATGCTTGTTCTTTACCGAGAGGGTGGTGGATGCATGGAACAGCCTTCCTCGGTTAGTGGTGGGGGCCAAAACAGTGGTAGGTTTCAAGAACGCTTGAGTCAGGTACAAAGGCACCACCACACTGACTAGCAGTTAAAAGGGGGGGGGGGTAGTCCTATGGGCAGACTAGATGGACCATATAGTCTCCTTCTGCTGTCACTTTCTGTGACTCTTGAATGTACACCGTCTGGTCCCAGTGCCTTGTCCACCTGCAAGGCTTTAAAGAGGACCTTCCCCAATGGTCCCAAAAAATTATTCTTGCAGTCATTTTATGTAGTAACGTACCTCAGATGTTGTGTGCATGTGTTAGTTTTGTCCAGAGGTTTACTCTTATTTCCATATTTTTATTTTTTTTCAGTCCTGCTGCATTTGCCTTTTGCTGTTCAGCTGCTGGGCTGCTGGCTTCTGCTGATGTCATTGTATGAGTAGGCGTGAATCACACTTTGCTATACAATGATGTTACAGCAGTTTCACTAGGGAAAACTTCCATAACTTGGTTTGCATTCTACAGTAGTAGTGCCAATTTTAGTCAAGGGATTATTTTTTTTAAACTTTCTATTTTTGTCCTCCTTCCATGCCGGAGCGCCGCTTCTTTGGGAAACACCTGGTGCTACCCCGTGACTCTGCCTTACCTGTATCCCCGGAGGTTCCCCCATGGAGCCGTGGTTATACCCCCAGAAGGGTATGGGGCGGGGCCCTTATACTCCGATGTCTGTGGATTTCGTCGGGTCCCCTGGTGGTCAGGCAGGCGGTCGCAGTCAGGGTCAGCAGTGGTGCTCCATCTACCCGTTGCTGTGACGGTGTTGCGCCCTGACGTCAAGGCGCTAGGCACCAATGTCCACCAAACAGCTCCCCCCCCCCCCGCTAGCTGCAGGGCTTGCTGTACCTTGGGCCTGTGCCCGGCGTCAGGCAAACTACGGGCCTTGATCCCCTCCCTTCCCCCAGAGAAGGTGAGCATTCCCTGAGATGCTCAAGCCTTCTCCCCCGGCCGACCCTCCAGCGACTCAAGTCTGCTCCCAAACCCGGGTCGCCGGCGTCGCTAGTGGAAATCCAACCGGACCTAGTCAAGGGATTTTTAAAGGAAGGCTGTCCAGATGACTCTAACGAGTGACTAGGGCTGCAAAAATGCCCGATTATCACAACCTTTGGGTGCTTACAGTTTACCAACTAACCTGTGTTGTGTTTCTGTGCCTTAATAGTGGTACCGAGGTCTGTGCTGAGGCCACCATTTTAAGAGTGCGACCGCACCGGAAGACTGTGCATGAGCTCCGTTCATTACTTTGCTTCCTGTGATCTGCTGGAACGCTCGTTCATGACGAGCCGGGTGAATTTTCACGAAGGGAAAAGAAGCGCTCTGCCATGTAGTACTCGTTGAGCTGCACTTTTAGAAGCAAACCCGACTGAAAAAGGAGCACTGTAACCTATTTATTTTTTTTATTGAAATTTGCCCGAACTCAGAGCTTCAGATTTCAATAAAAAAATAAATAGGTTACAGTGCTCTTTTCAGTCGGGTTTGCTTCTAAAAGTGCAGCTCAACGAGTACTAAAGGCACAGGCTTTCTTTCCTTCGTGAAAATTTACCCGGCTCGTCATGAACGAGCGTTCCAGCAGATCACGGGAAGGATACTATGCTAATTTGCATAGAAGTTGCAGCTCTGGCAGCTGCAATCAATGAGATGGAGCCACTCACTCCAGGACATAAAAATAGCAAATTAATAGAAAAAGAGTGCCCTTCAGCAGAAATTCAAGTCTCTCCCTGCAAGTTGACAGCTGAGTAGAGGCTGGGAGAAAACTGGAGTTTATGACAGCCTTCCTTTAAGGATTTTTAAAAAACCCTATTGAGAATTGTGAAAACATTTGTTAGGGAATTTTTTGTTGTTGTTTGGTAGTGTGTTCACTGCGATCAGGAGAAGCAGGGGGCAATTTTAACATTATTTTACTAGCCCAAGACCTAGTGCACATTGACAAGGGCCAGTACAGCTTACTCACTACTTGTCCATCTTCAAAAGTGTAGGTTTTCCTTGGCTCAAAATGAAGTTAAAATGTTCGCTATTGTAGTAGTGTCTACTCCTTATGCAACTGTGTCTCAATATTCCAGATGACCTGGTGTGATTGACAGCTCATTAAGAGCTGCAGTTATCTGGTAATTTAAGGACAAAAAAGCATCAAAGGGCATCATCATTAGCAGTCCACTGTTAGGCTATTCAGATGGTGTTTAGGGTGTGAATGTGTCTCTGTAATTTGTCCCTCATTATTAAGACCAGTGCCTCTCATTTTGAGTGTCTGTATCCAGCATTTCAGTGACAAAATGCTATGAGGTATACAGGGAGGCATTACTTAGTACAGATTGCAAAGGCATTAAACACAGATGAAAAAACTGACAGCGAGCTGTCTCAGTTTACAGCAGTGCTCTCTAATTCACTGTGCTTTGCCACTGAGGCACAAAATAAATCCACTTTATAAAAAGGCATTCATTAACCACCGGAGAAGCATATTGCATTGATACTGGGGTTTCTTGGAAAGGGGAACAATGCTGAACATTGTATGTACATAAAGTTATGGAAGTTTTCCCTAGTGAAACCACTGCATCTTCATTTTACAGTACAATGTGATTCACTCCTCCTCCTTCATACAGTGGTGTCACCAGCACAGCTCAGGGTCTGCAGCAGCACCAGGCTTAATGTAGAAACTCTGGTGCACGACACAGTTTTTGGCAGCTCAGAACGCAAAAACTAATTGCAGAGAACATTACAGAAATAGAAAACAAGAATCAATGTAGGAAGGGGAATTTTATGCATGAATGTTAAAACAACTGGGAAAGGTCCTCTTTAAGGCCTTTTAGAACCCTGTCCTCCTGGTTGACCTCATCTGTTACCTCTCCCCACCCCTCCCTCCTTTCCCTTGTGGTATAGGGCCATCCTTCTCTTTTGTGAACACCGGGCAGAAGTACTCGTTCTCGAGTGTCTTTGCCTGGTCTTCCCCTTTTCCTGCTGGGTTTAACCCAGTTCAGTGCTTTTCATTTCAGCGCTGGTCAGTTCAGTGCTTACATTCCAGCACTACCCAACTCAGCGCCATCTCATTACAGCGCTTCCCATTTCAGCTCCGTTTTTTGTATTTTGTGTTTTGGTTGCAGTTCCAGTACACTAAGCAGGTGTCCGTATCGCCTTTTCTTTATTTCCAAGTGACAGTCAAGAAGGGGCCCCTCCCAGTCACTAGCCCACTGCCCCCGGTTGCACCTGTGATGCACGTTATAGTATAGCTGCTCAGACACGGAAGGAAACTGATTTGAGGGAGGCAGTAACACATTTATCAATTAATGCTGGACACTTTTATTTTATTTTAGTTTGTTCATGTTTCTTATTCTATTTATTTCTGTGGATCCAAGCCGAGTAAGAAATGAATAGGCTCTTGAGATATCCAGTTACGCAGTATGCCAGGCTGTAAAGTATTTAGACCTTTTATTTCATAAAGGTTTAGTTACAGAAAGTTAATTACAGTTCTAGCACAGATTAGACAGCTCTCACTCATCTAGCGCTGTAATGAAACAGCTGTCACTAATCTTGCGCTGAAATGAACGGCACTGGAATGACTGGCGCTGAAATAAAAAGTGCTGAACTGAGTCGCACCCTTTCTGCCCATCCCCCTTCCCCCTTGATTCTGACAATGTTGTCCCTATAACTCCTCTTCCCCCTTATGTAATTGAAGAACTTCTTCTCCTCATCTCTGATCCCTTGAGCCAATCTCTGCTCTCTTTTTGCTTTGTCTGCCCTGACTGCCCTACTCACTTCCCAGGATGCCTTCAAGTACACCTTCTTGTCTTCCTCTCACCCAGATTTCTTGTACCTGTTGAAGGCCAATCTCTTATCCCTCACCTTTCTTACCACTTCCCTGCTGAGCCAGCTAGGTTTTTCTGACCTGCTTACTCTGAGACTTGGCACACGTGTTTGTGGCCTCGTTCAGACCCTTCTTTATGATTGACTGCTTAGTTCAGCATCCATCCCTGGGTTAATTCCCAACAAGATGCTCCTCTAGGATGCTGCCCATCCTGGCAAAATCTGCCTTCTGAAGTCTACCACTCTCGTCCTGGTCTTAGCCAACTCCCTCCCTGTGCTGAAGAAGAACCACACTGAGCGGTGGTCACTTCCTGCTAGTGGGTCCTGTACGGCACATCCTGGACTTGGTCACCATTTTCTGACACAATGTCCAGTGTGTTCCCCTCCCTTGTAGGCTCCGTCACGCCCTACTCTAGCTGTCTTGGATAGCCTCAAGCAGTACCTGTCCTCTGTCGTTTGTGGAAGTCACGGTCCGCCAGTCAATCCCAGGAAGGTTGAAGTCTCCCACTATAACCGTACACCCTTTGCCACTGACCTTCTTGATTTGCTTCCCCAACTCCCTGTCAGTCTCCTTATTCTGTGAGGGTAGCCTGTACACCAACTCCCAATCTAATCTTCCTACCCTTGGGGTTTTGGATCTGTACCCATATGGTTTCTGGCCTCCCCTCTTCCCCCTCCTCCCTGGTACACAATATCCCATCCTTCATGTAAATAGCCACCCCACTTTCTCCCCCGTCTTTGTAGTACACCTTATATCCGGGAGATCCCTCGTGGTACTGGGTGGCCCAGGTTCCCAAGATGGTTGCAATATCTACCTCCCCTTCTGCCATCATTGCCTGGAATTCTGCTATCTTGTTTGCCAAGCTCCTTGCATTCAAAGATACAACAGTCCACCTTGTGCCTTGCCCCATCTCTCCTCTCCCCGTCCCTCCCTTCTACTTTAATTCCTTGGTAGATTCCCCTCCCTTCCCTCCTCTCTGCTCTGTCTGGGGGAGGGAGGGTGAGGCCTTCTGGTCTCCTCTGCTAGGTGACTCCTTTTTGCAGTCCCTCTCTGCCACCCCCCCCTCAGTTTTAAGTTATTTTAGTTTAATGTAATTCTCCAGCCCCTGTTTCAAAGTCGTTGTACCCTCCTATCCCGTGCATTGAGTCCCTTCTTATTCCATGTCTCGCTCCACTCCCCTACTACCCAGTAGCCCATTTTTGAACACACACCCCTGCCACCTGTTGAACTCTTCTATTCTTTGCTTCCTAGCAGTGCTTGCCCTAGGTACCGGGAGTATCTCTGAGAATGCCACTGATCTGCCCACTTGAGTGCAGATTCTTCCTACCTCTCTGAACCTCTCCTGAACTTCTTCCACCCTGCTCCCCTTCAGGTCATTTGTACCTAGATGCACCATGATATGAGGTTTATCTCTACCCCGCTCCACACACTTCTGAATGAACTGTCCTACCCTCCCCACTGTCATACCTGACATACACTCCACCCAGGCCCTACTTTTCCTCGCTCCCTTACCTCCCCATCTCACTCCCTTGAGCATTGAATCCCCGAGTATGACAGCTCTTTCCCCCATCGCCTGCCCTGCTGCCATGTTATACCCTACCTCAGACCCCTTTCCTTTAGTGTCCTCTCCTCTTCTCTATTTCCCTGTCCCTCCACCCCCCTCTATTCCCCCCCAACTACACATCCACCTGTGCTCTTCCTCCTTTCTTTGCTCCTTCCCCTGCCCATCCTCTTCCCCCCAATAAATGTTCCTCCCCTCTCTGCCCTTTTCACAGTGCTTCCCTCTACTGTCCTTTCTACCTTTTTTGGTCCTCATCCACCTCTAGTTAGTGGGTCCATAACAACCCCATCTGCTTCCTTGCCACACCAATTTCTACAGTACAGTCCTTCCCTTCCCCTTGTACACTGTATGTCTCTTCTCCCTCATGCTCACCCTTCCCCATATCTATGTTGCCTCCCCTATCCTCCTGCTCCCTTTCTTAAGCCAGCACTGCATACCTGTTCCTAGTTTTCAACCACCTGCCTTTGCCCTCCCTGTTATCCTTCCCTGCCTCTGCTGTCCCTGGACATGTTCCCTAACCCTTCGCCCTCTCCCCTCATTCCCTACCACCTGCCAGCTTCCCATGCCTGTGCCCCCTGGTCCCTGCGGAGTTGGTGCTCCTGACTTCAGTATCTGACCTCCTCCTTTCGGCCTGGTATATCCTGTGAAGGAGCCCTCTTTGCCTCCCTGTCCCCCTCAGCCCACCCCAGTTATACATGCTTCCTTTCTCCAGCTCCCATTTCAAGCTTACTATTTCCTGCCTAAGCTGTCTGAACTGTCTACACACCACACCCCACCCTCCACAAGGTCCCCAAGAAAATTGCTGCTCCAAGCTTTTATCATTAGGGATGGCATGGGGATAAGCAGGGTTGAGGAAGCAGGGGATCAGGTGGAGGCCTTATGGGTCACCCTGCAGGCTTTGTGGGGAAGAGGGTGACGATGGGGTAGTGTATAGGCCACCCGGGTGGGGGGGGACAGGAGGAGGGCCTGGTGGCTAGCCTTAGGGATCATTGGGTAGGGTAGGGAAGAGGGCAGAACTGCGGTGCTGGGAAACCTGAATATGCCAGGAGCAGACTGGGGAGCTATGGTATTCTCATCGGGCAGGGAGCAGCGCCTGCTGGATGTCTTCTGGATGCCTTCCTTGCCCATCTGGTGACTGATCCAACAAGGGAGGGGCACGTCCTGGATGTGGTCCTGTCAGACGGCAAACCCATCAGGGACCTAGTCGTTGGGGACCCACTGGCGGGGAGTGACCACGCCACGGTTTGGTTCTCCCTTGACCTAGGGGGTTGGGTAAAACACACTAAAATGTCAGTGGTTGATTTTAGAGGGACAGACCTTGGGGGGATGGAGAGGATCCTTAGGGGCTACCTAGATGAGATCAGGCCAAGCATGGGCATGGAGGCCCCGGTGGGAAATTATTAAAAAGGGGCTCCTGGAGGCTACCAAAGCCTACACGAGGGAGAGATGCAAGTGGAGTAAAGCAAAGAGGCCGAGCTGGTGGACAAGGAAGGTCCAGGATGTTGTGAGGGTAAAAAAGGCGCTTATAGCCGATACAAATGATCTTACTTCGAGAGGGCTCTTGCAGTAGGTAATTACATATAGGACTGATGCCGGCAGGGGGCAGGACCCCACGGAAAAATTTCTAGCTAGCAGTCCCTGGCGAGGGACCGCCCCCACGTCAGGTGACCGGCGTCAGGAGACATCAGTATAAAGGGGCGGTTCCTGATGCCCTCCTTTCAGTTCTTTCCCGCCGTTAGCTCGTTCAGCGCCTCGTGGAAAAGTTTGTGCTTCGTCAGCCCTATCTTCATCGTTTTTTTAGCGAAATAGTTGCTTTTTTCGACTAACGACAGTACAGTCGTCGGTGTATGTTGTCCCGTACACCCTCCGAGCACAAAAATAAAGTGCGATTAAATGCGGCACCCAAGACTACTGGGGCGGCCATTCCCTATGCCTGTTGTGCGCCTGGGCCCGATCACCCGGTTGAGAAGTGCCAGCACTGTCTCAGTTTCAGATGCGGCTATCAGGAAAAGGTGGCAGCAATCCCTTGAAGCCCATATTCTGAAGAAGAAAATGAGTTCAATGGAGAAGGAGCTCAAAAAACTAAGGCAGGCGTCCACTTCCCCCGAAGGCCATCGGAAGAAGAAGAAGGAGAAAGAGTGGCACCGGGACAAGGGCTCCTCTACCGCATCTCCCTTGGGAGTCGCTGGGACACAGGTAACGTCCCCTCTGGGGGACCGCTCCTCGATGGCCACCTCGGAGGTTTCTGAGGGGGCGTCAGCCCACCCTTCTGGCTCACGCTCGGGCCTTGCGGGCGCCTCCGGGTAGTTGGAGGCCTCCACCCCTGGTTTGGCCGCAGGCTTGCGGCCTACCACTGTGGGCGACTCCAGTAAGTTGGGCATCGGCTCCTCCGACGTCCGCCCGGAGAGGCGGTAAGGCGCCTGACTCTTGGGCGGCCGCGGCCTCCATTCCACGGACCAGGCGATCCCTCTACCGACCTGCCTCGGTGATGACTCTCATAAGTCCGGACACGGCAGGCGCGCCCTTAAGCCACCGTTGGCTCGTCCGGCGTCCGGCTGGCGAAGGAACCGACAGCGGATCCTCCACGTCCGTCGTGCCCAGTTCCTGCAGCCTTCGCTGCCATCTGGGGACAGAGTCTCCCAACCGACCCGAGTTTTCCCCTCCATCCCAGGCGAAGCTGGGGATCTTCCTCCTCAGTCAGTCCTTCCGCCACCTGGTGCACTGGACCTGGCCTTGGCTCCACTGATGTCGGTACCTCCGGCCCAGGGCCTCTGGCGTCGGCCTACCGACTCCAGGAGACATCCCGCTCCCGCGGGCCCTCCACCCAATGGACCCGCCCGTGAGGCCACCGGCCAGGCCGTCTGCTCGGCAGCCCCCGGCTCCCGGGTACACTCCATCCTATCCGATGCCGCCGTAGCCGGGACTGCAGTATCCGGCGCCACAGTACCTGACGCCACAATACCCCGCGCCGGGCTACCTGCAGCCAGGTTTTGGATATGCTCCATTCGGTTATAACCCGTATCCTTATCCCCGCCTCCTCTTCCACCGCCCTCGCGGCCGCCGGTGGACCTGCAGGAGACTCTGGCCTTTTGGTGGGCTGAGGCCAAGGCTCAGCTCACCAAAAAGGCTGAGAGCCACCTGCCGACGACTGTGCCATCCCAGGTTCCCGTACGTCCGAGACGGCACACTTCCTCACCACCTCCGGATTCCAGGGTTCTTCCTTCTGGATCCAGAGAAGGGCAGGACACGCTTCCCCGGGGACTTCCCAAGGGGTCCGTTCCTCCCCCGGGTCGGTAAAAGGAGTCTTTTTCCTCTTCATCCTCCTCTTCACCCTCTGACTCCTGGGATTCTTCTGATGGTTGCTCCGAGAGAGACGACGAGCCACGCTCTCCGTCGAAGCCCAGGCCAAGGACTCCTCCGAAGTCTCCTCCAGAGGATCCTTTTTTTACGGAGTTGCTTAGGAAAATCCAGGAGGTTCATCAGTGGCACTCCCTGGAACCAGATCCTCAGCGTCTGAAATTCGCTGAACATCTGGATCTGCCCGTGACAGTTCCTACCTTGGTGCCACCCTGGATAGAGCCTCACGCTGACCTCGTTACCACAATATGGAAACAGCCGTCAGCTTTAGCACCACTTCCTAGGAAGTCGAACAGGCTATATCAGGCTCCAGAGGGTGTTGATTTTCTGGATTCTCACCCTCGTGCCGACTCGGTCGTGATTAGTGCTGCTCACGGCCGGTCGGCAAACCCCAAATATCTTAGCTCATCACCACCTGATAAGGAATCACGCCTTCTGGATGGGAGAAAGATTTATGCTTCCTCCACGCTGGGGATCAGGGCCCTGAACTGTGTCTGCCATATGGGGGACTACCAGAAGGCCATTCTGACTCAGGTGAAAGCCAAACTGGACTCCTTGCCTGACTCCCAAGTGAAGCAGGAGTTGGCTGATCTTGTCCACTCTGCTCATTCGGCCAGTCGCCACATGCTCCGTGCGACATACGATGCAGTGGACACTGCTGGGCGGAGCTCAGCCTTCGCTGTAGGTCTACGGTGCTGGGCGGAGCTCAGCCTTCGCTGTAGGTCTACGGCGGCATGCTTGGCTCCGTGTGTCAGGGTTGGTCCCAGAGGTGCAATCTGCTATCCAAGAAGCACCCTTCCGGGGGTCGGTGCTTTTCGGGGGTGATGTCAAGGACATCATCACCGATTTGCAAGAGAAGGGGACAGCACTGAAATCAGTTGATTCCATGTACCGTCCCCATCAGCAGCAGCGCTGTCCCTTTCGCGGACAGAATCAGCCAAAGGCGAAACCACAGGGAAGGCGGGCCACAAAACGCCAGGCCCCCACAGCTGCTAAGCCCCCCACCCACCCAGAAAAGCAGCGGATGCTTCAGCTGCAGCGCTGCCCCACACCACCTGACTCCTTTCCTCTCCCACTGCCTCCGGATTCCCCGGAGGAACCGGTAGGAGGGAGGTTTTCCCTCCACCTTCCGGGATGGGAGAGGATAACCATAGATTCTTGGGTGCTCCAGTTCATAGCAGAGGCACACTCGATAGAGTTTCTTTAGAAACCACCCCACCACCCCCCTCTGAAGTCGTCGTATTCACAGGAACATCTTCTCTTGGTCCAGGAGGAAATTTCGGCTCTCCTGCTGAAACAAGCAATAGAGCCCGTCCCCCTTCATCTGCGAGGGACGGGTTACTATTCCCATTTCTTCCTGGTCCCAAAGAAGACAGGAGATCTCAGACCAATTTGGATCTCAGTTCCCTGAATCTTTTCTCAATGGGATCAGCTAGTGGATGACCTAGACCACCCAGTTCTGGTCTCCTTGCCGATGCTTCGAGACTTGCAGTGGTGGATGGTTTGAGAGAACCTGTTTCGGGGAGTTCCTTTCTTTCATCCTCCCCCCTCCCAGACTCTAACCACAGGCGCCTTGGGCGAAGGTTGTGAAGCCCATCTAGGCCCTCATTGGACCCAGGGCTCCTGGTCCAAGCTAGAACAAGCTCCCCACATCAGTGTGCTCGAGCTTCGGGCAGTGTTGTACGCTTTCCAAGTCCTTCATCAATACATCCTTCCCGGCCACCTAGCCGTCCAGACGGACAACATGTGCGTGGTGTGGTACATCAACAAACAGGGAAGGACTCTGTCCTACCCTCTTTGCAGGGAGGCAATGAAGGTTTGGGATTGGGCTACACAACACGACCTTCACCTTACGGCAGTTCATGTTCCGGGAGTCGACAACACCCTGGCAGACAAGCTAAGTCGCTCTTCTGCTTTGACTCACGAGTGGGAACTGGACCAAGGGGTCCTAGACAATATCTTCCAACTTTGGGGAACACCACAGGTCGACCTGTTTGCATTCCCTCTAAGCAAAAACTTCCCGTCTTCTGCTCGCTTCTGTTCCAGGCGGGCGCTGGAGTGGCAGCTCTGTCTCTAGACTGGAAGACAGATTTGTCTATGCCTTTCCCCAATTCCACTTGTCCCACGAGTCTTGCAGAAACTAGCTTCAGAAGGAGCATGGATGATACTGATCGCTCCTTTCTGGCCCAGGCAAGTTTGGCTCTCTCTTCTACAACAATACTCAGAGGATCCTCCTCTTCCTCTTCCTCTATCTCGAGATTTACTGACCCAAGATCAGGGGACCCTGGTCCATCCAGGCCTCAGATCCCTTCATCTGCATGCATGGCTCCTGCAGACTTAGCCCAATCTCATTTTGGAGTGTCTCCCAAAGTGGCGGAGATTTTGGTGGAGGCCAGAAAACCCTCTACCAGATCCACTTATGCCATGAAGTGGAAAAGATTCACTATCTGGGCTGCTTCCAAGAACGCGGAACCCTTCTCATGTTCAGCGGGGCTTCTGCTGGAGTATCTACGTCATCTGTTCGACCTGGGTCTTAGTCATTCTTCGCTAAAGGTACACATGGCGGCCATTTCTGCCTATCATGTTCCCTTCGCGGACAAAACTTTCGCTCAGTTGGAGGTCTCTAAGACCTTTCTCAGAGGGGTCCTCCATCTGAGGCCCCCCATTCGTACTCCTGCTTCCCCTTGGGACTTGAACTTTGTTCTCGAGAAACTTACTGTCCCTCCCTTCGAACCTGCAGCTTCTGCGGATTTGAAGTTCCTTTCGACTCTCTTCCTGGTGGCTATTACTTCTGCTCGGAGAATTTCCGAGCTACAAGCACTGATGTGTAAAATCCCATACTTGATTTTTTCACAAGGAACGTGTTGCTCTTCGCACGAATCCTAAGTTTCTCCCTAAGGTAGTAGCTGAGTCTACTCTAAATCAGTCCATAGAGTTACTTGTCTTTTTTACGCAGTACTCTAATCAAGGGGAGTATTTACTCCAGACTATGGATGTTCACCGGATTCTGAGATACTATACCAACAAGACGAAGGATCTCAGGAAGACTGATCAATTGTTCGTCTCTTTTGCTCATAAAAGGGAAGGCAATGCTGTTTCCAAGCAATAGCTATCTAAGTGGTTGGCTCATTGAATCACTTTCTGTTATGACAAATATAACAAGACCCTCCCGGGCTAAGTAAGAGGCCACTCCACCAGAGGAGTAGCTGCCTCAGCGGCTTGTTTCAAAAATGTGTCTGTGGCAGACATTTGTGCTGCCACCATCTGGACTTCCGTCCATACCTTTACTGAACACTACAGTTTGGATGTTGCCTCTCGCCGTAGAGCAGGCTTCGGGCTGGCTGTTCTGCAAGGCCTATTATCTTGAGGCTTGCACAGCTAGAGCTGCTTTTAGGAGTAGTTTTCCTCCTCCCAGTGCCTTTCTTTGTTCCAGACTGCTTGGGATTCAGTCCTGTATGTAATTACCTACTGCAAGAGCCCTCTCGAAGTAAGATAGTACAGTTACTAAGAACTGCTGACAGTAGATCTTGAGAGAGGCTCTTGCTAGTAGTAATGCCCTCCACCCCCCTAGGCTTTTTCAGCTCCTTTTCCAGTGAAGAAAAGATCCGCTCCTCTCTTGTCCGGCCTTTCTGGCCCGTGGCGGGAAAGAACTGGAAGGCGGGCATCAGGGACCGCCCCTTTATACCGACGCCGGTCTCCTGACGTGGGGGTGGTCCCTCGCCAGGGACTGCTAGCTAGAAATTTTTCCGTGGGGTCCTGCCGCCTGCCGGCGTCAGTCCTATATGTAATTACCTACTGCAAGAGCCTCTCTCGAAGATCTACTGTTACGGTAAGTTCTTACGTAACTGTACTTTCTCTGTTGGGGGCTATATCCAAGGGAGGGAGTATGATGAGGTAGCCAGGAAGGTCACCAGGGTGTGAGGTCGGCCAGGCAGCGGTGGAGCTGAGATTGGCACAGGGGATGGGGGGTTCTTCAGGTATATCAGGAAAGAAGAAAAGAAGGAGGCAGGTTAGTAGGTTGAGGATGGAGAGTGGGTGGGTGGAGGAGGCGGGGAGAAGGCAGAGGTATTAAATTACTTCTTTGCCTCTGTCTTTACCAGGGAGGATGGGGGGGTGGGCGGCACTGCAGGGGGAGAGGGAGAGGAGACCGGCAGATGAAGAGGGGGAAATGAATGTTGAAATCCCCAGCGGGAGGGTGAGGGAAGCCCTCAAGGCCCTAAGGGGTGATAAAGCACCTGGTCCTGACGGGATACATCTCAAGGTGCTTAAGGAGATGGCCGATACCCAGGCCACACCCCTGGCGGGCCTGTTTAACTCCTCCCTGCAGTTGGAATGGGTATCCCATGACTGGAGGATGGCCCGTATTGTGCCTATACAGAAGGGTAGCTCACGAGAGGAGTCGGGAAACTATAGAGTGGTTAGCCTGGTGTCAGTAGTGGGCAAAGTGATGCCAATCATCTTGAAGGAGAGGCTGGAGGGGGTTTTGAATGCACGGGGTCATTTAGATGATCGCCAGCATGGCTTTGGCAGGGGCACATCGTGTCAGACCAATGTGGTGGAGTTCTATGAAGGGGTGACTAGTGGAGTGGATAAGGGCAGGCTGGCATATGTCCTCTTTCTGGACTTCAGCAGGGTATTTGATTTGGTGCCACATCCTGGGCTACTGGGGAAGCTGGAGGATATGGGGTGGGGGGGTTGATGGTCAGGTGGATTGGAAAGTGGCTAGTTGGGCATATACAGAAGGTGAGGGTGGAGGAGGGAGATCTCATCCTCTGTGAGGGTCATTAGTCCCTCAGGGGTCGGTACTGGGCCTACTCCTGTTTAACGCTTATACCTCAGACATTAGACATGGTATCAGGAGCGGGGTGAGCCTCTTTGCCGATGGCTCGAAGCTGTAGGTGGTGGTGGAGGGGGGAAGGGAAGCTAGCTCTCCAGGAAGACCTAGAGGCTCTGGGGAGGTGGTCAAGAGCATGGAAGATAAAGTTCAATGCTGGGAAATGCAAGGTTCTACACCTGGGGGCCAAAAACCCGGCTTATGAATACACCCTGCAAGGGGAGGCACTAGAGGTTTCTAGGGGGGAGAAGGACTTCGGGGTGGTGGTGGATGTCAAAATGAATAAATCATAGCAGTGTAGAAGGGCTGCGGCCCAAGCAAATAAAATGCTGAGGTGCATAGCCAGGGGATAACCTCGAATAGAGAGGTGCTCCTTCTGCTGTACAATTGCCTGTTTAGATGGCACCTTGAACAGTGCGTGCAGTTTTGGCGTCCCTACTTAATGAGGGACATTGCTCCTCTGGAGAGGGTCCAGAAGAGGGCGACCGGGATGATACTGGGACTAGGGGGGAGGCCCTCTGAGGAAAGGTTGGAGGAGCTCAACCTGTACTCGCTGGAGGAGAGAAGGAACGCGGGGGATATGATAGAAGTCTGCAAATATCTCAAAGGAATAAACAGGGTAAGGTTTGAGGGGGTGCTTCAGCTGAGTGAGGTGGGGACCACCAGGGGTAACTCAGTGAAGCTGGTTATGGGAGGCTGAGGGGGGAACCAGAAGACACTATTTCACTGAAAGGGTGGTGGTGCCCTGGAATGTGCTGCCTGGGGACTCAGTGGTTGCAGCAACAGTGGAGGGGTTCAAGAAAGGCTGGGATAGGTATAGGGAGAGGGAGAGGGTGCATCCCAGAGCCTCGTTGGTGGGTGGGGGAACTTGTAAGGGGGGATGGAATACAACGGTGCCCTGGGAAGGCACTAATTATTGATCAGACTCGATAGACCATAGGGCCTAATCTGCTGGCTTCTTAGTATGTTAGTGTGTAAACCCATTGCAGCTCACTACCCTCCAAGCCACCCGAGCCCACCCCCAGTCATCCCTACCCCTCCACTCTCTCCCCCCCCCGTCGTCTGCCTGCCTCTGTTCACCGACCTCCACATGCTGTCTGTATCCCTTAGCTGCTGCTGCCTTTTTTTCGTTTTCCTCTATTACCTTCTTCCCCTAGTGCTCCTCCCTGTGTCTGTACTTGCCCTGCGTGGCCTGCCATCCTCTCTGCAGACACCAGCTAGTCAGACATCACACTCCTGCTACGTGGCACTCACACAACGAGGTCACTCATGCGAGGGGTCGCTTGGCCTCCTGGGAGTGATGTGGGGACTGCGGCTGCCTGGTTGGTTCTGCTGAGTCACGTGGCTGCCTACTCCGGTCCTCCAAGACCCTCCCTCAGCCTCCCACTAGCAGCGTCCTCCCACCACCGAGTCCCAAAACCCCACACACAGATAAAAGCCACATTTCCTCTGTAACCCTATGGAAAAAAGACAACTCAGCAGTTGGTAAAACACTTGCAGGAAATGCCCCTTAGGCTGCACTTAACTGTGTGCTACTCCTCACCCGCTCCGTGCCATACTTGCAGTTCATTTTAGTGGGACAGCTGCAAAACCCTTCCCAACTTTGATCCTAATAGGAACAGGTCTGCTCTGCAGACCAGCCCTTAATATATATAAATCAAAGTGGAAAAAGGTTTCACTGAAGGTAGAAAGTAAGCTTCGGATGGTGCTTCTTCTCTGGAGCAACCTGTGGCCTTTCCAAGGGGAATAAAAATGTTGCAGGCTCTTTGCAAAGGAACAGTCATTTCTGATACCCAAGGAGACAAATTAGACTGCAAAACTATAATCCAGTAAGGAGCACAGTGTGTGTAAGGTAAACTTTATTTATATGGTGCCCAATCCCAGAGGCTCTGGGCGCCTTACAAGGTTAAAACAAGCAGGATAGGCAACATCAACATACGAATGAAGCTGTATAAGGGTTATATAAAAAAAAAAAGTCCTCATTCACAAAGCACTTCATAAGGCCACAGTGAAAATTCTTACAATGCCTTCTACCGCTGCAGTCGTAAACACAATGATGGAAAAAGGTATGGGGTAACCAAGTAGGGATCCCACTCTATCTGCACCCACCCTGACCTTAAGGGAGTGATTTAAGCGGCTGCTTGTGAAAAAGCAAAGGTTAATCTGGGAGATGCACACTCTGATAAAGAATCCAGAAAGCTGTACCTTATGTCAAAAAAAGTGTAAGCTACCTCCTCCCTACGACTGAGGCAGCCTGCCCATCTTACACTATACCACATGTCACCTGCAGGCCCTGTGGAACACAGTCTTGCCTTTATGTGAGTGTTTGCCTCCCTGGGAAAAAAAAACACCTTGCACATGCTGTGAAAGGCTGATTCTGAAGTTGCAGAGTACCAGTCTGAGTGACTGTTGATGTGAAGACTTCTATGGGTCTAGCAAATTCAGTGCCTGCCAGGAGAGTTGCATGGCTCAACAACTGAGTTGTCACAGGCCATGCAAACTGAAACAGTTGACTTCGGCCTTACAGGTACCTCCTTATCTAGTGTCAAAACTGAGGCCTGCATGAAAACAATTGATGAACAAAAAGCGTCTTTTAATGTAGCTGAAAAACAGAGGGACTCTGTGCCATATAGGCTTCATAGAAGGGTAGGCATGTGAAGGGATTACTACAGCAGACCCCGTGTACACCATGAATACCCTGTTCAGAGAGGTACAGGGAGAGGCAGAGGCAGAAGAGGAGTCGGGAAGAAATCTGCCTTCACCCTTTGAGCTAAAGCAAAGCTCAGAGCCTGGCAGTTCTGCCCATATTGCCATAGACCCATTGCTAGTAGGAGGCACCTGTCTTACTCCCTCCAGGAGTGGAACAGGATACCGCAGATAAGTGGGTCCTGGAGGTGGTAGGACAGAGCATACCACTTCCATTTGTGAAAATTTCAAAGTTCAGCAGCACCAGAGTTTTTTCCAGTTCTGAGTTCAAGAAAGGTCAAAAACCTATTGGATTTGCAGGTGAGAAAACTAATTCAGCTCAGAGCAGTGGAAAAGATCCTAGTTTCCCAGTTGGCGAATGGTTTCCTTTCCAGATACTTCCTCAAGCTGTTGAAAAATTGGGAATGACAACTGATTCAGGACCTACAGTTCCTGAACAAGCACCTGAAGAAAAGAATGGGAACACTACCAACTGGGATTCCATCTCTGCAAAAAGGGGACTGAATAGGGTCATTAGATTTGAAAGACGCCTATTTCCACGTTCCAGTAAAACTCTGCCACCAAACGTATCTGAAATCTTCGAAGGTGAGAGGGGGAATGGAGGGGGTGGGGCAGCTGCAATATAAGGGTGCTAGCTGCGCATTCAAGCAGACTTGATAGACTGTGAGGCCTGTTTCTGCTGGCAGGTTTTGTATGTTCGTAAATCTCAGTAGGGTATGTTTATTAGCAGTTCAAAGCAGCATCTTGTGGCCTGACTTCAGCACCCAGTCTTTTCACCTAAGTGCTTGTCAGTAGCGGCAGCAGATCTACGCATGCAAAGAATGGTGGTGTTCTTCTACCTAGACGACTGGTCAGAGTGTGAGAAATTACAGGAGGAGGTTGTGGGCTCAATTCAAGCAGTAAAAAGCACACTGCCAAATTTGTGTTTCCTCCTGAATTTAGAAAAGTCCCACCTGGAATCTAGGCAGATACAAGAGTTCACAGGCGAAGAACTGTACACAGCTATGGGAAAGGCTTTCCTTCCTCTGCAGAAGCTCTAGTTCAGTGTGCAAGCACATTTCAGGCAGGTCAGAAAAGTACCACACAGGAATTTCTGAGACTTCAAGGGAACGTGCCGTCTACCACTGCAGTGGTACCATGGTAGAGATTACAAATGAGGGATGTCCAGTACACCTCAGAGGGCAAAGGTAAAGGCACCAGAGAAGTGCATCAGTTTATCAGAAAGTACCAGTGGCAAGCAAGTTGCACAAGCACTGGAGTGGTGAAAGGATGTGAGCTTCTGCAGTGAATGCTGATTTGTCAGTAGTTGTGGGCTACTTGTACATTTACAATCTCAGGGTATAAAACCATCCTCTCTCAAATTTTGTTTGGCAGATATTGTTTATTGTTTATTTCAGAGATCAGAAATACCTTTGAGTCATAGACTCCTTTACAAAGGTTCCACGTCACATATAATAGATACAGATATACAATACAGTTAGTGCGGATACACAATATAGTAAATGTTAGACACCTTCACAAAGGTTCCACGTCACACGTAATAGAACAGATACATAATGCAGTAAACACAATACAGAGTAAAGAATTTTTTTTTAAATAGGACTAGTTGGCTAACCTTCCGAGCTAGTGCAGTTTGAGATTGTTAGAAGATAATGGGAACTTAACAACCCTGAGAAGGCGGAGTTAAGAGTTGTAAGAAGAGGCCAGCCAGAGGCCATTGTCAAAGTAGTAGAGGGACCGGGGCACTGGTTCAAGTACAGTCACAGATACTTATGGACCGATGATGGGCCCTAAGGTGCGTTTTGAATTGACCAATTCTTTGATCAAGCCGCAAGGAGTAGGGTAGGGAATTCATCCATAAGGGTGCCCTGTAGCAAAAGGATCTTTGGAATTGTGTTGTGCGACAGGAAGGGATGGAGAGACGATGGGTGTCTGAGCTACGAGTGTGCTGAGCTTTTGAGTCCATGGTGATTAAAGGGTTAAGTCCTGCAGGGGAGAGACCAAGGGAGATTTTTTTTGCTAAGACACAAGTGGGGAATTTGATTCCATTGTCCAGATTAAGCCAATTGGTGTCCTGATATAGCGCACAGGTATGGGTAAGCCTGTCACACCCTAATATAAGACGGCAGGCCCTGTTTAGGACAAGTCTAAGACTATCAAGGGTTGAGGAGCTTGCCCCACCAAAGGTCAGAAGGCCATAGTCAAGCAGGGAGAGTACTGAGGAGGAGATAGCAAGCTTAAGGACCTCAGGGGTTAGGCAATGTTTAAAGCGGTGCAAAAGCCCTAATCTAACATTTAGGGCCTTAGATAATTGATGAATATGCTTGTGATAGGTAAGGCCAGTGTACAAAGTGATGCCCAGGTATTTGAAGGAATGCACAAATTCCAGGGGGGTCTGAGATGCAGATAGTATTTGTGGAAAACGCCCTATCCTGGAAATATGTCAGCTTTCAAATTTTCAAAGAAAAGTCCTGGGCATCACAGCTGTTGTTCAAAATATTTTTCCAAGGTTTAAAGCGTTTGTATCCACCTGTGCTATGAGAGAACCAGTACCCCAGTGGGATTTGAACTTGGGTCTCTCATGACTAACGAATCCTCCTTTTGCATCAGTGTTTTCTGCAGAACACAAATACTTGATTTGGGAAAATAAAATGTTCCTAGTAGCCGTTACTTCTGCAAGAAGGGTCGGCTAGCTGCAGCTGCTATGTACAGACCCTAACTGTGTGGTGTTCCATAGGGATAAAGTGGTGCATAGAACAAATGAGACATTTCTACCAAGGTTTGCCACTGCTTTTCTCTTGAACCAATCTGTAACATTGCCTATGTATTTCCCTAAGACCTCACTTAGGTGTATAGTAGGTGAGGATAATCTGCACAGCCAAGATCTGTTTTTATTAACCTGTTGAGTCACCCAGTTGCACAGCACAGTACATGACATCATACAAATAATACAGTCTTACATAAAACAGTATAAATAGTACCTAGTTATATAAAATATGGTACAGCTGTACTTATTCTATTAAGATGGAGTTAATTATCATGTATTAAAACAATAACATTCACTGAAAAACTGTAGGAGTGGTTTAAAAACATTTTTAAAGCCCAGCATAGACTGAGTTCTAATATGTACTGGAAAAATATTTGACAGTTTTTCAGTTTTATATGATAATGAGCGTTGTCCCAAGTTTGTTTTCCTTTTTGTGACTGCAAGATTCTGGTTCACGTTAGCACGTGTAATGCCCAGACTTACCTGATAGTGAACCAAGGATTTATACTTTAAGGGAGACCACTTGAGTTTAGAATTTTCCATGTCTAAGTTGCCTGAGAGTGAAATATTCTTTCTTCTAAGGGAAGCCAATGTAGAATATTAAACAGTTTACAATTATACATATACTGTATGGGAGGGTGTGATTAATGATGGAATTCGGTGAATTCCCAGACTTGTTTTCCCATTGTAGTGACGTCATACTGTACAGCTGTTGTCCCATCTTGAGTAAGTCACTACAGTGGTACAACAACTTAGAATGCCCTTGTGCTCCAGTTAACCTGACAGCTGTGCCAATCACTCATTTTTTTCCTCCCATTTGTTTCATCTGACATGATCGTGATGGCGTCAGCAGTACTTTCCAAACGATCACTAATTACTAAGAAAGGTGTTTGGCGTTGCAACAACCAGTCTTATAGGGATTATCTTTAGCTGAAGCCGCAGTTTTGCATCAGAGACCTACCCCTAAATTATGGTGAAAATTATTTTTTTTCTACAATACAAATATCAGTGTAGACCGAGGACTATGGGAGCCAATAACAGAGGGCACCTTGACATTGTCCTGTTGACTGTCAGATTAATCCAGCCACGACTCTACGTATTCCCCTATTTACATACACATAATTTCATTTGCTAGTCAAACTCCACATAAATAACCAGCTGGCTACCAACAAAAAAGGACTTCCACATGAACAATAATGATAAAATTAGGTAAAAAAAAATGCCACTTCTTATGTCCTGATCGAGAAGTGCTGTTTTGGCGATCACTGCTGCCCTTACACTGTAAAAGACAATAGATGGGCAACAGTGAACAACAACATTAAATTCACTTCTCGAGGTTATTGTGACAACCATAGACTTCTCGAACTTTGCTCTCAAGGTCTATTTGGTTGTCATGACAACCTCTCGACGTGAACACAGAGTTGTTGTTCACTGATGCCCATCTGTTATCCTCTATGTTATTGTCAGCTTTTAGTCTAAAATAACATATTCTATTTAAGAGCTTTTGAATTCGTGATAAGGTACTTGAGTTTGCAGCTGAGTGTATTAAAAGTCCATAATCCACTATAGAGGTCAGGTAAGCCTGGGCAGTGTGGGTCAAAGATAATTCCATGATGTAGTCTTTACAGAGATGCAACTTGCCTAGTTGCTTGTTCACAGTCTTGATCATAGTATCCACATGTAACATATCTTCACATATGTATCTACGGGTTCGGGGAAGGATGAGGTTACCTGGCACAAGAGACCTAGGTTTGGCTACTCTGCACAGGGGCACCCAAGTAAATCCAACTACAGGAAGCAATAACTGTAATGTCCAGAACCAGAATTGATTTTTCAGTGTGGCTTTATTTATTAACTCACTGAACATAAACAAAGCACTGCATGGTCCCCCAAAGGGCTACGTTACTGTAATGCAGATTAGAGGTTAAACACAGCGGTCCATTTGAGGAATGAACACATTACTACAGATGTCTGGCTTTGGACTCACCAGGCACTCAGCCTGGACTTTGCATGCGCATTGGATACATAGCCCGACTGGCCCGGCTCCCCTGCCGGCCACTCGACTGATGGTCCACTTGGCGAATGAACTCAAACTTTACTTGGAAAGACATCCCATCAAACAAGGAGACTCCCAAACTGTGGCTCCCCACACCACTTGAAGTCTGCGACTCCTAGAGAGATTTGTTTTCGTACTTCCAATCGAAACTCCCATCAAACAAGGAGACTCCCATCCAACAAGGAGTAATTTTCCATCCTGTGGTTCCCCACACCACTTAGAGTCTGCGACTCCTAGAGAGATTTTCAAGTTGCGACCCACGTCTGGGTACCCACCCCATCACTGGCCAAGCGCATGAGGCAAGTAGCAAAAACACAGAAGAAATCCGTTGAGGTGGACCTGGTTACTAAAGATGGGGGTTTCCCACCTCCAGCTCCCACAGCCCATACCCGGCCATTTCTCTGGACACACAGAAAACTTTAGACTTTAAAATGTAGATTGAACGGTGGATGACCTGAAGCACCCCCTCTACAGTGAACTTTAAATCCATTTAAACTTTAAACAGTTGACTGCTCTATTTGTTTGTCCTAGTTGACATAGTCCTTCCAAATAGCAGTCCACATTTATTTCCCAACTGAAGAAAAGAAGTTGTTTGCCCCTTCCAATGGAGCCAAACACTCACCCATTCAGTTACCAGACGAACGATACTGTAACCTTTGCTGTTATACATGAACAGACTGAAATTAAATCAGGCAGCTTCCTTCCCAGGGTGGGAGAGGATTGCCCTGGAACCCACAGAGAACTCCCCAGAGAGGAGGGCACTGAGACCGGGGGGAGCGGTCTCCACCACTTTAAAAAGGTAAAATACAGGAACAGTTCCTTTTTTCTGAGTGAGAAATCACACTGCACACTAATGCTTCCTTCTTGCTTAAGGACAAACGGAAGGCTACTCTTGAATTTCCCAAGGTTCTAAACTTCACTCCCTGAGCTGGAGATTCCAAAGTGGCTCATGCAGCTGCGACAGTTCTATAATGATGTCATCTCTCAAGTCTCAGCTGTGACTGAGGACAGAGTGAGACAGTGTGAAACCCGTTTAACTGGAGTTTCACAAGCTGCCTTCCCTGCCTACCACTAGGTCTTACTGGGATTCTAGTAACCCCGGGTAACAAAGGGGTTACACACATGTAGTAAATATGTAAGTATGCTAATATTATACCCCAGTATTTGAATGTGCTAATGTTTTCTAAACGAGTTTTGTCCAGAATATAAATGGCTAATAGAAAAACCTTAAGATTGTAAGTGCAAGAGCTTGCAAATATCGTTGATTTTGTCTTGTGTAAAAAACCAACAAAAAAAAACCAAAAACAATTGAATGATTTCTTATATTACCCAGGTTTGTATAGCATAAAAAATCCTTTTGTAAGCTTGTCACCACAGTTTTGATGTTATTAGGTCATGCATATACAACAGCATCATCTGTGTATAGAATCACTTAAGATTCTGTACAGAAGCTGGGCAGGTAGTTAATAAGGAGATTGAACAGTATGGGGCCCAGGATCAAGCCTTGCCCCCCCCCCCCCAAATGCTGCTCAACCTATAATTTGAGTAGGTTTTCCCAATCTCCATTCTTAACTCCCTTGCATCCAAGTGACTTCTAAACCAACACAGGACAGGGTCAAACAACCCCACAGTCTTTAATTTAGCAGTCAACAATTTGTGATTGACCAAGATGTGAAAAGAGCTTTGAGTTTCTACATGCAAAGGACAGAGAAATCCAGAACTGCTGATTCACAGTTGTTTGTCACTTATAGTGAGGTTGATAAAGGGAAACCAGCATCTAAAAAGGCAGAAGGCTGGCAAAGAGCCATCCAAGGGGTTAAGGGCACATTACACTAGACCTACATCTGCCACTTGGGCAGCTGTAAGGGGTATATCCCTTTCAGAAGTGTGTAAAGCTGCTAACTGGTCTGCAGTACACACTTTCACTGCTCATTGTTGTCCAGACATCCAAACTAGAAGGGATACAAGATTTAGAACTTCTGTGTTTCAGAACCTTTTTCCTAAGTAAGTCCTAGACCCTACCTCCCAAAGTACTGCTTGGAGTTTGTAATTTTTATGGCGTCACTAATACAGTCTCATTGTCAGAAGAAACAATTATTCACCGTAGTAATTATGTTTCTTCTATAGGGTGTATTTGTGCAGGGTATTAAATAGCTGGTATAGAATAGCAAAACGCTACACAAAACGGGGTAATGCTAACTATTTCCAGAAATGTGTAGCAGTAGACTGCTGACCATTTTTTGAGTGAGTCCATATGGCATAAGAGGCAACATGAATAAATATGAATAAAACAATGTATATATTTTCATCTTGCTAGTCAATCTGTGCCAAATGCAATGCATTTTCACAGCTGATTAGCACTTTCATGTGGAAAATTGCTAATCAGTTTTTTCGGCTTATTTAATACTCTGATTGTGAGTCATACATACCCTTCCTACTTTCCCTTCCAAAACCTTAGTGTAAAATGGTTACTCAGAACAATAAAATATTATCAAAAATGTGTTTATTGCTTGAGTACTGTTGTTTCTCTGAATTGCAAGCTTTGCAATATTGACAGTTAATCAAATAGGATTCTTTTTGATGTTATAAGAATACATGGCATAGATTAGTTAGGTGGCCACTGCTCTCTCCTGGTCTTCAGCTGTAAGTCTTTCATTAGAATGCCAGGGAGAAGCCGCAGAATCAGGTGGGGACTCCGATGTGCAACGTGCACGCATGCTAAGAGTATTCTTGGCATCCCACAGGGGATTGGGTCAAGAAAACTAATGACAGACACAGCAGGAGGTTGGCTGCCCTACACTACAGGCTCCCCACCACCGCCGAGGTACTCGATTCTGACTACACCGACTGAGTCTGCATTAGGGGGAACCGAGCCCCCTTCTGATGGCCCCGCCCTGGGAGGTAAGCCAGGGTGTTTATAGAAGAGGCAGTTAAGTTCCAGAGAAGGCGGGTGAGGGGGCTGGGTGTGGGAGCAGGACCGATGGGGGCCGCCTGACCTGGGGAGAAAAGTACTGTAAATTAAAAAAAATTAAGAATGTCAGGGGGAGCATGATCACAGTGCAGAGCTTTATTTATTTCAATTTTTATTTATTTATTCTAGGATTACAAGTACCTTTGAGCCAAGGCTCTTTTACAAAGGTTCCACATCAGAAATAGTGCAGAGCTTGAATGTTAATAAAAGTGTTCATTCACTGGTGCAACAACTGAGGTCAAACTGCTCAAGTGCAAATACATCATTTATTTAATGAGTTTCCCATTGCATATTCCATTTATGCAAGAGGGTATGGATATGTGTTGGCAGTATTTAGTTTGTTTAAAATTTTTTGAAGTCTGTTTTTTTTTTTTCCATAAAATATAGGGGATTATTTGTGATGTGCCTTTTATCGTTGAGCAGTAAGCAGTGATTGACTATAAGTACGTTTGCGGCGTACTGTATTATTGGTCTGATTTTGTATGCGGGTGGGCTGATAATTTTTTTTAAAATGGTGGCTTTTTTGAGCTTAGCGAGGAGGTGGTAGCTAACTGTGTGAGAGTCAGGGCTGAACACTTATTTTATTTCTTATGTGAGTCAGAAGTAGGAGCAGTCGCATGATTCCCAGCATGGTTTCATGATTTCAGTGACCGTTTTTGAGCACGAAGTACTGAGGGATTCAGTAAAAGTGAGTTGGGCTGTGACGATGAGAGGATGTCGTGGGACTGGAGTCTGCGATTAACGCTGTAGAAAAGGTAGAGCAGCGGTTTATAAACAGTGTGATAACTGGATGATTAAGAATGAAAAGTGTACTACAGGAAGGTGGTTTCTTTTTTTTTTTTTTTTTTTTTTTGAGGCTGCGCGAGTGAAATGGAAGCGGTACTTTACTTTTCAAGTGTTCTCCAGATTGTGAAGATATGTGCATTTGGCAGGGTTATTTTTTTAATTTCAAAAGGAGAAATGTGATGTTGAAGAATAATGTGGCAGTGATCAACGGAGCAGAGAGCTAGGCAGAAGTGACTAGGTTTGTGAGGGATAGAGAAGAGACCACTGCAGGAGATGTGCCGATTGTCCTCTCGGGCTACTGTGTGTGAAGCAGGGAAAGTGAAAGCATGATGAAGGAGGAAGTAGTCCGGCACTGTGTGGATAAATGAGTAACTGTGTGGATAAATGAAATTTATCCACACAGTTACTCAGATAAACAGATTTATCGCACTCTATTTATGTCCACCCCATTGCATAAAAATATATATTTATATATATATATATATAGTGTGTTGGGATGTGTGGCTGAGATGACTAACTACTGAAGTGCCCCCCACCCCAGTTAACTTTTAGGAACCTTAGTGGTGTTGTGAGTAGCTCCATTAAGGGAAGGACAAGTCTTAAAGAAAAGAGTGTTCCTTCCTGTTAATGATTGCATGGATTCACCCACACCTCCTGCCCTGGCTTTCCATCCAGTTTGTGCTGCCTGGCATAAGGCCACACTGGGAGACGAGGGGGCACAATCCACAGGAGATGCCAATAGAACAGGGCTAAAGAGGAGACCTCAAAAAAGAAAAAACAAAACTGACATGATTAACAACATCATACAGCACGTTTACAAGCTCTTATCATGCTTTCCAACATATGCTGCACAGTTACACATAGTGTCACAGTTAACTGTTAAAAATTGGCACTGATTTAGCCAGTCTGCACAGAGATTTTTTAATATACGTTTTGTTTTAAATATTTCTTATAAACATGGATGCTGAGGCATCTCAACACTCTGGAAGCTGTAGACATTCTAAGGCATCCATATATACATAACACAGATGTATACTCTCCTGTGGATGCTTTATCCCTACATTGTTTCTGTATTGTCTCTTTCCTGGCCTGTGTACTTTCATTTTCCTTTATCCTTGTTTTTGCCTCTTCCACATGGTCATCTTTGCTGTCTCCCTGTTGTGGTGCCAACAGTGAGGATATGATTACTCCATGGTATGATTTGATACCTTATTAATTCCTGCATACAACGTGATGAATTGCCAGCTTTTCAGGACCAGATTTTTCACTCTAGGTGCCTGCACACCCAGTATGGTTAGAAATTATCTGCAGAAACAAATGCATTCCCTTTGTGAATATTCACTGGGGAAAAAACATGCAAGGAGGGGCATGAGGTGACATGTGCTACTCCTAGTATATTTTTGAGTCCTGTCCCTAAAACATGTTCATGCTCAGTTTGTCTTAAAGCTTTGTCTTTCTTCGCATTCTTTGTCTTCTGTTTCTCTTTACTAACATAATAACATACTAAAATGCCAGCAGAGTAGTCCTAATGGTCTTTCATGTCTGCTCGTTTGGTCAGCCCCAACTTGGAGCTGACCTTGCTGTCCCACCCCTCGGGCTTCTCCATTCCCAGTCTCGATATTCCCCCTGTATTGGACTTTGCCAGCACAACTCTACCCCGTACCAACCTCTCTTGAACCCCTCCACAGTGTCTGCCTTCCCTAGTCCCCTGGGCAGTGCATTCCATGGTTCCACCACCCTCTTAGTGAAGTAGCACCTCCTCCTTTCCTTCCTGAATCTTCCCCCCTCTAGCTTCCACCCGTGCCCTCTGGTTGCCCACCCTCTTTCCTTTGGAGTACCCCCACTGAGCCTCAACTATTTAGCCCCTTCATGTACTTGAAGACCTCTATTATGTCCCCCCGTCCCTCCTCTCCTCCAACGTGTACACGTTGAGCTCCTCGAGTCTCTCCTCATAGGTCCTTTCCCCCAAGCCCCAGATCATTTTGATTGCCCTCCTCTGGACCCTTTCCAGGAGTGCACTGTCCCTTTTTAAGTGCAGCCTCCAAAACTGCACACAGTACTCGAGGTGCGGCCAAATCAAGCAGTTGTACAGAGGGATTATCACTTCCCTCCTTCTGGAGGTAATCCCCCTAGCGATGCATCCCAGCAGCCTATTGGCTTCGGCCGCTGCCCTCCTACAAGTCTGAGAGTTATTAATTTTGACATCCACCACCACTCCCAGATCCTCTCAGTCATTGAGACTTGAAATAACCCCGGTTTACACTTGGCGGGTTTCTGATGCCAGGTGCAGAACCCTGCATTAAACCTCAGACTCCACTTCTTGACCACCTCTCCAGAGCATTTAGGTCCTCCTGCAGGGTAACCCTCCCTCCCTCCTCCCCATCCACCACTGCTTCCAACTTGAGTCATCCATAAGAGACTCATTTCACTCTTGATACCCTTCCTTATGTCAGAGACATAGGCGTTAAACAGGAGGGGCCCTAGGACCAATTCCTGAGGGACCCCACTGATAATCTTCCTTGGAGATGAGACTAACCCCCCAACCACGACCCTCTGGGTACGCTCCGAGAGCCAATTTCCTATCCATCTGATCATCCGTTTCCCCACCCCCATTTCCCCCAGCTTATCCAACAGGCCCTCGTGAGGAACTGAGTCAAACGCCTTGCTGAAGTCAAGAAAGAGGACATCCACCGGCCTGCCCTGGTCCAGGGCACTCGTCACCCAATCGTAGAAGTCCGCAAGGTTTGTCTGACGATTTTCCCAGGACAAAGCCATGCTGTCTATCGTCCAGGTACTCCAACTCCTCCAGTACTCCCCCTAGCCTCTCCTTGATAATACCCTCCATAACTTTGACCACCACCGGTGTCAGGCTGACGGGCCTGTAGTTCCCCGCCTCCTCTCTTGATCCTCCCTTGTGGATAGGCACAATATATGCTACCTTCCAGTCCTGGGGCACCCACCCTGTTATCGGAGAGATGTTGAAAAGCTCTGTCAGGGGTTCCACTAGGACATCCACCAGTTCCCTCCATACCCTGGGATGTAATTCATCTGGCTGTGGTGCTTTCTCCATCCTAAGGGACCTGAGGGCTTCCCCCACTGTCTCTACCAGGATTTCCACCTCCACTTCCTCCCCCTTGGCCCCCCTGTTCTGCCTTCTGCCTTCCTGACGGTGATGACACCCCCCTTCCTAGACCTGCCAGGGCTCCCGATCGGTAAGGGTCCCACCCTCTCCTCAGTTTCACCATCTCCTCCCTTGGATGACGTAGCCCCCCCAATTCTTCCTGGTAAAAACTGAGCCAAAGTACTCATTTAGTACCTCGGCCTGCTCCCCCAGGTCCTGTGCCCATCCCTCCCCTGTTCTAATCCTGCTAACCTGCCCCTTCACCTTCCTTTTTTCGCCAATGTATCTAAAGAACCCCTTCTTCCTCCTCCTGATTTTCCTGGCCAGGTTCTGCTCCTTCCTTGCCTTAGCCGACCTCATCACCCTAGTGACCCTTCTGGCCATCAGCTCATACTCCCCTTGATCCCTTTCGCTCCTTGAGAATTTGAAGCACCTATAGGCAGCCTTCTTTTGCCTCACCACCTCCTGAACCTCCCGGGTCTACCGACAAAGTTTTCTGGCCTTACTGCATCTGCGCCTCACTCTTGCACAGGTCTTGGTAGCCTCCTGCACCCCCCCTCGTAATGATTTCCCACCTACTGTCAGCGTCCATGTCTGACCTTATCCCATCCAAATGATCCTTGAGGATCCTTTCCATCCCACTGAAGTCTGCCCCCCTGAAGTCAAGCACCACCATCTTTGTGCCCCCCCCAGGTCCAGGCAGAGCCAGACCATGGCATGATCACTCCCCGCCAACGGGTCCCTCACTTCCAGGCCCCTAATCTGGTCACTGACTGCCAGGACTACGTCCAGTGTCCAGGCCTCCCTAGTTGGTTCACCCACCTGTTCGGTTAGGAACAAGTCCTGGAAGACATCCAGCAATCTCTGCTCCCTGGCCACCGAGGATGTCATAGTCCCCCAATCCATCTCTGGCATGTTTAGGTCACCCATCACCACCAATCTTCCCTTGCCCAGTCTACAGTGTCTCATGACATTTGCCACCAGACTTTCTTCCAGTTCCTCCGTCAGCGCAGGAGGTCTGTATACCCGCTCCTATTTTAACTCTCTTTCTCCCTTTTGTTTTCAGGGTGACCCAAATCGCCTACACAGTCCCCTCCGCCTCCTCCACCCCTCCTATACCAATGCCATTTTTGACTATCAGTGCTACCCCCCCCAATCCCTTTCCTCCTCCTCCCTGTCCTTCCTGAACATAGTGTAGCCCTCCAGGTTTAGGTCCCATTCGTGCCCTTGGGTGGCCCAGGTCTCGGTGACAGCTGCCACATCCACCGCCCCCTCAGCTAGCATTGCCTGGAGCTCTGGCATCTTATTTCCCAAGCTCCTGGCATTTATCAGGACCACCCTCCAACCCTTTCCTCCCCTCGTGTTTCCGTGTGCCCGCAGTCTCTCCCTCCCCTGCACCCTACCTGCATACCTTGTATAACTTTCCTTGTCCCCTACTTTAGGATTGCTTTCTCAGCCACTCACTGGTCCATTCACATCCTGTGTAATTCTTCCACCATCCAAGGGTCCCTGCCATCCTGCTTTAAGCCTCTGTAGGCTCAACCCCCCCTCACTTAACCCATACTAAGGGCCTGCTATCCCTTGGCCACTAGCTGGGACTCCAGTCTGGTGAAGGAGGGGGCAAAGTACCCCTTGTAATGAGGGCAGAACAGCCCTAGACGACATCTGGATGTCATCTGCCTGTGGCTCCTGGCACTTTCCTCCCCTGATGCCGTGATCAAGTATCAAGATCCAGCACACACTCCCTGCCATGCATGTGCTTCCCAGTGGGCCCTCTCATTCATCCTGCTGCCTTGACATGATGTCCCAGACTCAACGCTTGAACCTGGGTCACTAGTGTGTCAAGCAGCGCCTGCCACGTTAAGTCCTAAATAAAATATTTGCAAAGTTATAACTTATAAAGTACACAGTGGGAAAGCTTTTCAACTGGAGACTCCCATTCCATAGTTCAACTATCTGGTTTTACCTCTTGTGATATTTTATATGATCTCACTTTGAGGGGGCTCTTGCAACATGTTACACCATAAGGATTGAAGCTGGCAGGCACCAGGACCCCACGGAAAACTTCTAGCTAGCAGGCTATAGTGGGGGACCATCCCCGACGTCCGCCTGTGGTATAAAAGGGGCAGTCCCCCAGCACTACCTCAGTTCTTTTCCCGCCATCGACCTGCGTAAGTCGGACCTCCATGGATGCCTTTTGCTCAAGCTGACCATCATTATCACCTTGTTACCCGCACTTTATTATTTTCGTGGTATTTTCTTCTATTTCAGTACAGTACCATGCATGTCATTTTCTCCTTCCTAGTCTGTTGAACGGCGGCAAACAAAGTGTGCTTGTGGCAAATAGCTGCCCCACAGGGACAGACATTCAGCGTGCTTACTCTGCTTAGGCCCAAATCACAACTTTAAGGCCTGCCAGCACTGCCAAGATTTCAACCAGCACACCCGGCTTTGCCGACAGAAGACCTAGGAATCCTTCCTGGTGCAGCAAAAGTTTCTAATGATGGAGAAGTAGCTTCCCCAGAGTACCTCCTCTTCCCCAGCCTCCAGGGCCTCCAATTCTTCAATGAGGGATTTGAAGAAGTCTTCGGGAAGGCACAAACACTGGGAGAAGCACAGGGAGAAACCCTGGTCCACTTCCCGCTCCAGGTCTCCGCGCAAGTCGACCACCAATCATAGGTCATCCTCCCGTGGGAGGTCAGCCCCCTCTATCCCGTAAAACCACTCGCTCTCTTAATCTTGGGTGGTGGTTCTCTAGGGCTTGGGTCTTTGACATCAGCCTCTCAGCCCCTGAAGCTTAGGCCTATTCAGAACACTGGGGCTCATCCAGGTGGCTCAACCGGGTCTTCATCGGGTGGTGAGTCTTTTCCCGTCGCCCTTCTGGTCAAAGCATCTGCGAAGTCTGTTCCGAAGTCTGGGACCAATGTCAGCTTGCGACACCTGAAGCATGCGATCACCTCCCCCGTGAGAGTGACACCTCTGCCTCACTCGGGAGTCCACCCCACTATACTAGCTTCTCCTTCCAGGTCGGCGCCTGCTGCTTCCCAAGACCAGCCGCAGCCTACCCCTGTTCCATCGACGCTGGCCTCACTGGCACTGACCCGATGATGGCGCAGCCGTCGTCCCCAAATCTCACACAGCCGCCGCCAGGGGGACCGATACACGATCTTTCGACCCCAGTCAGACTGACGCCAGGGGTCTTTACCTCGGGATCAGATGCCAGTTAACCCGATGCCAGTGGAGCCGCACCAGGGTTACCACAACCCGACGAACCAACACCGGGGCCTTCTGAACCTACCCCACAGATGCCTGGACCCCCGACCTCGCCCCAGTTCCCACCCGCAGAACTTTAATGCACTTTTCGTGGCTTGGTGGGCATATTTCAAGGACAAGGAGGCCACAAAGCCCCCAACTCCAACTCCGTGGGACCCATCTCCCAATCCTCATAAGTACCAGGCTCCTCCTAGAAAGTCTCCAATGCCAGCTCCTAGGGAACCTACGCCACAGCCAGCCAGGCCTGACACTAGTTGTTCTGGGCCTCACAAGCATGAACCTCGGTGCTTCCCCTCTCCCTCACTGGATTTGGGTGAGTCAGAGGGATATTCTTCCTCCTCCTCGTATGATGATGCTGGAGATTCAGATATCCCATCAGAGCCGGAGGAACCCAAGAATACCCCGCGGTCTCCCCCAGACGACTCAGCTTTCATGGATGTGAGATGAGGCACATCCAGGCCCTCATGGGCTGGAACACTGAAGAAGTGGACCCTAGTGATGTCGGCTAGACACTTTCCTTGGTAAGGAGTCCTTGTCTCTAGTGGTTCCCCCCCCCCCCCATAGACTCCTTTAAAGGATACCTAAACAACATTTTGACAACAAACTATTCAAAAATCTGACTCCTTAGGTGACTAAAGGAAAGGCCGCTGTATTTATCAATGCTAAAACTAGATTTACACAATTTACCCAAATGTGGTTCCAGAGCATTTGAAAATTGTAAAATCAGCCTTCCAGTTTAAAAAAACTGTCTTACCAGCTTTCTAAAATGGCCGCCGTATGTGTTATGTGATGACATCATTGGAGCCAACGCCAGAGAGATATATGGCTCTCTAGAGTGCTAACTAGTTCTTTTTTCCCTTTGTATAGAATTATTTCACCCAAATGGTCAAAACCATGTGCATTATTTTGTATAATGCACATGTTAGGCCATGATTCTGTCCATTTTGTTTACTTTAACATGCTGAAAATGTGTTTTAATCCAGTCGACTTTCTCTGTGGCAAACCACAGTGCAGTACAAATCTTAAATAACCTGGTGGTCTAGTGGTTATGGTGAATCCAAGATACTACAGTGGTGGTGCTGGGGTGGTGTGCATGCTTAATATGCACTTTTTAACATGTTTATTAAACCTTTATATTTTCTGCTATTATTCTCTTGTAGTGCATTTTTGACAGAACCTACAAATGTCATCCATAGTTTTAATGTAAACTTTTGTACAATCAAGAAATCAGAATTTTCCAACAAAATGAAATGCAGCAGCAGCAGGCAGGTACATTACTATGTGTGTGTGTGGGGGGGGAGGTGCAGCCATACCCTTCACCACCTCTAGAACCACCACTTTTTTTGTAGCAAAGTTTTTGTGCAGTCCAATGTTAGAGTTCATACTTTCTCGAAACTCAAATATATGTTTGTCTCGTCTTCTTTTTCCATGGGAAATAATAATAATAAGAAGAATCAACATTTATATAGTGGTTTTATACACATTGCATTCCAAAGTGCTTTACAAGTAATAGTAGACTGGCAGTGAAGTGACTGAACATGTAGTGGCAGCCATTTCATACATACATATCCATACACAGCCTTGGACAATTGCATGAACTGCTTTTATGGGAAGGGGAATGTTGGCCAGGACAACAGGGTCAGGTAGTGATTAAGGTGCTGGCAGCCCCACATCTTATTTCTCAGAGTAATCTACTCATATTTCTCTCCTTCTGTCTTCCCCCTTCCCTGAATATAGCAGCACCTTGCAAGAGTGGCTTTCTCAGTCCCCCTCTGGTATTCATTTTTCACCATTCCTCCTCGCACTGAAAACTGGTCAGCTCATCACCCTTCTGCATCATGAATGCAAGTAGTACAGTCCCTGTTTTATTTTGACATATCAAATATAAACATATCTTTCCAGTAAGTCAGGCTCATACTAGCAGGGAACAAATTGAATGATGGGCTTTCCTATCCTTAAAAGATCTAGGCTACCTTTGATTAGGCATTATTAAATGATGGGTGTGCACATCATTATGCATGTCATTTAATAGTGCTTAATCATAGGTGGCTTAGATCTTATATGAGTAGGAAAGCCTATTTTTCGACTTGTGCCATGCTGCCTGGCTTACCAGAAGATCATGTTTATTATTAATTTGTAAATATAACACGGGAGACTGTACTAACCACATTCATGATGCGGAAGGGTAGTGAACTCACCCATTTTTGGTGTGGGGAGCAGGTGAGAAGAATGAATGCCAGAGAGAGACTGAAGAGACCATTCCAGCAGGGAACAGCTATATTCAGATTAGTTGAAGACATGAAGGACTACGCTGAGCAGATCACTGTGAGATCTGAAATGTGGGGTTGCCAGCATCGTGTTCACTACCTAACTGAGGATAAGAGTAGCCAGTGATGACAAATACTCACAGTGGCAGGGCTGCACCAAAACCGTTATCTGAATTCAGTGTAGGGAGATTAAACTTGGGGGGGGGGGTGGAGGATGTTGACGTTTGTTAGGACAGTATTGAGGGAGTTGTGTATAGCTCATTCAAGATTTAGAATGGTGGTAGCCAGCCAACTCAAATTATAGAGTAGAGCACAGAAAAGTACTGGAGAAGAATTGCTCGGAACTGACCTGCGGGGTTCTGCAGAACATAGGTAAAGGAGTAGACTGACACTGGAAGTCAGGAGGATTCACTCAAAGTATTAGTATGCTTCTCTTACTAATAATATTGTTATCCATTGTAAGTGCAGCCCTTATGAGGGCATGAACAGCAGTTTTTCCTGGTGGGTCATGATGCTTATTGCTTGGTCCTCCAAGAAGACTTAGTTTTTGGTTAATGAAGTGGGGAAAAAACACAACAGGGAACTGTACATACTACCTTCACTGTGCAGAAGGGTGGTGATCCACTCAATGTTTACTGCGGGAGTAAACGTCAAACACTGAGAATGTGGACTGGAGAGTGATTTGGGAGGCATTTTTAACAGTGCCAGCTGATGATGTGCATCGGTATAGGTGTGCGCAACTCTGTGAGTTACAAGATTACAATCTGAGGCCTGATAATTCTCTTCATGTGACCAGCAAGCTCATATGTGGCCCGTATCAAGGGCAGAGTATGGATGGTGGGGTGTTCAACAGAAGGCAGGCTAGGTGCAGGGTGTTCGTATGGAAAAAGAAAGCCTTATTTCTAGGGACATGGATATGTTGTTCATCCACACTCATTGGCAGGTATCCTTGCCGCTTTAAATCTTGCCGGAAGGTCTTCAAGCTTGCTCCTCCCACCCACCCGGGTGGTATAACTCTCGGCTCCGCCCCATGACGCTAGATCTTCCTTACCGCTTGGAAGCTCAGGTTCCCTCCTTAACGCTCTGCGTTTGAGACTGGTTCCTATTTCTCCGTTTGCGGATTTAAAAATAAAATTTTGCAAAAAGACTTCAGTCTTCTATCCCTCGCGGCTGCGATGGACAAATCGACTCCCGGATTTCGGAGATGCCCATGCGGGCAGAAGATGTCTCGGACGGATCCACACTCCACGTGTGTCTACTGCTTAGGCCTTGAGCACGACCCGCAGGCTTGCGACCTGTGCTCATCTTTCTCGCCTCGTCCTCAAGACCGTGCTGCCGATTACATCTGGGCGTCCGGCGTTCCCTCGGTGAAGTCAAGGGCGGTTGGCGGTGTCATGACGGCGGGCTCGGCAGATCGCTTCCGGCGGATGGTCGCCCCTCGAAGAGGAAGCGGAGCGGGCGTATCTTCCTCGCATGGCATTTATCCGCTCTCTCTGGGCTCTTCTTACGGCTTCTTTTAAGGGCTTTGTCTGTCCCTCACCACTAAAGGAGAAGAGGCCTCGTTAGCGGGACCTTATTCTCGGTCCAAAAGAGGACAAGGTGAAGTCCCTCCGTCGGCGCTCTTGGGAGCGGGAAAGGTCCCTCTCCCGGGCCGTCGACCGTCGGCTTGATCCGACCGCTCGGCTTCGACACCTGGCCTCACGGTGTCCCCGTCAGGTCAGTTGACGAGACTCCCACCGATGAAGTCGAGATTTTCTCGACCCGTTGAACGAGCTGTCGCCTTTACGCGAATTCCCCTCTCCCGGTTCCCCCGGGAGGAGTTGAGGATCCCGTGGGCTCGCCTGTGCCTCCGGTTCCGGAGCCCTCGGATGCACCATCCGAGCCGAAGGGAGTGCCGGTTCCGGCCGACACCTCCCCGCACTGACCTCGGAAATTCCGGGACTCTCGGTCTCGGTCTCGGACCTCTTCGCGGTCCAGCCGATCCCACCGTCATAGGCGGTCTCGGTCTCGGCACCGCGGTAAGCGGCGTCGCCGCTCGTCCTCGTCCTCCTCCTCGGATGAGGGGAGGCTTCGGCGTAAGTTCGTCGGCCGATGCGAGGACCTTATGTTCTAACAGCTCCTCCTGGCGAGAATAGCCGACCCGTCGCCTTCCCGGCCATTAAATAACTGTCACCGGATCGGCCGACACAACCTCGACTTATCCGAGGCCTACAGGCGGTTTGTCGGCCAAACCAGCTGCTCCACGATTCGGTGGAACCTCCGCCTCCACAGCCACAATTGGGGCTCCGACCAAGGATTCTCGGTTAGGCTGAGGTCTACCCATCGGCTGTCAGTTACCTCACTCCGATCGACCTCGGCAGGTGAAGGGTGGCTCAGGCCAGAGGCAGCTCTTCGAGGACTCTTCCGAGTCGAAGATGATTCCTCCTTTTCTCCAAGCGACTGGACTTGGAGTCTTCAGGAGGTCAGTCAATGGACGATAGCCCGTCGTCCTTCCTAGGACTACTTGGCTCATCTCGGTCCACGGGATGGAGCTCGAACCCGTTCCAAAGCAGGCGAGGTATCCCCTCACGAGATTCTGGACGAGGGATTCTCGACGAGGCCTTTCCGGTGGCCGAGGCCATAGTGGGTCCGGCACTGGAGCTTTGGCAGCGCCCTGCTTCCTGCCCTGCGCCTTGGCCAGGATGGCCAGGAAGTATCACGGTCCTTGGTTCCTTGTCCGGTTTTGAACACCCCTCTGCTGAGGGTTGGTTACCGACAGCGTTTTCGGAGCGCCCGGCTGCGCCAGGGATGTGGACAAACCTCCTGACAAGAGTCCAAGAAATTGGACTATGTCGGGCGAAAAGTCTCGCTACGTCCTCTCTCGCCTTCGTCAGGCCAGTTCGGCCGTCCTCATGGCACATTTCTCTCATGCCCTGTTGGGCTCCCTGGATGAGTCATCCTCATCTTCCGCCGATCTGCAGACTACGGTTAAGCAGGTGCGGGACCAGGGCAGGCAGTGGCCAAACAGCAGCTCCAGACTGCTTTGGATTTGGGGACTCATGTGCCAGATCGGTGGCGGCGCGAGTGGCTATCGTCGGCGGGCTTGGCTGAGGATATCCACCTTTAGCGGATACCCAGCACAGTTGGCGGATGTCCCTTTTGGGACTGACCTCTTGACCCTGGGGTGGAAGGTCACCTGCAGAGGATCGAGAAGTCCAATGCTACCTGGACTCGGTCTCTTCCGCTCAGAAGGACAAGGCCGCAAACCACAGCCTAAGCCCTTTAGTCCTTCTGTGCCCCTGGCGCCTGCCCAGCAACGTCAGGGCCAGCAGGCTCGGCCTCGGCATCCCAAACCCAAGCCCGGCTTCCTCTAACAGGAGGCAGGAGGAAAAGGCCAGGAGGTCCCTCGGCCGGTCCCTCCTCCAAGCCTGCCCAGTGCGGGCTGAGGGTGTCGCCCCATTCCGTCACCTTATCCCTCGTCCCACGTGGGAGGCGGCTCCAGCACTTCCGTTCCGCCTGGTCCGCTGTTTCCACGGCAGGTGGGTCTTGAGGTGGTGGGAAGAGGCCTGCCTCTGGAATTCGAGCAGGCACCACCCTTCAGAGCCTCGCCCCTCGGGGGTCAGGATCCCCAGCCTCACTGGCGGCTCGTCCGAGCCGACATCGCCTCCTCCTCCAGAAGGAGGTGATAAGAGAGGTGGTGGACCCTCCTTCAGACCCAGGGTTTGTGTCCAGGTACTTCCTGGTTCGAAGCGGGCGGGGGCTGGCGCCCATTCTCGACCTACCACGACTAAACAAGTTCCTAAGGTCTCGAACCTTCAGGATGGTCACTCTGGCTCAGATAATACCATCCTTGGAGCACGGCGTGTGGTTCTGCTCTCTGGACTTGCAGGGCCCGTTTTCAAGTCCTATCCGTCCGTCTCACCAGAGATTCCTTCGCTTCCGCGGAAGGATCCCTCTTGAGTTCAAGCCATGCCCTTGGCTTGTCTCCAGCTCCCAGGGTCTTCACCAAATGCATGGCAGTGGTGACAGCATTCCCTCTTGGCGCGAGGGGTCGGGTGTACCCTTACCTGGACGACTGGCTGATAGCAGCTCCTCAGGAAGGAAGCAGAGTGGTCCAGAAATCTGGCCCTCAGGTCTGCTTCAACTGGGCCTCCTTATCAACGAGGCCAAGTCGGAACCTCGTCAAGCAGGTGATTCTATTCATCGGGCGCAGCTCGACTCTCTTCGAGCCAGAGCGGCTCCGGCGGACAGGGCGAGGTTCTTTCCTCCTTTGCCCGATCATTTCTGGTTGGGCAATTCGCCTACCCAGGACTTCCTGCGCCTCCTGGGTCTCATGGCGGCCTCCGCGTGGTCCGTTGGGCCCGCTGGAACATCGTCCCCTTCAGTGGGGACTGGCCAGCCAGTGGTCACAACGTTGCGATCCTTTGGACCAGCTTGTGCCGGTGACACAGGGGATGTGGCAGCTCTCCAGTGGTGGACGTTCCAGATCATTTGCAGGAGGGCATCCCGTTCGTCCGCCCGAGCGGCGGTCTCTCTATCGACGATGCCTCTCTGATGGGTTGGGGTGCCCATCTGGGAACACCGGGCTCATGGCCTCTGGTCCCAGCGAGTCGATGCCACATCAACCTGCTGGAGCTCGGCGGTCGCCTAGCTCTCACCGCCTTTGCTCCGTTCCTCCGGGGTCAAGTGGTCCGAGTCAGGCGGACAATACCACGACCATGTACTATCTAAACCGCCAGGCGGGGACCGCTCCATGCTTCTATGCAAGGAAGCTCTCCGACGGTCACTCGTGGCGCAGCCTGAGGCGGATCTCCTAGCCATTCACGTGGCAGGAGCCTCCAACACCCTGGCCGATGCCCTGAGCGGATAGGGGCTGCATCCCACGAGTGGTCTCTCCTGCGGAGGTAGTACAGCATCTGTTCTCCCATTGGGGCACACCTCAGGTGGACCTGTTTGCCTCCAGGGAGCAAGGCTGAGCCTGTTCCATCCCGCCCCCTCAGCAGGGCTCGCTGCAGGGGGATGCCTTCTCGAGGCAGTGGACCCCGGGCCTCTTCTATGCCTTTCCCCCATTTCCCTTGATCCACAAGGTGCTTCTCAAGGCGAGGAGGGACAAGGCGCAGGTGATTCTGATAGCCCCAGACTGGCCTCGCCAGTTCTGGTACCCAGATCTCCTCAGTCTCAGCTCCAGGACTCCGGCAGCTTCCAGCTCGCCGGACCTGCTCTCAGTCAATCAGGGAAGGTGTTCCATCCGGACCTTCAATCCCTGCACCTGACGGCCTGGTTCCTGAGCGCTAGAGTTCCAGTCCTTGGGTCTTTCCGGCGAGGTCCTCAATGTAGTTGAGGCGTCCCGTGAAAGTCGACCAGAAAATGCTATGCCTTCAAATGGAAAGGTTTTCCATTTGGTGTCAGAACAAGGCTTGGACCCTTCCTCCTGTTCCTTGGCAAGCATCTTGGACTATTTATGGTCCCTTTCTAGTCAAGGGCTTAGGTCGTGACCCTAAGGGTGCACCTGGCAGCCATCTCTGCTTACGGCGCGGGCCGGGAAGCGGTCGATGGCGCAGGAGAAGGTGGTCTGGCGCTTTTTCAAGGCCTTGATCACATTTCCTCAGTGGGAACCCCCACCTCCGTGGGATCTACTGCTGGTACTGGCAAAGCTCATGGGCAAGCCATTCGAACCTATGCACAGTGTGCGCTCTCTCACCTGTCGTGGAAGACCGCCTTCTTGGTGGCTATCACGTCAGCCAGAAGGATGGAGAGCTCCAGGCGCTTTGCATCGAGTCTCCTTACCTGGTTTTCCACAGGGACAAGGTTGTCCGCGCTCCCACCGAAATTCCTTCCGAAGGTGGTGTCGGAGTTTCACCTTAACCAGGTGTTGACTCTGCCGGTGTTCTACCCCAATCACACCTCGGAGGCCGAATATAGGCTCCATACTCTGGACCCTAGAAGGGCGCTCGCTTATTATAAGGAGCGCGCGGCTGAAATTCGGGAGAGGTTCACAGCTGTTTGTCACCCTACGCTGAAGCCGCATCTGGCAGACCTGCAGCCAAGCGGACGATAAGCAGGTGGGTAACCTCCTGCATAGATCTCTGCTATAAGTTGGCGGGCATGGAGCCTCCCAGAGGATAAGAGCTCATTCTACCCGCCATACTGCTGCTGTAGGTGGCTGCTTCGAGGACGTCCCTATCCAGGAAATCTGCAGGGCTGCTACCTGGAAGTCAGCAAACACCTTTATTACCCATTACCACATCGACCTTGAGTCACGCCGGGATGCTGGTTTTGGGCCTCGTTCTCAGTCTCTCTTTTCCAAGTAAGTATTGGGGTGTGCGTTTGCCTCCTCCTCCCGGAGAACTGCTAGGAGTCTGCCAATGAGTGTTGATGAACAACATATCCATGTCCCTAGAAATACAGGTTACTCACCTGTAACAGGAGTTCTAGGAATGGTATATTGTTCATCCAAATCCCATTTCTCAACCGGCCGCACAACCTGAGCTTCCAACGGGCCAGATCTGGCGTCATGGGGCTGAGCCGAGAGTTATACCACCCGGGTGGGTGGGAGGAGCAAGCTTGAAGACCTTCCGGCAAGATTTAAAGCGGCAAGGATACCTGCCAATGAGTGTGGATGAACAACATATACCATTCCTAGAACTCCTGTTACAGGTGAGTAACCTGTATTTGTGGATTAACGAGAGAGCATGAACTTTGGAACTGAACAAGACCAGTACTTTGCTGGGTGATCCTGAGCAAGTCATTAAACTTCATTGTGCTCCCAGGTCACACTTGTAAACAAGCTTTCAGTTCAGTGTGTCTCTTCTGGTTAACAAAAAACAAAATTCAGTGCATCATATAACCACTAGATCATCAGGTATTTGAAGTGTTTTACAGTAATGCAGTTTGCTAAAGAAAAAGTCAGCTGGATTGCAAAACATTTTCAGCAAGTTAAAGTAAACAAAATCATAGCCTAACATGTGTACTGATCAAAATGATCCATGAGGTAATACACGGTGTTGATCATTCTGGTACAACAATTCAAAATAAAGAGGGAAAGAAGAACTAATTAGCACTCTAGAGATATATGTGGATCTCTGTCTCCGGCTCCTATGATGTCATCATGACTCATCACTTAACACACTTGGCAGACATCTTAGGGAGAAACCAAGGCTGTTTTTTGAAAGTGAGAGGCTGATGTTTACATTTTTCAAAAGCTATGAAACTGCATTTATGTTATTTACATAAATGTAAACAGCAGCCTTTACTTTACCTTGCTGTGAAGCCAGCTTTTGGAGTTTGCAATTTTAAAAAACTGCTTGTTTAGGTACCCTTTAAGGATGTCATTAGGGTAGCTTGGGACTCTAGGCAGATAGACTATTTTGGCAAAAAGGTCTGCTCCTCAGCCACATGTGCCATCTGTTCTCTAAACTTCCTTGCCCACATGGTTCAATATCAGAATGCCCTGTGGGAAAAGACTTTTGAGGTGGCACAAGCTCAGCTGGATCTCCCCGGGAAGGCTGACCTGTTGCAGCTGCTCAAGTCGGGCTGTGATGTGGGGACCCATGTCCTCCGAGCCTTCTGAGATTCTGCAGACTCCGCAGGTAGAGCTGTGGCTATGGGCATTTGTCTGTGCCACCACTCGTGGCTAAGAGTTTCCGGGTTTGCCCTGGATGTCCAATCTGAGATCCTGGATGCCCCCTTTAGAGGCCCCATCTTGTTTGGTAAAGATTCTCAAAATATAATCACTCATCTCCAAGAGTTGGGTAAGGCTAGCCAACCTGTTCAAACCCGATATTGGTCTCATCCTAAATCTTCCCAGTGACAGCCTTTTCGACACAACTCCAAGCGGCAACCCAGAGGTCAGCAACCCAGAGGTGCCTTTAACAGAAAGGCTACATCCCAAGTCACAGAAGATTCAGTGCCCAGAGCCCCCAGAACCTCACAGACCGCGTTGCCTGTCCCAGGCTCCTCTGCCTGACTTCTTACTTGACCCCCCTTCTCCAGCAGAATCCCTGGGGGAGGTGGTGGAGGGTCGCTTTTCTCTTTACAGAGAGGGTTGGGGCAGCATAACCTCGGACCAGTTGGTCCTACAGTTAGTGGAACAAGGACATACCCTAGAATTGTGGAGATTCCTCCGGACAATCATCCAGCTCCCTTCCATTACCGTCAGGCCCATCGCGACTTGATCCAGGGCGAGATACAAGCGCTTGTGCGAAAACAGGCCATCAAGCCAGTTCCACCAGCACAACGCAGGAAGGGATTCTACTCGTATTTGTTCCTGGTCCCAAAGAAAGCAGGAGATCTGTACCCAATTCTGGACCCTAGCCATCTGAACAAATTCAAAGAGTACAAAAGATTCAGGATGGTCACTCTTCCTGGCCTTCTCCCCTTACTTCATCAAGGGGATTGGCTCTGCTCCCTGGACATGCAGGACGCTTACCTTCACATCTTGGTGTTTCCATCCCACAGGAGGTTCCTGCAGTACCACTTCCAAGGGAACCACTGCTAGTTTCGGGCCCTGCCTTTCGGCCTGTCCTCGACCCCACAAGTCTTTACAAAATGCCTTGCAGTAGTGGCAGCTGCCTTAAGGAGAGAAGGCCATTATGTCTTCCCTTAACTAGATGAATAGCTTCTGACAGCTCCTCCCAAGGAGAAATTGCTCAGAACCATGGAAGCCATGTTTTCCCTGTTTCGGGATCTGGGTATAACACTCAGCCTTCCAAAATAATCCTCTTTGCCAAGTCAAAGATTCCAGTACAAAAGTGCGATCTTAGACACAGAGCAAGGCAAGGCCTTTCTTCCTCCAGACAGGGCAGAACACCTTCAAACTCAGGCTCAACTGGTTTCGTCGTCTCGACAAGTCCCAGCCAGAACAGTTTTAAGGCTGCTGGGACATATAGCAACAGCCATTGCAACAGTACCCCTGGCTCACCTGCACATGAGGGTGGCCCATTGGAACCTCTGGGTCCAATGGGACCAGCGTTCAGATGACTTGGACCTCCCAGTGTCAGTATCCAGCTCGGTTCAGCAGACCATGACGTGGTGGCTGAATCCCTCCAACATTTTCAAGGGAGTTTCCTTCTGGCTGGAGTCACCTTGCCAAGTTCTGACCACAGATGAGTTGGGCCAGGGCTGGGGTGCCCATCTGGCAGACCATCAGACTCTGGAGACTTAGTCCCCATTGGAACAACATATCCATATCTACGTTTTGGAGATGCGAGTGATGCTGTATGCTTTCCAAGCCTTTCAGACGCAGCTACTCCCAGGTCCTATCTTGATCCAGATGAACAACATGTCTGTGGTCTATTATATAAACGAGCAAGGGGGCACGCATTCTTACCCCCTCTGCAGAGAAGCCACGTGAGTGTGGTATTTGGCCATAGAGCATCACTGGAGCTTGACTGCGGTGCATGTCCCAGGCATTCAAAACACCTTGGCCGACAGTCTAAGCCATTCCGTCCAAGGTTCACGAATGGGAACTTCTTCCTGCAGTGGTCGAGGATCTCTTTGACAGGTGGGACTGACCAGATCTAGACCTATTTGTATCGCCATCCAACGCAAACCTGCCCAGTTTCTGCTCGCTGTATCCAGGGCCTGGTGTTTTCTGGCGAGACACGTTGTCCCTCACTTGGACAGGGAGGTTTCTGTATGCCTTATGTCCCTTTCCATTGCTACGGAGAGTTCTGCTCAAATTGCAGTCAGAAGGGGCAGAGATGATTCTGATAGCCCCCTTCTGGCTGCGACAGATTTGGTTTCTTCACCAGCAGCTTGCAGTGGAACCCCCTGATTCCCCTTCCTCTGTGCTCTGACCTGCTCTCAGAGGAACAGGGCACCCTGATCCATCCAGATCTAAGGTCACTGCACCGTCATGCATGGCTCCTGCAAACCCAGCAGTTGCCCATTTTGGGGTTCTCCCCCAGGTGGCAGAGGTTCTAGTAGCTGCCAGAAAGCCCTCCACTAGATCTACTTATTCTGTGACGTGGAAGCGGTTCTGCATATAACCCACTGCTCGTCAACTGGATCCCTTTATTTGTCTGGAGAATCTCATTCTAGAGTATCTCCTTTCTTTATCTAACTCCAGGCCTGAGTTATTCGTCTACTAAAGTGCACCTTTCAGCCATCTCTGCGTACCATGCACCTGTTGAAGGTAAGTTCCTTGCCCAACATGATCTATCCCACACATTCTTGCAGGATATTCTGTATCTGAAACCGTCCATAAGGGACCCAGTTCCTCCATGGTATTAATTGTTTATCCTAGAGAAACTTACGTTGTCTCCCTTTGAGCCTGCTGCAAGTTGCAAGCTTTGCTTTTTGTCATGGAAAGCGTTATTTTTAGTTGCTGTTACTTCTGCTTGAAGGATTTCTGAGCTCCAAGCTCTGATGTGTAAAGAGTCTCATTTCATTTTTCACAAGGACAGGGTGTCCTTGAGAACCAATCCTAAGTTTCTTCCTAAGGTGATGTCTGAGTTTACTTTGAATCAAGACATCCACCGTCCTGTGCATTATCCAGAGTATTCCAACTCGGGAGGCCTTATTGCATACTCTGGATGTCCACCGGGTGCTTCATTGTTATTTGGACCACACCCGAGCCATCAGAAAAACTGATCAGTGTTTGTTTCTTTCGCTCCGAGAAAAGAAGTGGCTTCAGTTTCTAAACAGTGCTTATCCAAATGGTTAGTTAATTGTATTGTTTATTGCTAGCATAAATACAACAAGCCTTTACCGGGCCTGGTTAAAGGCCATTCTACTAGGGGTGTAGCTGCTTTATTTGCTTCTTTCAGAAATGTGTCCAGTGCTGACATCCATGCAGTGGCCACTTGGAGTTCTGTCCACACTTTCACCTGACATTGCAGTCTGGATATTGCCTCTCGGTGCAGGGCAGGTTTTGGGCTGGCTGTGCTGCAGAGCCTGCTCTCTTAGGAGCTTTACTATGACCTCTGCCTCCTCCCAGTTAATGTCTGCACTCTTCAAAGTCGTTCGTGAACTGAAGAAATGCCAATAAGCTGTATAATGGCATAAATGGGGGGTTTTCAACTTTGATGCATATCTTGGCCATTTTTGTGAATTTTGCACCAAATTTTCAGCGTGGGGTTCTTGGGACCCCACCTCATGAATTCAGTCACTGTCATCAGGTTATTCGGTCCCGAAAGGTGATTTTGTGGTCACTGCGTGGAATCGCCTTTCGGGACCGATTAACAAAACAACAGTGTCATTGTTCATGAAGTGGGCTCCCAAAAAGCCTATGTTGAAAATTTGGTGAACAAATTCCAAAAATGACTGTGTTATGAGCGAGCGTTGCGCAGTTTCAACGCACACTTGTAACATCATGAATATGTAATATTTTCCCTCCAGATTTTCGACATTGGTATTTTTTTACACCTCCTTGTGAACAGTACAGCTGTCATTTTTCACATCCTGGCCAAAATGTGTTTTCGCACTTCCGGCATAGAATAGCGGGGTCGCTGTGGGAAATCAGTGTTTGGAACAGATTATGAAAATCACAGTGACACTTAACGAGTGGAGGTCTCAAAATACCTATGTTGAAAATTTAATGGCAAAAGTCCATAAAATGACTATTTTACGTGCGTGCATTGTGCAGTTTCCATGCATACTTGTAACCTCGAGGATTTGTAGTATTTTCACTCAGGAGTTTTAACATTGTCAGTTTTGCATGCCTCCTTATGAACGGTACACCTGTCATTGTTCACATCCTGCTCGAAATGTTTTTGCGCATCTGGCGCACAATGGCGCAGTCGCTGTGGGAAATCAGTGTTTGGGACAGAGTAAGAAAATCATAGTGTCAGTGTTCATGATCAGAGGTCACAAAATGCCAGTGTTGAAATTTTGGTGAAATTATTCCACTAAATGACTATTACGAGCGTGCGTTGTGCAGTTTCCACCTACACGTTCGAGCATTTTTTATATTTTCACTCCAGATGTTCAACACTGCCATCTCTTCACACTTCCCTATGAATGTTACAGCTGTAATTTTTCACATCCTGCCTGAACTGTGTTTTCGCACGTCTGGTGTAGAATGGCACGGTCGCTGTGTGAAATCAACGTTCGGGACAGATTGACAAAATCACATTGCCTCTGTTCATGAGCAGAGGTCACAAATTGAGGAAACGGGTATGCACTTCACTGTATTTCAACGGGAATGTGAACTTGGTGGCATAACTTGTTCTTTCTGCTGGGAACTGTAGTCCTGCCGGTCGGTGCGTACCAACAGCAGTCCCAATGACGAACTTCGGCATTACAAATGCTTGTTTCATACAGCTACTTAGTTACATGGTTATAAGCATTTTCAGAGTGTAGTGGGTGAAAGAACTGCCAAGTCAGATGATATGAAAGGATTTTTTTTAAATGTTGTGTTTTTATTTTTCAGAACAATTCGAGAGACAAATTTGATTAGGATAATGATGTATTCAGCTGAACTTAGAGCTTCAGAATTTTCAAGCATTCAATTAAACTTGGAGCGTCAAGATTTTCTGTCATGAGAGATACTCTCAGCAAAATAAGATACACAGTAATATATAGAGAGAAATTATCCTGATTGGCTAAAAAAGACTAAAACAGTGACTTTTGGTATCAGCCAGGAGCTGGGCATGCTCCCCCCTCTCTGTTTTCTCTACGCTAGATGGTACCCCCCCTTGAAGTAGCCCCAACTTTCAAGTACCTCAGTGTGTAGTTAGATAGCAGGATTGACTTCTCTGCTCACATTGATGCCATCCATGCTATAACTCCACCCCAAACTCAGTGCCCTGTATTGCAGTAAGGACTGCCTTTCTCCCCAGGTTCTCCGGGAGCTGGTCCCCAAAATGATTCTCCTGGTTTTCAACTCTGCGTATGTGGTCTATGGCACTACCCCTTCCCTTGACAGACTGGACACCCTCTGCAATGCGTACTGCTGCTTTGCTACCAACTCACCATCCTGTACCCACCACTGTTCCCTGTACTCCTTCTTATCCATCCTCCCTCACATGTCGCCAGAATCACTGTGCTTCCATCATCTCTAAATACTGGTTTGGGTCCCTCCCCTTATACATACCCTCACTGCTCTCCCCCATCTCTCCTCCTACTGCTCCCTGTGCTCTAGGGACTCTCGTACCTTCTCCCTTCCCCACCCTCACTCCTCAGCTGAGAAATCTGCATTCTTCTATTGCCTCCCCTCCCTCTGGAACCAGCTACCTTCCTCCGTCCGTCTCTCCACCTCCATTCCCTCTGTCAGGCAATAGCTAAACTTCTCACCTCTCCCCCTCCTCTTGCTAGCCTTCTAGCTGAACCAGGGCTGGATTAACCATAGGGCAGAAGGGGCAATTGCTCTTGGCCCCCTAGTTTGAGGGGCCACTAATTTCCTCTTTTTTATTTATTTTTTCTTCTTCCCTGACTACAGTACTTTCCCACTGTGTCAGTAAACCTGGGGAAGGTCAGTAGTCCTTGTCCACCGGCGCCGACCATTTTCCCCACCACCTCCCCCGACCATCCAAACAGCTCAGACATTTTTGTTTCCCCACGGACTTCTCTTTGTGGTGATGCTAGCCAATGAAATGGCTCCAAATGAGATCCGTTGATGATTTGCACCCCTTCCCACACCCGGACGAGAACTTTTATGTCCCCTCTGCCCTCAGGTGGTCCGTGCATCACACACCGTGCCATGTGTCACTGCGTGGTGGTGGTTCTGTCATGTCCTGGTCACTTGAAGTCCCGCCTGAATAATTAAAAACGGTGCCACATACCACCACACAGACTCATTCCCTCAGACAGCTGCAAATCCATCCTCCTGTCATCAACGATAGAGAGAGAGTGTGCCTGCGGCCTGTCACTAGGCCCACTGTCTGACCTGGCCATGACTGTCGCATTGACTCGGTCTAGACCAGTGACTCGGGTCTCAAGGTCCGGTCGGAAAATATTTAATTTAATAACCCCCGCCAAAAAATAAAATAAACACAAGCTTCAACAGCAGCTTAATTATTACCAATAAGCGTAAGGCAGTGCAGAATGGAACGAGCCTGCCACCTCGTGTCTGAGAGACTGAGAGAGCCTGTCATCGACTTACACTAGTAGGAGCCACCGGCAAGGAGTGCGAGCAGTATTTCCCTTCTTCTTCTTTCTTCTGTCAGCTAAGAAAAATAACACTGCTCCCGATGAACAACTGACTGCAACTGAATGTAACTATTTCTGTTTGTGTGTTAGTAACACAAGTGTGCGAGGTATTTAAAAAAATTCTAAATAAAATGATGTGAAAAGATGATCATACTGTATAACATATGTTATCCTCTTCTCAAGTGTATGATTCTCTTCTCACTTTATTTTATTTAGAATACTAATAGTAAGAGGGAGTGAGAGAAATTCAGGCTCTCATTGCACCAGCTAGCTTCTCTCACTTCTTTCCCCAGTGCTTTGTTTGTGATCATGCCACCAGTCAGTGAAGTTTTGTAGGGCAGGCAGCCAAAGTTACTCAGGTCTTACTCTCTTGCTGTGGTCAGTATGGTGTGACCCCAGCAGACATTCACAGCAGCTCAGTAGCTACAACAAGTTTGCATCTGGGTTACCTTCCTTGTCCCTCACAGCATCCACCACTACCTGCTGCCTGATGCAACGCCAGGTACACCAGCCCACTGATCCTAGGATGGCTAACACATTTAAATGGCAGGCTGTCCAGAGTGGGCAAGAGGGAGAGCAGTAGGGGCTAATTCAGCAACGCATTAACAGCAATCTGCAGTCCTTGGTAGTTGGTAGACAGGAGCAGTGAAACGCTGAAGGAAGCTGAATCAGATGTATTGGAGGCATCATAGTTGTGTCCTGGGTGGGAGGTAGATCTGGTACTGCCAGAAACTTTCAAGAATAATGACCTATTACTTCTTATGCAGTATGTGAAGTATTTAATCTTTTCCATACCTGATATTTTTGGGTGCTGTGAAGGGTAAGGTTTGTCTCCTTGAACAGCATGCATCTGCAATATTTGATAACTTCTTTGACCTAAATCATTGATATGTGCTAGGGTCCTGGGAATGTGGATAATTTTAATATTTATAACACAGCCTCACTCCCATAAACCCATTGCCTCACATGCTGCAGACCACGCTCATCTAGGTACACTACCAACCTTTCCTTTAGTATGGTCTCCATGAGTTTGCACATCACAAAGGTCAGACTTTTTGGTCTGTAATTCCCTGGGGGGGGGTCATCTTTGGGGCCACTCTTATGGAGGTCAAGATTGTCCACCACACACTCACATACTATCTATTTGGGCTGCGACAGTGAGATGTTGGCGTGGAGGGGGCAGTAACACATGGTTCTGCTTGGGTGCTGACACTCAGAGTGAATGTACTCCAGCCATCCAACATCAAACAATAACCTTCTATTTCCACCCCAAGAATGGCATTCAGAGTAGTTGGAAACCCCTCCAAATGCGTTTTAAGGCATCGAAAATCATTCAGCTTTCAAGGACCTAGGTGGCCCCTGAATCCCTGGCCTATTGGTTAAGTCACAGGGGGCCCCACAATTTGAAATTGCCCAGGGCACCATGACTTGTTAATCCAGCCCTGAGCTGAACCCTTCCTAGCCCTTCTCCTGTGATTTTGCTCTCCCCTTACCTTTCCCTCCCCCAACCTCATGGTTTGGGCTATTTCATATGTGGTTTAATCAGCCTGTTTCACTACTCCCCTCAAGACTAGGTCATTCTTCTTTCATTCAGGCACTAAGCGCTTTTTGATTGTTTCCAGCTGCACAGCTGATTCGTATGCTAATTTATTTGTCCTCTGTCATATGGAGTGATCTCGTTTTCTTGTTTGTTCTGCACACTACTATTGAACTTCTTTGTCATTGTAATTGCATCATCTGACTTGTTGTAATCTTATTTTGTGTTCTCCCCATTCCCCTTCCCCCAGGTCGCACCTGGAAATGAGCCTTGGCTCAGTGTGCCTATCCCAATAACCATTTATAAATAAATATGATTTACAGTAAGCATTATAGATTGGCATTTTCTGCAGAAAATCCCAGCAATGGTCAGCTCGCCAAAGCACCGGTAGCGCTACCACTTGCAGTGCTGACAACCCGGGATCGGAAGCGATCTCGGGAGTCAGAGGGAAGGAGGATTGAGCATCCTAAGGGCTGCTCTCCTCGGGGTGCGGGAGGAGTCACCGGCGCGATACTGAACCCTTGTGGAGGCTGAGGGTCCAACCACCGGGGCTGTACTTAGCTGGGAGGTGTGCTGGACATCGGGCATGATTGCCAGATACGTTATTGCACACCACGCCTCCCTTGGGGAGAAACTAAGGAAAAACCACTTGGCTGAGCAATGGAGGATGTCCGCTCTGCCGCACCCCACACAGCTGTCCGAGGCACTCAACCCCCGGATCAAGTTCAGGCATTCGGGGAGTTGGGGCACCTCCCCAGTGGCCCTGCTCTGGGGGTAAGCCAGGTGGCAGTCTTGGGGTAAGAGGTGAGCCCCAGGCGATGGGTGGGTGACTGGAGCAGACCGATGGATGGATGGATGGATGGATGGATGGATGGATGGATGGATGGATGGATGGCTGGCTGGCCAGGCAGAAAGAGCATACTAAATAACAAAAAGTAAATCCCAGCGATGAGTGGTGCCTCACCATTGTCATGATATATGCAATTAGGCTCGGTCCTAATGAGGTATAAAAATCTAATGAGCAGCTCTCTGAATTCTCTTTTTCCAGTACACCCCAGAGGAGCGGGATCCCATCCCTTTGTGCATCCATCACATGCCTATCTGTGTCAGCTTTGCATTCTTCCAGCAAGGGTAAGTGTCTAAACTAAAGGTTGAATCTTTTGGTTTGTACTCCACTGAAGCAAAGCAAAGAGATGTTAGAATGTGAAATATTGCATAAACCAAAGCTGCATTATTCTGTGCTGGTTTTTATTCTGCCAGTGGATGTAGTAACTTGTATCGAGGATTATTGATCAGTGTTTTACAGCAGTAATGACTGTCCCAATACTCAGTACGATAAATGTAGAGATGCCCATGCAGTTGCAGAAAAGCATTTTCAGTTGCTCTGCTGTTTGAAGAGAGATTTATGTGGTGCCGTGGCCTACACTGCTAGCACCTGGTCTTGTTTTACATCACTTTGAAGGACGTTGTCTGATGTTTCTGCACCCATGTCAAATGTTTATTTTTTGCTCGGTATGTGATGATTATAAAACCCACATGTAACCCCCAGGTTCGGGGAGAAAATCTATTTGCTCAGCATCATGGCCAGGTTTGTACTTCTGGTCAGTGGTGCCCAAGTAAATCTGGACACTGGAAGCAATAACTGAAATGTTCAAACCAGGAATGGGATTCTGTAGTGAGGCTTTTATTCACATCAACAGAGAATAACAAAGCAAAGATGGACCCCCACAGGGCTATACTCACTGCTAATGCAGATTTTCAGAGGTCAGAGCACATCATCTTCACTACACGAAAACCCTCAGGTTCTGAACTACTCTGGGCTCACACGGCCCAAACTGGTACTCTTCTACTTTGATTCCTTTACATGACACCCCGGTCAATACTTGGACACTTTTCCATATGGAGTTTGATGGTGGTTCCCTAAACCACCCATGAGCACTTTCTGGCTCTAAAGGGAGATACTATCCTTAATCCCACTTCTGAGTACTTTCTGCAGACACTGGCCAAGTGCCTGGGAGAAAGCTATAGGTGCCCAAAATGAACCCGTAGAGGTAAACCTGGTTACTCCAGATGGGAGTCTCCCACCCTTTGCTCCCAAATCTATACCCAGCCATTCATTTAGAACAACACCTTTCTTCAAACTACTGGTTGTAGATGCTATCTCGAAATGTTTGTCACATTTAACATTCTACACTGTATTTTGGTGGTGTCCTGACTTTAAAAAGTTCTGTAAGTGGCTATGTCCGTTCCTTAGACCCCCACTGTTTGAGGTGCTTCCAAGCCATACACAAATTAAAAGCACTGTACTTGGCAAGTCTTCTCCTGACCCCACAGTAGGCAGATACTTTCGCACAACTCTGTCTTGCTGAGCATAGGCTCTATATCAGAGCAGACTCACCGTGGTATGCAAGTGTCCAGGGCTTCTTTCAAAGGAAACAATAAATTCTCTGGTACTTTCAGTACAACTTCACTTTCAGGCAGATTTTCCCTTTCCAGGCAGGGCCAGGGGATTGCCTCTGAAATGCTGGAATTCCCCAACAACACTTGGAACGATCTCTACCACTTCCTTCTGATCTCTTTTGTGTTCCTCTCTAGGGTGAGAACACACAACCCACTTTCTGATGTAGCTCTAAAACAGAGCTAGGCTCTGAGGGGCTGCCAGCTGCAGCACACCTCTTCCTCTGACTGCTCTCTCTGGAAGACTGACTTGAATTCCCCAGCGTTCTATAGCTAACCCCTGCTGCTGCATTCCAATGTTGCCTATGCTGCTGCGAGAATTCTATGGTGATGTCATCCCTCCAACTCATCTGAGACTGAGGACAGAGTGAGACAGTGTGAAACCCATTTAACTGGTGTCTCACAAGCTGCCGTTCCCTGCCTGCCACTGGTTCTAAGTGGGATTCTAGTAACCCCAGGGAACAAGGGGGTTACACACAAAATAAACCATGGGTTGCCATGCTTGTTTTTGTTACATGGTGAGACTTAGAAGATACCTAAACAACATTTCATTTATTTATTTATTTGTTTCATTTCAGTTTGTTAACTGGGTAAACCGACTGGGTCCAAAGGTCCCTTTTTCAGGGGCGACCCAGAACTAGTTACATAAAGACGTGTTGTGTCTATTGCATTTCAGGGTAACAAGGCAATTACGGGAACAAACATGGCTTTTCAAAGTGCCTTACATTTCAGAGGTACATGCCATTTCGGGAGTGGGCAAGACATCTTATTAACAGAATAGACTAGACAGGAGGTGACTTCACGTGGTGACATTGTTAACATAAGCAAGTATAGTTTCAGGAAACAAACATTAGACCCCATTGTGAATTTTAACACTATACACCTTTTGCCAGCAAACTATTCAAAAATATGACTTCATAAGGGACTAAAGGAAAGGCTGCTGTATACATTAATACAGAAAACGCATTTACATAATTAGGCTAAATGAATTTTCATGGTATTTAAAAAAATGTAAACCTAAACCTTCCAGTTTCAAAAACCTGCCCTACCTGCTCCCTAAAATAGCTGCCAGATGTGTTAAGTGATTACATCATTAGAGCCAGAAAGCCACATGGTTCTCTATAGTGCAGACGGGTTCTTCGTTCCCCGTTGCTTAGAATTGTTTCACCAAAATGATCAAAACCATGTGTTAACATGTGGAATATTTTGATCAGTACACGTTAGGCTGTGGTTTTGTTCATTTTGTTTACTTTAACATGCTGAAATTGTGTTTTAATCCAACTGACTTTCTCTTTGATAAACTACAGTACAGTACAACTCGTTAAAAACCTGGTGGACAGGTGGTTATGTTATGTCCTGAACAATGTTTGTAGTGAAGTTCTGGTCTAGTCCAATGCCAGAGTTCATACTACCTTTGTAATCCAAAAATATGCTTGTCTTGTCGTCGTCTTTTTCCAATGGATGGAAGAAGAATCAGCATTTATATAGCGCTTTTTATACACATTGTATCCCAAAGTGCTTTACAAGCAATGCTAGACTGGTAGTGAAGTGACTGAACGTGTAATGGTAGCCATTTAGCACATGAACACCCACATACAGCCTTGGACTTGCATGAACCAGTTTTATGGGAACTGGGAATGAGAGTGTTGGCCAGGACACAGAGGAAAATCCCCTACTCTTGCAAAAAGTGCCTTAGGTTCTTTTACTTCCACCTGGACACCAACTAGGACAGCACCAGAGATGGGTAAAAGGGATATTGGTTTACCGTTGCATCCGAATGACGGCACACCTCGATCGTACAGCACCTCTCTAGTACTGCACTCGGGTGCCAGTGTTTAGTTATGAGCCCCCCACTGCATCCAGCCCATCGGTCGTTACATACTCTTGTCCACACTCCATCCTTAAAGTGGACAGGAAATTTGTGCTAACTGGTGGCAGTTAATAATGTTCCCAGTAAGAATACTTTATTTATTTATTTACAATTCTGGTAACGGGAAAGGCACACTGAGCCAAAGCTTGTTTCCAGGTGCGACCCGGGAACAGGGGTAAACAATATAGCACACAGGAGATTCATACAACTGCCAAGATCGGTTCGGCAAGACTGGGTAGAAGGCAATTTCAAAACATGTTTAGAGTGACAAATTATACTTTAAATATAAAACTAAGACATACAGTACATGGTTAACAATTAGGTTGACTGTTTCAGCAACAATATTAGACCAACTATACATACATTTACTTTTTGTTACATGGGTAGGTTAGGAGGATCGGAGGGTGAAGAGTGGCAGGAACAGATGGGGGTGGGGTGGGAGTAAGCGAAGTTGCTGTTTGATAGAGTTATGCGAGGGAGAGTTCCTTAGGTGAGGAGAAAGTTGGTTCCATATAGAAGGGAGTCTGTAGGAGAATGCAGATTGGCCAGCTGACAAGGATGGTTGGGGCAGAGAGGAGGAGCGGGTGTCCCTGGTGCGTAGGGGGATGGGCTCGCTGGGGATAACATCCCTGAGAGGTAGGGAGGTAGCAGGTTGAACAAGAATTTGGATATTGGGGAGATAGAGTGGTTGTAATGGCGGTGGGATAGGGGCGAGCTACTGAGTGTGGAGTAAAGAGAGCAGTGGTGTGTTCTTAGGGGGGAGTTAGTGGTGAAGCAGCAGAAGGTGTTTAGAAGGGTGTCTTTTGATTTTAAATAAGCTGAAAAAATTGATTAGCAGCTGGATGCATGAAATTGCTCATCAGTTGTGAAAATGCATAGCATCTGGCACAGATCGAGTAGCAAAATTTATAAAAAAAAATACATCGTTTTGTTAATGTTGTCTAATGTGCCATGGATTCAGTCAAAAAATGGTAAGCAGTGTACTGCTAACCACTTCTGGAAATGGTTAGCGTAACCCCTTGTTTCATGTAGCATTTTGCTATGCTATACCAGCTTTTTAATACCCTGGTGTCTAGTCTGGATAAAGAGGTGGGGACTGTGCTGTATACTACATCTACATCTGCATAGTCGAAGATTGGTGTGATCATTTTTGTTAATATTTCACATTTGACTGGGAGTGGAAAGGAGTTTCCGTTGCGGTATAGCATACCAAGCTTGGGGTGGAACTTTGAGCTGATGGTGTCTCTGTGGGTAGAGAAGTTTGGGTGGTGGTCAAGCCACACCTCTTGGTATTTGTATGACATAACAGTGTCCAACGGCTGACAGATGTCAAATGACTGATTTGCCTGAAAATGAGCAACATTTAACTGTGCCGTTAATAAACACTGATGTGAAAAACTGTGTTTTCAGTTATTTTCTTTTTATGGGCAACATTCTGTAGTGTTCTTTTCATGGAACCAGTAATTAGGAGTTTTTACTATGTCATGGTTTGAACAGAATGCTACACATGAGCTGTTGTCCTATCAGAACCCTGCTTAGAGTTTTTTTGCTTAAGCCGTAACAGTTAATCGCCTCTATTATTTGAGTGGTGGCTTTCATTTGCGGCAAAGGTAGCTTAAAGCTGCATAGTAATGGTTTACAAATCTCCCCCCATAGGATTCACCGCTCAGCTAATAGGGGCATTCAGTGGTGGCTTTCATTTGCGGCAAAGGTAGCTTAAAGCTGCATATTAATAATTTGAAAATCTTCTCCCATAGGATTCAATGGGGCACGTCCCCACGCTCTCCCTGGTAGAATGTCACAAAACGTCCGAAACGCGGGGGCATGGTGAGTAGACCAGGAAGTGGAAGGGATCAGCTGGCCAACAGTTCAGCCAGAGTTACGATCCATACCCTCCCTTACAGGACAGCATTACAGTTTATGATTCTGACTCAGATGGACTATTGCCATGGCTCAGTAATGGGCCATGAAGCCCAAAACTGTTTTTTTTTTTTTACAAATTTCCCAACCTCATTTTAAGGATAGAAGTGGACGCATACTCACAGGAACTCTGTGCAAACACAGCTTCTTTATTCAAAAATGCCAACGCATGCTTACAAGCTGTGCAGAACAAACAAACAAAAAGGGTTAAAATTACGGCATGGTCCCAGCAAACGCCGACTCGGCACGCTTTGAAATCAACTAACGTTTTGTGCTTTGCGCATCCTCAGTGGTAACACTATGCCACTGGTCACGATTCAAATGTCTTTAGTTTACTGTTGCTAGGTATTGCCACATTTCGGTGTCAGTTCAGCTGCGCTTCATTAATTCACAGAACTGCCTCTATGATAACTGGCAAAATAATAAAATGTGATTTTTCTTTGGACAGTTTGAAAATGGCACAAAAAAAGTCAAGCAGCTCATTTTCACAAATCTCTGCTCCGCTGTGTAATTTTCACAAATCTCCACTCTGCTGTGCCACTAGTTAAACAAATTGCAGAGTCCCAGTTTACTGTTGCTGGGAGACCCACACTTCCAAGCATTTTGAACAGTAATGAATTCCCCTCTTCATACAGGATAGTGTGCCTGGTAATTAATGGCAAGAAAATTCTGTTCATCAAATTATAGGACTGACTCAAATTCACACAAAATCCTATTATAAACTCAGACATTCTGTTCCTGTTAACAATAGAGAAATAAAAACTAAGCACAGTTAAAATCACACATTAAAACCTATAGTTCAAACTAACAGTAAATTAAAAAAATATGCACAGCCTGGAGGAAACTTAAATACTCTTATAAACTTACTTTTAAACTGTGCAGTTTGTTGAACTAGGCACAGCAGAGTGTAGATTTTGTGAAAAAGACAGTGGAGCAGAGATTTATGAAAACAAACTGCTTGACTTTTTTTCTGCTACATTCAAATTGTCCAAAGAAAAATTACATTTCATTATTTTGCTAGTTATTATAGAGGCAGTTCTAGGAATTAATGAAGCTAGGCTGATCTGATACTGAAATGTGGCATTACCTACGCTAGCAACAGTAAACTAAAGAAATTATTTGAGTCGTAACCAATGACATACCATTAGCTCTGAGGATGCACAAAGCACAAAACATAAATGATAAGCACGCTGAGTCAGCATTTGCTGGGACCATGACGGAATTTTAACACGTTTTGTTAGTTTGTTCTGCACTGTTTTTAAGCATGTGTTGGCATTTTAAATAAAGAAGCTGTGTTTGCTCCAGGTCCCTCTGAGTAAGGGTCCACTTTTGCACAGCTGCCTATAATATTTGCCTTAATTACTGAGAGGTCCTCACAGAGGGGAGGAGAGTGCTGTTCCCTTTTCTACCTTTTGAACACATCTTGATAGGAACAGTCAGCACCGTGCCAGGGAACTCCATGTTTTACTCTGGATCTATAAAATGCGTTGTAGTTTTTCTCTATTTGGATATCACAAGCAGCATCCTAAAGATTTCTGAAAGCCTGTAATCATAAATGAAAAAGATTCCACTTCATCAGACGAGGTTATGATCACGAGCTTTACTTTTTGGATCTACCTTTCTTTCACATGCTAGAAATTAGAAATATAGTATCTGAAACTGATCTTTGGGGAAATAATAGTGATATACTATGCTGTTAAGTACAATCCGTAATACTCTTGTTTGTGTGTTTTTTTTTTTGCATTGGCATGTTGACTAAAGAACCTATTTGTTAGTGGATCCAAGTGAGCGAGAGGAACGGGTGATGGATGGTCTTTTGGTGGTTGCAATGAATAAACACCGTGAGCTCTGCACTATCCAGTCAAGTGGAGGAATTATGTTGTTAAAAGACCAGGTGAGGATTTTTTTTTGTTCTTTGTTTTTTTTTTTGCAGAACCACGATGAGGAAAAGATAATTGATATTTGTAATGGTATAATTGTTTGTAAAGCTGGAGTACTTTTTAATTTTTTTTCAGTTTCAGTGATTTGTTTATAGTCAGTTACCCCACCAGCCCCCTTTGGCACCCCAGCCTACCAGGCCCGGTCACCCACCATCCTTGGGTCTTACCTGGCTCCCCATGGGTTACCCCTCACCCCCATGGTGTGGCTGAGGGAGGGAGGGCCATGCTCCCTATCCTCACTGACAAAATCCAGGAAAGGAGCCAGGACCTGATCATTTGAGCAGGTCCTAGGGTGGGCCGACTGGTGTCATCTGCTGGCAGAGATTTTCCTGTTTTTTTCCCCCCTTTGCTGCACCACTCCCCAATGTCTGGCCATGTCTCGACACAGCCTTGCACCCTACAAGCTTACCCCTGTAGGGAAGGCAAGCCTCCTGGCCTACTGCAGGGGTCGCTAATACAGCAGAACCAGACACCCTCCATCCCCAGCTGGGAATGGCAAAGCCTACCCAGCTCTTGGGTCCACTTGACCAGCTTTCCGGGTTGCCAGCATGAACATGCACAGCGCTACCCATTGTGGTCCATCAGGCAGCCTAAAAGCTGGACTACTTTTCAATTCGGAATTGAAGAAACATTAAAATATTGTGTGACTTGGAGAAACTGGACAAGCTAATTCATTACTGAGTCTTCTAATAGAACCTGAGAAGTGAAATACCTCATGCACGGTTCTATATCCTTTTTGTCAATGCCATCTCTCTTGGCTGGCTTCTGGCCCTACTATTGGGCTCATGCGCATCCCAACTCCATCACCTAGAGTCCTACCTCTCCCGTGTTTCCCTCTTGGCTTACCCCCCCCCCCCCCATGATTAGATCCTCGGACTGGGCTAGGATCGTCAGAGACTTAAGGTAGCACCATCAGGACAGAGCCAAGTTGGGGGTTGTGGGGTCTGTGGAAGAGCAGGGCAGTGATACTTCTCTGCCAAGGGTCCTTTTTACAATTTCTCCACTCCCAATGGAAATGCCAGCTGAGAAGCTGGTTTGCACATGCAGTCCTTCCCAGTTAATTAGCGCTTCCCCTGCCCTTGTGTGCACTCATGCCTGCTCCACCACATGTGGTTATCCAGGTGGTGGTCGTGCGGCGGCAGTTGTCTCCCACTCTCCCTGGAGGAGGAGATTGTCCTCTCGAGCATCCTCTCATCAGCCGGCTCCTGACGACCCGAGCTTGCTAAAGAACCCGAGATACCAGCATTGTAAGCGGTAGCACTAGCACTGCGCCAACAGGCTGGCACAGTTCTGTATCACTTTAGGAAAGCATCATTCCAAGACACAATAACTCCAGTTTCTAGGAGTGTGCCACCAACTTGAGCATGATTATTCTTACTTAGTTACTTACTACTTGCCAGCAGAAACAGGTCACAGTCTGTCAAGTCTGCTTGAGTGTGCAGCTAGCACCCCACTTTGTAGCTGCCCCTTCCTTCTTCACAATCATGCCACACACTGATGAATTCCAAGTGAGCCTGAACCAGATTAAGCTATTTATGGTATTTCCAGTGAATGAGGAAATTTGGCCAGGACACTGGGGAAATTCCCCTACTGTGCTGTAGGGGTCCCCATTCGACGGAGGAGGATGGCCAATTCAGTACAGGCCTTGGGAGAGAAGGAGCAGGAGGTGGAGGAGACTGACGTAAGCAAAAAATGGAGACAGAAATCGGAGACCCTGCTGACGGCAGGAATTCGGAGGGTGAGGAAGATGAAATGTTTAATTGGTGCCAACCCCAGATGTATCTAAAGAGCTCCTAGATGTGGATGTATCCAAGGAGCCAGGTAGTGGTGGTGGGATATTATGTCAAACAGCTGAGAGTGATAAAAATGGAGCATCAGCTCACCTGGAGCAAATTTTGCTGGCGAAAAGAGAAATTATACAGAAGCAGCTGGAGGAGGACGACGAGAGGTGAATGGAAGAGGGGAGACGTGAATACAGGAAATGCGAGGACCAGGAACCAAGTACTAGCAGAAAGAACAAAGGACAACAGGAGGCACCTGGGGGGAGTGTTGATTCGGATGGATGCAAGCAGCTGTCAACTAAGGAAGTCATGGTGAGAGCTTTTGGGTTACCAGATGACTCTAGCGAGGGAGGAGAGTGGAAACCTGGGCCGGCGTTGTGTGGCGCGGGTTGGAAACAACAGCAAGATGGGACTTGGGGAGCCAGAGGACGAGTGGATTTCTGGAAGGAGCAGCGGTAATGTATGGATACAAACAGAACTGGGGGCAGCAGAATAAATTGAAGAGAGGAGTACTACGAGTGAACAGCAGGGTTCACAGGAAATTGTGGGGATAGGAATGCAAAGAAGAGACATAAGGAATGGATAAGGGGACACGGGGGTAGGAATTGGAAACATACAGAACATGACAGCAAACAAGGGAAAAAAAGGGGAAAGAGTGGTGGAATCCCCTATTGAGATACAGGAGAAGTCTGGAGGGAGAGAGATTAGATCTTTCTCAGAAGTAGTGAGGGGTAGGGGAAGGAGAAATGAGCAAGGAGACAGGAATTTTACTTCAGAGAATGGGGTAGAGCTGGGACCCCACCCCCAAGACCAAGTTATACAGAGGCTCCACCCAGGCGTTTTGCAGTTAGATTAAGGTATAAAGGAGGGTTGGAGAACTTGCCAGATGGATACCATGTGGGAAATGTTTTGTTAAAAGAATCCAATAAGTTCATTGGAACAGAAATCTATGCTTTGATCCATATATCTGGGGAGGATGTATTTGACATAAGCTTCAGGACAATGAGAGGATTGAAAAGATTTTGGCAGAAATATAGTTTGTTAAAATTTTCTCCAATGTGGACTCCTTTTTTGGCAGTGACCCTCACAAAGCCAACAATTAAGTTCATTACTGTCATGTTCAGGAATGAGTGTGTGCATGTGGGCGATATTCAGTAGTGATTAAATTCAAAATGTGAGGCATTAGGACCCCCAGAAGCTTCATAGATTCAGAATTCTTATGAACAGGAGGGTGGAAATTCAAGGTACGATTGCATGAAAGCGAAGTAGGTATTGAGCACATACCCGATAGTTTTTACTTGGGGCAGGACGGGGGGTGGTCTTTTACCCAGGCCAGCCTAAGGCATGTTATAGATGTGGGTCAAGAAGTCACTTGTCGAATGTATGTGATCGTAACAGGTGTGGGTTGTGTGGAGAGATAAGGCACAGTAACTCCCAATGCTGTAATCATGTGAGATGCAATCTGTGTGAGGAATATGGTCGCATGTACCAGGATTGTCCATGGGCATCTAGGAATAACTCATGCAGCATGGACCCGGAGGACTTGATAAACAAAGCACAGCAAAAGGGGACAAAAGAGTGAGAGAAGGAAACAAATGCGGGAGAAGAAAAAGATACCCCGCCAAGCCCCCTACCCCACCCAGTTGAACCCCAGTAAGGAGGTGCAAAGCCCTTTAGGCCTGGGAATGGAAGAGGTCATACAAGAAGAAGAAGAGAAGGGTAGTGTAGAACCTCAGAGAGAGGCAATAAAAGAGGGGGAAGTAAATAAATAAAAAGAACTGGTATGGAAGAAAGACAAAAGGGGCCGGAAGAAAAGAAGATGGGACAGGATCCCCCCCGGCAGGAGCAAGAAAGTTCTCAAGGGAAATATAATAAAATGACTCTGAGAAGTGAAAAGGAGATACACCCTGAAATAACTTTGAGTAACGCCTATGAAGTCTTGGAGGTAAAACAAATAGAGGACAGTAGGAGGTGGAGGAGTCTGATGCCCCGGTGGAAGTTGTAACAGAGGGGCAAGGAAGAAGAGAGGACAGGGTGGAAGAGCAGAATACTTTAAAGAAGAAGAAGAAAAGAAGGAAGATAATATGAGAGAGGAAAAAAGGGGGAAGGAGAAGAGAAGAGGAGAAGGAGGGAAGGGGACATCATAATAAATTGAACTATGGTGGTGTTTTCAATTGCATCTGTGAATGTGAATAGCATACTAAACGGGAGGAAAAGAGGCAAGTATGGAATGAGTTAAGGGAATTAGCTTGTGAAGTGGTGTTGATACAGGAAACTTAGTTAACACTGTAGAATCGGTTAAGTTAGCCCAAAGGGAGTGGATATGGGGACCTGCATATTTTTCCTTTGGAGGGGAGAAGGCGGACAGGGTAGGTATTTTGTTCTCTGGTAAAGGGTTAAAATTTCAAAAGCTGATTGATATAGCCCCAGGAAGGGCCTTGATAGTGGATGGGTTATGGTATGGTGACCCATTAGGTTTAATGTGATATATGCGTCACAGATTAAGTTTGAAAGAGTACAGCTATTCGAACAGTTGTAGCCATATTTATGTACGGCACGGAATATTTTTTGATGGCTTTCAGTTGCACGCTAGGTATAATTGATAGGAAAAAGGCAGGAAAGAAAGTGTATTGCGATTCCTTTCCTCTTGAGAAAGTAATAAAACAAGCAGAGTTAAAAAATGTATTTAGTAAAGAGGGATGTGACTGTCAATTTACATATAAATGCGGAAAATGTTCTTCGAAAATTGATTGTCTTTTTGTCAGATAGGGTAAAGACAGTGAAGGGTAAATTATTCCCTAATGCATTTTCTGACCATTTAGGCATAAGAAGTATAATAGACACAGTCTTGTATTGTACAGCCGAAAGTAAGATGGTAAATGATCACAGCAGCTTTAAGGGAGGATATAGTTAAAATACAAGTAATGGATATTTTCGTATGTAGTTCTTCAGTAATCGGGTTCTGTGAAGATTTGGCATTATAGTGGTGTGAAGTGAAGAAGTAGTTAAGCACTTGTTTTAAAAACTATGAAAAAAGGATGGTGAATGACCAGTTTTTTAAATGTCTAAAATTAAGAAATAAGCTACTTAAGGTATACAAAGCCTCTTATGTAAGTAGGGTGGATGTGTCAAGACTGATTGAGAAATTGCAAGAGGAAATGAAAGAAATACAGTATAATAGAGCAAGACTGTAGTAAATGAATTAAACTGGGGAACCCAGAAGAGTCCATATTCAGATCCCTGTGAGGCATTAAAGGAGGGAAAAAAAAAAACAGATCTAGAATAACGTCTTTAAGGGGTAATAATGGGAATATTATTAATAGGTCAACAGAGTTAAATGAAATGATAGAAAAACAGCTAGCAGAATTATTAGAGGGAAGCAAAAGCGAACAGGAAAAAGAAATAAAGGAATATTTACAGGACTTGCAGATATCTGTTTTAAAGGAGACTGAGATAGACTTACTAAAAAAAGAGATAGAAGAAATAGAAGTGTACGAGGTGATAATGAATTTAAAAGGGGGGGTGGTACCAGGGAAAGATGGGATCCCAAATGAGTTTTACAGAGAATTCCCAGAGACTACGGCAGCTTTTCTAACAAGGTTATTTAACTATGTGTTGCAAGGGCAAAACATTCCAGTAAAGTTCACAACAGGAATTGTGATATTTTTGTACAAGAATGGAGACAGGCAGGAGTTGGCAAATTGGAAACCAATAAGTCTTTTGAACTCTGATTTTAAAATATTAGCACAAGTTCAGTGTTGGGATATTAACCCAAGTGCCAGGTGTGGGAACTGAACCTACAACCCTGTGATCTCCCAGTCTCAGAGGCGAGTGTGCTTGTTGTATTCTTGTTCATTTCAAACCATAATGATCTCTGCAGGCACTTTTCAATGTCAGAGCTGCCATTTTGGGGGATTGGAAATGACAAAGTACAGACCTGGCTGTAGGGTCTTGAAAGATGGAAACCAGAAACATTTTTTCTTTTGTCATACAGTTTTTGCTCCCCTGCCCACACTTCGCCGTGTCTTTCAGGCACTGATCTTGCAGCCTTCTAGCCCTGACTGCCACTCCCCCACCATCAGGTTGGTGGGGAGCCTCACGGAGTGAGGCCAGAGAGTACCAGCAGCCATCATTCTCGGCGGCAGGGAGACATGGGTTTTCCTGGTTTCATCTTCCCTCTCCCCTAGCGTCAGGCAATGCATGTGCGACTGTGCATGCATGCATGCATACTCGCATACATTTAATGATGCTCTACATGGAAGTTGAGCTTTCTTGTCCTATTGCAGGGGTCATTATGGTGGCGGAACATGAATGCCTCTCCCCCCTGGCTGGGAGCACTGCTGCTCGACAGCACCATCCCAGAACCCAGGGTTGCAGTCTCGGAAGGTAGGGCCATCAGGCAGCCCAAAACAGAAGAATTTGAGAGATAAATTGATTAGGAAGTGACCTTCACTGATAAATACATTGGCTATCTTGTGCATACTCATAGTCACTTGTGAGGTTAACCTTGTGTTTAGTCAAATACTGTATCCTACATGTCAGTCTTTCTCATCACCCAGGTTGTCACACTAACCAAACACTTTCAAATGGTGGTGTCCTTGTGTTTCTTCTTTTTTGTTAATATAATGTTTATTGAACTGTCAGGGTCAGTACAGTACACTTAAATCGCAGTAAAAACTTGCGTACAAGCAGTTGTAGGTCTCTTCATTACATACATTTCCACTCAGCCTCAGTTGTCTCCATACAGGTAAGAGTCCCTCACTGTCCCCTTGGGAACAATGAGGTGAGTGTCCAGTGGACTTCATACATGTTGTGCAGCTGCTTTGCAGATGCAGTATCGTTGTGTGTCTCTCCTGTAAGACTGGTAATTTTTTTTATTTTTATTTATTTATTTTATTTAAACAGCAGTTTGGAAAACCTTTGAGCCATAGGCTCATTTACAAAGGTACCTTGTCACAGTAAGACAAACCAAAATACACAGTATAGCAGTACAACACATAAGTATAACAGTAAATTAAGACATAGATACAAACAAGCTGGTACAGGTAGGATGGATGCAAACAATACCAGAGTTATATGTCCTTAGCAGCTTAGTAATAAGCTTTGTCATAAGTATTAGTACGGCTTTGACTAGTGGCAGTTACAGCATCGGTGTTAATAAGGTGGTTACGTAAAGGAAGTTTTGAAGCACGATATAGTTGGAGCCCGGAGATGGAGGGGCAGTGTGTTGAACCAGGAGGGGGCCCTAAAGCTGAAGGCTCTTTGGTCGTGAGAGGTCCTAGCTCTAGGGATAACAAGAGAAGTTTTCCCAGAGGTCCAGTATGAACTAGTGGGACAAGCGGCGTATGGTGGTGGTCAATCCTGGTGGGGGAAGCCCAAGGAGGGTCTTTTGTAGGGTACAGGTAAGATATTTGAGGCGCTCGTCGAGATCAAGTACCAGCGCCTTAGCATACAGTAGACAGGTGTGTGTCATCCTAGGTGCTCCAGTAATTAACCTGCAGGCCTTATTCAAGTAGTGTGAATTTTATGGAGTGCGGTCTGATCAGCAGCACCATACACCGCAGTCCATAGTCCACTAGGGACAGGATAGAGAGAGGTGACTCATGAGTCGAAGAGCCTCGGGGAGGCAGTGTTTTCTCAATGTAAGATGCCCATCGGATATTAGTGGCAGTGGCTAGGGCAGCGATGTGTCCATGGAAGGAGAGGGGGGTCAAAATGGATCCCTAGGTATTTATAGGAGCAAACTTGTTCGAGTGGGAATGAGGACCCAGAGTGAATGAGGAGTTTGAAGTTGCAGGACTTGTTTTGGGGATGAGTGAAGAACATGGTTTTTGTTTTTTTAAGATTTATCACCAATCTATGTTCCTTGAACCAACCCTCGGCTTCAGTGAAGGACTTCTGCAGCGAGTCCTGGAGGACAGTAGGGTTACGATTTGAGGCAAAGATGACTGCATCATCAGCGTACAATAGAATGTTCCCCGAGCAAGAGCGTGGAAGGGTGTTAAGGTAAAGGGAGAATAGTAAGGGGCCCAGAATGGAGCCCTGGGGAACCCCAGAAAGATGGGACAGATGTCTGAGTAGGTCCCATTAATTTTTACACGTGAGGCGGTCAGACAGATAACTGGTGCACCAGGAGACAGGCCCAGCAGCAAAACCAGAGAGACTAAGGGCATCAAGAAGGAGGGGTGGGAGACAGTGTCGAAAGCTTTAGAGGTCAATGAAGACAGCACCAGCCAGAGAACCAGTGTCTAAGGAGGAGTGGAGAAAGTTGGAGAACTCTAGGAGGGCTGTGTTGATACTGTGGCCCGCTCGGAAGCCATGCTGCTCAGGACAAAGGACATTGTAGGTGGAGAGGTAGTCAGAGATTTGAGAGGCCACCACTTTTTCCAAGGCCTTGGAGAGAGGAGAGAATGGAGATCGGTCGATAGTTTCCAGCCACAGTCCTATCACCACCTTTAAAGATAGGTGTGACAGTGGCGACTTTCCAGGCAGTTGGAACCTTCCCAGGCAAAGAGAGTGGTTGATGAGGCATGTGATCAGAGTAAGGACTGTGTCTAAGACCAGCCGTGGATACACGGATCCAGGGTGTCACTGCCTGTACTATTACTCTTGAGGGCAGTGACAAGGTGCGGACCTAAGTTCTTGGGCAGAAACATAGGAGGAGAAAATAAGGCGAAAGATTTATAGCAGGTGCTGGGGAGGAGGTCAAAAAATTTGTAGGAGGATAGGGCTAAGGTCAGTGAATGAGGTGTTGAGGTGGTTGGCCATGAGGGCTGGGTCTGAGGAGATCACACCATTAATGTTGATCTGGGTGGGTGGAGGGTGACTCCCATTTAACTGTTTAATGTTATCCCAGAAGGTTCTGGATTCCCCATGAGCAGTGAGTGAGGACCGATGGTGCTCAGACTTGGCCTTTCTGATGGCCAGTGCACTTGTTTGGGTGGCAGCATATAACCGCCTGTCATTGGGCGGCCAGTCTCAATAGCACGGTGCCATAGGTTGTCCCTATGTTTGAGCTGGTGGATCAAAGCTGGGGTAACCAGGGGCATTCTTCCTTTTAGAACGGCGGGTCAACACTGGGGCAAAGATATCACAGGCATTATTAAAAGTTTGGGTAAAGAAGGAGAGAGCTGTGTCGATGTCAGGGTTGCCTGTATAGGAGACCAGTCAATTTGGGACAGAAGTTCCTTAAGTTTTATCAGTCCACCAGGTATTAGAGCGCGGCATGTGGACTGTGCTATGGGTTTGGGGACTGAGGTTGACCAGTGGAATAGAATGGGGAGTGATCGCTGAGAGAGTCTGGGAGGACTTGTACATTGGGGATCCATTAGGGCGAGTTGAGAGTACCACATCAAGCAGGGTACTGGAGCCCTCTTGGGGTTAGTCCTGGTAGGTGGGTAACTAGTTGCGTTAGGGTCTATTGCAGAAAGGAGTCTCGGTAGAGGAGGAGGAGGGCTGAGCCAGTTGACATTTAAGTCACCCACCAGATTTGATCAGCGGAAGGAGGTAGAGAGGTAAGGTATTCTGTAAGAGGGCAATGGCCTGCGTTTGGTCCCTGAGGAGACACGTGTGCAGTAGTCAGATAAAGGGATCCTTTAAAGGGTCAGGGGTTAGTTTCAGCGTAAGCGCCTGGGCCCTGGAGTCAAGGATGGGAGTGGGTAGGGCTAGTACGGGGAGAGATTCCTTGACATGAATAGCGCAGCCGCCGCCCCGTCTCCCAACACGGTCGGACCGGAAAAGGGTGAAACCAGGAAGGGAGACTAGGGAGTCGGGGAGGATTTCGACAGCCAAGTCTCAACCAGGGTTACCCATTGTGTGTGGCATGAGGAGAGGCGACTGCCACCGGACAGCAGAGAGGCACCCCGTAAGCAGTTCTTAGGCCCACGTCTCCCTCTAGGAAGGCTGCTAATGGGGTGGTTGTGTTCTACAAGGGGTGTCAGAACACAAGGATTGGGTCTTTGCTCATGGCCTGACGCAACCAGCTGTTCCTTTGAGAAGTATGTACCTCTATTCGGTTATTAAGGGAATTAGTTATTTTTTCCGTTTGTTAAATGTGGGTGACCAGATTCTTGCAGGTCATCACATCGTGAATAGCAGGGGCTAACCAGCATTTTATTATAGTTTTCTTGGAAACTATGATTAAGATTCCCAGTAAACTAAGGTTCCTAGGGTCCTTAAGGCCTCTTGGGTACTGCAGGAGTACAGTATGTGCAGCATTGGGGTAAATGGGACCTGCCTACCAAACTGTTCCTGGAGCTCCATCTCCAGTGATTGACAGAAGGGATGTAGACAGGGCAAGCCCACATAGTGAGTGTGCGTGGCAGTGGTTTCAGCCCGTCCCCTCCAGCAGCTGCAGTCCTGCGTGGACAGAAAATGAACCATTATCACTGGGGTTTGGAAACATGTGGTGAGTTGTTTTCCTCACATATTCCTTCCATTGATGGGAGCTGGTGACCTTAGCTATGGCCTGGCATGCCTTAGTCCATGTAGCCTTCTCAATGAGGATATCGAGTTTCTCTGCCCATGTAAAAGCTTTGTCCATGGAATTATCACCTGAGGTGATTTGTAATGCCTGATATATCTGTAATACCATATGTGGTCTGGTCCCAGTCCTCAAAAAGGTTATACGGTAGGCAATGAGTGCTGGGTACGTGTCTGGGGTGCGGGTACCAAAGGAGAGGAAGGTGTAATAAAATGCCGTAGTTGCAGGTAATGGTAAAACTCTGTTCTGCGCAGGTGGTAGTGGGCCTACTGGTCTTGAAAGGACAGTATTTCTAGGGGTGTGGATATGGTTCACGTACACACTCATTGGCAGTTCTTCCTTAAGAGCTGATTCACTGGAACTTCTTTAAGAAAAGCTCCTCCCACCACCCAGGTGGTATATCCTCAGGCTCCGCCCCATGATATCAGAACTTCCTTTCCGTAGGAAGAGTTTGGTCTCCTCCTTTGCAGCTCTGCACGTTGTAGGGCCTAGTAATTGCATCATTGGCAAACTTAGTAATTTTTCTACTTTTCTAAACCATTTTGTATATTCCTCTGTCCCGCTGTCGACTTCTGATCGACAACATGGAACACAAGGATGCGAAGCCTGCACCTCCTTTAAAAAGTGTGTCAAATGCTAGCAGAAGATGTTGCGAACAGACCCACACATGTTGCGTCTGTACTGCCTCGGAACAACACATGGCATTACTGGTTGTGGCCTCTGCCCAACAATACTCAAGTTCTCGCTTGAAGACAGGAAGGCTTACCTTCTCCTCGGCCGGCCAGCCAATCGAGACCCGAATTTGTAGGCCAAGGGTAATCGCAAGGTGGCCACTGTTGCGGTGGGATCCATGGCACAGCTAGCAGCAATGGAAGAAGTGACAGCTAAGGCCTGACCGGGCATCTCATCAGCCTTGGTGTTTCTTCCGGCTGGGGCCAGTGTTGGAGCATCCGTTACTTGTCATTTTGTGATATGTGTCAGGGTCTTGAGACCTTCAGGGAGGACCCTGCTCACCACAGTAAAAAGCACAAGAGTAGGCCGGCCCAGTGGCGCTGAGGGCTGATACTCTGGACACCTTGCCTTGTGCTGCGCCGGTGATCCATGTTCGGAAACGAGCATGGGTTTGGCGGGGAGGAGAAGGATAGAGCATCTGCTGGACTGCTCTTCTTCTCTGGAGAAGGGGTTTCACTTTCGATGCCCAATTACCCCTATGGCGAGTCTGGGGGTCAGGGCACAGGGTAACAGCGTTGGGTGGAGTCTGGGCAGATGCCATGGGGAAGAGGCGTACAAATGCACGTGCCTCTGCTGGTGTCATTGCGCGCCCATGGCTTCAGTAAAGGGGAGGGAGACTGAGCAAACAAGGAAAAATGTGGCACCTGTTATGCGCCTTGTTGGCCGTCCACGAGTGTTCCTCGGGAAGCTGGCACCCAAACTAGATCCAAGAAGGTGGGGAGTTAGGGAGCACCCTGCCGCCCCACTGTGGCGGGTAAGCCGCAGAGGTTTCAGGGTGCTGGCGGTCCCGATGGAGACGGATGGTGACCAGATCCTAGCAAGAGGATGCGAGGTCTAACGGGGGCAGAGAGGTGGCCCAAGGAGGATAAATAATCTCAAAAAAAAAAAAAGCACAAGAGTAAGAAAGATCGCCATTGCTTCTGGGACTGGGAGAGATAACATTTCTCCCGCTCCCTCGACTCCCCCAGCAGCTTGACAGCTTTGGCCGAGCCCCTCTTGGCCAGGGAACAAGTTATTAGCTCCGTGGTATCCCTGTCAGGCTTGTTGACCCCAACACTGGTCAGTCAGGCATTCAAGAATTTTCTCAACCCCATTGACCTATTGTCAGAAGGGGTCAGCAAAAGGTCGATCTGCAAGACCCTGGTCATCTCCCAGGAGGACATGAAGCAGTCAGTATCCCCAGCCATCCCTGCTTAGGATCAGCCTCCACCAATGGTCTTGCTGCCAAATCCAGTGCCGGTGTATTACACCACACCGCCGGTTGTGTCTCCTCAAAACTGACCCCTGGGTCGACAGCCAAGGTACAGGTCGAGGTCAAGGGGCTCCTCGAGTTCTTGATCCTGCTCGACTGGGAAGCATTGCTGTCAATGCTTCTTGTCCTTTTCATCTTTGGATGAGGGGAGGCTGTGCTAGTAGATGCAGTGGCACTACAAGGAGCTCCTCTGGCAACAGTAGGCTTTGGTGGGGCTGGGAAGGACTCTTCCCCCGACCCCTATGATCGACTGGCCAATGCTTGTCAAGCCCACACTGGTCCACCCAAGACAGTTGTCTCCAACATGTGTCTCTCCACCATTGCTGGTTCAGAAGAAGGCTAATTATTCCTTCACTTACATCCTGGTTAAGGACGAGTCCCCCGAGGTTGCCTTTCCCATGGCTGAGTCCATTCTAGGACCAGCTCTGGAGCTTGGCAGCATCCAGCTTCTTCCCGGCTCCCTCAGCCTGTACAGTCTGCAAGTATGCAGTCCCTGCCAACTTCTTACCCAGATTTTCTGACCACTCCTTGATTGAGGGTCTGGTCTCCGATTCCATTTTCCCAAAATCTGCCAATACTAGGGATGTGGACAAGCCCCCTAACAAGGAGTCAAAGAAGCATGACCACGCAGCTAAGAAAGTCTGTGCCACGTCTTCCCTTGGTCTCTGTCAGTTGAGCTACAACCTGATGATGGCTCACTTCCAACACTCCCTGCTAGGAGTGCTCGATCCTGTCCTCCCTTACTTGTCTGCTGGCAAGCAGCATCCAGTAGAGATCATCCAAGACTATGGTCAAACACTGGCCTAAGCACCAGCTCCATACGGCCTTGGACATTGGCGACTCCTGCGCCCATGCCATGTCAGCAACCTTTGCGATGCATCGCAGGGCCTGCCTGAGGATCTCCACCTTCATGGTATACACTTGCCAAAAGTTGGCCGATGTCCGCTTCTTGGGCACCAGCCTCTTTGACCCAGAGGTGGATGGATGTCTCGTGAGGACTGAGAAGTCTGATGCCACCCTGAATTCTGTGGCTTTATCCCAGAAAGGCCAAAAACAAAAGAAGGCCTTTTAGTTTCAGCCCTTTCAGCCACAGCAGTCTTGGCAGCAGCAGCCCCAGCTGAGGGGCAATTCCAAGCATGGAGCCCCAAGGCAAAGTTCTTTGGCTGGTGGCTCAGAAAAGGTGGGGGTAAGGGAATTGGTGCCTCTGCAGCATCAATGGCCAGTGGCCCCCTCCAAAGCTGTTCAGTGATGGGACGGGGTGCTCACCGCCCACGTGTCCAGTCCCCGACTCAGCTTGCGGTGGGGAGTCAGCTTGGCCACTTCTGGCCTCACTGGTCTGTCACTACTGTGAACAAGTGGGTTATCGAGGTGGTGGTCAGCAGTGGGTTGTCTCTCAATTTCTAGACCCTTCCACCCTACCAATCCCACTCTCCAAGAGAGTCCTTGGTGTCGCTGGACATACTGTCCACCCTCATGGAGGGTGTTGCTCAGCTCCTCACAAAAGGAGCAATAGCCTGTGTCCAGGACACCCTGGCAAGTCAGGGGTACATGTCTAGGTATTTCCTGGTTCTCAAACAGATGATGGGGGGTGGGGGGGGTGATGCCTCGTACTGAATTTTCACAATATGAATCAGTTTCTAAGGAAGCACAAGTTCAGGATCGGCACGCTGAACCAGATTATGCCATCCCAGGAGCAGAGCATGTGGTTTTGCTCCCTAGACCTTCCAAGATGCCTTCTTCCACATCTCAGTCCATCTGTCCCACTGGTGGCACCATTCTGCACAGAAGAGGGTACGCTGTCAGTTCTAGGTCACACTATTTGGCCTCTCCTCAGTGCTAATGGTCCTCACCAAGTGTATTGGAGTTGTGGCAGCCTTCCTGCAGTGTCAGGGTATTAGGGGTTATCCCTGCCTGGATGACTGGCTGATGGTGGGGCCATGCAGAGAGGCAATGGAGTGGTCCAGGGACTTGGCCTTCAGACCTGCAGAGACTTGGGCCTCTTTTTGGTCAACCTGGCCCAGTCTAAACTGATCCCCTCACAGGTCAGTCACTTCATTGGAGCAAAGCTAGAGGTCTTCCTCCCAGCAAAACTGGTCATAGTCACTTATCTTCCTTGCCTTATCATTTCAGGTCTGGCACTTGCACCCTGCCTGGGACTTCCTCAGATTTCTGGGCTACGTGGTATCTTACACCAGTGTGGTCCAGTGAGTTCGCTGGTGGACGCGGCACCTACAGTGAGTGGTGAGCCGTTAGTGGAGCCAGTGACCCAGCTGATGTGGAATGCCATCCAGTGGTGGCTCATTGCAGAACATCTGGAAGAAAGAGTCCCATTTGTCCACCCAGAACTGTCACCCTCCTGACGGATGGTTCTCTGTTGGGATGGGGAACACATCTGGGAGACCACAGGACCCACAGGTTATGGTCACTCAGGGAGTCCCATCACCACATCTGCCTGCTGGAGCTCTGTGCAGTGTGGATAGCTCTGATGGAATTTGCTGCTCTAGTCAGGAGTCAGATTGTGCAAGTCCAGTCAGACAACACCACAAACATGTTCTACTTGAACAGGCAAGGCGGAATGCACTCCCTTCCCTTGTGTTATGAGGCTCTCCATACCTGGATCATTGTGCGTAGCCTAGGTGTAGATTTCCTGGCAGTTCATGTCACTAGAGCAGTCAGCTGGTAGATGCTCTCAGTCGGGTGGGCGAGACGTCTCATGAGTGGTCCCTGCATCAGGAAGTGGTGAACGACCTCTTCTCCCAGTGGGACACCCCTCTGGTGCACCTGTTTGCCTCCTGGGAGAACATAAAGCTGAGGCTGTTCTGTGCCCGCCCCCAAACAGACTGGGACACTGGTGCGGGATGCCTTTGCAAGGCCCTGGACCCCAGGCCTCCTGTATGCCTTACCTCCCTTTCCCCGATCCACAAGGTGGTGATCAAGATGTGGAGGGACAAGGTGTGGATGATGCTCATAGCTCCAGACTGGCCTCACTGATTCTGGTACCTAGATCTCCTTAGCCTCAGCAACAGGCCTCCAAAACAGTTGCCTCTTTGCCCTAATCTGCTGACCAGGCAGTGGGATGGTCCCGCACCCGGACCTTCAATCCCTGCACCTCACAGCCTTGTTCCTGAGTAGCTAGAGTTCCAGGCTCTAGGTCTTTCAGAGAATATTCCCCATGTTGAGGCTTTTGAAGAAGAGTCAGCTAGCCAGTGTTATGCCTTCAGATGGAATCCTGGCCTGCCCTGTGGCTAGCATCTTGGAAAACCTCTGGCAGTTGTCCTAGATGGACCTGCGTTCGACCCTTAAGGTGCAACTGGCAGCGATCTCTGCATACTGGACACAGGCTGGTACGCCAACAGTGGCATAGGAGAAGGTGGTTGGCCACTTCTTTAACCTTTAGGCTGCCAACAGAATTAGAACATATAGGCATTCTGGACTGATACATCAGTCTGTGAAACAGCAGTGGTTGAGGGCCTTGACCACATGTCATTCACACACACACACACACACACACACACACACCCAGTGCATGAGCCTCACCACCTTGGGACTTACTGCTGGTACTGGCAGTGCTCATGGGCAAGCCTTTCGACCATATGCACAGGTCTGAGATGTCACACCTGTCATGGAAGATGACCTTCGTGGTGGCCATCATGTCAACCAGGAGGATTAGTGAACTCTATGTGCTCTTGATATAGCCTCCTTATCTGGTCTTCTACAGGGACAAGGTAGTCGTTCACCCCCACCCAATGTTCCTCCTGAAGGTTGTTTTGGAGTTCCACCTGAATCAGGAAATGAACCTTCTGGTTTACTTCTCCAACCCATCTTGGGAGGCCGAACGCAGCCCCCATTCTCTGAACCTGCAATGGGCGCTCTCCTACTATGTGGAGTGTAGGACTGGAGTTCAGGGTGAGGCTTGCTAGCTCCTTGCTATTTATGCTAAAGCCCTGCCTGGCAGTCTAACAGCCGAGAGGGTGATTGGCAGGTGGATTACATTTTGCATTGACCTCTGCTATAGGTATTTTGGTAGGGAGCCTCCCGTAGGGCTGAGGGCTGCTTTCAGGGACATCCCTATCCAGGAAATCTGCAGGGCTGTTACCTGGAAGTCAGCACACACCTTTGTCTCCCTTTACAGCACTGACCTTTACTTCCACCAGGATGCTGCTTTTGGGTTCTCAGTTCTGCAACCTCTGTTTGCCAAGTAGGGGTGCACACCTTACCCCCTTCTTCGAGAAGTCTGCCAATGTGTGGATATATGAACGATCTCCACACCCCTAGAAAAATAGGTTACTCATCTGTAACCTTAGATCTTACTTCAAGAGGGCTCTTGCAGTAGGTAATTACATATAGGACTGAAGCCGGCAGGCATCAGCACCCCATGGAAAAATTTCTAGCTAGTAGTCTCTGGTGAGGGACCGCCCCCTCATCAGATGACCAGCGTCGGGCGATGTTGGTATAAAGGGGCGGTCCCTCACGGCACCTTCTAGTTCTTTCCTGCCATTTGCTTTCGACAGTGCCTCATGGTTAAGTTCCACTGCTCGTCAGTCTGTCACTGGTAGTTATACTGTTGTTTTTTTTCTCTGATTTCGATTATCTTCATCAGGATTTTCTTACCTGCCTTGTATGTCGTCCCCTACCACATCCAAGCACAAGAACAAGTGTGGCTCGTGCGGCGCCCAACTCCCACACAAGGACGGCCATTCTCGATGACTCATCTGCCTAGGCCCTAACCACCCCATGGATTCCTGTCAGCACTGCCTGAAGTTCATCGCGGCCACCCACAAAAGAAGGCAGCAGCACCTGGAGGCTCACATACTTAAGAAGAAGATATCCTCCATGGAAAAGGAACTGAAAAAGCTCTGACAGGCTTCCACCTCTCCCGAAGACCTTAAGAAGAAGAAGAAGAAAGAGAAGCACCGGGACTGGGACTCCTCATCTGCGGTTGCGACGACTTCAGCCAGAGTCGCCAGCCTTCAGGTAACATCCCCTTTGGGGAATCGTTCCTCGATGGCTGTCTTGGTGGTGTCTGAGACGGTGTCACTCCCACTGGCTGATTCACGCTCGGGCCATTTGGGAGCCTCCGGGACAAAGGAGGCATCCGCTCCCAATAAGGCCGCCCCTGCGCGGCCTTCTGGTTCGAGCCTCTCCGGTAAGTCGGGCGTCGGCTCCTCTGACGTCCGCCCGAAGCTGACCACTAAGTTGCTCGACCCTTCGGGGCAGCACACGGTTGTCAAGCCACCCATCAAGGTCGTCTTCCCTACGCGGCCTTCTTCGGGCGCTGGGTCCGATCAGTTGGACGTCGGCTCCTCCGACGCCTGCCCGGATCCCGTCAGTCAGACGCCCTCCGGCCCATCCAGGGGTTGCTTGGTGAAAGAGCCTATGCCAGATCCCCTGATCTCATCCGGCGCTGCCAGCTCCCTGCATCCACACCACCCCTCTGGCCTTCCATGGCAAGTGGCAAACGGATCCCTGCTTTCAGCATGCAAGATCTGACGTCACAGAATGGAGCCAGGGACATACCAGCTGGGTGGTGGGAGGAGCTTTGTTTAAAGATGTTCCAGTGAATCAGCTCTTAAGGAAGAACTGCCAATGTATGGATGTGAACCATATACTACTCCTAGAACTATGATTACAGGTGAGTAACCTATTTATCCGCCCTGGTAAAATTTATATATAGTAAAGAGTAGCTCTCTCATGTCCTGTACCCATGGTCAAGCTTGCGGGGGGGAGTCTTCTAGTAGTAATAATGGACACAGTAGGGGGAGAAATTATGTAAGGTGCGGTGTTCTCCAGATGGAGTATCAGGCTTTCATCTGGTGTCGCAGCAAGGGGTTCAGGCCATTCATCAGTTCTTGGGCTGCTATGCAAGAATACCTAACCTGGATGAATTGTTGGTTTGGAAACAGGGCGCATTCCATATCCAACCAGACTGCATTTAGCCCGCAGACGTGGTAGTAAAGAAGAAAGTGCTTGATAGCCCACTAATAGCTTTTGAGTTTAGAGAGGGACAGTCACCCTTCTTTTTAGACAAGAAAAGTTGCTGCATTTTGACACACGGTCTCTGACCTGCCCAAAAATTCCAAGAGATTTCCTTATTCCAGTCTCTCCAACACTTTGTGGGCAGGGCTATGGAAACATTTTGAAAGAGGTATAGTGCTGTGGGTAGTGTGACCATTTGGACAGTATCTACTCATCAAGGCAGGGAAAGCGCTAGTGTACCCCATCTTGGAAGAGCGCTGTACATGACCCAGGCAAATGGGGCATAATTATCCCGGTATGTTGTGTTTGGGAAGTGGGCAGCATTTATTCCTAAATATTTTAGTTTTGTTATGTCACAGTGGAATGGGTAAGTCTCAGGGATGGCTTGGGGGAGATAAAGTTGAAACTTAGAGTCTCCTACTTCAACGTATTTACATGGTAGCAAGACACTTCACCATATCTTTTTAGCAGGTCAAACACCTGTGTAAGTGCCACTTCTTGATTCCTCAAATATAGCACCACATCGTCCGCACATAGGATGATGCGGTGTTCCTCCTCTTCTGCTGCTTTCCTTGGAAGATTGTAGCTTCCTATATTGCCTGAACCAGAAGCTCTGTGTAAACCACGAACAGAAGAGGGGGCATAGGGCAGCAATGGTGAATCCCTCTGCAGAGGGGAAGAGCTGAGGAATGGTGTTCTCTGATGTTCATCCGTATCTTTTGGGGGTGGAGGGGGCTGGTATAGGCTTTATAAGAGCTGTATAATTGGTTCCGGGAATCCAGATTGATTTACGGTGGAGTATAAGAACTGCCAGGAAACGTGGTCGAAGGCCTTTTCAGCATCAAGGCTCAACTATAGGGATAGGGTTTGTGATTGTTGCCAATGGTGAATTGCATGCAGTGTAAGGCCGATATTGTCTGTTGTGTGGGAGTGGACAAAATCTGTCTGGTCTCTGTATATGAGGTTAGGGAGGAGTCTGTCCACCCGTTTTTCCATGATTGGCGTAAAGAGATTATAGTCAGTATTGAGCACTGAAATGGGATTCTGAGATGGGCAGAGCCAGGGGATTCTTGTCAGGTTTGGGAATGACCGTTGCCATGGCTTATGCCCCGGATTAGCAATTCATTATAAGTGGCTAGTAGGGGCTGGATAGCGAGTTCTTTAGCTGTTTTATAGAACTCTGTGCCATAGCCATCCAGTCCCAGTGCCTTCATAGTCTTGGATGATCTTATCCCTTGGTCTAGCTCCTCGGTAATGGGGAGTAGTAACTGGTCCCCAGTGTTGTTGGGAAAGCAAAGGCAACTTAAGGTGCTGCATAAATTATTCTACTGGCTCCTGTGGTGGCCAGGACTCCATGTTCTAGAGAGGCTCATAATAGGCCTGAAAAGACTGTGGCATCTCCTGGTACCGAATTAGGCATGTATCCATGGTGGGGTGTGTCAGGGCTGTGATTGTGGCAGCTTTACGTTGCTTCCTCAACTGATATGCCAAGAGCTGGGTTAATCTAGCCCCTACCTCGTAAAAGCGCAGGCCTGAAAATGTGAGTAGTATCGGCACTAGGTCTGAACAGCACTGCCAGTAACAGTGCCGTCCATAACAGTGCTGTATTGACAGCTCTGTCCACTACAGTGGCAGGACAAAATACCGCCAGTAAAGACAGCACCAGTGGTAGCAGTCGTACACCACAGTGGCAACCGCTACTATTGACAATAATGTCACAATTGTATGTGTATGTAGGGGGTTCCACCCCCTACCCCCCACATCCCTGTAACTAAAAGCCAGCTCCAAGGGAAGTGGATCATGGGCAGAAGTTGAAATTTGTGGGGCCGTGGAATTACTGTTTCCATGGCCTTTTGACAAAAAAAATTTCACACACCGAGTAGGGAGACCAGGATTAGAACCCTGGTCTCCCACTCCCTACTGGCCAAGCTACTGCTGCCTCAACCCGCTCCACCACTGGAGCAGCTCGACCAGCACCTGTACTTTTCCCCCTTGTCCAGCTTTCCTCATCCAGCTAAATGGTGATGGGTAGCGGTAGTGGCTGAACGCTATTCTACCCCTGTCGCTATTCTACCTGATGCATTCCTGACCACATGGTACTATCTTGGTCTGTTCCAGAACTAATTTGTCTAGGTCATCTTCAACCTTTGCAAGTTGCTGATGATGGAATGATCACCCTATTGGTGCGCCTGCTGGAGGAAATGTAGGGCATCTTGGAGAGACTGCCTGCATTCCTGTCTGCATTTCTTCATAAGGGAGGAGTATTAAATAAGGTGGCCTCACCACTGCTTTGAGTGTGTCCCACCAAACTGCATGTGTGGTGACTTTCTCTGGATTCTCCCTTAGTATTTCCTTGAGTTTTTCTTTCATGTATGTGTGAAAGGAGGGTGATTTCAGCAGGCACGTATCCAGGTGCCATCGCCTTAACCTTTTCTCAAGTCCAAAATCCCAGTATGAACTGACCGGGGCATGGTCAGAAAGGACTATATCTCTGTTGGTGCACCAAGTAATCCTAGAGACATGCTTCTCTTCTGTATGGAAACAATCTGTCTTGGAGTAGGTATAGTGTACCTGTGAATAATGAGAATAGCCTCACTTTCTAGGGTGCAGTGTCCACCAACCATCAAGCCATCCCATCTCCCATGTGAGCCTTTTGAAGCATTTATGGGGTCAGACGTTTTATGTGGGTTCTGTTTCGAGGAGTCTAGACTAGGATCCAGAGTCATATTCAGATCCTCTGCCATCAGTAGAATACCCTTGGTGAAGGAGATAATCTGATCCATCAGGTGCTCGATGATGGGAGTATTGGCCTCGGGGGGGGGGTGTATATATTATAAGGGGGCGGTCGCACCCCTGTGGTTAGGGTTGAGTAGGCACTGCAGTGTTAAACTCAAAATTTTGCACTTCAGTAACTTTGCAGCCATTCAGCGGATTGGCATGCAGATTCACATGCACTGTCGCCTAGGGTGGATCTCTGGATGTGGCAAGCTACGTTCCGGTCGGATATGCGGTTTCCATGTTCTGGAGAGGTGAAAAAGCGTTTCTAGGAGCGTGGATGTGTTGTTCATCCGCACTCTTTGGCATGTCCCTTTCCCCTTTAAATCTTGCCAGAAGTCTTCAAGCTGGCTCCTCCCACCCACCCAGGTAGTATATACCTCTGCTCCGCCCCATGATGCCAGATCTTCCTTTCCACTGGAAGATTCAGGTTCCCTCATGCTACTTTCTCAAATACCGTAGGCCATGGAGTCTAATTGACAGTTTTCACCGCATTTGCTTTCTTTAAAACTCGTAAGAGTTTACGAATCCGATCCGAGCGCATCAGACATGGAGGACAAGTCGTCCTCCGGTTTTCACTGGTGTCCTTGCGGACAAAAAATGTCTCGCATCGATCCCCACCTCTCGTGTGTTTATTGCTTGGGTGTTGTGCATGACACCACTGCTTGCACCATCTGTCTGGCCTTCCATCCTAATGTCCTGGACGATCGCAAGGCCCGTCTACAGCTAGGGAGACCGGAGCTTGCAGTCCACCAGTGAAATCGAAGGAGGCAAGGTGGGCAGTTTCTGCAGCCACGGGATCCGCCGAGCAGCTCGAACAGATGGCGGCTTTTGAAGAGAAAGCTGCCCAAGCTTCGGCCAGTCTGTTTTTTCATGCTGCTCAACCTGGGCTCCACCTTTACTGGGTCCTTTCAGGAGCTGTGCCAGTCTCGCCCTACCAAGGGTGAGGCGCCCTCGGGCTCGCACTCCTTCCGCCCCAAGAAAAGGGGCAAGGACCCTAAATCATCTTCTGGCCGAGCGTTCCTGGGACTGGCGCAGTCCGATTCCTGAGACCAGGCGATCTCGTCGAGATAGCTTCCTCGGCCCCTGGCTTCTCGAACCTTCCGTCAGGCCAAGGCACCGAGGCCGAGGATATGGCAGAACTGGACGAGATTTCTCTTGACCCGATCAAGCTGTTGTCACCGAGCCTGATCGACGACTCTTTGGAAAGGACACCCATCCTTTCTTTCCCCAACAAGGAGACCTGTCCTACGGGCATGCCAATCGAGGGACAGGAGCCAGATCCTCAGTTTTCACTGAATCCGGTCTCTCCCGATCGACAGAGCCGACACCGTCAGTCTCGATTGAGGAGTAGGGCCTCGTCGGTCGAGAAACCGAAAAAGGGTAAAAAAAGACACTCCCGGAAGAGGCGCCATCGCCGTTCCTCATCCTCCTCGGACAAGGAGAGACTTAGGCGGAAGCTCCATCGAAGTTATGAGGCCCTCAAGTGGCAGCAGCTAATTCTGACCGGTCAGAAGCCAGCTACACTGGCCATTACCTGGCCCCAGCCTCTTAGGCCGACATCGGCTCCTCCGGTACCGAGGACTCCGGCTCTCCTTCCGGCAGGACTGGCATGCATTCCTGCTTGACCTGTTCCGGTCTCTCTACCAATTCTGGTGGAACCAACGCCTAAGCAGCCTCAGGGAGGGGCTTCCTCTAAGGAGGATCGGGCAGATACGGGCTTGCCCTGTCGTCTGTCCATCACTGTGGTTCCCTATCACCCTAGGTGCATTAAAGGGGACGTAGGCGGGAGACCCTTGTATCCTGACTTCTCAGACTCGGGTACTACTGATCTTCACTCACACCCTGATGATGAGTTGTCAGTGACAAGCCTGGAGGAAGGTCCTTCTTCCTTCCAGGCATCCTTTGACTCATATCTGAGTCCATGGGTATGCCATTGCAGCCTATCCAAATGAAGGGGGAATATCCTCTCACGGATATCCTTAAAAGGGAGGATACCCCGACAGAGGCCTTACCAGTGGCCGAAGCCATTGTTGGCCCGGCTCTTGAGCTATGGCAGCGCCCTGCCTCCTGCCCGGCTTCGTCTGCCCAAACTTATTTATTTATTTTTATTTATTTATTAAATTCTCGGATTACAAATACCTTTGAGCAGAAACTGCTCGTTTACAAAGGTTCCACGTCAAAGGATGAGGGTCAACATACATACAGAGGTAGTAAAAGAATGCACAATAAACAACCAAAACAACTAAAAGAAAAAATAAAGATACTCAGTTATAACATACTTTGAGATAATATTCATAAAACGAGCAGCTTGAGTAGGCAGCTGGCTGCGGTAACAATAAGAGAAAGAGGGCACTGTAGGCAGTTAGTATTGCAGGCATGCGACCGGGAGAGGAAGTTGGCAGGATAATGGGCCACTGTCCGATGGTAGTGGAAAATGTCTTGTACCAGTGGAGATGTGAAGCAGGAAAGGAGTCACAAGGAAGGCCCAGCGCCAGAGGGAATGAGATTGGGAAAGGGCGGCCTGTGAGACATGAGTGAGCTGGGAGGTGTTTAGAGAGATCTCTGTTCAACAAAGCAGTCACATTGAGTGGTAGAGGTGAGGTAAAGTTTGAGATTCCTTTTGAAGGGTCCAAATGTAGTAGAGGAAAGTGAATCTTTATTGAGGGAATTGAACCATTGAGCAGCTCTATAGATAAAGGATCGCTGACCCATGGAGGTACGACATCTGGGAACCTGAAAGGTTAGAGGTTGGGCACCACGTGTTTGTTGAGTGCCACTGTAGGTAGTAAAGAGTGAGCTAATACCAGGTGGCATGAGACCAAGGAGAATCTTTTTGGTAAGTAAGCAGGTCTGGTATTGTATTCTGCTGCGTAGGGGTAGCTAGCTGGCCTGTGCATAGAGGTCACAGGTGTGAGTTTGTCGGGCTGCACCTGTCAATAGTCTACAGGCTTTGTTGAGAGCAACTGAGATCCTGCGGAGGGCACTTGTTGGGGCAGAGCCATAGATGGCAAGGCCGTAGTCAGTGATAGAGGTGACAGAGCTGTAGATGGCTAGTTTAAGGGCATCCGAGAGGCATACAGTGCTTGTGTTTGTGTAGTAGTCAATCCATTATATTGGCGGTCTTGGCAACAGTGTCAATATGCCGAGTGTAGGAGAGGGTACTATCCAGGGTAATACCAAGGTACTTGAACTCCTTGACATGTTCGAGTGGGTTCCCAGCGTGGTTCTTGATGGTTAGGGACAGAGAGTTGTGCCTGCTCTGTCGGTTACAGAAGGACATGGCTTTAGTCTTGCTGTGGTTCAGGACAAGTTTATGAGAACTGAACCAGTCTTCGATGTGATTGAAGTCGAGCTGCAGCTGGGATTCAAGGACTGTAATGTCATGGTGGCTGGAAAACAGGACTGCATCGTCTGCATATAGTAATATTTTTTGGTGGCAGGCACTGGGGAGATTGTTGATGAAGAGGGAGAAGACTAGAGGGCCCAGAATAGACCCCTGGGGGACTCCGGAGTGGACGGTTTCTCCTCTGAAGAGATCCCTGCAATCCTTACACGTTGGATCCGATTATCAAGGTAGCTGGTGAACCATGGAAGGCATGCTGGAGATCCCAATGGAGGACAGTTGCTTGAGCAGTAGGGGGTGGTTAACTGTGTCGAATGCCTTGGTAAGGTCTATAAATACTGCCCCTCCACAATTCCCTTTGTCAAGCGTGGCATGGATGAAGGTTGTAAATTCCAGTAGTGCAGTGGTGGTGCTGTGCCCTTTTCTGAAACCATGCTGCTCTGGGCACTGTACATTGTAGTTATCCAGGAATTCAGCTAGTTGGTCCGACACTATTCGCTCCAGCGCTTTGGAGGAGTGAGACAGGTCTGTAATTGGTGTGCAGTGTCCTATCTCCGCTTTTGTGAAACTGGTGTGACAGTGGCTTTCTTCCAGAGAGAGGGGAAATGGCCCAAACTAAGCGAGAGATTAAAGATCTTTGTAAGTGGTTCTAAGATTTCATCGAGGACTTGTGCCAGCAGTTTCAGGTCAAGGGAGTCACCACTGTACCCTTGTTTGCCGATGGCCTTTTGAATGTATTTTCTAGCTACTTGTGGTGGGACCTCCTTAAAAAAAAAAACTTTGGGGTTGTATGTTCTAGTTGGGGGGTAACTTGGGAGGAGCTGGAGGGGAGGTCGTCGAAAAATTTGGTGGAAGGACACTGTCCAGGTTTGTAAATGCATTATTAAAAGTGCTGGTGATGATACCTAGGTCAGTGTAGGAGTGCCATGAAGGTTGAGCATAGTGGGTGGTGCTTTAGGATCCTTGCCTGTGAGTTCTTTCATGTTGTTCCAGAATTTGTTTCCCTGGCCCCAAGAGTTGGTCAGAGCCTCTTGGTAATAGCTGCGTTTAGCATTCCGTATTCTTCGAGTGCAATCATTTCTGGCTGCTTTGTATAATTGTATGTTTACTTGCGTTGGAGTTGCACAAGCACAATGCCAGAGGTGGTCTCTGTGCTTGAGCAGAGTTAAAAGGTCAGTAGTAACCCAGGGGTTGGTCTGTCCTTTGACCTTCATCTTTTTCACTGGTGCATAGATGTCACAGGCTTCGTTGAAACGTTTGATAAATAGGTCCAGAGCTTTGTTGGTGTCATTGAGGGAGTCAAGCACTGCCCAGTTCAGCCTGGTTAGATGGGATTTTAACAGCTGGAGGTGCCCTTGTTTGATAACCCTGACAGTTAAGTACACTGTACCCATGGGGTCCTTGGCAGGCTTCACTGAGCATCCCTCAGCCGAGAGCCTTATGACTGCTTCAGTGTTTCGGGGTACAGGCATCTCAGCGGGTACTGACTGACTGCTCTTCTATGTTCATCCACACGCGCCCACCTAACCTCCCCAGCTTTAGGTGCATCACCTTGCTTCCAGCGGGCTAAGATCTGTTGTCATGGGGCGGAGCTGAGGTATATACCACCCGGGTGGGTGGGAGGAGCCAGCTTGAAGACTTCCGGCAAGATTTAAAGGGGCAAGGGACATGCCAAATAGTGTAGATGAACAACGTATACCACTCCTAGAACTACTGTTACAGGTGAGTAATCTTTTTTTTTTCGCTCATTGACTTTGCTGGGATTTTTTTCTTTCAACTTGCCTACGGCCCAGACAGTTTGGACTCTTGGTCTGAATTTTCAGGACAGAAAGGGACTAGCCCACAGATGTGCCTTTTTGCTGGTCTGGTGAAAAAATAAGCTGTTTTTAAGTTGTATTTTAAAAATGTGAAAAAAATCATTCCCAAGCATGCTCAGTAAGCACCAAAAGATAGCTGTATGAAATGAAAAAAAAAATTATTTTTTCATTTGAGGAAAATCCTTTTTTGTATGGCCGCCATCTTGTTTTCAGTTTTGCCTGAGAAATTCAAATCCCCCCCCCCCCGGAAAAAAAATGATATTCTGAGGAGGAACCAACACCTGAGCTTGCTTATCAGAACCCCCTTAACTGCATTCTACACTTTACTGCTCGAGAAATGCCCTTTTAACATTGAAATTCTTTTTTCATATCGGCATCATACGAAAAAAGATCTTGTTTCGTATGACGACTCATGAAAAAATATATTTTTTCATATGGGAAGTCAGTGTACTGTATTTCAATGGGATTTTCAACTTTGGTGCGTAAATTTGCATTTTGCCACCAAATTTTCAACATACCCTTTATGAGACCCCTCCGCCAGGAGCTCACCGTCCTCGCAGGGACTGTGCCCACCATCAGCATGCCAGGATGAGATCCCTTACACAGAAGTCATCGACATTCTGGTTCCCACCCACCCCGACCATCAACCAGACGCCAGGATCGGGCTTGGGCATTGTCACTACCATGCCCATCTAGCATGGTACGTCACCATCATCGATGGGGTTTCGTCCACCATCGATGTCCTCTCTTGTCACATGTTCCATAGATGTTGTAGGCACCTCTAAGGCTGCCCCATCCAGGCCATCATTCAGGCATCGAGGCAGGGACTGTGTTTAGGCATTATGGCACTATCCATGGACAGTAGGGCACTGTTGCCGCAGGGTGTCCATCCATCATCAGCGGTACCAGTTCTAGCTCCTAATATGGGAAACATCGACATCTAGGAGCTTTTTAGTACTTTATCAGACATGATTAGACATATCATGCCAGGCCTGCCCTTGCAGACACTCGTCCCATTGACGAGGCCCCCCAGTATTGCTGGGCCGTCAGTGCCAACTGCCTGCAGTGCCTGTTAATCCATCTTACCTACTGATTGTCGACAGCGATGCTGACAACAGGTTGTCACACCGTCATGACCTAAGAATGGCATTGGATGAGGATGAAGAGGAGGAGTATGTAGAAGACAGCCAATTCATGCATTTCACAAGCTCCACCCTCTCTTCCTGTAGTGAGGACTCTGTGGCCCATACACCAAGATCACCAACAGAAGACCCCTTCTTTCTACTCTTGATGCAGGACATGCAGGCTGCCATGGGATTAGTTTGGAAGAGCAAGACTCTACTAAGAGGTATCGCACAGATTTTCTAGAATTGCCGGAGACCAAGCTGGCAGTTATCCCTCTCCTATATCCAGTTTTGGAGGATACCACTCAGTATAGACCCAACACAGTACGAGCGGTGCCAAGAAAGGCAGATACACTGTACCCTGCCCCATCTAACAAAGCCCATTATGCCCACCAGCCTGAAGTTGATTCAGCGGGCCTTACAGATGCCCATTGTAGGTCTCTGGCACCTAGTCATCTCATTTACCTCTCCCCCCCATGAAGAAGTCTAGGAGACTGGATACATTAGGGAAGTGTACTTGTGCTTCAACCTTCATAGGCTTACGTACTGGCAACTACCAAGAGCATATGATTAAGCATCAAAATACACTGTGGAGGAAGGCACAGGCTGCAACAAGGGTATTACCTGAGGGAATGGCCAAAATGGACTAAGCACAGTCCAGCGAGGCATGGGCGGCAGTGGGAAAACTACTATGCTTGGCCTGATGCCCCTGCCCAGGCTGCAGTCTCTGGAATTTGCCTGAGCCATTATTTTCTTGGCTCAGTCACTGGATTCGCCAGGCATGTACAGCAGGTAGTGTTAAATGCTCCTTTCAGGGGCCAAACATTGTTTGGCCATCCTGTAGAAAAGGCCCTAAAAAGTCTCCAGTCCTCAGGGTGAAATTAAAATAAGTCAGATCCGTGTGGTGGACCTGTGTTCCACCTATGAAGTATGTTAGGACTGCAGGAAATAATTCTCTACTTTTTCTATCTTTCTTCTCTTAAAATCTACTGTGCAGTAGTTTCTCTTTGTAATATATGGATCATTAAAATAATGGTATCCTAAAGCATACAAAACATTCCCTGTAATACACTGCAGCCAAAGTGATAATAGTATCGTTGCCAAGTGATAATACTATCATTCAGAGCTCGAACGATAGTATTATCACCAAACCAGAACAGCACACTCTCAAAACCCTCCAATACCATAGACTTAATGCGTGGTGACGTACCACAAATCGTGCCTCCTCATTAGACACAGTGTCTCTGTGGGCGGGCAAAACAGTTAGAAAAAATGGCGTCTGTCTCGCTTAGCGAGAGAAAATGATCCGTTCGCTCTACTGCCGATTCTTTGCCACACAACTGTTTGGATAATCCTGCATACAGCAATGCAGAAATCACGAAAGGTAGGACTGCCTAAAAATAAGTAGCTCAACAGAGACACCGACTGAGCGAGCAAGCGAGCAGGCGGGTGGGCAGGGGCGTGGAGATGGAGAGAGTCAGCATCTGACTCCTCCCTGTGACAGCAGCCTGCCCTGGTGTCAGCACCTCACAAACTGCAAAGTAAACTCGCATCCATATATTACAAAAAATAAAAAATAGGCGCGTGTCTATCACTCTGGAATAATACCATCTCGAGGTTCTGGGGGCAAGGGAACCTCTCGAGCTTTGCTCTCGAGGTTCTGTTGTACCCAGAACCTCTCAATGGTATTATTCCCTTGTAATAGACACTCGCCTATCTATTATTCTATTTATCTAACTATTCTTTTCCTAGGTTACAGTGGGTTAGCCACCTACAGTAGCCCTGTCCTATCCTCTTATAAATGTATTCCTTCTTTTTTGTATCCCTCCTATATCAGTTTCTTCCTTTAAGGTCCTGTGTAAGAAGTGCCAATGCAGTTATGAAAGGCACTTAGAAGAATGCCAAGATAATTCATTGGTGGCATAAGAAATGAGTGCACTCTGATGAACTATGATGCCTATTTAAAGGCTGAAACCATTAAATATGCTTAATGTGTATTTGCAGGTATATCCTGCTTGGATTTAATAGGTCCCTAATGAATAGGGTCTATATAATTACAGATATCTGCAGACTGTATTGAATGTGATGAAATTCATGATATTGTAGTCTTGATAAAATTGTTTAAAAAATACTTCAATATGCTTGGTTAAAATCCTGATAAAAAAAAAAATCTTTGTATAAAACAAGGGTTTATAAAGTGTTTGGAGTACCTTAGCGGTGTTCAGGGATTATAAAGAGCCGATAAAGTGCTTAGCTTTGTGCAGGGCATAAGTGGTAAAAGGTGCTTTAATGCCGCCAAAAACTTAAATAATGCTGTTAGGCAGGTTGAACAGAAAGCTGTAAAAAAAAAATGGGCTTTATGGAGCAGCAGAAGATACTGGCAGTAGAGAAAAGCAGTACCTCTGTTGAAGCCCTTCCCTCAGAACGGTGGTTTGCTTCCTGGTATAAAAAAAGGTGAAAAATAAACTGGGAGAAAGAGTTTTTTTTTTTGCAGCAAATACTGCAGGTATGAATCAGCCAAGGATTAAAACAAGAAGTCTCTCTTATTATGTTGGCGCTAACGCGTCAGCATCTTGATAGTGCAGATTTGGAGGGCGGTCACTGTTGGGCGAATGCAGGGCACGTACCAGTAGGTGCGTCCCGCATTCCCCAGTCAGCCAGCAGGGGCCGACACCCTGCCTAGCTAATAAGGTGCAGAGATAAGAGAAAAGGTCTGCTGCAATGAGAGCAAAGCTCTCATGCAGCGTGACCGCAACACACCTCAACCCTACGTGCAGGCAACATGGCGGCAGTGTCTGCTGCTGTTGCCTGTCAACACCCCCGTTTATTGTGTGCCGGCGAAGTGCTGTCGCCATCGGCATCATGTAACCCACCCCCCTTTTTTGCTTGCCAAGGCAGTGCCCAATCCCCTTCGTCTCCTGGCCCCCCCCTTCCTTGTTTGCCGACGGGGGGTGCCCAATCCCCCGTTGGCTAAAGCACACACCCACACACACTCAGGTGGCATGCTGGGAGCCCACCCCAGCGTGCCAAAGCACCTATTAAAACGACAACGGTCCCCCAATGTATTTTTTTTTTTTTAACACCTGTAAACAGAAAAAAGGTCCCTCATAGTCTTCCTACCCCCTCTCACCACCTGCACCCACCCACTGCGCACCCTGCCTCCCCACACCTCTCCCTCACCCCATACATACCTCTGGAGCTCGGCGCAATAATCTTCAGTGGACCGGGAACACGTCTGCACTCTTCAAAGCCGACCGTGAACCGAGGAAATGATGGTAAACTTATAATGGAATAAATAGTTTTTTTTTTTTTTTACTTTGTTGCATATCTTGGGCATTTTTTGGAATTATTGCACCAAATTTTCAACATGGGGTTTTTGGGACTCCTCCTCATGAATTCTGTCACTGTTATGACGTTACTCAGTCCCGAAAGGTGATTTTGCAGTCACTGTGCGGAATCATCTTTCGGGATAGATTAACACAAGGACAGTGGCAGTGTTCATGAGGTGGGCTCTCAAAAAGCCTATCTTGCAAATTTGGTGGAAAAAATCCAAAAAATAGCTCTTTTTCGAGCTTGTGTTGCGCAGTTGCTACGCACACTCATAACTCCGCAAATTGGCAATATTTTCATGCCAGATTTTCAACAGTGTCATTTTTCTACACCTCCTTGTGAACAGTACAGCTGTCATTTTTCACATCCTATCCGAAATGTGTTTCTGCACTTCCAGCGCACAATATCGCGGTCGCTGTTGGAAATCAGTGTTTGGGGCAGATTATGAAAATTACAATGACACTGTTCATGAGCAGAGGTCCTAAAATGCCTTTGTTGAAAATTTGGTGACAATACTCCATAAAATGACTGTGCTACAAGCGTGCATTGCGCAGTTTGCACGCATGCTTGTAACGTTGTGCATTTGTAATATTTTCACTCTGGATTTTCACCATTGGCATTTTTCCACACCTCTTGATGAACAGTACAGCTGTCATTTCAAATATCCTGCCCAAAATGTGTGTGCACGTCCGGTGCAAAATAGCGCAGTCGCTGTGCGAAATCACTTTTTGGGACAGTTTGAGGACATAACAGTGACACTGTACATGAGCAGAGGTGCTGAAATGCCTATGTTGAAAATTTGGTGCCGAACATCCATAAAATGATTGTGTTACTAGCGTGCATTGCGCATTTCCCAAGCACTCTTGTAACTTCGCAAATTTGCAATATTTACATGCCACATTTTCAACACTGCCATTTTTTTACACCTCCTTATGAACTGTACAGCTGTCAGTTTTCACAGCCCGTCCAAAATGTTTTTCCGCACTGCACTACCAAAGCCAATGCCAGCGCGACAACATTCGGCATTGACAAAAGCTTGATAGTGTGTGGTGGAACGCTGTTATGCATGGAATTCCGTGCCTGGAATATGCTTGTTCTGCTGCAGTAGTGACATCACTTTGTTGTTGTGCTGCAGTAGTGATGTCACAACTACAGAACAACTTGGAATGCTACCACACAGTTGCTTTCCTCGTTAAGCTGGACGTTGCGTTTTTTTTTTTTAACTTGAACTTGCAGAAGCAACTGCAGCACATGGTGTCAGTTAAAAAAATGAATAAAATGTTAAACTGTCTATTCTCCATTGTTTTCACTAGGTAGTTTTGTGTGATTTTCTATGCTGCAACTGCCCATGCACTGTAAAAGATTGTGTATGAGCAGTCATACACGACAAGGATATTCTTGTATTTCGAGGCTCCCTTGGTAACAGAGCACCTCTCGAGCTGCACTCTCGAGGTCATCTGTTACCAAGGAAACCTCTCGATACAAGAATATCCTTGTTGTGTATGACTGCTCATACACAATCCTCTTATTTTTTCTACAGTTAAACCCAAAACAAACAGAAGAAATTCATTTTACAAAACAAACAGCGAATGTAAACTATAACTTGAAAAAGGATACAATACTGTTTGGAGTAGCCTGTGAACACTATGCTTAACCCTGGTGCTGGAAACAGATTTATTTATTTTATTTATTGAAACAATTGGAATTAATACCTTTGAGTCAGTGACTCCTTTACAAAGGCTCCACGTCATAGTCATAGAAAACCATACAGAGCATACAAGGTACAGACATTACAGCATAAATAGCGGTATGGGAAATAACACACCTTACGATTGATTCAGAGTATAAACATCAGGCAGAATGTGTTGCAGAATAATTACTACAGTCATAGACAATGCAGTACAGAGGCAAAAAGACATAAAATACATTATTTACAGGGGTAATCATACAGTAAGGTGATGTAGAAAAGTATTGATGACTGAAATGTGCAAGCAGTGCAGTCCAACAATTGTCAGCTCATCAGAGGCTAGGGTCAGACCAAAGCCAGGGATAGGCACCCTAGAGGCAGGACCATGCGAGTCCATTGTCATGGCACAGATTTAGGTCGTGGGTAGTTCAGGTACAGTCACAGGTGGAGTCACTCAAGATGTTGCTACAGAGAGGGGACTTGAACAGTCTCGGGGTAGGGGCCTGGAGTACTGGTATGAGCAGTGAATTCAGCCAGCTGGAGGTGCGGTATCTGAAGGTTCTTTGCCCAATGGAGGTTTTAGAGCGGGGAACCTGGTAGGGCGATTTCTCAGCATGGCATGTGCATCTGGTGCTGATGGTGGGGAGCAGTGCCACAAGAGCAGGAGGTGTGAAACCAGTCATGATTTTCTTGGCAAGGAGACAGGTCTGGTACTTTAGGCGATCATCGAAATTAAGCCAGTTTGTACTGGTATAGAGGTGTGCGTGAGCCAGTTGCATCCTGCAGCTAGTCTACAGGCTTTATTCAGGGAAACCCTCATTTTGTTGAGGGAGGTGTTGTTGGCTGCACCATAGAAAATATTTCCATAGTCAATGAGTGACAGGACAGAGGAGGAGATGGCTAGCTGTAGGGCTTCAGGAGGGGGACAGTGCTTGTAACGGTGGAGCAGACCAATGCGCACATTTACTGCCGTATTGAGCCAGCGGATGTGTTCGTGGTAGGTTAGCCCAGAGTCAGCAAGCCTATGGTCAGCAAACCAGGATTTGGCCTCATTAAACGACCTCTGGAGGGCTACTTGGAGGGCAGCAGGGTAGGTGTGGGTTCTAAATAAAGCTGCATCATCTGCATAAAGTAGGAGACTCCCAGAGCAGGCCTTAGGCATGGAGTTAAGGAACAAGAGTGAAAAGTAGTGGGCCAAGGATTGACCCTTGAGGGACCCCGGGTGTAACCCTGAGGGGGGACAATAAGGTTTGCCCTAGTCTGACTCTCTGGGTTCTATCAGACAGGTAGTTTGAGAACCAGGTGGCAGTATCCTGTGAGAAACCTATTTGGGTTAGCGATGTTAGGAGAAGTGAGTGGTGGACGGTGTCAAATGCTTTGGAAAGATCTATATATACAGCACCAGCAGTCTGACCTACGTCCAGGGTCGCATGGATAGTGTTTGTATATTCCAGAAGCATGGTTGTGGTGCTATGGTTTTTACGGAAACCGTGCTGTTCAGGGCAGAGGAGATTGTATTGAGCAAGGTAGTCAGTGACTTGGGAGGCAACTATCTTTTCAAGAACCTTGGAGAAAGGGAACAGAATTGAGATGGGCCAATAATTGATAGGCTGGGTCCGGTCTCCGCTCTTCAGGAGAGGAGTGATAAGGGCAGTTTTCCACATGGAGGGGAATTGACCTAGGGCAAGGGGGCGGTTTAGTAGCTCAGTGAGGGGGTAGAGTACTTCAGGGAGGGTGAGCCTTAGTATTTTAAGATCAAGTGTGTCACTGCTGAAACGGGATTTGCTGAGTGCATTTAGCAGAAGAGGGGCAGCATCACGCTGGGAGATGACCTTGAAATGGAAAGGGGGTACTTGGGTAGGTGTCGATGTTGTGGGGGGTGGGTGCAAATAATTTGGCAGGGAGCACGCCGATGAGGTTTAAGAACGAGGAGTTCAGTGCATTTGCAGTAGCGCCAGGGTCCGTTGAGATACCACCATTTACCAGTATCTGGGAGGGGTGGGTATAAGAGATTTTGTCGTCTAAGTTCTTTGAGGAAGTCTCAAAAATTGTGCCCACTCCCCCAGGAGGCAGTGAGGGATGCTCTATAGTAATCGGCCTTTGCCTGTCGGACTTGCCAGGTGCAGCGGTTCCTGGCCTCACGGTACCGCTGCCTGTCAGTGGGCCTCCTGGTCTCTCAGGCTGTGTGCCACAGATTGTCGCAGTGGCCCATGAGATCCAGAAGGGACTGGGACATCCAAGGGGTGTCAGCTCCTTTAATAACCCTTACGCAGAAAGGTGCAAAAAGGTCACAGGCAGAATTGAAAGAATTGACAAAGCACTCCATTGCTGAGTCAGTATCAGGCAAGGCAGCAATGGGGGACCAGTCCCAGCTGACGAGGTGGTGTTTCAAGGACTGAAGCTTGCCTGGCCTGAGTTTTTGCTGAAAGCTAACTGTTGGAGGGGCCTTTGTATTCAAATAAGACCAGCACCCGAGTACTGGTGAGTGGTCACTTAGTGCATCTGGTAGCACAGAGGGTGGATTTGTGGGGGCAATTAGTAAGAATTAGGTCAATGAGAGTCGAGGTACCTGTTCTAGGATTGTGTCGGGTGATAGCAGGCACAGCTTGAGATAGACTGAGGGTGGCTGCAGCATCCCTAAATGGTGCGGCAGTGTCTGCTAACCAATTGATGTTAGTCACCCAGGGCAATAATTTCTGCCTTAGCTGGGTACTGCTGAAAGTGGGCCAGAAGTGACTGGAACGCACTTTTTTGTATCCTGGGCGGGATGTAGATAGAGGAGATGTAGAGAGGTGCCCTAGAGGGAGAGACATTAACTTGGAGAGTGAGGACCTGGGCACCATGGTCAAGAGCTGGGGATAGCATAGTTATACTTTGGAGGGTGTCATGGAGGTAAATTGCACATCCTCCGCCTTTTTTAGCTAGTCTGTCAGCCCGAAATATTGTGTACCCTGTCAGAACTACTGCGGAGTCAGGGGTGTGGCCATTAAGCCAGGTTTCTACCACTGAGATAATGTCTGGTCGATGTTGAGCAACCCACCCTTGTAGATTATCAAACTTTTTTTTAGCAAACGGCAGATGTTGATGGAGGCTATACGGAGTTCCCCCAGTGCTGTCTGATAAGTCGTTGGCAGGGGGGCAGGACCAGGGTTAGGATGGATGTTTCCCAGAGATCAGGAGGAGTAGCATTAATACCCGAAGGGAGGCGAGCCTTAGATTTGTAAACGCCCTGGAGCGCAATCGAGTAGGACAAGTAGGGTGCAGTACACGGACAGGGGTGGGCATATCCCTTAGGAAGGGAGAGGTGAAACAAGGCAGTGACCAACGGATGGTACCATCTAGTCCACAGTAGCCGGGGATGTGTGGGGGGATCCCGAGAGCCCTGTAGGTCATGGTGGAGAATGGAAGGGGTGACCAGGGGTGGAGGGTCAGGTCCTCTGAAACAGACTCTGGTGTGCAAGGGCAAAGTCTTGGTATGCAGCAGATTGGAGGGGCATCCAAACTGAGAGTAGGAAAGGAGAGTAGAGTGATTAGACATGGTAGGTGGTGGTGGGAGGTGACAGTTGGGAGGTGAATGGGGGGGAGGACAGGTGTGCTACAATGAATGGGAGCGTAGGTGGGAGTCAGTGTTGTGTGTGGTGGGGAGGGTCCCTGATAATCGACTCGGAGGCAAGGGACTGGGCAGTCCCTGAAGGAGGAGGATGAGTGAGGTGAAGATTTGTGTGAGCATTGTAGGGCAAGAAGTAGCACACTGCGGACAAAGAGAGATGCCAGGGATTTTAGGCGCAGTGTAAAAACTGCCTCCAGAGACACAGTAATTAAGTTGGTAGGAGAGATAGGAGGAAAAAGGTTTACAAAGGACAGAAGAGTCAGTAATTGGAGCTGCAGACAGTGCTGCCCCAAGAGGCTAAAAGCTGTAGGCTGCTAATGGAGAAGTGGGCTGATTGGTTCAGCCTCAGCCCTATAAATGGACTATAAGAGTCGACCAAGGGTGGTGGTGGGGGCGATGGGTAACTTTTGAATTTATATATATATATACACACAGTATATATATATATATATATATATATATATATATATACACATACACAGTCGTGGCCAAAAATATTGGCGCCCTTGCAGTTTTTTCTAATAATGCACCATTCCTTCCAGAAAATTGTTGAAATTAAAAAATATTTTGGTATCTACATACTGTATGTATTTCTTTGGTTTGCAGTGGAATAAACACAAAAAGTAGAAAAAGTTACTAAGTCTTAGCTTATTCCACACAGAAATCCTTAAATGGCCCGGACAAAATTATTGGCACCTTTTAGAAGTAGTTAGAAATAATTAGATTTCAAGTAGGTGATTCTCCTTCACTTTGGAATTGAACTCACCAGTGGTGAGTTGCAGGTGCCTGCAATATAAAAATCACTCATTCAACCAGTTTGATTAGAGAAAAGGACTCATTCTCCTGATCTTCCTGGACATAAGTCTCCACCACTCATTCACACTAGTGGGATTAGCGCGGAGGCACTAGGACCCATCGAGGCAAACTTTTGCTGGAGGGTGTTGAGATGGCGCTGCGAGGCACGGCGCTACGAGCAGCTGCTCGGCGGCAATGACTATCTCGGACGACCTCCAACCGCCTCAGTTCCCTTTTTCCCGCTGGCCGAAAGCGCTTCAGTGACAACGTCGTCATTGAGTCGGGAGTCAAACTTCAAACTAGCGATAGTTTTCAGTTTATTTTTTGTAACATTATCACAATAGTAGTATCGCTTAGTTTTATTCTATTTTCATTAAATTTTTCTAATATTTTAAATTTAACTTACTTGAAGAAGTCTCTACTGGACGGAGTCGACCATGAGCAGGTCAGGTGACGGTAGGGAGACTTCGTGATGAAAGCTGTTCAGTCAGCCGGCTGGGTCCGGTCAGCCTCCTTCTCAGCGGGCTCCGGCTAACGGTCAAGTCCGATGTTCGGGATGGGCGAACCGGCCGGCATAAAAGTAAGCGTCGTGATTCTCGCACCGCGCTCGCCTCGAGAGCTCTTCTTGCCCACAGGTCAAAAAAGAGAAGGCATCACTCGAGGTCGCCCTCTGGTATGTCTGCGCGTCGACGGTCGGTTATCGTTGCTACTTGCCGGTCTCCTTCTTCGGAGTCGCCAAGTTCCGGTAACCGTCGTCCTCGACATCGGAGCCCCTCCCCGCCTATAGGTAGGGCTCCAGATGAGCAGTTTCATCAGTGGGCCGCTCTTATGGAGCGATGGGCTCGGAGGTTGGTTCTTCTGCCTGGCTCGGTTGCCACGGAGCCCTCGGGCTCCTCCGGCGATCAGGTAGGGCGGTTGGACCTTCCTAGTCGCGCGGCGCCTTCTTCGGTGCCAGCGACTCCGCGCTTAGGTGTTTCCTCACATGGCTGCGGCGCAGGGGGCCACACCGATGCCCTTATCTCCTGGTTTTTTCCTTCTCTAGCTTTCCAGGTTCCTCGGGCGTTCCAGGCGCCCTCCATGAGGTCTGTGGGCTCGTCCGGCGCCATTTTCGATGCCGCTGGGCCTTGCGACCTCATCCGGCGCTCACGGTCTGGCGGCGCTGGTCGGGCAGCCATCGGGCGGCGCCAGGCGCCTCGCGGGCGCCAGATGCCTCTTCGGCGCCATGCCCTCCATGGTGCCGCTAACCTGCTTGCCTTCTCAGCGCCGGGGCCCTCGGGACTCTCCTTGTTTCTCTATTTCCTCCTCTCCTAATTTTCACTCCTTTCCTGTCAAACAGTCCTTCCTGGACCATCAGGAGATGATGTTGAGCCTGACCCAGACCTCGGTTGGGTGTGAAGTGGAGAAACAGGATCTTTCTTTGCTACAGAGCCTGTGGTCGAGGACCTGTCCTTAAGTCTCTGTTGAGGAACCTGAGATCCACTCTTTCTCCAGACTACAGACATCAATCCTGGGAAGATATTAAGACTCCAGTATCTTCATGCTTGGAGATCCCTACGTTTGACTCCTCCGATCCAGCCTTCCTTCGAGATGCTGTCTCAAATGGTATGGAATAATCCTGCTCTTATTCCCTCAGTGGCTAAATCCATTGATAAGAAGTATTCAGCTCCCAAGGATCGTCCCATTTTGGCATCCCAAGCCTTTGCGGATCCTATTGTAGTCCTGGCAGAGAATGACAAGGTCGTTCTTCCTCAAACTACTACAGCTCGACCTATTAACAAAGAATCTCGTAAGATTGATACATTAGGTAAGAGAGTCTTTGCTGCCTCCACTCTAAGTATGCGTATTGCCAGTTATCAAGGCTATTTTTCTCAGTATGAGTATATCCTGTGGCACTCTATCAAAAGAATGGTTGAAGCTCTTCCAGATTCGGACTCCGAGTCAGAGCTTCTTCTGACCGTTATTAGAGGTTTGGAGTCCAATAACCAACAGGTCAAAGCCACCATGGACGCTTTCGTCACTGCTTCTCGCTCAGCAGCCGGAGGTATTTGTACTCAGCACCATTCCTGGCTGCGTACTTCTGGCTTCACGAATGATGCTCAGCAGCAGGTGATGGCGCTGCCTTTTGATGGCTCCTATCTTTTTGGCCCTCAGGTGGAGCCCCGAGGTGGAACTTTCTCCTCCGGTGGGAGGTCGTCTGATGTACTTCTACAACCAGTGGAAGTCCATAACCCGGACAAATGGGTCCCCTGGATAATTCGCTAGGGTTATTCTCAATTTCTTGGAACCCCCAATTGTCCTCCCAGGCGACTAACCCAGGTTGTCGGCCTCTCAGTCAGACCTCCTCACTGCCGAGATCCAGGGCTTCTAAACAACAGGGCAACAGAACTGTGCCCCCGCAGATATAAACACAGGGTTCTACTCCCTTTACTTTCTAGTTCCAAAGAAATCTGGGGGGATGCGCCCGCTTCTAGACCTCAGAAAGTTAAACAAATTTCTCCCCAGGGAGAAATTCAAAATGATTTCCCTAGGTACCCTGTTACCCTTGCTGCATCAGCACGACTGGCTGGCCTCCCTGGATATGCAGGACACTTACCAGCATATCCCCATCCACCCGACCCAACGCAAGTTCCTCAGGTTGTAGCTTTGGGTCAGCATTATCAGTTCAGAGTCCTGCCCTTTGGGCTATCCTCGGCGCCGCAAGTTTTTACAAAGTGTTGTGCAGTTCTGTCGGCGCATCTCAGGAAGATCGGACTCCAGTGTTTCCTACCTGGATGATTGGCTTCTAGCAAGCCCTTACAGCCAGGGACTTTGGAAGCCGTGCAAACGACTTCTCATCTTCTTCGTCCATGGGAGTTCTGCTGAATTTAAAAATCACAACTGCAGCCCTCCCAGAGGCTTCTTTTCATAGGGCGCTTCTAGACACCTCTCCATGAAGGCTTTCCTTCCAGAGGACAGAAGACTCGACATCCTCGGATGGCCCGTTACATTGGGAGAACCAATCAGTTACAGCTCTCTCGATGCAACGCATGTTGGGTCTCATGGCGTCCTCGGTGTTCACTGTACCCCTGGCCCGGTTGCACATGAGAACCACCCAATGGATGCTCTCCACTCAGTGGTCTTCGACCTGTCACCCCCAGTCTTATCCCATCAAGGTGACGGAGCCCCTTCAAAGGTCTCTCACCTGGTGGTCTCAAGAGAGCAATCTCCTGGAAGGATTCCCCTTTGCTCCCCCGGATCATCAGATCTCCATCACCACAAACGCAACACTAATGGGATGGGGAGCTCACTGTCACTCCCTCCACACTCAAGGTGTATGGACTCAGTTCAAACTCATCTCCACATAAATGTCCTAGAGATGAGAGCGGTCCTCTATGCGATCCGAGCTCTGAAGGATGTCCTTTGTCACAAGAACATTCTCCTTCAAAGCGGACAACAAAGCTGTGATGTATTACATCAACAAGCAAGCGGTGCTCATTCTTATCCCTTTGCAGGGAAGCAATGAGGGTGTGGGAGTGGTGCTTGGAGCACAAGTCTCTGATTCAAGCGGTTTATCTGCCAGGTATACAAAACAACCTAGCAGATCACCTCAGCAGAACGGAGGCAGACCCTCACGAGTGGTCTCTCGATCCAGCCGTAGCACGGTCACTGTTCGAAGAATGGGGGACTCCAAACCTGGACCTTTTTGCATCCCCACTCAACGCAAAACTGCCTCTCTTCTGCTCCAGAAATCCAGGGCCTGGCATTTTCTGTCAGGATGCGTTCAGGCTGCGGTGGACAAAATGCTTTCTTCACGCCTTTCCACCTTCCTCTAATCCAGAGAGTACTCCTCAGTTCAAGTCTCAGGGACCAAAATGATTCTCATTGCTCCCTCCTGGCCTCGGCAACTATGGTTTCCTCTACTCAACAGTATGTTGGCAGCCTCTCGAGACCACTTCCTTGCAAATCAACCTTTTGACTCAGGGTTCGTTGGTCCATCCCAACCTGAAATCACTTCACCTTCATGCTTGGCTCCTGAAGAGGTAGAAGTAGATGGGTTCAACGTCTCTCGTGAGAGTCTCGGACATCCTTCTGGCTGCTCGAAGCCAGCCACCTGAAAACGCACGCTTCCAAATGGAAACCTTTTTCTCTCTGGTGTGCAAAGTCCTCTTTGAATCCCTTTTCCTGTCCTCCTGACAAGATTCTGGAGTATCTTTTGGGCCTATCAAACTCAGGTCTCCAGTACTCCACAGTTAAAGTTCACCTTAGTGCCATCTCAGCATTCCATGAGCCGGTTTCTTCCTTGACTCTGGCTCAGTTACCTATGGTGAAGAGATTTCTTAAGGGAATTCTTCATACCAGACCCCCTGTTAAGCGTCCAGTTGCAGCCTGGGACATTAACCTGGTGCTGGACATGCTCACTCGGAAGCCTTTCGAACCCCTAGCTACCTGTGAGCTAAAATTTCTTACCTGGAAGACTGCCTTCCTGGTGCCATTACCTCAGCCCGCAGGGTCTCTGAGATACATGCCCTGGTTACGGACCCTCCGTATACTGTATTCCATAAAGACAAGGTAGTTCTCCATACTCATCCTAAATTTCTCCCAAGGTTGTGTCAGAATTCCATCTAAACCAACCTCTGGTACTTCCCTCTTAGTTTGCTAATTTCCAAAATGAAGGGGAATGATCTCTTCATTCCTTGGATGTTAAGAGAGCCTTGCGGTTCTATTTAGATAGAACCAAGAATTTTCGCAAGACTCAGCAACTGTTTGTTTCTTTCAGCCACACCCGGCTGGGTCAACCTGTCGCTATCAGATGCATCTCATCATGGTTAGTGGCATGCCTTGACATTGCTATTCCATGGCTCAAGTTAAATTAGAAGGTAGAGTGCGCTCACTCTACTAGGCGGTCGCGGCATCTCCAGTGAAATTGCAGAATGTTCCAATTGCAGATATCTGCAACGCCACCTGGAGCTCAGTGCATACCTTCATATATTATGCACTGATGTTCATGCCAGGCGGCATTCCGCATTCGGCAGAACTATCCTTAATGGACTTCTATCTTAGTCGGGTGAGCTCTGGCTCTCCTGCCGCCCTTTGAGGATTATCAGCTTGGTACTCTCCCACTGAGTGTGAATGAGTGGTGGAGACTTATGTCAGGAAGATATGAAATTCTGTGCCTACGTAATTCTTGATCTTCTTGGACGAGAGTCTCCCTGCACTCACACACCACCCTCCATCCCCGAGCTCACCGCTGTGTTGGTCTTCTCCCTCAAATCTTTTAGGCCGTGAAGACTTCTTTGCTGACCCTTCTTACACGGGTCGTACGGACTATCTTATGTCCGTTTTTTAAGGTTAGATTTACTCTTTACGTTAGTTGCGCTGCACCTCCTTGGTAAAAAAGGTACTGAGGCGGTTGGAGGGTCGTCCCCGAGATAGTCATTGCAGCTCGAGCCGCTGCTCACGGCGCCATCCCTCGCGCCGACCCTCCAGCAAAAAGTTTGCTCCCGATGGGTCCTAGTGCCTCCGGCGCTAATCCCACTAATGTGAATGAGTGTTGGAGACTCGTCCAAGAAGATCAAGAATTACGGTAGGTACGTAATTTTCATTTTTGTGTCACTGTGTGTACCGCAATAAGCATGGAGAAAAGAAAGAAAGCCAGAGAATTGTCTGAGGAGGTCAGACAGAAGATTGTAGCCAAGCATGGACAATCTCAAGGCTACAAGTCAGTCTCCAGAGACCTTGATGTTCCTGTTTCCACCGTACGTAATGTTATCAGGAAGTTTAAGGCCCATGGCACTGTAGCCAACCTCCCTGGATATGGCCGCAAGAGAAAACTTGATTGAAGATTGCAGCACAGGATTGTTCGAATGGTGGAGAAAGCACCTCTATCAACTGCCAAACAGATTAAAGCTGACCTTCAGACACAAGATACGACAGTTTCAACTCGCACCATCCGTCACCAACTCAATGAAAGGGGGTTATATGGTAGGAGGCCCAGGAGGACCCCACTGCTGAGAGAGGGACATAAGAAAGCCCGACTGAAGTTTGCCAGAACACACCTGAACAAGCCGAAATACTTCTGGGAGAATGTCCTGTGGACAGATGAGACCAAATTAGAGCTTTTTGGTAAAGCACATCATCTCTATGTTTACAGAAAACAAAATGAAGCCTTCAAAGAAAAGAACACCTTCCTACAGTCAAACATGGAGGAGGTTCAGTGATGTTTTGGGGTTGCTGCTGCCTCTGGCACTGGGTGCCTTGAACGTGTGCATGGCATCATGAAATCTGGAGATTACCAGGCCATTTTGGAGCACAATGTTGAACCCAGTGTCAGAAAGCTGGGTCTCCGTCGAAGGTCATGGGTATTCCAGCAGGACAATGACCCCAAACACACTTCAAAAAGCACCCAGGAATGGTTCAAGATAAGACGCTGGACTTTTCTGAAGTGGCCAGCAAAGAGTCCAGATCTAAATCCCATTGAAAACCTGTGGAGAGATCTGAAAACAGCAGCTGGGAGAAGGCACCCTTCAAATCTGGGAGAACTGGAGCAGTTTGCACAAGGAGTGGGCCAAACTGCCAGTAGAGAGGTGCAGGAAGCTCATCCATGGCTATAGGATGCGGTTGATTGCAGTTATTTTGACCAAAGGCTGTGCTACCAAATATTAAGTCTAGGGTGTCAAAAATTTTGTCAATGCAATTTCTTTTCATTTTCTGTTTTAAAAGGATTACTGTATAGTATTAAATTCTGAATCAAAAACAGAGGTTCTGTAATATTAACAGAGAAATAAAGAATTGTGGAGACCAAATACTGTTGTTAATTTCAACTTATGTTTAGAGGAAATTGTGAGTTATTTGAAAAAAGTGCAAGGGCACCAATATTTTTGGCCACGACTGTATATATATATATATGTGTGTGTGTGTGTGTGTATGTATATATATATAATATATATATATATATATACAGTATATGAAACACCCCTTTGAGCCTCAGCCTTATAAATGGACAAGTCGACCAAGGGTGGTGGGTAACTTTTGAATATATATATATATAATACCCCTTTGAGGAAAGTAAAAACAGGTTTAAAACTATTTTCCATACCCTACCCAGGCCCCTGTGCCAGACTTACCTGACTCAAGGAGCCAGAGAAAATGAGCAGGTATAGGGAGAACAATGCCCTCTCGTGCCTTGTTTTATATGGTGTAGAGCTGCCACTCTCAAAAGATTTGTAGGGACTAAGGGCTCATTATAGCCTAATTATCTATGCAAGGCTGTTTTGGGGTTCCAGAAAATGTATTATTTCATACAGTCCAATGCATTACTTAAAGTAAACTTGAATGTTTACATATGTGGGTCATCCTGCCTGATTTTTTAATTGTAAAGCTAGTGAAATGTATGCCTGCTGTAAGTTAAGGGGCAGGTCAGGTGACCCAGCTGGCCACTATAAATACCCCTCCTAGAGGAGAGGAGAGGCAGATGAGCCTTGACTAGCATAGGTGGAGCAGCTACCCGAGTGAAGTAGCAGAGAGAGTCACAGAGGTAAAGGATCTGAATTGTAAGATCAGTACTGTGAAAAGTTACCGTTTGTAGCAAGACTTTGATTTGCTCTGTTTTTTTATTTTAGTTTATTATTTTTGTGAAGAAATAAATGTCACACTACGGTATGTGTTAGGGTTGCCACCTTTGGATGAGGCAAAAACCGGATCCTAAGCTCCGCCCCTAGCCCCACCCCTTTTCATGACCCATCATGCATTGTTCCTCCTAGAAGTCCATTTATTATATCAATAAAAAACAACACTTAAAGCAGCAGTTAAATACAAATGTTAAGATACTGTACTGTACCTGCTAAAGTTACTTTCCTAGGTTCTTCCAAGTTATTTATTTACTTATGTATGTATTTATTTTTGACATTGGTTTACCAGATAAATATACAGAGAGAAAAGCAATCTCATTTCCAGATATGATCTGGGGGGGAGACAAGGGAAATACTGTTAATAGCATACAACAGTACACATACTTTGTATATTTTTCTGGCTCCATTTCCTGTTCATGTCCACAGTACAATTTCAAAGCCAAAGAAGTGACCATACTTTTTTCTTGAGGAAAAAAATAATTTAAAACATTTAAAAATGCCTAAATTATGTTAGAGATGAAAATGTTTACCAGCAAATGAAAGTGGAGGACAACTGGCTCTGTTACTGTTACAAAAGGTGGGGGCAGCTGTGCTGCTATGCCACTTTAAGATGCAGTGGAAAGATTAGGTTAAGTAGGTGCTAATGGTGTTAATGGCCATACTTTATACCTCCCAGGGTGACTGCATTCACAAACAAAAGGCTACATTGACAGCAGAACTTGTTTGTAACCTGGACATATAGCTGAAACAATGAATGAATTTGTTTCAAAAATATGTGAGCACTCAAAATGGCTCAAAAACCTGACCAGCACAGAGCAAAACTGGATTACCTGATAGGGATCCTGAAAACCTGATCACCAGGTAAAAAACCTGACAGGTGACTATGCTTTAAAGCTGAATTTCCTGAGTCTGTGTTGTCTATCCCATACCCATTGCCCCATTACTCTAGAAAAGGTAGAGACACAGGACATTCTCACCTACCTGCTGCTAAGCACTTAAGCACACACCCCCCTCCCTCCCAGCAGAACAGTCAGAAGATGCCTGTCTTCTCAGTACCAAGGGCCCACTCAATACCACTCAAAACAGGCAGTGGTGCAGGGGCTCTCTGAACCCTAAAGGCCCCACTTAATCCCGGTCTCTCATCAGGTGTAGGGGCAGTTATAGAAAGTCATCTCGCCCTCTGACCACTTCAGTTGACTGGATATTGTGTCAGTGGCCTTGCTTGGAAGCCCTTGACATTCATCCAGGCAAGAGTCTTCCCCCCCTTTTTTTTTCCCCTTAGCCCAGCTACATGGGTCACCTAGGGGGTTCACGGGCCCATAAGCCCAACTACACAGGTCACCTCAGGGACATGGGCCCCTAAGCCCAGTGACACAGGTCACCTCAGGGACATGGGCCACAAAGGGTTGTGGCACATATGTACCATCCTGTTGATTCCAATCAGGAGGGATGGGATTTGGGATTTTCGCTTTGCTGTTCCCTTGCCTTCCACTGGATTGTCCATTCTGGGCATTCGGTGACCCTCTGCCTCCCCACCCCGTAGGGGCTAGAATGCTACTCATACTCCTAGCATGGCATGTTGTCTGTCCTTATATCACAATCCTGATCCCTCATGGGTCATTCCTGTAGATCTTACTTTGAGTGGGCACTCGCAGCAAGCAGCACTGGTAGGACTGAGCCTCCAGGCACTAGGACCACACAGAAAACTTCTAGCTCACAGTCAACAGCGGGGACCACCCCCAACGGCGGCATGCCAGTGTCTGCCTACGGTATAAAAGGGGTGGTCCCCCAGCTCCACCTCCGTTCTTTTCCCGCCATTGACCCACATACGTCGGAGCTTTATGGACACCTGCTTCAGTCGACCACCATTTTGTTCATGCTTTTTCTGCTATTTTATTTTCCTTTTAAATTGCATTGTTTCTTTACTTATGTGCATGTCTTCTTCTCCAGATTTGTCTTCTGACCGGTGTACAAAGTGTGCTTGTGACAAGCAGCTTCCCTCCAAGGATGATCACTCTTCTTGTCTGCTCTGCTTAGGCCCTGACCATGACACTGAGGCCTGCCAGCACTGCCAGGATTTCAACCAGACCACACGGAAATGTCATTTGAAGACCCTTCAGGGATTCTCATTGCAGCAGAAGTTAGCTGCGATGGAGAAGGAGCTCCAGGGCAAACCTTCTTCTTCCCCGGTCTCTGGGGCTTCGACTTCTTCCCCTGCCCAGAAGGAGAAGAAGTCTACTGGGAAGCACAAGCACCAGGATAAGCATAGGGATCGTCCACAGTCTACTTCCTGCTCTCAGTCCCTGCATAAGTCATTGACTGCCTCTGGGTCTTCCTCCTGCAGGAGGTCGGTCCCTCCTTCTTCAGCAGCCCTCACTCCTTCCATGCTGCCGGTTTCTCAGCCATCTGCCCTCATTTCAGTCTCAAGCGGTGGCAACTCGGGACATCGGACTTCGTCCTCCGCCTCCCAGCCCCTAATGCTCCAACCCTTACATCCTGCTGGCCCTCAGCCAGGTGGCTCGACTGGGGTCTGTTCCGTGGGTGGCGGGTCTTTGCCTGTCGCTCCCCATGGTTCTGGCATTGCCAACGTCGGTCCCTGATTCCTGGACCAGCGCCTCTTTGCAACACCCAGAGCAAGCACTCGCCTCCTCCACATAGGCATCACCTCTGCCTCCGTCGGGAGCTAGCTCCCCTGTACAGATGCCCGTTTCTCCTTCGGGTCCAGCGGCACCTGTCTTGCGAGACTGGCACAAGCCTTCGCCCATCTGGTGGACACCTGCTCTTCTGGCATTGACCCTAACGCCCCAGCCATTATCGCCTCACCTAGCTGGCCATTTGGGCAATCCCCATCTGAAGCCTACGGGACTGGTGCCTATATTTCTGATGCCTCTGGGACCGACGCCAGGGAACTCAATGCCTCAAAGGCTGATGCCTGGTTACCTGACACCTTATGGACCAGCTCCAGGGTACCCAACACCCCAAGGACCAATGCCAGGTTACCAGACACCGGGCCTCCCCAGTATCTGTGCCCACCTTATAATCCATCTCCTCTGGTGGACTATAGTGTGCTTTTCTCAGCCTGGTGGGCTTTCATGAAGGACAAAGATGTCCCCAGGAGGCCCCTCACTCCATCTCCATGGGACCTTCCACCTCGGGACTCTGGCAGTGCGGGTCCTAGCCGCCCCAGTCTCCAGGACCCTCTCCGGATCGAACTGACTGATGCAATAAGGAATGTCTCCCACCGACACCACTCCCAGAAAACAACCCATCTGGCAGGGATTCCTTCTCTTCCTCTTTGGAAGACACTGGTGATTCCCAGGTGGCCTTCTGACAAGCCTAAAATCCCCAAGGAAACTCCTAGGTCCCCCCCCCCGATGACCTTACATTTATGGACGTCATAAGGCATATTCAATCCCTGATGAGATGGGAGATGGAAGAACTAGACCCCGAGCGTCGCCGTCTGGCACCCCTCATAGAGTCACATGAGGATGTCACTAAGGCCACCTGGACATGTCCCTCCTCCACCGGCCTTAGCTATGAAGGCTGACCACCTTTATCATGCCCCCATTGGCAAACCATGTTTGGGGGAGCAACCAGAGGCAGACTCAGTGGTCATGAATGTGGCATATGACCACACCAAGAAGCCTAGGCACCTCAGCACCCACCCTCCTGATAGGGAGTCCCACCAGGTAGAAAATTCGGCAAGCGGGTCTACACTGTGGCCATACTTGCCATTTGAACTCAAAATTACCTGGCCCATATGGTGCAGTATCAAAAATGCCTTATGGGACAAGGCCTTGGATCTCATGCAGGCCCTTCCCAATGACCCTACGAAGACCCAGCTGGTCCAGCTCCTTAAGTCGAGCTAGGACGTGGGCGATCCATGTTCTGAGGGCTGCTTAGGACGCATTGGATGCAGTTGGGCAAGCAGCAGCAACTGGAGTCTGCATCCGCCGTCACTCCTGGCTCCCAGTATTAGGTTTTGCACCAAATGTTCAGGTGATAATTTGGACGCCCCCTTTTGGGGCCTGTCCTTTCTGGTGGAGATACCCAGGACATTATTTCTTGCCTAAAAGAATCGGGCAAAGGCTTGAGATTGGTGCAATCTATGTACCATTTTCAGCCCCGGTCCAGCCAATGCCACTCCTTTCGTTGGACCCCTAGACAGCAGCCCAAGGGCTAGCAGCCCAAAGACACCTTCAAGCACAAGGCTTCTTCCCAGCTGACTGGAGCTACCATACCTTGGGCCCCTAGAGTGTCCCCAACCGCTCTGCCCACCCCCAGTACCACTGCCTGACTCCTTGTCTGAACCCCATTCTCCGCAGAGGCCTTGAGTGAGGCGGTAGAGGTGGTCGTTTTTCCCTATAACTCAACGAGTGGCACACTGTAACTTCAGACCAATGGGTACTCCAGATTGAGGGAAGGGGACACACTCTGGAATTTCTAGAAATACTTCCAGACAGCCCTCCCTTGCAATCCCAGTACCTTCAGGCCCATGTCCTCCTCATCCAGGAGGAAATTCAGGCACTACTGTGCAAAAAGGCCATGGAGCCTGTCTCTTCTCCCCCAACACAGAGAGAGAGGGGGTTCTACTCCCTCTTCTTTCTAGTCCCCAAGAAGACAGCGGACCCAAAACCGATTCTGGATCTCAGCTGCCTCAATCTGTACACAGAATACAAATGTTTGAGGATGATCACTCTCCATGGATTGCTGTCCCTTCTTCAACAGGGGGACTGGCTCTATTTACTGGACATGCAGGATGCCTATCTCCTATCCTGGTTTTCCTGCCCCAACATCAATTCCTCCATTTCTGTTTTCAGGGGAACCATTTCCAGTTTTGGGCACTCCCCTTTGGCCTTTCTTCAGGTCTTTACCAGGTGCCTGGCAGTGGTGGCTGCGGCCCTGCAGAGACAGGGGCATTATGTGTTCCCTTACTTGAACGACTGGCTGTAGACAGCCCCCTCCAGGGCTCAGTTGATCCAGACCCTGGATGGCACCTTTTGGTTGTTTAAGACTCTAGGGATTACCCTGAACCTCCCCAAGTCTTGTCTCCTGCCAAACCAGTGCCTCCAGTACATAGGAGCAGTCCTATACTCGTCACTGGGCAAAGCCTTCCTGCCTCAGGACAGAGCGAAAAGTTTGATAGTGCAGGCCCAGCTGGTTTCCTTTTCTTGGCAGGTTCCAGTCAGGTCTTTCCTGCACTTCCTCAGACACATGTCGGTGGCCATAAGCACGATTCCTCTAGTCTGCCTGCACAAGAGAGTGCCTCAGTGGACCTTTCGAGTCCAGTGGGACCAACAAAGTAGATCAGCAGGTTCTGGTCTGACTCGGGGACGGACTGGTCAGAGGGCGAACAATGTCTCCACATCAGTGTTCTGGAGATTAGGGCAGTCCTTTACGCTGTGCAGGTCTTCCAGAATCAACCTTGCTCCAGGCCCTCTCTTAGTACAGACAGACAAACATGTCTTTAGTCTGCTACATCAACAATCAAAGGCGGGGACTCATTCTTACTCCCTTTGAAGGGAGGTCATGAGACTCTGGAACTGGGCCATTCAGCACAACCTGGAACTAGCCGCCGTACATGATTCAGGCGTCCAAAACATCCTGGCCAACAGCCTAAGCAGGGCGAGGGCTCATGAATGGGAGCTTCTGTCCTCTGTGGTGGAGGACCTCTTCAACAGGTGGGGCCATCCTGAGTCTGACCTTTTTGCGTCTTCACTCAACACAAAACTGCCCAATTTCTGCTCGCCAGATCCAGGGCCTGGTGTTTTCTGGTGCAACGTGTTGTCCCTCTCTTGGACAGGAAGGTTTCTGTATGCCTTCCCTCCCTTTCCTCTTCTGCATAGAGTTCTCCACAAGCTACAGTCAGAGGGGGCAGAGATGATCCTCATGGTCCCCTACTGGCCGCTTCAGATATGGTTTCCAGTACTGCAGCAACTGGCAGTGAAGCCTCCATTCCCCTTGCCCTGTGCTCTGACTTGCTGTCCCAGGAGCAGGGCATTCTGGCCCATCAGGACCTCAAGTCACTGAATCTTCTTGTGTGGCTCCTGCAGACTTAGCTGTTGCCTGCTTTGGAGTCTCCTTCTGGGTAGCAGATGTCTTAGTGGCCACTAGGAAGCCTTCCACCAGAGCCACTTATGCCATGAAGTGGAAGCGCTTCTCCATTTGGGCCACCACTCGGCACTTGGATCTTTTTAACATATCCGGAGAATCTCATTCTGGAGTACTTCCTATCTCTTTCAGACTTGGGTCTGAGCTACTCCTTACTGAAGGTGCACCTTTCCTCCATCTCAGCATACCATGCACCTGTTGAGTGCAAAACTATTGCCCAAATGTTTCTTTCCTGCACTTTCTTGCAGGGTATGTTGCATCTGAAACCTCCCATTAGGGACCCCATCCTGCCATGGGACCTTTGTTTATTTTTGAAAAACTTAACATTACCTCCCTTTGAGCCTGCTGCGAGCTGTGCTTCCTTTCATAGAAAGTGTTATTTTTGGTTGTCATTAACTTCTGCATGGAGGATTTCTGAGCTGCAGGCTCTGATGTGTAAAGAGCCTTATTTGTTTTTTCACAAAGACAAGGGTGTCTTTGTGAACTATTCTAAGTTCCTTTCTAAGGTGGTGTCTGAGTTTACATTAAATCAGTCCATCCATCTGGCTGTGTATTTTCCTGATCGGGGGGGGGGGGGCCTTATTTCATACTTTGGATGTCCACCGGGTACTCAGGTACTATCTAGACTGCACCCCCTGTACCAGAAAGACTGATCAGTTGTTTGTTTCCTTTGCCTCCAGAAGAGAATGGGCCTCAGTTTCCAAACAGTGGTTGTTTAAGTGGTTAGCAAATTGTATTGTTTACTGCTATCACAAGTACGACAAGCCTCTACCGGGACCGGTTAAAGGCCATTCTGTCAGAGGCATGGGCGCCTCAGTTGTCTCTTTCAAGAATGGGGATCCGGTCAAAATCACGCAACTGCAATGGCGTGAGCAAAAACAGTGCACACATCGGAGCGCACAGCACAGTAGAGCAGGATCAAAGCAGCGTATGTACATAATCGCGACCCCTTTAAAAGAAAGCCCTCCAGATATCTGGTGATTCCTCCTGATATGGGAAAAAAACATCACAAAAAAAACGCAGTTCCATTTAAGTGGATGAAGGGGGTAATTGCTACTCTGTCAGCCCAGGGTTGAGAGCGGATGGATCCTGGGAAGTCAGTGGATCTTGAACCCCTAATGGAGATGTGTCTGGCTCCATTGCGGGGGCCATCAAGTGGTTTGGAGCAGAAGGTATCATCCGGCTGTTGGACAGTGCAGGTGAGCCCAAACTTCTGCTGCGACTGTGAGGAGCTGGACATAGGAACCCTCTGGTGGGGCCTCTGAACTGAAAACATTAGTGGGAAAGAAAGGTGGGATGAGACGGGCACAAGTAACTGTGGGAGCTGTGCAATAGGCTGGAGTGATTATCGATAGAGTCAGAGCAGACTGTGGACACATAGGGCTCGATTAGTGGGAAAGAACTGAAGTGAGTACTGACGCGATTTGAGTAGCTCTAAAATGTCTATGCCCTAAAGTGGTATGCACGATAGAGTGCACACTATATTGTGTCCCGCTATATTGGTTGCACAGTTTTGACATTAAACCTCAAAAATGTGCCCACTACAGACATTTGCACAGCTGCCACTTGGAGTTCTTTCCATACCTTCATCAGGTATTACAGTTTTGACATTGCCTCTAGGTGTAGGGCTGGCTTTGGACTTGCAGTCCTTTATGGCCTTCTTTCCGAAATGTTCTATGCCTGCTCTTTTCTCCTCCCTGCTGACTGGATCAGTACTGACACTGCTTGAGACTCTGTTCTACCGGTGTTGCCTGCTGCAAGAGCCCCCTTGAAGTAAGATAATACAGTTACTTAAGAACAAACCATAACAGTAGATCTTCGCAAGGAGCTCTTGCAGCAGGTGCTGCTTTCCCTCTCTTCTGCCCCCTGATCGCTGTTTCTCCATCTTGGCTACTCTGCTTTCCTAGATTATGAGGAATCATCTCGGTTCTCTCTTTTCTGGGCATGCTGGGCTCTCCAGCAGGAGAACTGAGATGGAGCTGGGGACCGCACCTTTTATACCATAGGCAGATGTGGGCGTGCCAACGTTGAGGGCGGTCCCTGCTGTAAACTGCTAGCTGGAAGTTCTCAGTGTGGTCCTAGTGCCTAGTGGCTTAGTCCTACCGGTCTTGCCTGCTGCCAAGAGCTCCTCTGGAAGATCTACTGTTACGGTAAGTTCTTATGTAGCTGTACTTTTCTGTGGGTGAATGACTGTACCCCCAGCTCAGTCTTCTCATCCGGTTGCAGGCAGGTGCTGCTCCACATCTTCACTCCATGATGGGAAGGGGCAGTACTAGTCTCCTTAGACGTGGCCTACACATTCATCCTCCTTGGGTTCTTGGATCTTTACAAACCTGTTCCCTTCTGCTGCACAGACGCACATAGATGCCTGAGTGGGGTGATGGGCACTGATGTAATAGGGTGTTATCCTTCAGACATGAGACTTTCCCTTCCTTGCATTCTGCACTGGGAGTATGAATCTTGGGGTTCACTGAGGGAACGACTCAGCCTTTTAATCTTTGTTCAGATCTCTTAGCTGGTGGATGCCTGTTTCATTATACAGACTTTTTTAATAAATGGGCAGTGAGTGGTTTCTGGACGGTTTCCAAACCCACCGATCTATCAAATGGGTCGGTGCCTAGCAGAAGTGGACCTTCTGCTTCCCTGTCCCCAAGGTTACAGTATCCCTCGTTCACAGTACAGTCAGCCTCTACGTCTGCTTCTCATGTGTCTGTTGATATAGCCCACTTCCCTCATAGGGGGCAATATTTGTTGTTTGGGTGAGGTGCCTAAAAATTGCTTTATTTCCTGTGACATTTCTATTTTTTTTTTTTTAAACTCTTTATTATTACACAGAAAGATATACATCAACATAAGGTCTCTTTTCACAGATCCATTAATAGCCAAGTTAGTGTTCAGCATCTAACATTCAAAGTACATGGCTGAATTTCCTGTGACATTTCAGTCCAGATTGAGGACTAATATTTTGTTTTACAGACCCTTCAGTAGGCTGTTGACGAGCTAGCCGCGAATGACAGATTTCGCTTCCATTTTAAGAAAGTGTCTTTTTCAGTTACCTTTATATCTTCTTGAGGGATTGAGGAGTAGAGAGCTCTACTATGGGAGTCTCTCCTGGTGTTTTACTTGCCGTCAAAGCATTTTGAAATACTGTGCTTATGTTTCTTTATATGTGGTGGGGTCAGTTATTACATTAAAACTAGACCATCCGGTAGCCCGGTGACACAGAGGGTTGAGGCACTGGACGCCACACCTCACGCTATGCCGGTGACCCAGATTCGGGAATGGACACGGGTCGTCAGGGAGCCGGCATGGGGGGTATGGTGGGAGCAGGATCGAGCTGCCTGATGGCGGCACTCCTTTCCCGGGGAGGTCGCCCTCCCGCAGTCCCACCGCCTCCAGATGGAGGTCCAGTGGCAGTGCAGGTGGGTAATGGACGACTGGTAGGGTGGAGTGTCCAGTGTGTGACATGCACATGCCTTCACATGTGTGCACTCTCTCCAAGGATGTGAGAATGGGTGAAAATGGGGAAAAAACAGCTAAAACAAATATTAAAAAAACCTAGACCATCCACCCTCCTAGGTAGTACATGGAGCCTGCTAATACAGGGGAAGCATTGCTCCATCTTCTAAATGCCGCCCCCCAAAAATCACCTGTTTTTGCTTGTTTGTAGAATACAGGGTGCCTTTATATTTGCACAGTACCTGGCCAAAGACTGCTGTGGTCTCTTATTATTTACTCTCTGTAATAGGAGATACAGTACGGCAGTTTCCTGGGGATGTTCACGAATAATCCATAGCACATGTGGCTAAGCCTCTTGTTTTTATTCCTTTTTCTTTTGTTGCCATACTCTTTGCAGCCATTATTTGACATGCAGTGCACCCTATCTTAAGCCTTAGTCTGCTCAGTACCTCCCATAAGAGGATGGAGTCGCCTGTCACTGTGTAACAGAGCATATTCTGGAGTGTCATTTTTTTCTCTTACTATCTGCCCCACTTGCAAATTTTTTTGCCATTACCTGGGACTCTTTTCAAAGGTGTGACCTGATGAAAGAGAGATCCTCAAAGAAGTTATAAGAGTTATGTAAGAACTTACCAAAACAGTAGATCTTTGAGAGAATCTCTTTCATCAGGTCATGCCATCCCACCCTCCTAAGGAAGCTGCCTAAGGTGGCTCTGGTCATCTTCATTTAGTAGCTGACTTTCATAGCACCCTATATCACCTGGTAGCTGGGGTGAAGGCATGATCTCCTGGTTTCCCATATACTGATCCTCCAAGCATAATCTCTAGTGGGGAACAGATGAGAGAGGAGGCTGCCCATACCATATATAGACGTAGACGCTTGATGTCATCATGGACGGCTCTTGGCTGACTGCTGATGAAAGTTTCTGTGTGGTCCTAGCACTGGCGCAGTAGAAGTTCCAAAGGTGTGACCTGATGAGAGATTCTCTCAAAGATAGTACGGTTGCTTAAGAACTTACTGTAACAGTAGATCTTCGAGAGTATCTCTTGCAGCAGGTCATAACACACGGGAACCTTCTGCCAGAGGCACTCGTTTCCGGAAGACTTCTTAGCAGTAGTATCTGGGACCGCCCCCTCAGGCACCACATGACCGGGTCTGTGCACTATAAAAGAGAGAGGGTGGTCACGATACTCCTCAGTTCTTCTCATTAGCGACCTGATCATGATGTTGCCAAGGGAACTGAGGAGAAATATATATATTAGAAAATCACGTGTTTTGGGTATAACCAAAAAGAATATACAGAAGTATACACGTGTGTGTGTGTGTGTGTGTGTGTATGTATATATGTATGTATGTATATATATATATATATATATATATATATATATATATATAAAATAGTGTCACGGTAGTGTCACTATAGTTAGGGTTTAGTAGCCACTTTAATGCAAAACCTCAAATTTTGCACCTTAATAACATTGCCACTGTACAGCGAATTTGCCTGAAATTGTACATGCAGTCTGGCACCATAGATTTCTGGATTTAGCAAGTTGCGTTGTGGTCGGGTGTACGGTTGCGGAGCTACAGAATGCCAAAAAATTGACTTTCTGCGTGTTTCTTTGCTTGTGCCCACAGCCCATACGGTTTGTCCCTTCGGTCCAAAAACTTCAGGGAAGATGCAGCCTTGATCACCAACGTGGCTTTCGAAGATTTGGTGAAAAAATATCAAACTGTTCAAACGTTATTCAAAAAACAAATTTCCCATTATAGTCAATGGGAAAAGTTAACAAAAATCACAAGACATTCTAGAGAGGCTCTTTTGTACTGTCGCAAATTGCCCTTTTACTATCGTGAGCCAGCCATCTTGTTTATAGTTAGTGACACAGAAAAATGCCTGTTGTTTAAAATTGGGACCCTCTAGGTAAACACTGATTGTTGTGTTTACCTTGTTGTGTCCTGAGGATGTTAGCCATATCTTTTTTGGGGGGTTAACCCCCCAGAAATACGTTTTTAAACTGTTTCCAAAAAATACTTTCGTAAAATACTTTCACAAATGCGAAAGTTTCGTGATTTATTTTACAAAGCTTTCGTGTTTTGCGAAAGTATGCTCAAAATAACTGCAAATCTTTGCCAGCCTCCTGCAACCAAACAGTTGAGTCTTTTGGGCTGAAATGTGCAGGGTAACAAACACTGGTCCCACAGATGTGCCATTTGGTGATTTGGTGCCAGAACATTCAAGGAGCCCAAAGTTACAGCGTTTCAAATTGAGCAGTTTCCCATAGGATAACATTGCGGCGCCCATCATGTCTTTCGGTGCCCGTATCTTGAAAACAAAGCGAGATACGGAGTTTTTGCTAATGGCAGCTTGGTTCACCTTCAGGTGAACTAATTTGTTGAAACAAGTTTGGAAATAGTATATGACACCTGCAGTGGAATTTGTTTCCTGTTTGCTACGGTTACAGAGATGTTGGCAAAAAGATGTTCCAAAGGTGGCTTTCCAGTGCTTTCCGGTGCATGTCGCTTGTAAACGATGCAAGATACTGGTTTGGTCGATGACATTCACGAGAAGTGCTGGTTGTCATAATTACAGGCACGTTTTAATATTTTTGGTAGCTCCTATGGTTCCTGAGATATTGCCAACTTTGTGTTACAAGGGTTCCTTGCCCTATATTTATTTATTTATTTATTTATTTATTAAAATGTTTCACTGGGAAGGCACACTGAGCAACAAGTTCCTCGTCTCCCAGTACGACCTGGGGGGAAGGGGAACAATAGGAATGAGACAATAAACATTCAGTTTACAAGATCAACACAAGCATGCAGTTGTAAGGCAAGTGTTACAAAAAGTATTACAACAGTGTTGAGTATAACATGTAGAATGCATGGACAATAATAAGTGCCAGGTTAATAAGTAAACAAGTGCTTATATGAAAGAAACGGGGGAAAGGGGAGGGAGGGGTGAGAAGGGACAGGGGGAAGAGTCATGTCCCAGGATATCCCCACAGGGTGTGAGGAACCCTGCAGTGGGACTTGTGGGACCAGAGAGAAGGGGAAAATGCAGTGTCCCAGAGATATCCCTTTAGTAAGGTGGAGGAAAGGAGTAGATTAGAGATGCGGCTATATGGCTGTTACATGGCTCCATTGTGAAGTGTGAGTGGGAACACAGGGCCCAGAGTGCCCACAATCATGCATATGCATCTCATTATGCAAAAAATGGATGACCACTCCAACGCACACCCCGATGCCTGGTGGAAGGGAACACCAAATTTCCACACTTTTGTCACTGTGGAAACAACCCTAACTGATGCATTAAAGGAGTTTTTTGCAATGTATGTGTATATATATATATATATATATATATATATATATATATATACATACATACACACACACACACACAGACACACCGGATTTGAAGAGTAAAGACAAACTCCGCCCCCTAGTGTAGACAGGGAAAAAAGGGAGATAGAGGGAAGGAGGGAGGGAGGGGCAGTATGACCTGCTGCAAGAGATACTCTCAAAGATCTACTATTACGGTAAGTTCTTACGCAACCATACTATCTTCTTCGAGACCATCTCTTTCAGCAGGTCATAACACATGGGAAGATTCCCAAGTAGTTATGTGTGAAGCAGGGCAGCAAGAAAGTCTGTCTGTTTGAAAGCAGACCTTGGAGGACTGTATGTCCAGAGGTAGTCCTCCTGTAAAAAAATCAAGCCCATCAATGGTAATGTATAGGGGAGGGACGGATCCCAGAAGCATGAGCTGTATCCCCCAGTACAGCAATTGATACCTCTGTAAACCTGCTGTGGCGGTAGCCAGTGCTTGTGTGGAGTGAGTCGAGAGCAGCAGTATATATGTCATTTGTGTTCTAACAAAGAAAACAATGTAGGCAGCCACCAAAGTTTGGACAGACCCTGTACCGAAACAGGGTGTTTCCCCTTCACTATCCAGGGGAAATGAAACAAAAGGTGACACTGTTTTGCACTGTGGTCTCGTTCATTAAGAATGAAAGGGATTATGAACAACCAAGATGCGAATTAGAGCAGCCTTAGGAACTTCATGCTCCGCATAAGAGAGTGGTAGCCTAGTGGTTATGGATACACAGGAAAAACTGATACCACCTTAGTGAAAAGGGTAGGATCGGGTCACAGAAGGACATCCTTTCCTTAGGAAAGTCAGATAGGGTCCTGTATGCACAGAGCCTAGAATGCAGCAATGCAGCCAGCTGAAGAAATTGTAACGCAGAGTGAAAGGTTCCAAGATAGAAAGCGCAGGCCTTATGGAACCGCCGGCCCGAAAGGGACCAATTGTAGGTCTGTTTAGGACCAAACTGAGAACCCCCAGAGGTAGGTGGAGTCCTACTGGGGTACAAAGGTGAAGAATGTTCCTTAAGAACAGTTGTAGATACCCAGTGGAGGCAGAGACTTTACTCCCATCAGGGAAGGAAAGGCAAATGTTCACTGACAAAGGGAACCCCAGACACTGAAAGTGGGAGTAAATAGTCTAGTATGTGCAGAGGAGGACAGGAAAACAAGGTCCAACTCAATCCAGTCCCCTCTGAGAGAGACATGGCACCTGTTCTGCGAAGAAAGGGACATGGCATAAGACACCCAGGTTGGTGTAAAGAAGCCTGTCATCATAAAGGTGACTCTGGAACCAAGAGAGTGGTAAGCTCTCCGGAACCAGACGTGGTAGGATTACCACCTTTGGATGAGGTAAAAACCGGATCCGAAACCACACCCCAAACTTTGCCTCTGGCTCCACCCCTTTTTTATGGCTGGCAAGTATATCACTCCTCCTCCAAAGCCATTTGTAATGTTGGAATAGACATTACTAGTGATAGGAAATTATTGTTATACTGTTATTTATTTGATTTATTTATTCAGTTATTTATTTTTATTCTTTGGCAACTAGGTTACCTCCCATAGGCCACATGGTCCATTTTACAGGAGTGACCCAGGAGCACAGAAGGTTAAGTGACTTGCTGTGGGTCACACAGTATTTAAGTGGGAGGTTGGGGAATCAAACTCAGGTCTGCTGGATGTGCCAAGCTCAGCCACAGCTTATTGCTCAGCCCTCTGTAAACACTCTCCATTTTCTTTTCTATGTCAGCCATGTATTCTGATTCTTTGACCAATTTTTGATAACTTCATTATCAGTGCTTGTGGTACCCTTAATACTGCACTGTGTTCCCCTTTACCTCAGCAGCTACTGCTGTTCCTTTTTATATTTCTAAGGTATTCCACAATTTCAGATACACCATTCCATGCTGTTTATCTGAATGACCTGTCAAAGTGTAGCTAATATCATGGCATGTTCAGGTAATACAAACATTTAGAGCAAATGCAGTGATAAAAGCAATACAAGTTAGATTATTTATTCAACAAAAATGGGTTTAAAACTTACCATAATATAGAACAAACAAAAAGAAACACGAGAGAGCACATGAAGGTGTAAAAACTGTTTCTTGTCGTAGCAGTAAAAGACCATACTTAAAATTCAGAGTGGAAAAGAATAGGTTAATTTACTGCTAATGTTCTTAATGGCCATACTTTACACCTCTTAGACAGTCTGGTTTTACAAACAAAGGCAGGTCTGAATGACTGTGACAGCAGAACTTCTTTGTAACCTGGACATGTACTGCAGCCAAAATAGTGAATGATTTGATACATCAGTCTTAAGAGTATATGAGCGCTCAAAATGACCCAAAAACCGGACTGCATATAACCAAAACCAGATGACCGGATAAGGACCCTAAAAACCAGATTATCCGTCAAAACCGATAGATGGCAACCTCAGAAGCGGAGAGCGAGAGAAATGCAGAATTGGATTGAAGGAAACATAAGGCGTTTTTACACACAGGTTTATGTAATGGAATAACTGTTACGGAAACTGTATTCCATTACATCCCTTGTGTGTAAATTGCATTTGTTTCGGTCCCTAGGCGAACGTTCATCCAAACCGCAATCTCTGCTTTTTGCGGTTTGCACCATTGTGTTCCATTTTGTCAAGCTGTATAAAATACCCATTCCGGTACAAGGCAGAAAATAACATGTGTAGAGCAGCAAACTCTGGGGGAGCCGAAACAAATGGAGACAGGGTTGCCGGAATACTCGCAGTGTGTAGAAAGGAACCTGAACGCAACAGAGTACAACAGCGCCACACAGGTAACGCTGATTCCGTTTTAAAACCATGTGTGTAAATGCGCCTATAGAAACATAGAATTTGATGGCAGATAAGGACCGCTTGGCCCACCCAGTCTGCCCATTTTCCTACCTAATGGATAAGCTGCAGATCCTAGTTAACCAGCAGCCTACTTCTTCCTACCCCCACCCCTAGAATTGCCTTTATGACTGTCCCATGCATGCTTGAATTCTACCACTGTTTTTGACTCCACAACCTCCTCCAGAAGGCCGTTCCATGCATCCACAACCCCTCTGTGAAAAATGCTTCCTTAAATTACCTTTGAGCCACCCCCCATCTTCAAATTGTGCCCTTTGTCCTTGAACACCTCTTTTTGAAAGATGCTACCCTCTTGGACTTTGTTGATTCCCTGAGGTACTTGAAAGTTTCATCATGTCTCCTCCTTTCCTCGAGGCTATACATATTAAGCTCCTTAAGTCTCTCTTCATATGTCTTCCAGTGCAGACCCTGCACCATTTTAGTGGCCTCCTCTGGACAGCTTCCATCCTGTCTATGTCTTTGCAGAGATTGGGTCTCCAGAACTGCACACAGTACTCAGATGGGGTCTCACCAGCTGTCTGTACAGAGGGATAATAACTTCCTGTTTTCTACTGGTGATGCCTCCCATGCATCCCAGCATCCCCAGCCCTCCTTGCTGCCCTCTCACATTGCTTGCCCACCTTTAGGTCATCTGATATGACTACCCCAGGTCCCTTTCCATTTTGTTGTTGTTAGTATCTCACCCCCATTGTGTACTCTTCCCTGGGTTTTGTTTCCAGGTGGGTCGGTAGTGGGGAAGATCATGGAAGCACTACTGAAGGAGAGATTGGTGGAACATCTGGTTGTCAATGGACTACAGGACCCAAGGCAGCATGGTTTCACCAGGGGAGGTCAGTGTCAGACCAACCTCTGTTGAATTTTTGACTGGGTGACTAGAGAGGTGGATCAGGGAGGGCAGTGACATGGCCTATCTGGACTTCAGCAAGGCCTTTGACACTGTGCCACAGAAGACTATTACACAAACTGGGGAATATGGGTGTGGGCAGGACAGTAGTGTGGTGGGTAGGTAACTGGCTGGGTGGCAGGACACAGAGGGTGGTGGTAAATGGCTGTCACTCCACAGAGGGAAGAGTGACAGTGGGGTACCACAGGGATCGGTGCTGGGACCGGTCCTATTCAACATCTTCATCAGTGACATTGCACAGGACCTAGAAGGCAGAATTTCTCTGTTCGCTGATGACACAAAGCTCTGTAACAGAGTAGACACACCAGAGGGTGTAGACAGAATGAGAAGGACCTGCAGAAACTTGAAGAATGGTCAGGGGTTTGGCAGTTGAAATTCAATGCAAAGAAGTGCAAGATAATACATATGGGGCACAAAACCCTGGCACAATATATCAGTTGGGGGTGAGGATATAGCATGCACCAAGCAGGAAAGGATCTTGGGGTTATCATCTCTGATGACCTCAAGGTAGGGAAATAGTGTGACAAGGACAGCAGGTAAAGCAAATAGGATGCTGGGATGTATAGGGAGGACATCACCAGCAGGAAAAGGGAGGTCATAATTCCGCTATACAAGACACTAGTGAGGCCCCACCTGAGTCACAGTGTACAGTTCTGGAGACCATACCTATGTGGGGACATAGACAGGGTAGAGAAGGTTCAGAGGAGGGCAACAAAGATGGTGCATGGATTACATCATAAGTCCTATGAAGACAGGTTGAAGGAACTGAACATGTACTCCTGGAGGAGAGGAGGGAGAGAGGGATATGATAGAGACATACAAGTATCTCACAGGAGGAACAGGGTGCAGGAAAACACTATTTTTAAGAAAAAGATGTTCCAGGACTAGAGGCATGGGATGAAGTTGGAGGGAGGACGATTCAGAGGAAACATGAGAAAGAATTTCTTCACAGAACGGGTGGTGGACAAGTGGAACACCCTGCCAGAGGAAGTGGTGGGGCTGAAACAATCACGGATTTAAGAATGCATGGGATAGACATAAAGGAATTCTGGAGGTCAGGGGTAAGGGGCAACAGACTTCTAGGAAAACATAAACTGAACTTACAAGCTCAAATGGGCAGACTGGGTGGGCCATAGGCCCTTATCTGCCGACACTGTCTATGTATCTATGTACTCTTCCCCTCGGTTTTTGTTTCCCAGGCGCATTACCTTGCACTTTTTAGCATTGAATCTAAGCTGCCATACATTTGACCATTCCTCTAACCTTACCTTCTCAGGAGTGTTTCCAAAATTAGAAGGGCAAAAGGGTGGGCATAAAGAGGGAGCGGTATCAGTGCCAGAACCCTCAACTGTCCCAGTGGGAACCACACCAGTCCTGACCCCAGAGGTCCCTCCAGGAAAGAGAGAAAACATCCAGCCAGATTGTGTCCTGGTCAGACTGTAGGGGGCAGCAGTGAGGCAGTAGGATATGGGGCAGAGAGACAAACAGATCCCTGTCAGGATGAGCCCAGTAGACAAAGATGTCTTAGACTACATCCTGTGGAATTTTTCATTCATGCCCTGCTGTTTTGAAAAGGTGGTTGGTATCTGGCAGTGAATTCCTTTTGCCAGGGATATATACCTCTAATGAGGTAGAGTCCATTGTATGCGGCCTAGAACCCTATACGCATGGTTTTAATGATAGAGGCAAGGGAGTGGGTAATGTTTCCTGGTCAGGTAACATACATCAAGGAAATAACTGATTGAATCATGAGACATATCTCCCATAGGAGGCGCCCAAAAGTGTGGAGAGCATAGACAGTGGCTCTTCCAAGACAAAGACATGCAGATGGCCATTGCCCATCTGCCAAACACCTTGGCGGGTTTGTAGACTTTTGAAAGGAATACCCACATCCTCTGGATTTGAGGTATTCATTGTGAGAGTGATCATGCACCTTCACAAACGGTGCAGCATGATAGCAGGCGATAAGATGTTGGCGTCCGTTTACTGGTAGATCTCTGAAAGCACAATCACTGCAGAGTACCCTTGAACAAAGTCTCAGGTATTATTGGAGATATGTAATTGATTAGGATGACCTCAGCCAAGTATCCCCAAAAAGTCACCAGGCGAAGCCTGTCCAAGACACCTCTGGTGCGGCAGGTAATAGGAAGCCAATTAGCACAATCGTGTCTGTCGAGATAAGGAAGGAAAGTGTTTCTAACTGAATGCGTGCCATAAAGGTGTACTTTTCGTACCCAGAGACTGGAACCATACAGAGTACTGACAGGTGCAAGGAGGATGTCCAGTGATGTTTCTGAAAAGCAAAACATCAGGGCATGTAATGGAAAAAAACAGAGGCCCACTTTGCGAAGAGTTGCAGAGTTCATGGCCTGGTATTATTGGAAGACTCCGGTGGCAGAGTCTAGCCTGAATGGGGGTTTCACTGCCTTTTGTAGCACAGATTGAAGGTCTACCATGATCATTTTTCAGAAGGAAAGAGAACATACCCCAACCATTGAGGAAGGGAATGCACAGGCAAACCAGGCATTTTCAAGTAGAAAAAGTATGGATCCCAGACATCAGAACAGAGACTGTAACCATGAATTTGAGAGGACCTTCAGGCTGTGGGCAGTCCAAGGCAGGAAACTGGCAGAACAGTACCTGTCGACCTCGGAATCAAAGGTGGGGAACCCTAATGGAGTTAGTGAACCCGTGTTAGGGAGGCCCCGGAAGGTATCAGCGGGGGCCCCGAAATAGAACTTTTGTAAAATAGTTCTCCTGATGCAAAAAATAACATGGAATGCACGGTGCAACCTGAGGCGGTGGGTCTTGTAGGGAGACAGCAAAAAGCAGCATCAAGAAGAAAACGCAGAAAGGCAGGAGTAAAAAGCCTGACATATGCAACCAAGAAAGTCGTGCGAGACATTTGCACAGTAGATGTCATGTAAACCATAGCTACCAGAGGTTCCAAGCAGCTAGTATAGCGGCTGCAGAGACAATCAAAAGAGGCGGGATGGCCACTGTGAGGACGTCTCCAAATAATAAGCCGATTTGTGCCTAGGGACATACATCTCCTACACCTGGGCCCTAGAGGGCAGAACTGATCCAGTTCCTATTCCTGAGCAAGCAAATGGGGCTCTACTCCAACAACTGTAAACAGAGCCCGGTGTACAGCAGAGCTACAGGTGGTGACTGGGATGGGACCCAGAGGTGGCCCCACCGATAGGGAGGCCACAAGAATAGGCACGTCCACTTGTGCCCTAATGGCCCAGCTCGGAGCTCTGAAGAGACATGGTCAGACTCCATTGGTATATTGGAGATAAGAAAACTAGTGGGGAAGCAAACCCCATCAGGCTGGCAAAGATACATAGATACATAGACAGTGTTGGCAGATAAGGGCCTATGGCCCACCCAGTCTGACCATTTGAGCTTGTAAGATCAGTTTATGTTTTCCTAGAAGTCTTTTGCCCCTTACCCCTGACCTCCATAATTCCTTTATGTATATCCCATGCATACTTAAATCCCGTGATTGTTTCAGCCCCCACCACTTCCTCTGGCAGGGTGTTCCTCTTGTCCACCACCCGTTCTGTGAAGAAATTCTTCCTCACGTTTCCTCTGACTCGTCCTCCCTCCAGCTTCATCCCATGCCCTCTAGTCCTGGAACATCTTTTTCTCTTAAAAATAGTGTGTTCCTGCACCCTGTTTATTCCTGTATGTCTCTATCATATCCCCTCTCTCCCTCCTCTCCTCTAGGGAGTACATGTTCAGTTCCTTCAACCTGTCCTCATAGGACTTGTGATGCAGTCCATGCACCATCTTTGTTGCCCTCCTCTGAACCTTCTCTATGCTGTCTATGTCCTTACGTAGGTAAGGTCTCCAGAAATCTTTTGGGGGCTCGCAGCATCAAGGGCACTGATGTGCATCACAGTGTGCCCTGAGGCCTTTTTCCCTTCCGATGCAGCTCTCATCTTGTAGCTCATGGCAGGAACTAGTGACTATACTAATCAGTAGTTTTCTCATTGGATTAAGCCTTTCTGCTACCTTTCTTTGTGCTTTCCATTGTGTTTTTTGTTAATCATGTCACCACTCAAGCTCTGTAAGTGTGGCAATAAGATCAGTTTGTTGGACCCAGTCTGCCAAGGTATTACAAACTGCACACTGAAGAAGAAAGTTTGACTGCTACAGTCTTCTGGCAAGTCCCTTTGTGATGAGATCCATCCACTGTCCATCCCGAGTTTTCAGAGCCCTGTCCCAGGTTCCTTGTTATCTTCTCCTTTCCCAAAAACAACAAAGTAATAGCTCACACTCAGTCATCTGTCAGTGCTAATCAGAGTTCATTGGATTGGCATGAGTAAGTAGATGCTGTCTGAATTTTCTCAGACCACTGCACCATGGCCTCTGGCGGACATGACTGTGTTGTGTCCCCAACCAAGGCAGTCTTTCCTCCTTTCCAAGGTTTGGCTCCAGGGTTTCACACTCTGCACCTGAGCACTTCCTTGGCACCATGCTTGGCACCTTTTTCATTGCCGTGCATGCATTTAGTAACTCCTGTTTAGCACTGTTACATGCCGAGCCACAGTGAAGTTTGTTGTTGCTATTTTCAGTGCTGACATCGGCTGCTGTGCTAGTCTCAGCACCAACTATGGTACTAGTGGTGGTTCCTGTGATTCCCATGTCCTTCACTGTCGTCATACGCTTCACTATTATCAAAGCCAGAAGCAACAAGTTCTGCTTTTTCCCTTTGCCTTTTTTCCCTCTGCATGCTTCTGTACATGCATTAAACTAATCCTTTCACATTTCACAGTTGGACATACATCCAGTCTTGCTATACTACTCATGCCAAGGCCTTCAGTTTTGTTGGACCTTACCTTGTCCCAATTAAGAACTGATCACCAGTGAGCCATTACAGTAGAATCTCCCAAAACTATGGCAGCGTCTCAGTACCTGATGTCTAGTTCCTCAAAACCTGCTACGCAGCACCTTTATGAGTCTCTGTACACTATTCATGGGTTTTTCCCAGAGCCTGATGCTGCTGTCACTCATCTAGTTGCAGCTTCTGTGATAGAACAATTTGGGGAGAGTCCTTTGTGTCTTCTGCGTCCCCGGTGGTAGCCAGTATAATTTTTAGGGCTGGCCTGTATATGAATGTAGCCAGGAAGTGTTTTGCAGCTTTTTACTCCCAATGCATTGGGGCTGGGACTTATAATAGAAAACAAACTTTCTTACTATTGGCTGTCACCACTGTGTACCATAATTTCTAAGCCTTCTGTCAGCTATGGTGCCAACAGTGTATGACAGACTTGTGAGAAAGCAGAGAACCACTCTAGAATGCATACAGCTAGGTGATAAACTTCTCCAGAGAGCACACTGCCATAAAACAAGATGTTCTACCCACTGCACTGCAACCCCCACGTCCAGACTTAACTCCTCCCCCAGAAATCTTCCACCTATTGCTGAGAAACTCACAGATTCCTTAGTACAGACCCCTCCAAAAAATATTCCCCCTACTGCTGAAAAACCCGCACACCTTCTAATTCCCTAGCCCCAGACTAAAACAAATAAAATATATCCACCTGCTACTGGAACGCTAACCCCCACCTCCCCACAGATTCCCCAGTCCAGACCCGTGCATATGTGTGTGCTCAGCTGAACACTTTGTGCTGGTTATACCTGCTCACCACTAGAGGTCACTGTGTTCCTCTCTCTAGATACCTTCCTAGTCCTGCTTTCTCTGTGCTCTGTCCCCGCTGATTCTGTACTCACCTACACCTCTCTCTCCCCTTCCATCCTACTACCTTATATTTCAGATCTCTGGCCCCCTCTGCTCCCCCCACTGTTTTCCTCCCCACTAGTAGGTCCTGGGCCCCTATTTTTTCTTTCCTCCCCACCCTAGCCTACTTATGCTAGTGGCCACTAGGAGTCGCTACTTAGCACCCTAGTTTCGTGCCTGCACACTGCTTGTGGGCCACAGCTGGACCGTCGTTCACAGCTACCTTCCTTGGACCTTTTCTATCACCCTAGGCAAGTCTTGAACCTGGTACCTGTGCACTTGAGGCGGGGGCTTTACCACTGTACCAAAGTGGCGACTTCACTTATGGGTAGACCTTTCACCCTCTTCTACCCATCTCATTACTGCTATCTGCAGACCCATCGTAAGATGACTGCCCATCCTCTCTTGTCATGTGTCTCTCTCTCCTCCTTCTCACGTGGCCTCCATCTAACCCATGTGTCCACAGGTCCCCCTACTCTGGGGCCCCGCAGTCACCTTCCTCCTTCTCTACTATCTCCTTGCATCCCAACCTATTGTACCCTCCCCCCTGTCCCCACCTAGCTTCCCCCCTTTGTGCCCCTCTGACAACTTATTGTACTAGCCTGCCCATCCTGTACCTCTTGCCCCTCCTTGTGTCTCTTAAGCTCTCCACTCCCACTGTATCGCTCAGCTGAAAAATGCCTTCCACACCCCCTGACCAGAGCTGTACTTCTCTCCTACTCGTCTAGGAACATTCATCCCAACCCTGACCCAACCCACAATAACTCCTTGACTAGATCCCTGGGCTTCTTATTGCTTCTATGAATATCTGCAGTCTCCTGAAGAAATTTACTCGCTCCAATGTTAGGTTACTGTCCACAAACCTGACATCATCTCTAGTGAAACCTGGCTATCCGAACCTGACCCCGACTCCCTTGTCTCACTTCCTGGCTACTCCCTCTTTCCAAGAAGACTGTAGTAAGAGACAGGCGGAGGCTGTGCTATTTACAAAGACTCCCTTCCTGAGTAGCTGAACCCAGCCCCTGTCCCTTAACCCCAGGGCCCAGGCCCTTACCCTAAAATCTTACCCCTAACTCTAAAGGCCCCCTTTCTAACCTCTGCCTATATTCCCCCAAAAAATTAAACTCAGGCCCTGGTCCCTCTAATAGAGTATCTCACCTGTCTACCAAATTCCCTTGAGCATATTCTCATGGGTGATCTAAATATCAACTGGTTTAGCCCCGCATCCTCCTCCACCTGAGACTCCTTTACTGCTATTGACCTAACGCAACTTGTTACCCAACCAACAAGAGTGAAACCCACAATGGGATCGAGCACTCTTCTGGATGTAGTCCTCACCAACCGACCTAACCAAGTTTGCAATCTACAAGTCCTTCCGGATGGAATCAGTGACCACTCCCCTATTCTTTTCTGTTGGATTACGTCCCTTCCCAAACCAACTGCACAGGCCACCCTACGGCGGCGGTTGCGACCAGGTGGGCTGAGAGGCCTGAAGCAACTTCTAACCCAAGTTGACTGGTCTCACATTGAGACCGCCCCAACCTTGATTAGGCCCTGGCCTTCTTCACCTTAATGTTTAACAAAGCTTGTGATATCTTCGCACCCCCAACCAAACTTTGTTCCAAGATATGGCATACTCCCTGGGTCACTTCTTCCCTACTCCAGCTTCTTGAGGCACAGGATAACCCGTGCCACCTCAGCCAGAACCGGCCGCCTGCCAACAGACAGGCATATGCTGCTGCCGAAATAAGTTTACCTGGGCCATACGTCACAGCAAAGCTTTCCATCATCGGCCTCATTCACCTCATCCTGGGGAATGCTAGAACCTTCTGGGATAACATCAAACAACTAAATGGTGATACACGCTCTCCTCCGCCTTCAAAATCAATATTGAGGTATTATCTCTATTGATCCTACCCTCTTACTAGCACAGTCTCAATAAATCTTTTACTGACCTTAGCTCTGTACTCCTATCAACTTTTTGACCCCCCTCCTGACCCTGACTCCCTCACACATCTTTCCACTTCCAACCGGTTACTGTCAATGAAGTCAGACCAGATTCTGACCAAGGCCCTAAGAAGCAACACCACTGACAGCGACTCCTTGGACCCTAGACTTCTCAGCCTGGCATTGGACCAGGTCATCGCCCCAATCACTAGCCTCTTCAAAAAATCACTCTGTCTAGGGCAATTTCCATCTGCCTGGAAAATTGCCACTGTCACTCCCATACATAAGGTTGGAGATAGGGCCCTTTCTGGTAATTATCGTCTCATCTCAATCCTCTCACCACTCTCAAAAGCCTTAGAGAAAGTAGTATTCTCCCAAATATCTGAGTTTCACTTACCAAATACAGTATCCTCTGCCCCACCGAACAACAGAAAAGCTAGTACTGGGCACAACACCAATACACGCCCTCATCGCGGTTTTCTAACTTCCTCCATTCCTCCCTGGACTCGGGCTCTCTTGCTTGTGCAGTGTTCAACGATCCGCCAAAGTTTTTCCTTGACACCCTTTCAGATCCATCCTCTCCTGCTGGATGCACTCAGCCACACTGGCTTTGGTTGCAGGACCTGTCTCATGGTGCACCAGCTATCTGGTCTGCCCGTCCCAGCGTAAAAATCAATGGCACCTCTCTGACCTCTGCCTCTATCCGATCTAGGGTTCCCCAGGGCTCTATTCTTGGGCCCTGCTTTTTTCCTTTATCTCAACACCCTGCCAGGTGCCTGTACTGGTAAACTCCTCCTTTATGCAGATGATGCTGTTATCTTCGCTTCTGACCATAACCCCACCACCCTCCAAGATTCCCTGCAATTATCGTGATAAAGACGTGAAGCCTGGTTTAAAGAACATAGACTGGTTATCAATCTTAAAAGACCAAATCTATGATCTTCTCCACCCCAAAACAAAGCTAGTAATTTCCAACTTCAAGTCTTGCCAGCTCTATTTTCCCACTCGAACAAGTTTACATACAAATACCTTGGGATAACCTCTTGACCCTGCTCCTCAATGCTCCATTCCCATATATCTCCGCCTTAGCCTCCACCACCAATATTAGGCTAGAATCCTTACTGCCACAAACCCGTCCCCCGATGCCCCCTCTGATTCGCAGTTATGTCCTCCATTCTGTCACTTGTTGACTCATGGCTTACCAGTCTACGGGCTGCTGACCAAACCTCGCTAAACAAAAACTGCCTCACCTTAAATAAGGCCTGTAGACTAATCTTAGGTGCTCCCAGACTTACACATACCTGCCATCTTTATTCCCAGGCAAATCTGCTCCAATCTTGTGAGAGCGTCTTAGGTATCAAGCCTGCATCCTTACAAAAAAAAAAACTCTCCTTGGGCTCTCTCCTCTAGTTTGACTGCCATTTATCCACCATGTAAAACTCACTAGCTTCAACGCGGTCCTCCTGTAAAACCAAGTTGAAGGTACCTTTAGGCAAGGACCTCATGGACACAACGGGCTTTCCTCTACTGCGGCTCCTTCTTGGTACAGTTCCCTCCCTGCCAGTATCTCAGACACCCCCACAATCTCTTGCTTTAAAACTACCTCCGGAACCACCTTTTCACTACTTGCAGCTGCTGCTGTTTCTAAGCTATCTTGCTCACTCTCTGACAAAGCTCCCTGTTGACTGCTCAAATCCTCTACCTCTCTACCCTTGGTTCCTGTTACCTCCCTGTTGACTCCGCTAAAACACACTGTATTGATATCCTTTGTTTTTGCTGATGTTCTAGTTATTTCCCTGAACAGTGTTAACTTCACCAGTCCTGTATGTTGTAAATTGTTGATCTCATTTGTCCTCCTGTATCCTCAAAAAACTGTACAGTTTCTCTGTACCAAGTTGTTATCACTGTATTGCTCTCTCTGTGACGAGGTACCTTTGTAAACGAGCCTCTGGTTCAAAGGTTGTAAACTGATGCTTAATAAATAAATAAATAAAAATGATTGCCTACTGTGGTGTTGTGGGTTCAGGCAGCAGGGGATTCAAAAATGCCCCAGCAGGCAAGGAGCACAGTGTGACTGAAGATTAATTTGGAAGGCAGAGCAGACCAGAGGATCAGCAGCATAACCAGAGGATCAGCAGCATAACCAGAAGATTGGTGACAGGAACTAGGACCCAGGATGGAGGCAGGACGAGAAAATCCGGGTGGAAACGGGGATTGGTTGCCAGACCAGAGGATTGGCTACAGGGCCAGAAGATTGGTGCTGGGGCTTGAGGCTTGGCTGCAGGACCAGAGGATTGGGGACTAGCAGACCAAACAGAAGAACAGAGGGAGAGGACAGAGTAGGCAGTGCTCGAGAGTGTGTGTGATGGTAAACTGATATGATTTAGCTTTACTCTTTGCTAGGAGTGGAGACAAGGGGCTGGGCAAAAAATTTTTTTTTTTTTTTAAACTAGTAACGTAACTAATAATGTCCTCTTGACTGTCTTCCTAAACTCGTGCTGATCTTTTTTATTTGGTTTGTATGTGTTGTATACTAGGGGAAGTTCCTGTGTGGTGGGTGAGTCAGTGTGGGGGAAAAACAGGGGAGTGATAGTACGTTTAAATTATAACAAAAAAAAAAAAAAAACTAAGAGGTATGATTTTCTAGCTCTAGGCTGGTTACTTTAGTAATGTAACTAATGTTCTTCTGGCTGCTTCCTGAACTCCTGGTGAGCTCTTTGCTTTTGTCCTTTTTTTTTTTTTTTTTTTTTTTTGTGAGGACACTAGGGCGAATCTAGGTAGTGAGCACCAGTTCTGCAAGTAAGCAGTGGGTCCGCAAATTGTATTGTCCAACTTCCTTTAAAGGCAGCTCATTGTTATTGTGTTTCTCCCAGCACATTCGTTACGATTTCCTGAAGTCAGTTTGGTATAGTATCTGTGTAAAGATTTTTCGTAAAATTAAAATCTGTTAACCGCGTGGGCTCACTTCCGGTCCGCAAAACCACGCCCTTCACATAGTCCACGCAGCCCTGTTTTAGTGATGTGTCAAAACGGCTGCGTGAGCGCCATCATCACTCTATAATGGGGTCATTATTGTCGATAGTTTATATAGTTTATTGTCGGAATTTTCTTAAATCAAAGTGATCGATCAACTAAAAGAGTCCCTAATAGTCGATCGATCGCTTTGTTTTAAGAAAATCCCGACAGTAAATAGTATGAAACTATGTGATAAGATCGGCCCCATTATAAGTGAATGGGGCGCACTCATGCAACCTTCCTTTTGTGACATTACAAAACAGGGCTGCGTGGGACGACTGGGCGTGGTTTGTGGATCGAGTAGTTGGTCCTTTTTTTGCCATTGGCCAGATTTTAATTTACGGGAAAATAACTTTACTACAGAACGACTTTTATGCCACACTTCATTGGGAGCTGTCTGTGGGGGTAAGTTATCGAATGGGCTGGGGCAGGCAGCTACTAGGAAGCTGCTCTTTATATCCATTAGTAAAAGACAGTGCATACAGAATAGCCACAGAAGCAGGGAACACGAACTCCCTTTCACCTTCAACATTTGACCTTATAAAAAGACTTTTTCAGTGGATGGTGCCCTCTAGGGTGTGATCGCTTTTATAGCGATCTCTTGACACTGCAGTTAGTAAAAATTAAAGTGACACAGTACAATTAATTCTCAAGTTTTTCTCTATACAATTACATATACCTAACAGTAAGAACACCATTTTATTAAATATTGCTATCATGAACAAACTGCCTAATCTTAAATACAGTGCCTTAAATAGTTTAAAATTAGTAAAATATGTTTTTTAGGTAAGACATTAACTTGATTGGCACAGAGAGCACTTAAATTAATAAGGGGAGCATAGGCATGCTACAGTACAAACAAACTTAATAATGCCAAAAATAATTTTATATTATGGATTGTATACCCTTATTTACCCCATAAATTGGTGTGAAAATTGTTTTGTTTTTGATTTTAAAAGGCCTAATACAACCCATACATTACAACATTACGTGTCTGCCCCCTGAAAGACATAAATTAGAATTCTGTAGGGTAAACACTTGTGAAGAAAAACTTTATCTGTATCTGAGTCCCTGGAAATTTTACAGACCTCTTTCACATGTCTTTGATAGATAAAATTGTCCTGTATAAGAGGGTATACAGCAGTGATATTCCTCTTCCCTGCAGGAGGAGTGGGGAAGAGGAGGAAAGCAAGGATAGGTGAACAGTTGGCAGGAAAGGGCATGAGAAGGACCAGAAGCTACAAGGAGGATGCAGCAAGGGAGCTGGGGCTTTGAGGGCCAGCCGGATAACAACAAGTAAGGAGGGGCTGAATGGAGACGGGAAGGAAGGGAAGACGAGCCAGGCTAGTTTAGCAGATGGGGAGAAGGACCAGTCACAAGCAGCGAGGGGAGAGGAGCGAGGTACAGAAGGATATTTGGGAGGAGGAGAGGCATAGGATCGGAGGGAGGGGGTGCCAGGGTAATGAGGGGCGGGTGGTGGCACCCAGATAAGGGGAGGAGCAAGGAGCCGACTGGGTGGAGGGGCCGGTAGAAAGGATGAGGGACATGGAAGGGGGGGGGATGGAGGAAAAGGAGCAGTCAGAGTGCTCCTGTTGGGGGATTCTGTGATTGGGGTATCAAATGGGATAGGGAGGGGGAAGCCTGGCCAGTTAGAACAAAATGCTTCCCTGGACTAAAGGTGCACAGGGCCAAGCACGAGGTACATCAGCTGGATAAGGATTGTGGGGGTTCCCCGGACATATTGGTCCACCTGGGTACAAATGACATTGAGGGAAATAGCGAGCTAGAGATGCAGGCAAAGTTCAGGGAGCTTGCCAGGGTCTGTCATGACATAGGATGTGCGATTTCCTTCTTGGAAATCCTACTGGTGCCAAGGGTTAGTGGGGAACACAAAAGGAAGATTAGGGAAATAAACCAGTGGCTCAGGGAGTGGTGCGAGGCCAGAGGGTATGGATTGATGGGGGATTGGGGGGAGACTTGGGAGGATAAGGGATTGTATGCTCCATCTCAATTTGGAGGGGAAGGGAATCCTTAAGTTGAAAATAGAGGGGTTCATTGGTGAAAGGTGGGGTTTAAACTTGTGAAGGGGGAGGGATGGGAGAAAAGGCTGTTGAGGGGGTCCGATAAAGGAGGGACTCTGTCTCCACCCCCCCGGGAGCTGGAGGAATGCGGGAAAAGGCCGACTGGTAAGGTGTAGACCAGAGGAAGACGGAATCCCCATGGGAACACGAGCAGGGGAAATGGCATTATAGGGAAAGGGTGGAAGGTAGTCCTGCGAAATGCTAGGAGCTTGGGTAATAAAATGCCTGAGCTCCAGGTGATGCTAACTGAGGGAGGGGTGGATGTGGCAGTGGTCACTGAGACCTGGGCCACCGCAGGACACTCACTGGGACCTGAACCCGGAGGGTTACACTATGTTCAGGAAGGACGGGGAGGGAAGGGAGGAGGCAGGCACAATAGTCAAAAACTGTATTAGCATAGGGGAGAGCAGAGGAGGCGTGAGGCACCATGGAGGCGACGGTCTTTGATAACAAGGGGGGCAAGAGAGCAAAAACTAGGAGTAGTGTATAGACCCCCTGCGCTGGCGGAGGAGCTGGAGGAGAGTCTGGTGGCAGATGTTGGGAGACACTGCAGATTGGGCAGGGGAAGGGTGGTGAGGTTGGGGGACTTAAACATGCCAGGAACAGACTATGAGACTATGACATCCTCGGTGGCCAGAACAGAGGTTATTGGATGTCTTTCAGAACACATTCCTAACTCAGCAGGTGGGGGAACCAACCAGGAAGGCGCGGGTACTGGATGTAGCCTGGCAGACAGTGACCAGATTGGGAGCCTGGAGGTAAGGGACCTGTTGGCAGGGAGTGACCATGCCACGGTCTGGTTCTGCCTGGACCTAGAAGGGGTAGAAGGTTGCACAAAGATGGAGGTAACTGACTTCAGGGAGGTGGATTTTAATGAAACAGGAAGGATTCTTAAGGAGCATTTGGATGTGATTGGGCCAGACATGGACGCTGACAGTAGGTGGGAAATCATCAGGAGAGGGGTGCAGGATGCTACCAGCACCTGTGCAAGAGTAAGACGAAAACGCGGTAGGGCCTGAAAACCCTGCTGGTGGACCAGGAGGTGGTGAGGAGAAAGAAGTCAGCCTACAGGCAATTCAAGTGCTCAAGGAGTGAAAGGGATCGAGGGGAGTACGAGCTGATGGCTAGAAGGGCCACTAGGGTGGTGAGGGTGGCTAAGGCAAGGAAGGAGCAGAACCTGGCCAGAGAAATTAGGAGAGGGAACAAGGGGTTCTTTAGATACACTGGGGAAAAAACGAAGGGTGAAGGGACAGTCTGGCAGGATTAAAACAGGGGAGGGATGGGCACAAGACCCAGGGGAGCAGGCTGAGGCACTAAATGGGAACTTCACCTCAGTTTACACCAAGGAAGATGGGGGGGGCTGCATCATACATGGAGGAGACAGTGAAACTGGGGGGCCCTCACCGATTAGGCGGGTCTGGGGAGAGGGGAGGTATCACTGGCAGGAGGGGAAGGCTAAACAGGGGGACGAGGTAGCGGAGGTGGAAATCAGAGCAGAGAGAGTGAGGGAAACCCTCAGGTTCCTTAAGATGGAGAAAGCACCGGGGCCGCAAAATTACATCCCAGAGTGGTGAAGGAACTGGTGGATGTCCTGGTGAAACCCCTGGCGGAGCTTTTCACCATCTCTCTCTGAGGACAGGGTGGGTGCCCCAGGATTGGAAGGTGGTACATATAGTGCTTCATCCACAAGGGGGATCAAGGGAGGTGGCAGGGAAACTACGAGGCCCACAGCCTGACATCGTGGTGGTGGACAAGGTGATGGAGGGCATTGTCAGGAGAGACTGGGGTGGCCTGGAAAAGTCAGGGTGCCTGGACGAGGACAGCATGTACCGTCCTAGGGAAATCGGGTCAGACAAACCTTGTGGAGCTCTAATGACTGGGTGACGAGTGCCTTGGGCAGGGTAGACCAGTGGATCGCCCTCTTTCTAGACATCACAAGCCATTTGACTCTGTTCTCATGGAGCCTGTTGGATAAGCTGGAGAAATGGGGTGAGAACCAGATGATTAGATGGATGAGGCAATTGGCTCCAGGACAGGACCCAGAGGGTCGTAGTTGTTGGGATAGTCTCATCCCCAAGGAGGGTCATTAGTGAGATCCCACAGGGACTAGTCCTTGGGCCCCTCCTGTTCAATGCCTACGTCTCTGATATAAGGACAGGTATCGGGAGTGAGATGAGTCTCTTTGCGGATGACTCAAAACTGGAGGCGGTGGTGGATAGGGAGGAGGGGAGGGTGGCCCTACAGGGGGACCTGGAGGCTCTGGAAAGATGGTCTAGAAAGTGGAAGCTGAGGTTCAATGCAGGGAAATGTAAGGTACTGCACCTGGGGGCCAGAAACCTGGGCCAAGTGTACACCCAGGGAGGGGGATGCTACAAGTCTTGATGGCTGAGAGGGACCTGGGGGTGGCGGTGGATGTCATGATGAACAACTCAGAGATCTGTAGGAGGGCAGTGGCCAAGGCCAACAGGATGCTTGGATGCATCGCTAGGGGGATCACCTCCAGAAGGAGGGAAGTGATACTCCCTCTGTATAAGTGCTTGGTGAGGCCACACCTCAAGTACTGCATGCAGTTTTGGAGGCCACACTTAAAGAGGGACATTGAACTCGTGAGAGGGTTCAGAGGAGGGCAACAAAATGATTTGGGGCCTGGGGACAGGGACCTATGGGGAGAGGCTCAAAGAGCTAAATATGTACACATTGAAGAGAGAAGTGACTGGGGCACATGATAGAGGTCTTCAGGTACAGAAGGGTAAATAGGGGAGGAGCAGTCAGGGTGCTTCGAAGGAAGGAAGGGGCAGCTAGAGGGCATGGGTGGAAGCTAGAGGGGGGGAGATTCAGGGAGAAAGGAGGAGGTGCTACTTCACTGAGAGGGTGTTGGAGCCATGGAATGCACTGCCCAGGGGGCTGGTGAAGGCAGAGACAGTGGAGGGGTTCAAGAGGAGGTGGGACAGGTACAGGGGAAGGGTTCTGGAAACAAAATCCAGTGCAATGGGAATATCTGGAACTGGAAAGGAAGAAGCCTGAGAGGGCAAGGGGGGCAGCAAGATCAGCTCTCGGGGTGGGGGCTGACCAAACGAGCAGACACAAAAGACCGTTAGACCTCTTCTGCTGGCATGTTAGTATGTTAGTAACATTTGGCATTCTCGTATTAAAATGCAGGAAAACTTTTCTTGTTTGTCTTTCTGTGTTAGCCGACTTACAGCTTGTTTGTAATGCATCAGTGGTTCCACAGTTAAAGTTATCTGCTGAATAGCATTGATTTATGATTTAAGCTATGCATCCTAGCTCTTTGATGTTATCTAATGGAAGTCTCCATGCTAGCTAGCATGGAGATAAATAAGCCCATGAAGTGAGTCTTGTTCTCCTCGTTTTAGTCTTCTGGAAATTTTTAACTCTTTCCTTCCGTACTTTTCTTGCACAATAGGTGCATGTGTTTCTATTTAAACTGTGTTATTCTTCTTAGGATTATATTCATATATTGCTTTTGAATTGCCACTTCAAAACATTCATATGTTGTGATGTGTGGTGATTTTTTAGCAAGGCATGCAACAACTTTTTAGATGACATAAAGATAACATACACAAATACGATTAAATAAACCAAATACATTTGTTTTGTATGGCAAATACTAGGTCAAATGTAATGAAAGCTGCAAAACAAAAAGTGCAAAAATACATTACAAACATGTGCTTCCCTTTACTATAGATATCAAAAATCCATTCCCCTATCTTTTTTAAGAAACTCCTTGTTGACCAAGTCATAGACATCTGGCAAGCTGTGCAGAAGTCTAAGCAGTTCCTTTTTGATCATCAATAAGATTAAGTTGGTAGGATGTTCACCACCGAGTGTTGCATGTGAATGTCGTAATGCGCTTTAAAGTTGAAAAAGGCCTTTCAGCATTGGCCGTAGAGTAGGCAGTGGTCAGAATTAAGGCAGCAATCTTGTTGACCTCAGAGAAACAAGTATGTAAATCTAGCTTATGCATAGTTCGGTACTACTGAAACGCACCTTTCCATTGCAGCTGTTCTGAGTTGCAGGCAGAACACAGTTCAGAATGCAACCTGCTAATGTAATAAAAAAAAAAAAAAAAGTAGGATAGGATGCTTCCAGAGATGCAATAGTATCGACTGGAAGATATGTCTGGAACTCCATGAATCCTTTTGGATTCAGCAACTAGACAAATGCAGGTTCTAGGAGCGTGGATATGTTGTTCATCCACACTCTTTGGCATGTCCCTTTCCCCTTTAAATCTCGCCGGAAAGTCTTCAAGCTGGCTCCTCCCACCCACCCGGGTGGTAAATACCTTGGCTCCGCCCCATGACACCAGATCTTCCTTTCCGCTGGAAGATTCAGGTTCCCTCGTGCTACCTTAGCAGTTTGTAGGCCCTAGATTCTCAACGTCGGTTTTCGCCACCAATTTCTTTAAAACTCATCAGAGTTTACGACTCCATTCCTAGTGCATCAGACATGGAGGACAAATCATCCCCCGGATTTCGTTTGGTGTTCCCTAAGTGCCAGAAATGTCGCACCAATCCTCACCTCCTCGTGTGTGTCTGTTGCTTAGGTGTTGTGAATATGACACCACCTCTTGCACCATCTGTCTGGCCTTCCATCCTAACATCCTAGACGACCGCAAGGCGTGCTTAAAATTGGGGAGACCGGAGCTTCGCAATCCATCGGTGAAATGAAAGTAGGCAAGGTGGGCGGTTTCCACGGCCGCGGGATCTGCCGAGCAGCTCAAACATATGGCAGCTTTCGAGGAGGAAGCTACTCAAGCTTTCGCCAGCCAAAGTTTTTTTGTACCTCTCAACCTTGACTGTACCTTTACTGGGTCCTTTCCGGAGTTGTGCCAGTCTCTTCCCACCAGGGGTGAGGTGCCCTCAGGCTCGCACTCCTCCCACCCTCAGAAGAGGGACAAGGACCCCAAGTCTTCTTCCTCCAGAAGGAGATGTTCCTGGGACCAAGAGAGATCCGACTCACAGGAACTTGTGGTCTCGACTTCGGTCGAGATCGTTTCCTCGGCCGCCGACTTTTCGGACCTTCCATCCGGCCAAGGCACCGAGAACGAGGAAATGGCTTAACCGGCCGAGATCACTCTCTACCCAATTGAGCCTTTGTCACCGACTCCAGTCGACAACTCCTTAAAAAGGATGCCTGTCCTTTCCTTCCCCGACGAGGAGACCCTGCCGTCGGGTGTCCCAATTGAGGGAAAGGTGCCAGAACCTCTGTTCTCCCCGACTCTGGCATCTCCCAATTGAATAAGCCAACCCCGTCGGTCTCGATTGAGGACCAGGACCCCTTAGGTCGAAAAACTGAAGAAAGGTCACAAGCACTCCAGAAAGAGGCATCTCCATTGATCCTCATCCTCCTCAGATGAGGAGAGACTTTGACGGAAACTCCGTCGACGTTATGAGGATCTCATGTGGCAATAGCTGACTCTGACTGATCAAAAGCCTGCTCCGCCGGCAACACCGGCCATTACTTGGCCCCCGCCTCTCAGGCTGACCCCTCTGGAACTGAAGGCTTCAGTTCCCCACCTGTGGGGCCGGCACGTATTCCAGCTCTGTCTATTTCGGTCTCCCCACCTATTTTGGTGGAACCACCGTCTAAGCAGCCTCAGGGAGGGGCTCCCTCGAAAGAGGACCGGACAGACACTGGACTGCCCCGTCGTCTGTCCATCACTGTTGCCCCGATCGCCCTCTGTGCATCGAGGGAGTCATAAGCGGGAGACCTTTATATCCCAGCTCTTCAGACTCGGATGCCACGGGTTTGCACTCGCATCCAGGGGATGACGAGTCATCAGTGGCGGGTTTGGAGGAAGGTCTTTCCTCTTTTCAGGGCATCCTCCGCCTGATTTCCAACTCTACCGGAATGCCCTTGGAGCCTATCCAAATGAAGGCGGAATACCCCCTTACGATATCCTTAAGAGGGAGGATACCCTGACGGAGGCCTTTTCAGTGGCCAAAGCCATTGTTGGCCTGGACCTTGAGCTATGGCAGCGCCCTTCCTCCTGTCCAGCTCCATCTGCCCGCATGGCCCGCAAGTACATGGTACCTATGGGGTCCCTGGCGGGGTTCACAGAGCATCCCTCGGCTGAAAGCCTTGTGACTTCTTCTGTGTTCAGACACACTGGTAGCTCAGTCAACACTGACCGCCCTCCGGACAAGAAGTCCAAGAATATGGACCATTCTGCCCGGAAGGTCTGTGTGGCCTCATCCTTAGGCCTTCGTCAGGCCAGCTCGGCTGTGATCATGGCACACTTCTCTCATGCCCTCTTAGGGTCATTAGATGAAGTCCTCCCTCATCTCCCAGCGGACATGCAGACCATGGCGAAGCAATTCCATGACCAGGGCCGTGCTGTTGCGAAACAGCTGCTCCAGACGGCCCTGGACATTGGAGATTCCTGTGCCCGCTCCTTAGCAGCCGCAGTGACCACTCGCCGCAGGGTCTGGCTGAGGTTATCCTCCTTTCCGACCGATACTCAGCTTAGCTGACGTGCCCTACCTAGGCACCAATCTCTTTGATCCGGGAGTAGCTGGTCACCTCCAGCACATAGAGCAGTCCAATGCCACCTTGGATGCTACCTCTGTGAAGGGTTCTTCGGGCAAGAACCAGCAGAAGCGCAAGAAGAAGCCTTTTCAGTACTCTTCCCCTGCAGTTAGGCAGCCCTCCTTTTAAGGAGGCCAGCAGCAACAGCAGGCTCAAGCTTGGCGTCCTAGGCCCAAGCAGGGTCCCCAACAGCCCCGTAAAGGAGGCCAAGGTGCTGGTCCAGGAGCTTCCTCCTTCTCCAAGTCTGCTCAGTGACAGTCGGGGGTTGCCACCCCTACACCCGTCACACCAGCTCTGGGTCTTCCCGTGGGGAGCCAGCTCCGTCACTTTCTTTCTGCCTGGTCCAGTATCACTTTGGACAGGTGGGTTCTGGAAGTGGTCAGCCAGGGACTGACTCTGGAATTCGAGCAGTACCCTCCCAGCCGAGCCCGCGCCCCTCTGGAGTAAAGGATCTCAGCTTGCACTCAGTTGGCCCTTCGGGACAACATTGCTCAGCTCCTCCGCAAGGAGGCGGTAGCTCCAGTGCCGGATCCTCCTACAGACCCAGGCTTCATGTCCAGGTACTTCCTGGTGCCCAAGCGGACTGGGGATTGGCGTCCCATCCTAGATCTCCATGACCTGAATCAATATCTCAGGTCTCACACCTTCCGGATGGTTACTTTGAACCAGATCATGCCATCTCTGGAGCGAAACATGTGGTTCAGTTCACTGGATCTACAGGATCCGTTCTTTCATGTCCCAATCTGTCCGTCTCACCAGCAGTTCCTCTGCTTCAGGGTCGAGGGGATCCTGTATGAGTTCCGAGCCATGCCGTTCGGCCTGTCAAGCGGCCCATGGGTCTTCACCAAGTGCATTGCAGTGGTGGCAGCCCATCTTTGGCATCGAGCAGTTCGGATATGTGCTTATCTCAATGACTGGCTCTTGGCAGGTTCCTCCCTTCAGGAGGTGGGGAGGTCCAGGGATCTGGCCCTCCGAACCTGCTCCCAACTCGGCCTCCTTATCAGTGAAGCCAGGTTGGAACTCGTGCCCTGTCAGGTGATGGGCTTCATCGGGGCAGAGCTCGACTCCTGTCGAGCCAGAGCTCGGCCCCCAGCGGACGGGGTGGAGGTTCTTTCCTCCTTTGCCCGATCATTTCTTGTTGGGCACTTGCGCCCTGCCTGGGACTTTCTGCACCTTCTGGATTACTTGGCGACGTGTACCTCCGTGGTCCGTTGGGCCAGGTGGCACATGCGCCCCCTTCAGTGGGAGCTGGCCGCTCAGTGGACTCAGCGCCAGGGTCATTTCGACCAACTGATCACTGTAACGCAGAAGATGTGGGATGCCCTCCCAGACTGGTTGCAGGTAGGGATCCCATTTGTACGCCCAGAGCCGACGGTCGTCCTGACGACCGATGCCTCTCTCATGGGCTGGGGAGCCCACATGGATCATAGGGGTCTAAGGGTTCTGGACCCCAAGGAGTCCGATGCCACATCAAACTGTTGGAGCTCAGAGTAGTCAGACTGGCACTGTCAGCTTTCGCTCCTCAGTTCTGGGGTCAAGTGGTTCAAGTCCAGACAGACAATACCACGACCATGTACTACCTCAACAAACAGGGCGGCACGCACTCCCATCTGTTATGCAAGGAGGCGCTCTGAATCTGGACCCTCATCAGCTGGTTGGAGGCTGATCTCCTAGCCATCCACGTGGCAGGAGTCTCGAACCAACTGGCGGATGCTCTCGGCCGCTTAGGCCAGACATCCCACAAGTGGTCTCTCCATCCAAAGGTAGCTTACAATCTGTTCTTCTGTTGGGGCAAACCGCTGGTGGACCTGTTTGCCTCCAGGGAGAACACCAATCTGAGTCCATACCATGCCCGCCTCCCTCAACAGGGCTGGCTGCAGGGGGATGCCTTCTCGAGGCCGTGGACCCCAGGCCTCCTCTACTCCTTCCCTCCATTTCCCTTGATACACAAGGTGTTACTCAGAGTGAGGAGGGACAAGGCGAAGGTGATCCTGGTAGCCCCAGATTGGCCCTTCCAGTTCTGGTATCTAGATCTCCTCAGCCTCAGCTGCAGGGCCCCGGAGCAGCTTTGTACACGCCTGGACCTGATATCTTTGAACCAGGGGAAGGTATTCCATCCGGACCTTCCTCACAGCCTGGTACCTGAGTGGCTAGAGTTCCAGGCTCTGGGTCTTTCCAAGGATGTCTACACCGTGGTGGAGGCATCTCGTAAGGAATCGACCAGGAAGTGTTATGCCTTCTAATGGAAAAGGTTTTCCATTTGGTGTCAAGGTAAGAGTCTGGACCCCTTATCCTGCTCTGTGGCTAACATTCTAGACTACCTTTGCTCTCTCTCCAAAGGGGGTCTGCGGTCATCGACCCTCCAGGTGCACCTGGCAGCCATTTCTGCTTACTGGGCGTGGGCCAGTCAGCCGACATTGGCACAGGAAACAGTGGTCGGGCTCTTTTTCAAAGGCCTGGATCACATATCCGCTCCGGTGCGTGAACCTCCACCTCCATGGGATCTCTTGCTGCTTTTGGCAAAGCTCATGGACAAGCCATTTGAACCCATGCACAAGTATGAGCGGTCACACTTGTCATGGAAGACGCCCTTCCTGGTGGTTGTCACGTCAACCAGAAGGACAGGGGAGCTCCAGGCGCTTTCGGTGAACTCCCCTTATCTGGTCTTCCACTGGGACAAAGTTGTCCTGCATCCCCACCCGAAATTCCTTCTGAAGGTGGTTTCAGAGTTTCACCTTAACCAGGTGTTGACTCTGCCGGTATACTACCCTATCTACACCTCGGAAGCCGAGTACAGGCTCCATACTCTAGACCTGAGACATGCTCTCTCCTGTTATAAGGAGAGGACAGCGGAAATTCGGGGAGAGGTTCGCCAGCTGTTTGTCACCTACGCTGAAGCCGCTTCTGGCAGACCTGCAGCTAAATGGACCATTGTGAGATGGATTACATCATGCATAGGTCTGTGCTATGAGTTGGCGGGCAAGGAGCCTCCCAGAGGGATAAGGGATCATTCTACCCGCCATACTGCTGCATTGGTGGCTGCTTCCAGGGACATCCATATCCAGGAGTTCTGTCGGGCTGCTACCTGGAAGTCAGAAAACACCTTCATTACCCACTACCACATCGACCTTGAGTCATGCCGGGATGCTGGTTTTAGGGCCTCGCTTGTCCAATCTCTGTTTCCTGAATAAGGGGTGTGCACCTTGCCTCCCTCCTCCCGGAGAACTGCTTGGAGTCTGCCAAAGAGTGTGGATGAACAACATATCCATGCTCCTAGAAGAACAGGTTACTCACCTGTAACAGTAGTTCTAGGAGTGGTATATGTTCATCCACATGCACCCACCCCACCTCCCCGGCTTTAGGCGCGCCATCTTGCTTCCAGCGGGCTAAGATCTGGCATCATGGGGCAGAGCCGAGGTATTTACCACCCGGGTGGGTTGGAGGAGCCAGCTTGAAGACTTTCCAGCGAGATTTAAAGGGGAAAGGGACATGCCAAAGAGTGTGGATGAACAACATATACCACTCCTAGAACTACTGTTACAGGTGAGTAACCTGTTCTTTCATTACACTGTCAAATTGTACCAATAACTGTTCGCTGAGATTGTCCATGACCTCCTAGAAGAGATGCTTGCATGTTGCTTGGACTTGGGCTTCTGATCTTTCCTCTCTTGCTGTCCCCCCCCCCCCACCCCTGAGGCTCATGTGCAGCTAGCTCCAACACCTCTTTCCAAAACTCGTCAAAAGTTTGTAGCTTTCGGCGAATTTGCTCTAATGTCTCAATCTGCTGAATACAAAACCCAGTATCATACATCTCGGTTTGAAGAACATCAGACAACACTTCTGTCACTTCAGATATGTCGCTGGACTTGGGCTCATACCACAAACACTGACATCACAGTGCAATACTAGGGGGATGCTGTACTGTCAGGTGTGTTGATGAGATGTTTAAACAAGGCCCTTTCTGCCCATCTCTGGTGCTGTCTTGGTGGAAGTAAAAGAGACCAATGCTTCTTTCACAAGAGTAGGGGATTTTCACCCAATGTCTTTGCCAACATTCCCCCTTCCCATAAAATTGGTTCATGCATTTGTTCAAGACTCAAACACAGGTGAGAAAGAAGTACGTGCACACCGCACTCCTGTGTGATTGTTGCAGGTCAGTGAATTGTTCAAGAATGTTTGTGGGTTGTGATGTGTAAAATGGCTGCCACTACACATTTATAGTCACTTCACTACCAGTCTGTCAGTGCTTTTAAACTGCTTTGGGATATCGTGTATAAAAAGGTGCTATATAAATGCAAAATTCTTTTTAAGATGTACTGTATTGGGACTTCCACTGCCAGGCATGGCTGAAAATAGGTGTTCACCTCAGCCACCTTCTGCTAAAGGAAATAAATACAATCTCTGTGTCTCTTTAATGTCATATAGGTACTAAGATGCAGTAAAATAGCTGGTGTGAAGGTAGCAGAAATCACAGAATTAATTCAGAAAGCATTGGAAAATGACAAGCAAGCCAGGTGAGTAGGAAGTTTTATTTGAAAAAAACAACTTCTCATTCAGTTGATGTTTATATTTAAAGCACTAGATACTTGGGGTAATACCCATAACTGACACAGCAGTACAGTATTAGTGGGTACTGCATGGTTGAGGTGCCATCCTATGAGAGATGTTAAACCAAGGTCCCTTATGCTCATTTCTTGTCACTGTCTAGGTGAAGATTTAAGATCCCATGGCACTTACTAAAGAGTAGGAGAGTTCCTCTGGTACCATGGCCTTCATTCCCCCAGCTGAAGAAGAGTAGGAGAGTTTCCCTCAGTACCATGACCTACATTCCCCCATGAATAATTGAAGTCAATTTAACAGTGCCCCTCACCCCCAGATACTCCTTGAAACAAGCTTAGTGTGTTTAGTTAACATTGCTTAGTGTACTTTCCTAGTCAGAAAAAATACCCTGATATGTCAGAACCACCATTTTGCTGAGGCATTTTAGTAAATACTGCAGCTAAGGTGGGGAGAAATCTGTGCAAAATCTTAATTTCATGTTTGAAATCCTGCTGAAAACTATAGCATTCTTTGACCCACAGACTTCTTCTCTGTTGTCGAGGCATAGGTCAGGAAGCATAGGAAAACCAGGAGCAGTTCTAAAATTTGCAAGTAGCGTTTTATTATGATTAACAGTAATAGAATAAACAAAAATTATAAACAGCAAGTAAAGGCAGAAAGATAGTGAGAGGCGAAAAATCACAAGACCACCGGAGTGATCAGTTTCTAGGTCTCACAAGAACATTTGGATGCACAACCAGACTGACAAGACAGAAAAGGAAAGGATAAAACAGATCCTTGCATTTAAAGAGCAGCTTCGTACTTGCCCTCCCCCAAACATATATCAGAGCTGACCTGGCCCAGAGTTGCTTGCTATAAATAAATCCATGTATTTCTGCTGTTTTAAAAAGTTAAAACACTCGTAACTTGCTCCGAAGAGAAAACAAGCAAAATGGAGCCACTTCCTGAAAGTACTGACATGCCCCCACACTGGCACATTTTGTGAGCTCAGAAATCAAAGACTTCTGTGTGCGCGCCATTGAATTCAGTAAGGACTGTTTTTATATACATTTTAATACCATTTAGAGATCATAACAAATCAAAGTGACTGCTCGACTAATGGGATCAGTCCTCGTTTCTTACTGAAAGTGGTCTCTGATTTCGTACTGAATCAACCTAGACAACTTCCTGTGTATTGACTGGAGCATGCTAACAAAGGTGAGGTATTTTTGTTCCCTGCTTTCAGAATGTTTCTGTAGTTGCCATGTGTACTGCTTTCACATGGACCACTGTTTATACTTTCACTGAGCATTACAGTCTGGAAAATGTCTCTCTTGATATGGGGGTACTGCAGGGCATCCTATTATGATGTCATATCAGACTTTGATATCCTTCCTGGGTACTTTGTTTACCACTTGGGAATCGTTCCAAAGGTGTGGCTCAATGGAGGAGATATCCAGGATAAAGATAGAACAGTTTACTTACCATAACAATAGATCTTCAAGAGAATCTCCTCCACTGAGCCACACCGCACCTACCATCCTTCCTCCTTACTGAGGTATAAGTTGACAGGATTGTTCACTGCCTTTTTGGAGGTGTCCGTAAGGGCCTTATGTTTATTCTGTATTCCAGTTCCATGCCTCAATTTTATGCCTCTTCCTGGTTCGGTCTCCTTGTTCCTCCAGTGAGATACTCTCCAAACTTATCTGCAGAAAGGAACTGAGGAGTGGGCTGCCCATGTTTTATCGGCCTCAGTGTCGTATGTCATAATGGACGGCCCCAGCTAGCAAAAGTTTCAGAGTGGCCCTAACACCAGGGGCTTACAGTTCCAAAGGTGTGGACCAGTTGAGGAGATTCTGTTGAAGATCTACTGTTACAGTAAGTAATTGTTATTTCCTATATACCTGTAGGCCCAACACTTTGATGACCTGGAGTGTCTCATCTTGGTGACTGCTCCTCTTAATCAAGCCCTACTGTGGTGGTTGGACTGCTCCAGCATCAACACTGGATTCCCATTTCTCCGTCCCTCACCGCTGCTGGTGATAACAGTGGACACTTCGGGCTCCAGTTGAGGTGTCCGTCTCATGCCTTTCCAGACCCGGGTCCTTTCTAGGTCACTCTCCCTCCACATGAGCAATCTGGAAATGAGGGGTGTTCTACTTGTACTACAAGCCTTTGTTGTCCTTCTCCAGGACAGCCCCTGTTGATCAGGACAGACAGTATGTTGGTGATGTATTACATCAACAGACAAGGAGTGCACTTCTATCCTTTCTACAGGGAAGCAGTGAGGATCTGGTATTGGGCCGAGGAGAACAATATGTTCCTCTTGGTAGTCTTTCTGACTAGTACCATCAATGCACTGGCAGAACACTTCAGTCAGTCCTGGCTGCAGTCCAACAACCAGAAACTCCTGGACTATCGTGGACACCCTCTTCAGTCCTGGTGGTCATCTGGAGCTCTTTCTTTTTGTGTCTCCAACCCAAAACTTCAACATTGTTGCTTCCTCACTCCAGGGCCTTTAGGTTTTCGGCAAGATGTATTGGCTGTCTTCTAAGGGGAGGTTCCTGTACGCATTTCTTCCATTCCCTCTGATTCAGAGATTTCTGGCGAAGATGTCAGTGAAACAGGACACCCTAATTCTGGGGGCCCTATTCTAGCTGAGAAAGATTTGGTTTCCCCGCTGCAACAGTTGTCAATTGACCATCTGATCCCACTCCCTCTGTGAGCAAGACTCTTGTTGCAGTATCTCTGATTCCTGCACCTCCATGCTTGGCTTCTTAGGACATAGTGCTTTTCCGCTGTGGGGTTTCCCCTGTGGTTGCTAATGTTTTTCTGGCAGCTCGTAAGCTGTCCGCTAGGTACACTTAGTCTCAGAAATTGAAACGTTTCATAGTCTAGTGTGAACCTCTTGTAGCCTGGACCCTTTTACATGTCGAGAGAGTCTTGTTCTGGATTACCTTTTATCCCTGTCGGAGTTAGGCCTGTAGTACTCCCCTGTGAAGGTGTAGTTAGCTGCAGTCCCTGCCTTTCTTGCCCTCGTGGATGGTAAGATGGTTGCCCAACTTGAGGTGTCATGCAAGTTCCTTAGAGGCATCCTGCATATTCGTTGCCTGGTCTGCAGCCAAGTTCTAGTGTGGGTCCTTAGCATGATTCTGGAATCCCTTATAGTGCCTTCCTTGGAACCTGTAGGCACCTGTGACATGTGCTACCTGTCATGGAAGACACTGCTTCTGGTGGCCATCACTTCAGCAAGACAGATTTCAGAATTGCAAGCTCTGGTTGCAGAATCCCCTTAGCTTTTAAATGAAAAAGATTGGGTTGTTTTAAGGCTAATCCTCATTTTCTCCTGAAGGTTGTTTCTGGCTTCTCTCAGAATCAAACTATTAACATTTTAGTTTATTTTATTCCATCACAAATGGAGTGGAGATTTCCCTGTAAACAGGATGCTGTCTGACTCTGCACTGGTATGTGGATCATACTAAGGATTGTAGGAAATCCTCTCAGTTATTTGTATCTTTCACCCACCCCCACCCCATGATGGTGGGCTTTCTATTTCTAAGCAATGTTTTTCCACATTGTTGGCATTTTGTGGTGTTTTCTGTTACAGAAAGTACAGTGAGAAGCTTCTGGATCCTGTCCACTCCACTCCTGGCATGACCACTTCCATGGCTTGCTTCCACAGTGTGTCTGTCGCTGACATTTGTGCTTCTGCCACCGGGAGAACTGTTCACACATTCACCAAACGTTACAGTCTGGACATCGTCTCTTGTAGATCGCCCAGCTTTGGCCTTACTGTTTTGCAGGGCTGCTTAGGATCATACTGATCCATCCTACCCTCCCTCTGTGCTTATGGTACTGCTTGGAAATCATTTCCATGGTGTGGCTCAGTGAAGGGATATTGTTTCTATGGTGTGAATCAGTGGAGAAATAGGTCCTCGAAAAAGAATACTTAGCAGTAGATCTTTGCGAGAATCTTCTCCGTTGAACCACAGCTTACCCTTCCTATCTTTCCCCTTCTCTTCACAGGTGGTATTACTGGTAGTTTTGCCTCCTTTCACACTCTCTGTGCTCTTCCACAGCCCTTTTAGAGCATTTTATGATTCCATGCACTCTTCCCTATACCTGGTTTAGGCTCTGGTTTGCCTCATCCCTGCCGGTCTGATAATCCTCTAATCTTGTCTCTGGCGGGGAGCTGAAGTATGATGGGGCCTCACACATTATATAGGCGATGCCAACTTATGTGGATGTAGGTAGCCACAACATGCAAAAGTTTCTGGGTTGTCCTGGGCAGATGGCTTACGGTTAACATAGTGTGGCTGAATGGAGGAGATTCTGTTACAAACTGTTCTTTTGCTTTACAAATTGTTTTCATGTCTAGTGTGTTGCCTATACTGTGATTTTTGTTTTTTGGTTTTGTGTCACTTTAGACTGTTTTGTGTAAAAAAAAAAAAAAAAAATTCTACGAGGATATCACTCTCATAAGGCCACACATATGGAACTTACAGCCACCAGGCACTCAGACCACATGAAAAGTTTTGCAAGCAGTCAGCCAGGGCAGCACATGTCAGCGTCCACATAAATGTGGGTGGCCCCTCCTCTTCTCGGTTGTTTTCCCACTGTTGATTGGACTTGTCAGACAACTGTGGAAGCACTGCTGCAGTACCCACCATTTATTTATCTTACATCTATGAAAGTAATAACTTTTATAGCGATTTTTGACTATATGCATGTCGTCGAAAGAACCATCAAAACTGTTCTGATATGGTGAGTTCGTGGACAAGGTCTATGCTGGAGACTTCCACAATGACTGTGTCTGTTGCCTAGGCCTGGATCACAATGTGAAAGCCTGCGAAATTTGCTGGTGGTTTAACTTTGTAACCAGGCAACACCATAAAGGGGCCTTGGAGAAGTTTATTCTCCAAAAGACTGCAGCCAGAATGGAGAAGGAGCTTCGACAAAAGACAGCAGAATCACCGGACCAGTTGACCAAATTGTGATTGTCTAAATCTTAGGGAAAAAGGCATCAGAGAATCACAGGCACAAGCACCAAGACAAAGAAAAGGAGAAAGCCTCCCTGGTGCATTCCAGGTCACCCCATGCTCTTCAGGTACAACCTCTTCTTCAGCGCCATCTGGTCCAGCTGCCGCACCATCACCCCTCTCATCCATCAACAAAACACCAAGGTCGGGACTTGGCATTGGCAGTGCCAGGCCTATTACTGCTGGTATGTCACAGTCAATGTGGGGACTCGGCCTCCCATGTTGACTCCTCCCGTCATGACAAGCAGTCCTCTTACTTTTTTATAATATGATAAGATGCCTACTTCTTGGCCTCCCTGTTCCAGGGGGCCCGTCGATGGGGACTGTTACCCCACATTGATGCCGCAAGGTACTCCCTTGCCACAGCCACCTCCTGTGCTACCGTTGTCACCCCCCAACCCTGTTGACAAGTATGAGTACAATCCTGAATTTACAATGCAGGATGAGGATGAGTCTGAAGATTGTGCTGAGAGCCCCTATGAATGTGCCACCGTTACACTGTTTCCACATGCAGCGAGGGCTCTGTGGCAAACACACCATGATCCCCTCCAGAGGCTCCTACTTTCCTAACCACGATTCAGCAGTTGCAAGCTGCTGTGGGATTTTCCCTGGAGGAACAGGATACTACCAAAAAGAACTTGATGGACTTCTTGGATTTGCCCGAGTCTTCTACCACTGTGGTGCTTCCTCTGTTCCCTGCCTTAGAGGATGTCACCTTTGCTGCCTGGTACAGACCAGACAACATACCTGCTGTCCCCAGTAAGGCAGATAAAATGTAAAATGTATATGGCCCCTTCTAGGAAGCCTTTTTATGCCACACAACCTGAGACTAACTCAGTGGTCCTTAATGCTACCCAGGACTGGTCTAGGGCACCTAAGCACCTCAGTTCCCTCCTTCCTGATAAAGAATCCAGGAGGTTGGATGTCTTAGGCAAAAGGACATACACCTCTGCAACATTGGGCCTTCATATTGCCAGTTACCATGCTTACATAATGAAGTATCTGAACACCCTCTGAAGAAAGGTCAGGGCTACTACGCAAGCCTTACCCGAAGGTACCTCAAAACAACAGCTACTGAAAGCTCTCACAGCTGGGGTTGATGTGGGCAAGCATTTGCCCCACGCAGCTTATGATGTATCAGATGCTTCTGCCAGAGCTGCAGTTTCTGGCATCTGTCTCAGAAGATATTCATAGCTTAGAGAAGCAGGTTTTGCAAATGATGTGCAACAATCCATTCTTAACTCATCACCTTCATTTATTTTATTTATTGAATTTTTTGTTGACCCAGTAAACCCACTGGGCCTAGAAGTCCCTTTTTAAGGGGCGACCAGGGGGAGGGGGGATACAGATGGTAAGCAACTGAAATTGAACCAGATTAAGCTGTTGGTGGTATTTTGTTTAGTGAATGGGAGAAATTTGGCCAGGACACTGGGGAAATTCCCCTACTCTTTTTCGATTAGTACCATGGGATCTTTAGCATCCACCTGAACTACCACCAGTCCAGGCAGATGGGACCTCGGTTTAGCGACTCATCCGAAAGACGGCACCTCAGAAGTGCAGCATCCCCCTCATTCTGCACTACAGTGTCAGTATTGGGATAGTAACCCAAGTACCAGATGTGGGAACTGAACCCACAGCCTTCTGTTCTCCCAGCATCAGAGGCGAGTGTGCTGCCTACTAAGCCACTGACACTGTTTATTTATTTATTGATTGATTAATTGATTGAATTTTGTTGCCTGGATAGGACAACTGAGACTAGAAGTCCCTTTTTCAGGGATGACCTGGTTGGGGAGGGGGATACAGATGGTTACCAACTGAAATTGAACCAGATTAAACTGTTGGTGGTATTTTTAGTGAATGGGGGGATTTTTGCCAGGATACCGAGGAAATTCCCCTACTTTTGGTGGGGGGGGGGGGTGCTGTCTTCCCAAGATGGCAGATCCTACGGCCACTATGCAACAGGACAAGCAGGAGGAGAGAAGCCTAGCCCCGATCCTCCCTCAAACTGTGCCAGGGGCTGAAGACTTATGGGAACAATCTGTGGACTCTGTAGAACATTGTCCGCTGACAGCGAACTTGGTATTGGATGTTACAGCTTTTCTGGAAGCAGACACCTCTCTGCAGGACGCTTCGCAGCGCAAGAAAGCTTATCTTTTGGACTTAATTGCAGAGGAGGAAAATGCCTACATACAGGAAAAAGAACGGTTTTTTTTGCAGCTCAAGGTCCTTCACCCCTGCTTACCGATCTTCTGCATCCCCCAATGACTGCCCCAGAGTTGGTGGTAACAGTGACAGCATCACAACTACGGGAGGATATGGAGGGTAAGGCTCCATTTCCTGGAGCTGCTTCTTCAGTCCTGCTCCCATCCTCCTTACCTTCAGGGGACTGACAGGGGTGAGTGGAACACACATCCTTGCTTGCGCCAGCTAAACTTTTACCTCAGGTGGCAGTAGGCCTTGTACCCTCGACTCCAGGTACGCGCATGTGCGGGCATCAGATTCTTTCCCTGACACTGCAGAAGAAAGCACAACTGACATTGCTGCTGTTACGGGCAGGGTACAAACAAATAGACCGCTCCCACAGCATTCTTCTGTTAACTGCACACCTGAACCTTTACGCTTGACCTCCACAGAGTATACTCTGGTGGGTTGGTCGCCAGTTCGTGCCCCAGTTGAAGCAGGTTGGTCCAGGGATGATACAGGGCATTGGCATGCAGTGCCCCCCACCAAGAATCCACAGCTCCTATTTCCTGCCCAGACCTGACCCCAGGGGATAGCCAGACCCCCATTTTATATCACCACACTCTAGCTCCTGCTCTTTCCGTCTCTTCAGCAGTAACCCCAAGTACACACAATATATAGACTCCTGGGGCTGATGCCCGTCTGCAAGCAGAGATGGTAGGTACTCCTATGCAGGCAACAGGTCTGAGCCTACATACTGATACTACGCCACCTCCACCACTAGTTACACCTGGGGAGGTCGGCTGCATGCCTATACAGTTGGCATACCCTCTCTCTTACAAACAGAGCCCTGCACTCCCAGTACCGTCTGAGACTGTACCCCTTTCCTGGGCTGATACAGTGGAGCATTCGGAGGCAACTCCCCCCCTCCACTGTCCAACCTTCAGTTGTGCCGGCCCCTCATCCTCTGCTCAATGATGGAACTATTTTAAACAAAAGGATGCATTTCCCTCTGCCCCCCAGCACTGGCTCAATGCCATAATGCAGTGCACCTCCTATATAAGGGTGGCTTAGAGGAACCCCGGACCGGACCTGTGTTGGCGGGGCTTTGTTAAAGGAATCTTTACAGGTGACACCAGCTGAACTTTGCACATTGCTCCACTCTACACTGGATGGTTACTTTGACCTAAGCTTTCGAACCCTGGCTTACCTGGACTGCTTTTGGTCACAATATAACTATCTGAAAGATGCTCCTTTGTGGCTGCCTTTTCAAGCACTTCCCCTCACGAAACCTGTGGTCTGGACTTTTAATGGTTATGTTGCAAAATGAAGGGGACCAAGTATAAGATATTCATTACTGGCTGGCACAGAGATGTGAAGTCTTGGGGGAACCTGAACCCATCTTAGATTCAGAATGTTTTTGGACTGGCCATTGGAGGTTTAAGATTAAACTCAGACATGCATCCTCCAGCCAAATGCACATCCCAATTGTCTTTTTCATTGGTTGGGATAGAGCACAGTGCTTCTGTCCAGAACAACAAAAGAGATGTTTTCGATGTGGTGCAGACCCTCACTTGAGCAACGCCTCCGATACCTTCCGATGTAATCTGTTCCTGTCTTTGGGCCATGCGAGTTCTCAGTGCTCTAATGAGTTATGCTGCAACATGTGGGACATTCTTACCGACATTGCCAATAGGTAACCCATAATAAAGCAGAGGATAACACAGAGGAGGTTTTGCTGGACAACGCCAGACAACAGGTCCAACAACGTCAAAGACGGGTCCTAGTCCATCAGGAGGACATGCAATCAGTCAATACTACAGTCCCACCACCGCTTCAGAGCTTGCCCCTGGTTGGCGCCTAACTACCTCTTCAGAATGCACCTGTGCTGGATGACATGCAGTAAGATATAGCTCCCTCTCAACAAGAGGCGATGCAGACTGTACAGACAGAGCCACCTGCTCCAGTTCAGATGAACATGCCTCCACTTGACCAGCTACTGGCAAGTAGGAAATGCTCTCTGCCATCAAATCAAAAGGTCAAACTTTCGGGTCAACCACAAACAGCTGGCTCCCTGTCCCACTTGACAGCTGGTTCAAGGCTCTTGCCTCTCTATCACAGGATCGGGAGATGGTGGGGGGGACTGTGATACTTCCTCTTGTCCATCCTCTAGACCAGTGGCCACAGCGGACATGGACAAGGAGATGGAACCCTCATGGGTGGCACCTCCAGTAAAGTCCCAGAGAAATTAGGAAAGACGACCAGAAGCAGCCAAGCAAAGAAAGACAGAGTATAGTTCAATCAACAGGGTGTACAAGATTTCCATACTCCTTTTTCTCGATGGCACTTCTTTTTCTTCTAGCCACAGTGAATGCCAGTAGCATCAAAGCAGCCAATAGGCACTATTCGCTGTTTATGCTGCTTTTTAGCCAGCCTGGGAGTGGGTCCCAAGATGACAGCCTGGGTAAAGAATTTGCTGGAGAATAGGACACAGAGAGTTATAGTAAATGGAGTCTACTCAGAAGAAAGGAGGGTTACTAGTGGGGTACCGCAGTGTTCAGTATTAGGACCGGTCCTCTTCAATGTCTTTATAAGTGACATTGCAGAAGGACTGGAAGGAAAAGTATGTCTCTTTGCAGATGACACTAAGATCTGCAACAGAGTTGATGCACAGGGTGGGGTGGAAAGGATGAGAAGGGACTTGGCAAGGTTAGAGGAATGGTCAAATGTATGGCAGCTTAGATTCAATGCTAAGAGTGCAAGGTAATGCACCTGGGAAACAAAAACCCAGGGGAAGAGTACACAATGGGGGGTGAGATACTAACAACAACAGGAATGGAAAGGGACCTGGGGGTAGTCATATCAGATGACCTAAAGATGGGCAAGCAATGTGACAGGGCAGCAAGGAGGGCTGGGGGGATACTGGGATGCATAGGGAGAGGCATCACCAGTAGAAAACAGGAAGTTATTATCCCTCTGTACAGACAGCTGGTGAGACCCCATCTGGAGTACTGTGTGCAGTTCTGGAGACCCAGTTTCGCAAAGACATAGACAGGATGGAAGCTGTCCAGAGGAGGGCAACTAAAATGGTGCAGGGTCTGCACCAGAAGTCGTATGAAGAGAGACTTAAGGAGCTTAATATGTATAGCCTCGAGGAAAGGAGGGAGAGGGGGACATGATAGAAACTTTCAAGTATCTCAAGAGAATCAACAAAGTCAGAAGGTAGCATCTTTCAAAAAGAAAGTGTGCAAGAACAAGAGGGCACAATTTGAACATAGAGGCGGCTCAGAGGTAATTTAAGGAAGTATTTTTCACAGAGAGGTTGTGGATGCATGGAGCGGCCTTCCGGAGGAGGTTGTGGAGTCAAAATCAGTGGGGGAATTCAAGCATGCATGGGATAGTCATAAGGCAATTCTGGGGGGTTGGGGTAGGAAGAAGTAGGCTGCTGGTTAACTAGGATCTGCAGCTTATCCAGTAGGTAGGGAAATGGGCAGACTGGGTGGGCCAAGCGGTCCTTATCTGCCGTCAAATTCTATGTTTCTATATGTTTCTTTGTTTCTGACTTGGCTCGTGACATTATCTTACAAGAGACTAGATTGACAACTTGTCGTGACATTGTGCAGACAGAAAAGCACTGGAGTCGTGGTCCCTACTGTTGGTCGGTTGGGACCGACACATGTGATGGGGTGGACATATTGTTCAGGGGTTGTGATTTTACACTACAGACCTTAGTGGACATTGCTCTGGGACGGGCCCTATTACTGAATGTCCTATATCGGGGCTACACACTACAGTTCATTAGTGTATACGCATCCCAGTCAAACTATGAGTGGACCTCTTTTGGGAGATCCAGCCCTATCTCTGTACTTCTGCCCTGTCCTTCTATGTATGGATTTTAATGTTAGTCTGGATACAATGTGCCCCCAGTCTAAAAACCTATTGTGATGCATATGCCTTGAAAAAGATAGTTACGGATGCCTCCCTTACAGATGTCTTCCGTGCTTCTGTTCCAGCAGGTGGTTGTACGTACCATCGCTCTACCCTAGCTACAAGAATTGATTATTTCAGTCTGTCCAACTACACATAGATTTGGTCTCACTTTTACCGCTTGTGACGTCCAATCACAAAATGACCTTGACGGGTACTTTTCTGACCACCCCCACCCCTAGGACAGGCAGGGGCTTTTGGACACTGAACAACTCCTTGTTGACAACTGCCCAGAATAGTGCCCAGATTCCAGATTTTCTAAGAGCCCGCCAAACATTGATGTGTATGACGGATGATCTAGGACGGTGACTGGTGGGATTCCACTAAAGAGGCCCTAAAACGGTTGATAACGCTATCCGGCCATTGAAGGAGGTCGCAGTATCCGGAGTACTTGTCCCTCCGGATGCAACTCACCGAAGCCATCTCCCTCATGAATGAAACAGATGGGGATTATAGCCAGATGATATCTAAGCTTAAAACACAGATGTGGCAATTGCATTATGATTGCATCATCTCTTTACGATTAGAACATCAGCTGGGACACAGCATATGAGAGCTGTAAAACAAGGGTAAAGAGACAACTTATAACTCAATTGGAACTGGATGATTGCTATTTTACGTCAGATACCCCTGGAACTTGAGCAAGGGCCCAATCCCATTCACAGGACATGTTTGGGGCTCCAGGGGAAGGGCTCTCTGCACGACTTTCCTTTCATCAGTACCTATCCCACCGATTTCAGATTCCTTGACCCAGAGCTGGACACACTCTATCACAGAAGTGGAAGTCCATGACTCCATCACTAACATACATTCCAGTACTGCACCCGACCCAGATGGGCTTACATCTGAATTTTTTAAATCTTTCCAGGGCCCTGACGGAAATACTGACGGTGGTATTTAATGAGGTCCTCAAGACGGGGAATCCCTTTTCCTCATTTACAGAGACCTCTTCGATCCTGTTGTATAAGAAATGGCATGAAACAGATCTGAAGAACTGGCGACCCCTCTGCCTTTAAAATTCTGACCTTAAAGTTTTAATGACTGTTTTGACCAGGCGCCTAGCCCCACTAGCAGCAGAGGTTATCTCCCTGGTACAGTCTTGTACAGTATTTAGCAGAAACATTGCACATAACCTGCTTTTGCTTTGGGAGATTGTCAGCTTGAGTGGAGAGGGGGACACCTCGGGATACCATCCTGATGCTGGACCAAGAGAATGTGTTTGATAGGGTCACACACAGCTTTTTGTTTGAAACACTGGAACATTATCATGTCCTGGCTCAGTTTATTCACTGGCTCTGGGTTTTGTATACATCAGCTTCTTTGCTCCCACTGATTAATGGTCACGTTGGAAGCCACATCCCATTGATGAGGGATGTTCGACAGGGATGTCCAGTGAGACCCTTGTTGTACACTTTCTGTATTGATCCAATTCTTCGGAAACTACAACTCCACACACACATCCAGGGTTTATCTACTAGTCATGGGACTGCCCAGATCAGAGTGATGGCATATGCCGACTGTGTCACCCTTTTTGTGAATGATGAGACATCAGGCAAGCTGGACCGTGACCTTTTTTTCTTCATTTACCTCTTTTTCAGAGGCTACTCTGAATCTGCAGAAATGCCAGGGATTGACAGTGGTACTTCAGTAGGGCATGTATCTGCGATAGGTGGGATTGATGGGTCTTTCTCCAGGTTAAAAATCCTAGGGATTACTTTTGGGTGTGGGGACATGGCTATTTGGAATTGGGAGGAGAAAATTACAGACTGTTCTGAAATTATCCAGTATTGGAAAGGTTAGGTACAGATGAAAAGAAGGAAAGTGTTGATTGTGAAACGATTTGTTATGCCTCTCTCTTTACATACTTGAGCATGGTGTACCCTATTCCAAAGTCATTGAAAGTACGATTTTATTGTTTTGTTTTTTTCAGTTGATATGGCGGAGTATACTGAACCCCCTTAGACAGAATATCCTGTACCTCCCCATAGCCAAGGGGGCTTAAATATGATTAACCCTTTGGTTTTCTTCTTTAGCCAGTTTATGGCATGGAACTTTGTGCCCTACTCCTCTTGGCTCCCAGGACTCTGGTTTCCCTAGTTCACCCCATGGATGGAATTGTTATAGCTCGATAAAGAGAAGAGCCCCATTCCACATTCTTTGTCTCGCCATCCTAGCACCTATGTGTGCACAATTGCTGAGAAAGTGAAACGGTGGTCGATTAACCCAATGGGCCTACGGACATCATCTTTACGGCATTTATATGCCACTTTGATGACAACCCACTTCACGGACACCCCAGATTTTCCGGAACTCTTGGCCTTGACCCACTCAGGTCTGTGCCATTCCTTATTGGAACCTAGAACCCCTCCTAAGATGTGGGAGGTGCTGTGGCTCAGCAGCCAGCCACGGCCATCTCAGTGTGAAAGCAAATGCTAAACAAAAGTCTACAGGAATGAAATTGCCCCAGAGCGGGTTGTGAGGCAGCTTTGGAGAGTATATCGCACTTCTTTTTGACCTGCCCAAATGTTTGCGCTTTCTGGTCCCACCTGGCCTTGACCTGGGGGGATGGTGTGTGGACCACCATAACTTACAGGGATGTAATCTTTGGAACACCCAAGACCACACCAGCGTATGATCCCGGTATGCTTCGACTCATCTTGACCAGTATTAAATATTACCTCTGGCACTCTAGGTGCACTTATTTGTTTCAACAAGACTATCTCTCTGCAGGTTCTGCTCCACCTTATTGAGACAGACCTTCGCTCACTGTTCTGGAAGGACGAACATAAATTATCTCCATCGGCCTCGGGGCTAGATGGCAGCACGTTGTCCCTATCTCATGAGATATACAACTTATTCTTCCTTTTCTTTTTATAAGGTATTTGCTGCCAGTTATTCCTGTCCATTTTCAGGATCTCAGGATTGGATCTTGCAGAACAGTTTGTTTTGTCATATTGGTTCTTTAGTTTAGCATTTCCCTTTTTTTTGGGCCTTCACTGCATTGGACCACGCTCTCCTGTATAAAGCCCCAATAAGGTGTTTATTTCACTGATACAATGGTCTATTTTCGTCTTTTATAGACAACACTTTTCAGGTGCCTTCACATAAATGAAACAAAAAAAAGAAACAAAATGTTATACCCTCTCTTTGTCTCTGTACGTGTGGTAGGGCTCCAATTTGCCGATTACTGTATGCCATACTCATTATGTATTCTTTGTTACATTTGTCTTTCTGGTTTTTGCTTTTCACCTCTTAATGCTTCCTCTTTCACCCCTACCCATTATTTCCTTTCCTGTAGGTTAATATTGGTTTAAGTTTTCTGTATTAATGTTGTTTCTTTTTTTTTCCAGGGAAGTATATGGTCATGACAAATGAATGCACCATTATCTACCTGTTTTTTTTTGCTTGTTTTCTCTATTAAAAACTTCCCCTACTGTTTTCGAGAAGTGTCAGGGGATCTTTAACGTCCACCTGAGCAACCACCAGAGCAGGCAGATGGGACCTTGGTTTAATGTCTCATCCAAAAGACAGCATCACCCTCGTGATGCACTACAGTGTCAATATTAGATTTTTATCCTACGTGCCTGGTGTGGGGCTAGAACCCACAACCTTTTTGATCTTCCAGCCTCTGAGGCGAGTGTGCAACCTGCTGAGCCACTGATGGTGCGGCACCTTCATGGCAGCTCTCTGAGAGTTCCACCCCTTTTGCCCTCTGTACCCTTAACGCTGCATCCTGGGCCTTTCTAAGCAAAAATGAAGCCATATGCACCACACCATAAATAAATGCAAATACCTCATGAACCATATGTGCTACACAGAGAGTATGAGTGGCAAACGTTCAGCACAAAATTACCTTTCTAGTGGTGGTATGCAATCAATTCTAAGCAATTTGGATTTTTTTTTATACTAGCCAGAATATCCCCAGAATGACTTTTTCCCCAAATAAAAAACATATACACCATACCGTAAACAAATGCGAATACCTCGTCATGAACCATAACTGCTTCACACAAAGTACGAGTGGCATGCAATCAATTCTGAGCAATTCATTTGTTTTTTATACTAATTGAAATACCTCCAAAACTGATTTTATTGTAAATTTAAAAAAACAATGTAAAGCTTTTTTTTTTTGTAGAAAACCTGCAACATATCAACACCAAATTATATATCCATACATGATAAGCAAGTAGTTAAGTACCAGTATGTGACAGGGTTGAATACGGCCCTGTCCCAGTTGTTATGGAGAAAGAGTTTAAATGCAAGAATCTGTTCTATTCTCTCCTTTTCTGTCTCTTCTCTTTCTGGTTGTGCAACCAAATCTTCTCATGAGACCTAGGACTTGATCACCCCGACGGTCTTGCAGTTCTGTGCCTCTCGCTGTCTCTCTACCTTCACTTGCTGTTCTGTCCTTTCTCCCCCCCCCCCCTTGCATATCTGCTGGTATAAAAATATATGCAAATCATTTTGTGGAAATGTAACTGATACCCTTTGTTTAAAACTATGTATAGTTATACTGTTGAAATGATTGCAAAAACTGGAATTCAAGGGGTTAACCTGAAATGCAGTGGTTTAAGCCTTTTGCAAAGATGTAAACAAGAGGCCAGTTTTGGATCACCATGTTCTTTTTGCTGCACGTGCTGAAACTGACAAGAACACCATGTGAGAAACATGCTGTTGTCTTAACGAGCTCCTGCACAGACTTATAAAAAAGAGCTGCAGTGTTTTGCAAAAGGGGAAATACTGAATGAGATTTAAAATTGAGAAGAAAAATTAGACTGCCTTCTATATTTGTACTGCCATTGTAAATGGCTATTTTGAAAAATTTTTTTTTTATTTTACTGGTAATAATAAAACACTTGTGAACTTTACAACTGCACCTGGTTTTCCTATGCTTCCTGACCTGTGCCTCGATGATACCCTAGAAATACTTAAATAAGCCCAAAGTTGATTGGCTGGCTAAATATATATACATCCAAACTGTCTCCTGGAGGGACTGTGAATGAGTTGGTGCCATCTACAGAAGTCTACCAGAGTGAAATGGGGTGTTTTCTGCTGCCACCTACAGACATTTATTGGAGTGAATGAGAATGTGAATTGCCACATTCTGAGGGCAGAAATTATTTGGTCATGAGGTCCAAGAAACTTTGAAAGATGTCCTGACCTCTGGTAGGACTTTGAATTCTGTACACACCCTTTACCATACCCAGCCAAGGGATAGGCGCTGGGGCAGTTTCCATCAACAGCAGGGCAGGGGCAAAGGAACAGGGGCCTTGACAGTCCCTGGTACAATCCCATGTGCCCACTCAAAAGCAACTAGAGGTGGTGGAGCTGGTGGCGTCGCCACCACTGGCTCAGCCTGACTCCTTATACACCTCCCCAATCTCCTTTACCTCTGTGGCAGGGTTGAACAAGGCCCTGGCTCATTTGTTATGCCAAAAGAGTTAAATGCAAGGATCTGTTCTAGCCTCTCCTTTTCTGTTTCTTGTCTGTCTGGTTACGCATTTTCTTATGAGACCTAGAAACTGATCACTCTGACAGTCTTGCGATTCTCCGCCTCTCACTGTCTCTCTGCCTTCACTTGCTGTTTCGGTCTTTTCTTCCCCTTTGCATATCTGCAGTTATAAAAATATATGTGAAACTTTGTTTGAAACTGTATATAGTTCTACTGTTGAAATGATTGCAGAAAGCAATTTGGAATTTAGGGGGTTAACCTGACATGCAGTTTGAGCTCCCCTCAGGCTTGTTTGCAAACTCTTCTGCAGAGCTGTCAGCAGGAGGTCAGTTGTGGGCCACCATGTTCAATTTTATTGCACCTGCAAATAAACTGACAAGAACTCTCACACATTTTCTAAGAAACAGTATGTTCTGTTAACAAGTTCCCAGGCAAAGACATAAAAAGAGCAGCAATACATTTGTTAGAGAGAGGGAGAGACTGAAACTTGGAATTGGAGATACCCTCAGACGAAGGACTTTGTTTTCTCTGTTTGTACTGCCTTTGTAAATAGTTATACTGAAGAATTTTTATTTTTTATTTTACTGTTATTGATAATGATAAAACGCAACTTATGAATTTTGTAATTGCTCCTGGTCTTCCTATGCATCCTGACCTGTGCCTTGTTGACAACCTCCAGGGGTGGTTGTAGGGGTCGACTCTCCCTTCATTTAAACTAGTGGAGCGAGGTGACTACAGCTGCATGGGTTCTGGTGATTATTGAAAAGGGGCCTGCTCTGGCACTTCTGGACAATCCTGCAAATCATCCCCCACTTGTGACAACATATCCTCCAGGGCACCTGCCTCTGTTGCTGGAAGAAATACAGATTCTGCTTCAGAAATGGGCCATAAAACCGGTCCCTCTAGAGCAAAGGAACACAGGGTTTTACTCCAGGTGCTTCCTTGTCCCGAAGTGGACAGGAGATCTGATTTCAACTTCTTCATTGAATACAAGAAGTTCCGAATAGTTACTGTGCAGGGTCTCCTTCCATTACTGCAAACGTGGGATTGTATATGCTCCCTGGATATGAAGGATGCGTACCTCCATATCAAAATCCAGAAACCTCACAGAAAATACTTGAGGTTCCTGTTTCAAGGGGAACATTACAACTTCAGAGTTTTGCCCTTTGGCTTGTCTTCTGCACTTCTGGTCTTTACCAGCTGCTTTGCAGTTGTGGCAGCAGCCCTTCGCAGGGAAAAAGTGCATGTTTTCCCTTATCTCAACGATTGGCTCCAGAGACCAGCTGTTGAAGACCTTGGCTCGAACTAGACAGCTATTCGATGCCTTGGGGATGACAGAATACAAAATCAGTGTTGACACCCTGCCAGCGACTGCAGTACATAGTCGCAGTCCTGGACACGGCCCAGGGCTCAGCATTCCTCCGTCTGGACAGGGTCAACTGTCTGATTGCCCAAGCACAAATAGTGCATGACAGCCATTCTGTCTCAGTAAGGACATTTTTGTGCCTTCTGGGGCTCACAGTGCAGTCACTGTCACAGTACCATTGGCCAGGCTGCACATGCGAATTCCCCAGTGGACCCTAAGAGTCCAGTGGGATCAGCTCACAGCTGACCTAGAACAGATGGTTCTAGTCATATCCTCCGTGCATATAGTGCTCAGATGGTGGATGGAACCCAGCAACCTGGTGAAGGAGTTCTGTTTCTGATCCCCCTTCCCTCTTCAGATCCTCACCATGGACGCTTTGGGGCTAGGGTGTGCACTTGGGTTCTCATCAGACATGGGGCACGTGGACTACCAGTAGAGAGCACCCTCACATCATTGTTCTGGAAATATGAGAGCCATTCTGTACAAACACTAGGCTTTCCAGAACCACTCGGCCCCAGGTCCTTTGCTAATACAGACAGACAAGATCAGTGTGATGCACTACATCAGCAAACGGGGTGGGGGAGGGCTCATTCCTATCCACTGCTTGTGGAAGCCATGAGTGTTTGGTACTGGGTTCTGGAACAGTCTAGACCTAGCAGCAGTACATGTTCCAAGCATCCAAAACGTCTTGGCAGACAAGCTGAGCAGGTCACAGTCCAGGATGCACGAGTGGGAACAGTTGACCTCCGTGGTCGAGGACCTGGTGGCAGCAGCGGCTCTAGCCACAAATGGTTACCAGGGCACAGCTGGGGCACAACAGATGGCAGCCAGGGCACTGATATATTGTTACTATGGGGGAAGCTCTGCACCAACTGGGGCACCAACTGGGGCACAGCATTTTTTTAACGGGGCATGTGCCCTGGCGGGCCCTGGTGTAGAGCCGCCACTGCCTGGTGGAATGATAGGGTTGTCCAGAGTTAGACCTTTTTACTTCTCCACACAGCGCAAAACTGACGCTTTTCTGCTAGTTCACTCCAGGGCCTGGAGTTTTCCGGCAAGATGCATTGTCCCTCTCTTGTAAAGGGAGGTTTCCGTATGCCTTCCTTCCCTTTTCTCTAATTCAGAGTAGTACTAAAGCTGAAAATGGAGGGGGCAACTTTAATACTCATTGCTCCCCTATGACCTCGGCAGATCTGGTTCCCTCTGCTGTAGCAGCTGGCAGTGGAGTCCCCAGTACCTCTGCCCCTGTGCAAGGGTCTACTGTCACAGCAGCAGGGTATGCTTGGCCATCCAGGCCTGAAGTCTCTCCATCTGCACGCATGGCTTCTAAAGACATAGCCATAGCTCGCTTTGGGGTGCCGTGAAAAATGGCAGATGTTCTGAAGACCTCTAGAAAACCATCCACCAGACATACTTATTCCATGATGTGGAAGCGGTTTGCTTTATGGATCACTTCTCATCATCTGGATCCCTTTACTTGTCCAGTTAATCAGATTCTAGACTGCAGTATTCCTCTATCAAAGTGTGCCTGGCTGCCATATCAGCTTTTTATGTGCCTATAGAGGGCCGTTCAGCTCCTAAGCTAGAGACAGCCCATACATTCTTACGAGGCATTCTACATCTAAAGTCTCCTATCCAAAATCCAGTTCTGGCTAGGGACCTGAATTTTGTTTTGGAAAAGCTTACTTTGGCTCCTTTTGAGCCAGCTGCCACTTAAGTGGTACGCTTTCTCATGAAAAGCATTATTTTCAGTTGCATTCACTCTGCTCAAAGGATTTCAGAGCTACAGGCTTCAATGTGTGAGCCTCCTTATTTAATTTTCCACAAAGACAGGATGTCTTTACATACTAATCCTAACTTTCTCCCAAAGATGGTGTCTGCATTTACTTTAAAGTCAAACCATCCAGCTGCCAATGTATTATCCAGAGCATTCTGATCTAGCGTAAGCACTGCTTCATATTCCAGATGTGCATGGAATACTCTGGTACTGTATATAACATATAAAGAACTGCAGAAAGTCCTCACCGATTTTTGTTCACCTCTGCAAAAGAGGGTGCTCCAGTTTCTAAACAGTGCCTGTCCAAATGGTTAGCAAACTGTTATTAACTTTTCGTTACAGGAAGTATGGTAAGGAACTTCCAGGTGTGGTTCGGGGTAATTCTTCTATAGGCATGGTCATCTCTGTTACTTGTTTTAGAAATGTGTCTGCTGCAGAGATCTGTGCAGCTACTACCTGGAGAAGTGTCCACACCTTCACTAAACACTACAGTCTGGACATTGTGTCTCATCGAAGAGCTGGCTTTGGCCTAGCTGTATTGCAAGGCCTACTTTCAAAAGCCTGTACATTCCAGCCACCAAGACTTTCAGCTTTCAGTACTGCTTGGTAATCATTCCATAGGTGTGGCCTGATGAAAGAGATTCTTTTGAAGAGCTGCTGTTACGGTAAGTATGTAACTGCTCTTTTCCTCACAGCCCTACCACATTTGTTAATGGTTGAGGATAGTAATGACAGATAGGGCACCTAAACAGGAATGTTGCTCCAGCACTGAGGTTGCATCCAACCACCACTTCTCTCTGAGCAAGTGTTCTGGCTCCGGGCTGTCTTGCACCTGGGAGAAGGGGCAGTCCTCCTGTTGTGGCAAAAATAAATGATCCCAGCCCTGCTCACACTCAGCATGGGGTTCCAGGGATTGTTTGACCTCAACCTCTTTTCATAAAAATATATAAAGAGAAGAAAAAGGCACTGGTCAAGGTTGAACTCATGCCACTCTGAACTGAGGCAGTTTATGTCAGTGGGCCCAGAATCTTCAGTCATTCCCGTTGATGCAAAGGATTTTCTGAGGCCTGCTGGTCCAACTCCTCCATTCTCGAGCTTCTCTCTGCCTGCTGGGCAGCCTTCAGGTGAGCAGTTGGTTTTCTGGGCTGCTCTTATGGAGCAGTGGATGCAGCGCATTTTGAAGTTGGTGGTGCCGCTGTCCATGCCAGCCTCAGTTTTGGTGACCCCATTATTGCCAGAGCCAGCGCTGGTTCTGCCTTTGATGCTGTCAATGTTGGTGGCTCTGGCAGTGGTTCAGGGGCCTTCAGTGTCTCCATGTACTCAGTGGTAGACTCTGAGAGTAGATGTGAACTGTGTACTAGTAATGGAACTGTGGTTAAAAGTAAGTCGCCTCTCTATTTGGAACATGCAAAGAAGAAGCGTGAATACTAGTGCTGTGTGGAATTTTTTAAATTCTGGCGGAATTAAATTTTGCAGAATTTTCGAAATGCTGCCTAATTTTGCCAGAAACAGAGTGGTGGAATTCCGCGGCAGAAAAATACAGAATGAGTTTTTCCGCAAAATTCCATGGATCTCAATATTTTCCATGGAAATGGTTGCAGAATTATTTTCTGCAGGAAAAAATGCTATTTCACAGAATATTATTCTGCAGATTGCAGCAGGTGGAATTCCACAAAGAACCAACAAAATTCCGGCAGACGTTCCACTGGCAGAACGGTCATTCCAAGCTAATTTCACCTGCAGAAATCTGCATTCCGCACAGCACCAATGAATACACCTTATTGTCCTTCAGAGAAGTTGCTTTTCTGTCAGAGCAGTACCTTTTCCAAAGGCAAACTGAAATATGCATGACTCAGTAAAGTCGGTTTTCTGTTTTTGTGCAGAGTTTTTGTTGCACAGGTTTGTTAATTGTAACACAGGTTGGATAATTGTAAGGACATGCATTATAAATCAAGACTAGTTCTGTGAGAAAGAGATAGACATTTGATAAGGGTTACAGCATAATATATAATTGTAAGATCTGGAAATGGCAACTTCTGACTGTAATAAAACTCATCAAAAAAAGTATATTTTTTTTGTTTAACACAGGAAAAGAGGAGAGAAGTTTGGTTTTGCGGAGTCTCTGCCAAACCAGAGGATTACAGCTCTCCGGATGGATGTGACACCAATAGATACAAGTGAGGTAGAAGACACAGCTAAAGAGGTCATTGAAAAGGCTGAACCACCACTGGAAGTGTATCCTTTACATTATTATACAGTCTATGGGAAAAATCCAGAAAACTGATTGGCTGAGGAAATGTCTGACATGGCATGGTACCCCCGTATAGCACCATGAGGCTGAGGCTGAGCTGATTACTAAGAGTATCCATATGGCAGTGCTTGGAGTCTGCTGTATAATCTCAGTGAAGGTATTCCTTTATGTAGCATATCTTGGGATAGCATCACTTCTGAGGTGGTTGAAAACATTTCTGCTGTGCTTTACCTAAGGAGTGACTATATCTTGTGATATGCCACCCCTGAATATGTTTATAGAGAAGAATGCATAGGCAACTGTGCGTTATGAAGTTCTCTTTTACACACCCAATGTGTGTGATGTCCCACAAACCTTAAGAGGGAACCGTAAGAGGTTTATGTGGACATTACACACCGAGCTTATGTTTTATTTTTTATAATAACTGGTGCCAGGAACATAGAAATGTGCCTGAAGTCAACTGATAAAGCAGAGTTCCTGTCATGGGTCATTGCCTCGGGTGTGAATCTGCCGGCCCAGCTTTTACGCACCGTAGACGGACCATTCATCCAGCCTGTCTGTGATTGGTTGGGGGTTGTCTCAGGAAAAAGTCAATAACTGCCAATTCTTTCTGGACAGAGTATCCTCCATTTGAAAGGCTATTCTGCCAGGGGTCAGAAGTAGCCTGATGGAGATGGAGGAAGACGCTCCTTGGGTTTGGGTTGAGTTTCAGTTGGTTTTGATGGAAGATGTTCCAGTATGATCTTGAGTTTGTGCCCCAACTGCTGTGAGTCAGACCCTGGTCCTACATAGTTGGTAGTGGGCTACCGGGAGGCTTTGAGTCTGATTATCACTAGCATCATCCAGAGTTCCTTTTCCGAGGGGTCTTTTCCTAGTGCCCTTAAAAGGCAGTGGTGAGACTGCTTCTAAAGAAGCCATTGCTAGACCTGGAGGTGCTGGCAAATTACAGACCTGTTTCAAACCTTCCCTTTCTAGGGAAGATGATCAAAAAGGTGATGGTGGTGTGGCTTGGGGCCCATTGTGAGAATTTTGACATCTGTGAGCCATGGTTTCCATTCTTGCCACAGCACCGGGACTGCACTCATTAAGGTGTTTAATGACTTGTCACTGGCAACAGATGGGGGAGAGATCTGCACTTGCACTCCTTGACCTCTCATCAGCATTTGACACCATGGATCTTGGGGTATTGATAGAATGCCTTGTTGAATATGGGGTCTCATCAAAACAGTGTTACAGTGCTTTGAGTCCTTCCTTACTAGCAGATCACAAAAAGTTGTGATAGGTATTTTGTCATCACAGCCGAGAGCGGTTAGCTATGGGGTTCTGCAGGGGCTGGTTCTGTCTCCCCTGTTATTCATGGTGTATATGTTAGGATGGGTCATTAGATAATATGGTTTGAGTTTTCACTGCTAAACAGATAGTACTCAACTGTACCTGTCTTTTACACCTGACGAGCAGAAAGTGGTCTCAGTGTTGAAGCAGTGGCATCAGGATATCACAGATTGGATAGCTTCTAGCTGGCTGACCTTGAACCCAACCAAGACAGAGTTGTTACTAGTGGAACTACATCATCAGGGTGCATGGCAGCTAAGTGGGCAACTGTCAGGGTTTCTTCCTTGAATAGTATGCCCATAATAGCTATGTATAGGCTGAAAACCTAGGAGGCATTGTGGACTTGGATTTGACCATCCAACATCATGTGTCTGCTGTTGTCTGCAGTGGATTTTTTCAATTAAGAAATATCGTTCCGATCAAGCCGTATCTAGAGCCCAAGGACTTAGCATATCTAGAGCCCAAGGACCTAGCATCCCTGTTTCATGCCTTTTTGACTAGGCTACTGTAAAACCCTTTACCTAGGGCTGTCACAGAAGTTGGTGCATTGCCTACAGCTCATGCAGAGTGCGGCAGCCAGGATGATCTCTGGATCTTCCTAGTCTGACCATATAACACCTGCGGTGCAGCGGCCACACTGGCTTCCAGGTAGGTGTCTCACCACCTTCAAGATCTTGTTGTTAACTTAATGGGGTCTGACTACCTTAAAGACCAGTTGATGACCACCCACGAGGAAAGAGACCTGAGAGTAATCCTATCAGATGACCTAAAGATGGCCAGGCAGTGCAACAAGGCAGTAGGGAGGGCAAATGAAATGCTGAGGTGCACAGGGAGAGGTATCACCAGCAGAAAGATGGGGTGGTGTTGCCTCTCTATAGATTGCTGGTAAGACGCTGCCTAGAGTACTGTGTCCAATTGTGGAGACCACATCTCCGGAAGGACCTAAACAGAGTGGAGGCAGTTCAGAGGAGGACAACTAAAATGGTGCAGGGTCTGTATCAAAAGCCCTTTGAGAAGAGACTAAAGGACCTCAATATGTACACTCTGGAACAGAGGAGGGAGATGGGAGATATGATAGAGACCTTTAAATATGTCACAAGAGTAAATACGGTAGAAGGGAGAAGTATTTTTCAGAAGAAAAGGTGCTCAAGAACAAAGGGATATGCTATGAAGCTGGAGGGTGGTGGATTCAGAAGAGATGTGAGGAAGTACTTCTTCAGAGAAAGAGTGGTGGATTCCTGGAATAGCCTTCCAGTGAAGCTGGTGGGGGCGGAAACAGTGGTGAGGTTCAAGAATGCCTGGGATAAGCACAAGGAAATCATAGTGGAAAGTAAGGGAGGGAAGGGAGAAAAACCTGTGGATCAGGCTCGGTCTGCAGTTATAGTCTAGGCAGGGAGAAACGGATGGGCTGGATAGGCCAAGCTGTCCTTAGCTGCCATCAGATTCTGTGTTTCTATAACCTCTTAGCATGGTAAGCTCCTGAACGGCCCCTTCGCTCACTGAGGGGAGGTTTTTGGTCATCCCAAGGACTTGTTTAAAGATGTCAGGAGAGAGAGAGCCTTTGCAGTAGCACGGTCTCTTATCTGTGGAACTATGTGCCTTACCAACTGAGGAGTTTGGCCTCAATGGAGGGTTTTAAAAGGGCTGAAACCCAATTTATTTAAATTAGTATTTGATTTAAACAATATGAATTAACACATGTCTGGTGCTTTAGGTTAGTTTTTTTTATTTGTTTATTAAACTTTCATTTGAACAGTACAAAAAAAGACATCACAGCTAGTAGCAGATTGTCACAGCATCTGATCAATTCCATATAGCATTTTCATGACAAAAAATATTTTATCAGAAATACGGTAAATGTCCAACAGTTACAGCTGTCTACTTTGCATAGTATAGGCTGCTTACAAGCTTATCAGAACTTAAAATCGCACATAATACTAAAGCAGCCATAGTCACCAGTAATAAGTAACACTAACCATTTAACAAGTCACAAAAGGAAGAACATCAAGTAAGAAAACACAATTAGCAGTTAACGAGTAACAATAAACTATAAACAAGTAAAAAAACAATAACAAATAAACAATAAACAGTGCTGACCGACCCACACAACCGCATCTGTAGTCATTATTGTTACAAGCATCCAGTGTCCCAGGCCCATTCCAGAAGTAGCATCCGGACCAGAGCCACCCTTTCTACATCTGATGATGTTACATAGTTGTTCAGGTGTTTAATCCTACTCGCATCGTAGTAGCTTCCACATATAAGAAGGAATCGATAAAGGGACCCCAAACTGTTTCAAGTAATTCTCCTTTGTCTTTCAACTCATATGTAGTCCATTCTAAAAGGAGTGTCTGAGTGACAAAATCTAGCCACATGCTTACTGTAGGGGATTGACATGATACCCATGTATTTTGAATGTTTTCTGGCAAGTACCAACAGAACTCTAGTGACCCTCGGCATCAGGTCCCACTTTTCTCCCCTTGATACATCCACCCCAAATAATGCAGGTAATGGGTTATCATTCACCTGGCTGCCAAGCCTTTGCCTTAATTGCTCACAAGTGCCTGCCCAAAATTGTTTGAGTCAAGCAACTCCAAAAACAATGTAAGGAGGTGCCTCACTCCTCCTTAAATCTCCTACACATTGGGGACACCATGGGGTGAATTTACTCATTATGACCGGTGGGAGATAGAGATGATGGGTAAATTTAAATTGAGACTCCTTAAATTTGTTACACCACAGGAGCCCCATGTGAGATTCACAAATCAGAGCCCAGTTGTCATCAATGATGGCCAGTCTCAGGTCCTCCTCCCAGTGGCGACATGCCCTCACCTGATTGATCCAGAAGTGCCTCTAATAAACACGAGTATATATGTGCCATGGAACCTTTTGGATCATTTCTAGCCTTCAGGACTACTCGCTGTAAACTACTGAGTTTAGCATTCCAAGGGTTACACCTGTTCACCCTATGTAAGTACATTGATACTTGCAAGTATCGAAACCTCTGTAGTCCCTTTAGACCCAGTCCTGTTTCCTGTTCTGCCTACAGTTGTAGCCCCAGAGGTCCTGTTAGGTCCACAAAGCAAGCTGCACTACCTTTATGCCATGCCCTAAAACCTCCTCTTCCAATTCTGGGAGGAAATCTGGATTGCCCCACAGGGGAGCAAGAAGGGTTGCCTCATGTGTGGCACCTAATATTTTAGCGGTCCGACCCCAAGCCTCTAACATTTTAATTACCAGTGGATGGGGTTCTGCACTAGTTTTATGCTTAATCAAAAACCTCCTTATAACAAATAGCAAAGAGGAGTGAGGGATCTTAGTCCTTTTTCAGGCGCAGTCCAACTTGCCCTTCCATCTTTCAAAAACCATTCCTGCAGCAACCAGATTAGGGTTGCAATATGGTATAATTTGAGATCTGGGAAATGAAGGCCTCCAGTGCCACCCTAGGTCTTTTGCTCTGCCAGAGAAAATCCGTGCACCTTGCCTCAAATAGGTGAATATCCTTTGTCATAAGGCTTATTGATTCTGATGAAAGTACTATGGCTATATTATAGGTTCTAATTGTTGCTAATTTGTCTTTTTGTGATGTATTTATTGTATAATGGTTTTTGTAATGTTTAATGTTTTTTGTACACTTGTTGCATATAAAAACGGGCAGACATGCGCATTGTGCTTATATGTTTAAAAAATAAAATGAAAATGATAAGGCCCACAGGTGACATCTGAATGAGATACAACATACGAGGGAGGATATTCATTTTCAATAGATTAATATGCCTCATCCAAGAGATGTGAAGTGCCTTCCACCTGGCCAGATCCCTTAAAATTACCTTAAGAAGAGACGTGTAGTTCAACTTATATAAATCAGAGAGCACAGGTCATACCTTAATACCCAAATAAGTAATGGACTGAACTACCTGTTTAAATGGGAGCCCCAGAATCCAGACCTGCTCCCCTCCCTCCACCTGCATAAATTCAGTTTTGTCATAATTAATTGTACTTCCCGAGAACCACGAGAAATGATCAGTGAATCAGATAATCTCAGGCAGGGAGTGTTCAGGCTTGGCATTGAAAAGCAGATCATCATCTGCGTACAGTGAAACTTTATGGATTTGTCCCCCCTTCCTGACATACCAATTATATTTGGGTTCCTTCGAATGTGTTTAGCCAAGAGTTCAATTACCAGGGGAAAAAAAGAAGTGGTGTGAGAGGGCAGCACTGATGTGTGCCTCTCGACAAAACAAATTCATCCAAAAGGCCTCCATTAACCAGTATCCTAACCTTAGGTGCAGCATAAAGCAATTGCACATATTTTAAAAAATGTTCTCCCAGATTGAACTTCTGCAATACTGCCATCCACCCTGTCATATGCTTTCTTGGAGCCCAAGGAAAGCACAAATGCCTCCCCAGGATGCCAAGAACCCCACTGGTTCACATCCAACAGGCGTCTAATGTTGTTATAAGAATATCTGCCCTGGACAAAACCCATCTAATCTGGATTAATCAAATCCAGCAACAGAATCTCCAGTCATCTGGCTAACACCTTAACAATAATTTTGGTGTCACAGTTTAGCAGCAAGATGGGCCTATATACCGAACAAACAGTAGAGTTTTTCCCTGGCTTGGAGATAACTGTTAATAGTAGCTTGGTAGCATGAGTCTGCTAAAGACCTTGTTCAAAAGCTGCTTCTAGCATTTCCTGGAGTGGATCCAATACACAATCACCCAAGACTCAGAAAGTTCAACTCCTAGGCCATCAGGCCCAGTGGCATTCCTTGTTTTTAGGGTATTTAGAGCAGCCAACAGTTCAGTCATTTGGATAGGGGCTCCTAAGAACATGCTGGTGTCAGCAGATGGGGACCATTTGATCCATCTAGTCTGTCCAAGGTGGCTACCCCCTTCCCTTTAAATGTTCAAGGCAAGCTGTCTGCACCGTCTGTCCCATGCTAGTTTAAATTCTAACCCCAGGAATCCACTAATATTATTACTTCTTGCAGTGCTTCTTTAAGCCAGCACTGCCCTGGAGCCAAATGGAATGCTGTGCTAATTATGGAATCTTTAGCTCATGCATTCAATTCAAAAACTGCCCAGTGTAACTTCCTACTTTTCTGACCTCAGATTTCTTCTCTCCACTGCAAAGTTAGATGCCCTGGAGATCGTCTCTCTATCAAGAGTGATACCTGAAGCGTATTGAATAAAAAAACTGAATATGTTTGTTTAATTTTTCATTTACTGCCTAGTATAATTGTTATTTTAGCTTTTTACCTCATAGTTTAATTTAGCATTATTTTTTCTCGTTCCTGTGAACCGAGAGGTAACTGATTCCTTTTTCTTCTGAATCGGAACCTTTTTTAAAGGGTTCTGATTACATATTTCAGTGTTTTCTGTAAAATTCATCACTTTTGAATCGATTTTTCTCGGTTCCCTGAGCGTTTTCTCGGTTCCAGATCTTATCGGAACCAATAGATTTAGGTTTTTCTTGGTTACTGAACTGACCGCAAATAGTTAACTTGGCCTTTATTTTTGGCGGTTCCCGGTTCCTGTTTTCTTTAAAATGTCAGAGAAACCTAAAAAGAAAACAGGACCTCCTGGGTTTAAAAATTGTTTAAAGTGCTCTGAAGTGTTTTATAAGGCAGACAAACATGATTTATGTTTGCTCTGCCTTGGGCAGCAGCATTTTTCTGCTGACTGTGAAATTTGTAAGTCTTTTCGGAAAAAAGCTGTGGAAAAACATAAGGAAAGGCTAAAAAGAAGGTTGTAAGAGGGGTCCATGGGCTTTAACCAGTCCACCCCCTCTAAGGCCTTGGCTATTCCTTTCAGAGCCTCAAAAAACACCCCTGAGATGAATGAGGGCTCTGGCAACAGAGGCAATGAACTGGCTGACTCTCTGGTACCTACCAGAAAACTCAAGAAGACAAATCACACTGACACCGTAGCTGAAATGCCTCAGGGTCCCTCAGGTGCCTGTACCTGCTCCTTCGCCTGCTGAGCTAACCCAGGCTCTGGCCTTACTACAAGTGCTGCAGGGATTACTATCCCCTAAGCAGCCTGTGACTACTGTGGTTGAAAAACTCCTATTTTTATACCTCCTTTACCTACTGACACAGTGGAATTTGAGGAGGATGATTGGGCAAAGAAGGGTATTGAGCCCGAGGTCTCGCCAGAACAGGACTTTGACTGTCCTCCCAGACCCCCAGAGGACTTTTCCTCCCATTTTCCTTTGTCAGGAAGATGGTGGAAACCCTGGATCTGCAAACTGCAGAAGAGATCCAGGATGAGGAAGAAGCCCAATATATGGCGCTTATGGGGCTGACGCCCACCAGAAGGCTGCTTCTGCCTATCTATAAGTTTTTCAAGAAAGATGTCCTTGAAATTCTTAAGACTGCAAACACTGCCACATCCACTGATAAAAAGTGTGATTAAAAAAAATACCAACTTGAGAGGTCAGGGGCTGAGTTTTTATTTACTCACTCTGACTACCAGGGGTTTGTATAGCAGGCTGCCTGTGAAAAGGCAAAAACTCCCTTGTCCTCTTACCTCCCCCAAGAAGGACTCAAGAAGAATAGATAGCATGGCTAAAAAGGGGTACCTTTCTGCTTCCCTTGCAGTTCGCCGAGCCAGCTACCAAGCCTATGCAGCCCTCTTCCAGAAGGCTTTTTGGCAGTCCATCTTGGGCAATGCAGAAGCTAACCCCCTCCCTAACAGTTTCTGAGTTACTGGGCACTGCTAGACTGGGCATGGAGGCTTCCAAGTACCAGTTCCAAATGTCAGCTGACATAAATGACACAGCTGCTAAATGGATGGCAGGTACCGTAGCCTTGAGAAGATTTACCTGGCTGAGAGCCACTAATCTCACCCAGGACACCCAGAGTAAAGCTATGGACTTCCCAGTCAAGGGTCACTCACTCTTTGGTGCCCAGACTGAGGCATATATGAAGAAAGTTGATGAGTATAAAGCTACTTTCCACAATAATTCTACCAAAGAAAGAGCTTCTCCCTCCACTTCAGCTTATGGAAGGGGAAGCAGGGGTTGGTCCTCTTTTAGGAGGCTCTTCCTCCAAGTGCAGGCGGTTCCCCAGCGGCAGTACCAGTCACAGCAGGGTGTTTTTTATAGAGCCAGAGGCAGAAGAGGTTCCAGAAGAGGATCCCAATCTGTACAACCCCATCAACAAACAAAACAGAATCCCTGACTTTTCCCTCCAGGCTGCCTCTCCATCTCCTGTAGGGGTAAGACTGACTCATTATTTTCAGGAATGACGGCAAATCACCACAGACAGGTGGGTTATGTCAATAGTGAGTCAGGGTCTGTCCCTTTGTTTCATATCCCTTCCTCCTCCAAGATCAAAGCAGTTCATACCTGCTCCTTTCACAGACAGAAAACTGCTGGAACAGGAGGTGCAGGCTTTGCTTCTAGCAAGGGCAGTAGAGCCTGTCCCCACCCCAGCCAAAGAGGGCAGGGGTGTTATTCAAGATATTTCCCCAACAACAAAAAAGAATGGGGAGGAGGGGCGCCCTATACTAGTCCTCAGACTACTAAACAGCTACCTGGTAATGCCCAGGTTCAAGATGGTCACATTGGCCGTGGTTCTGCCAATCTTGCAAAAGGGAGACTGGCTAGTCTCCTTAGACTTCAAGGATGCATATTTCCATATTCCCACAAGGGAGTCACACAGGAAATATCTGAGAATCAGACTTCCCTCAGGCCACTATCAGTTATTAACACTTCCCTTCGGGCTCACCTCTGCACCAGGGGTCTTTACCAAGTGCATGGCAGTAGTGGTGGCACACCTAAAAAGACTAGATGTTTCAATTTTTCCCTGCCTGGATTAGTGGCTGATCATGGGAAAGTCTCACCAACAGGTGACAGAGCACCTTCAGGTAACCCAGGATCTGTTGCACTCCCTGGGATTCCTTCTCAACATCAAAAAGTCAGTCCTGACTCCTGTGCAGGTACTACAGTTTATTGGTTCAGAACTAAACACCATACTGGGAAGGGCTTTCCTCCCTCAGGAGAGAGCAGAAAGCATTCAGGTTTTGGCAACTCATTTGTCCTGGGTAAGCCAAAGCCAGCAAGACCGTTTCTATAACTGTTAAGGCACATGTCTTCGACAACAAGCACAGTCATAGGTGCCATGTTTCAGATGAGGGATGTTCAGTTCCACCTCAGGGCACACTGGTGCCAAAGGCGGGACTGTCTCTCAAAACCAATACCAGTAACAAGGGTGTTACTATAGGCACTCCAATGGTGGATGGAGCTGGAAAATTTGAGAGAAGGGGTTTTCTATTCTTGCAGGAGCCCCCTTCACTGATTTTCACAACAGATGCTTCCCTGTTAGGGTGGGGTGCTCACTGGGGGGATCACACCATTCACAGCTCTTGGGAGAGTGCAGATTCCTTCCAGCATATAAACCTGCTAGAGCTAAGAGCTGTTTACCTGGCCCATCAGGCCTTCTCACACCTAGTACAGGGAAAGGTGGTACAGGTCAGAACAGTGTGGAAAAGGAACATGTTTCCTTCCACAGGGACAAGGTAGTGTTGAAAGCCAAGAAGTTGTTCCTCCCCAGAGTGGTTTTGGACTTCCACTTGAACCAGTCTGTCACATTGCCAGTTTTCCTGACTGAGCATTGTAGCTCAGGGGAGTGTAGACTTCACAGCCTTAATGGAAAAAGGGCTTTAATTTACTACATGACTCATACGAAGGACCATAGGCAGGACAGACAACAGCTGTTTCTCACCTGTGGAGAGGTAGGTAAGGGGACACCTGCCTCAAAAAAGAACTGTCTCTTGATGGATAGTTCAGTGTATCCAGTTTTGCTATTCAAAAGCAGGTAAGGTACCCCTTGATCTTACTTCGAGATACAGCTCTTGCAGCAGGTTACACCATTAGGACTGAAGCCGGCAGGCGTCAGGACCCCACGAAAATTTTCTAGCTAGCAGTCTTCAGCGGGGACCGCCTCCGACGTCGGTCCTGCCCCCGACGTCAGGCGTAGTACATAAGGGGGCGGTCTCGCCAGAATCCCCAGTTCTTTCCTGCTGTCAACTTGCATGTCTCGACCCTCCGGTCAGTACCTAGTGCGTGACGCCTGAAAAAGTTCTTTTCCCGTTTCTCGAACTGGAAACTCTATTTTCATCGAATCGTCTGCCATCTGATGTCCTCTCCAACATCTGCGGAGGGCTATCCATCAAAGTGCGCCTGTGGGAAGCAAATTCCCTTTAAAGACCCGCATTTGGCCTGCATGCGGTGCCTAGGCCCGGACCACAACACCCGGGCCTGCTCCTTCTGTCAAGGCTTTGAGTCAGACCCAGATCCGTCATCAGAAGGCCCTCCAAGCTTACCTTCTAGAAGAGAGATTGAAGTCCATGGATTCTGCCTCCAAGGGGGAATCATCCAAGAAAGCCCGCCGGCACCTCGAAAAGCACAGGGAGAGGGTGAAGTCTAAATCCCCCTTCTAGGGCTTCTGACTCTCGTAGCCTCGGCTCCCGGTCCGACCGCTCACCTTCCCGGGCCCATTCTCAGCCTCCCCCGGTCGCGGTCAAGTCATCCTCCGGTTCCTCCACTCTGCAGCCTGTTTGACCTCCAGGCCTTCTTCCTCTTCGTCCTAGGCCTCGCTGAGGTCAGGGGACCACCATCACCACAAGTCCGGCTTCCGCCACTCGGCTCCCAACGTCCGGTCGGTCTCCTTGCCTCCTCCACCCCAGCGGAAAACCAAGGAGCTGACATCGTTTAAGAGGACGTCGGTCCACCAGACGCTGGCTGGGGGACCGACGCCCACCCTAGCAGTGAGAGGAACCTCTGCGCTGCCTACTGATGTCGGCTAGGAGGTGCTTATGGAGGAGGAGTCGACTCAGTCCGAGGACCAGGTGGGCGAACCCGGTCCTGTCGAATCCCCAATGGGAACCCTCTCCCGAACCAGAGACCCCTGGGGGCCCGACGCTGGAACCCAACGACCGACCACTGGCGCCCGGCCCTTCGTTGGGTCTCAATATTTCTGAGGTCAAGGAGCTGTTTACCTTTTGGTGGGATACCATAAAAAAAGGATGTGGTTCCCACACCTCCTCCTCTTCCTCCTCGTTATCCACCCGTGACTCCACCAGCCCCAGCGCCCCCTACCTCATACGGGGCAGCAGGCAAAGTACCTCCCCCCCCAGGAGCCTGCAGATTCTCCTAGGGGCAGACCAGAAAAGAGGAGACCTCCGTCCAGATCTTCTTCAGGGTCACTCAGCCCCAAGAGACCCAGAAGACGCCGCCACTCGCCTTCGACGGAGGACTCGGGATGGGACTTCACAGATAGATCCAGATCTCCTTCTCCCATCAGCGTCCCCTCTCCGGACCCACGTGAGCTCCCAAGATCTCCTCCGGATGACCCATTGTTTTCTGAGATTATGAGGCATATCCAAGAGAATATGGACTGGGACGCAGAGGAACTTGACCCAGAGAGGCTACGCCTCGCACGCTGTCTTCGGCAAAAGGACCCAAAGCCTGTGGTGGTACCACCCTTGGTGGACACCTTTGTGGACGTCACCAAGGCACTGTGGAAACGTCCACATGCACTCCTGGCGATGCCGAAGTAGGCTGACCGCCTGTACAAGGCCCCTAGGGAGGACCAGTACTTGGCATCTCATCCTCTGGCCAATTCCCTGGTTATTACAGCCTCACATGACCAGTCCCAGAGGCCGCAACATCTGAGCACCCTGCCACCTGACCCAGAGTCCAAGCATTTGGACGGGATGGGCAGGCGCACGTACGCAGCTGCAACCTTCGCCATTAGGTCCCTCAACTATCTCACCCACATGGTCCAGTTTCAGAATGCCTTGTGGGAGCAGGGACTAGAGCTGGCAGAAAAGATGCCGGAAGGTGAGCAGAAGGAAGAACTGCTTCAGCTCCTCCGCACAGGTTCAGACGTGGGAACCCAGTCGCTTCGAGCCGCGTATGACTCCGCAGACTCCTCGGCCAGAGCGGCAGCCTCAGGCGTATGTCTCCAGAGACACTCATGGCTTTGTGTCTCTGGATTCACCCGGGACGTCCAGAAGAACATACTGGACGCCACGTTCCATGGCGAAGTTCTCTTCGGTGAGTCTTCGGAGAAGGTTCTCACCAAGCTTCAGGAGGCCGGGAAGGCCGTGAGGTCTGTCCAAGCCATGTACAGACCCAGGCCCGGTTCCTTTCGTAAGAACCAGAGCCGTTTTCGCAGCTGGACGCAGAGACAACAGTCCCATTCCGGTATGCAACAGAGGGGCTCCTTCTCCCGAAAAGCCCAGGGGAAGTCGTCCTCAGGCAGAGGCCAATGCCCCGCTAAGTCGGCCCAGCCTGCAGGACCCTCAGCCGCCACAGCATGACTCCTTCCCGGCCCCCGCCCCTCAGGATCAGTGGGACACCAAGGTCGGGGGTCGTATTGCAGACCACCTGCCAGGGTGGCAGTCTAGTACCACCGACAAGTGGGTACTCCAATTGGTCAAAAAAGGCCACTTTATAGAATTCATGGACAAGCCACCCACAAGGCCTCCTTTGCTCTCCCGCTACTCGGGTCAGCACAGATCGCTTATTAGGCAAGAAGTACTCGCGCTTATGCAAAAAGGAGCGGTGGAGTAGGTCCCGGAGAACCAGAGAGGAGCAGGCTACTATTCCCACTTCTTTCTGGTTCCAAAGTAAACAGGGGACCTCCGTCCAATATTGGACCTCAGCGACCTCAATATGTCGGTCGCCTACAAACGGTTTCACATGGTGACACTCCAAGGGCTTATTTCCATGTTGAAGGATGCATTTTTAGTGTCACTGGACATGCAGGGCGCCTACCTGCACATCCCCATTGCTCAAGCACACAGGAGGTTCCTGCGCTTCGAGTTTCTCGGCCACCACTTTCAGTTCCGGGCACTTCCTTTTGGACTGTCATCGGCCCCCGGGTCTTTACCAAGTGCATGGCAGTTGTGGCAGCGTCTCTAAGGAGACAGGGCCACTATGTTTTCCCATACCTGGATGACTGGCTTCTCATGGCTGCCTCAAAAGAGGCGCTTTTGTTGGCTATCTAGAACACCCAAGCTCTTTTTCAGTCACTGGGCATTCTTATCAACTACAAGAAGTCTCTCCTAGTACTGTCTCAGAAGCTGCAGTTCATAGGCGCAGTTCTGGACACCGTCCAAGGGAAAGCTTTTCTTCCCAAGGACAGAGCGGAGCGTATCAGGTCCCTCATCAGGGACCTTTCTGCAAAGAAGACCGTCCCTGCCAGACTGGTCCTTCGCCTGCTCAGACATATGGCTATGGCCATTCCAACCATCCCGATGGCAAGGCTCCACATGCGGGTAACCCAGTGGATGCTGAAAGTGCAATTGGATCAAAGGCAAGACCATATGCAGCAGCCGGTCAGAATCACGTAGGCCGTGATTCGGGACTGGCAATGGTGGCTAGACCCAGGGACGCTCTCCGTGGGTGTCCCATTTGTAGCGCCGTCCCCAGAGGTAATCCTCTCCACAGACGCCTCAGGGCTGGGGTGGGGGGCACACCTGAACAGGGTGAGGTCCCAGGGAACATGGACCCCTCAGGAAGCTCACCTCCGCATCAACATTCTGGAGATGAGGGCGGTCCTATATGCCCTGCAGGCCTTCCAGTCAGAAATTCCACCAGTACTCTTCTGCTTCAAACAGACAATACAGCGGTGATGTATTATCTCAACAAACAAGGAGGCACATTCTTACCCCTTTGCAGGAAGCTATGAGGTGTGGGAATGGGTAGTCGACACGTCGCTGAGCCTGATTACAGTTCATGTTCCCGGAGTGGACAACACAATCATGAGCGGCCTGAGTCAATCCCAGGCCAGAGTCCACGAGTGGGAACTTCTTCAGGAGGTAGCAGAGGATCTGTTTCTTCGATGGGGCACTCCAGAATTGGACTTGTTCGCTTCCCCATCCAACGCAAAACTACTCAGTTTTTGCTCGCTAGATCCGGGGCCTGGTGTTTTTTGGCGAGACGCGTTGTCCCTCTCCTGGGCGGACAGATTCCTCTATGCTTTCCCTCCCTTCCCATTGATCCAGAGAGTCCTTCTCAAGCTTCACAGGGAGCATGCAACAAATGATCCTGGTAGTGCCTTTCTGGTCCAGACAGATCTGGTTCCCCATGCTGACGCAATTGTCCCGGGAACCTCCACTCCCGTTGCCCATCAGCTCCCATCTGCTGTCTCAAGAGGAGGGTTCGCTAGTCCATCTGGACTTGCGCTATCTGAACCTGCATGCCTGGCTCCTCGAGACATAGCCATTATGCGACACGGGGTCTCGCAAGAGGTGGCAGAAGTCCTTTCTGCTACCAGAAAGCCGGCAACGCATGCGACGTACGCCATGAAATGGCGCCGGTTTTGCCTGTGGTCTCAGGCACGCGGTCTCTCCCCTTTAGAATGCCCAGAGAAATCAGCCCTAGAATATCTGCTTTCCCTCTTTCACTCAGACCTTGCCTACTCCTCTATTAAGGTTCACCTCTGTGCGATTTCGGCCTACCACTACCCGATAGGTCAACGCACAGTGGCACAAACTTGATGCCTCTTGTGACTTTCTGAGGGGGGGTGTTACACCTTAGACCACCCATCAAGGATCCGTCCCTCCTTGGGACCTACTCTTTTGTCCTGGAGCAGCTCACGCTACCCCCTTTTGAGCCTGCCGCAAATTGTGAGCTGCGTCTTCTGTCATGGAAAACGTTATTTTTGGTTGCTGTTATGTCAGCAAGGAGAATCTCTGAGCTACATGCCCTCACGTGTAAGGAACCTTATTTAATTTTCCGCCAGGACAGAGTGTCCCTGAGGACGAATCCTAAATTCCTGCGTAAGGTGGTCTCAGCCCTTACCCTTAATCAGGATATCGATCTGCTGGTGTACACCAACAGAGGAGAGGCACTGCTTCACACCCTAGATGTTCACCACTCCTTAAGATACTACTTGACCAGGACCAAACAGCATCGTAAATCCGAGCAGCTGTTTATTTCCTTTACTGAGAGGATGTAGGGCCAGCCAGCCTCAAAACAGACCCTTTCTCGCTGGCTTGTCCAGTGCATTTCTTTTTGCTACAACAACAAACAGGAAGCCCCTTCCGGGCACAGTCCGGGGCCACTCGACTAGGAGGGTGGCTACTTCCTTCGCAGCACTGCGGAATGTCTCCACCTCGGCCATTTGTGCCGCAGCTACATGGAGCTCAGTGCACACCTTCATTAGGCATTACAGCCTGGACATCGCCTCACGGCGGAGAGCAGGTTTCGGCCTCGCCGTTCTACAGGGTCTCCTGTCCTAGAGTCAGGATTTTCAAGATCTCCCTGTTACGTCTCCTCCCAGAGTGTCTATAGGCACTATTGCTTGGGAATCATTCCTAATGGTGTAACCTGCTGCAAGAGCTCTATCTCAAAGTAAGATAGTACAGTTATGTAAGAACTTTCCGTAACAGTAGATCTTCGAGAACAGCTCTTGCAGGAGGTACCTTCCCGCCCACCATTTCCCCTTGGAGGAGGTTAGGCCTACCAGGCTTCAGCAGGAGCTTTCTTTCGTTTGTCCTTCTCAGGGCGGATCCTCGGTCTCCACTTCTGATGTCATCCAGCGGTTGGAAGTCTCTGGCGGGACCGCCTGCTTATGTACTACGCCTGACATTGGGGGCGGGACCGACGTCGGAGGTGGTCCCCGCTGAAGTCTGCTAGCTAGAAGATTTCCTTGGGGTCCTGACGCCTGCCGGCTTCAGTCCTAATGGTGTAACCTGCTGCAAGAGCTGTTCTCGAAGATCTACTGTTACGGTAAGTTCTTACGTAACTGAACTTTGGGCTTAGGGCCCATTCTACAGGGGGCACAGTGCCACTATTGCAGCTACCCGAGAGGTACCTTTGGTGGAAATCTGTAAAGCAGCTACCTGGAGATCAGTCCACACCTTCACTAAGCATTATAGCCTGGACACCCAGTCCAGGAGTGATGCCAGGTTTGGCACAGCAGTCCTGCAGAGTCTTTTTCCTAAGTAGATTCTTTGACCACCTCCTTGAGGTACTGCTGCATAGTCTGCAAGAAGTAATAATATTAGTGGATTCCTGGGGTTAGAAGAAAAAAATTACTCACCTGTAGTAATCTTGTTTGTTCCAATGGGATCCACTAATATTATTACTTCCCACCCTGCCTCCCCTGGCAGAATCAGTTAAACAAAAAAAAAACTCTCCAGTGCTGATTGTATGAATACTTGGAGTGGTATACCATCTGCTGGCATTTCTTAGTAATGCATTATAGCTTAGTAGGTCATTTTTTTTCCTTAGGTGAATCTGACATTTAGAAAAGGGGAATGTTCTCTTTTTTTCCCTGTGATTTTTTTTTTTTTTTTTACTAGTTGCCCAAGTCGGGGCCCTTTTTTCTATTTCTGTTCTAATTAGATGTTACTATGGCCTCTTTGCAGGCTTCTAAGAAATCTGAGGTTAGAATGTAGGCAGTTACACCGGGCAGTTTTTGAACTGAATGCACAAGCTAAAGATTCCATTTGGCTCCAGGACAGTGCTGGCTTAAAGGAGCACTGCAAGAAGTAATATTAGTGGATCCCATTGGAAGAAACAAGATTACTACAGGTGAGTATTTTTTCTTCTCTTACTGTCTTAGCTGCCACCACCTGTGCTGGCAGGCTGTTCCATGGGTCTGTCACCCTCTCTGTGAAGGAGTACTTTCTATAGTTGCTTCTGAACGTGCCTCCCACCAGACGCAAGTTGTGCCCATGTGTCCAAGTTCCTTTGTTTATTTGGAAGAGATTCTCCATCTTGTTTATTCCCTTGACGTATTTGAATGTTTCTGTCATGTCTCCTCTATTTCTTCTCTGTTCTAGTGAGTTCAATTTTAGTACCTTGAGCCTAGTTTCATATGTCTCATGGTGCAGCCCTTGCACCATTTTAGTAGCCCTTCTCTGCACTATCTCTAATCTGTCCTTTTTCAGGTGTGACCTCCAGACCTGGACACAGTACTTGGGTGTAGCCTTACCAAGGAGCTGTACAGTGGCATGATTATCTCTTGCTTTCTGCTTGTAATGCCCCTACCTATGCTTCTTAGGATGCTACTTACTCTCTCTGCAGCTTTTTTGTACTGTTTTGTGACTTTGAAGTCGTTGATGATGAGTACACCCAGGTCTGTTTCCATCTTTGTCACTTCCAGTTGGTGCCCATCCAGAGTGTACTTTACCCTTGGATTTCGCTTTCCTAGGTGCATGACTTTACATGTCTTGCTTGGCATTACATTTTAACTGCCAGTGTTTTGACTATTTCTCTAGTTTCCTGTGGCCCCCTCCTGTGTATCCACCCTGTTGCAGAGCTTTGCATCATCTGCGAACAGTTTTCTGTCTGCTCATTAGTGAGTTCTGGAAGTCCAAATTTCCTCTAAAAAGGTGGCCATGTTCTCCTTGCCCCTTCTCTCCCCCCCCCATATATAAAGCCTTACAGAAACGTATAAATCAGTCCCTGATCTCCTTACTAGCAGTGTACATCTGCCCTAGCCCATCCCTTAACGCAGAGACCAAAGTAGTATAGCACTTCTGTGTTTCACTAACTGGGCAAGCAGGGGACAAGGCTTATTGCCCCACTCATAAATATGTTGTTTAGCATAAAACAAGATCGTATAAGCCCTGTTCATAAGGACTAGGTTAAGTGTTTCTCGAGCCGTCCTCAATGCCCTCAGCGTTTCATCTGGGGAGTCTGTATATGCCTTTCTCTCCAACACCTTTATGGTCTCTTCAAGTTTTTGTATCTTTTCTTTCTTTTGCTTAGCTCGTCTGGCCATATAAGAAATAATTGTACCTCTCATGTATGCCTTTCCTGTCTCCCACAGAAGTTGTTTACTGGGAGCGGTGTTGCCATTAAGTTAGTTATTTATGTAATAATTTATATTGTAGTTTTGATGTATTTATAGCAAATGTTCTGAATGCTGTGAACGCTCCGAGCCAAATAAATGTCATAATACTTTGCTTGTGATATTCACAGTTATTTCCATGGCAACATACTATGATATCACAACAGATCATTATGATTTCAAGTAAGGCTAGAGGGATGTTGGGGTGTATTAGTGGGGTATCACAAGTCGTAAGAGGGAGGTAATAATCCCTCTTTACAAGACTTTGGTTAGGCCTCATCTGGAGTATTGCGTGCAATACTGGAGGCTGCACCTGTACATGGACGTTAACAGAATGGAGGCAGTCCAGAGAAGGGCAACCAAAATGGTACAGGGACGACATCAGAAAACATAGGACAGATTAACAGAGCTCAATTTGTATACCCCCTAGAGCAAAAGAGGGAGAGCGAGGTGATATGATCGAAACATTCAAACATCATAAGGGCATTAACAAGGTAAAAGAGTCTAACATGTTTCAATATAAGAAAAACAGCAGGACGAGAGGACACAGCATGAGATTAGAGGGAGGCCGATTAAGGGGTAATGTGAGGAAGTTCTTTTTCACAGAAAGGGTGGTGGATGCATGGAATGGCTTACATCAGGAAGTGGTGGATATGTATACACTGCAGGGCTTCAAACAGGCATCGTGTCAGCATAAGGGAGCAATACAGATGAGTATGAATAAATAAGCCATTGACAGAGTAAAGGCCTATGGCACATTCATAAGGTAGAAAAAATGGGCAAACTGGATCAGCCTTGCGGTCCTTATCTGCTGTCAACATCTGTGTTTCTAAGTAGGGAATGAGCAACAAAGGCAGGTGAACTCTAAGGGCTAAAGATTTTGTTTTTGTAGGAATATATTTAAGCAATAATGCCAGACAGGATGTGTGTAATGCTTGGATAACGTCATGCCTCAGGTGGTTGGGCACAAGGCCACAGGCCAAGTACGTCCAACAACTGAGGCGGTTGGGCACGAGACCGCAGGCCGAGTGTGTCCAAAAACTGAGGCGTGACATTATCCGAAACGACACACACCCTGGAGGGCATTATTGCTATTATACAATGGCTCGTTGTTATATATAAAATAAAAAAGTAATTTTAAAGAATGTTTTTATTAGTGTGGAAAAATATTTTTGTTTCTTAAGAGGAGATGCAAAAATAGAGCATCCAAGACCAGAAAATCATCTACAGGTTCACAGTGAGGCTGAGACTTGGCCCGTGATGTTGTACTGGGATAACATCACTGGTCCAGCCCAAGATTGACCAATCAGAGACCAGGAAATTTTCTTGCCATTGTATAATTAGTAATAAATAATGAAGAAGAGAAATGTATACGTGACTTATGAAATAGAAACTGAATTGTGTCTAAGGATTATGTTTTCCCTAAGATGTCAGCTGCTCTTAACAGAGATGAAAATATCAATGCACGATTTTGGTATTAGCACACCAAAAATTAGTAGTGTGTTTTAAAACATGTCAAGTCATTGCACTGTATTTTACAAATAGTTCTTTACTTGGAAACAGCTTTTCCAAGTAGAATGGGCAGAAAAGCATTTTATTCAAATGTTTAGTCTGGTAAGCAAAGGCCTTTTAGACTTAAAAGGGGTTGACTTTGTGTTTTTAAGTCCATGATGTAGGTAATTGGGGGATGGAAGAGTCCCTGGGCTCCTGTTTTTCCTGTGTTTGTGTGTCAGATGCTTGATTGCATGGAGAATGGAGGGCAGAGGATGACTTTCCTCTCTACCATGTAAATTTCAATTTTTAGATTAATTTGTTTTGGTAGTATATAGTGCTGGGACAAATGCATAGAAGAAAGATCAAACTTACCTGAATTTATTTTTCTGTTAGCTCCAGCATTGTCAGTGGCAAATCTTTACACATACTGTAGGTATATATGCACTCGGACTGGCTGTCACTGGCACAGCTATGTTTTTTTTTTCTCCACCCTTCCCCCTGGAGCCCCACTACTTCAGGCTTCCCTAGCTTTGGCCCCTCAAACCTTTCAACCTCTACGCTGTTGCTGTCTCTTGCTTCCAGACACACCAAGCTTTGCCAATCCCGCCCCCCGCAGTGTTCAAACAACATGAAGTCTGGCTGTATTCTGACAATAGCAGTGAGTCCCAACCTTTGAACTGCCCCGGAGATGAAAGAGTTAACTTTCCATGCCAGGCATGGAACGCTGAGCTCTAGCTCGGTTGAGACTCTGTCTGTTGCTGTTTGAACTCAAACCGTCAGATTCTTTACTCCACCTCACTGAACAGTCGCTCCGGAGATTTTCTCCTTCTGCTCGGTTCAATTTGTCGGTTAAAGTACGTTTTCTCGGTTTTCGGCCGAATTTAAACCATAACCTGTCAGTTCAGTCTCTGTCTGTGGTATTTGTGAGTACTAGATAGGTTTATTTTATTTTCTATTCTGTGTGGAACTTGTAAACGGTTCATCGGATTCGGTTTGAACCAATGAAGTTGTTGAAAAATCTTTATTTGTACTTTTAGTGTGTGGTTACCGGTTCTTATCGGTTCTGAAAAAAACGTATTTTATTACATTTTTTTCCACGACCCGTAACACAGTCAGGAACCGAGAATAAGAGGGTCTTGCCTGGCAGATTGCCATTAAAAGGGTAGGTTTGGTTAAGACTGGCACAATGTCTGAGAAACCCAAAAGAAAAACCGGGCCCACTGGGTTTCAACAGTGCAGTGTGTGTGGGGAAGTCTTTGCTAAGGCTGGCCCCCACACCACCTGTTGTTTATTGTCTGGGGTTTGACCACCTCAATGCAAATTGCTTGATTTGTAAAAATTTTCCTGCAGCTACCTTAGAAAAGAGAGTTGGTAGGCTCAGGGAAAGGGAGGCCAAAAAGTCCGCTGAACCGGATGGCCAGCCCGGTTCGGTTCAAACCGAACCAGAAGGAGTGCCCTCTGACCAGGGCGAGACTTCTTCGGGCAAAAGGAGAGCCGATTCTGAGGAGTCGGTTCCGGCTAAGAGAACAAGAAAAGAAAAAATCAGCTGGTGTGGATCTAAAACTTTCTTCTCCAACCGCTGAAGAAATAGCCAAAGCGATTAAAATTGTGCAGTCGCTTTCCCCGGTTCCGACTGAACCGGCACCATCAGGGAGGCGCTCGGTTTGGCCGGTTCCACCAGTTCAAGATTATGATTTAGAGGAATATTATGAACCGGAGGAGGAGGAAGAGGAGTATGAGGAAAGTGAATGTGGTTTTGAAAGTCTGGATGTGCCCATTGACCCGGACATCTCCCCAGACAGACCTTCAGGAGTGTCTCCTCTTAGGCTTTCTGAGTCCCCCTCCCATTTCATGTTTTATAAAAAAGTGGCTGAAACCCTCCAGCTTCCTATGGAAGAAGCTGTGGATGACCAGGAGGAGCCTGACTATGTGGAAATTATGGATATCCCAGAGTCTAGGAGGCTGTCTATTCCCTTACATAAATCTTTTGGGAAACAGACATTTACGATTTTAAAGACTCCTAATACTATACCTCCTGTGGATAAAAGAATGGACAAGAGGTATACATTGTCCGGCTCAGATACGGAGTTCCTTACACAACAATGCAGCCATGTTGGGGCAGTGCAGGCTGCAGCCTGTGATAAGGCAAATATTCCCTTGGCTTCACACCCCCCAGACAAGGACTCCAGGAGGATTGATGCCATGGCAAAGAAACAGTACATGGCAGCATCCTTGGGACTCAGACAGGCCAATTACATGGCCTATACTGCTAGGTATCAGAAATCCAGATGGGACACTGTCATGGCTTTAGCCAAACAGGTCCCTGGCCAGCTGCCAAGGAGCTGGAGCAGGTGGCTGCTGATGGTATTGAGGCATCCAGGGTGCAATTCCATGCTGCAGTGGACTCCAATGATGTGTCATCTAGAGTCATGGCTACACCTGTGGCACTTCGTAGAATGGCTTGGCTCAGATGTACTAGCCTGTCACAGGATACCCAGACTAAGGCCATGGATTTTCCTGTTGTGGGTAATTCTCTGTTTGGGGAGAAGGCAGAGAATTACATGAAGAAAATGGACGAATATCGGACCACCTATTGGAGTGCACAGGCCAAGGAAAGGCAGGCCACTCCTCAGAGGCAACATCCCAGGGGCAGGGGCAGGCCTTTTCATAGGCCTTTCTACCAAGCCCAGGCCTCCTCTTCTGCCTATGCTCAGAGGGGGTTCTTTAGAGGGAGAGGCAGAAGGGGTACAAGCAGACCTGCTTCCTCCCCTCAGCCAAAACCCCCTGCCAAACAGGCACCATGATGGGTTTGCCAGGGCCGATTCTCCACTACCTGTAGGGGGCAGGCTGGCTTACTTTGTCCAGGACTGGGAGTCTCTAACGTCAGACAAGTGGGTCCTGGAAGTAGTAAGCCAGGGACTGGTTCTCAGCTTAAAAAAATTTCCAAAACTGAGAACCAGATCCTTTCCACCTGCAAATCCTTCAGAGGCACTTGCCCTAGAGGCAGAGGTCTCTTCCCTCCTGGCTCTCAGAGCTGTGGAAAGGGTTCCACCCCTACACCAGGGCAAAGGATTGTACTCCAGGTACTTCCTTACCCCAAAAAAGACAGGAGAATGGCGGCCCATCCTGGATCTCAGATACTTAAACAAGCATCTTTTAAAACCAAAATTCAAAATGGTGACTCTGGGAATAATTCTACCCTCTCTAAGGCCAGGGGACTGGCTAGTTTCCCTGGACCTGAAGGATGCCTACTTCCATATTCTCATCAGAAGCTCCCATCGAAAGTACTTCAGGTTCGAGCTGCCCTCAGACCACTACCAGTGCAGAGCAATGCCCTTCGGTCTAACCTCTGCTCCAGGGGTGTTCACAAAATGCCTGGCAGTAGTAGTTGCTTCTCTAAGAAGGCAAAGGATTGCCATCTTCCCATACCTGGACGACTGGCTCATAGTAGGCCAGTCCCCAGACCAAGTCAGGTTACACCTACAGATAACTCAGCAACTGCTCACCTCTTTGGGTTTCCTTCTGAATCTTTCAAACTCAGTTCTAGAGCCTATTCAGCTCCTCACCTTCATAGGCGCAGAGCTAGATACAGAAAAGGCCAGAGCCTTCCTTCCCCTGGACATGGCAAGGACGCTTATCACACTGGCCTCCTCATTCACCCTGCAGGTGTCTCGACCAGCAAGGCATTTTCTGCAGCTCCTGGGGCACATGGCTGCTTCTACAGCAGTGGTGCAGGGAGCAAGATTTCAGATGAGGGACATTCAGTTCCATTTGAGAGCCTTTTGGTCTCAAAAGAAGGACCCTCTGACCAAATTGATCCCAGTGACTCGTACCCTGATCCAGGCCTTACAGTGATGGCAGGATCACAACAATCTGAGACAAGGAGTTCCTTTTGTCACTCAGTCCCACTCTTTAATCCTTACTGCAGATGCCTCCCTCTTGGGGTGGGGGGCTCACTTGGGCGATCTGACCATCCAGGGGCTGTGGTCCCCTCAGGAATCCCTGCTTCTCATCAATCTGTTGGAACTCAGAGCATTATTTCTAGCACTTCTAGCTTTTTCAAGTCTGTTCAGAACAAAGTTATTCAGGTCAGAACAGACAATACCACCACAATGTGGTACATCAACAAGCAAGGAGGCACTCGGTCTACGGCCTTGTGCACTGAAGTAATGAAGTTGTGGTCTCTGGCTTATTCCCTGAACACCTTCCTCACAGCAGTACACCTCCCGGACAAGGACAATGTCCTGGCAGATGCTCTCAGCAGGATACCTCAGGGCCATCACGAATGGTCACTGGATCCCCTGGTCTTGGAGGTGATACTCTCCAGATTGGGCACCCCACAGATAGATCTTTTTGTAGCCCCCTGACAATCACCAACTTCCCCTTTTTTGCTGCAGGCCCCCAGTGTTGGGCTCAGTCCCCCTGGATACCTTAGTTCTCAGTTGGGAAGGGAAGTTCCTGTAAGCTTTTCCCCCCTTCCCTCTCCTGTTCAAAGTGCTAGTCAAAATCAGGTCTCAACCCTGCAAGGTGATCCTGATTGCTCCAGACTGGGCCAGACAGCCCTGGTATCCTCTCCTATTGTCCTTAGCAGTCCATCTTCCCCTGTCCCTTCCCAGGAATTACAAACTGTTAAGCTGTGCTCAGGGGAGGGTTTGGTACCCAAATCTCAAATCTCTCAATCTCAAGGCCTGGCTCTTGAAGAGTTAGAGTTTGCTGATTTACACCTCTCCCAAGGTGTAATGGATATTCTGAAGGCTTCTAGGAAACCTTCCACCAGGACTACTTATAATTCCAAGTGGAAAAGATTTTCCATATGGTGCTCTGGGAGGCATATTTCCCCAGAGTCTGCTGATCTGCCCACAGTCCTTGATTATATGGTCCATTTGAATAGCTTGGGGCTTAGACCAGCTACACTAAAGGTGCATCTGGCAGCTGTTTCTGCTTTCATTTCAGCAGGTAAGCCCTCTTCTCTCTCAGCTCACCCTGTATTCTCCAAGTTTTTCAGGGGATTGCTTCATACCAACCCTCCATTCAGGGACTCTGCCCCTGCTTGGGACCTCAACGTTTGCATTGCTCAGCTTATGCAACCCCCTTTTAAGCCTTTGTCCTCAGCAGAGCTTAAGTACTTGACTTGGAAAACTGTGTTCCTGGTAGCCATCACCTCTGCCAGGCGCATAAGTGAGTTACAAGCCCTGTCAGTGGAGCCTGATTTTATCTCCTTCCATAGAGATAAGGTGGTCCTCAGGACTAACAGGAAGTTTTTACCTAAGGTGGTTTCAGATTTTCACCTTAACCAATCTATGTCTCTTCCTGTGTACTTCACTGACCATTCCTCCTCTGGTGAGAGGAGGCTGCACAGTTTAGATGTGAAAAGAGCCCTTAGCTACTACATAGAACTTACCAAGGGTCACAGGTTTGACTCACTCCAACTGTTCCTCACTTATGGCGAGGTTGGTAAAGGGAAACCTGCCACTAAAAGATCCATTGCCAGGTGGATTGTCTCTTGCATTCAGTTTTGTTACGAAAAACTGGGTAAGGTTCCACCCTCAGGCCTGAGGGCTCATTCTACCAGAGGTACAGCTGCTTCCCTGGCTGCTGCCAGGGATATTCCTATTCTAGAGATATGTCAAGCAGCTACCTGGAAAACAGTCCATACTTTTACCAAGCATTACTCCCTGGATATCCAGGCTAGGAGTGATGTTCGGTTTGGCACAGCTGTGCTTCAGAGCCTATTTCCTAAGTAGGTTCCGTCCCTCCTCCATGGAGGTACTGCTTGGTAGTCTGCTATTGTCAGAATACAGCAAGACTTCATGTTGTTTGAAGAAACAAGTACTCACTTTAGTAATGTTGTTTCTTCTAGTGGAGTCTTGCTGTATTCTGACCTCCCCCCCCCGCCTTCCCCTCTCAGAACCTTTGTTTTTGGGATGTGGGTGGGCAGTGGCAGTGTTGGCACTCAGGAGGTGCCCCACCTTTTTTATCACCCCTTTTTCTTTGGGTGAGTGGGTGTGTGTTTATTCATTTTTTGGGTCTCCTGACTTGAGTCTTTGTTTTAGGACCAAAAAATCTGCTTTTTATGTTAGTAGCCAGTTGGCTAGTGTAGGTTTACAGCTTCCACACAGGACTTCAGTGAGTTTAGCTCGTAAATATCTGACAGTTTGAGTTCAAAGAGCAACAGACAGAGTCTCAACCGAGCTCGAGCTCAGCATTCCATGCCTGGCATGGAAAGTTAACTCTTTCATCTACGGGGCAGTTCGAAGGTTGGGACTCACTGCTATTGTCAGAATACAGCAAGACTCCATTAGAAGAAACAACATTACTAAGGTGAGTAATTTTTTCTTCTGGCTTATCCTTGCCGATGGGCCCCCTGCTGCCACCAGGGGAGAAACACCTTTGTCATTGCAGGTGATGGGCTGGGTAGGGGGCAAGGACAGTGCATTGGGTGGATGGTGGCATAGGGGACTCCATGGGGGACCGTCATCTGGCACCCCTGGATGGGCCATTTTCTCCCTCCTGCCCCCCCCCCAATGTAATAGCTGCATGCTGTGGCATCCCAGGAAGGACACACAGCGGCACGTGGTTACTCATGTTGCCTTATGTACCTCCACTGTCCAACCACCAGAAGCCGCTCAATGAGCGGTGCAGGCCTAACCCTCCAGTGAGGAGAGCGTACGCATGGACGCTTGTAACCCTCCTCACCAGTCTCCGCTCCTGTCGTCCTACTGTAAGAAGCTGTGCATGTAGTTTAGAATGTTGATTTCCTCCATGTTCCAAGGCTTCAAGTTCCTTAGTCAACATATATTGCCCTGCAGTAAAGACTAGCTATCCGGATCACTTGAAACTTGACACCAGTGGCTCAATCCAACCCCATTCCTCTCAGGATCTCTGCAAGGAAATGTAGTCTGATATGTATGCCTTATTGTTCTGTCTTGCATCTGATTCTGCACCTGGAAATGGAAATGGAAATAACCTTGATCTCTTTCCCAGTGAATTTTCTTTGCTAAGAAAATAACTGAATGGTTTTACAGGATAAGTGGAAATGATTGGCCAGGTGCTATGCAGTAGCCACTAATAACAGTACTGGAACAGTAATTGTTGTAACACCAATTTTCTGAAATTCTTCAGTTTCTCACGTACAGTTCAGCCCAATTTCAGTGGACAACTTTCTAGCAGACGAAAACAACGGACAATAAGTATTTGCCAAAAGCCGTTCCCTATGCTGTGCTGTTTAATGTTTTTGTATACACCAGACCTTACAGTCCACCTATTGTGGACAGTCAGCCTTCACTCAGCAGCGTAACAAGTGCCATTAGCACCTCATTCTCTCATCCCCACTCATTCATAACATGTCCCGCTTCCCAGGAACTCACACCTTGTGAATTAGCCATGCTAAACCCTGTTGCATTCGTCCCCCAGTAATTCACGTGTCATGTTAGCCCTGCTAGGCCCTTTCCCCCAGTAACTTACACCTCCTTCACTTTATTTCTGAATTTGCACCTACAAACAGCTGCTTTACTCCGAACCCCAGGCAGGTAAGAGCGAGCTGGCAAAGGATGGGTGAGCAGGCAGAAACAAAATGTGTGCACTGCAAGTCACCTCCCAGTAATCATGTTTTTGTCATTCTGCATACAACAACTTCTCTAGTCCCTCCCGTCACTGCACATTGTTATATTCAGTGAAGAACAAGTGGGCAGGCTGTCCAGTAACAGTCAAAACTTCTGAGACTCGGCTCAGATCAGCACATGACACCACGGTGCAGCATTGCAGCAAAGGTTTTTGCTTCATAGCAAGTAACGAGTAAAGTACTGTGCTCAGGGCCAGATCAAGCCATGGGGGGTCTGGGACACTCACAACTTGGGTGGCTATGTAAAACGCCCAACTTTCCATACCAAAATGTTTTATTTTGCGCAACATTTACTGAGCACGTTGTTTATTAACCATAACAACCACCATATGGGGAGACTACCCCCATTATTCACAGGAGAAAAAAGTAACTTGAAGTACAACACCCTGTCATGTTGTCATAGTCTGTAATGTTATATTTATTGTACTGTACAAAGACATTAAGCCTCGCCAGGCTCCAGATGCTCTGGGGGTCTAGATGCTCTGTGGTGAGTTTTGGGGCTTTTATTGAAGTCGCTCTCCTCTAGACCCTGTTCAGAAAAGCAAAGTAATCTCTAAGTAACCTCTTTAATCACAAGTTTATTTTAAGGAAATAAATTAAATAAAAATAAACAGTGCTTTACTAAAGGTATGCATCCTGCTCAAACAACAGTAAGTTACTGTATGTACCCATTGTACAGAAGTGTGCAGTTCAATGTACAAATGCTATGACTCCAAATAAACAGACTGATGTCATACCTTTATCTGCTCATGGGATATTAAATGAATGATTAATTCCTTTATTTCAGAGTTAGAGGATCCATGCATGTATACACCACTCACCCGTCCTTTATCTCTTCTTTGAACAAGCTCAGATCAATTATCTCAGCATAAAATAAAATACAGATATCAACTTTCTAAGCCCTTACTGAACTCAAGCTGTCTGCTGTTGCTTGGCACTTCCTTTGAAACTCCTTAGTTTAGCAGCAGCAGGCAGTTTAGAACAGTGCACCGATTAATCATGCTGCTAGCGATAAGTGGCCGTGGTGTACAGATAGCGAGTGCAGGTGCTGCGCTGGCAAAGTGCATGCTGAGCCTCAAAACCACCAAGAAAGAGTGGTTTAAAAATGCTGCCCAGATGGATTGTACAAAGCTCCTGGTCCTGGCGCCGCTCCTTGTATTATGCAGCGGCAGCCAGGTCTGGTCCAACTTGCACGGTCCAGGTCCAGTCCCAGACTCAAAAGTGGAAAACCTGTCAGTATCCTAAGGAGGTAGATCACGGTGCTTGCATAGTTAGCCTTCTTCTCTTCTTGTGCCACACAGTGCCAGTTTGTTTTTCTAGCAAGTCACCCGACCCTAGCTGCAGGCTGAATGTAATGGAGGAGGGTGAGGGAAACAGAGAAATGTTCTGCAATGTTGGCTTGCAGAGACCTATCTCTGCAAGGAGGTCCGGGGCTTGTGTTTTGTTTCTTTTCATTAAAGCCTCTCCCAAAGTCATTTTTTGTTTGTTTTGTTTTATGGAGCAAGCTCCGGGGAGGGGTTGATTCACGCTTGACTCATGTGGGAGGGAGGCATGATTTATTACAAATCCTTACCAGTACTGTACCACCTGAGGAAGGAACAAGAGAAATCTGCAATGTAGGCTTGCGGGGGCCTATCTGTGGCAGGGGCTTGTGTGTTTTTAATTTTATTAACAAATGTGCTTCTTCTGAAGTCAGGCTGCTTTCACAGCATTTTTAAGGGAGCAAGCTGCCGGGGCCTATGGGGGAGGTTGACTCGTGCTAGGCGAGGGAGGTGGCATGATTTACAAACCACAGTCCACCTACTAAAAGTGTCTCGCTTCCTGACTACTGGGGGCCAGTCTGTGGCGGGGGGCCTGGGGCATTTGCCCCATTTGTCCCCCCCTTAATCCGGCCCTGACTGTGCTGTAATACTGTACCTACAAAAAACTTTTTATTTACAAACTGATTATCCAGTGTTGGTGATAGAATGGGGGTGGGTATAGTATACAGCATTGCTATGGATATGCAGCAATTAAATGCATGTTTTCAGAATACAGTGGACAGATTGGGGTCACACCAATGTGTTTGTTATAAGCGGGTCAGACTGTGTATCTTATATAGACAGTGTGCTCCAGGAGAGCAAATGGCAAACTCTTGGGTGTGGCTCTATTGACAAAGTTAGAGCTAACAGAAATTATAGTAAGTCTGATAGAATTTCTTCTTTCTGTGTCATTCCACATTGTCAGTGGGTGATCTTTACACATGGGTTCTAAAAAGCAATACTCATCAGAAAAGTGGGTAGGGGGAGAATAGTGTTCAATATATGACCCAGTGGGGGCAAGTCTTCTACAGTTACCTTATTAAAAATTGTATTTAGCTCCTCACATCCAGATGCTGTACCAGCCAGACATTGTATGCCTGTCTTATTACGCTTCATGAAGGTGTGTGGGGAGGATTACAAACTCCAGTGCAGAAAACATTTACCATTTTCAGTCTATGAGGTAGCCATGGCGCTGCCAGAATTAGCTCCTATAAAAACTGGTAATTCCAGTGGTCTCCATATATACCTGCACAATACGTGATCTTAACCACCTTTTCAGTGTTGCCTTGAAAGCTGTTTTGGCATTTCAAATAACATGAAGTCTTGCTGTATTCTGACTTATTGCAGTTAGCCCCAGCACTTGAACTGCTCCAGAGAGGAAAGAGTTAAATTCTATGCAGAGCATAGAATGTTAAGCTCGAGCTTGGTTCAAACCTCTGTCTGCTGCACTTTGAAGAGTAACCGTCAGATTCTTTATTCCACCTAACTGAACAGTCGCTCCAGAGATTTCTCCTTCGCTCTCGGTTCGCGGTTTAAAAATCATCGGTTTTAATGATATTCTCGCGTTTGTTTTTGGTTCAGATCCCTGTCTGTGGTACAGTAGATACATAGGTAGTGGACTTAGCTAGAAAAAAGTGTGTGGAAATTGTATTCTGTTCTGAATTTGTGTGACCAGTTCAGCTGAACCAGTCTCTGGTTGGTGATTATTTTCTTTTTCTTTACAGGAATTTTAGTGTGAGGTACTGGTCCTTATCGGTTTAAAAAAACAAAAAATAAAAACGTGTTTTCGTTTTTTTTTGTTTTTTGTTTTCAAATACCAGTCACGGTTGGAAACCAGTAAGGGTGTCTTGCTTGGCGGTTGACATAAAAAGGGTAAGGGTTTAGTTATGGCTTTGTCCGAGAAACCCAAGAAACAAAACGGGCCCACTGGGTTTCAGCACTGCAGTGAGAGTGGGGAGGCCTTTGCTAAGGTCAGCCCTCACACCACTTGTGTTTACTGTTTGGGTTTTAGTCACCTAGAGTCAGACTGCCAAATTGGGAAGAATTTCCCTAAAGTTACCCTGGATAAAAGGTTGGGCAGGCTTAGGGAAAGGAGGCTGAGAAGACTGCTGACCCAGATGGCCAGCCCGGTTCAGTTCTGACCGAACCAGAATGAGTGCCCTCTGACCAGGGCAAGACTCCTTTGGGCAAGAGGAGAGACGATTCTAAAGGATCGTGTCTGTCAAAAAGAAAATGAAAAGATAAATCGGTGGGTTTGGATCCAGAACCACATCATCTGACCGCCGAGGAAATTGCCCAAGCAATTCATACAGTGGAATCGCTTAGTTCTGTTCTGACTGACCCAGTGCCTTCTGGCAGGTGTTCGGTTTGGTCGGTTCCTCGGTTCAGGATTATACCCCTGAATTTTTTTATGAACAGGACTTGGAGGGGGATGATGAAGGTGGTGGTGATGATGATGATGATGGAATTGAAGGTCTGAATGAGCTTACCGAACCGGACATCTCCCCAGGCAGGCCTTCTGGTGTTTTCCCTCCTGGGCTTTCTGAGTCCCCGTCCCACTTTATGTTCTACAGAAAAGTGGCAGAAACCCTCCAACTCCTTATGGAGGAGGCTGTTGAGGAACAAGAGGAGCCTGACTTTGTGGAGATGATAGACATCACAGAGTCCAGAAGGTTGTCTATTCCACTTCACAAGCCCTTTGGGAAACAGACACAAAAGCTATTAAAACTCCAAATTCATTACTTCCTATGGACAGACTGATGGACAAGAGGTATATGCTGTCAGGCTCAGGTACGGAGTACTTGTACTAGCAGTGCGGCCATGTTGGGGTAGTGCAGGCTGCAGCCTGTGATAAGGCTAACATTCCCTTGCTTCCCGAGAAAGACTCCAGGACATTGGATGCCATGGCAAAAAAGCAGTACATGGTATCCTCTTTGGGACTCAGGCAGGCAAATTACATGGCCTATACAACCAGGTACCAGAAGTCCAGGTGGGACACTGTACTGGCACTGGCTAAGTAGACCACTCCCCCAGCTTGACAAGGAGCTGGAGAAGGTGAGAAGGTGGCTGCTGATGGGATTGAGGCATCAAAGATTCAATTTCATGCTGCTGTGGACTCCAGCGATGTTTCTTCTAGAGTCATGGCTACATCTATGTCTCTTTGGAGGCCGGCTTGGCTCAGGTGTACTAGCCTGTCTTGGGATACCCAGGCTAAGGCCATGGATTTTCCTGTGGGTAATAATTCTCTGTTTGGGGAGCAGACAGAGAATTATATGAAGAAAATGGATGGATACAGGACCACCTATAGGAGTGCACAGGCCAAGGAAAGGCAGCAAGCTAGGGGCAGGCCTTTTCATAGACCTTTCTACCAAGCACAGGCCTCCTCTCCTTTTTCTCAGAGGGGGTTCTTCAGAGGGAGAGGCAGAAGGGGGATGAGCAGGGCTGCATCCACCTCTCAGCCTAAGGCTCCTGCCAAGCAGTCACCCTGAGGTGTCAGCCCCGGTCGACTCCTCCATTCCTGTAGGAGGCAGGCTAGCATACTATTTCCAGGACTGGAAGTCTGTTACCTCAGACAAGTGGGACCTGGAGGTAGTAGGTCAGGGACTGGCTCTCAGCTTCAAAAAGTTCTCAAAGATGAGAGCCAGATCTTTTCCACCTGCAAACATCTCCGAAACCATTGCCCTAGAGGTAGAGGTTTCATCTCTTCTGACTTTAAGGACCATTGAGAGAGTTCCTACAATACACAGGGAAAAAAGGTCTGTATTCCAGGTACTTTCTTACCGCGAAAAAACAGGGGAGTGGCCGGCCATCCTAGACTTAAGATACTTAAACATTTGTTAAAGCCAAAGTTCAACATGGTGACTCTGGGAATAATTCTTCCCTCTCTAAGGCCAGAGGATTGGCTAGCCTCCCTGGACATAAAGGATGCCTACTTTCATATTCCCATCAGCTCCCACAGAAAGTACCTCAGGTTCGAACTGCCTTCAGGCCATTACCAGTTCAAAGCAATGCCTTTCGGCCTAACATCAGCTCCAAGGGTATTCATAAAATGCCTGGCAGTAGTACTGGCTTTCCTAAGGAGAAAAAAATATCTCCAGATTCCCATTCCTGGATGACTGGCTTATAGTGGGTCAGTCTCCAGACCAAGTCAAGTCAGATCTAAAAGTGACCCAGTAGGTGCTCACTTCTCTAGGTTTTCTTCTCAATCTTCCTAAGTCACTTCTTGAGCCAGTACAACTGTTGACTTTCATAGGGGTAGAACGAGACTGTTAAAGCAAGAGCATCTCTCTCCTTGGTAAGGGTGAATGCTGTCTTGGAGCTGGCTTCCTCCTTCCACCTTCTGGTTTTTCAACCAGCAAGACACTTTCTTCAGCTGCTGGGCCACATGGCAGCTTCTACTGCAGTAGTCCAGGGGGCCAGATTTCAGATGAGAGGAGAGACATTCAGTTTCATCTGAGGGCTTTTTGGTCTCAGAAAAGATGCTCTGACCAAACTGATTCCAGTGACTTAGACTCTGATCCAGGCTCTTCAGTGGTGGCAGGATCAGGACAATCTCAGGCAAGGGGTCTCATTCATTACTCGGTCTCATTCTGTGGTCCTAACCACAGACGCCTCTCTCCTGGGTTGGGGAGCTCACTTGGGGGCTCTCACAGCCCAGGGAGTGTGGTCCACTCAGGAGTCTCTCTTCCACATCAACCTTCTGGAGCTCACGGTGGTTTACCTGGCCCTGCAAACCTTCTCACAATCAGTAAAAAACAAGGTGGTTCAAGTCAGGACTGACAACACCACCACCATGTGGTATAGCAACAACCAGGGAGGCACTCGGTCTACGGCCTTGTGCACGGAAGCCATGAAAATATGGTCCCTGGCTTACTCCATGCGGACCTTTCTGGTAGCAGTCCGTCTCCCAGGAAAGGACAGTGTGCTAGCAGATGCATTGAGCAGGATTTTCCAGGGCCATCATGAATGGTCCATGGATCCCCTAGTGTTAAAAGGTGATTTTCTCAAGATGGGGCACTCCAGAGATAGATCTCTTTGCAGCCCCAGACAATCACCAACTTCCTCTCTTCTGTTGCAGACCCCCAGTCTTGGGCTCAGTCCCTCTGGATGCTCTGATTCTGAATTGGTAAGGGAAATTTCTGTATGCCTTCCCTCCCTTTCCTCTGCTGTTCAAGGTCCTGGTCAAGATAAAGTCGCAATCTTGCAAAGTGATCCTGATTGCTCCAGATTGGGCCAGGCAGCCTTGGTATCCCCTGCTGCTGTCCCTAGCAGTCCATCTTCCCCTGTCTCTTCCCAGGAATCACAATCTGTTAACCTCCTCTCAGGGGAGGATCTGGTATCTCAACCTTCGGTCTCTCATTCTCAAGGCATGGCTCTTGAAGAATTAGAGTGTGCACATTTGCATCTGTCCCAAGGGGTTCTGGATATTCTTGAAGCCTCTCGAAAACCTGCCACCAGAAAAACGTATAACTCCAAATGGAGAAGATTCAGCATCTGGTGTTCCAAAAAGCATATATCCCTAGACACTGCTGAATTGTCTACAGTTCTGGATTATATGGTTCATCTCAATGACCTAGGCCTCATACCAGCTACCCTCAAAGTACACTTGTCAGCTGTTTCTGCTTTTCTGTCAGTAGGAAGGTCTTCCTCACTGGCATCTCATCCTGTTTTCTGCACATTTTTCAAGGGATTGCTTCATACCAGTCCATCCTTTAGGGATCCTACCCCTGCTGGGGACCTTAATGTTTGCATTGCCCAGCTTATGCAACCCCCTTTTGAACCCTTGTCTTGAGCAGAACTTAAGTACTTGACTCGGAAGACTGTTTCTGGTAGCTATATTACCTCTGCCAGACGTATGAGTGAATTACAAGCTCTGTCAGTGAAGCCTGATTTTATCTCATTCCATAGAGATAAGGTGGTCTTTAGAACCAATAGGAGGTTCTTACCTAAAGTGGTCACAGATTTTCATTTGAACCAATCTGCGTCTCTCCCTGTATTCTTCACTGATCATTCTTCTTCAGGGGAGAGAGAAGATTACACAATTTGGATGTTAAAAGGGCCCTTAGTTACTAAATTGAGCGTACTAAGGCACACAGGTTTGATTCCCTCCAGTTGTGCCTCACTTATGGGGAAGTGGGTAAGGGCAAACCTGCCACTAAAAGAACTATTGCCAGGTGGATTGTCCCATGTATACAATTCTGCTATGAGAAGTCAGGCAAAATACCACCCGCAGGCCTGAGGGCTCATTTGACTAGAGGTACAGCTGCTTCCCTGGCTGCTGCCAGGGATATTCCTTTACTAGAGATATGCAAAGCAGCCACCTGGAAAACGGTCCATACATTTACCAAGCATTACTCTCTGGATATCCAAGCTAGGAGTGATGCTCGGTTCAGTACAGCGGTACTGCAGAGCCTATTCCCAAAATAGGTTTGAATCCCTCCTCCATGGAGATACCGCTTGGTAGTCTGCAATAAGTCAGAATACAGCAAGACTTCATGTTGTTGGAAGAAAAAAATTACTCACCTTAGTAACTGTGTTTCTCCTAATGGAGTCTTGCTGTATTCTGACCTCCCTCCCTGCCTCCTCTCTCAGAACCTGGTTTTTGGGAAGTGAGTTGGCAGGTGCAGTGTTGCACCCCAGGGGTGCATTTGGGCACTCCCTCCTTTTAGAGAGGGGGAGTGGGCTATGTTTATTTCAGTAGTCATAAGTTGTTCTCTACCTGGTTTCTGGTTCTGGATTTCTCGACTTGAGTCTTTTGGGGGATCCAAAATATTTGGTTGCCATTTGGCTAGTAAAAGTTTTACAATTTCCACATAGTGGGTTAGTTAGTTAGTGTTAGCTCATAGAATCTGATGGTTACACTTCAAAGTGCAGCAGACAGAGGTTTGACCTGAGCTCGAGCTCAACGTTCTATGCTCTGCATAGAATATAACTCTTTCCTCTCTGAAGCAGTTCAAGTGCTAGGGCTAACTACAATAAGTCAGAATACAACAAGACTCCATTTGAAGAAACGCACTTACTAAGGTGAGTATTTTTTTCTTCTGTGCTGACCCAAAGAGACCAAAATGGTTGTTTGAGTGACTGAATTCTGCTGGACTCTTGAGATGGACTTTTTTACTGCTCTGGAAAAATCTAGGAAAACCAAAAACCGGGCACCGCAGGTAACAAGTGAAAAAAGTGTTTATTCACAAAACCACATTGGTAAGCGCAGCCATCCTGCAGTACAAGTACGTAACCTCTACCGGTTTACGCAACATGCGTCATCATCCTCCTGATGGCGCACATTATCGAGAAACTGGTGAAGAATACATCGACATGCTGCGGGGTGGCGCAAGCTTACATGAATAAATACTACCGCAATGCGTGGGTGCCGATTTTCAATTTCTTGTTACTTCTCCAGGGCAGCGTGATTTGAGCTGAGGTTGTTTTTGTTCTGCAAAATCTAGCCTGCGCAGCTCTATTCCCTTGGGGTTGGCTGATTAGGACAGAAGGAATTCAAGACATTGTCCTGGGAGCACTGTGTACATCTTCAGAAGAAGGAAGGAGACTGTTCTCAAGACCATGAAATCCTTATGCATGACAAAGTAGGGCGCTTTGCAAGATGGCGTGTGGTTTGCTAATTTGTTTAGGAATACGCTAAGACAGATCCTCAAAAACGAAGGCGTGGTTTGGAACAGCTAACTGGTCACAAAAATCTAATAACTTCTACATGGACACCTAGTGAGGCACCATCTGGAGGGCCTAGGACTGCCTTATAGCTGACACCTGTCCATGAAGAGTGCTGAGAGCCAAGCTCTTGTCTGTTTCATACTAAATAAAAAACACAATCTGAAGCCTTAGTAGGTTCATTGCCCTTTTCTTTGGCCCATGAGGAAGAAAGTCTACTAGTTCTTGCATTTACTGGAAACCATGAATGTCTACCACCAGGCTGACATCAAAGTGTCCACACTCCAAACAGAAAAATAACTAGTTTGAAATAGCATCTCCTCTCAGGTGCTATACTGTTAGCTGAAGAGGTCCTGGGTTTTGATGGAGCACATGACCCTGGCTTAGCAGGCCTTGCAGTGAGGGAGCCAAATTAGTTCCTGAATCACAAGACTTTTAATCAGGGGTGTAGCCAGGGATTTCAGATCTGCACACCAAGTGGACTCACGGCTACCCCCTTGTTAGGTTGTGCTACCCGGGGTGTAGCCAGTAAATATACAAATGTACACCAGGACCGTGTTTGTTGCCTCATTTGGTACAGTAAATACAACTTTTATTTTAAACTTTATATTTATTGTTTTCAATGTACATATACATACACTACATTCCAAGCAGAGACATTTCAAATGTTAATTACATTCTGGACACACTGAGGACACCACCCCTCTAAAATTTTCTATAGGTTACTTATTCTACTGCTTTAAGATACGTCCTGGAGGGATACTAATCTAATAGTAACAACTTTTATTACAAAGTTGCTAGAAATTAAGCCTATGAGCGGCATGGAAAAATACAATCGATATTTAAGTAGGTAGTCCACTTATTCATATCCCCTTAAAGCAAGGGGTTATGAGAACGTCCATGCTATAACTGATATATAGATCCCAATTTGTGATAATTCAAAATGGTCAAGCCACTTTAAAATTAACACATCCCCAAATATGCAAACCTCAATTAACTAACTCTGGGAGACCATAGTCATCTAGTTTACCCAAATCTAAACCCAAAGGTAAATAGTAATAAGTCCGATGAGAGTAAATTAAAAGTTCAGGAATGATTGTCCTGGTATTAACATTGGTAAGGTACTCTCTTGAACTTTTCTTTAGGCTTACTAAATGTTTTAATTACTTATAATCAAGGCCTCAATAAATACAACTTTTGTATCTCATGACAATGGTTGTTGCCATGCATGGGTAAATACAGATGCCATACATTGCTCCCTAAGACACCCACATACCAGCCCAAAGCCTGTAAAGTGGCACTGTCCTTGGGATGCAAAGACAATATTAGTGACCAGTCCTCCTAGTTTTGACTCCTATGAATAAAATTACAGAAAGGTTCAACATTTTCTTTGTTAGCTTTCATGGAAAAAGGAAGCAGTTCAGAGCCTATTTGCTACCCCCCTTAAATAAAATTGCATACCATGGAGTGCTTGGAGTATGCCTGGCTACACCCATGCTTTTGATCTGTGAAAAATTACCTTCTTGGTCACTCTGAAGCTTTCAGAAGAAGCTGCCTATTGACCACATTTGTAGAACTGTTGGGATTTCAGGAATTGGATGGAACAGAATGGCTCTTCTAAAGTCCTGCTGTGCCCAAAGGTGGCAGCTACCTCTACTATTGAGCATCAAAAGTACCTGAAAAAAGTGGGCACCTGAACATTTTCCCTGGATGCAGATAGGTTAAGTTGGTGTCCTGAACTGATGGCACAAAAAGTGGAACACATCCAGATATAATGACCACACCTTAAGCTGGAGAATTTTGTGGCTGAGTCAGTCCTGCGTAGATGTTTTATTACCCCACTAGGTGGATAGCTGGCAGAGACATAAGATTTCTTCTGCCCACTGATGCATATTCTGAACTGCAAACAGCATTCTGCTTTTTGTGCTTCCTGGATCATATAGGTAGCTGTCACAGCATTGTCTGACTACACCTTCACTCTCCAAAGCTTGACTTGTTCTTGGGTGTGAAGAAGGGTTAGGAGGCTGCCCTCACCTTTAGCACAATCATTTTGAGGATTTTCTCCTCTTTGTTTCTGGCACCACAACTGGGATATGATCCCTATAGGCTGCGTCTGCAGTTGGAATTCTTGTCCTGGTTAGAGAACGGGAGATTCCATTTCCAGATTTTTGGGTTGTTCCCACCAGGCAAGGGTCCACCAAGTGATTTTGGGGGTGTCAAATGAGGCCAGATACTACACTGAAACCATAGACCAATTTGGTAGGAAAAAGGTACACCAGAATGGTCCCATGCAAAAATGAGATCAAGGGGCTAGTTCGAATGTGGCTGTAATCGGACATAGGGAGTGCAAGTAGTGGGGTGCAGAGGCCATTTTCTGAGTTCTGGGGTGCCCAATGTGCTTCTGAAAAGTTGCCACTCTGGACTAAAACTCTCTTTCAACCTGTTTGTCTGTCCACCCAACCCCCATGTTCTAGTCTCTGAAACACAGCAAGCAAACTGCTCCACAACCAAAAGGGTTTTACCTACTGTGGTTCTTGGTGTCTAATCTGAGAAGGTTTTGAATAAGGGATCATCCAGATAAGGAAAACATGGTGGCCCACCTGACTAAGAACAACCATCACTGTAGTCATCTTCAATACTATCCTGTTCGTGGAGGCCACGCCAAAGGGAAGAACTTACTACTGGAAGATTTGGGCACATATCACATTATCAGGAACCTTAGGGAGTTAATGATGGATTGATATTTAGGGACATGTGACCAGTAAATTAACGGTTACTAGGTAGTTCTCTGGCTAGACTTCCTTATGGTGCACCAGAGGAATTCCATCATAACCTTACATTATCAAATAAACCTGTTCAGTCTTCTAAGGGGGAACAATCATATGGAATTCCCCATCCAGTTTTCCTGGGGTGCTTCAAATAATCGAGTAGAACTTTGAACCATTGCCCCTCCAGGAGGAGTAAGTTTGTTCTGTCATTCTTTTCCTCAGTGGGTAATTTACTTTTTTTTTTTTTTTTTTTAAATATTATAGACCAAAAAGAAAGTAATGAAGCCAGCCCGGTGGCGCTGAGGCACGGGACGCCTTACCTCGTGTCATGCCGGTGACCCAGGTTCAAGAACGAGCCTGGTTCGTCGGAGAGCCGGCACGTGGTGGGGAGCAGGATTGAGCAGCCAAAAGGCAGCTCTCCTCTCCTGAGGAGGACTCTGTCGCCTGCCGTAGTTTCACTGCCCCCGGATGGAGGTCCGCGGGTAGTGCAGGTGAGCGGGCGACAGGCTGTGGGAGGGCGTCCCAGTACTGCAGCCTTCACGCACCTCCACACACACACTCACGGCTGGGCAGGGATGGGAGAAAATGGATAAAATCGAGGCTAAAATATAAATAAAAAAAAAGTGACCATTTGCAGACCTGGTAGAGGCAGTTTCTATTGCATAGCCTAGAGAGACAGTCTTCAGAAACCACGAGTCTGATGTGGTCTTTGGTCATCTGAGAAGAACATGAGACATAGAAAAAGGTGTCCGAAAAGGAAGCCACTTTAAACACAAAAGAGGAATAGTTAGTATCAGTTTCCGTAATATCCTGATCCTTATGCAGAATAGAAAGTATGGCTCTCAGACTGTAGACGAAGATGTACGGTTAATAAGAATAGAAGAGGAAGACTGATTAGGCTGTAATGCTAGGGAACTGGAGAAATAAACCCTATTCCCAGCAAAGATCTCTCAGTACTTTTTTTATGGGGGGGGGGGTAATGAGGTGCTCTCAGAGTAGGTGTGGTAGTAGAAAATTCTCCACTGGTCAGCAAGCCAGGTGTGATTCATCTGCAGCAGTGTGTCAATCAACTGTTTGATTCTTGTTGGAGAGATGCATTCAAAAGTCCACTGGCTCAAGGATTAGCTGAGATGGGACCTCTACCTCTTGTGAAGTAATTTTCTCCTTTATTGCATTTCATGCATAGGATAAAAAATATACGCCTAGAGCACTGAGTTCCCCTAGAGCATGATAAACATCACCTGGTACATCTGGAGTTGCCTGTTGTGACCCCCCCCCTTGTCTGAGGGACCCACTTTGGGTGTCTTGAGGATGTGTAAAGTAACACTGATATCGCGTTAGCTTATGGTAGTTCTGAATCGGGCCTGTAATTCCAACTTTGCCATACTTGCCTGAAATGTTCCCAGGTGCTCCAGACCCATAAACCCAGAGGTTCTAGTAATGGAGGGCATGAATACTCTTTGTTTTACTGACATGTGTAAACAGGACCAGATGAGCCATGAAAGATGCAGCACTGGGCAGGCTTGATGTGGATATACATACAGTTTTCTCCTGCTGAGACACAGAGAGAGAGAGAGAGAGAGAGCAGCCAGAGCTTCCTTAAATCAAGGAGGTTATTTTCTAGACTACACTGAACTGAATTATTACTTTTTGGACCTGTGTAAGTAACTAGTATTGATTCTGTTTTTGGGGTTGACTTGTGTTAGTTTTAACTTTAATTTGCCAGGGAGAAACTGTAGCTGGGAGATATTTGCAGTCATTAGTGACTAGACCTGTTACTTAACCTCTGTGAAATAGGTGTCTGAAAGGAAGGAAGGCACTCCCTGGGGTGGAGGGACAGAGTTGTAGTTGTTTGTTTCTGGATGGCATAGGTTTACTCCCTCCTCTCACTCTTCCCCTCACCTCACCTGCCTCAAGCGCATAACTTCCTTTATAGTAGGGGTTTTGACATCATGTCCCCAAAACTGCTAACAGCATACACCTGTTCATATCCTTAAAGGCACAGCACACTGAATAGGGGGTAGAGACACTCACATGCTTGCACACACTAAAACAAGAAAAAAAAAAAAAACAACAAAAGAAAAGCATCTGTAACAGGAAGGGACAGAGACATGTGGGGAGTGGTGTAATGCAATGTCTATGGAGCAGCAGTCTTCCTGGAGACATTCTGGAAACTGTGTTGCTGCCCTATTTGCCCTATTTGTAGGCACCTCTCTGGTCTGAGGGAGGAGGTTGCTCATCTCCATGCTGACCTGGCAGTGATTTGGGAAATCTGCTCCCCCCATCCAGGGACCACCCAGGCCACCACCACTACCCTTAGAGGTTGCCAAGAAAGAGGAGTGATTGGACCACGGTAGGCTCAGGGAGGGTGAGGGTGGTGGAACAGAGACTCATCCCTTCAGTTGTGCCTCTCCACAATTCATTTACCACTCTGGCGGAGCATGGTTCCTCTATAGAGGCACCCGCAGTGGAGACCAAGGAGGATGCTGGGAACCTCCACAGTGGAGACCCACAGGAGGGTGGCTCAGGACCTCACAGGGGAAGGCAACAACTCCTGGTGGGGGACTCAATTGTTAGGGGGGTAGAACCGGAGGGGAGGGGAAAGGGAGATAAGGTGCCTGCCCAGCGCCATGGCTTGGAGGGACAGAAAATGAATCCTCAGGATCGTGGGAGCAGCTGCAAGGGGGGGAAGTGAGCTGGATGTCATTATCCACCTAGGGATGAATGACCTGGCTAGGAATAGGAGCAGAGCAGTGCAACAGGAGTTTGTGAAGTTGGAGAGGGGCCTTAGACAAGTAGTACACACGGTAACTTTCTCAGAAGTGCTACCTGTCTATGGCTTGGATGAGGCTAGGGTACTCCGCACCATGGGATTCAGTGACTGGTTGAAAAACTGGTGCAGAGCTCAGGGATTTGGCTTCATTGGGGACTGGGGCTCCACCTGGAGGGATGCAGGCCTATACAGGCGCGATGGTCTGCATCTATCCAGGAGGGGAACCAGGATCCTAGGTGATAGGTTTAAATGCTTCATTGGCAAGCATTTAAACTAGCCAGGGGGGCAATTGAAAAAAGGAAATTCTAGCCCCCAAAAAAAAATCAGTGTAGTTAGTGAGGTAAACATCAAGATGGAGCAGTCGATAGGGATAAGGGCAGGGGTACATGGAGAAAAAGACAAAGGCAGTAAGGACAGGAATGTGGCAAAAAAAATAAAGCCATAAAAAAATGGAGGGTAATGAGTTCCAATGCCCATAGTCTAGGTAAAAAGCTCCCCGAAATGGTGGCCTTGATGGAAGAGGGATGCCTGGATATCGTGACAGTCACAGAAACATGGTACACAGATGACCATGACTGGGATATAAATATACCAGGGTACACAATCTACAGGAGGGATAGGGAGGGAAAAAGAGGAGGAGGAAGAGCTCTCTATATAGGGGAAGGGATCAAAGCAACAGAACTAAAGGGTAAGCAGGGAGGAGAGGAGGCACTGTGGGTTACCCTGGAGACTAGAAATGGCTCCACAATCCACACAGGGTTGTATACAGACCCCCTGTCTCAGGGAGGAGGAAATGGATAAGGAAATGATAGAAGGCATCCTTGGGATGGCAGAGAAAGGGGGGATATTGCTGATGGACCTGAATATGCCAGATGTTAACTGGAGCACCTTTGCTGCAGCCACATTCAAGAGCAGGGCCACTCTCGATGCCCTACAGGGGGCATGCCTCAGACAGCTAGTTTTGGAACCCACTCAGGAGGGAGCAGCCTTAGACCTGGTACTCTCAAATGGGGATGGAGAGAGGATCTCTGATCTTGAAGTGGGTACCCATCTGAGAACAAACGACCACCAAACAGTGCGGTTCACAATAAACCTATCTGTAGAGTCGAGCCACACAAAAATGAAGGTACTGGACTTCAGGAGGGCTGATTTTGGCAAAATGGGAGAGTGTCTCAGAAAAGCACTAGCAAACAGGCAAGAAGGTGGGGTGGAGAAACAATGGGGAAACATCAAAACTGCCATCACAGAGGCAACAAGTCTTTGTGTGAAGCAAATAAATCAAAACAAAAGAAAAAAACACTATGGTTCTCAAAAGAAGTGGCGCGGAAGGTAAGGGAGAAAAAGATAGCATTCAGGAAGTATAAGGAAACACAGAAGGAGCAGGACAGAGAACTGTACCAGTTAAAGCAGAAGGAAGTGGGGAAGGCAGTCAGAATAGAAAGGGCCCAAACTGAGGAAAAGATAGCCAACTCATTTAAGAAGGGGGATAAAACCTTTTATAGGTACATTAGGGAGCAAAGAAAGACGAAGGCTGGGATATTGAGGCTGAATAAAGAGGAAGGTGGTTGAGCAGAGAGAGACAGTGAAAAAGCAGGGATACTGAACGAATATTTCTGCTCAGTATTCGCAATGGACTAGCAGCGGGAAATACCTAATCCAGTCAATAGAAGCACTCTGGATAGGGGGGTTTATATTAGTCCTTTCACAGAAGAAAGGGTTCTGAAAGAACTCTTAAAACTCAAGGTGGATAAAGCAATGGGGCCTGATGGAATTCACCCCAGAATTCTAAAAGAACTAAGGGAAGAACTAGTAACACCACTGACTACCCTTTTTAATACATCATGGGAGGATGGTGTGGTACCTGAGGACTGGAGAAGGGAAGATGTGTGTCCCCTTCACAAAAGTGGGAGCAAGACAGAGGCAGGAAACTACAGACCTGTCAGTTTGACCTCAGTGGTAGGGAAAATGATGGAATCACTTCTGAAGGAAAGAATTGTTGAGTACCTAGAGGCCACTGGAGCACAGGACCTAAGGCAGCATGGATTCACAGCAGGAAGGGTCACGTCAAACAAATCTAATTGATTTCTTTGACTGGGTGACCAAAGTAGTAGACCAGGGAGGAGCTGTGGACATGGCCTACCTAGACTTTAGCAAGGCATTTGACACAGTCCCTCACAAAAGATTAATAAACAACTTGGCCAGCCTGGGAGTGGGACCTAGGGTGGTAGCCTGGGTAAAACACTGGGTGGACTACAGGACACAGCGGGTAGTAGTAAATGGAGTCCACAGTGAAGAAAGGAGGGTTACTAGTGGGGTACCGCAGGGTTCAGTACTGGGGCCGGTCCTTTTTAATGTCTTCATAAGTGACATTGCAGAGGGACCGGAAGGGGAAGAATGTCTCTCTGCAGATGACACAAAGATCTGCAACAGGGTTGATACGCAAGGTGGGGTGGAAGGGATGAAAAGCGACTTGGCAAGGTTGGAGGAATGGTAAAATGTATGGCAGCTTAGATTCAATGCAAAGAAGTGCAAAGTAATGCACCTGAGAAACAAAAACCCAGGGCAAGTGTACACAGTTGGGGGTGAGATACTGGCAACAGCAAAAATGGACAGGGACCTGGGGGTAGTCATATCAGATGACTTAAAGGTGGGCCAGCAATGTGAGAAGGCAGTAAGGAGGGCTGGGGGGATACTGGGATGCACAGAGAGAGGCATCACCAGTAGAAAACAGGAAGTTGTGGCCCTCTGTACAGTCAGTTGGTAAGACCACATCTGAAGTACTTTGTACCGTTCTGGAGACCCCATCTTCACAAAGACATAGAAGGGGTGGAGGCTGTCCAGAGGAGGGCAACCAAAATGGTGCATGGTCTGCACCAGAAGACATATGAAGAAAGACTGAAAGAGCTTAAGATGTATAGCCTCGAGGAAAGGAGGGGGGGACATGACAGAAACTTTCAAATACCTCAAGGGAATCGACAAAGTCCAAGAGGGTAGCATCTTTCAGAAAAAGAGATGTGCAAGAACAAGTTGGCACAATTTGAAGATAGAGGGGGAATGGCTCAGCGGTAATGTGAGGAAGTATTTCTTCACAGAGGGGGTTGTAGATACATGGAACAGCCTTCCTGAGGAGGTCATAGAGCCAAAAATAGTGGGGGAATTCAAGAATGCATGGGGTAGGCATAAGGCAATTCTAGTGGGGGTAGGAGGAAGTAGGCTGTTGGTTAACTAGGATCTGCAGCTTATCCGTTAGGTAGGGAAATGGGCAGTCTAGGTGGGCCAAGCAGTCCTTATCTGCTGTCAAATTCTATGTGTCTATTTTTCTGTAAGAAACAAAGATTGCGCAGATGTCTGCTTGGGTAATCTCTAACCTATAACCACTGGGTGACCAAGTTGGACACATACAAAAACTGACTTTTTTTTATTATTCTGAATACTCTAAAGTCTTACTAAGAACTTAACAAGAGATGGCCTGTGCAAATCCGGGTATCAAAGAGGGCATTCACCCTGTGAAAAGAAAGAAAAATTAAAGTTTTAACATACTCCCCTTAACTAAGTCTGAATAGTCTTTCCCAACCGTACAATACCATGATCCCTTGCTGAAGTCATGTTTTTAGTCCAGTGCACAGCTGCATCAAGGGACTGACAGAGAAGTTGTGGAGCGCTGTAGGAAATTCATGTAGAGGCACTCTGGTTACCTGGTTTGAAGTGCCTTTTGCAATGTTTTAAATGCTCGTCTGAGTCACAGAAAAAACATGCCTGCCCTGCCAGACTAGAGTGTGCCCTCCTTAGATGATAAGCTGCACATGCGCTGTTGTGCAATCGATTCACGCATCAGAAAACAGACATGGGCATACGCATAAGGAAAAAGTCTTGCAAATAAATAAGGCTGGTTCTTAAACTCTGAGAGAATGTGAAAGTAGTGCTTGCGCTCCCAATTGAAACAGGAAAAAGTACTTGACCTCTAACAAGACGAACAACCTGATATGATCCACGTCTAGGGAAAAAGGACCCGCCAAGAGTACTAGCACTCACTATAAACTAGACCCTCCTCCCTTCTAACAGTCCTCATTACAAAGCTCCTAATAATGAGACATACAGCATAGATGCTTCAGTTCTAGGGACATGGATATGTTGTTCATCCGCACTCTCTGGCAGGTATCCTTGCCGCTTTAATTCTTGCCGGAAGGTCTTCAAGCTGGCTCCTCCCACCCACCCGGGTGGTAAAACTCTCGGCTCTGCCCCATGACGCCAGATCTGGCCCGCTGGAAGCTCAGGTTGTGCGTCGAAGCCGGAGAGGTCGGTTGGGTCGTGTGGATGAACAACATATACCATTCCTAGAACTCCTGTTACAGGCCAGTAACCTGTATTTCTAGGGACATGGATATGTTGTTCATCCACACTCTCTGGCAGACTCCTAGCAGTTCTCCGGGAGGAGGAAAGCAAGGAGCACACCCCTAATACTTACTTGGGAAACAGAGATTGGAGAACTGAGGCCCCAAAACCAGCAACCCCGGCGTGACTCGAGGTCAATGTGGTAGTGGGTAATAAAGGTATGTGCCGACTTCCAGGTAGCAGCCCTGCAGATATCCTGGACAGGGACGTCCCTGAAAGCAGCTACTGATGCAGTGGTATGGTGGGCAGAATGAGCTCTTATCCCTCTGGGAGACTCCATGCCCGCCAACCTGTAGCAGAGCTCTATGCAGGAGGTGATCTACCTGCCTATCGTCCGCTTTGCTGCAGGTCCGCCAGATGCGGCTTCAGCGTAGGTGACAAACAGCTGGCAAACCTCTCTCAGAACTTCAGCCATCCGCTCCTTATAATAAGCGAGCGCTCGTCTAGGGTCCAAAGTATGCAGCCTATACTCGGCCTCCGAGGTGTGATTGGGGTAGAACACCGGCAGAGTCAACACCTGGTTAAGGTGAAACTCCGACATCACCTTCGGAAGGAATTTTGGGTGGGGGCGCAGAACAACCTTGTCCCTGTAGAAGACCAGGTAGGGAGGCTCGATGGAAATCGCCTGGAGCTCTCCCATCCTTCTGGCTGACGTGATAGCCATCAAGAAGGCGGTCTTCCGACAGGTGTGAAAGATCACACCTGTGCACTGGTTGAATGGCTTGCCCATGAGCTTGGCCAGTACCAGCAGTGAAGCCCTCACGGAGGTGGAGGTTCTACTTGCGGAGGGGGAAATGTGGTCAAGGCCTTTGAAAAGCACCAGCCACCTTCTGCTGTGCCACCGACTGCCTGCCAGCCCCGCCTGGTAGATAGTGGCTGCCAGGTGCACCTTAAGGGTTGTCGACCAAGCCCTTGCTGAGAAAGGACTACAGGTAGTCCAGAATGCTTGCCAAGGGGCAGTCGGAAGGGTCCAAGCCCTTCCCCTGACACCAAATGGAAAACCTCTTCCATTTGAAGGCATAGCATTTCCTGGTCGACTCCTTACGGGATGCCTCAACGACGTTGAGGACCTCGTCGGAAGACCCAGAGCCTGGAACTCTAGCCGCTCAGGAACCAGGCCGTCAGGTGCAGGGATTGAAGGTCCGGATGGAATACCTTCCCCTGACTGACTGAGATCAGGTCCGGGAGGGCTGGAAGCCGCCTTGGGAGCCTGGAGCGGAGGCTGAGGAGATCTGGATACCAGAACTGGCGGGGCCAGTCTGGGGCTGCCAGAATCACCTGCACCTTGTCCCTCCTCGCCTTGAGAAGCACCTTGTGGATCAAGGAAAATGGGGGAAAGGCAAAGAAGAGGCCCGGGGTCCATTGCCTCGAGAAGGCATCCCCCTGCAGCGAGCCCTGCTGAGGGGGGCGGGCATGGAACAGACTCAGGTTCGCATTCTCCCCTGGAGGCAAACAGGTCCACCTGAGGTGTGCCCCAGTGGCAGAAGAGATCTTGTACTACCTCTGGCAGGAGAGACCACTCGTGAGACGCAGTCCCTATCCGGCTTAGGGCATCGGCAAGGGTGTTGGAGGCTCCTGCCATGTGAATGGCTAGGAGATCCGCCTCCAGGCTGTGCACTAGGGACCAAATGCGGAGAGCTTCCTTGCAAAACAGTAAGGAGCGCGTCCCGCCCTGGTGGTTCAGACAGTACATGGTCGTGGTGTTGTCCGTCTGGACCTGAACCACTTGACCCCGTAGAAATGGAGCGAAGGCGGTGAGAGCTAGATGGACCGCTCAGAGCTCCAGCAGGTTGATGTGGCATCGGGACTCCTGAGAGGACCAGAGGCCGTGCGCTCGGTGTTCCTCTAGAAGGGCACCCCAACCCATCAGAGATGCGTCGGTCAAGAGAGAGACCGACAGCTCGAGGCGGATGAATGGGATACCCTCCTGCAGATGTGCTGGAACGATCTACCATTGGAGAGCGCCCCACATCTCCTGGGTCACTGTCACAGGCCAATCCAATGGATCGCGGCATTGTGACCACTGGCTGGCCAGTCCCCATTGAAGGGGATGCATGTACCAATGGGCCCAACGGACCACGCTGGCGCAGGCCGCCATGAGGCCCAGGAGGCGCAGAAAGTCCCGGGCAGGGCGCAATTGCCCAACCAGAAATGATTGGGCAAAGGAGGAAAGAACCTTGGCCCTGTCCGCCGGGAGCCATGCTCTGGCTCGTAGAGAGTCGAGCTCTGCCCCGATGAACAGAATCACCTGCTTTGGCACAAGCTCTGACTTGGCCTCGTTGATGAGGAGGCCAACCTGAAAGCAAACCTGGAGGGCCAGATCTCTGGACCGCTCCGCCTCCTGTCTGGAGGGGGCTGCTATCAGCCAATCATCCAGGTAAGGGTACACCCGGAACGCTCGGTGCCGCAGGAATGCTGTCACCACTGCCATGCATTTGGTGAAGACCCTGGGAGCTAGGGAGAGGCCGAAGGGCATGGCCCAGAACTCGTATAGGAATCCTTCCGCTCTGAAGCAGAGGAACCTCTGATGGGACGGATGGATTGGGACGTGAAAAAACGCGTCCTGGAGGTCCAGGGAGCAGAACCACATGCCTCATTCCAAGGATGGGATTATCTGAGCCAGAGTGACCATCCTGAAGGTCTGAGACCTTAGGAACTTTAGGTCGTGCAGGTCGGGAATGGGGCACCGGACCCCCTGTCCGTTTTTGGACCAGGAAGTACCTGGACACAAACCCCGGGTCTGAAGGAGGATTCGCCACCTTCCTTATTACCTCTTTTTCGAGGAGCAGGGCAATATCGGCCCGGCGGGCTGACAGTGAGGCTGCGGACCCTGTGGCCCCCTGATGGGCGACAGCTCGAAAAGGCAGAACCTGCTCGAACTCCAGAGGCAGACCTTTTCCTACCACCTCCAGCACCCAGCGGTCCGAGGTGATAGCGGACCAGGCAGAAAGGAAGTGGCAGAGCCGTCCCCCCATGGGGGGGGGAGCCCAGGGGGGAGTGACGAGGTTGGGGGAGGCACCCCTCAACCCGTCACTGGGCAGGCTTGAAGGAAGAACCGGCCGAGGGACCTCCCGGGCCTTTACCTCCTTGCTTCCTGTTGGAGGAAGCCATCGGCTTGGGTTTGAGACGCCAAGCGCGAGCATGCTGACCCTGTTGCTGGTGCTACTGGGCCGGTCGAGGAGCAGGGACCGAAGGATGAAAAAACTTCTGCTGCAGATGGCAGCCTTTGTCCCTCTGGGCGGAGGTGACAGATTCCAGAGTGGCACTGGACTTCTCGATCCGCTGGAGGTGTCCCTCCACTCCAGGGCCAAAGAGGTTGGTCCCCAAGAAAGGGACGTCCGCCAACTTGTGCTGGGTATCCGCCGTGAAGGTGGATATCCTCAGCCACGCCCTGTGTCACATGGCCACTGCGGCCGCTACTGAACTGACCTGGCACAGGAATCACCTATGTCCAGAGCAGTCTGGAGCTGCTGCTTCGCCACCGCCCTACCCTGGTCCCGCACCTGGCAGACCGTGGTCTGCAGGTCAGGAGGGAGATGAGGAACGACCTCATCCAGGGAGCCCATGAGGGCGTGGGAGAAGTGTGCCATCAGCACAGCCGAGCTGGCCTGTCGGAGGGCGAGGGAGGACGCAGTGTACACCCTGCGCCCGGCAAAGTCTAGCTTTTGGACCCTTGTCGGGGGCTTGTCCACATCCCGAAGCGCACTGAACGCCGGAAAATGCTGTTGATGACTAACCCCTCAGCAGAGGGGTGTTCTGAGAAACCGGGCAAAGAGCCGGTAGGGACCGCATACTTCCTGGCCATCCTGGCCGAGGGCGCAGGACAGGAAGCAGGCCGCTGCCAAAGCTCCAAGACTGAGCCGACAATGGCCTCAGCCATCAGAAAGGCCTCCGTGGGAGAATCCCATCGGTCCAGAATCTCCGTCAGGGGATACCTGGCCCGTTTGGACACGGGCTTGAGCTGCATCCCAGTGGACTCAGAGATGAGTCGAAGCAAACCCAAGAAGGACGATGGATTATCGTCCACTGACTGGCCCCCAGAGAACTCCAGATTGCACTGCCTGGAGAACAGGGAGGAATCGTCGTTGGATTCCGAAGAGTCTGCGAAGAGCTGCCTCGGCCCTGAGCCACCCTCCACCTGCCGAGGACGGTCGGGAGTGAGGGTGGCCGACAACCTATGGGGCAGGCCATGACCCAAGCAAGAATTCTTGGTCGGTGCCTCCGATTTTGGTTCTGGAGGTGGAGGTGCCACCACAATCGGTGGACCAGCCAGTTTCAGCTTAGTAACCAGCCCTGGGGCGGGCAACTCGACTGGAACGAGTGGCTGCTTCGGCCATTCCGGCGACAGCCACTTGATGGCCGGGGTCAGCTTAGGCCCGGATAACAGCAACTGCTACCACATCAGATCCTCGTAGCGCCGGCGCAACTTGCGCCGTAGCCTGTCCTCACCCGAGGAGGAGGACAAGGAAGAACGGCATCGCCGCTTACTTCAGTAACGGACCAAGACCGATGTCGGGCGGAACGGTTGACCGGAAAAGAGGTCGAGAGACTGAGACTTCCGGGGACTGAGGGTTCGCCTGGGAAGGGGGATACCCACTCTTCCCTCGGCTCGGGTACTTTAACTGGGGACTGCGGTCCTGAAGAAGCAGGCAGATCCTCAGTATCCACCGGGGGGAACGGTGAAGTAGGGTTGTCGGCTTCTCCAGTCCACAGCCCGTCTAATGGATCGAGAAAAATCTCGACTTTGTCGATGGGAGTCTCAGCAGGCTGGCCTGACGGGGGCACCGTGAAGCCAGCGGCCTCAGTCATAACCTCGACTGAAGTCTATGGTCGGCTGCCCGGGGAGGGGGACCTCTCCCGCTCCCACGAATGCCGACGATGGGACTTACCTTTTGATTCCCTTTTCTTGGGCCGAGAAGAATATCCCAAAGGCCCCTCTCCTTTCATGGAAAGGGACTGGCAAAGCTCCTTGAATGAAGCTGTATACGAGGAACTCAGAGACAGCGGGATAAATGCCACGGCCGAGGAGGAAGAAGATGCGGCCTGGGCCGCCTGCTCCTCGAGAGCGATCATCTGCTCGAGCTGCTCAGCTGAGCCAGCCGCCGCGGACACCGCCCAATGAGCCTCTTTGGATTTCACTGGCGGAAAATGTTTCTTGGGGCACCCAAGCTTCAAACGGGCAGCATGATCATCCAGAACACTGGCTGAGAAAGAACGGCACAACTCGCAAGCCTGCGGGTCATGATCAAGGCCTAAGCAGTAGACGCAAGTGGAGTGCGGATCTGTCCTGGACATTTTCTGCCCGCAAGGGCACCTCCGAAAGCTGGGAACAGATTTGTTCATCGCAGCCGCGAGGGAAGATGAAGACCGAAGTTTAGAAAACTTCAAAATCAATTTCAGACGAACCTAAGAACTAGGATCCAGTCTAAAATGCAAAGCGCTAAGGAGGGAACCTGAGCTTCCAAGCGGTAAGGAAGATCTGGCATCATGGGGCAGAGCCGAGAGTTTTACCACCCGGGTGGGTGGGAGGAGCCAGCTTGAAGACCTTCCGGCAAGAATTAAAGCGGCAAGGATACCTGCCAGAGAGTGTGGATGAACAACATATACCATTCCTAGAACTCCTGTTACAGGTGAGTAACCTTTATTTGTGGAACATGCCAGACACAGAAAACAGAACAAAAGGAAAACAGGAAAAAGACAAATCCCTGCATCCAGACTCCCCCCCCCCCCCCAGTACACAGTATGACAACCTCTAATAAGGACAAAAATAAATAAATAAAAATAAGAGCAGCATGATGAAACTGATGGTATGAGACCAGTCCTAATCCCTGGATCACCCTGTTTTGGTCACAAACACCTGTGTAGAGCTCTTTGCTGGTAGCAAGATCACTCCCCTTCAGGGATCCGCATTTCTCCATCTGTTCACACACAGGAGATCCTTACCATGGATGCCTCTAGGATGGATTGTGGAGCCCATCTGGATGTACTTAAGACAAAGAGTGTGTGGTCCCCCTCGGACTGATCTCTCCAAATTCCACTGCTTTTTTGGGAAAAGAATGCTGCTGTTCTTGATCTGTGGGCCTTCACCTCTCACATTCACCGCTGTCCCCTGCTGATGCTAGCAGACAGTCTTTCTGTAATGCACTACTTCAGCAGTCGGAGAGATGCACACTCCTACCGCCTCTGCAGAGAAGTTCTGTAGGAGCGGGCCCTGGAACACAGCATGCACATCGGTGTCACATTTCTGCCTGGTGGATCCTCTCAGTTTGGCTGCTTGAGTTTGAACTCCTGTATGAAATGTTCAAAGATCTCCCATTGGGGTCATCCCAAGTTGAACGTTTTTTCCCCCCACACAACACAAAACTGCCACATTTATACTTGTTTGTTTCTGGGCCTGGTGTTCCTTGGTGAGATACATCATTCCTTTCCTGGAAGGGGAGGTTTCCTTACACCTTTCTCCAATCCCTCTGATTCAGCATGTGTTGATCAAGCTTTGGGTGGAGAGGGCCGCACTTGTACTGGTGGCCCTCTTATGACTCAGACAAATTTGGTTCCCATTGCCCTGGCAGGCTGCAGCAGAATCACCCATCCTGCTCCCTCTACCAACAGGCCTGCTGTTGCAAGATAAGGACCTTAAATTGGTTCTGTGGTCTCTTACACAAGCTCCTTTTGAGCTTGCTGCCACTTGGGATATGAATTTATTGTAATGGAAAAAGGTTTTTCTAGTGGTGAGTACCTTAGGTGTCAGAGTTGAGCTGCAGGCTTTGATTGCAGATCCCCTGTACCTTGTATTTCACCAGGATCATGTTCCATTGTGTACTCATCCTAGGTTTCTTCCTAAGGTGTGTTTTAAATTCATATTAAACCAGACTGTCCACCTTATTGTGTGTTTTCCTCCCATCAGAATGTTGGCGAAATTATCCTCCATGTTCTCAGTGTCCATATGTCTTTACACTTCTACTTGGGCTCTGCAAAAGACTGCAGAAAGTCCTTGCAGCTTTTTTTTTTTTAATGTTCACCCCAAGATTCTGAGAGCTGCTGACTCTAAGCAGTACTTTTCCTAATGGTTGCCATCCTGCAATATACTTTTTTTCATACTGGAAGCACAATAAGGAGCTTCCTACTCCTGTCCATGGCATAACCTCTTTTGTGGCTTGTTTTCATTCAGTTTCTGCAGCTGACATATACTGTGCCGCCACATGGGGTTCGGTCCACACTTTCACTAAACACTGTAGTCTGGATCTTTCTTGCCTTACACCCACGTTATTGATTTGCCTTGCTTGGGAACCGTTACAAGGGTGTGGCTTTATAGAGGGAGATACCCTTGAAGAAGCCAATTTAGTTACTTAGCAACAAAAGAAGATCCTCAAGAGAATCTCTTCTACGGAGCCACAGCTTACCTACCCTCCAACCTCCTTCTCTATTTCAAGTAGTATATTCTAGAAGGTATACCTTTTACTGCATGCATGGTCTCCTTTTCCGCACCCTTTCAGTTTGGCTTTTTCTTTCTGCCTCTCTGTCAATTTAGTAGGAATTCTGTTCTTCCATTCCTGTCAGTATGGTACAGCTCTGAGCTTCTGAGGAGGCGTGGGCCACCCAAATGATATAGGTGGCAGCGCTGTAAATTAATATGGATGCCTCAGCTAAGCAAAAGTTTCTGAGCAACTCTTATGCTGGCATCTTGCATTTCCAAAGGTGGGGGCTCTGTGGAGGAGAGTCTTCTGAAGATCAGCTCTTTCAGGTAAGCAATGAAACTTTAAACTAGGAGCTGTTTTGAACCACAGTGTGTGGGAAGGGGTTCATTATATTTGTCCTTTGTTGCCGTACCTCCCCCACAAACCTGCATACTGTTTTACAGTATTAAACTCTACATTTCTTGGTTTTAACAAACTACAGACACATTAAAGTGCTTGCATTGCCAGCTGCACAGAGTCCTGTGGTACTGATGGGAAACATGCAAGTAGTGACTAAAATGAAAGGCACCATTTGTTTTTGTTTTCTTTTTCATATAAGTGTTTGTGCTTCTTGTGGCCAAGACAGACTGGGCTCCCTTCTGCTGTGCTCCACCAACCCCCACCATCCTGCATCTCCCCAGTACTTACCTAAATACCGGATAACCCCAACTGATCCCACACCTCATGGTATGGTCAGGAAGGGATGGGCTGTTGTCGCTCCCCTCCCTCCGCACAAATCCAGCTTTCCGGACCCTTGGTCCCGGCTATACGGTTGGTGGGGGATCAGCGGGAAGGCGTCATATACACTAGTCCTGCCACACATTTTCCTTTTTTTCCCCTCCACATGGGGTATGCTCCGCTCGTCACTGTTGAATCCCACAGCACCTGCCTTCTTCTGCTCCTGCACTACCACCAGGCCTCCACCTGATGGCAGTCATTTGGTGACGCTCACACCTCCCCCCCACCAAGAGGAGAACAGTCCTTCAAACACTCAGTCCTTTCTCTCCTAGCCAACCCCCAGTAACCCATGCCCGCTCCCGAACACAGGCCACTAGTGTGGAGCGAGGTGTGGCCTCCAGTGCCTTAACCCTCAGCACCACTGGGCCAGCCTAAAAGGCACCATTATTTTACGTATTTGCATTCTTCACCACTACAATATGGCGTTTTTGTTGTTTTCTGTCCAGTAACATGTACTACTTGTTATACTGCTTATTCATGTAACTTGTTTGGCTATACCTGACAGTACGAGCAGTGGTTTCTAGTGTACTTACCTTTAATAACAGCTAAATAAATACAATAAAAAAAAAAAAATAACTTTTGCATACCAAGACCCCCCCCCTTGCAGTATTGTAGTCCCGTTCCATCCATTACCCAAAATAGTAAAGCTTCAGTATTGCCATACAAACATTATAGTCTCAAACCTATGGCTCCCACTGCCAGACAGTTTTCTTCTTCCAGCAAGTCTCCTTGTTGTCGTTAACAACCCCCCTACTGGCTACTTATGTTGCGGGTCTCTGTTCTTGTCAAGCTACTTTGTTCAGTACTGGTGTATCCTTGGGGTCTGCAAACAAGTATGTGTTGTTCCTTTATACAATGGGCAGCTTGGCTGGCATCAAAATGGTGTGAGTGATCCCATGTTTCCTTTGCTTTGTCCGGACACCATTTTGTTTGCAGTGCTGCCAGGTCACATAGCTCAGATCTGAATATAAATACACCAGAGTTCCATCCACATGCTGAAAATGCTGCCTGCTGCAAGAGCCTTCACAGGTTTTACAAGGAATCGTGTATGGACACGTTTAAATGAAAACTGTGCCTGCAGAGGGGGATCGGGGTACTGAAGCCCTGACCTGTGTGATGGTGGCTGCTTTATGTGTGCCAGAAGTTTTCCTTTAAATAAAGATGAAAATCATACTGCAGATCTTTCATTTTTCCTTAATTACTTTAGTGATTCAAAACCAGTTGTATGGGCTCCAGGTACAGTGCAGATTGGAGAAGGCACTGAAAATGCCTGGGGCATTGAAGACTTTGAATGTGAAGAGGAAGAGGAAGATGACGAGGAGGAGGAAGTTACCATTATAGATGTAGACAAGATGGATACAAGAGACAGAAATAGTCTGAGCACAAGAAAAAATGGTGAGCATACAGACTTGAATTTCCCAACTTTTTAATCCTCCAGGTAATTGCAAGAAACATCAGCGTTTTTCAGACACCTTGAAGTTAATGTTGTGCAGAAAAAGTAAGAGCAAAAAAACTAGCATTTAGAAAGTACAAAAAGACAATAGAAGGAGAAGGATAGGGAAAACTACCAGAAGAAGCAAAGGGAGGCTGAGAAAGCAGTGAGACGCACAGATGCACAAACAGAGGAGAATGCTGTCCAGTCAGTAAAAGAAGTGGATAAAGCTTTCTTTAGGTATACAAGTGTGAAGTGGAAGACTAAAGGGGGAGTAGTAAGGGTAAAAGGGGAAGAAGGGGTGTGCGAGCAGGAAGACCAAAAGAAGGCAGGGAGTGGAGGGCAAGATACCTAGATTTGTGGAAAACTGGCTAGCAGACCGGACCCAGAGGATGGTAACAAATGAGGTACACTCTAGGACGGGGCGGGTGACAAGCGGGGTGCCCCAGGGGTCGGTGTTGGGACCGCTGCTCTTCAGTATGTATATATGCGACATAGCGGACGGACTGAAGGGATGTGTGGCACTCTTTGCGGATGACATGAAAATCTGCAATAGGGTTGACACTGAAGGAGTGGTGGAAGACATGAGACAAGACCCGAGGGCACTAGAGGAGTGAGCGGAGGCCTGGCAACTAAAATTCACCATCAAAAAGTGTGTAGTTATGCACCTGGGACCAAGAAACCTGAGGACAGGGTACAAAATGAGAGGGGAAGGAATCGGGAATATGGAGCAGGAGAAGGATCTAGGTAAGTAGCCTCCAGTGACCTTACAGTGGGGAAAAAGTGTACAAGGGTGGGGGGAAAGCATATGGGATACTGGCAGTTATAGTCGAGGGAATCTCCAGCAGGAGGAGAGAAGTCCTGGTGCCCCTGTACCAAGCTATGGTGAGACCGCACCTAGAGAACAGAGTCCAGTTCTGGAGGCCTTACTTGCGCAAGGACATAGACGTGATTAAAAGGATTCAGCGAAGAGCGACCAGGATGGTGCAGGGGATGAAGGGCAAACCATATGAGCAGAGATGCAACGAGCTGGGACTGTACACACTAGAGAACAGAAGGAAGAGAGGGGATATGATAGAGACCTTCAAATACGTCAAAGGGATAACAAAGTAGGCCCAGGGTGCTTATTCCAAATGAAGAAGTACACCACTACAATGGGACATGGCTTGATACTGCTGGGAGGACACATCAGAGGAAACATGAGCAGGCGATTCATTACAGAAAAGGTGGTGGATGCCTGGAACAGGCTTCTGGAGGAGGTTGTGGGAGTGGAGACAGTGTGTGCTTTAAAAGAGGGCTTGGGACAAGCATGAAGGGTTACTGGGGAGCAGGGTGGGTACTCAAGGAGGGAGGTGGATGGTTTAGTAAGGGGAAAAGGGCAGACTGGATGGACCATAGGGTCCTTTCTGCTGTCAGGTTCTATGACTGTTTGATATTGAACAAACACTTTTGTTCAGTATTTACGGAAGAAGGGGTTAGGTGACAGGCCAAAGATAAGGAACAATGGCATAAATGGTTGGGAGGTGGACACCTGTCCTTTTAAAGAGGAGAAAGTCCTCAAGGTACTAGCACAGTTAAAAGTAGACAAGGCAATGGGATCTGATGGGGTGCTCCCCAGGATACTGAGGGAGCGCAAATGCTGGCTGCACCTCTGATAGCTCTGTTCAATTTATTATTAGAAAGAGGGGAGGTACCGAGGGACTGGAGGAGGGCAGATGTGGTCCCACTTCACAAAAGTGAAAAAATAAGGAGGAGGCAGGAAATTGCAAACCTGTCAGCCTGACTTTAGTAGGGAGCAAAGTAATGGAAATACAACTGAAGGAAAGGATAGTGGAATACTTTGTAACCAGTGGATTACAGGATCCAAGGCAACATAGTTCCACGGGGGGAGGCCTTGCCTGACAAACCTGATTGAGTTCTTCGACTGGAGGAGCGATGGATGTGGCCTGCCTGGATTTCAGTAAGACCTTCGACATCGTTCCACATAGAAGACTGGTGAACAAGCTGGCATGTCTGGGAGTGGGTCAAAAAGTGATGAACCGGGTAAGAACTTGATTAAGCAACAGCAGTCAGAGGGTGGTGGTAGATGGTTTCCACTCTGGAGAAGGCAAGGTCAGTATTAGGCCTGGTCCTCTTCGGTGTCTTCATTAGCGACATTGTGGAAGGGCTAGAAGGGAAGAATATGCCTTTTTGCGGATGACACAAATTTGCAACAAAGTAGACACATCGGGGGGGGTGAAATAAATGAGGGATGATTTGAAAAAGCTGAAATAATGGTTAAGAGTTTGGCAGCTGGGTTTCAATGCAAAAAAGTGCAAAATCATGCACTTGAGGCACAGAAACCTGGGGGCTACGTACCAATTGGGAATGGATATACTGGCAGCCACCAAACAGGAAAGGGATCTGGGGGTAATCATTTCTGATGACCTGAAGGTAGCCAAGCAGTGTGATAAGGCAGTGGGGAAGGCTAGCAGGATGCTCGGGTGCATAGGGAGTGGTATCACCAGCAGGCAGGAGGTAATATTACCCCTGTACAGATCACTAATAAGACCCCATCTCAAGTACTGTGTCCAGTTCTGGAGGCCCCACTTCCAAAAGGACATTGATAAGGTGGAAGTGACACAAGAAGGCTACCAAAATGGTGCAGGGCCTGCATAAAAAGCCCTGTGAGGAGAGACTCAAGGAACTGAATACATACTCTCTGGAGGAGAGGAGGCAAAGGGGGATATGATAGAAACATTCAGATACCTAACAGGTATTAATAAGGTACAGGAAGGTAGCATTTTCCATAGAAAAGGAAGCTCAAGGACAAGGGGTCACAGTATGGTGGGTAGGCTCAGAGGAAATACTTCTGCACGGAGAGGGTGGTGGACACCTGGAATAGCCTTCCAGCGGAGGTGGTGGGTGCCAAAATGGTGATGTGATTCAAGCATGCATGGGACAGATACAAGGGGACCTTTGTAGTAAGGCAAGGGGAGGAGACATCTGCAGATCGAGTGGGGTCTGCGGTGGCACAGTAGGCAGGGAAAACTGGGCAGACTAGGTGGACCAAAAGGTCCTTATCTGCCGACAACTTCTGTGTTTCTGTGCAGTAGTAATTTGAGCCACTGCCATTTGTGCATTTCTTTTATTTTGTATATATTATCAAAACAGTATTTGTTTTCTGTAGCGCTCCATGTCATCACCAGGAACTTCTAACAGATGGCTGGCAGTTTAATCCAGAGGGTAGAGTAACGAGCTGTGAATTAGCTTGGTACATCCAGCAGACTTGGGTTTGTTTCCCACAACCTCCTCTTGCATACTGTGTGACTCTGAGCAAATCACTTAACTTCCCCATCCCTCCTGGGTTGCCCTTGAAAACAGGTACTTGTGCCTAGTGGGCCTTATCCAGTTACCAAAAGAATAAAACACAAAAAAAAATGGGAGGGATTTTCTTTGAGGATATCTCTTTCATTAGACCACACTTATGGAACTTATAGCTGCCAGGCACTAGGACCACACAGAAACTTTCACAAGTAGTCAGGCAGGGGCTGCCCACAACAACATCAGACGTCAGCAACTATATGGGGCTGGCAGTATAGCCTAGAGGTTAGAGTAACAAGCTGTGAATTAATTTGGTACATCCAGCAGACAGATCTGGGTTCGATTCCCACAACCTCCACTTGCATACTGTATGACTCTGAGCAAGTCACTTAACCTCCCCAATGCTCCCAGCTCACCCCTGAAAACAGGCACCTGTGCCTAGTGGGCCTTACCTGGTTACCAAAAAAGAAATGCATAAATGTGGGTAGCCACTCCTCTCCTCAGTTCTTTTCCCGCTATCTCTGCTCATCAGACCACTGTGGAACCACCGCTGTAAAAAATGCCATTTGTTTATTTTACACTTATGAAAGTAATCACTTTTATAATGATTTTCAACAACCTGCATGTCATCAAAATAACCCTCAAAACTCTTCCAATGCTGCGAGTGTGAAGACCAGATCTACGCTGGAGACTCCCACGCTGTGTATGTCGGCTGCTTAGGCTTAGACCACAACATGAAAGCCCGTGAGATTTCCCAGGGGCTTAACTCTGCAACCAGGTGATGCTGAAAGGGGCTTTGGAGAAGTTTATCCTCCAAAAGATCATCACCAGAATGAGGAAGGAGCGCCAGCAAAAGACAGCAATGTTGCCGACCCAATCGACCGAATCATGGTCACTTAAATTCTAGGAAAAGACATCAGAGAGTCACAAGCACTGGGACAAAGAAAAGGAAAAAGCCTCACTGGTGCATTCCAGGTCACCTCTACGTTCTTCAGGTACAGCTTCCTCTTCGACGTCACCCACTCTGGTGGTGGTACTGATCGCACCCCACCCATTGACACGACACTAAGATTGGGGCTTGGCACAGGCACTGCCAGGCTTATTAAAGCTGGTATGTTGATGTCAATGTCAGAGACTCGGCCTCCCCGTCAATTCCTCCAGCTGCATCCTTCGACCATGGTGGCGCTGACACTCAGGCTGTCATGTTGTCTTTTTCTGGCATAAGACATTTACTGCCTGGCCTACCTGTTCCAAGGGGCCCATTGATGGGGCCTAGTAATAATCCCCATCAGTGCCACAAGGTACAACCTTGCCACAGCCAGCACCTGTGCCACCATCGATGTCGCTGGCATGCTCTCTCACCCCCATCGACACTGTTGACGACAAGTATGAGTACAATCCTGATTTAATAATGCAGGAAGAGGAGGAGGATGAGGCTGAAGATTATGCTGAGAGCCAATGTGAATATGGTACCAGCTCTACTGTTTCCACATGCAGTGAGGACTCTGTGGTAAACACACCAATGTCCCCTTCAGAGGACCCTACCTTCCTTACCATGATGCAGCAATTGCAGACTGCCATGGCATTTGTCCTGGAAGAGCAAGACACTACTAAAAAGAACCTGACAGAGTTACTGGAACTACCTGAGTCTCCTGCTGTTTTGGTGTCTCTTCTGCTCAGTGGCGGATCCAGGATTTTTTAATGGGGGGGTGCTGTGATGGTGTGCCTACTTGATATGCAACTTTCTATCATTTTTTTTAATCCATTGTACTATCCTTTTCATTACATTTTTGACTGAAAATACGAACATAATCTACAGCTCTTTGAGAGGGTTCCAGCAGTGGGTCATAACATGTAGGACTTTGCCCCCTGGCATCAGGACTGCATGGCAGTCTTTTCCAGCAGTGCCTGGCGGGTGACCGTCCACCTGACATCACGTGACGGATGTTAGCATGACCCTATATAGTGGGTGGTCCCAACGCCTGCCTTCCAGTTCTTTCCAGCTGTCAACCTGCACAGAGTTCGTAAAGGTAAACGTTGCTCAGTCAATTGCCATTTTTTCCTTATTTTATTGCAAATATCTATTCGTATTCAGTTTCTTTTATGTCTTCTCCACCTCCGACAGCGAAGACAAAGAAGAAGTGCAAGAAGTGCAGCACACAGATCCCTCACTAGTACAGTCACCGTCAATGTCTCTTTTGCCTGGGCCCGAACCACGACACCGCAGCCTGTCCTGACTGCAAACCCTTTAATCAGGCTACCCACAAATGGAGACAGAAGGCCCTGGAGGCCCACCTTTTGAAGACCAGATTGGCCTCCCTTGAAAAATAAAATTGCAAAAGCTGAGGGACACCGCATCTTCCCCTTCTTCTGAGTCAAAGAAGAAAAAGAAAGATAAGGAGAAACACCGAGAGCGGGAGCGTCTGGAGGATCAGGATCGGGCGAACTCAAATAAACCCTCGACCAGTAAGGCTGTTCCCCCGCCACCTGCCCTTGTGGTACTCCAGGCCACTTCCGAGACCTCTCCAGGCCCTTCTTCTGCCTTTCTCCCAATCTCTAACAGTAAGTCATCCGCTGGCTCCTCTGGCGAACTCCCGGTTGCTGCCCATAAGTCAACCCCTGGCTCCTCTGGGGACCACCCGGCTGTCAATAAGTAAAGTTCCCCAGGATCAGTCGAGGACCTGCATGACACTGACCGATATGTCGATCAAGGGTTCTCCCCTCCTCTGCCTGGTCCCTCTTATGTCCGCTAAGCTGGTCGTCTCTACCTCGGACGACCGCCCGGACACCGCTCACCCTTCGGAGGCTGATGCTATCTCACCTGACATCCGGTCAAGCACACCAGTGGCTATTGGCCAACCCTCCCATCAGGCTCCTCCTGGCTGGGAGCCTTCCTCTCAGCTTCCCCCGGTGGAACCTCTGCCACCAGTGGTCACATCGGGTATGGACGAGGAAGTGGGACCCCTGGAGGTGGTTCTTTCGTCTCCCACTCCAGTTATTGTGTCCCAAGTCCCCTCTGGGGACACTAGGCCTGGGCTCCGGTGCCAAATCTGACCATTCTTAGGTCCCTTGACCCGATCCTACCTTCGCCGGAGCCACTAACGGTGCCGCTGTCAGGGTCTCCTCTGCCGGCTTCATCCTTACTAACACCGGGGGCACCGACAGGTATTTGGTCAGCTCCCCTTCCATCAGGGCCCTTGCGTCCGACCCAGGCATAATATAGTAGTATGCAAGTCAGGCGCCACACACTCAGATGACCGTTGATCTGATGCGCCCCAACATCTGTTTCTCTGCCGTGGGTATCCTGATGCAGGATGTTATATAACCACATATTCCGGTGTTCCGAGCCACTGCCATTTCCTACATTTCTGCTTCCAGGAGCACTTCCAGTTTACAGCCCTCCACTTTGGTCTTTCTTCAGCACCTCAAGTTTTTACCAGGTGCCTTGTGGTGGTGGCAGCAGCCTTGCGCCATCGGGGTATAGCCGTATTCCCTTACCTGGACAGTTGGCTCTTGACAACCTCGTCCAGGACAGTCTTTTGGATGCCCTCTCATGCAGGTTGGACCTCTTCTTGCGACTGGGTATCACAGTCCGCATTCCCAAGTTAACTCCTACCCTCTCTCGGAACCTTCAGTTCATCAGAACGGTCGTAGACACGGACCAGTGCAAAGCCTTCCTTCCTCTGGACAGGGCGGAGGCTCTTCGAGAGCAGATCAACTTAGTGACCTCTTCCAGATTCCTTCCTGCCAGAGCGTTTTTACGCCTCTTTGGCCTGATGGCAGCCTCCATCTCCATGGTCCCATTTGCCAGGTTGCATATGAGGATCACCCAGTGTACCCTGCGTGTCCAATGGGATCAACGCTTGGACGACCTGGATTATCTGGTTCTAGTCACCAGCGTGATCAAGAGGGATCTCCTTTTGTGGTTAGATCCTCTGAATCTGTCTTGGGAGTCTTCCTTTCAGAAGGTTCCCACCTCTTTGGACCCTCACCACAGGTGCCTCCTGTCTGGGCTGGGGGGCTCATCTGGGAGACCACCGGACTCCAGTTTCTTGGTCCCAGTTGGAGATGTCTCTCCACATCAATATTCTGGAGATGAGGGCAGTCCTTTATGCCCATCAGGCCTTTCAGTCCATCCTGTCAAGTGGAACACTGCTGGTCCGGACAGACAATATGTCAGTAGTCTGGTACATCAACAAGCAGGGAGGCACCCGATCGTACCCCCTATGCAGGGAGGCGATGCGGGTGTGGAACGGGCAGCTCAGCATGACCTGTTTCTCACAGCTGTGCACGTTCCAGGCGTTGGCAATGTCCTGGCAGACAGCCTCAGTTGAACATCGTCCCTCGCTCATGAATTGGAACTGTCAGGAAGTAGCAGACTCTCTCTTTCTTGAGGTGGGGTCTCCCAGATGTAGATCTGTTTGCCTCCCCATTCAGCGCAAAGCTTCCCAGCTTCTGCTCGCTTGTTCCAAAGCCTGGTGCTTTCTGGCATGACGCGTTGTCACTGTGTTGGACAGGGAGGTTCTTGTATGCCTTCCCTCCCTTTCCCATTCTGCAGAGAGTGCTTCTAAAGCTCCAAGCAGAGGGAGCCTGGATGATCCTGATAGCTCCCCTCTGGCCAAGGCAAATCTGGTTTATGCTCATGCCGCAGCTCTCAGCAGAACCCCCAGTTCCTCTTCCTCTCCAACATGACCTGTTGACCCAGGGTCAAGGCAAGCTGATGCATCCGGGACTCAGGACCCTGCATCTTCATGTGTGGCTCCTTCAGACACAATTAAGTCTCGTTTCGGGGTTTCCCACAAGGTCACTCAGGCCCTGGTGAAAACCCTCCACCAGATCCACCTAAACGTTTTTCCATTTGGGTGGCATCTAAAGGATGGGATCCCTTTACTTGCTCAGCTCCCCAGATTATGGAGTAGCTGTTGCACCTGCCTGATTCTTGTCTGTCTTCACCCCTTAAGGTCCACCTGTCGGCCATTTCAGCCTACCATGTGTTGGTGGAGGGGAAACCCGTGGCACAGTTGGAGATCTCTAAGACCTTTTTGAAAGGGATCCTCCATCTTAAACCCCCCATCCGTAACCCCAAACCACCTTGGGATTTGAATTTTGTGTTAGAGAAGCTTATGCTTCCTCCTTTTGAACCAGCGATGAGCTGTGATATGCACTACATTTTGTGGAAGGCGCCATTTTTGGTTGCTGTTACTTCTGTTCATAGAATTCCGAGCTTCAGGCCCTAATGCAAAAGGAGCCTTATCTGATTTTTCACAAGGACTGGGCCGTCGTGCGGACAAATCCTAAGTTCTAGGATCGTGGATATGTTGTTCAGCCACACTGTTTGGCATGTCCCTTTCCCCTTTAAATCTTGCCGGAAGTCTTCAAGCTGGCTCCTCCCACCCACCCGGGTGGTATATACCTCGACTCCGCCCTATGACACCAGATCTTCCTTTCCGCTGGAAGACACAGGTTGCCTCCCTCGTGCTCCCGCATTTCGTAGGCCCTGGCTTTCAAAACATTGGTTTTACCAAAATTAAAACTCGTTTGAGTTAGCGATTGCACTTTTGTGTCCTCGATCAAGAAAGAGAAATCTTCTCCAGGATTTTGCCGGTGTCCTTGCGGCAAGAAGATGTCGCGCACCGATCCCCATCTCACGTGCGTCTACTGCCTAGGTGTCGGCCATGACACCTCGTCCTGCAGCTTTTGCTTGGCCTTCCATCCCAACATCCTGGACGACCACCTGGCACATTTGAAGTTGGGGAGATCGGAGAAAAGGAATCCTCCGGTGAAGTCTAAGGAGGCTAGGTGGGTGGTTTCCACGGCTGTGGGTTCCGCCGAGCAGCTGGAATGCATGAAGGCATTCGAAGAAGAAGCCACCCGCGCTTTGGCTAATCGAAGCTTTTTCATTCCACTCAACCTGAGCTCCACCTTCACAAGTTCCTGTAAGGAGTTGTGCCAGTCTCTCCCCACCAGGGGTGAGGCGCCTGCAGGCTCACACTCCTCCCGATCTTATAAGAGAGACAAGGAGCCTAGCTCGTCTTCATCTCAGCGAAGGCGCTCTTGGGACCGAGAGAGGTTTCAGTCCCAGGAGCATGCGGTCTCGACCTCAGTCGAGATCGCTCACTCAGCCACAGGCTTCATGGACCTTCCATCTGGCCAGACGACTGAGGAGGTGACCGATGAGGTCGAGATTGTTCTCAATCCAATCGACCCACTGTCACCGGCCATGGCCGACAACTCCTTTCCTTGTGTTCCCCAGTGAGGAAACCCAGCCCGCTGGTGTCCCCATCGAGGTCCCAGTTCCGGACCCCTGGGTTTCACCGATCCATCCAGTGTCTGCCGGGCGACCGAATCGGCCCTCCCAATCTCGATTGAGGTCCAGAACCCCCTCGGCTGATCGGCCAAGGAAGAGCCACAAGGGCTTCGAGAAGAGGCAACGCCACAGGTCGTCCTCGTCTTCCTTGGATGAGGAGAGGCTCTGACGGAAACTGTATCAGCGCTACAAGGACCTTATATGGCAACAGCTAATTTTGTCCGGGCAGAAGTCGGCTCCACCGTCTACCCCAGCCATTACTTGGCTTTCGCATCCTAGGCCGAAGCCGACCACCTCGGAACCAAAGCCTTTGGTTCCCCCACACGCAGGGTCGGCCCGTCCTGTGGTTCGGCCTAATCCAATCTCTCCACTGATAAAAGGTGGATCTGCTGCCTGAGCAGCCTGTGGGAGGGGCTCCTTCCAAAGAGGACCGAACAGATACCAGGCTTCCCCGACGTCTGTCAGTCACGGTCACCCTGGACTGCCCTCGGCGGGTTGAGGGTTATTTGGGCAGCAGGCCGCTGTACCTCGACTCCTCAGGCTCGGATGTCACCGGGCTCCACTCTCATCCTGGGGATGATGAGTCGTCCGTTGGCACAAGGATGGAGGAACATCCTTCCTCCTTCCAAGGGATTCTCCGTCTCATCTCTGATTCTACAGGGATGCCCCTGGAACCCATCCAGAAAAAAGGTGGAGTACCCTCTCACGGACATCCTCAAGAGAGGGGGATACCCCGATGGAGGCCTTTCCTGTGGCCGAGGCCATCGTTGGTCTGGCAGTCAAACTATGACAGCGCCCTGCCCCATGTCCAGCACCATCTGCCCGCATGGCCCGCAAGTATGCAGTGCCCATGGGGTCCCTTGCATGGTTCACAGAGCACCCTTCAGCTGAGAGCCTGGTGACCACCTCTGTGTTCAGGCTTACCTGCAGTTCTGCTGACACTGACTGACCCCCCGATAAAGAGTCCAAGCTTTTGGACCATTCGGCACGGAAAGTCTATGCGACTTTCTCTTTGGCCCTTCGTCAGGCAAGTTCCACCATCATCATGGCACACTTCTCTCATGCCCTTCTCCAATCATTAGATGAAGTCCTCCCACATCTCCCCGTGGACATGCAGACCACAGTCAAGCAGGTCCGAGATCAGGGCCGTGCTGTCGCCAAACAGCAACTCCAGGCGGCCTTGGACATCAGGGACTCTTGTGCCCGCTTGATGGCCGGCGCAGTTACCTCTCACTGCAGGGCTTGGCTGAGGCTCTCCTCCTTCCCAGCGGATACTCAGCACAAGTTAGCTGGTGTGTCTTTCCTTGAGACCAACTTATTCGGCCCAGGAGTGGCCGGTCACCTACAGAGCAAAGAGCAGTCCAATGCCACCTTGGACACCACTTCTGCCAAGAGTTCTTTAGGCAAGAACCAGCAGAAAAAAAAGAAAAAGCCTTTTCGGCACTCTTCCCTACTAGGGAGGACCGCAGCATCTGCAGCAGTCTCAAGCTTGGTGCCCTCGGCCCAAGCCTGGACCATAACAGGCCCGGAAAGGAGGCCGAGGCTCAGGTCCTGGAGCCTCCTCCTCCTCCAAGCCTGCCCAATGATGGGGTGGGGGTTGCCACCCCTATCTCTCATGCCAGCTCTGGGTCTTCCCGTGGGGAGCAGGCTCTGCCACTTCCTTTCCGCCTGGTACTCTATAACTTCGGACAGGTGGGTTTTCGAAGTGGTCAGTCAGGGACTGTCTCTGGAATTCAAGCAGTACCCTACCAGCCGAGCCCACGGCCCTTGGGAAGAATGGCTTTCCGTATGCACCCAGTCGACTCTTCGAGACGACATCACTCAGCTCCTCCTCAAGGAGGTAGTAGCTCTCATGGCAGATCCGTCTGCAGACCCAGGCTTTGTCTCCAGGTACTTCCTGGTGCCCAAGCGGACGGGGGGCTGGCACCCCATTCTAGATCTCCATGACCTGAATTAATACCTCAGGTCACGCACCTTTCGGATGGTCACTCTGTCCCAGATCATACCATCCTTGGAGCGAAAACATGGTTCTGTTCACTGAATCTGCAGGACGCGTTCTTTCACATCCCAATCCATCCATCCCATCAGCGGTTTCTCCGTTTCAGGGTTGAGCGAACCCTGTATGAATTCCGAGCCATGCAGTTTGGCCTGTCATCGGCCCCATGGGTCTTCACCAAATGCATTGCAGTGGTGGCGATCTATCTCCCGCATTTGGAGGGGTCAGAATTTACCCCTACCTTGATGATTGGCTCCTTGCAGGTTCCACCCAGCAGGAGGTGGAGAGGTCCAAGGAACCGGCCCTCCAAACCTGCTCCCAACTCGGCCTCCTGATCAACAAGGCCAAGTTGGAACTCGTGCCTTCTCAGGTGATGGGCTTCATTGGGGCAGAGCTCGATTCTTGTCAAGCCAGAGCTCGGCTCCTGGCGGGCAGGGCAGAGGTTCTCTCCTCCTTTGCCCAGTCATTTCTGGTTGGGCACTTGCACCCTGCCCGAGACTTTCTGCGCGTTCTGTGTTACATGGCGGCGTGCACCTCAGTGGTCCGTTGGGCCTGGTTGCACATTCACCCCCTCCAATGGGAGCTGGCTGCCCAGTGGACTCGGCGCCACGGTCATTTTGAGCAGCTGATCATTGTAACCCAGAAGATGTGGGACGCTCTCCAATGGTGGACTGCCCCAGAACGGTTGCAGGAAGGGATCCCGTTTGTACACTCCGAGCCGATGGTCTCTCTCATGGGCTGGGGAACCCACATGGGGGACAACGGGGTCCACGGACTCTGGAACCCTGAGGAGTCCCGATGCCACATCAACCTGTTGGAGCTCAGAACAGTCACACTGGCACTGTCAATTTCGCTCCTCAGCTCCGGGGTCAAGTGTTCAAGTCCAGATGGACAATACCATGACCATGTACTACCTCAACAAACAGGGTGGCACACACTCCCGTCTGCTGTGCAAGGGGGCGCTCTGCATCTGGACCCTCATAAGCCGGTTGGAGGCGGATCTCCTAGCCATCCATGTGGCAGGAGCCTCGAACCAGCTGGCGGATGCTCTCAGCCGCATAGGCCAGACATCCCACAAGTGGTCTCTCCATCCAGAGGTAGCTTACAGCCTGTTCTCCCATTGGGGCAAACCGATGGTGGACCTGTTTGCCTCCAAGGAAAACACCAAGCTGAGGTTGTATCATGCCCACCCCAGCAGGGCTCGCTGCAGGGGGTTGCCTTCTCGAGGCCGTGGACCCCAGGGCTCCTCTACGCCTTCCCTCCATTTGTCTTGATCCACAAGGTGTTACTCAAGGTGAGAAGGAACAAGGCGTAGGTGATTCTGGTAGCCCCAGACTGGCCACGCCAGTTCCTGGTATCCAGATCTCCTCAGCCTCAGCTGCAGGCCCCCTGGAGCAGCTTTGTACACAACTGGACCTGATATCTCTGAATCAGGGGAAGGTCTTCCATCCGGACCTTCAATCCCTGCACCTCACAGCCTGGTTCCTGAGCCGCTAGAGTTCAAGGCTTTGGGTTTTTCCAAAGATGTCTACACCATGGTGGAGGCATCTAGAAAGGAATCGACAAGGAAATGTTATGCCTTCAAATGAAAAAGATTTTCCATTAGATGTCAGGGTAAGGGTCTGGACCCCTTATCCTGTTCTGTGACTAACATTCTTGACTACCTTTGGTCTGTCTCCAAAGGGGGTCTACGGTCATCGACCCTTAGGGTACACCTGGCAGCCATTTCTGCTTACTAGGCGCGGGCCAGTCAGCCGACATTGGCGCATGAGACAGTGGTCAGTTGCTTTTTCAAAGGCCTGGATCACATATCCTCTCCGGTGCGTGAACCTCCACCTCCATGGGATCTACTGCTGGTACTGGCAAAGCTCGTGGGCAAGCCATTCAAACCAGTGCACGGGTGTGAGCTGTCACACTTGTGGAAGACGGCCTTCTTGGTGGCTATCATGTCTGCTAGAAGGACAGGGGAGCTCCAGGCACTTTCGGTGGACTCCCCTTATCTGGTCTTCCTTAGGGACAAAGTTGTCCTGCGCCTCCACCCGAAATTCCTTCAGAAGGTGGTGTCAGAGTTTCACCTTAACCAGATGTTGACTCTGCCGGTATACTACCCTAATTACACCTCGGAAGCCGAGTACAGGCTCCATACTTTGAACCTGAGACGTGCTCTTTCCTATTACAAGGAGACTCACCCGTCCTCCCCGGCTGTGGACGCACACAACCTAGCTTCCAGCAGGCTAAGACCTGGCGTCATGGGGCAGAGCCGAGGTATATACCACATGGGTGGATGCGAGGAGCCAGCTTGAAGACTTCCGGCAAGATTTAAAGGGGAACAGGAGATGCTAAACAGTGTGGATGAACAACATATACCACTCCTAGAACTACTGTTACAGGTGAGCAAGCTGTTCTTTCTTCCCAAGGTGGCTTCTGAGTTCACCCTAAATCAGAGTCGAACTTCCAGTTTACTACCCTGTTCACTCGAACAAAGGTGAGGCTCTCCTTCATACACTGGACGTACATAGGATTCCAAGGTGTTGTGTCCACCGAACCAAAGATTCCAGAAAGTCTGATCAGCTTTTTGTCTACTTTGTCCCCAAGTCCTTGACATCAGCAGTATCTAGGCAGTGCCTTTCCAAGTGGCTTGCTAACTGCATTCACTTTTGTTATCAGAAGTACAACAAGCCTCTGCCGGGGGAGATCAGAGCTCACTCTACTAGAGGCATGACTGCATCGACAGCCTTCTTGACGAATGTTTCTGCAGCGAAGATTTGTGTGGCAGCAACCTGGAGTTCGGTCCACACCTTCACAAAGCATTACAATCTGGACATTGCCTCTAGGCATAGGGATGGGTTTGGCCTTGCCGTTCTGCAGGGCCTACTGTCTTAGGCTGGTCCTGATATGTTTTTTCAGTTGCTCTTCCTCCCGTGATTCTCTCGGTCTCTCTCTGAGTGACTGCTTGGGATTCAGTCCTACATGTTATGACCTACTGCAGGAACCCTCTCGAAGTATGATAGTACTGTTACGTAAGAACTTACTGTAACAGTAGTTCTTCGAGAGAGGTTCCTACAGTAGGTAACCTTTTCCCTCCCTCCTTCCCCCAGTTTTTGCATTTCTTTCAGCTTCTTTTGAACTGGGCTTCAGGATTTCATCCTTTCTCCGGTCTCATCCTCCTTGGATCTCCAGCGAGAGAATTGGAAGGTGGGCGTGGGGACCGCCCACTACATAGGGTCATGCTGACGTCCGTCACGTGACGTCAGGTGGACGGTCCCCCACCAGGCATTGCTGGTAAAGTTTGCCGTGTGGTGCTGACACCAGGGGTGCAGTTCTACATGTTGTAGGAACCTCTCTCAAAGATCTACTGTTACGGTAAGTTCTTACGTAACTTGTACTTTTTGAATTATCTTTTCTTACAATTAATATATTAGACTTCTCCAGCAAAGTTAAATGCAGCAGCAAGCAAGCAAGTAAGTTACAATGGGGGGCTGCACCTGCATCTTTTAAAACCCCCTGGATCCGCTACTGCTTTCTGCTCCCAGCCTTAGAGGATGCCACGTTTGCTGCCTGGTACAGACCAAACAACATACCAGCTATCCCCAGGAAGTTGGACAAAATGTTTTTTCTCCCTTCTGGGAAGCCTTTCTATGCCACACAACTTGAGCTGGACTCAGTGATGATTCATGCTGCCCATGAGGATATATAGTTAGGTAATTTACTGTACCTCTAACCCCCTTATAGATAAATGTCAGAGTATGTTCATGTCTTCGTTCTTTTAAGCTGTGCGAGTCAGGGTTATCATAAAGGTGGCAGCTATGTGTTGTACTTGGGGCTCCCAACACAAACATGGCCAATCTGTTGTAGCAGACATCAAGTCTTGCCAAGTCCTTCTTTGTTCTGGCCGAATACAAAACATCTCCATAATTGAAAACCAGCAGAATCGTTGTATTTATTACACCTTTTCGAGTTTATAGGGACATGCACAGTTTTATGCGATATTAGGCACCCAGTCATTTTCCTGTATTTTTCAGTAAGTGATCTACAGTATATGCACAACCTATCTTAAGTAACTGTCCAACCACATACCTAAACATCTGTATGCATGAACATTTTTTATAGCTACTCCATCTGTTGTATTTATATCTAGGGTTACCCCTTCACTACTTTTATTGTTTCTAGTAAATAACATGGTTTGGGATTTTGGGGGTTTAGGATTAACTTGCAGCTATCCAAAAATATTTGCAGTTCATTGAAATAAACACCAGCCTATGGAGACAATCAAACAACCCACAGCTGGGCCATGGTGCCCCATCACACCCTCTGGCAAGCTGTGACTGGCACACAAGGAGGGCTGACCACCCCATGCCACACCATCCCCCAAATGCAGAGTACACCCTGCACTGTGACCCCCAGACACCCTCCCCAGGAGCAGCGACCACCACTGCAGGAAACCCCATGCATGCCACCACCCCCACTGTGACACTGCAACCCTGTGCACCACAGAACCATGCAAGGCAACCCACCACGAGCACCATCAGCGGGTGGCAGCACACAACAATGCAACAACGGCATACACAGTGCCACCACGCACAGTCCCCCTGAGGTACTGTTGAGAGACCAACTATGCGTCGGTACATGAGGTACCCCACATGGGACAGGGCTTGCCCCGGACACCACCACCAGTGGTACAGCACCCTGCACAGTATCCCAATGACACACCCCAATCCAGCACTGGCCACAGCAGCCAGCACAGACACCCACAGTGGTGCGTGGAAGCATGCACCACACCAGGTGCCACACGGTGCATGGACAGACACCAACCCATACCCAAGGGCACAACAACACAGGGACACAGTGGTGGGGCAACCAAGCCCCCAGCGTGGGCCCATGTAAACTGTGTACACACAACCCGCAGTCCTCCATGGCACTGGAGTGCCAGCCACCCTACGCAGGCACTGTGGACCCGTACACCACCAGCATTTCCCGGAGCACAAGTCACAGACAGTGGTGCATGTCCGCTGCAACACACACAAGGCGCAGCATGGAGGTGGGACAACAACTGTGGAAGCCACAGTGTCACCGAGGCAGACATGCACCACACCAGTGGCAGGAGACAACCCAGCATTGTGACAGTTATAGTGGCTGCCCTGCAGGGACTGCCACCACTGACATGCCAGCGGACCGTGCAGGTCACAGACATGCATGTGTGTCAGCTGCACAGGCCATGGACGGGCTGATAGAGGTGCCATGGACACAGAGCACGCACCATGGACCACTGCACACAGTCATCCAATGCACAGGGAACAACACACACACCATAGACACTGATTGATAGCTACCCCCACACCATAGTCACCTCCACACAGACACACACACATACCCATGACCGCACCACCCCTGACGCCATGCACGCCACTTCAGCTGAGCACCTATAGCCCGCTGCAAATCAGAGACCACCACAGTATTCATATCAAAATAACTGTATTGAAAAAATATATAAAAGTTAACTATTTACAAGACTATTTAGAAAGTATATACAAGGTGGGGGAGAGGGCCACAAACAAGGTGGGGGTGGGTAAGGGGCAGTGATGGACAAATGGGACGGGAAAGGAGGGGTGTGAGGGTGGGTCCAGGGGGGTAGGGGATTACAGGGGCTGAGGAACCCCTTGCGGGAGCACCGCTCCCCACTCTGGCTCCATCTTGGTCGGTGCCTCCGCAGGACTCCGGTGTCGTCAATCCTGCGGAGGATGTCCAGCAACGCCTTTGCCACCTGAAGAATCTCCCGCAGTGCTTCCCTTATCTCACGGAGATGGCGTGTACCTAGGACAAGGGAGCACAGTCAATAGGTGTGAATGCACAGCCCCATACAGCCCACCCACTGTGCATGGTAGACGGCCATGGGACATACCTCTGTGATGGTGTGTCACCACCCACAGTGATCACATCCACATGACCTGCCCACCCAGGCGCATACAGCCATGCGGAACGCTGCACACACCCACCAGCCAAGTCACGCACAGCACCACCGTGGCCGTTTAGTGACATGGCTATGTGGTGCAAAGGCAGTGGCACAACCATGTACCCGGTGCATGCATGGACCACCATCGACACACTCCCAGACATGCATTGCCACTGGACAGTGTTGACTGTAACAAGTTGCGTGCATGGCAGTGGTGTCGATGGATGGTGGCCATGCCCTGCTGCCCACCCTGTTACACAGCATGCAATAGTAATCATGGTGTTATGGCACTCACCATCATCGGGTCTGTCCAGTGGGCGGTGAGGGCCCTCGCCCCGCCTGGCTTTCCTCTGCTCCTCCTGCCGCCAAAGATTGCGGGCAAGTCGGCATTCCTTCAGGCCTGTGGTGCAAACATGGAGAGAAGAACATCAGTACAATCCAGTAGCAAAGTCCCTGCCCCCAGGTGTGCCCTCCCACCCACCCCTCACCCTGATAACACCACCACAGCCAACCCTAGATGGTCCCTCCCGTGTGCTGGACACATACAATTATGATACCCATATGGAAGATAAAAATGTGTTGTGCGTAACACCTACCTGGCCGTGCCCGCAGGCGTGCTAGCAGCTCCGGCTTCCTCCGCCGCAGGTCCCCATACCTGTGGCGGCACTGCTCAGTGCTCCTCCCTCATCCTGTAGCCTCCTCGATCGCAGTGGCCACCTCCTCCCACACCTGGGTCCTGGATCTGTCCAGGGTGCCTCCCCAAACAGTGACCTATGGTGTGGCTCCACAGTGGCCACTAGGTTGGCCAGCTCTATTGGCGACCACTGAGCAGCCCTCCTGCGTACCATGCTCTCTGCTCAATTTGCAAATATGACGCTCTGCAGCGCAGCTCCCGACATGCAGATGCTGTGCAGTACAGCGCTGCCATTCCCTATCACGATGTCACCGAACAGCGCGATAGTGGTGCACCCATGCCTGACGCATGGCGCCTAGGAGGCAAAGGTCAGGCACAGGGTCAAGGGTCTGTGGCTCACGGACACACACAATGCCATTGGAACTCAATGCGTGTAGCGCGATTGGTTGCCTGTGTGCTACCACCATTAGCGGCCTACTGCGCAGTTGGCCTAGTGCGCCTATTATGGGCCAGTGCGACAGCGCCATGTAGTGACCATCGTTATAGCACCACTAGCACAATGGTGGCCATGCCTGCATTGCCTGCCGCGCACAGCATGTCAGCAGCGCGGCAGACACCTGCGTCAGCAACCCGGTGGTGTGTACTATGCATGTCAAAGAACTGCGCCATTGGCTCAGCATGTTCAACACAATTGCGCAAAGTGCAAAATCGCTATATTCAGCCGTCATATGTAAATCATCTAATCAGCCATTCAATGGCACAGCACTGCAGTTTGCATCCACTTAAAGTTGCGCCTCACCTCATTTGCATGGGTTGTGCTGTAAAAGTGCGACATCGGGCTGCAGTGGCCATAGTCGGTTACTGCAGTCTATTGGTGAGTTGCATGCTGTTTGAGAGTGTGGACTGTGGATTTAGGGACATGCATGGGACTGCACAGTCACAGGTAACAACTGCCATTCTTACAGGCTAAATAATGACCGAGCAAGTTATGGGAGAGGAGGAACACAATGATGGGAGGAGGAGGAGGCCTTACTTTAGCAAGGCCGAGACCGAAGCCCTGTTTGACGCCTACCTGGATCAGGAGCCGCTTCTCAGTGGATGGCAGGGAACACCTCAAGCCCATGCTGCTGCATGGGAGGAGGTGGCACGTGCTGTGAACCTGCATGGCAGCCACCAGCACTCCGTGCAGGAGTGCAAGAAAAGATGGGCATGGACAGGAGGAGGATAAAGGAGATGGTGGTTGCCATCAGGGCAGCACGAGCTGCAACAGGTGGGGGACAGCCATAGGTGGTACAGCTGACCCCACAGGAGGAGAGGCTTGCTGGAAGCATGCAGCGTAGTGCCATTGAGGGTGTTACAGGTGGTGGCTTCCAGACGGATGGTGGCCCATCACTGCATGGTAAGTCATGGTCTGTCTATGGGGAGGGGCAGGGTAGGTCACATGCAGTGACGCAACTTTGCTTTCCCTTACAGATCCTGAGCATCTGCATGAGTCAGCGGTGGTGGGCCTATCCATTGAGGACAGTCAGCTGGAGATGGAGGAGGGCCCATCCACCTCCACAGGTATATGTGGCTCAGTGCGACAGTGGGGCCGCCTGGCTGTCCACACTGATGTTGTTGTAACAGGTGCAGAGGAAGCCCTGCCTGTGTCCCAGCGTACCGGCATCCACGGATGCCAGCATGCTGTGCCTGGGGCCGGTGCAGAGTCCGTCACCGATGATGTGGCAAACGTCATGGGCAGTGACACGTGTGTGCCACGGGATGGCCGTGGGTGGTGCTGCCATGGAGGCCTGTGTGTCAACGCAGTCGCAGCCTGTGCCTGTCAGCACCAGTGGGGCAGCACTGGTGTTTGTTCAGGACAGTGGGACTGTTGCGGCCACTGCGGCCGCCGATGGGGCAGCATCAGCAGTCGGACAATGGGCTTGGGGGTACAGAGTTCAGCGGCGGCGTCTGTGCACCGCCTGTGGACATGCCCAGACCTGGTCCTGGTGCACAGCGCCCACCCTCAAGGGGTGCTGAGCATCAGGACTGCGCACACCCCGAGGGACAGGATGCCGAGGAGGCAGATGACCTCTTGGACGAGCACACCTGCCTATCGCAAGCATCAGTCCAGCAGCAGATGTGGCTTGCGACGTCAGTGGATGCACTGCGTGCAGCTTTGGAGCGGGCAGAGGAACATCGCTGCAGGGACACCGCTCTGATCCTGGCAGGGATGGACTGGTTGCAGAAGGATGTGACCGCTGCCATTAACAGGCATGCACAGGCATTCACTGCTGTCTTGGCCACAGTGGGCACACAGTCATGTGCCCATGCGTCGCGGACACCATGCAGCGCACTGTCCACCCCCCCGCCCCTGGTTCCCAGCGTCATGCGACTCCCTCCCTGTCGACACCGGGTTCAGCTGTGGGCATCCCGAGCAAGCCTGGCGCAGGCATGTTCGGTGTGCTGCAGACCCCTGCGCGAGTACAGTCGCGTTCACGCAGTGGAACCCCTGGGGGACCATCGGTGCCACCCCATGAGGCCAGTGGTCAGCCTGTCAGTGCTGGCGGGTCTTGGTAGGGCCGCCCACGCATCCGTGGCGGCCGGGGCACTGTCGGCGTGACTGACCTGTCTCCGGCGGCGGCTACTGTCTGGTGCTGCCCTGTGTGCATTGTGTGCTTAGTGGGCGGTGCGGGTGGGTACCCGGCCTGCCGCGGACACACAGTCCACCTGCACACCCTCCCAGCTGCTGTCCACAGTTGCGTGTGCATGATGATGCCTGCGTTGCGCTGTACACCAATGTGCAGTGGTGCTCAGCATCTGACACACGCACATGGAGAGGCAGTGGGTGTGGTGGCCTGTGGACATGTGTGTGGCTAGGGCTGGCATTCTGGGTCGGTGTGCCTCCTGCCCTTTGTGCAAGTTTGGTGCGTTTTGTGTGTGTGTGTGTGTCCGTCCGCATGGCATGTTAGTCCTCATCCATCCCTGGTTGTGTGTGTGGTTCCATGCCCTGCCACTTCCCTTGACGGCATACACCCCTGGTGTGTGCCCATGCGTGTTTGTGGGTTGTGCCTTAGCCACTGTTGGCTGCACATGGCCCCATGACTTACCTGGGTTGGCTGAAGTGCTCCTCTGTGATGGTGTCCCAGTGCAGCTGTGCCAGCCGGATCAGTCGGGGGTTCCGTCGCCCAAGGGAGGTCTGCCCATCACCATCGTCACCGGCGTCCTCATCGTCCCCATTGCTGTCCCCCTCTTCGACATGTATGGCTATCCCACATTCGTTGGCCATGTTGTGCATGATGCAACAGGCCAGGAATAGCCCACAGGCCTTTGAGGGGCTGTACTGTAGGGCACCGCCGGAGGTGTCCAGGCCACAGAAACGTGCCTTCAGCATCCCAAACACCTGCTCGATGACATTATGTGTGGTGGCGTGTGCCTCATTGTAGCGTTGCTGCGATTGGGTCGCGGGCCGCCTGTACGGTGTGGGCAGCCAGGGACAGAGTGGGTATCCACTGTCACCTGTGTGTAGAGGCTGGAGGTTAGTTTGGTGATCAGCATCGCCCTGCCCTGGGTCATGTAGGCCACTACCCATGTCACCTCTGGCCATGCCTCCCCAGGCCCTATGATTGTCCATGTGGTTTGCATGCTCACCCACTAGGTGGCCAGTGGGGATGTCCCCACTCTCAAATCTGTGGCACAGTGCCGACTGGTGCCAGATGAAAGCATTGTGTGCTCCCCCAGGGTGCATGGCACAGACATTAATTATTCGCCCCCGGCATCGCACACCACCTGGCAGTTGATGCTGGCATAGCCCTTGCGATTGATATATGTGGCCCCCTCTGGGCCAGGTGGTGTGTGTATGGCCACATGGGTGCAGTCTATTGCCCCTAGCGCACCAGGCATACATGCTACCCTGTGGAACTCCTGTATGTTTGCTGTGCGCTCCGCCAGTGTGCCGGGGAAATGGATGTACTCTGCAGCATGTGGCAGCAGTGCGCTGAGGAATTGGGTGAGGTGGCGTGACGTGGCCGACTGGGTTATGCCTGTGGTGTCCCCAGTTGGTCTCTGGAAGGTACACGTGGCGAGCAAGCACATGCAAGCTGTCATTTTAGTCTCCACTGACAGGGCATGGCTCCGTCGTGAGGGTGCCTGCATCACATCACTGCACAGCTCTCAGAGCTGCCTTAGAATTGCCCTGTTCAGGCGGTATCGACCCACAATCTCAGTATCAGTGTACAGCTCGAAGCTGGTGCGGGCTCGGTACTGCCTGTTGGGGGCATACCGCCGATCGGCCCTTCCACGGTCACCCCCACTGCTGCCCAGCTTCTCACCCCCCTCATAACGGCCTCCATCTGGAAGGTCGCACTGGCCATGTCCCTGGCTTGTGCTCACCCCCCGGCAGCTGTTCCTGTATTCCCCCAGCTGTCCTCACTGCTACTTCCCCTGCACCGGGAACACCTGCCTGTGGTGACCTCTGTGCTGTGTGGCACTTACCCCTTCTGCACTTGCTGTGGCTCTTCACACCTTCCCTGTGCCTCTGTGTTCAGGGTGCCCTTTCCCTGGCCTGCCCTGTGTGTCCCTCCTGCCCTGTCTGTGTGGCTAGGATTCTGCCTCATGTGCCTTCCCTGTAGCATTCTTGCACCTCTCCCTTGCTTCTTTTTATTTTGGCTCATTTCCACTATGGCGCAATTTCCACTTGCTCCCCATTGTGCATGGCGTAAGTTGTTGAATATCGCACTGCGCCATTTATGCATGGTTCCTCCCCCTTCAGTTGCACATGCCTTCATTATCATTGCGCTGTTGTTCAGTGTGAGTTCGGGGGCGCAACTGCTTCCTGCTGAATATCGCAGAATGGCGCAATTTTGGACTTGTGCAGGCGCAACTCTATTGCGCATGGCTCAACTCTTTTGAATATCTGGGCCCTGGTATAATATTTGGTGGACAGTAAATCCCTGCAATCAACATTCCCACATTGGTCCCACAATTTCCCTGTTATCTCCCTCTCTTCACTTGCTGTTTCTGTTTCTGTTCTTTCTTTGTCTGCTTGCTTCTCTGTGGTTAAAAAAAATGCATGTGAATCTTTATGCAAAACTGGGATCCCTTGGTTTGCAAATGTTTATAATGATATTGTTGAAATGACTGCAAAATCCTGTTGGGTTTATTAGACAATATAGTAATCTGGAACACAAGCTTGTGTACTAAACTGTCAATAGAAGACCGGCGCTGGGACAGAATGTTCTGTTTTGTTGCATGTACAGGCTGGCCTCAGGAAAGAACTTGATAAAGTTCTGAGATGTTTTGAGAGAAACAGGATCTCACCAACAGAATGCAGAATTTAAACTGTCAGGAAAAGACATCTTATAAAAAAAAAAGAGAGCAGTGTTTTTGTTGTGTGATAGAGAGATGGAGATTTTAAAGAGAGACTTTCAAATGTAGGACTTTGTTTGAACTGCATGTATGAAGTGCTGTCCTGTGTAATTAATTTTTTTTATTTTGCTGTTATTGATAATAATACAGCTCTACTTGTGAATTTTATAACTTCTCCTAGTATGCCAATGCTTCCTGAATTGTGCTTCTACCACAGCCGATAGATAAAGGTAAGGCAGATATCCTGACCAGATATTTCTGCTCAGTGATCCCTTCCCTTCTTGGTGCTTGCTGCTTCTGTGCTGGCATATGTTTTGACGTGGCACAGGACCGCTCACCCTGTGATAGTCATAGGAACAAGTTTACTGTGTGGATTTCCTTATGTTAATTCGCATTTGGATGGTAATTACCACAAGGAAATCTGCATTGAAAACTTGCTGCATAGACTATAATGGGGCATATGGTCCTGCGTCTCGCTGTGCATACATCAGAGCCTATGCCAGTGTGGGGCTGAGGTGAGCACCAGGAACAGAAACTATCAGTGAGATGGCCCCTTGGGGCAAAAATACGATCTCTTCCCACAGGAACAGGGGGCAGAAAAAAATTATCAAACCTAAGTAGGTTTTTGCTGTTGTAAGCTTCTTCACAGAGGAAGCTTTAGTGAAACTTTTTAAAATACTTTAAGCACACCTAAAACTTCATCCCTGTGTGCTTAAGGAGATGGGGCAGGTCTTGTAACCACTAACTGAGCTATTCACCCCAGGGACTTACACAAAAGTGGGAGCAGGAATGATCGGTGAACTGCAAATCTGTCTGTCTAATGTCAGTAAACCGTTAGAGACCATAATAAGGGAACAAATATTACGTTTTCTGGAGAGGAGTGGATTGCAGGAAAACAGACAACATAGGTCTACAGGGGAGGGGGCATGTCAGACAAACCTGATGGATTTCTTTGATTGGGTGACAAATGGGCATACTATACCTTGACTTCAGTAAAGTCCTTGATCTGTCCTGCATGAAGATATGGGACCTTGGAAGTAGGGGATAAAATTACTAGGTGGATGGGAATTTGGGGATAGGACCCAGAGGCTGATAGTACATGGGAAGTTCTCTGGGGTGGGGGGTCACTAGTGGGGTGCCACAGGGGTCTGTCTTGGGAGCGGTCCCTTCAGCATATTTATCTGCAACATGGGGGTGAGGATTCAAGGCAACATACACCTTTTTTGAAGATGAAACCAAGATCTGTGGCCGAGAGGATAGTGAAGAGGGTGTCAGAATTACAAAGGAGTAACAAGGTAGATGAAAGGTGGTCAGAAGTATAGCAAATTTTAATGTTGAGAAGTGCAAGGTGATACACATCAAGGCAGAAAGTCTGGACACTTCATGTAGAATGGGGAAGTAGTAGTTAAAACTACAGAGGACAAGAAACAGAAACATAGACTTTGATGGCGGATAAGGACCGTTTGGCCCACCCAGTCTGCCCGTTTCCCTACCTTTTGGATAAGCTCAGATACTAGTTAATCAACAGCCTACTTCTTCCTACCCCCCCACTAGATTTGCCTTATGTCTGTCTCATGCATTCTTGAATTACCCCACTGTTTTTGACCACACTACCTCCTCTGGAAGGCTGTTCCATGCGTCCACCTCCCTCTCTGTAAAAAAAAAAAAAAAAATACCTCCTCACGTTGTCCCTGAGCCATCCCCTTTGTCTTCAGATTTTGTCCTCTTTGTTCTTGCACATCTCTTTTTCTGAAATATGCTACCCTCTTGGACTTTGTTGATTCCCTTGAGGACTTGAATGTTTCTATCATGTCCCCCCTCTCCCTCCTTTCCTCTAGGGTATACATATTAAACTCCTTTAGTCCCTCTTCATATGGCTTCTGGTGCAGACCCTGCACCATTTTAGCTACCCTGCTCTGGACTGCCTCCATCCTGTCTATGTCCTTGCAGAGATGGGGTCTCCAGAACTGCACGCAGTACTCCAGATGGGGTCTCACCAACTGTCTGTACATCCCAATATCCCCCTAGCCCTCCTTTCTGCCTTCTCACATTGCTTGCCTACCTTTAGGTCATCTGGTATGACTACCCCCAGGTCCCATTCCACTTTTGTTGTTGTTAGTACCCCCCAACCACCATTGTGTACTCCTCCCCTGGATTTTTGCTTCCCAGGTGCATTACTTTGCACTTCTTTGCATTGAATCTAAGCTGCCATACTTTTGACCATGCCTCCAACCTTGCTCAAGTCCCTTGTCATCCTTTGTACCCCCCAACCCCAGAGTATCAACCCTGTTGCAGCTCTTTGTGTCATCTGCAAAGAGGCATACTTTTCCTTCCAACCCCTCCGCAATGTCACCTATAAAAACATTAAAGAGGACCGGTCCCAGTACGGAACCATGCGGTGCCCCACTAGTAACCTCCTTTCCTTGAAGACATTGGGCTCCGTTTACTATTATCCTCTGCATCCTGTTGTCCAGCCAATTTTTTACCCAGGCTACCACTCTGAGACCCACTCCCAGGCTGGCAAACTTGTTTATTAATCTTTTGTGTGGGACTCTCAAATGCCTTGCTAAAGACAAGGACTTGGATTGAGAAGCACAATAGTGGTTGATGCATTTCACATCATTTTTATTTCTTTTGTACTTTTTAACATTGTTGCATGCCATCATTGATTTCTACAATAAAGCCTCCACTTTTTTGCTTTTATTGGCATTCCATGAAGCTCTTCAGAGACAACACTCACACATTCTGCTTTTTGCTGCCTGGGGCTATTGCATGACTTGAAGAACTGCACCATTTACTGGGGTTTTACCCAGGCCATGGGTAGATGTCACTGAAAAGCTCTTACGAGTTTCATGCAGAAAATGGAGAATGTTGTGCTGTCAGCTTTGGCATCAACACTGGTGTCCCTATCTTGGGAAGGCTCCAGGCGCAGAGCTCCAGGTCTCCCCACCAGACGGCCGTGTTTTTGCCATCACAGGATCACTGTCCTTGGAAGAAAAAGCCAAACAAAACCTCTTTGTTGGACTGTCACCGCAGACATTCTGAGTCTGCTTCCAGTTCCTGGTTGCATTGCATTCTGGAGATGGTAAGTCTAAGACCACATCATCAGCCTCTGTTGCTGCCCTGACTGTTGTTCAGACATTAGGGTTGGGTGCTGACTCTGGCTGTCCTGCTTTTAGCTGTGTACACCCCATTTCTATAGCATCAACAGACGCTGCCCCATGGCACCATCAGTGCCAATGGGAGGGTTCTAGTGACTGTAGCTGAACTATTTCAGCACCTTCTTCCATTCTTGCCATCAGTGATTACTGTGGCAACTGTCCAGCCTTCCCTGTCACTGATGTCGGCTCTTGTTCCTCAAGAGTCTACCATGTTGCAGACCATGTGTCTCTACTGTCACTCCCCATGCAGCCTGTAGTTCCTCTGGTGATCCTTCTCCTCAGCCTGAGAAAGGGGAGGATGAATGTAATCCTAATTTTTTTGATCTGGATGAAGAGGATGAGGAAAATGAGCAGTCTCTATATAACGGACTCTTGTTCTACTGTCTCCTCATGTAATGGGGGCACTATTGTTTATAGCCTGAGATCTTCCCTGAGGATGCCTTATTTCAAGCTTTGTTTCACCCCATGCAGGACAATTTAGGTTTTGCTGCTGAAGATGAGGACTCCGCCAAACAGAATCTGTGTGAATTCCTAGAGGTCCACAACTCCCTGTCTCTGATTATCCCTTCCGTTTACCTTGCTTTGGAGGATACTAACATGGTTGCTTGGTACAGACCCATTTCTTTACTGGCTGTACCTCTCAAGATGCATAAGCACTATTCTGCCTCCTCTAGTAAAGTCCACTACGCCACCCAGCCTGAAACTGACTTGGTGGTCATTATGGCTGGTCATGATAGATCACAGGCTTGACTGCCAGCTTGCACCCTCCCTTACAAAATTAAGTTGTCCAAACACCTCTTAACTGTGTTGGCAGCCATTCTCGCTGTCTGCTCATGTAGAAACATAGAATTTGACTGCAGATAAAGACCCGCTTGGCCCACCTAGTCTGCCCATTTTTCTTACCTACTGCAACACCGCAGACCCTGCTTGAACTTCTGCGTTTACCCCCCCCCCTTTCCTTACCAGTAAGGTCGCCTGATGTTTGTCCCACGCCTTCTTGAATCCCGTTACCATTTTAGCCCCCACCACCTCCGCTCGGAGGCTGTTCCAGGCATCCACCACTCTTTCTGTGAAGAAGTACTTCCTCACATCTCCCTTGAGTCTGCCCCTTTCCAGCTTCATTGCATGTCCCCTTATTCTTGAGCGTCTCTTTGCTTGTTTTAGCTGCATACTGAAGTCAAAGACTGCGGAAGACTTGTTCTGAAAAATAATATAAATACTTTTAAAACTTCCCTTGCATGAAATATGCAGAAATTAAAGCTACATAGCTTATACTGCCAACACTGTGTCCAAGCTCCTTCAGTTTTCTCCTTTTTGCCTTCGTTCTCATGCAGTATGATGCCTTTAATGCAGTATTCTGTCAGTCCCCACATAATCCCAGAAACTTAATCCAAAGGATCGAATTTATTTATTGAAAAAGATACAGGTTAAGATGTATGCTTAACAACAGTGCAGAAGACTGTCCCGAGTGCATGGGTAACTTCATACCACCCATGCGTCACGACTGACGTTTCGGCATGATGACACCTTTCTCGTCATTCATGATATGTGGGCAGTTTGAAGTTACCCGTGCACTCAGGAACGTTTTCTGTGTGGTTGTGAAGTGTATGTTTTAACTTGCACCTTTTTCAGTAAATACGCTTGACCTTTAGATTGTGTCCGGGACTATTTGGGGACTGATAGAAACCTGCATAAAGGGCATTATAATACTGCATGAGAAAGAAGACAAAAAAGAGAAAATTGAAAGAGCTTGGAATGGGGCATGGACAGGAGCAGGGTAAGCTGCATAGCTTTAGTTTCTGCCTGTTTAATGCAAAGTTTTTTTTGGTGTACTGGCCCAATGGCATACAAAGTAGACAAACTTGGCCATTTGTATTTCCCTGAGCCAGGCATCCATTATCGGAGAGTGCCGAGTACAGAGACTGTGTAGTCTTTTAAAACTTCATTTATATAATACTTCTTAAGTTTTTACTAATTTCCAACTTTATAGGTTTATAAGAGATTCCAATATGTTGGCTGTGCTCACAACAGCACATCCAGTGGTGAACGGGAAGGCCTCTGGGCTCGTGCTGCTTGGGGCTTATTCGTCCAATGAAATGCATCACACCCATGTCCACACACTCTTTCTCCTGGAACTTTATTTGCAGTTTTTTTTGCTATTCTAATTCTGCACTGCAGTGGATCATGACAGTAAAATGCAACCTGGTGGGCAGTTTTCTAAAATTAGTAATTGTGGTAATCTGGAATCAAGCTGCTGCCTGGTAGCATTCCAGGAATACCAGGCAGGATGCAGGTGTAGTGTGCCACGAGCTGGCATTGCTGGTGGTGCCTTTCGGGAGGTTTTGTGTTGTCTTGACATCCTGTGCCTGCAACAGAGAGAGTGTCTGACGTACCTGTGACACATTTCTGATACATTTGGCTGTAGGACCCAGACACTATCCCTTTTGTCATACTACTCCAATGGGTGTGTGGTTGTCACAACACAACCAACTCTTATTATGTCTTACAGCTGATATAGCTGTTAACTTTAACATTTGTGTTGACTATTTTATTAAAAGTACATCTAAGAGGGAACATTCTGATGACCCAGAAGTACTGCTGTACTGATGACCCTGATTCAGGAGTGGACTTAGGGAGCTGAGATTGGATGGGAGATTGGAAAAGCGCTCAGCCTATGGCAACACATCCAGCCTGGGGAGAGTTGGCAGCACATTATTACCCTGCAGTGACCCCTGATGGTAGGCTGGGGAGCTTGACTTTCTGTGAGGTGGTTTGCTTTGCGGGCTTGAGATTTCACTAATTGCATGCCACTGTAGGCAGGAAGGCAGGTCAAAGGATAACGTGTGGAGATTGTGATAGCTGCCTGCTCTCTGGTGCCCTGGGCCATGTGGATCCCCCTCCCCTGATGTGGCAAAAGTGAGGCTGAAGAGCATCAGGGTGTTAGTGTCCCCTGTGTGAGCCGTTGTTATCCATGGACTATCACTCCAGATTGGGCCCCCATTTCACAGACAGTCATATTTAGGGCGCAGGCACTTATCGTATAAGCGTGGATATCAGGATCTGATTTAGTTATAAGCCTGTTTTATATACCAGAAATAAATTATCAGACTTTGGAAACCACGTGTCTGTTGTTTTTCTACTTTTACAATTCCAACAAGAATCTGCAATAGGGTAAGATTTATTGCCCTAATTACACTGTGCATCTGGAGCCTGCCTGCTACACTAAATAACTGCAAGATGCCTTGGTAATAAATTTTAGTTGGGGTGATTTTTAAGTACTGGGTGGATAGCGAGTGAATCATGTGACCTGAGACAGCTCTTCCAGGGTGCACGGCTATAAAGTATGCATCCCGGGCGAGTGGCAGGACATTTATGGTGCTTACGCCACGAGACTACCCCTGAGGTGGTGAGGCTGACCTGACCATATGTCTGCTACTACGACAAGCTTTTATTGAATAATATTCGAGGTGCACATATATTGCTGAGGAGGACTGGCCAAGAACCAGGGAGTTGTAGTCCTGACAGCAGTTAGGTGGATTGCAATAGGGAGGTACTTCCTGTTACTTTCCCTGTAGAACTCAGTGAGTTGGGCTTGAGAAGTCCATTTATTTGCAGCTATAAACAGCGTTTTTACACAGTTTATGTTCCCCTGCAAGTGCAGGTAATAAATTTTAGTTGGGGTGATTTTTAAGTACTGGGTGGATAGCGAGTGAATCACGTGACCTGAGATAGCTCTTCTGGGGTCCACAGATATTAAATGTGTGTCCCGAGTGAGCAGGGTATGCGTGCATAGCGTGTGCGAAGATGCACACTAAGACGCGTGCAGCGCATTTGCGCATGTCTGCAGTGTCAGCGATGGAAGCTAGGAAGAAGGTACATAAGTCTGTTATAAGTCAGAGAAGGTACAGACGTGTAACAACTGCATATATAGTAGGCAACAGTGCTGTTAAGAGATAGGACTAAAGATGGATGGCAGTGTTGTTAGGATAGAAGGTGGGTTGCTAGGGATACGTTGCATTCAGTGTAAAAATGAAAAAAATCCACACTGAGGTGGGTAATGAGGACCTTATATTCCTATGTAATGAATGTTCATTAATTATACAATGGAGTATGAAAATCCTGTAACCTCATTGGTCAGAACGCATCACATGACCATGGTATATCCTGCAATAACCCACGGCTGAGAAATGGCATTTATAAAAAAACATACTTAAACACAATTTAAATGTATTTTACACATGGGTCCATTGTATAATCACAATAAGGCACTCCAGGGTGTGGGTTATTGGAGGATTTACCCACTTCTTTTGCGGTTAAGTCACTCTGCTGCGCCTTTTGACACACCACACAAGGCGTGGGTAAATCCCCCAATAACCCACACCCTGGAGTGCCTTATTGCTTAATTAAAGAACTGAGGAACAAAGTATTGCAATTGGAAATAAAACTAATAACTGCACATCAAAATCACTTGTTACAAGAAGAAGTTGATATTGGTAATACTAGCAATAGTGAAGTAGGGCAAGTAATTGACCAGAAAAAAATGTGGTGGAGAAAGCGATGAAGAAAATATGTGAGAAACAGAACAAAGGAAATACAAAAAGGGTAGGAGAGCTATGACATTTAATTTAGAGCATCAGAATAGCTTCAGTCCCTTACTACTGGATATGGAGAATGTGGATGGAGAAGGAAATACCCCCAGTATAGAGACTTCCAGTTTGTAAGACATTGGTGATGATGAGGGAGTGGTTGGGGTTAGTCAGAAGGATATTGCACAGCAGGAAAGTAGCTGTATAACAGCTAACCAGGCATCACAGATAACCCAGAACAGTGATAAGATGTTTAGTTTAATAACACCAAATGGAGACTGTGAGCCTAGGAGTAGTGTGGCCCTTGAACCACAGCAAACAAGTGTACAGGACAAACAATCAGAAACAATTACAGCTAAATCAATCATGGATACTATACCACCGATGTCAAACAACTCAGGGAAAGAGTATGACAATATTACACTGAGACGGCACAAAAAACAGTATATGTACTAGGTGATTCTACACTAAAATATATCGACAGCTACACATCTAATGTCAGTAAACAACATATTACTACTAGCTATTTCCCAGGGGCTAAAATTTTGGATATTAAGAATATGTTGGCTAATATTGTGAAGAAGGATGAGAATGCCACTGTTATCGTACATACCGGGGTGAATAATATTAAATGTCAAAATAGGGATGAAATAAAGAATGAATATAAAGAATTCTGGGAGGAGGCTGGGAAACTGAACTGTTGTGTGATATTTTCTGAAATGCTACCAGTACCTAGAAGAACTATTCGAAAAATAGAAAAAATAAAATGTATTAATAATTGGTTACGTTTAAGGACTGTAAGGGAACAAATAGGATGCATAATACACTGGGAAGAATTTATAAATGATCCATCTGCCTTTTGTCAAGATGGCCTTCGTCTCAATAAAAAGGGTAGTAGAAAGTTGGGCTTGAGTGTAAGAACAGATGTGAAAAAAGCTTTAAACTAAGAAGTTTGGGGAGAGGGGCCGAATATATGGGACAAAATTGCCAAGCGTCACAGGAGGTACACAGTTAAAACTCAGAAAATATAAGGAAAGGAAAGGTTTAAAAGTATGGTATTTGAATGCCAGATATTTGAATGGTATTAAAAAATCAGAACTTGAGGCCAAAATGATAGCTCATAATATAGATATATGTATGATATCCGAAACATGGTGGGAGGGGAAGGTGCATTGGAATAAAAATATAGATGGATACTCACTCTTTGCAAAGCAGACAGTATAAGAAGGGGGGTGGTGTAGCTGTCTATATGAAAAATATCAACGGAGCAGTATATAGCCTGCCTAATGAGGCCAATACTGAATCACTCTGGCTAGCAATACAAGAAGGGAATGAGAAAAAGTTCTATTTAGGCATATATTATAGGGCTCCAAATTCAAATAGAGATATAGACGAGGAGATTGAAAGACAAATTGAATATATGGCTGAAAAGGGGGATATTGTAATAGCGGCGAATTTTAACCATCCAGAAATTAAATGGTGTTCAGAGATGGATATGGGTGGTAATATAAATAATCATTTCTTAGAAGCCATTAGTACAACAGTCTTAAGCCAAATGGTTTATAAACCAACACGAGGGAAAAATGTCCTGGATTTGGTAATTACCAGTAACACAGAATTGGTTTCTAATATTAAGATGAAAGAAAACCTGAGTAATTATGACCACAGTTTAGTGGAATTTGTGATAAGGAAACGTATCTGTCATATTGTAAGAGGTAATACTGTAGTTAAAAACTACAAGAGGGCTGATTTCAATAGAATTAAACAAGAGTTATTAAAATGGGATTGGGAGAGTGAATTTTAGGCTAGGAATACTAATGAAATGTGGGCATTTTTCAAGAACAAACTGCATAGTCTGGAGAATAAGTACATTCTGGATAAAAAAAACTGTATAACCGCAAAGGCAAATTGACAGCTTGGTGTACTAGTAAGGTGTTGAAGATGTATTTAAAAAAAAAAAGGGTGTACTATTTTAGGATGAAAGCAGTAGGCACCGTGGAAAGTGTTGAAAATTACAGATCTGTTCTTAAACAGTTTAAAGAAATGGTAAAACTGGAGTGTAATAAATTAGAATTCAATCTAGCACACAGGAATGACAACGGTAAGAGCTTTTGTGCCTACATTAATAAGCTAAAGGGCAATACCAATCAAATTGCTCCACTGGTCCGGGAGGGTAGGGAAATAAGTAATACCAAGGAACTAGCCGGAGCCTTTATCGAGTGTTTTAGCTCGGTGTTTGGAAAAAAGGATAAAATCATGGATAGGATTGGGAACAATACACATAGCAAACTGGAATTAGTCATTAATGTGGCGAAGGTAAAAGACCTTGTTAAAAAGATCAAAATTCATAAATTCTCAGGCCCAGACCAAATAAGCCCAAGACAGATTAAAGAAATAGGCAACATTATAGCATACCCACTGGCAAGGATTTTTAATAATTCATTTGCAACCGGTGAGATATCTAATGACTGGAGAGAAGCAGTAGTGGTGCCACTTCATACAAAGGGAATTAGAACTGACCTTTCAAATTTTAGACCTGTCAGCCTGACTTTGATTCTGGACAAAACTGTGGAGGGCGTCCTAAAAATGAAATTAGAAGAGAATATGTAATTAATAGAGCTAGTGGACACTAAGCAATATGGGTTTAAAAAGAACAGAGAGTGCACTATAAATCATTTATGTTTCTATGAGCAGATGAACAGGTTAATTAATTGCTACACCCCAGTGGATTTACTTAGATTTCCAAAAGGCCTATGATAAAGTGCCACATCACAATTTGATTAACAGATTATGTACATTGGGTATTGCTACAAGGATCGTGACATGGATTAAGAACTGGCTGAGTGATAAGACAACAGGTGGTCAGCGTCATGTACATATTTGGAACCTAGGGATGTCACAAGTGGGGTACCGCAGGGATCGGTGCTTGGACTGGTCCTGTTTTCATTGTACATTAGTAACATGCATATGAATATTAAGAACACCTTAGTAAAATTCATGGACAACATTAAGTTGGGTGGTCCAGTTAGAACATATAGTCAGTACGTGGATCTAGTAAATGATCTTAAGGAAATTTTGGGATGGGCAAACACTAATGGTATGCTACTTAGCATGCAGAAATGTTCATGCATGCATCTAGGAAAAGATAATTTGTTACTATCCTATACAGTAAATGGAGGAGAGCTATCAACAGTAAGTTTGAGAAAGATTGTGGCATTACTGTGGATAACAATCTAGGATTCAAACAGCATCAAACTAAGAGTCTAGAGACATGGGTATGTTGTTCATCCACACTGTCTGGCAGATTCCTTGCCGCTTTAAATCTTGCCGGAAGGTCTTCAAGCTGGCTCCTTCCATCCACACAGGTGGTAAAACTCTCGGCTCCGCCCCATGACGCCAGATCTTCCTTACCGCTTGGAAGCTCAGGCTCTCTCCTTAGCGCTCTGCGTTTTAGACTGGATCCTAACTCTTTGGTTCGTCCGAAACTAGTTTTGAAGTTTTCTAAACTTTGGTCTTCTTTATCTCTCGTGGCTGCGATGGACAAATCGGTTCCCGGGTTTCGGAGGTGCCCTTGCGGGCAGAAGATGTCCAGGACGGATCCGCACTCCACGTGCGTCTACTGCCTCGGCCCAGACCACAACCCCGCGAGCCCTGCGAGTTGTGTCGCTCACCTTGCATCAGCGTCCTGGAGGATCGCTGCCCGATTGGCAGCTCGGGCGGCGCGTACCCGCCGGTAAAATCCAGAGGCTCACAGTGTCTGCGGCGGGTTGGCTTGGCTGAGCAGCTCGAGCACATGATTGCCCTCGAGAGGCGGCCCAGGCCGCGTCTTCCTCCTCCTCGGTCACGGCGTTTATCCCGCTCTCTGTGAGTTCCTCTTATTTGGCTTCGTTCAAGGAGCTTTGCCAGTCCCTTTCTACAAAGGGAGAGGGGCCATCGGGACATTCCTCTTAGCCCAGAAGAGAGTCGAAGGTAGAATCCCACCGTCGGCGTTTGTGGGAGGCGGGAAGGTCTCCTTTTCCTGGACAGCCGACCCGTCGACTTGATCCGAGGTTGCGACTCAGGCCGCTGGCTTCCACAGGCGTCCCGTCAGGCCAGCCTGCCGAGACACCTGTCGACGCAGTCGAGATACTCCTCGACCCGTCGGACGGGTTGTCGACTGGTGAAGCCGACAACCCCTCTTCGCCGGTTCCCCCGGTGGAGACAGAGGATCTGCCCACGCCTTCGGGGCGACAGTCCCTGGTTAAAGTGTCCGAGCCGAGGGAAGGCGGGTGTCCCCGCCCTTCCCAGGGCCGCCCTCGATTACCGAGGGTCTCGGTCTCGCCTTACTTCCTCGGTCAGCTGTTCCGCCCGACGCCAGTGATCCGATCTCGGCACGAAGCGGGCGACATCGTTCCTCCTCGTCCTCCTCCTGAAGAGGAGAGGCTTCGACGCAAATTGCGTCGGCATTACAAGGAGCTTATGTGGCAGCAGTTACTGTTGTCCGGGAGTAAATCGACTCCCGATTCATCCCCCGGCCATCAAGTGGCTGTCGCCCAAACGGCCGAAGCAACTGCTCGCCGCAGTCGAGATGCCCAGAAAACTAGCTGCCCCACCGACTGTGGTGGAACCTCCGCCTCCACAATCGAAGTCTGGGGCACCGACCAAAGATTCTCGGTCGGGTCACGGCCTGCCCCACAGGTTGTCGGTCACCCTCACTCCCGACCATCCTCGGCAGGTGGAGGGTGGCTCAGGTCCGAGGCAGCTCTTCGCAGACTCTTCCGAGTCCGATGATGAATCCTCCCTGTTCTCCAGGCAAGTCGACATGGAGTCCTCTGGGGGCCAGTCATTGGACGATATCCCATCGTCCTTCATGGGTCTGCTTCAGCTCATCTCGGAGTCTACCGGGATGCAGCTTGAGCCCGTGTCCAAACGGGCTAAGTATCCCCTAACGGAGATACTGGACCGGGGGACTGCCACGGAGGCCTTCCCTATGCCTGAGGCCATTGTCGGCCCAACCTTGGAGCTTGTGGCGGCCTGCTTCCTGTCCTGCCCTTAGCCAGGATGGCCCACAGTATCTGCGGTCCCTACCGGCTCTTTGCCCGGTTTCTCAGAACACCCCTCTGCCGAGGGGTTAGTCACTGATAGTGTCTTCCGGCGTTCCGGAAACACTCGGGACGTGGATAAGCCCCCCGACAAAGAGTCCAAGAAGCTGGACTATGCCGGGCGCAAGGTGTACACTGCATCCTTCCTTGGCCTCCGACAGGCCAGCTCGGCCGTGTTGATGGCACACTTCTCCCACGCCCTCATGGGCTCCCTGGGTGAGGTCATCCCTCATCTCCCGTCCGACCTGCAGACCACGGTCCATCAGGTGCGGGACCAGGGTAGGGCGGTGGCGAAGCAGCAGCTTCAGACTGCTCTGGACATAGGTGATTCCTGTGCCAGGTCAGTAGTGGCCACAGTGGCCATGCGCCACAGGGCATGGCTGAGGATATCCACCTTCACGGCGGATACCCAGCACAAGTTGGCAGACGTCCCCTTCTTGGAGACTGACCTCTTCGGCCCTGGAGTGGAGGGACACCTCCAGCGGATCGAAAAGTCCAACGCCACTCTGGACTCGGTCACCTCCGACCAGAGGGACAAAGGCCGCCGTCAACAACAGCTTAAGTCCTTTCGTCCTTTGGCCCCTGCAGCACAACTGGCCCAACAGCAACAGCACCGGGCCAGCAGGCTCGCCATGGCGTCCCAAACCCAAGCCAGCGGCTTCCTCCAATAGGAAGCAAGGTAAAGACCCAGGAGGTCCCTCGGCGGTCCCTCCTCCAAGCCTGCCCAGTGACGGGTTGAGGGTGTAGCTCCAACCTCGTCACCCTTCATGGGTTCCCCCCTGGGGCTGGTCCGCCACTTCCCTTTCCGCCTGGTCGCTATCACCACAGACCGTTGGGTGTTGGAGGTGGTAGGCAAGGACCTGCCTCTGGAATTCAAGCAGACCCCTCCCTTTCGAGCCGTCACCCCCCGGGGGGCCATGGGGTCTGAAGCCTCGCTGCCAGCCCGCTAAGCCAATATTGCCCTGCTCCTCGAGAAAGAGGTGATCAGGAAGGTGGCAGATCCTCCTCCAGACCCGGGGTTTGTGTCCAGGTATTTCCTGGTCCCAGAACGGACGGGGGCTGGTGCCTCATTCTCGACCTGCATGACCTGAACAGGTTCCTAATGTCTCGGACCTTCAGGATGGTCACTCTGGCTCAGATAATCCCATCCTTGGAACAAGGTGTGTGGTTCTGTTCCCTGGACTCCAGGACGCGTTCTTTCACGTCCCGATCCATCCGTCTCATCAGAGATTCCTCCGCTTCAGAGTGAAGGGATCCCTTACGAGTTCCGGGCTATGCCCTTCAGCCTCTCTCTAGCTCCCAGGGTCTTCACTAAATGCATGGCAGTGGTGACAGCATTCCTGCGGCGCCGAAGGGTCCGGCTGTACCCCTACCTGGACGACTGGCTGATTGCAGCCCCCTCCAGAGCGGAGGTGGAGTGGTCCAGAGATCTGGCCCTCCAGGTTTGCTCCCAGATTGGCCTCCTCATCAACGAGGCCAAGTCGGAACTCGTGCCGAAGCAGGTGATACTCTTCATCAGGGCACAGCTCGACTCTCTTTGAGCCAGAGCTTGGCTTCCGGCGGACAGGGCTGAGGTTCTTTCCTCCTTTGCCCAATCATTTCTGGTTGGGCAACCGCGTCCTGCCCGGGACTTCCTGTGTCTCCTGGGCCTCATGGCGGCCTGCACCAGCGTGGTCCGTTGGGCCCGTGGGTACATGCGTCCACTTCAATGGGGACTGGCTGGCCAGTGGTCACAACGCTACGATCCGTTGGATCAGTTGGTGACAGTGACCTAGGAAATGTGGAATGCTCTCCAGTGGTGGACCATTCCAGCACATCTGCAGGAGGGCATCCCGTTCATCCACCCCGAGCCAACGGTCTCTCTTTCAACTGACGCATCTCTCATGGGTTGGGGTGCCCATCTGGGGGAGCACAGAGTGCACGGCCTTTGGTCTCCTCGGGAGTCCCAATGCCATATCAACCTGCTGGAGCTCCGAGCGGTCCACCTATCTCTCACCGCCTTCGCTCCATTTCTGCGTGGTCAAGTGGCTCAGGTCCAGGCGGACAATACCACGACCATGTACTATCTAAACCGCCAGGGCGGGACGCGCTCCATGCTGTTATGCAAGGAAGCTCTCCGCATATGGTCTCCTGTGCGCAGCCTGGAGGTGGATCTCCTAGCCATTCACGTGGCAGGAGCCTCCAACACCCTGGCCGATGCCCTAAGCCGGATAGGGGCTGCGTCTCATGAGTGGTGTCTCCTGCCGGAGGTAGTACAAGATCTCTTCTCCCACTGGGGCACGCCTCAGGCGGACCTGTTTGCCTCCAGGGAGAATGCGAAGCTGAGACTGTTTCATGCCCGCCCCCCTCAGCAGGGCTCGCTGCAGGGGGGGGATGCCTTCTCGAGGCCGTGGACGGCGGCCTCTTCGTCTTTCCCCATTTCCCTTGATCCACAAGGGTGCTTCTCAAGGCAAGGAGGGACAAGGCACAGGTGATTCTGGTAGCCCCAAACTGGCCCGCCAGTTCTGGTATCCAGATCCCTCAGTCTCAGCTCCAGGCTCCCGAGGCAGCTTCCAGCCCACCGGACCTGATCTCAGTCAATCAGGGAAGGTATTCCATCCGGACCTTCAGTCCCTGCACCTGTCGACCTGGTTCCTGGGCGGCTGAAGTTCCAGGCCTTGGGTCTTTCCAGCGAGGTCCTCAGCGTTGTTGAGGCGTCCATGAGAGTCGACCAGAAAATGCTATGCCTTCAGATGGAAGAGATTCTCCATTTGGTGTCAGGAAAGGCCTGGACCCTTCCTCCTGTTCTTGGCAAGCATTCTGGACTGCCTGTGGTCCCTTTCTCAGCAAGGGCTTTGGTCGATGACCCTTAAGGTGCACCTGGCAGCCATCTCTGCTTACCGGGCGCGGGCCGGGAAGCAGTCGGTGGTGCAGGAGAAGGTGGTCGGGCGCTTTTTCAAAGGTCTTGATCACATTTCCCCTCCGGTGCGAGAACCTCCACCTCCGTGGGATCTACTGCTGGTATTGGCCAAGCTCATGGGCAAGCCATTCGAACCAGTGCACAGGTGCGATATCTCCCACCTGTCGTGGAAGACCGCCTTCTTGGTGGCTATCACGTCAGCCAGAAGGATGGGAGAGCTCCAGGTGCTTTCCATCGAGTTTCCTTATCTGGTCTTCCACAGGGACAAGGTTGTCCTGCGCCCCCACCCAAAGTTCCTTCCGAAGGTGGTGTCGGAGTTTCACCTTAACCAGGTGTTGACTCTGCTGGTGTTCTACCCCAGTCACACCTCGGAGGCCGAATATATAGTGGCGTGAAAAAGTATTTGCCCCCTTCCTGATTTTCTCTATTATTGCATATATGTCACACTGGATGTTTTCAGGTCTTTAGACAAAATGTAATATTAGATAAAGGGAACCCTGAGTGAACAAATAACACTTGGTTTTTTTTTTTACTTATTTCATTTATTTAATGAAAACAGTTAACCAACATCAACTGGCACTGTGTGAAAAAGTAATTGCCCCCTTACACTTAATAACTGGTTACGCCACCTTTAGCTGAAATGACTGCAACCTAATGCTTCCTATAATTCAATATCAGTCTTTCACATCGCTGTGGAGGAATTTTAGCCCACTTTTCCTCGTAGAACTGCTTTAATTCAGTAACATTGGTAGGTTTTCGAGCATGAACTGCTCGTTTCAGGTCCTGCCACAGCATATCTATTGGGTTTAGGTCTGGACTTTGACTAGGCCACTCCAAAACTTTAATTTTACTTCTTTTCAGCCATTCTGATGTGGACTTCCTTTTGTGTTTTGGATCATTGTCTTGCTGCATGACCCAACTACGCTTCAGCTTCAGCTGACAAACGGATGACCGGACATTCTCCTTAAGAATTTTCTGGTATAGAACAGAATTCATGGTTCCTTCATTTATGGCAAGTCGTCCAGGTCCTGAGGCAGCAAAGCATCCCCACACCATCACACTACCACCACCATGTTTGACTGTTGGTATGATGTTCTTACTGTGGAATGCTGTGTTTGCTTTACGCCAGACATGATGGGATCCATGTCGTCCAAAAAGTTCCGCTTTGGACTCATCTGTCCATAGAACATTTTCCCAAAAGGCTTGTGGATCATCCAGGTGCTTCTTGGCAAATGAGAGATGAGCATTTATGTTCTTCTTGGTTAGCAGTGGTTTCCGCCTTGCTACTCTCCCATAAAGCCCATTTTTGCCCAATCTCTTTCTGATTGTGGAGTCATGAACACTGACCTTAGCTGAGGCAAGAGAAGCCTGCAGTTCTTTGGATGTTGTTTTAGGATCCTTTGAGACATCCTGGATGACTTTACGCTGCGCCCTTGGAGTAATTTTGGCAGCCGCCCACTCCTGGTAAGAATCACTACTGTTCCAAGTGTTCTCCATTTGGAGATTATGGCTCTCACTGTGGTTCGATGGAGTCCCAGAGCCTTAGAAATAGCTTTGTAACCCTTTCCAGACTGATAGATAGCAACAACTTTTTTTCTGATCTTTTCAGGAACTTCCTTTAATCGTGGCATAATGTGCTTGTTGAATCTTTGTGCTGGCAACGTGACTGTGATGGTAAGGGTCAAAATAAGTGAGGTTTATATTGAGCAGGGCTGGCTGTAATCAAGCCTGGCTGTGTTCCGTCAGCTGACTCTAATTATCCCTTTAATTGGGTTGATTTAACTAGGGGGCAATTACTTTTTCACACAGTGCCAGTTGGTGTTGGTTAACTGTTTTCATGAAATAAATGAAATAAGTAAAAAAAAAAACAAGTGTTATTTGTTCACTCAGGTTCCCTTTATCTAATATTACATTTTGTCTAAAGACCTGAAAACATCCAGTGTGACAAATATGCAATGATAGAGAAAATCAGGAAGGGGGCAAATACTTTTTCACGCCACTGTAGGCTCCATACTTTGGATCCTAGAAGTGCGCTCGCTTATTATAAGGAGCGGACAGCTGAAGTTCAGGGAGAGGGTTCCCCAGCTGTTTTGTCACCTGTGCTGAAGCCGCACCTGGCAGACCTGCAGCCAAGCAGACTATAAACAGGTGGGTCACCTCCTGAATAGATCTCTGCTATAGGTTGGTGGGCATGGAGCCACCCAGAGGGATAAGAGCTCATTCTACCCGCCATACCGCTGCATTGGTAGCTGCTTCCAGTGATGTCCTTATCCAGGATATCTGCAGGTCTGCTACCTGGAAGTCAGCACATATCTTCATTACCCACTAGCACATCTTCCTTGAGTCACGCCGGGATGCTGGTTTTGGGGCCTCGGTTCTCCAGTCTTTATTCCATAAGTAGGGGGTGTGCGCCTTGCCTCCCTCCTCCTGGAGAACTGCTAGGAGTCTGCCAGACAGTGTGGATGAACAACATGTCCATGTCCCTAGAAATACAGGTTACTCACCTGTAACAGGAGTTCTAGGAACGACCCACCCGACCTCCCTGACTTCGACGCACAACCTGGCTTCCAGCGGGCTAGATCTGGTGTCATGGGGCGGAGCCGAGAGTTTTACCACCTGGGTGGGTGGGAGGAGCCAGCTTGAAGACCTTCCGGCAAGATTTAAAGCGGCAAGGAATCTGCCAGACAGTGTGGATGAACAACATATACCATTCCTAGAACTCCTGTTACAGGTGAGTAACCTGTATTTATTGCCAAAGCAAATTATATGATCAAGAATATTAAAGGAAGCTTTATCAGTAGATCTATAGGCTGCTTAATTCCACTCTATAAAACTTATGTAAGACCTCACCTAGATTATGGATCCCAACTATGGAACCCTCATAAATGGGGTGAATAGTGCGAGTGGAAAAGAATCAGAGGAGATTTACAAGACTGGTGGGTTCTCTGAGAAACATTAATTATGAGGAGAGAGTAGAAAAAACGGGTTTCTTCACCCTGGAAACAGGGAGAACCAGAGGGGACTTGATGCTTTTCAAAATAGTAAATGATCAAGAATTAATCAACAAAATGAAAATAGTTACAGGAGAAGCCATGTGGCCTGAGAGGGCACAAAAGACAAATTAAAATAGATACAGTTAAAAAGAACAGTGAGAACTATTCATTTCTCAATAGGTCCAGTAGAATTTGGAACACACTACCTAGTAAAATTGCGGACAGTGATTCAAATGAAGCTTTTAAGAAACATATCAATAACTGATTATTATTGCAGGGGAACCAATGATCTTACTTCGAGAGGGTTCCTGCAGTAGGTCTTCACATATAGGACTGCGCCCCCTGGTAACAGGTTCCAGCGGCAAACTTGTAGCTAGCAATCATCAGCTGGGACTGCCCCCCGGGGGTCAGGTGACACGACGTTAGCCCAACCATAAAAGGGGGGCAGTCCCGTGGCCACCCTCCAGTTCTGTCCCGCCATCGCTCAGTTCGTTCGACAGACATGGCAGAACAGCGATCAGTCGCCTGCTTAGTTTTCGACGGTTTTTATCTTATTCCGCTAACTTATCACGATTTTTCGATCAAGTGTACTGTATGTCTTCTCGTTTCAAAAAGAAGTGCACTAAGTGTGGAGCCCAAATCCCTCACGGGGACGACCACTCCCGCTGCCTCCTCCTACCTGGGCCCTAAGCACAACTCGGCTGAGTGTGCCATTTGTCAGGGGTTCAACCAGGCCATGCAGACCCAATGCAAGCAGACCCTCGAGGCCCACCTTCTCACCCAAAGGCTAGCTTCTATGGAAAGGAGCTCCAGAAACTTAGGGAGCGGTCGTCGTCTTTGGCCCCAGAAAAACTGAAGAAAAAGAAGGACAAGGAGAAGCGCCGGGAGAGAAGCCCTTCGCTGCAAGGGAGACCTTCCACTTCTAAAACCGTGAGTACCAGCATTCCGTACGCTTCTGTGGGCCGGATGCCTTCTCTTCCCTTCTGCCGAGGTGTGCGGGCAGAGGGGGGTTGCCTCTCTCGAGGTTTCTATCAGTTCTCCCACTCGTAGCACCGCCAGTAAGCCACCCCCCCCCCCCCGGCCCAGACCAATAAGCCTGATCGTGATTCCTCCACAGCCAGCCTGGTCGCAACTGATAAGCCGGACAATGGATCCTACGTTGACCGCACAGACACATTTGCGCTCCCGTCGGGCTCCCTCATGGACCCTGATGCCGGGGCGAGTGTGCTCATGGGGGACACTTCATCCCTTCCAATATTTATCCCCAGGGATTTGCCACCAGTTCCCGACATTTCCCTTCCTTCAGGATTGTTACCAAACCTGTCATTGGGGTCTCTTCCAGAGCTCCCCCCTTCTCCAGGTTCTTTTCCACCCTCCCAGAGATCTGTCGCCGGACCGAGATCTTTTAGGCATGGAGCCCCCTCCTTCGGGACCCTCGAGCAAGACGCCTAATCCCTTGCCGCTGTCCAGCAGCCCTTTGGGACCTCCCCGGCAGGGCCTTCCGTGCCCTCCCCCAGCAGGACCCTCTGGCGGTTTTCCCGGGCCAGACCCCCATGTTCCGCCGCCGGGCGGCCCTCCGCTGGACCCTTCTTATCCGACACTGGGATACCTGACGCCGGGATATCCCTCGGGCTTGCCAGGATACCAATACCCCTTGTGGCCTCATCCTGCTTATCAGCCCTTGGCCGGGTATCCCAGGTACCAGCCTCCTCCTCCTCCACGACCACTGCCTGATCATGAATCTATCCCAGCGTGGTGGCAGGACACTAGGACTCAACCCCTAACTGAACTTACAGTCCCAGCCTATCGGAGGAATTCCTCTACCTAGAGCACCACCTCCCCCTGCATTTCCTGTGGGATGTGCTGCGAGTTCTCTGCCAGTGGGCGATACCGGGATGGATCCTTCCATTCCCAGTGGCTCGGAGTCCTCGGATTCGGATTCTAATATCGACCACTCTGAATCTCATTTGCCAGTCGAAATTCATCCCAAAGAATCCACAAAGTCCCCCCCCCCCCGGACCCTTCTGTTGGGGACCTGTTGAGAACCATCCAAAGAAATTGATCCTCAGCGCAAAAGGCTGGCGGAACATTTAGACTTGTCCACCACAGACCCTCTACCCATTCCCTCTTGGATGGGTCCGTACGAGGATCTTGTCACGACAGTCTGGCAACAGCCATCTTCTATCCCGGCTGTTTCCAGGAAGGCTGATAGAACCTACTTCCCCCTGGATGGGATCTCTCACCTCACCTCACCACCCACCCTAAAGCCGACTCCATGGTCATCACGGCCACGCATGACCGCTCGGCTCAGCCTAAGCACTTGAGTTCCTCCCCACCAGACAAGAACTCAAGACATCTTGACCAATTCAGTAGGAAGATCTATTCATCCACCTCCTGCGACATCCAGTTGTTGAATTACGTATCCCATATGGTGGCTTTTCAGAAGTCCCCTCTCTCAGACCTGACATCCTTGATGAAAATCTCAGGGCAAAACTGCTACACAAGGTTCGCATGAACAAATCTTCCTGCCATCATTCCTTGGGCCCTTATGATTCATGTGGACTCCTGGCCGAACAGGCTATAGAGTCGCCTTCAGTACCCTAACATGGCTGTGCCTCGCAGGCTTAGCACAGGATGTTCAAACATCCCTCTTGGATGCTCCTTTTAGGGGTTCCGTCCTCTTTGACAGCGACTCAAAAGACATCATTACAGGGCTTCAGGAGAGCGGTAGATCCCTCAGAGGTGTGTGCTCTATGTACCAGACGGGTCAAAAGAAACAGCCCTTTCGTCGCCAGAGAAGATGGAACAAGAACCAGAACAAGCGTCAAGGAAAGAGACGCGCCACTGGTTCTGGAGCCCAAGCCCCTCAGGCTAAGTTTGCCAAAGCAGCCTCAGGGTCTAATGCTTCTTTCCCCTCAGCATCCTAACTCGCTCTCTCTCCTTCCGCACCCTCCATTTCCCTTGGAAGAACCGGTAGGAGGAAGGTTCGGCCTCCACCTGGAGGGGTGGAAGTCCATCACCGCAGACGTATGGGTGCTTCAACTCGTACAAAGAGGTCAGTCCATCAAGTTCCTGGAGATTCCACCTCCAAACCCTTTGGGAAGGTCCTTTTACCCGTTGAGTCAGATCCCCATTGTCCTCTAGGAGATTCAGGCCCTGCTACGAAAAGCGGCCATGGGAACCAGTCCCTCAAACTCAACTAGGAAGGGGATTCTACTCCCATTTCTTCCTAGTTCCAAAAAAAGATGGTGGATCTGCGACCTATCCTGGATGTCAGCACGCTCAACCTCTGTGTGGAGTACAAGAAGTTCCTCATGCTGACTCTTCAGGGACTCCTTCCCCCTGCTCCAGTCAAACGCATGGCTGTGCTCCGTGGATATGAAAGATGCTTATCTTCATATCCCCATCCTTCTGGCCTACCGCTGCTTCCTTTGGTTCTTCTGGAAGGAGAATCATTCTCTATTCAAGGCACTTACCTTTGGCCTGTCCTCAGTGTCCTGGGTTTTCACCAGGTGCCTCGCGGTGGTAACGGCAACTGGCTCTTTTCAGCCTCATCTCCGGCCATCCTGAAGGAGTCTCTCTCTTTCACTCTGGAACTGTTTGCCCAGCTGCGCATCTTGGTCAGTCTCCCCAAGGCCCAGCTAGCACTCTCTCAGCACCTCCAGTTTATTGGGGTAGTACTGGATACAGTCCAGAGCAAGCCCTTCTTGCTGCTGGATCGAGCTGAGACTTTGGCATCTGAGGTCACTTTGGTGGCCCCAGCGCACTCGGTGCTCCATCTTTTGGGTCTTATGGCAGCGGCCATTCCTACCGTCCCCCTGGCCAGACTGCACATGAGGGTTACCCAGTGGTCTTTTCGAGTCCAGTGGGATCAGCGAGTGGATGACATGAACCAACTGGTCATGATCTCCAGCAGCCTTCAGAAAGACCTCCTCTGGTGGCAGGACCTCACCAACTTGGTGGTATCTCCCTTCCACTCTCAGGCGCCCTCCCAGACCCTCACATCGGATACCTCCGATATGGGTTGGGGAGCCCATTTGGGGGACCACAGAACTCAAGGTTCGTGGTCTTCTCAGGAGCAACACCTTCACATCAACATCCTGGAGACCAGAGCAGTTCTGTGTGCTCTTCAGGCCTTCCTGTCGTTACTCCTCCCGGGAACACTTTTGGTCCAGACAGACAACATGGCAACTGTTTGGTACCTCAACAAACAGGGAGGTACCCGATCGTACCCTCTTTGCAGGGAAGCAGTGAGAGTGTGGTATTGGGCTCTTCAGCACAACCTGTTTCTGGCAGCAGTCCACGTCCCAGGCATACACAACACCCTGGCAGACAGTCTCAGCCAATCAGTGGCCAGGGCTCACGAGTGGGAGCTAAAGCAGGAGGTAGTCGAAGATGTGTTTCTTCGGTGAGGTCGGCCAGACCTAGATCTGTTCACCTCCCCATTCAGTGCAAAGCTACCCAACTTTTGCTTGAGCGTTCCCGGGCATGGTGCTTTCTGGCGAGATGCACTGTCTCTCTCTTGGACAGAGAGGTTTCTATACGCATTTCCTTCCTTTCCTCTCATACAGAAGGTTCTGTTGAAACTTCAGGCGCAAGAGGCCCACTTGATTTTGATTTCCCCTCTGTGGCCCCAGCAGATTTGGTTCCCACTGTTACAACAACTAGCGCTAGAACCGACAGTCCTTCTGCCACTGTCTCATGACCTTCTGTCTCAGGAGCAGGGCACCCTGGTACATCAGAGTCTTTAGTCTCTCCATCTTCATGCATGGCACCTGTGGACACAGCGGTTGCTCGCTATGGAGTCTCCTCTCAGGTTGCTAAGGTCCTGGTGGGAGCCAGAAAGCCCTTCACCAGATCCACCTACACCATGAAGTGGAAGAGATTTTCTATCTGGGCCACAGCCAAACACTTGGACCCTTTTTCTTGCTCGGCTTCCCAGGTGTTAGAGTACCTCATACATCTTTCTGAGTTGGGCCTTAGTTACTCTTCCATTAAGGTCCATCTTTCTGCTGTGTCGGCCTACCACGTTCTGATGGAGGGCAGAACCATAGCACAACTAGAGGTTTCTAGAACTTTCTTGAAGGGCATCCTTCATATCAAGCCTCCAGTCCTGAACCCTGGGATCTTAATTTTATATTGGAGAAAGTTACTTTGCCTCCTTTTGAACCGGCAGCAAGTTGTGATATGCACTTCCTGTCCTGGAAGAGTCTGTTTTTGGTTGCAGTCACTTCAGCTCAAAGGGTTTCAGAGCTTCAGGCCATTGTTTACAGAGAGCCTTATTTGATTTTCCACAAGGACCGGGTGGTCCTCAGGACTAATCCATCCTGTCTTCCGAAAGTGGTTTCGGAAACTACTTTTAACCAGAGCGTTGAACTGCCAGTCTGTTATCCTCAGCATTCCAACAAGGAGGAATATCTTTTGCACATCTTGGATGTGCATTGGATTTTGAGGTACTATACCTCCTGGACTAAGGAGGTTTGAAAGTCGAACCAACTCTTTGTGGCCTTTGCCACCCAGTGCCAGGGCAAGGCCATCACTAAACAGACTGTTTCTAGGTTGCTGGCTAACTGTATTCATTACACTTACCAGAGGTACGGGAAAACCCTTCTGGGGGTGGTTAAAGGCCACTCTACTAGAAGCGTGGCCACTTCTACCGCTTGTTTCAGGAATGTGTCCACTGCGGAGATCTGCATAGCAGCCACTTGGTCTTCCGTCCACACCTTCACTAAGCATTACAGTCTGGACATTGCTTCTAGGCATAGAGCTAGTTTTGGCCTTACAGTCTTGCAAGGTCTTCTGTCTTAAAGCAGACCCTTAGTTGGCAGACTTTTTTCCTCCTCCCGGAACCTCGTCTCCGACTCCTTCTCCTTTCTTAGACTGCTTGGAATTCAGTCCTATATGTGAAGACCTACTGCAAGAACCCTCTCGAAGTAAGATATAGCAGTTACGTAAGAACTTACTGTAACAGTAGAGCTTTGAGAGAGGTTCCTGCAGTAGGTCTAGTTTCCCACCCACCTTCCCCAGCTCCTGGAAATCTTCCTTTTTTATTATGCTTAGCCCTCGGATCTAACCAGGGCACAGGGTCTCTGGAGTGGTTACTCCTTTCTTTCCACTATCCTGTCTCTAGTGGAAAAGAACTGGAGGGCGGGTGCAGGACCGCCCCTTTTATGGTCAGGCTGATGTCGTGTCACCTCACGCGGTGGGCGGTCCCCGCTGATGATTGCTAGCTACAAATTTGCCGGTGGAACCTGACACCTGGGGGCGCAGTCCTATATGTGAAGACCTACTGCAGGGACCTCTCTCGAAGATCTACTGTTACGTTTAGTTATTACGTAACTGCTATGCCTCACTAATGTGGGAAGCAATATTATGGGCTCGATAGCCTTCTTTGGCTCTATACCCAGTATGAATAAATGTAAGTTGATACTGCTATTTAAGCAAGTGTTGTGTTACTGTACTAAGGATGCACTTCCTGTGTGTCTGTTGAAGTCAGAGCTCATACTCAATTTAATCTGCATGGCCTGAGCTCTGTAGTACAGCCATTATGTGTTTTTGTGTTGATGAGGGCCAGCCTGAGGACTGGGAGAACAGGCAAGTATAAAGAAACAGCTTGATTGCAAAATAGTGTGGTGAAGCGAAAACAAATTATATTTGATATTTATAATAAGCTTTAATGAAAACCACATGAAGAGCGAAATGAGATGTTTACTGTAACACAGCGATACACACTTCTGCTGAACATGATCTGTATGATTACAGATGCAGCTAAATGCCAGCTGGGGTGATACAACCATTGGGGAAGCTAGGCTGTCTCATCCAAGTTTTCATTATGGTAGATAATATTTGTAAAGTACTTTATTTGCACACTGTATCACAGTATGTCTTACCCAGCAATACATAAGGTACTCACAGTCCAGTTAATGGCAGACAAACATGGTAGCTGTTACTTATCAGCATCATCCCCTACATAGCCGTCGACACATGCATTAGGGCCACTGTGATAGGCAGAGAAAGGGAAGATTGGACTGGGATGTCAGAACTATCTACTGTACTTTTTGAACAGTGCCATGAGCAGTTTAGGTAATTTATGCCAGAAACAGGTAGAGAGAACCATTAGCATAAAATAGTGGTGGTGGGGGAAGGACTGATCACTCCCAGACTGAAATTAAGTAGGTACAGATCCGTTCTCCAAAATGAACTGCAAAAGACGCCAGCATGAATTTGTCTGTGTGTGTCTCTCGCCTCTGGTTTAAGAGAAATCTGCACCCAATGTGCTGGACTTAATTTGTCATGTTTGCTGTTCCTTTTATAGTTGAGACTATAAGTCTGTCTGACAGTGAAGAGGAAGATGTGATGATATTGGAACCAGAGGGGACAGAAAGAAAAGTAAGGTGAGTGGTCGTTAATGTGAAGCGCTGTTGCAATCCAGCTATAAAGTAGATTAATTACTCAAAGGGCACTCTAGCATGGTGCTAATTACAGGAAGGGCAGTTACAGTGCTGTTCATGTGTTTAAATGCCATTATCTTATGGTATAAACACATTTTTTTTCATCCATTCTTTCTTGCTGCTAATCTGTCCCAACCGGCCCCTTTCAGATGGCGCCCCCAGCCCCATAACATACCTTCCCCAGGACATACACTATGTCTTCTCCAGGACCACTATGTGGTGGGTGAGGGCAGTAGTCGGTAGTGCAGAGCCTGCAGGATCACTATGCTGCCAGCTGGGGGTGTTTTCTTCCATTTTTCCCATCTTGATGTCTGCGTCACCTGCAAAGATGCACATGCTCATACACGGCATGCTATCTGCATCTGTGTTAGGGCCCTCCAAGTGCAGTGCACCGTCTGCTGTTATATCAACCAGCCTCCACTAGGGGGTGAGCATACAGCAGTCCATGTTGCCCCCACTCTGAAGGAGCATTAGAGCTGTCCATGGGATGCTCAGGTCTCCTTCCCTATCAGCCCCCATGTGATCCCAGACCTTTTCCGAACCCGGCTTGGCAGGTAGCAAGCAGTGGCACTACCACACACGTACTACTTGTGTGTGTTAAATATTCGTGCGTATGAAAAATGTTTCATGCAAGTAGTTACACTTCAGTAAAAGCAGAAAATTGTAATGAAGCATGATATAGGACGCAGCACATTAACATTATTCACAAGGTTTACATTTTAAATTTCTGTTTAATTTCTCCCCACTCCTCTACCCCCAATTCCAGACTGTCTTGTCTCTCTCCACCTGCCATTATTTTTGTACGACATCTTCCTCATGAGGGGCCCCACCAGGCTGCTTGTACTAGTGATAAGAAACATAGTAAGTAAAATAAAATTTATTTAGTTAGGCGCCCAATCCCTGGGACTCTGGGCACCATATAGAAAGAACATGTGACAAGGTCACAATTTAAATATTCAGCAGAGCACATTATAAAAGATATTAAAACATCAGGTAAATGTAAGATATGTCTGCAGGGTAGGCCAGTATAAAAAAGATGGGTCTTTAGGCCCCTCCTGAATACCTCCATCATAGTGGCCTCCTTCAGAGATCTTGGGAGCGAGTTCCAGAGGACCAGGCTGGCCATCCCGAATGAACGATCACCCGATGTTTTCAGTCCGGTCCTCAGAACCACCAGGAGGTCCTAGGTGGAGGAATGGAGGGAATGAGCTGGGATGTCAGGAGTAAGGAGATCTGACAGATAGCCAGGGCCCAGTCCATATAGGGCTTTATAGGTGACCAGGCCCACCTTGAAGAGAACCCACCACCTGACCGGCAGCTAGTGCAGACCCTGCAGGACTGCGGTCGCCATGACAGGATCTTGATAATCCTGTCAGCAGCCTGGCCGCTGCATTCTGCACCAGCTGCAGCTAGCGGAGGTTCCCCCCACTGACCCTGAGGTACAGAGCATTACAGTAGTTGAGTCTTGATGTCAAAAAGGTGTGCACCAGTGACTGCAGATCCTCAGTCATAATTACATGCTTAATCCAGGCAATGTTCCTCAGATGGTAGAAACTACTTTTGATGACAGCGGACACCTGCGCCTCAAATGTCAGCTTGTCATTGAGGATCACACCCAGATTTTTCACCCTAGAGGACTCCATCAACGATGTCGACCCCAAGACCAAGCCTGTTGTCATCCGGGAGCTGTCCCCATCACGCCTGTGGCCAGACTCAATCACTAAAACCTCCGTCTTGTCAGAGTTAAGTCTCAGCCAGTTAGAGTTCATCCAGTCCTGGATCTTGGCAAGGCATTTATTCAGCACTTCGACAGCACCACTTGTCCCTGGTGCAAAAGACAGCTGAGTGTCATCTGCATAGTTGTGAAAGCTCAAGCTGTACTGTCCGATGATCCTCCCCAAAGGCAGCACGTATACTGAGAACAACATCGGTGACAGGATTGAGCCCTGAGAAACTCCACAGGTCAGAGGCAGGGGGAGGAAGAGGAGAAATTCCCCATCACCGCCCTCTGCCTCCTGTCCAAGAGACAGGACTCAAACCAGTTAATGACAGCACTGGTGAGTTCACAATACTCCCTAAGGCGATCCAGCAACATGATGTGGTCCACAGTATCGAATGCTGATGACGGATAGAGGAGAATGAGAATTGACCGCTGTCCTCGATCTCTTACCATGAGGAGGTCATTATGGACCCAGACTAGTGCCGTGTCTGTGCTGTGCTTTGCCGTAAACCCGGACTGGAATGACTCGTAGATGTCACAGGTCTCCAGGTGTTCCTCGAGCTGCAGAGCCACTGTCTTCTCAACAACTTTCCCTAAAAATGGGAGGTTGGAGATTGGTCTATAATTCGCTAGAGCGTCTGGGTCGAGAGATGTTTTTTTCAGGAGGAGCTTCACCAGCGCCTCCTTCAAACCGTCGTGGAAGACCCCCTCTGAAAAGCGAACACTCGACTATCCCAGTGAATGCTGGACCAGTTACCTCAACACATCCCACTAGGAGACGCGTCGGGCCAGGGTCCAGTTCACAAGTGGGACGCAGTTTTGAAATCACCTTGGAGATCTCAGCCACCCCCAATGATCAAAACTCTGTCCAGACATTAGGAGCACCCCTGCTTCATCCAGATCCCACCCTGAAGGTCTGGTCCAAACCCACTGGTGAACATAGAAACATAGACTTTGACGGCAGATAAGGACCGCTAGGCCCATGTAGTCTGCCCATTTCCCTTCCTACAGGATAGGCCGCAGATCCTAGTTAACCAACAGCCTATATCTTCCTGCCCCCCACAAGAATTGCCTTATGTCTGTCCCATGCATTCTTGAATTCTCCCACAGTTTTAGACCCCACAACCTCCTCAGGAAGGCTGTTCCATGCATCCACTACCCTCTCTGTGAAATAATACTTCCTCACATTGCCCCTGAACAGCCCTCCTTCTATCTTTAAATTGTGTCCCCTTGTTCTTGCAAGTCTCTTTTTCTGAAAGATGCTACCCTCTTGGACTTTGTTGATTCCCTTGAGGTACTTGAAAGTTTCTATCATGTCCCCCCTCTCCCTTCTTTCCTCAAGGGTATACATATTAAGCTCCTTTAGTCTCTCCTCATCGGCTCTCTTGCAGACCCTGCACCATTTTAGTTGCCCTCCTCTGGACTGCCTCTATCCTGTCTATGTCCTTGCGGAGATGGGGTCTCCAGAACTGGTCACAGTATTCCAGATGGGGTCTCACCAACTGTCTGTACAGAGGGATAACAACTTCCTGTTTTCTGCTGCTGATGCCTCTCCCTATACATCCCAGTATACCCCAGGCCCTCCCTACTGCCTTCTCACATTGCTTGCTAACCTTAAGGTCATCTGATATGATTACCCCCAGGTCCCTTTCCTGTTTTGTTGTTGTTACTACCTCCCACCACTGTGTATTCTTCCCTGAGTTCTTGTTTCCCAGGTGCATTATTTGCACTTTTGCATTGAATCCTAGCTGCCATACGTCTGACCATTCCTCCAACCTTGCCAAGTCCCTTTTCATCCTTTCCACGCCTCCTTGTGTATCAACCCTGTTGCAGATCTTTGTGTCATCTGCAAAAAGGCATACTTTTCCTTCCAGTCCCTCTGCAATGTCACTGATGAAGACATTAAAAAGGACTGGACCCAATTCTGAACCCTGCGGTACCCCACTAGTGACCCCCTTTCTTCAGAGTGGACTCCATTTACAATTACCTTCTGTGTCCTGTTGTCCAGCCAATGTTTTACCCAGGCTACCACCCTGGGACCCACTCCCAGGCTGGTTAATTTGACTAATAATCTTTTGTGTGGGACTGTGTCAAATGCCTTGCTAAAGTCTAGGTAGGCCATGTCCACAGCCCCTCCCTGGTCTACTACTTTGGTCACCCAGTCAAAGAAATCTATTAGATTCGTCTGACATGACCTTCCCACTGTGAACCCATGCTGCCTTGGATCCTGTGCTCCACTGACCTCTAGGTACTGAACTATTCTTTCCTTCAGAAGTGACTCCATCACTTTCCCTACCACAGAGGTCAGACTGACAGGTCTGTAGTTCCTGCCTCTGTCTTGGTCCCACTTTTGTGAAGGGAATCACATCCGCCTTCCTCCAGTCCTCGATGTACACACCATCCTCCCATGATTTATTAAAAAGAGTAGCCAGTGGTTTCACTAGTTCCTTCCTTAATTCTTTTTAGAATTCTGGGGTGAATTCCATCAGGACCCATTGCTTTGTCCACCTTCAGTTTTAGGAGTTCTTGCAGAACCCTTTCTTCTGTGAAAGGACTGGGATCGACCCCCTATCAAGAGTGCTTCTGTTAATTGGATTAGGCACTTCCCCTCCTCTTTTGTGAATACTGAGCAGAAATATTCGTTCAGTATTCCTGCTTTCACTGTCCCCTCTGCCCACCCACCGTTCATTCTATTCAGCCTCACTATCCCTCCCTTTGTCTTTCTACGCTCGCTGATGTACCTATAAAAGGTTTTATCCCCCTTCTTAACTGAGTTGGCTATCTTTTCCTCAGTTTGGGCCTTTGCTATTCTGACTTCCCTCTCTGCTTCTTTCTGCCCACTGGTGAGATCCTGTCCTGAATGGCGGATACCCTGTCAGAGAAGAACAGAACAAACTCTTTGCATAGTGTTATTGAAAAAGCTTTTTTCGGTTGTAGCCGGACAGGATGGATAAGCCTGTCCTCAGTCCAAAAGAGATGAGCTGGAGCTGGTCTATTCCTCCCTGACACAATCTCCCTGGACAGGAACTCTGCCTTCTTATAATTGATTGCCCTTTAATAGTCATAGTAGTGATTTCATAAAACCAGTCTATCCTCCTCTAGCTGGGTCCTGCGCCAGCAACGCTCCAGCCTCCAACCCATGGTCTTCATCGCCCTGAGAGCCCCATCAAACCATGGGGTGTCGGGCAAGAGGACCTGGGTCATATACAGACCAGTGTGATGACATCGAGTGCCTCGGAAACAGTCCTGTTATAAGCTGCAACTGACTCACTCAAGCCTCCCGCACTGACAGCACTAACGCTGGGAAAATCAACTAGTGCCAGCAGTCCCTTTGGGGACAGTCTTCTTAAAGGGCGATAGCTGATCATCTCAACAGGGAAGGGACGATCGGGGGAGACCCAAATGAGAACCTCACCGTACAATGATCGGACTAAACAACCCAATCAATCTCAAGATCTTTGACCTCAAAAGTCAGTGAGAATACCAGGTCCAAGATGTGGCCATGTGATGGGTCGCAGAGGCAACTGCCTGTGCTAGGCCCAGCAGTGTCATTAGCTGGAGGAGGTCAGAACCAAGTTGTAAGGATTCACTGTCGATCCAGGCATTGATATCCCTCAGAATAAGCCATCTGGGTGACTCCCAACACCCTGTTGGCGATGAAGTCCACGTAGTCCACCACCTCCTATAGAAATTCCCCCCCTCCCCCAACCCAGGAGGTCGGTAAACCAGGATAATTCTGCAACCTGCACCTGGACCCCCATGCACTGCCGCACACTCAAATGACCTGGTAGAACCCACCGAATGCACGAAGAAGTTCAGGTCAGATCTAAAGCAGATGTCTACAGCCCCGGCCCTGTGATCCCTCCTCGGGCAGTATACCACGGAGAGCCTGGCCAGGACCAATGCCTCTAAAACTGGTCCCGCATCGTCCCCCAGCCAGGTCTCCTTGAGGCATGCCAGGTCGACAAAAAAACCAAGTTAAACATAATCGTGGTCTTGTTCCTCATCGACCTGGCATTGCACAACACCACCCGGAGGGGATCAGTGCAGGCTGTAGGCCCTCTAGCTGCCTGCGCACGTGGTCCGGTGGGAACCCTAGGAATGGAGGCTAAACACATCGGGCCTCTCTCAAGGCTCCTTTTCATCCTAGAGCACCTCCTGCTCTGTACCACCCCGATCCCTCTCACCTCCATTAAGCTCCTGACGCCCCGCTAGCGATCCCCCCGGCCCCTAGCAATACCCACCTCCTCAAACTCCTTATAGCGGCAGTGGGGAGGGGGGATCGTAAAAAGGGCTGAGGTCATGCAGCAGGGCTGCCAGGTAGCTAAACTGGAAAGGCCCTAGACTCCTGCACATAACTGAATAAGTTAAAATGAAATCCCAAAGTAACAGAAACCAGCTTAAAGGAAAACAATGGAAAAGACACAGCTTTCCTCAGACACTACAGAAACTCTCAATTAGTGCTTTCAGACAGTAACAACTTTTTTAAATTATTTAGAACAGCTACTATCAACTTCCACTTTCTGTTGCTGGGAGCAACCATTTCATGAGCAGCAGTGAGCCTCCTGAGCTCGCTGTATGCTAATATGCCTGTTTGACCTCTGCTTTTGGTTGGCAGGTCATATTAGCATAAAGTGAGCTCAAGAAGCTCTCTGCTGCTCATGAAATGGTGGCTGTCAGCAATAGAAAGTGAAAGTTATAGGCCACTGTTTAAATCACTAAAAAAGCAAATAAAAAAAAAAAAAAGAGTACTGTCTGAAAGCACAAATTAGGATTGTTTGTAGTGCCTGGGTAAAGCTGCACTTTTTCCATTGTTTCCCTTTAACAATATAACCAAGATTTATAATAATCCAATCCTAACTACTCACTCATACATCATTCACACAATAAGTACAATAGAAAAGTTCCCTACACAAACGCTCACCAGTCACACTCTTATCTAAATCCAAAATACCACCCACCCTAAAATCTACAAGTTAGATATTTCTATAATCCAGGAGAGGAATTGAGTGCTGTAATAGGATATGTAACACCCCTTCCCACGGGAAAAAACAAAGTTCAACAGAACTGTTACCAAAGACCAGACACTGGGCTCCTTCAAAAAGAAACTTCGCCAAGCACTAGTTGCCAGTGCCTTCTGTGACTGCCGCGCATAAAATGTGGGCCTGTTTCCTCTCCTTCACCCACACCCCACTCCACCTTTCCTCCACCCTACCATACTACCCTTGCTACTACCCTGTAACTTACCTGCCATGCTGAGGTCCCCATTAACCAATCCCAGCATCAAACTCTGCTTGCTGCTCCATAGAGGGCATCAGCAGTTCCTGCACGGATTGCCCACTGGAGTGCACTCTTAAACTGAATGACAGCCCACGTTTGTTTTCTGATATTACCCTCCTGGCAACGCCACTCCACCCCGCCCCCCGACAGTGTCTTTGGCTGTATCCCTACTCTGGAACAATGTTAGGCCCTAGCCCTTAGCTTCTGTCTGTCCTGTAATACCATGTCCCTAGTTGTTGTCTTTCCCTCATTTTGTCTCTAACAGTACCATTTGGCTGTATCTTTTCCTCCTGTAGCTGGATCCCAACCCTTATGCCCTTTTTGCTAGTTAAGCTTACTCCTAGACGCTGTATGTCTGCAAAATGTCTGTTTTTGTAACTTAAATCCATATGTGCTTATTTTAGTGTTACCTTTACTCCTAGGATCTCTATGTATTTTCTCACCACACTGTTTGTTCTGTCCTTTAATATGACGTGGAGCCTATGTAAAAGAGCCTTTGGCGCAAAGGTATTAATTCTGAGACTGAAATTAATAAATAAATAAACAAATAAAATGTAGTTCAGTGATGTTAGGATGTATACAAAACTTCCTGAAGTAACAGTTCCCAACAGCTCGCTCTCGCCAAGTTGTTTAACACTGCAAATGGGATCAGATAACACACTCCCAAAATCCTATCAGGAAATTATCAGGCTGAAAAAAGTTTAAATGAGAGCTGTCCCGGGAGGGACAAGCTTTAGATTTTGTAAACCAGCCCCAGCAAGATTCTCACTGAAGCTGGGGCTGCACAGACACAGAAGGAGCAATAATGGAACTAACTCACCAGGCCCAGGATCGAACTTCACTGCTTAGCGCTTCTCTCACCAGCCCCAAAGACAGTCTGGAAAAAGGTCCTCTTCAAGTGGGAAAGCACCTCGCACCCGGAATGGTGAACGCAAACGGCAGGATAGTTCACACCGAGCTTTCAGCTTCCATGAAATTCCTCTGACTTTGCCCACCGATAAAAGTCCACAGCAATCAGTCAGACAACTGAAAGGACATCTAGGACCACAGGATGGAACCCACATTGCCACACACCATGGGCTCTCTCTACACAGTAACCTCGGACTGTCCCAAAAATGCCAGCAATTCTCCAGTAGAATGGACGTTGGAGAGGCCCTCCAGCACTCCTAGACAGAGCTGACCTTCAGGTGAGACTCACAGCAGCAGCAAAAGATGTTAACCGAAAGGAAAGATCAAGCTGCGCAAACACAGTGAGGGGGGTGCTCAAACAGAAGGTTGCTAGCCTTAGAGTAGTTTAAACAAAAACATAACAGTGAGCACTCCGAACGATAGAAAAACACACCCAAACTAGAAAATACACAGGTGTGTAATTTATTGCGGTGCAGAAAAGGTTGGGCCAGCTATCCCAGCGCTTCGGCGTTCAAAGCTTCGTCAGGGGGTTTCACTCAGTCGGCAAAGTTCCCCAGAACACTGCCCCAGCAGAAACCATAGTCCACTCACATTAGTTTCTTCCAAGTTCTTCACCCTTCCAGGAGCTTCTCACCTCTTGCACAGAGATAGCACTCAAACTCTAGCTGGCAAATAAAAAAGCTGGCTCCTAACCGTACTCACTTACCCAACCCTCACTATTACTAAAAGCCCTACAACTTGCGTTTCTAACTAACTGACTGCAGAATTAAAACATTTTTAGGCACCGGACTGAACAGTTAGTCACTAGTGTCGAATGTCACCAAATTAGACTCTCCTGTAATAGAATAGAAGGGGTTTTACAGGATTGTACAGCTCTTTTCAGAGCACTTGCAAACAGCAGCTCAGCAATGCCGCCATCTTGCTCCCCACCTGTATTCCCTTCTTTGGGGACATACATTCCAGAGCTGGGGCATGGCAGTCAGGGACTACCCTGGACCATCATACATAGTGAAAGGGGGTCTCTTCCCCGTATTACCTTTTTTAGGTACGTCATCATGCAGGAGAGTAACTGTAACATCCTGCCGACGCCCTGCCTATCCATCCACTACTGTGCTGCCTCACAAGGTATTTTTGTCTCATTTTGCAAAAATAAAAAACGTTTTTTAAATATTTGAATAGTCTTTTTTGACATTTTTGTTCAATGCAGTGAACAAAAGGAAGCATGCTGCTCGTGACTCCTCTGGGTGGGTACCGTTGCAAGGGGAAGGAAAGCTGCGCAAAACATTTCTGCACCTGCTAATAGCAGAAGCAGTGTCAGGCACACCACACACAGGAAAAATACTCAGACAGTTACTGAAATGCCAGTATAAAACAATGCTGACAAAAAAATGTTCTTGAGATACTGCAGGCTGTATGTCTTAGTCTTTTTCCTGTGTGGAGTGGGCCTGACCTTGCTCCTGCTCTTACCAGTAGAAGTGTTTTGTATGTAGTTTTTGTTCACTAAGTGCATTTTTGTTAGCTGCTGTACCAGACTATGTTATCAACATGTAATTCATTCTTACCTCTGACATACCTCCACACAGCTGTATTAGTTTGGCTTGAGCACCTGTTTCAGTAGATAATCGTCTTTAACAATGTTAATATGCAGATCACAGAAGCTGAAACAGATATCATTTAAGCAATAATGCCTGAATGACTAGGCATTTCCAGGGGATAATGCAAAGCTGGGAAGTGTTTGTTCAGCTTGGACTATAAATGAGCATTAGTCCAGTGAGAGTGTTGTTATAGGGATAATTGGAAGGATTAGTGGTGGGATGAGGGATTAATGGCACTGGGCACCATGGACTGAGGTAGAAATAATGATCCACGGACAGTGCCCAGCGTAATTATTCCTGAGGACCAACCCGCCGATCGCTTAAATTATGGCTGTTATATTGAGGTAATTTAACAAAGTAAGTGACAAAATAGTACTGGAAACAGTTGCTGTTTAAGCTTGGGTTTCTGACAGAAAGTTCAGGAGGGAAGTATTAAGTCAGAAACTGAATGCTTGGAATGTCTCACTACTCATTTACAAATTTCAAAGACATGTATTGCCTCATTTGCATATGTCAGAGGTATGGGTTAACTAATTTGCACATTCCAAAGGTGTTTTTTGGATAATTTGCATGTTCCAAAGACCATGGCTGTTTTCAACCTTATTTACAGGACATTGTTGCCACTCTGTGCCCTATAAATAGCATCCTGATTGGCTTTAAGGATTTCACCTCGATATAATTAAGCAATACTATCCGTACAAGCAGACATTTGTGCAGATTAACGATCGGCTGGGGGCTTGTTGATGGGCTAAGGGGGCATCCAAGGGCCAATTAGTTTAGTCTGGGTGTTCATCTATGGAAATGCCCGCTTGTGAGGGTGTTTTTTTTTTTTTTTGTGTGTGTGTGTATTTTTTTTTGTTTGTTTGTTTATGACCCTTCTACGCCATTGCCTCAGACTCCTTCTGGGTTCCACTAGATGCCTGGTTCTGCCACATTCCATCCCCTATCAGTCACCTACCTCCATACTACTGCAGCTGCACCCCCCGGCAAAGAACAGCGGGTGGTCCATCGGGCAGTGGGGTCTTTTTCCTTGTTTTCTCGCCATCCCAATGGACACAGGCACGCATGGGAGGTCCAAGGCTTGTATGCACACCTGAACATACTGCCACGCTAAACCCCCGGCCTGTGTCCTTCCCTCTCATGATGTCCTTGATTGCTTTGCCACTTGTGGTCACCCAGGTGGCAGTATTGCAGTGAGGATGGCAACCCACCCTCCCGGAGCAGGAGGACATCCCCTGGGACTTCCATCCTCCGGCCAGCCCACAACAATTGCAGCTTGTTGTTAATCTCAGGATGCCAGAGTTATGAGTGGCAGTGCTACTGTCGGAACAAAGGCTTATAATATCACTTTTTATAATGATGCACTTGGATTTACCTCGGGCCTTACCCAAAAATTATTTCATAAATTACCAAAAATAATAAATATTCATATGTGATATTATCCTATGCTCTCAAGATTCAAAAATGACAGTGAAAAACACTGTTGCCACACTTTGGATTATATGAGAGATAATATATTTTATTCACATATGTACAAGTCCTAAATATTCATAACTAGCATAAATATCAAGCATAATAAAAGTAATGTAAACAAACTATAATGTAAACAAAACTGATTTTAGAAAATCAAGTATATCATATAAAACAAAACAAATTTCAGCAATAAGCAATGTAAATAAACAAGCAATATTCAGCATAATAAATGACAGTACTATTTCTTTAGCATACTTATAAATAGCATGACCTTTTCTTTTTACTATGAGAACTTGCAACTCATTACACCAGTGTTTCAGATTATCTTGTTATGATACTTGTTTAAACTTTATAGTATGAAAAATGTATTTTCTTTAGATTTAAATTCAAGTTTAACCATAAACCCAAGGTTTGGAGCTAAAATGCACTAAGTTATCACCCCAGATAGCCAAATAAGTACTAAGAGTAGGATAAAGGGATGCTTATGTTTTAGTTAGCTATAGATGTGGTCTTCTGCTTTTTAGCTTTCAAAGTCTTGGTGAGAACTTTTGGTTTTGGATGACAAATGTCCTTGGTGGTGAGTTTGGCTTTAGTTTGCTGTCTTTTTCCCTTGAACCTGGAACTGTAGAGTCTTTTGACATCAATGAAACAATGCAGGCTGAATCCTTCTTGCTTGACGTCACAAATCATCAAAAGTCACTTCAGGATTTAGTGGGAAAAATCTGACAAGATTTTAGCAGCTCAGCACAGTCTGTAGAAAGATCTCTCCGTATGGACAGCAATGTTGTTTTGGGTAACTGGACTCTGTGACTTTTCTGTTTCAGTTCATTTCTGCTTTTGAACCTGCAACTCTGGACTCACTGCTATTCAACAGCACTGCAGGCTTGCTGGCTGGTAAATTCCAAAGTCAGTCTCTTGTTCAGGCTTTTAACAGAAATTCAAAATCATTACATTTAGTCCAAATTCTCAGTATGCAAAACATAGGCCTTGCTTAATCCGATACTGGAAGAAAATCATTTCTGTAACAGTCCGTTTCAGCAGCTGGACCTGTAGCAGAGTTGTGCAGGCTTTCAGGCTGGTTTAGCACTCCTTGCGGTGGCAATGTTAAAGCCCAGTAATGTTCAGCAGTGCGACCTTCAGGGTTGAATCTAGAATAAGTCGCATCATCCAAATTGTTATGACATTGAACACAGGTCTTCACACACCAAAGAATTAAGAAGTTCTTGGGCTGGCTTTTGCCAGCATCCCATTTATGTCCCCCTTACTGGGCGACATCACCGTCAAGTTATGATTGGTCTGAGCACTCTTTGAGGGTGTTAATGTTAGCCCCTCCTAAGCCATTTTTTTTTTTCACTATGACCTCATCCTGAAAACTGTTTTTGATATAAAACAACTTATCTTTCTTGCATCTACGTGCACCTTTGTTATATATAAGACCCACATTTTAGATGCAACTAAAGAAGAGGATTCGTTTGAGACCAAACATGATGGTGTCAATTCTAATAAAAAATCTATAATTTATAAAAGCATTATAAAACTTTTTCCTTTATAGATTTCTAAAAAGTATTTACAGATTTCTGAAGTACGTTTTTTCCTGTTTAAAATGATGTTACTTTGGCATACCCGCTGTCATTAGAACTGTGTAAATTTAATAAAACTGCTTTAAGACAGGGATCTCCTTTGTTCAAAATAAATGAACTGTGACCTCATGTAGCTATCCAGAGGCTTATAATCCACCCGACTAGTTGTTTCAATTAGATAAACACTTCAGCTCTCTTTTAATTGAAAAGGTGTCAAGGTCAGCTTACTATGGACACCAAAATTGTCAATATATTTGCAAAAGATGGAGATTAGAGCCCAAGAGGTGGATAGGCAGAAAAGGGGCAAAAATCAGCAGAAGTGCAGACAGCAAGGAGAACCAGGGATAAAGGACAACCAGGGAAGGGGCTGGAGTAAAACAGTGAAACAGTCTAGGGAGGTCAAATCACGAAAGCCATGTGTGCCAATGCCAGGAGCTTAGCAACAAGATGGAAGATCTGGAGGCTGTCATGGTGCAGTCAGACCTGGACATTGTGGCCATCACTGAAACCTGGTGTAATGATAACCATGGCTGGGAGATGGCCATTCCTGGCTACAACATATTCAGAAGAGACCGGACAGGTAGGAAGGGAGGAGGAGTGGCACTGTATGTGAAAAATGACATAAGGGCCACAGAGATCCGGGAGGAACAAAATGGGAGACAGATACTGTGGGTTAAGCTGGAAAGGAAAATGGGGCCAGCCATCCGCACAGGTGTGGTCTATAGACCACCAGCCCAGGAGGAAGAAACAGATAGGGAGCTGATGCTAGCCATCCAAAGGATGACAGACAAGGGTGAGGTGGTACTGGTTGGAGACTTCAGTATTCCAGACGTGGACTGGAGCATCCCAGCAGCAGCATCAACTAGGAGCAGATTTATCCTGGACTCCCTTCAGGGTGCCTTCCTCAAGCAACTGGTCATGGAACCAACTCGTCAGAAGGCAGTACTGAACCTTATTCTCACAAACAGGGACAATGTGATGGGGGTAACAGTGGAGGAGCACCTGGGGAACAGTGACCACCAGTCATTGTGGTTTGAAATCACAGAAGGAGCAGAACCAAACCACACAGAAACATGTATCCTGGATTTTAGGGGGGCAGACTTTGGGAAAATGGGGAGATACTTGAAAGAGGCATTAAGGGGAATGGGGCAGGAATCAGGTGTTGAGGAACAGTGGGCAGTATTTAAAACAGGGATTACAAGAGCAACAGAATTATGCATTAAGCAGGTTAGAAGAGGAAAAGGAAGAGGAGGCCATTATGAGCTTTCAAAGAGGTACCAAAGAAAGTGAAAGCCAAAAGATTGCATTCAGGGCAATACAAAAGACATACAGGCTGAAGGGGATAGGGAGAAGTACCAGGAAAAGCGAAGGGAGGCAGGAGGTCAGTAAGGAAGCCAGCTCAGACAGAAGGCACATTGCAAAATCAGTGGGTAGAGGACAAAACCTTTTACAGGTACATAAGTGAAAAGAAAGACAAAGTGAGGGCTAGTGAGACTGAAGAGGGAGGATGGGGCCGTGGAGGATGACAGTAAAGCTGACATACTGAACAGGTATTTCTGCTCAGTCTTTACTGAGGAAGAGGAGTGTAATGGGTCTGAAGGGAGTACAAGGGTTGAGAATGGTGCAGAAATGGACACATGTCACCTTTACACGAGAAAGGGTCCTGAAGGAACTGGAAGTAATAAGAGTTGATAAACAGTGGGGCCAGATAGAAGATTTAGGATCCTCAACTCAGAGAGGTGGTGGCTGAACCTCTCGGCTATCCTATTTAGCCGATCACTGGAAACAGGAGAAATTACCCAAAGACTGGAGGACAGCAGATGTAGTCCTTATACAAAAGTGGGAACAAAGAGGCGCGAGGGCTACAGACCAGTCAGCCTCACCTCGGTAGTGGGAAGATCGTGGAAGCACTACTGAAGGAGAGATTAGTGGATTTACATCTGGTTGTCAGTGGACTGCAGGATCCAAGGCAGTATGGTTTTCACCAGGGGAGGTCATGTCAGACCAACCTCGCTGAATTTTTGACTGGGTGACTAGGGAGGTGGATCCAGAGGAGGGCTCTGGACATGGCCTATCTGGACTTCAGCAAGGCCTTTGATGCTGCCACATAGAGACATTGCACAAACTGGGAATATGGTGTCAGGACAGTAGTGTGGTGGGTGGGTAGCTGGCTGGGCGGCAGGACACAGAGGAGTAGTAAATGGCTGTCATTCCACAGAGGGAAGAGTGACCAGTGAGGTACCACAGGGATCAGTGCTGGGACAGTCCTATTCAACATCTTCATCAGTGACATCGGCAGGACCTAGAAGCAGAATTTCACTGTTCTGATTACACAAAGCTCTGTAACAGAGTAGACACACCAGAGGGTGTAGACAGAATGAGAAGGGACCTGCAGAAACTTGAAGAATGGACAGGGGTTTGGCAGTTGAAATTCAATGCAAAAGTGCAAGATAATGCATATGGGGCACAAAACCCTGCCACAATATATTAGTTGGGGGTGAGGATATAGCATGCACCAAGCAGGAAAGGATCTTGGGTTATCATCTCTGATGGCCTCAAGGTAGGGAAACAGTGTGACAAGGCAGCAGGTAAAGCAAATAGGATGCTGGGATGCAAGGCAGGAGCATCACCAGCAGGAAAAGGGAGGTCATGATTCCACTATACAAGACACTAGTGAGGCCCCACCTGAAGTACAGTGTACAGTTCTGGAGACCTTACCTACGTAGGGACATAGACAGGGTAGAGAAGGTTCAGAGGAGGGCAACAAAGATGGTACATGGATTGCATCACAGGTCCTATGAGGATAGGTTGAAGGAATTGAATATGTACTCCCTGCAGGAGAGGAGGGTGAGAGGGGACATGATGGAGACATACAGGTATCTTACAGGGAGGAACAGGGTGCAAGAATACACTATTTGTAAGCGAAAAAGATGATCTTACTTCGAGACACAGCTCTTGCAGCAGGTTACACCATTAGGACTGAAGCCGGCAGGGGTCAGGACCCCACGGAAAAATTCTAGTAGCTATCTTCAGCGGGGGACCGCCCGGCGTCAGTCCCGCCTCCGGCGTCATGGCGTGTGGTACAAAGAGGCGGTCCACCAGATTCCCAGTTCTTTCCCCCGTACGACTTGCATGTCTGACCCGGTTCCAGTCTAGGCTTTGACGCGTGGTTCAGATCTTTCCTCCGGAAATTCTTTTTCTTCAAGCAAGATTGTTGCTGATGTCCTCCGACCTCCGGGTCATCCTCCAAGTGTGCTGCGGAAACAGATCCTTCAAGGACCCCCACACGGCCTGTGTTGGGTGCCTGGGCCCAGACCACGATACCCGGGGCCTGTTTGTTTTGCCAGGCTTCCACAGCGAACCAGGATCCGGCGGCAGAAGGCCTCAAGGCTTTTTGTTGGAGGAAAACTGAAGACCATGTCCTCCAAGGGGAATCTTCATCAAATCCCACAAGCCGCGGAGAAAGAAGGAGAAGGCCCTTCCGAGATTCGTCCAGGGCTTGAGTCACGCTCGGTTCTCGGTCCGACCGCTCTCCTTCAAAGCTCCCCAGCTGCAGTGAAAGCCTCCTTCTTCTCAGGCCAAGTCCGCCCAGGCAGTGCGTCGTCTTCCTCATCCAGGGCCTTGGCGAAGTCAAGGCGCCACCATCATCATCATCGCAGTCGGGTTCCGCTGCCCGGCTCCCCTGTCAGTCTTCTGTGCCTCGTAAAACTTTGGAGCTCACACACTGTTGAAGAGACCTGTGGACCGCCTTGCCCCAACCGTACCGGCCGTCGTCATTCCTCCCTGGGCCGTCGTTGGCGGGGACGGCGTCGTCAACCAAACCATCCCAGCGGACGCGGTTGGGGACGGCGTCCATTCCGCCTGAAGAAGGGCTCCCGCCTCCGACCGACTTCCGGTCAGGAGGCGTTGACTGAGGACTGCGAAGCCCGAGGACCAGGCGGGTGACCCGGCCTCGCCCGAAACTCCCAGGGCCCCCGTTACCGAGGCCCCTGTGGAGCCAGCGCGGGACCAGCGAGCCACCACGGCGCCTGGGCCGTCGTCGGGACTTTCTATAAGCGGAAGTGAAGGATCTCTTCACTTACTGGTGAGACACCATTAAAGGGACATAGCTCCCCACCACTCTACTCCTCCCCTCCTCCCGGTACCGGCCCCTTTGCCTTGAGTGGCAGGCAGGCACCTCCCTCCCGGGGCCTGGATCCTCTCCCAAGGGAAGATCAGGAAAAGCAGGAGACCTCGTCGAATCCTCTTCTGGATCACACCCCAGCCTAAAGTCCCAGGAGACACCGGCCGTTCGCCGTCCGACGGAGGACCACGAGATCAGTCTCTACTCTTCCTCTAGATCCCATCTCCTCTCTCCATCCCTTCTCGGCGGACCCACGTGAGACCGAGATCTCCTCCGGATGACCCGCCCGGTTCATGGATATTATAGCGATCCAGCAGAACATAGGATGGGATGGGATGCCGAAGAAACTAGACCCGAAGGTTCACGCCTTGCCAAATATCTTGACGAAGGACCCCAAACCTGTGGTAGTACCCTTGGTAGACACTTCCGTGGGCGTCACCAAGGCAGCGTGGAAGCGTCCACATTCGCTCCTGGCGGTGCTGAAGAAAGCTGATCGTCTGTACAAGGCTCGTAAGGGCGACCAGTACAACCACAGCAGCCTCAGGCCGACTCTCTGGTCATCACAGCCTCACATGACGGTCTGAGAGGACACAACATTTTGGACACCCTACCACTGGACCCAGAGTCCAAACAGTTGAGCGCACTGGGCAGGCGCCACGTGCGGCTTCCGCTACCGCGCGTCAGATCCGCAACTGCGGCCCATGGTTTCAATTCCAGAGCGCTTTGTAGGAACAGGGTCTGAGGCAGCTGAAAAGCTGCGAAGGTGAGCAGAAGGAGGAGATGCTCCAGCTCCTCGTCGCAGGTTCAGGCGGTAGGGGACCCAAGTACTTCGAGCAGCGTCTGACTCCGCCGGCCCGAGCAGCAACTGGCGTATACCTCCGGAACACTCCTGATTACGTGTCTCCGCTTTACCGGATGTCCAGAAAAACATTGTGGACGCTCCGTTCGAGGAAAGTTTGTTGGTAATCCTTCCGGAAGATCATTACCAAACTAAGAGGCGGGAAGGCGGTGGTCAGTTCAAGCCATGTACCGACCCAAGCTAATTCCTTCGTGGAACCAAAGCCGTTTCAAAGAAGGACACAGAGGCAGCAGCCCGCTCCGCTACACATCAGAGGGCTCCGGTTTCCGTGAACCCAGGAAAACTGCCCGCTCGAGGTCAGCATTCCCCTAGGCCGACCAAGCCAGCGGGCCCATCTGCCGCCACAGCCTGACTCCTTTCCGCCCCGCCCTCAGGATCAATGGGAAATCATGGTGAAAGTCGCATTACGAACTTCCTGCGGGATGGCAGGCCATTACCACCGACAGGTGGGTTCTGCAGTTGGTCAGTCTAGAGCCACTTTATAGAATTCGTAGAAAAGCCACCCTCGAGGCCTCCTTTGCTCTCCCGTATCCGGGTCAGCACAAAAATTTGATCTGGCAAGAGGTTCGCACTCCTAAGAAAAGGCGATGAAATCACGTCCGGAGAACCAGAGAGGATGAGGATTATTCCCACTTCTTCCTGGTTCCCAAGAAATCAGAGGACCTCTGTCCGATTCTGGACCTCAGCGACCTCAAAGTGTCGATCCGCCTACAAAGATTCCATGGTGACTCTTCCGGGCCTTATTCCATGCCTGAAACAAGACTCCTTTTAGCGTCTCTAGACATGGGACGCATGCCATATCCCCATAGCTCACGCGCAACCAGAGGTTCCTGCACTCCCGAGTTTCTAGACCACCACTTTCAGTTCCGAGCTCTTCCGTTTGGACTGTCATCCGCACCAAGGGTCTTTACCAAGTGCATGGCAGTTGTGGCAGCATCTCTGAGGAGACAGGGCCACTATGTGTTCCGGTACCTCGGCGACTGGCTTCTCATGGCCGCCTCAGAGGCGTTGTTACTCACGGTCCAGGCACAAGGACTTGTTCCGAATCTCGGGGCATTCTCATAAATTACGAAGTCTCTCCTGGTACCGTCATAGAAACTGCAGTTTATAGCGCGAGTCCTGGACACTGTTCAGGGAAGAGCTTTTCTTCCGACGACCGAGACGGGCGCATCAGATCCCTCATAACGGTTTGTCGTCGAACAAGATCGTACCTGCCAGGTCAGTCCTTCGCTTGCTTCGGACACATGGCTGTGGCCATTCTTCCTGTCCCTTTCGCAAGGCTCACATACAGGAAACCAGTGGATGCTCAAGGTGCAATGGGACCAAGGCAAGACCACTTGCAGCATCTGGTCAGGATCACCGAACTCAGTGATCCGAGACTAGCAGTGGTGGCTAGTCCCGGGTCGCTCTCCAAGGGTGTCCCATTTGTAGCGCCGTCCGGAGGTAGCCCTCACAGGCGCCTCAGGTCTTGGGTGGGGGCACACCTGGGCGGGTAAAGTCCAGGAGTGCGTGGACCCGTTGGGCTCATCTCCATGTCAGTGTCCTAGAGATGAGCGCGGTTCTCTATCGTCCTGCAGGCCTTTCAGTCAGTAATCCCGTGTACTCTCCTCTGCTGGACAACAACACAGGCGGTGATGTATTACCTCAACAAACAAGGGCGCACTCTTACACCCTTTGCAGGAGGCCATGAGGGTGTGGGATTGGGTAATCGGACACGTGCAAATCCCAGTCACTGTCACGTGTTCCCCGGGTGGACAACTGAGTACAAGGCCAGCCTGAGTCGATCCCAGGCCAAAGTCCACGAGTGGGAACTTCTTCAAGAGGTAGCAGAGGATCTGTTTCTTCATTGGGAATTCCAGAACTAGACTTATTAGCATCCCATCCAACGCAAAACTGCCTAATTTTTGCTCGCTAGATCCAGGGCCTGGTGTTTTCTGGCGAACAACGTTATCCCTCTCCTGGGCGAACAGATTCCTCTCACAGCACCTCCTTCCCATTGATCAGAGGTTCTTCTCAAACTACGCGGGGAGCACGCACTCATGATCCTGGTGGCTCCCTGCTGGCCCAGACAGATCTGGTTCCCTTTGTTGGTGCAACTATCTAGGAACCCCGATCCCGTTGCCGCTCAGCTCCCACCTCCTGTCTCAGGAGAAAGGTTCATTAGTCCATCCGGACCCTCGCTTTCTGAACCTGCATGCCTGGCTCCTAGAGACATAGCCATCTTGCATCGCGAGGTCTCGCAAGAGGTTGCAGAGGTTCTCTGCAGCAGAAAGCCAACGCATCACGACGTCATCCATGAAATGGCGCCGTTTTTGTTTATGGTCACAAGCTCGATCATTCCCCTTTAGGATTGTCCTGTGGGAGTAGTGTTAGATTATCTCCTCCTTTTCATTCAGGCCTATCCTCCTCTATTAAGGTGCACCTCTGTGCCATTTCTCCTATCATCCGGTGGGACGCCAGTACAGTAGCTCAATTGGGCGCCTCTGGAATTTCTTAGAGTGTTACACCTTAGGCCTCCCATTAGGGACCCTGTGCCTCCATGGGATCTGCTGCTTTGTCCTGGAACAGCTCAGCTCCCTCCTTTGAACCTGCGTCGATTGACGAGCCACGTTTCTGTCGTGGAAAGCGTTATTTTTAGATGCTGTTACCTCAGCGAGAAGAATTTCTGAGCTTCACGCCCTTATGTGCAAAGAGCCTGATTTAGTTTTCCACGGGACAGAGTATCCCTGAGATGAATCCCAAGTTTTTACCTAAGGTGGTCTCTTCACTCTCTAAACCAGGTTGATTGACCTTCTGGTCTACTTCCCGAGTTATTCAAATGGAGAGGCTTTGCTCCACCCTGGATGTTCACGCCAGCCTGAAGTATTACCTCAACAGAACTAAGCCCTCTCGTAGTTCTGAACAGCTTTTTGTTTCCTTCTCTGAGAGAATGATGGGCCAATCAGTATCCAAACAGTCTCTGTCTCGCTGGCTTGTCCAGTGTATTTCCCTACTGTTATGATATAAACAAAGCCTCCGGGCTCGGTCCAGGGTCATCTACTAGGGGTGTGGCCACATCCCCGCAAGCACTCAAACGTCTCCACCTCTGCTACTTGTGCTGCAGCCACTTGGAGCTCTTTGCATGCCTTTATCAGGCATTATAGCCTGGACGCCGCCTCTAGGCGAAGGGGCTGGTTTCAGCCTTGCGGTGCTACAGGTCTCCTGTCCTAGGTTCAGGACCTGGAATGTACTTCCTATTTTCCTCCTCCCGGATTTTCTGGCAGCGTTACTGCTTGGGAATCAGTCCTAATGGTGTAACCTGCTGCAAGAGGCCGCAAGAGCTGTGTCTCGAAGTAAGACAGTACAGTTACGTAAGAACTTACCGTAACAGTAGATCTTCGAGAACAGCTCTTCACAGCGGTGTGCCTTCCCTTCCACCTTCCCCTGGAGGAGGCATGGCTCAGTCTTTCTGAGCAGGGATTTATATCTTTCTGTCTTCTGACGGCGAATCCTCGGTCTCCCATTTCGATGTCAGCCTGCAGCCGGAAGTCTCCGGCGGGAGAACTGGGGAATCTGGCAGGACCGCCCCCTTTTGTACCACGCCTGACGTCGGAGGCGGGACCGACGTCGGGGGCGGTCCCCGCTGAAGATAGCTATCTAGAATTTTTCCGTGAGGTCCTGACGCCTGCCGGCTTCAGTCCTAATGGTGTAACCTGCTGCAAGAGCTGTTCTCGAAGATCTACTGTTACAGTAAGTTCTTACGTAACTGTACTTTCCAGGACTAGAGGGCAATGGATGTAGTTGGAGGAAGGATGATTCAGAGGAAATGTGAGGAAGAATTTCTTCACAGAACGGGTGGTGGACAAGTGGAACACCTTGCCTGAGGAAGTGGTGGGGGCTGAAACTATCACGGGATTTAAGAATGCATGGCATAGACATAAAGGAATTCTGGAGGTCAGGGGTATGGGGTAACAGAGTTCTAGGAAAACATAAACTGAAGTTACAAACTCATTTAGGCAGACTAGGTGGGTCATAGGTCCTTATCTGCCGACACTATCTATGTATTCTAAACAGTTTTGAGGCTACAGATTTTTGTATATAGCTCACAATACTCTTTGTTGATGGGTTTAAGACTTACTCACTGGACAGGTAAATAAATTTATAATAACCTGTATAATTTTGAAATGTATCAGAGTTTTTGTATATTTTCTATAAATAAAAGTCTTAATTTCTTAAAGCCAGTCTAAACCTATGTTAACCTCTGAGATGTGCTCTGGCTGGTACTGAAAAACAAGGTTCTAAATTATGTCAAGTTTCAAGCTCTTCTGCTACTAATTGGAAGAGGCCGTTTAATTTAAACAGACTATCATAGAAACACTTCTTTTTTCTGAAGTTGACCATATATGCTGTATTCCCTTTTCATGGCTTCATTATTCTGTTTTAGTATTCAAGCCTTAAGCAGCATTGCCCTTGTTTTAAAGATTCATTTAGACATTAATTTGATCAGAAATATTTATAGGACTTAATAATTAAGCCAATATAAGGATATAGAATAACAAGAATATAATAATATAATAAAATACTTAACTCAAATTAGTTCTGTTCCTACATTTCCCCCCCTTTTGAATCAAAATGCACCTCAAAAATGCGTTTGTAATTCAAAACGATAATTGTACTATATATGGGTATATAGTTTTAAGCATTGCATGGAGAATGAAACATAAAAGACAAAGTTGCATCATCCTGTGTAACTTATGACATCATCAGCACATTGCACCATCACATATGACATCATAGGATGTGACATCACTAGATGACATCATTGGAGATGTACTATTTTGCATAGATAGGTGTACAGTACTACATGAACTAACATGATTAAACATGATTACAACTGTGTACACTTTTAAAATAACATTTTTTACATTGTCAAACATTTCAATACAACAAATTCTGTTTGTTCATTAACTTAAAAAAATCAGCATTACAGTTGACATTTTAGCTAGACTCTAATTCCTGATCACCACTCATTGATCATTTAGAACATTTTTCCATATTTCATTGCGTTCACGATATTGCCTCAGCTGATTAATATGAACCTATTTAGGTACTGCCTCTCCAGTACTTTTGTGCTTTAGTTCAGTTTGGTAGGCTACAGGTGAGATTTTGTCAGTGATCACAGAGAGTCCTTGCCAACTCAGAAGAAACTTTTTGACCTTGGCTTTATCGCTACTGTAGTTAAAGTAAAACACTTTATCACCAGTTTGATACTCTTTTGAACTAGTTTTCCTGTCATAATATGACTTGGAAGCTTCAACACTTTTCTCTAAGTTTCTCTGAGCAAATGCAAATGTTTCTCACAAATGCTGTTTTAAATGGGTTACATATTCATGTGCAGTAGTGGCACTTGCTGAATTTACATTTACTGTGGTATACAGGAGATGTAAAGGTAACACCATCGGTCTTCCTGTCATCATTTCAAAAGGAGGGACACCTGTAGACTTATTAGGAGTAGCCCGTATGGCCATTAATACCAGTGGTAACTTTACATCCCAATCTTTTCGTAAAGAACTGATATATTTCTTCAGTATATACACAATTGTTTAATTAGTGCGTTCCACCTGTCCAGATGACTGTGGATGGTGGGACACATGTAGTGTCCTCTGTACTCCTAGAATTTTCCACACGTTCTCTGTTACCTCTCCTGTGAAATGAGGACCTCTGTCAGACTCTACTCTTAATTGTAATCCCCATCGACTAAACACATGGTTTATTAATAAGAAAGCAGTGGTTTTGTCAGTGTTATTTGGAGCAGGTATACACTCGACCCATTTTGTGAACAGACAAGTAACTGTCAAAAGGTATTCGATACCCCTTGAAGATCTGGTAACAGGACCAATCTAGTCAATCTGGATGTCTGACTAAGGCATATGCTCTATGTCTGGGAGTGGCTGGTTGGAACTTGCAACAGGTTATGCACCCTTGTACATACCCTGCAACGTCATCATACATGTAGGGCCAGTAGGCTATCTCTTTCAAAGTTTCATAAGTTCTTCTATCCCCCTATGTGCTTCTGATGGTTCATCATGAGCGTGTTGTAACATAATTCCCTTGTGGCCTAAAGGAACCACCCATTGGACCTCATGTGGGTTTTTACCAGTCCTTACCAAGAGATCATTCCTTAATTGGAATTTGTCCTTCTGGTTATATATGGCTCTCAGGTCCCGGCTATCTAGTAGGTCATTGTCAGAAATCATGCTTTCAGTAGGATCCTTAATGGAACGATAACATTTTCCTACCACTTCATCCTCTTGTTACATTTTCACTAAAGTCAGTTTTCTCACTATACAAGTGTAGAACCTTATTTTCCTGTTCCTGCTGCTTTTGTCTGCAGGTAACCACATCCACCTTAGCCTGGACAGGAGGAACAAAGTTCCATTCTTCTCCACTTAAAGCACCCTCCCTAGCCAGAGCATCTGCTAGCTCATTTCCTGTTTTGTCTGGTCCCTGAATTTTTCAGTACCCTTTTACCTTTTTCCAATAAACAACAAACTAATGTTCCTGAACCAACTGATCTATGGCTAAGATGAGGTCTGCATGCACCACCTTACTGCCTCTTGAATTGTAAGGAAGTCCTGCCTAACATAATCAGAGTCAATACAAATGACATTGTCTTGTAACTTGTGTTGTACTGCAGTCTGTACTGCTATATAGGTGGCTGCCAATTCTGCATATTGGTTAGACTTAGGACCGAGCTTGTACATGATAGGAGTACATGGTACATTATCCTGCCATACCACTCCTAAACCAGAACATCAGTCTTCACCTTGCTGGAATGAACAACCATCAACATAGGCTCTAGGCACATTTTTACACACATTTTCATCACAGTGGTGGTGCCTGTTATGTTGGTACACCATATCCAACTCAGGAGATAGGTCAGAGTCTTGCACTGGAAGTTCATCTACAGTACAATTATGCTTCCTCAGGTCTGCTAACCCTTGAGCTACTGTATTCCTTTTGTTCTTTGCATACCTAACCTCTAGGGGTAGGCCCTGGAGTGGTAAGGTCCAGGCCACAATTCTGCTGCTAGGCACATTACCAGCCTTAAGCTTCTGGCTCCCCAGAAGGGTAAGAGGTTGATGACCAGTCTCTACAACAATTTTTTTACCACAGATGTAAGCTTTGAACCGTTGTACTGCCCATACAGTGGAAAACAATGCCTTTTCACAATCTGAAAACTTTTTCTCAACATCACTCAAGGTTTTACTCGCATAAGCAATAACGTGTTTGTCTAAATTATGTTTCTGATATAACACTGCACTGATCCTGCTACTCGTATTTCCTACCTCTAGATAAAAATCCTTATCCATTTGTGGGTAGGCAAGACTTGGTGCGTGACCCAGACTATCTTTTAAAGCTTGCATGGCTGTCTGTTGCTTCCCCCCCACACCCCGGGTTCTGACTTTTTTTGGCAGCCTGGTGAGAGGATAGGCAATTTCTGCATAGTTCTGGATAAACTGTCCTGAGTAGTTGCAGATCACTAGAAAACTGCGTAACTCTTTTAAAGTTTTGGGTGGACCAATTTTTTGGACGGCCTCAACTTTGGTATGCTGAAGACAAAGCCCATCAGGACCAACCTCATGCCCAAGATAGTTTGCCCTATCTCTGAACCATTGCCCCTTTGGTAAGGACAACTTGGCACCAGCAGCTTTGAGCTGGTTTAACACATAGGTGACCTCAGTTAGGTGTTCCTCAAAAGTGTTGCTTTTGATTAGTACATCATCCACATAAACCAGATTTCCTCTGCTTTCTGCATCAGGCATGGCCTTGTGCAGAAAGATATTGAAATCTGCTGGTGAATTTAAATACCCAAAAAGACACCTATTCCATGTATACTGTCTCCTTCCAAAGGTTAAAGCCAGTTTATATTGATCTTTTGGGTCTGCTTTTAATGTCCAGAATCCATTTGCTATATCTAGCGTAGTGAAATATTTGGCACCTTGAACTTTGGCCAAACTTTGGTCCAAATATGTCATGGGCCAGCGAGATAAAGGTACCTGTTGGTTTAACTTCCTGTAGTCAATAGTGAGTCTCCACTTTCCTGTGGGTTTTAGTACAGGCCAAATGGGGGAATTATAAATAGAGTTTACCTGTCTTATAATTCCTCACTCCATCAAGGTATCCAGTACTTCTTGTATATGTTCATAAGATGCTAGTGGTATTCTGTGCTGGCCTACACAAACTGGACCTTTACTAGGGTCGGTAGGTACCCCGGTAACATGGAGGTCAGTTACCCCACAATCATGAGCATCTTTTGTGAACATGTCCTTGAACTGAAGGAACGTTTCACGAACCTTTTCTTTTTCTACTTCCGTTTCACGATTACAATTTTGTATAGCTTGTTCAGTTTGTTCTTTAAAATCTGGGAAAAGGTAAATTTTTACCTATTTCTACCTTATTTTCTCAGAAACATTTTCAGCATCAATCACATGAACCTCTTTAAATTGTTCTGTTTCATTAACCATAGTGGACAGTGCAAGGTAATCATTTTCAACTTTACATGCCTGTATTTCTTCCTTATCTACCGAGCATATCTCTTGTAAAGCAATTAAACCATTTGGTGTGGACCTTATTTTTTCATCTGTGTCATCCTGAACAATGTCTTCCGGTAACTCCCCAATAACTGGAACAGTTAACTCCAAATCATAAAAGGATTCCCCTATCACTACCCCTAACTCACAGTTAGCTGCTATAGTGATAGGCTTTACTCTTGGGTTATGTACCAAGAGATGCATTACTTTGCTGCTCATGACTCAGCAAGGTATGGAATGGATTTTTAAACCTATTTCACTAAGTTGCTTGTCAAGCACAAAGAGTGCAGTCTTGTCAAGTATTTCTTGGCCTTCCTTTACATTAACCCAAAGACATTACTTGGAATTCTTGTAGTGAACTCATTTACCAGCTTGCATACTTGAGGAGTAGTTTGTCCAGACCTCAAGGCATGTGGTGTCACTTTTATTGGATAAGGGTCCCCCCTTATTCATGACCAGAGAACATCATTGGCTAGGTCAACATATACACCCAGTCGTACAAGGATGCCTAACCCCAGGTACATGGGAGATTTTAGGCCTTGTACTACCTTTACAGGGTGTTGTATTTTCTTTTGCCCTATTTGGAGGTTCAAAGCACAGATACCCATACTTTTCACACTAGTGGTCTGATACGGGACATTTTCCAACCACTCCTGTTTCTTTACACATGTTAAACTAGGCCTCTGCCTTTTTAACCTCTTGTAAAACAGTTCACTAATTAAACAGTACTCATAACCTAAGCATAACACAGAATCCACTATCTGCAGATTCTCTGCTTTGATGGGCACCTTTAACCTGCCTTCCTCTGACCTTATATCACAGAGTAAGGACTCGTGACTTAGTGGATGTGTTTCATTTCCACCATCCCCAGAGGGTGTTGGGTACTCTGAATTCAGTATCTCTGTGTCAACTGCAGGGTGTGCTTTTGAGACAGCAGGGTCCACTTCCTTGGTGAAGAAAGGAGGCCTCTTGCATTAATCTCTGACTTTACCACATCATGCTTTGACAGACAAACCACGTGAGCTTTACTTCTCCATGGAGCCAAATTTTCAGGATCACCTAGTACAGACACATCAGGTACAGCAGAACGTACAAAATTCAGTTTAATTGTTGCATCCCTTTTCTCAAGGTAACATGATTCTGATTGTTTAGCAACCTTAAGACTCTTCCCATATGGAATGGGCCGGTTTACCTGTGCCCACAGGATTCCATGGAAATAGTCAGTGATAGACTGAAATCTTTTTAGGAGGTCATTTCCAATCAAGAAATCATCCCCAGTTCTATCAGTGATATACACCAGGTGGTTGACTTCCATCTTGCCAAACCTCAGTTTTAGCCACACTTTTTCTAGGGTCTGTTGAGCCCCCACCCCCACCCAAAATAACCTACTACTTGTAAGCCATCAGAGAGGGTTCTTAACACCTTAGAGTCACCTACTGCATCAACCAGTTTGTCATAAAAGCTTCTAGACATCAAGGTAACTTCCGCTCCAGAGTCAACTAAAGCTTCATGACTTAGGCTGTTTTCAATGTTGATGTCAAAGTAAAACCTATCTGCCCCCTCTTTAGGGATTTAGTTGCCCAAGTAGAATTTGCTTTTCTTAACTCCTGGCAACATGGCAGGTTTACTGTGACACTCTACACTGCCTGCCGTAGTAACTTGGGATGCCTCTAGGGTAAGGTCAGGTTTTGTATTAACACTCTCATTTTCCAATTTCATAGCAGTTTGATTGCCATTGTCAGCAATTGCAATTTCATTAACCTGTGCAGCATTAGGAAGGACAGAAGGCTCTAGTCGTCATTGGCCATTATTATTAGTTTCATTGTCATTTGAGGTTGTAGATGGGTTCTGCACAGGTGTAGGAAACCCAGAAGGCAGAAGAGGAGGGGGGACCAAATGCTGGAGCAGCAATTTTAAGTCTCCCATCTCCTCCTGTATTTCCTCCATGACTGGGGAACCAGGTCGAGGTTTGTCTTGGAAACTGCAACCATCTTGCTCATTGTTGTAGTTTTGTCGCAGCCCTATAGGCACCTCTACCACCCCTATAGTCATTGTTGTATCCTCTGTAGTATCCTCTCCCATACCCTTGACCGTGTCCTCTACCAGGATCATAACCTCGATAGGAGGTTCCTTGGTTTTGGTATGGCTGAGGTTGTGGGAATTGCTGAGGGGTTTGATAGAACTGTGACTCAGGGCCAGGTGGTGAAACCACCACAGGGGAAGCTTGGGCAGGGTTGGTAGGTTGGATTACTGCTGCGGGGTCAGGCACAGCCTTAGGCTGCTGTACAGCCTTTTCTGTTTAAGTGTTACCTCTTTTTTTCCTTTGTCTCCTGTTTTTGGGGGTAGGTAGCTCACCCCCCTTTCATAGACAAAGTATCTGAGGTAGTTACTTAGAACACTTGGACCTTGGGATTGGGGCCCCCTCCCTTTTTCTGTGGAGGAGAGTCATCACCTCTTCCAGAGTCCCAGATGTTTTCTGCCTGTCTGGCAATCCAGTGGATGTCCCTGTACCTCTTGTTAAGCTCAAGTGCCAGTTGTGTCCTGATAGCAGGGGATAAACCTTGGTAATATGCATCTCGGAAGTCATCTGAATCACTGTCTGAGTGATCTTCTGCTCCAGAGTACACTTCCTTTAGCCTGCAATAATATTCCCTAGGACTTTGATCAGCCCCACACCGCATTTGGTAGGCTGCACGTCAATCAATCAATCAGTCAGTCAAATCTTTATTTATTCAGGCGATCATCATTGAGCAAGGCTCATTTACAAGATGGACCTGATAAGGTCAAGTTTCGAGTTGATACACAGCAATTACATCACACACTTATAAGACAGTTATACATACAGAAAAAATGATGTTTATAACACAATGATATACAGTGAATTCACATGTTGAAACTCAGTTAAGAGAAGGTTAAACTAATATCTACAATATGTACAGTACATATATATCCCAATGAGGGTCAGGACAGTCACACACATAATGAGTACAAGGATGGTGAAGGAAATATTGGGTGCCATAAACTGAGGGTGTCTGACTGGAAGGAATATGTCATATATGATTGGAATATAGGTTTGTGGGATGACTATTCTATCTCTAGCGGTAGCAACTGCATTTCTCTGTGAAGAAGGCTGTACAGTGCTGCTTAAAGGATGTAAATGGAATGATAATGGACAGTTTTAGGGATTTTTGTAGGGTGTTCCATGCTATAGCTAGAGAATAGCTGATTGCTGCCTTCCCTAGTTTGGTGTTGACTTTGGGCAATTTGAGCAGGATGATATTGTTGCTTCTTAGGGCATAGGAGCTAGGAGTGGTCTGGTTGAAGCAATCCAGGATATAGCTTGGGAGTTTTTTGATTAAAGCTCTGTAGATCCATAGAGCTGCATTTCTGCTCCTCCTGACATGAAGGGAAACCCATCCAACGCGTCATAAGAGAACAATGGTGGGTATTATATGGCAGGTCTGTAATGAACCTTATTGCTCTATGATATAAGGTATCCAGCTTTTGAAGGTAGGAGATGGGGCAGTGACTATAGAGGAAGTCTGCATAGTCAATGACTGATAGAAAGATAGCCTGGACTAACCTCATCTTTGAGTCTCTGTTAAGGAAGGGTTTTAATCTATAGAGGAGGCCAAGCCTTAAGTGACTTTTTAACAGTTGTTCTAGATACTGAGTGAAGTCAGGTCTGTTGTCAATCCACACCTAGGTATTTGAAATTTTCAACATACTCCAGATTTTCTCCAAGTATATTGCATAGCTGGGGAGATTGATTGAAGAGGATGTGCTGGTGGAGTTTTGAGTTGTGAACATCATTGCTTTAGTTTTCTTTGCATTTAGCAGAAGCTTTTCTCAGTAGCTGATATTGTAACAAGGAGAATTCTGTTTGTAGGATTTCATGAGCCTCTGTAGGCGAAGGGTTGCTGACATACAGAACAGTGTCATCAACAAAGAGGTGTACTGAGGACTTGGTAAGGGTTGAATCAATTGTATTTATATAAATGGCAAAAGGATAGGACCCAGAATAGAGCCTTGGGGGACTCCTCTTGACAGTGGTCTTAATGGGGATAGGTCACCTTCAGCTTTTACCTGCTGTGACCTACGGAGAGGTAGCATCTGAACCACTAAGGAGGGTGGATCTAGGCCAGTGGAGTGTAGGGATGAGTAGCAGTTCATGGTCCACAGTATCGAATGCTTTGCTCAGGTCCAGGAATACTGCACAGACATTGTTCTTTTATCAATTCGGTTTGCCAGTCATTTGTGACCTTGGCTAATGCAGTGATAGTGCTATGTTTGGCCCTGAATCCAGATTGAGCTGGATTTAATAGGTTAGCATTGTCAAGATATTTCCTTAACTGAATACTCACTAATTTCTCCAGCATCTTGGATAACACAGGTAGAATGGAAATGGGCCTGTAGTTATTAAGATCCATAGGGTCCCCTGATTTTAGAAGGGGGACCACTTGGGCTGTCTTCCACAGCATGGGAATAGAGCCAGAGTTTAGGGAAAGGTTAAAGAGGTGTTTTAGGGGGACTGCAAGCACATGGCACGTAATCTTTAGATTCTGGCTGGCTGGATTCACGTCTGGCTGCCCCCTTAGTACGGTATTTACCAAACTCCTTTTTTAGGAATTTATACAGTTTGTCAGGTTTGTTCCTACTTTCTCTAGACATTCTTGACCACTCTGCACGAGGATCATCAACAGACCACTTAATCACAAAACTCTGTTCCCCCTCATCAGTTATGCACAAGTATTCAAAACACTCTTTTAGTTTTCGAATATGCTGCTCAATGCCTCCTTTCGCAGATTTAGAATTATACCTCTCACCTACCAGTTTCAAAGCTTGAGTAACAGTTTTTGATTTTGAATACCCCTGTTCCTTTTCAGAAATCTTTTTTTTTTCCTGGACCCATCGGATAAGTCACCTTCAGAAATGGTGCTTCCTTTTTGCTTAATTTTACATCTCTTTTTATGCTTATCATGTGGTTTCTCTTCTGAACAAGAATATTCCTTTTCAGGGGAGGAGTCATCTGAGCCAGATTCCTCCGAGTCATTTATTCTTACATGATTTTTACTTTTGCTTTTGGTATCATGCTTTTGGGCCGACTTCTTTTCCTAGTTTATAGAGGTGTTGCTCCAAAAGGGTACACCACTGTTTCCATTGGCTAGCCTCCTTTTCTGTTTGTGCACTGATCTCTCTGTCTTTATGTATTTTCTCTTCTTGCACTATTTCTTGTTGTAACTCTTTTTCAACACTATAATGAACAGGTGAGTGTGGTGGGTAAGGGGCTGTTCCATTTGTGAGTCTTGTACCACAGAAATTCCAAGAAGGGCAAGCCTCTTGTTCATTACCCTTGGGTAGATGCCCTAAGGGTGAACAGCTTATGCTTCTTTGTTCAGAGGTTTCCGCTTTCCATCTGGCAAAGACGTGTCTTTCTCTGTCTGCCCAGTGTTTCTGATCACTTTCATATTGCTCCCTTACATTATTATACATTTGTTCCATTTAGCTCCTTGGTAACCTGTTCATTAGCATGCTTTAATTTAGCTTTTTCCCTTTCCAAAACTGTGCCCCACTCTTTGAGCTTTTTATTAGTCTTTAATATTTTGGTCTTCTCTGCCTCTGCAGCTGAGCACTGCTTTTTTAACTGTCCATTCAAGTTTTTCAAGGCAGCAGTGTTAGTCTTTAAGTTAATTAGGACACAGTCTCCGTCAGATATTTTCACATTACTTACATCCAACTGTTTTTCTAATAGCCCAACTTGGCCTGTGAATTTACTACATTCCGGTGATTTTTCTTGTAATTGTTCCCTTAACTGTCTTGCTTCCCTTGCTAAACATTCAAACAACATGAAGTCTTGCTGTATTCAGACATAATGCAGTTAGCCCCAGCACTTGAACTGCCCCGGAGAGGAAAGAGTTAACTCCATGCAGAAGCATGGAACCTTGAGCCCGAGCTCGGTTTTCAAACCTCTGTCTGTGGTACTTACCAGTGCAATCGTCAGATTCTTTACTCCGCCTAACAGTAAAGTCGATCCGGAGAGTCCTCTGCTCGGTTTGGTAAATGTAAAGCGTTCGGTTTAAAACTTATTCTTTATTGTTTTTTTGTTGTTTTTTTTTGATTTCCAGCCTCTGTCTACGGTACAGGTAGTGTGGTAGATAGGTAGTGACTGTATTTTATTTTAAATAGCTTGTGGAAATTGTTGGTTTCGTCGGTTTCTTAAATTTATTATTTTAGAGTGGTGTTCCAGCACCGATCGGTTTCAAAAGAACCAGGCTTTTTCTCGGTTCTTTTCCAAACCCGTGACACGGTTGTTACCGTTCGGTTGGTATTACTTGGCTTGAACGCTTCTATAGGGTAATTTTGGTAGGTTGGCCATGTCTGAGAAACTTAAAAAGAAAACCGGTCGCACTGGGTTTCAACACTGTACTGAATGTGGGAGGCCTTTGCCAAGGCCGACCCCCAACTCACCTGTGTTTATTGTCTAGGGTTTGACCACCGCCAGTCAGACTGCCAAACTTACAAAAACTTTCCTTAAACCACTCTAGAAAAAAGGCTGAATAGGTTGAAAGAAAGGGAGGTCGAGAAGTCCGTAGACCCGGATGGCCAGCCCGGTTCGGTTACGGACGAACCTGTGGAGGTGCCTACTGACCTAGGCAATACCTCCTCTGGCAAAAGGAGAGCCGACTCTGAGGGGTCGGTTCCGTCAAAAAAGAAACAAAAGTCTGCTGATTTGGATCCAGTACCGCTTAATCCAACCGCGGACAAGATAGCAAAGTTAGTATTGTCCAGTCGTCAGTCTCGTTCCATCTGAACCGGTGCCGCCGGTTAGGGGGTCGGTTCGGTCGGAACTGGCTCCTTCGATTTACGATCCGGATACTTTCTATGAGGAGGGGGAGGGAGACGAAGACTATCCCGATGATTATGACGATGACTACGACGGTGGAGGGTCTGGATGTGCCCATTGAACCGAACATCTCCCCAGACAGACCCTCTGATGTCTCCCCTCCCAGGCTTTTTGAGTCCCCTTCTCACTTCTTGTTGTACAAGAAGGTGGCTGAAATCCTACGGCTCCCTTTGGTTGAAGCTGCTGAGGAGGAAGAAGAGCCTGATTTTGTGGAGATGATGGACATCGCAGAGTCCAAAAGGTTGTCTTTTCCCCTTCACAAGTCCTTAGGGAAACAAACAAAAAAGATTCTACAGACTCCTAACTCTTTACCTCCTGTAGATAAAAGAATGGACAGGAGATGCATGTTATCAGGCTCAGCTGCAGAGTTCCTTTATTCACATAGCAGCCATGTTGGGGTAGTGCAGGCTGTAGCCTGTGACAGGGCAGACATTCCTTTGGCTTCACACCCTGCCCCCAGACAAGGACTCCAGGAAAGTCGATGCCATGGCCAAGAAACTATACTTGGCATCCTCTTTGGGACTCAGGCAGGCAAATTATATGGCCTACACAGCCAGGTACCAGAAGTCCAGGTGGGATACGGTTCCAGAACTGGCTAAAAAGGCCTCCCCCCAGCTAGCCAAAGAGCTGGAAGAGGTGGCTGCGGATTGAATTGAGGTATCCAAAGTACAGTTTCACGCTGCTGTCGACTCCAACGATGTGGCATCCAGAGTCATGGCTACATCTGTGTCTCTCAGAAGGCATGCTTGGCTCAGATGTACTAGCCTATCACAGGACACCCAGTCTAAGGCTATGGATTTTCCTGTAGTTGGTAAGTCTCTGGGGAGCAGACAGAGACTTACATGAAGGAAATGGATGAATATAGAACCACTTACAGCAGTGCACAGGCCAAGGAAAGGCAAGCCACTCCTCAGAAGCAGCAGTCCAGAGGCAGGGGCAGGCCTTTTTACCAAGCCCAGGCCTCCTCGTCTTACCCACTAAGGGTTTTTTTCTGGGGGAGGGATAGAAGGGGAATGAGCAGGGCTGCTTCTTCCTCCCAATCTAAGGCTTCTGTCAAGCAGACACCCTGAGGTGTCAGCCAGAGTCGACTGTCCAATCCCAGTAGGAGGCAGGCTGGCTTACTACTTTCAGGCCTGGAAGTCTGTTACCTCAGACAAGTGGGTCCTGGGTAGTAAACTGAGGACTAGCCCTCAGCTTCAAAAGGTACCCAGAAAGGAGGGCCAAGTCTTTTCCACCTGCATCAGTTTCAGAAACCCTTGCCCTAGAGGCAGAGGTTTCCTCTCTCCTGGCTCTCAGAGCCATAGAGAAGGTTCCTATTCAACACAGGGGAAAAGGCCTGTACTCCAGGTACTTCCTCACCCCAAAGAAAACAGGGGAGTGGCAACCCATCCTGGATCTAAGGTATCTGAACAAACACATTTCAAAACCCAAGTTCAAAATGGTAACTCTGGGAATAATCCTTCCCTCTTTAAGACCAGGAGATTGGCTAGCATCGCTGGACCTCAAGGATGCCTACTTCCATATCCCTATAAGGTTCTCCCACAGAAAATACCTCAGGTTTGAGTTGCCTTCAGGCCATTATCAGTTCAAAGCCATGCCTTTTGGCCTAACATGAGCTCCAAGGGTGTTCACAAAGTGCCTTGCAGTAGTGGTGGCTTACCTCAGAAGAAGGGTATCACCATTTTTCCATATCTGGACAACTGGCTTCTAGTAGGGTAGTCTTCAGACCAGGTCAGGTCAGCTCTGCAGACCACTCAGGATTTGCTCAGTTTCTTGGGGTTTCTTCTTAATCTGCCAAAATCTGTCCTCGAACCAGTACAGCTTCTCACCTTCATAGGGGTGGAACTGGATACTATCCAAGCAAAAGCTTTCCTTCCTCTGGCAAGGGTGAAGGCCTTAGTAGACCTCACTTCCTCCTTTCGGCCTCAGGTTTCTCTTCCAGCGAGACAGTTCCTCCAACTCCTGGGCCACGTGGCAGCCTCCACTGCAGTGGTTCAAGGAGCCAGATTTCAGATGCGGGACATTCAGTTCCATCTAAGGTCCTTTTGGTCACAGAGAACAGATTCTGTCACCAAACTGATTCCAGTGACCCAAACTCTGGTCCAGGCTCTCCAGTGGTGGCTGGACCAGGACAACCTCAGACAAGGGGTTCCATTTTTCCCTCAACTTCCATCAGTAGTACTGCCTACGGATGCTTCTCTCCTAGGCTGGGGAGCCCACGTGGGAGCCCTAACAGCTCAGGAGATCTGGTCCCCGCAGGAGTCTCTTCTTCATATCAACCTCCTGGAACTCCGGGCAGTTTTTCTAGACCTTCAGACCTTTTTAGATTCAGTCAAAGGCAAGGTGGTCCAAGTCAGGACGCACATCACTACCACAATGTGGTACATCAACATGCAGGGAGGCACTCGGTCCACGGCCTTGTGCACAGAGGCCTTGAAGATTTGGTCTCTGGCCTATTCCCTTCAGACTTCCCTGGTAGCAGTTCATCTTCCAGGGAAGGACAGTGTGTGGGCAGATGCCCTGAGCAGGATTTCACAGGGGTATCACAAATGGTCCTTGAATCCTCACATTCTGAGGATCATTTTCTCCAAGTGGGGCATTCCAGAAATAGATCTACTTGCAGCACCAGACAATCATCAGTTTCCTCCGTTTTGCTGCAGACCTCCAGTCCTGGGGACAGTTCCCCAGGATGCCCTCATTCTGAACTGGAAGGGCAGGTTTCTCTATGCCTTCCCTCCTTTCTCTCTTCTGTTCAGAGCTCTGATTAAGATAAGAACTCAACCATGCGCAGTGAAACTGGTGGCTCCAGAATGGGCCAGACAACCCTGGTATCCTCTACTGCTTTCCTTGGCTGTCTCACATTCCCTGTCTCTTCCCAGGAGATACAATCTTCTCTCCTCCTCCCAGGGGCAGATCTGGTACCCCAGTCTCTCAGCCTCAAGGCCTGGCTCTTGAAGAGTTAGAATATGCAGCTCTACATCTCCCTTAGGGAGTTCTGGATATTCTGAAGGTCTCAAGGAAACCTTCCACTAGAAAAACTTACAATTCCAAATGGAAGAGGTTCAGTATTTGGTGCTCTCAGAAAGGTATTGTGCCTGATTCTGCATGCATTTCCACAACCTTAGATTATCTAACTCATCTAAATAGTCTAGGCATTAGGCCTGCCACTTTGAAGGTTCATCTAGCAGCTGTCTCTGCATTCCTTTCCGCAGGGAAGGGCTCCTCCCTGGCATCTCATCCTGTTTTCAGGAAGTTTTTCAAAGGCCTGGTTCACATTAACCCTCCTTTTAGGGAGCCTACTCCGTCTTGGGATCTTAATGTCTGCATTGCTCAGCTTATGCAGCCACCCTTTGAGCCTGTGGCTTCAGCTGAATTGAAGAACCTGACCTGAAAAACTGTGCTCCTGGTAGCTATTACTTCTGCCAGGCAGATTAGCGAATTACAGGCCCTGTCAGTTGAACTTGACTTCGTATCCTTCCATAGGGATAAAGTGGTCCTAAGAACTAATAGGAGGTTCTTGCCTAAAGTAGTATCGGATTTTCACCGAAACCAGTCTATGTCTCTTCCTGTATTTTTCACTGACCATTCTTCCCCCGGGTAAAGAAGATTATACAGTTTGTATGTTAAAAGGGCACTTAGCTACTACATAGAGCATACTAAGGCACACTGAAATGACTGTCTCTAATTGTTCCTCACTTGTGGTGAAGTGGGGAAAGGTAAGCCTGCCACTAAGAGAACTATTGCCAGGTGGACTGTTTCCTGTATACAATTTTGCTATGACAAATTAGGTAGAATACACACTTCAGGCCTCAGGGCTCACTCAACTAGGGGTACAGCTGCTACTCTAGCTGCGGCCAGAGATATACCCTTGTTAGAGATCTGTAAAGCTGCCACTTGGAAAACAGTACATACATTCACCAAGCATTACTCTCTGGACATCCAGTCTAGGAGTGATGCTAGGTTTAGCACAGCAGTACTGCATATCCTGTTCCCAAAGTAGGTTCTGCATTCCCTCCTCCATAGGGAACTGCTTGGTAGTCTGCATTATGTCTGAATACAGCAAGACTTCATGTTGTTTGAAGAAAAATTACTCACCATAGTAATATTGTTTCTTCTAATGGAGCCTTGCTGTATTCAGACCTCCCCGCCTCCCTCTCAGAACCTGTTTTTGGGAAGTGGGTTGGCAGGCACAGTGTTGCACCTCAGGGGTGTACCTTGTACCCTCCCTCTTGGTGGGGTAACTGTTATGTTTTTCCTTCTTGTGTTGCATAGTTTGAATTGTCACTACCTTATTTCTTCTTGGGTTCTCGACTTGAGTCTTTTTTGGACCCCAAAACGTATTTTGCCTTTTGGCTATGTGTTCAAACAATTTCCATATTTTAGTGTCAAGTTAGTTAGTTGCTCGTAAGAATCTGATGGTTGCACTGGTAAGTACCACAGACAGAGGTTTGAAAACCGAGCTCCAGCTCAACATTCCATGCTTCTGCATGGAGTTAACTCTTTCCTCTCCGGGGCAGTTCAAGTGCTGGGGCTAACTGCATTATGTCTGAATACAGCAAGACTCCATTAGAAGAAGCAACATTACTATGGTGAGTAATTGTTTTCGTTTTGATCATGATTTAGCTGATCAATTAGCTCTAAATATTTTTCACTCATTCTTTCAAGATTTGTTATTCTTTCCTTCTTACTCATAACTGAAGACTGGGAAAATACTGTAGAATATATCACTGCTTCAGATTTTAGAACTTTTGCACATAAACCTTGCACTGACATAGTTTTTGTAACAATAGTCACTACTTTAACAATAATACCCTTTGAACAACAATGGTAATCACAACGCTTATGTACTACAATTTTAAACAAAGAACCAAATCTTTTCCTTGAGATATTTCAAAAGTTCTTTTCCTTGCAGCTTTCCTGCCAGATAATTACTTCTTTCTGTCTTTTCTCGCTGTCTAGGGGTAATTTTATCTTTAAATCCTCGAGGAACAAGAACAGAAAACTATTACTTATTCAATTTAGTAACTTGCAAACAATAACTGTAATAATATTTATTTCTCATACAACCTTAGTGTGGGCTGTTATTCATTAACAATCATCTTGCGAATGAGAACCCCAAAGATGTCGTAACAAAGGCTTATAATATCACTTTTTATACTGATGCACTTGGATTTACCTCGGGCCTTACCCCAAAATTATTTCATTAATTACCAAAAATAATGAAATATTCACATGTGATATTATCGTGTGCTCTCCGGATTCAAAAATGACAGTGAAAAACACTGTTGCCACACTTTGGATTATATAAGAGATAAATATATTTTATTCACATATGTACACATCCTAAATATTCATAACTATCATAAATATCAAACATAATAAAAGTAATGTAAACAAACTGTAATGTAAACAAATCAGATTTTAGAAAATCAAGTAGATTATGTAAAACAAAATAAATTTCAGCAATAAGCATTGTAAATAAACAAGCAATATTCAGCATAATAAATGACAGTTTATACTATTTCTTTAGCATACTTATAAATAGCATGACCTTTTCTTTTTACTATGAGAACTTGCAACTCATTACACTAGTGTTTCAGATTATCTTGGTATGATACTTATTTAAACTTTATAGTATGAAAAATGTATTTTCTTTAGATTTAAATTCAAGTTTAACCATAAACCCAAGGTTTGGAGCTAAAATGCACCAAGTTATCACCCCAGATAGCCAAATAAGTACTAAGAGTAGGATAAAGGGATGCTTATGTTTTAGTTATCTGTAGATGTGATCTTCTACTTTTTAGCTTTCAAAGTCTTGGTGAGAACTTTTGGATCTTAATTCGAGACACAGCTCTTGCAGCAGGTTACACCATTAGGACTGAAGCCGGCAGGCGTCAGGACCCGGAAAAAATTCTAGCTAGCTTCTTCGTGAGGACCGCCCCGACATCCAGTCCCGCCTCGCGTCAGGCGTGGCACAAAGGGGGCAGTCCCGCCCAGATCTCTCAGTTCTTCCCGCCGACTTGCATGTTCCCGACCCTTCGGTCTCCAGTCTAGCGCGACGCTTGGTTCAGAGCTTTCCTCCGGAAATTCTTTTTTCTTCAAGCAAGATTGTTGCTGATGTCCTCTCCGACCTCCGGTCATCCCTCCAAGTGTGCTAGGAAACAGATCCCTTCAAGGACCCCACACGGCCTGTGTTAGGTGCCTGGGCCCAGACCACGATACCGGGCCTGTTTGTTTTGCCAGGGCTTCAACAGCGAACCAGGATCCGGCGTCAGAAGGCCCTCCAGGCTTTTTGTTGGAGGAAAACTGAAGACCATGTCCTCCAAGGGGAATCTTCGTCCAAATCCACAAGCACGCCGGAGAAAAGAAAGGAGAAGGCCCTTTCAGGTCCCCATCCAGGGCTTTGGAGTCCCGCAGCTCCGGTTCTTGGTCCGACCGCTCTCCTTCCATAGCTCCCCCGGCTGCGGTAAGAAAGCCTCCTTCTTCTCAGGCCAAGTCCGCCAGGCCGTCGTCGTCTTCCTCTTCCAGGGCCTTGGCGAAGTCCGGGGAGCGCCACCACCATCATCATAAGTCGGGTTCCCACCCTTCGGCTCCCGACGTCCGGTCGTCTTCTGTGCCTCCTCGTAAAACTTTGGAGCTCACACCGTTGAAGAGATCTGTGGTCCCGACGCCGGCCCGATCGTCGTCGGCCATACGTCATTCCTCCCTGGAGCCGTCGTCGGCCAAACCATCCCAGCAGACACCGGTTGGGGGAACGGCGTCCGTTCCACCTGAGAAGAGGGCTCCCACGCCTCCGACCGACGTCGGTCAGGAGACGTTGACCGAGGAGGACTTAACGCAGCCCGAGGACCAGACAGGCGACCCCGGCCTCGCCGAAACTCCCAGGGCCCCCTCGCCTTTACCCGAGGCCCCTGTGGAGCCGACACCGGGACCTGACGACCGCCCACCGGCGCCTGGGCCGTCGTCGGGACTTTCTATAGCGGAAGTGAAGGATCTCTTCACTTACTGATGGGACACCATTAAAAGGGACATGGCCCCAACCGCTCCTCCTCCTCCTCCTCCCCCTCCTCCGGTACCCAGCCCCTTCGCCCGGGTCGGCAGGCCGCTACCTCCCGGGAGCCTGGATCCTCTCCCAGGGGAAGATCAGAAAAACGGAGACCTCCGTCAAAATCCTCTTCTGGATCACCCAGCCCTAAGAGATCCAGGAGACACCGACGTTCGCCGTCGACGGAGGACACGGGATCAGTCTACTCTTCCTCTAGATCCCCATCTCCTCTCTCCATCCCTTCTCCGGACCCACGTGAGACACCGAGATCTCCGGATGACCCTTCGTTCATGGATATTATGCGACATATCCAGGAGAACATGGGATGGGATGCAGAAGAACTAGACCCCTAAAGGTTACGCCTTGCCAAATATCTTCGGCAGAAGGACCCCAAGCCTGTGGTGGTACCACCCTTGGTGGACACTTTCGTGGACGTCACCAAGGCAGCGTGGAAGCGTCCACATTCGCTCCTGGCGGTGCCGAAGAAAGCTGATCGTCTGTACAAGGCTCCTAAGGACGACCAGTACCTGACACAGCAGCCTCAGGCCGACTCTCTGGTCATCACAGCCTCACATGACCGGTCACAGAGGCTGCAACATTTGAGCACCCTGCCACCGGACCCAGAGTCCAAACAGTTGGGCCGCTCTGGCAGGCGCACGTATGCTTCCGCTACCTCGCCCGTCAGATCCTTGAACTACTTGACCCACATGGTTCAATTCCAGAGCGCTTTGTGGGAACAGGGTCTGGAGGCAGCTGAAAAGCTGCCGAAGGTGAGCAGAAGGAGGAGATGCTCCAGCTCCTCCGTGCAGGGTTCAGGCAGTGGGGACCCAAGTGCTGAGCGTGTGACTCCACGGACTCATCGCCCGAGCAGCAGCTTCTGGCGTATGCCTCCGGAGACACTCCTGACATGCGTGTCTCGGCTTACCTCCAGATGTCCAGAAAAACATTATGGACGCGCGTTGAGGGAGAAGTTTTATTTGGTAATCCTTCCAGAAGATCGTTACCAAACTTCAAGAGGCCGGAAGGCGGTGAGGTCGGTTCAAGCCATGTATCCGACCCAAGCTTGGTTCCTTGTAGGAACCAAACCGTTTAAGGAGGACACAGAGGCAGCAGCCCCTCCGCTACACATCAGAGGGCTCGGTTCCGTGAGAACCCAGGAAAACAGCCGCTAGCGAGGTCAGCGTTCCCCTAGGCCGACCCAGCCAGCGGGCCCATCTGCCGCCACAGCCTGACTCCTTTCGGCCCCGCCCCTCAGGATCAATGGGAAATCATGGTGGGAAGTCGATTATGAAGCTTCCGCCGCGGGATGGCAGGCCATTACCACCGACAGGTGGGTTCTACAGTTGGTCAGTCTAGGCCACTTTATAGAATTCGCAGAAAAGCCACCCTCGAGGCCTCCTTTGCTCTCCCGGTATCCGGGTCAGCACAAAAATTTGATCTGGCAAGAGGTTCTCGCGCTCCTAAGAAAAGGAGCGATAGAGTACGTCCCGGAGAACCAGAGAGGACGAGGATATTATTCCCACTTCTTCCTGGTTCCCAAGAAATCAGGGGACCTTAAGTCCGATTCTGGACCTCAGCGACCTCAATGTCGGATGTCTACAAAGATTCCATATGGTGACTCTTCGGGCCTTATTCCCATGCTGAAACAAGGCGCTTTTTAGCGTCTCTAGACATACAGGGCGCATACCTGCATATCCCCATAGCTCACGCGCACCAGAGGTTCCTGCGCTTCGAGTTTCTTGACCACCACTTTCAGTTCCGAGCTCTTCCATTCGGACTGTCATCCGCACCAAGGGTCTTTACCAAGTTGCATGGCAGTCGTGGCAGCATCTCTGAGGAGACAGGGCCACTATGTGTTCCCGTACCTCGACGACTGGCTTCTCATGGCCGCCTCCAGAGAGGCATTGTTACTCACGGTCCAGAGCACCCAGGACTTGTTCAATCTCGGGCATTCTCATAAATTACAGTCTCTCCTGGTACCGTCCATGAAACTGCAGTTTATAGGAGCAGTCCTGGACACTGTTCAGGAAGAGCTTTTCTTCCAGACGACAGAGCGGAGCGCATCAGATCCCTCATAAGGGATTTGTCGTCAAACAAGATCGTACCTGCCAGGTTGGTCCTTCGCTTACTCGGACACATGGCTGCGGCCATTCCTACTGTCCCTTTTGCAAGGCTCCACATGCGGGTAACCCAGTGGATGCTCAAGGTGCAATGGGACCAAAGGCAAGACCACTTGCAGCATCCGGTCAGGATCACAAACTCAGTGATCCGAGACTGGCAGTGGTGGCTAGTCCCTGAGTCGCTCTCAAGGGCGTCCCGTTTGTAGCTCGTCCCGGGTAACCCTCACCACGATGCCTCAGGTCTTGGGTGGGAGGCACACCTGGGACAGGGTAAAGTCCCAGAATGCGTGGACCCGTTGGAAGCTCATCTCCATATCAATGTCCTAGAGATGAGGGCGGTTCTCTATGCCCTGCAGGCCTTTCAGTCAGTAATCCCACCGTGTACTCTCCTGCTTCAGACAGACAACACGGCGGTGATGTATTACCTCAACAAACAAGGAGGTGCACACTCTTACCCCCTTTGCAGGGAGGCCATGAGGGTGTGGGATTGGGTAATCGGACACGGCGCAAATCTGATCACTGTGCATGTTCCCGGGGTGGACAACACAATTGCAGACGGCCTGAGTCTATCCCAGGCCAGAGTCCACGAGTGGGAACTTCTTCAAGAGGTAGCAGAGGATCTGTTTCTTCATTGGGGAATTCCAGAACTAGACTTGTTCGCATCCCCATCCAACGTAAAACTGCCCAATTTTTGCTCGCTAGATCCAGGGCCTGGTGTTTTCTGGCGAGACGCGTTATCCCTCTCCTGGGCGAACAGATTCCTCTACGCTTTCCCTCCCTTCCCGTTGATCCAGAGAGTTCTTCTCAAACTGCGCAGGGAGCACGCACTTATGATCCTGGTGGCCCCGTTCTGGCCCAGACAGATCTGGTTCCCTTTGTTGGTGCAACTATCTCGGGAACCCCCGCTCCCGTTGCCGCTCAGCTCCCACCTCCTGTCTCAGGAGAAAGGTTCATTAGTCCATCCGGACCTATGCTTTCTGAACCTGCATGCTTGGCTCCTAGAGACATAGCCATCTTGCGTCACGGGGTCTCGCAAGAGGTTGCAGAAGGTTCTTTCTGCAGCCAGAAGCCGGCAACGCGCATGCGGCGTACGCCATGAAATGGCGCCGTTTTTGTTTATGGTCACGAGCTTGTGATCTTTCCCCTTTAGGTTGTCCTGTGGGAGTAGTGTTGGATTACCTCCTCTCCCTTTTTCATTCAGGCCTAGCCTACTCCTCTATTAAGGTGCACCTCTGTGCCATTTCTGCCTATCACCTCCCGATGGGACACACCACAGTAGCTCAACTGGGACCTCGGGAATTTCTTAGGGAGTGTTACACCTTAGGCCTCCCATTAGGGACCCTGTGCCTCCTTGGGATCTGCTCTTTGTCCTGGAACAGCTCACGCTCCTCCCTTTTGAACCTGCCGCGGATTGCAGGCTACGTTTTCTGTCGTGGAAAACGTTATTTTTAGTTGCTGTTACTTCAGCGAGAAGAATTTCTGAGCTTCACGCTCTTATGTGCAAAGAGCCTTATTTAGTTTTCCACCGGGACAGAGTATCTCTGAGGACGAATCCTAAGTTTTTACCTAAGGTGGTCTCTTCACTCTCTTTAAACCAGGATATTGACCTTCCGGTCTACTTCCCGAGTTATTCAAATAGAGGAGAGGCTTTGCTCCACACCCTGGATGTTCACCGCTCAACAGAACTAAGCCCTCTCGTAGTTCTGAACAGCTTTTTGTTTCCTTCTCTGAGAGAATGATGGGCCAATCAGTATCCAAACAGTCTCTGTCTCGCTGGCTTGTCCAGTGTATTTCCTACTGTTATGATATAAAACAAAAGCCCCTCCCGGGCTCGGTCCGGGTCATTCTACTAGGGTGTGGCCACATCCTTCAGCAGCACTCAGAAACGCTCCACCTCTGCTATTTGTGCTGCAGCCACTTGGAGCTCTGTGCATACCTTTATCAGGCATTATAGCCTGGACATCACCTCTAGGCGAAGGGCTGGTTTCGGCCTTGCGGTGCTACAGGGTCTCCTGTCCTAGGTTCAGGACCTGGAATGTACTTCCTATTTTCCTCCTCCCGGATTTTCTGGCAGCGTTACTGCTTGGGAATCAGTACTAATGGTGTAACCTGCTGCAAGACCTGTGTCTCGAAGTAAGATAGTACAGTTACGTAAGAATTTACCGTAACAGTAGATCTTCGAAACAGCTCTTGCAGCAGGTACTTTCCCGCCCACCTTCCCCCTTTGAGGAGGCATGGCTCAGTCTTCCTGAGCAGGGATTTATATCTTTCTGTCTTCTGACGGCGAATCCTCGGTCTCCCATTTCGATGTCAGCCTGCGGCCGGAAGTCTCCAGCGGGAGAACTGGGGAATCTGGCGGGACCGCCCCCTTTTGTACCACGCCTGACGTCGGAGGCGGGACCGATGTCGGGGGCGGTCCCCGCTGAAGATAGCTATCTAGAATTTTTCCGTGGGGTCCTGACGCCTGCCCGCTTCAGTCCTAATGGTGTAACCTGCTGCAAGAGCTGTTCTTGAAGATCTACTGTTACGGTAAGTTCTTACGTAACTGTACTTTTTGGATGACAAATGTCCTTGGTGGTGAGTTTGGCTTTAGTTTGCTGTCTTTTTCCCTTGAACCTGGAACTGTAGAGTCTTTTTGACATCAGTGAAGCAATGCAGGCTGGATCCTTCTTGCTTGACGTCACAAATCATCAAAAGTCACTTCAGGATTTAGTGGGAAAAATCAGACAACATTTTAGCAGCTCAGCACAGTCTGTAGAAAGATCTCTCTCTGTGGACAGCAATGTTGTTTTGGGTAACTGGGCTCTGTGACTTTTTTCTGTTTCAGTTAATTTCTGCTTTTGAACCTGCAACTCTGGACTCACTGCTATTCAACAGCACTGCAGACTTGCTGGCTGGTTAATTCCAAAGTCAGTCTCTTGTTCAGGCTTTTAACAGAAATTCCAAAACATTACTTTTAGTCCAAATTCTCAGTATGCAAAAAATAGGCCTTGCTTAATCGAATACTGGAAGAAAGTCCTTTCTGTAACAGTCCATTTCAGCAGCTGGACCTGTGGCAGAGTTGTGCAGACTTTCAGGCTGGTTTAGCACTCCTTGCAGTGGCAATGTTAAAGCCCAAGTAATGTTCCCAGCAGGTGTGGCTTCAGGCTTTTAGTCTAGAATAAGTCCAAGCTCATCCAAAATTGTCATGACATTGAACACAGGTCTTCACACACCAAAGAATTAAGCAGTTCTGGGCTGGCTTTGCCAGTATCCCATTTATGTCCCCCTTACTGGGCGACATCACCATCAAGTTATGATTGGTCTGAGCACTCTTTGAGGGTGTTACTGTTAGCCCCTCCTAAGCCATTTTTTTTTTCAATATGACCTCATCCTGAAAACTATTTCTGATATAAAACAACTTTTCTTTCTTGAATCTACGTGTACCTTTGTACATATACAAGACTCACATTTTTAGATGCAACTAAAGGAGAGGATTCATTTGAGACCAAATTTGATGGTGTCAGTTCTAATATAATCTATAATTTATAAAAGCATTATAAAATGTTTTCCTTCTTAGATATCTAAAAAGTATTTACAGATTTCAGAAGTATATTTTTTCCTGTTTAAAATTATGTTACTTTGGCATACCTGCTATCATTAGAACTGTGTAAATGTAATAAAACTTCTTGAAGACAGGGATCTCCTTTGTTCAAAATAAATGAACCATGACCTCATGTAGCTATCCAGAGGCTTATAATCCACCCAACTAGTTGTTTCAATTAGATAAACACTTCAACTCTCTTTTCATTGAAAAGGTGTTAAGGTCAACTTACTATAGACACCAAAATTGTCAATATATTTTAAAAAGTTTTGAGGCTACAGATTTTTGTAAATAGCTCACAATACTCTTCGTTGACGGGTTTAAAACTTACTGGACAGGTAAATGCATTTATAATAACCTGTATAATTTTGAAATGTATCAGAGTTTTTGTATATTTTCTATAAATAAAAGTCTTAATTTCTTAAAGCCAATCTAAACCTATGTTAACCTCTGAGATGTGCTCTGACTGGTACTGAAAACAAGGTTGTAAATTATGTCAAGTTTCAAGCTCTTCTGCTACTAATTGGAAGAGGCCATTTAATTTAAACAGACTATCATAGAAACACTTTTTTTTCTGAAGTTGACCATATATACTGTATTCCCTTTTCATGGCATCATTATTCTATTTTAGTATTCAAGCCTTTAGCAGCATTGCCCTTGTTTTAAAGATTCATTTACACATTAATTTGATCAGAAACATTTATAGGACTTAATAATTAAGCCAATATAAGGATATAGAATAACAATTAAGAATATAATATTATAATAAAATATTTAACTCAGATTAGTTCTGTTACTACACTACCACTGCGCCGACGGGCTGGCATTACTGTAATTATTAATCTGTAGTTTTTTTTTTTGAGTTAAGACAGCATTTTAAAAAACATTGTACACAATTACCCTGCTGTTTTGAGCTGAACCATGGGTTTCTAGGAGATTAGCGCCCAGTACAAAAGCCAACTGGAATGTGCATTGGCTACGTGAATAATTAATTAGATTGATAATTTTTTTTAATCAGTATTTTCTTCACCTCCACTGCTGTCCGGCCCCTATCCGGACCAGTCTACCAGCCCCATCACCTGGCTTCCCTGGGACTTACTGTACCATGCTCCTTGGGTGGTACTCTGCCACAGGATCTCCGAGATGCCCAGTCACTGGTGTGGTGCGGGGGACTGGGCCTTCATCCTGCCATGGTCAGGGGGGTTTCCTCTGTTGTGGCCTTTTGGTCCACGATGCATGCAATGATGTAGTATAATCTCCTCGTCCATGGAGACGCATCTTGGCTGTAAGTTGGTGGGAACCCTTCCATGGGGTCCTGGTGCACCACCACCCAGATTCTTCAAGTTGCTGTTGCCGAGTGAGACGCATGTATCCCCCCCCCTTGAGGTAGGAGAGCTGTCCTTGGGACACTCAAGTCTCCCTCTGCCCGCCAGCCCGCCAGTGACCTGCATCCGTTTCCAGGTCACCAGTGTAGCGGGAGGTGAGTTGCCTAGAGCAACAGCCTTCTCTTCCATTGGGCTGGCTATAAATCTAAATTTAACTTATAATCATTTACACTTTTTAAAGTTTATGCCTAACATTTTGATCAGAGAAAGATGACAGTTTCATAAACGGTGCTTGGCAAGAGGTAGAAAGAGTATACCAGAGTTGCCTTGGTTGCAGCAGTTTGCTGCTGCACTTATTCTTTCATACAACTCGTCCCTTTTCCTATATAATTTCTTCTCCAACTCCACGATGCCATGGCTCACCACTCCAGTCAGTCACCATGCTGAAAATACAAAAGTTGGTTTTGTCAGGAGTCAAACCCAAGGCCTCATGTTTATCAGGCTTTTGGTCTTTCCACTGTGTCTCCAAGCTGCCACAGCAGTCAAGCTGCAGCAGTCCTCTGCTTGAAAGAGGTGAGTAAAAGGAAAAGGAGACTGCTGTGGTTCTCCAAAGAGGTGGCAAGTGTAGCAAAAGAAAAGAGAGTGGCATTCAGGAGGTACAATGAACCATAGAGGGAGGAGGACAGGATGGTGCACCAAGCCAGACAGAAGGAAGCAGGTAAGGCAGTAAGCAAATTAAAGGAGCAAAGGCCTAAACAAAGTAAAGTATCACTAGAGAGGTGTCTGAAGGAGATAAGGGCAGCAAGGGGAGACTGTGCAGAAGTGGAGCAAGAAAAAGCTGACATTTTAAATAGCTATTTCTGCTCACTCTTTACAGTGGAGGAAGGATGGGATGGGCCACTAGGGAGAAAACAAGAATGGGATGTGGACAGAAGTCCATTTTCAGATGAAAGAGTCCATAAAAGGTCCCACAGCCTTGAAGGGGGGATAAGGCTTTGGGAACGGATGGGATACACCCCAGGGTACTAAAAGATATCAGGGAAGTGCTAACTGTCCCACTTGACAGCCTTGTTTAACAGCTGAGTGGAAACAGGAGTGGTTCTCGGAGGACTGAAGAAAGACTACATAAGAGCGGCAGCAGGGAGGAAGAAAAAAATACTCATCATAGTAATGTTTTCTTCTGTGGGATCCCTCACTATGTTTACAGTATGCGTCAAGCTCTATGGTGACAGATGCTCCGGAGATGGAACCTATTCTGATTCTTAGAATTTAAAATATTGGTTCAGACTCTGCAGCCATGCACCTTTTACTGTTGGACAGATTTGTTTCTATAGCAAGAGTTGAGCTGTGGCTAGTAAATCTAGCTAAGATGCTGCTAAAATTGTATTCAGTTGTATCATTTTTGGAAAAACATGCCAGTCCAAATTGAAGTGGACATGTAAATATAACATTCATAGAAATGTTAAGAAAAAAAAATTGCAGTTGTAGAGTAACTGCAGTAGTAATGTTCAGGCAACCTTAAATGAAAGAACTGACTCTTGTGAGAAGCCATTTTCAGGTTCTGGAAAGGGAGGCAGGATGAGGAGGTAAATATGGTGAGGGATCTCTAAGAAGAAACGACATTACTATGGTGAGTAACTTTCCTTCTAAACCCAGGAATCCATCACTTAATGTTTACACTCTTTGCAGACTCAATTGCAGTACCTTGGGAGGCTGGGACCAGAACCTACTTAAGAGATTCTGCAAGACAGAAGTGTCAAAGATGACATCCCCCTGGACTGTATGTCCAGGCAGTAGTGCTTTGTAAAGGTATGCTGTTTTCCAGGTTGCTGCTTTGCAGATGTCTAGTAAGAGGACCCCCTTGTGGATGCCACGGTACCCGTTCTGGAGTGTGCCCTTAAGCCTCTGAGTGACATTTTCCTAGCTTTTTCATAGCAGAACTGGATGCAAGAGCCTATCCAGAGAGAAAGGGAGCTCTTGCTTGCTGGTTTACCTTTGCCCGCCTCGCCATATGTATCAAAAAGCTGAGTGGTTCTGGTGCCCAACATCCTTTGTTCGGTCTGTAGATACTCGGAACTCATTCCAGGTTAAGACTGTGCAGTTTTTGCTCACCTGAACTGGAATGTCCTGGATACAGCACAGGAAGTGTTACTGACTGGTTCACATGGAATTCAGACATCACCTTAGGAATTTCCGGTTGGTTCTAAGGACTACCTTATCCCTTCATAAATTAAGGAATTTGACTCTGTGCAGAAGGCTTGCAGTTCACTCAGCTTCCTAGCAGAAGTCATGGCAATCAGGAATATGGTTTTCCATGCGACATACTTTAGGTCAGCAGCATCCATGTGCTCGAATGGAGTCTCCTTGAGGTGGCCAAGGCAGACATTGAGATCCTGTAGTGGGACTGGGTCCCTTGCCGGTGGGTTCACATGACTGAAGCCTTTAAAAAAACCTTTTGAAAATGGGTTGTGAGGCAATTGATTTTACCTTACCTACTGATATGTAGATGAACACTGCTGCTAAGTCCGCCTTTAATGCTGAAGTCCTTAGGACTAGAGACTGCAGGTGTACCAGGTAGTCCAGGACTGTAGGCAGCCCTTCTAACTCTTAAAGAACCATGCCCTTGGGTTTGGGAATGTCATCCTGCCCTGAGATAAAGTCAGCAGATTGTGACTCAGTGGCAGGCTGGAAACTTGCTAGACAGGGCCAGGAGACTTGAATACCAAGTCTGTCTGGCCCAGTCTGGGCTATTAGGATCAGTGTTGCATGTTCCCTCCAGAGCTTCAGGAGTACTTTCTGTATGAGTGAAAATGGTGGGAAGGCATACAGGAACCTCCAGTCCAGTCCTAGGCCAGGGCATCCTCTGGGACAGTCCCTCTGGCTGGCAGTCTGCGACAAAACTGTGGGAGGTAATTGTTCTCCCAAGAGGCAAACAGGTCTGTTTTGAGAGTGCCCAACCTTCTGAAAACTATGGCCAGAACCTGTCTGTTCAAGGTCCATTTGTGATTTTCCTGGCTGATTCTGCTTAGGAAGTCTTCCAGGATATTACCTTTGCCTGATAGGTGAACTGAAGAAATGTTTGTTTTCAAGGTGTGTACCAAGTTCCAGATACTCTTTGCTTCTGTACATAGTTTTGAGGATCTTATCCTTCCATGATTGTTTATATATGTAGCATATTTTGTGGTGGTGTCTATTCTGATTTGGACGGACTGACATTATAGCTGGGAGGAGAAGGATTGCATTGCCAGCAACACAGCACTGAGCTCCATGATGTGTTCCAGTGACTCATGTGGGCTCCATGTGCCACTCACTGTGAGTTCCTGTAGGTGGATGTACCACCCCAAGAGTGAGAAATCTGTAGTAATAATACCTGTGGGTGATTACTGAAAGAAGGGAATGCCCTCTCTGAGGTTGCTTTCTTCCTTCCTTCCACCACTCTAGTGACTTAAACAGTACTTCTGTAACTCGCACTTGCTATGAGAGTGGATCCCACCTTTGAGACCAGTTGTCATTTAAGTGGTACTGGATATCTCTCATTTGGAACCTGGCCTATGGAACCATAGCGGTGGATCTGACTGTGTGTCCCACTAATTGCAAGAAGTCCCTTGCAGTTCTGTGATGACCTGCTGCGGCCATCAAAGCTACAACCATGGCCTGTGGGAGGAGGGCCTTTTCCCTGCAGTGTATCTAGCTCTACTCCTGCAAATCCAGTACTTGAACAGGTTCTACTTATGTTAACCATATTTACTCCAAGCTCCACGGGGACACTCCTTAAAAGACCATTCTGCCACTTTTCGACTATGCCAGCGTTGTGTACAGGTCTGCTTCTCCATCCACCCTCTCCAGACTTGACGTTCATTTCAGTGCCTTCTGTCAATTCACCCTGAATGCCCCCCTCCGAACCCATCATTGCACCCTTTACTCCTCTCTTACTTCCCAACGAAACCTCCATACCTCCTTTCTCACCGGCATATACTGGTTTGGCTTGTTCCTCCTACCTAGCCTCCCTCCTGTCCCCGTTTGCCCACACCTCTTCGAGTCTCTGTTCCCATGACCCAGGTTCTGTCGCCCTACCCCGTCCTTACTCAGATGCCGGCAAGGCTTCCTTCTCTTTCCAGTTCCCGCCTGAGTTGAACTCTCTGCCTGCCTCAGTGCGCATGTTGCCTTCTTTATGTCTCTTCAAATAAACCCTCTACCTCTCCACTCCCATATCTTGCTCGTGCTCACAACCTGACTAACCTCTAGGAAGTACCTTGCCTAACCACCCCCAGTTACTTGTATCCCAGCATGCCAGGTCCTCTGCTTTCTTTGAAGTTTGCATCTGCCCAAGTTTCCCTTGTTTCCTACTGCCTGCCTAGGTCTCATCAATAACCAGCCCCTGTCATGTTGCACAATGTGTTGTTGATATGCATATATGTTTTGTACCATTTTCATATCTGCTGTAACCTTCTGCTGTTATTTGCTTACTTGTTGTTGTTCTGCACAATGTCATGTACAATTTTATACCTGCCTGTTCAACCTGGTACCTGCCAGTCTTTATGCACTTATGAATCATTATTTTGTATCATTGCACTTGCATGTACCCCCTTTCCCTCCTCCCCCAGGTCACACCTGAAAACGAGTCTCGGCTCAGTGTGCCTCTCCTTTACCAATCTTTAAATAAATAAATAAAAAATAAAACTTGGGACTTCTGTAGATTTATCAAGAATCCCAGAGACTCCAAGGTGCTTTATACAGTCTGAAGTGAGCACCTTGTCTCTTGTTTTGTTTTCCCTGAGACTAGCCTGTAGTCTAGGTGGGGGAAAGCCTCCATGCCTTGCTTCTAAAGTGTGTGCCAACAAAGTCAAGCACTTTGTGAATACCTTGGTGCTAAGGTGAGGCCAAATGGAAGAGCTGTGACTTGGTATTGGCAGATCTTTTTTAAGGATATTTATTTTTATTTATTTTATTTAACCATTTGGTAACTGAAAAAGGCACACTGAACCGAGGCTCATTTCCAGGTGCAACACAGGGACAGGATTAAGGGAAAAAATACAAGAACATAAAATTACAATAAATAGATATTTAAAATACAGACATAAATTCAATTACAGGTTCATAATGTACAGAGGAAAGTAAACAAGCAGTACGCTGTGTACAGTGGTTCATAATGAAGTCCATTGGCCGGCCCAGTGGCACCGAGGGCTGAGACGCTGGTCGCTGCACCTCACACCACGCTGGCGACCGGTGTTTGGGAACAATCATGGGTTGCCGAGGGTTGGCAAGGAGTTCACGGCAGTCGGTGCTAGGGTGCCTCCTGGCAGAAGCTGGGGGACAACACACTCCGCCACACATAAGGGGTGGAGCTGAGGCAGACATCTGGAGGCGGCGCGGCATGTGCGTGCTCCCCTCTGGCGACGACATTGCCGTCCTCGGTTCCGGGGTGAAAAGGGGTTGGCACCTGCGTTGAGTGGCTTGATGGTCATCTGTGAGTTTCGACATGGTTGCTTGGCGCACACTGTATCCATGTTCTGTAGGGAGTTGGGGGCTCCCTACAGCCCTGCTGTGGAGGGTACAACCACAGGGGTAAGGTGCTGGGTGGACTAACAGTAGAGGCGGACGACGACCGGATTTTCCAAAGGGTGCAAGGTCAGGGGAGCAGACCAGGTGGCCCAGAAAAAAGAAGGTAAAAAGTAATAGCAAAGAGGTGGAGTGGGTGAAATGGCAGTGGGGTAGAGGAGGTGTATCGAGGGTAGAAAGTAGAGTACAGTGATGGGTTCTGAGGGGGGAGTTTGTGGCAGAGCAACAAAAGGCATAGAGAAGAGAGTCTAGTCTGGTTAGTAGAGCAGAGGGGGCAGTGCAATACACTATGTCAGCATAGTCTAATATGGGAGTGATCATTTTGGTTAATAGTATATGTCTTACTGGTTGAGGTAGGGAGTCTCTTAATCTGTACAGCAAACCAAGTTTGAGGCAAAGCTTCAAAATGATGGCATCTGTGTGGATAGAGAAGCTTAATTTGGGTTGAGCCACACTCCTAAATATTTGTACGAGGAGACTGGGTTTAGTGCTGTACCATCTAATGAGATAGCGGGGGGGGGGCAGGGTGTTCTAGCGAGTTTTGGGGCCGAATCGAAGGTAATAGAAACTGTTTTGAAAGTGTTTATTTTGAGTTGGTTTGCCTGGAACCAAGACTGCATGTTATGGCAGTCATGTTATAGTATTGATTGAATATCACTAAGAACTGGGTCGGATGCAAAGAGGATGGTGTCATCTGCATATATGTGGATGAGGGAACCAGAGCAAATGGATGGGAGATAGTTAATGAATATGGATAACAGAATGGGTCCTAGAATCAATCCTTGGGGGACACCTGCACATATGGGGAGCGAGAGAGAGGTGGAGTTAGCAATCTTGACAGATTGGAGCCTGTTCTTGAGGGAGGATCCAAACAACTGAATGGCGGTGGGGGCAAGTCCAGCGTCCTTGAGTTTGTCAAGGAGCAGGGGATAAGAGACTGAGTGAAATGCCTTTGCTAAGTCCACAAAGATTGCTGCTGTTAGTTGGCCTTGATCAGTGGCAGACTGTATGTGACCAGTGACTTGAAGGAGGGAGGATAATGTAGAATGGTGCTTTCTGAAACCTGATTGGTATGGGGAGAGGAAATTGGTGGAAGTGAGGAAGTCAGTCAGTCTAGACTGGACTAACAATTCTTACAATTTGGCAAGAGCTGGGAGAAGGGAGATTGGCCGGTAGTTACTAGGAGCTGAGGGATCACCGCCCTTGTGAAGAGAAATAACGCACACCATTTTCCACGCTTTCGGGACTTTGCCTGAAGAGAAGGAGAGGTTCAGAATGCAAGTGAGGAGAAAAACAATAGGAGGAGCACATATTCACAGGAATCTGGGGTGGATGCCATCAGGGCTGGATTTTGAGATGTTTTAGGTGTATAGGGTATTTAGGACTTCTGCCAGTGAGGTGGAGGCAAGAAGGAATATATTGTTGGAAGAGTTATGGGGGGTCTCACTTGAGCTTAGTTGGGGGAGGTGTGGATTGGTCTGGCAGGGCACAGCTGGTGAAGAAGCTGTTTAGGGTTTTAGCTATACTGATGGGGTCTGAAATTGTTTGGGTATTAATCTTAAGGTTAGGTGTGGTTGATTAGGGAGGAGGGTCAGTGAGGGAATGGACCACCTTCCAGAAAGAGATGGGGTGAGCAGAGTTTAGCCTTGATCTAAAATAGTTCTAGGATCGTGGATATGTTGTTCAAGCACACTTACTGCATGTCCCTTTCCCCTTTAAAGATCACCAGAAGTCTTCAAGCTGACTCCTCCCTCCCACCCGGGTGGTATATACTTCAGCTCCGCCCCATGATGCCAGATCTTTCTTTCCGGTGGAAGATTCAGGTTGCCTCCCTTGTGCTCTTGCATTTTGCAGGCCCTGGCTTTCAAAGCCTTGATTTTACCGAGTGAAATTCATTCGAGTTAGTGATCGAGCCATTGCATCTTCGATTATAGAAGAAAAATCTTCTCCAGGATTTCGCCGGTGTCCTTGCAGCCAGAAGATGTCACACACCGATCCCCACCTCACGTGCATCTACTGCCTACGTGTTGGCCATGACACCTTGTCCTGCAGCTTTTGCTTGGCCTTCCATCCCAATGTTCTGGACGACCACCTGGCACGTTTGAAATTGGGGAGACTGGAGAAAAGGAACCCTCCGTTGAAGCCCAAGGAGGCTAGGTGGGCGGTTTCCACGGCTGCAGGCTCCGCCGAGTAATTGGAGCGCATGCAGGTGTTCGAGGAAGAAGCGGCTCATGCAGCAGACTCTCTGAGCTTTATCGTTCTGCTCTGCCTAGGCTCCACCTTCTTGGGCTCCTTCCAGGAGTTGTGTCAGTCTCTCCCCACCAGGTTGAGGCGCCTGCGGGCTTGCACTCCTTCCAATCCCATAAGCGTGAGAAGGAACCAAGTAAGTCTTCGTCTCAGCGAAGACGCTTTTGGGACTAAGAGAGGTCCCAGTCCCAGGAGCATGCAGTCTCGACCTCGGTCAAGATCGCTTCTTCAGCCTGCTGGCTTTTCGGACCTTCCGTCAAGCCAGACAACCGAAGATCTGGCAAACAAGGTCGAGATTGTTATCGACCCTCTTTCGCCGGCTCCGGATGACATCTCCTTGGAAAGGACTCCGGTCCTTGTCTTCCCCGATGAGGACACCCAGCCTGCCGGTGTTCCCATCGAGGACCCGGTTCCGGACCCCCGGAAGTCACCAGTTCCGCCGCTATCTCTGGAGTGACAGAGTCAGCCCACCCGATCTCGGTTGCAGTCTAGATCCTCCTCGACCGACAGGCCGAGGAAGAGCCATAAGCGCTCTAAGAAGAGGCGATGCCATCGGTCATCCTCGTCCTCCTCGGATGAGGAGAGGCTCCGGTGGAAACTCCGGTGCTGTGAGGACCTGGTGTTGCAAAAGTTGATCTTGTCCGGGCACAAACTGACACCGGCTCCCTCCCAGGCCATTACTTGGCTTTCGCCTCCTAGGCTGGAGCTGAAATCTTTGGTTCCCCCACCCACAGGGTCAGCAAATTCACTTTTTCGGCCTAAACTGGCTTCTCCACCCATAGTGGTGGAACCGCCGCCTAAGCAGCCCGTGGGAGGGGCTGCTTCGAAGGAAGACAGACTGGACTCCGGGCTTCCCTGGCGTTTATCGGTTACGGGCACCCCTGCCCGCCCCCGGCGTGTCAAGGGTGATTTGGGTGGCAGGCTGCTGTATCCTGACTCCTCGGACTCTGACGTCACCGGGCTTCACTCTCACCCTGGGGATGTTGAGTCGTTCGTTGGCCTAGGGTTGGAGGAAAGTCCTTCCAAGGGATCCTTTGCCTCATTTCTGAGTCCACAGGGAAACCTCTGGAAACCATCCAGAAAAAGGCGGAGTACCCTCTTACGGACATCCTTAAAAGAGGGGATACCCAGACGGAGGCCTTTCCTGTGGCCGAGGTCATTGTTGGTCTGGCACTCGAACTTTGGCAGCGTCCTGCTTCTTGTCCAGTTCCATCTGCCCGCAAGTACGCGGTGCCCATGAGGTCCCTTGCAGGGTTCACAGAGCACCCTTTGGCCGAGAGCCTGGTGACCACCTATGCTCGATACTGACCGACCTCCCAACAAAGAGTCCAAGCTTTTGGACCATTCGGCAAGGCAGGTCTATGTGACTACCTCCTTGGGCATTCGTAAATCAAGTTCGGCCGTCGTCATGGCACACTTCTCTCATGCCCTCCTTGGGTCATTAGACGAAGTCCTCCCACATCTCCCCGCGAACATGCAGACCACGGTCAAGCAGGTCCGAGACCAGGGCCGAGCTGTTGCCAAACAGCAGCTCCAGATGGTCCAGGACACTGGGGATTCTTGTGCCCGCTCAATGGCCACCACAGTTTCCTATCCCTGCAGGGCTTGGCTGAGACTGTCCTCTTTCCCAGCGGATACTCAGCACAAATTAGCTGATGTGCCCTTCCTTGGGACTGACTTGTTTGGCCCAGGAGTGGCCAGTCATCTTCAGCGCATAGAGCAGTCCATTGCCACCTTGGACGTCACTTCTGCCAAGGGTTCTTCGGGCAAGAACCAGCAGAATAAGAAGCCCTTTCGGCATTCTTCCCCTGCGGCTCAGCAGTCCTCCTTCCAAGGGGGACAGCAGCACCAGCATCAGCAGCAGGCTCAAGCTCGACGCCCTCAGCCCAAGCCTGGACCCCAGCAGGCCCATAAAGGAGGCCAAGGCTCAGGTCCTGGAGCCTCCTCCTCCTCCTCCAAGCCTGCTCAGTGACAGGGTGGGGGCTGCCACCCCTACTCCTGTCACGACATCTCTGGGTTCTCCCTTGGGGGTCCAGTTTCACCACTTCCTTTCTGCCTGATCCGCTGTCACTTCGGACAAGTGGGTTCTCGAAGTGGTCAGTCAGGGACTGCCTCTAGAGTTCAAGCAGTACCCTCCCAGCCGAGCCCGCACACCTCAGGAGGAACAGATTTTTGCTCACACCCAGTCAGCTCTTCGAGACGACGTTGCTCAGCTCCTCCTCAAGGAGGCAATAGCTCCCGTGGCAGATCCTCCAGAAGACCCAGGCTTTGTCTCCAGGTACGTCTTGGTGCCCAAGTGGACGGGGGGGGCTGGTGCCCCACTCTAGATCTCCACGACCTGAATCAATATCTCAGGTCTCGCACCTTTTGGATGGTCACTCTGTCCCAGATTATTCCATCCTTGAAGTGAAACATGTAGTTTTGTTCACTAGATCTTCAGGACCTGTTCTTTCACATCCCAATCCATCCGTCCCGTCAGCAGTTCCTCCACTTCAGGGTCGAGGGGACCCTATACGAGTTCCGAGCCATGCCGTTCGGCCTGTCATCGGCCCCACGGGTCTTCACCAAATGCATTGCAGTGGTGGCAGCCCATCTACGGCTTTGGGGGGGATCAGAATTTACCCCTACTTCAACAACTGGTTTCTGGCAGGTCACTCCCTACAGGAGGTGAAGAGAGCCAAGGATCTGGGCTCCAGATCTGCTCCCAACTCGGCCTCCTAAGCAACGAGGCCAAGTCAGAACTCGTTCCTTCTCAGATGATGGGCTTTATTGGGGCAGATCGCAACCCTTGTCAAGCCAGAGCTCGGCTCCCGGCGGGCAGGGCGGAGGTTCTTTCCTCCTCTGCCCAATCATTTCTGGTTGGGCAGTTGCGCCCTGCCCAGGACTTTCTGCGCCTTCTGGGTTACATGGCGGCGTGCACCTCGGTGGTCTGTTGGGCCCGGTGGCACCTGCGCCCCCTCCAGTGGGAGCTGGCCGCCCAGTGGACTCAGCACCATAGACAATTCGACCAGCTGATCACTGTAACCCAGAAGATGTGGGACACTCTCCAATGGTGGACCACCCCAGACCGATTGCAGGAAGGGATCCCATTTGTCCCAACCCGAGCTGACGGTCGTTCTCACGACCGATGCCTCTCTCATGGGCTGGGGAGCCCACATGGGAGACAAAAGGGCCCACGGGCTCTGTACCTCCGAGGAGTCCTGATGCCACATCAACATCTTGGAGCTCAGAGCAGTCAGACTGGCACTGTCAGCTTTCACTCCTCAGCTCTGGGGTCAAGTGGTTCAATTCCAGACGGACAACACCACGACTATGTACTACTTCAACAAACAGGGCGGCCCGCACTCCCATTTGCTGTGCAAGGAGACGCTCCGCATCTGGACCCTCATGAGCCGGTTGGAAGCGGATCTCCTAGCCATCCATGTGGCAGGAGCCTTGAACCATCTGGCGGATGCTCTCAGCCGCTTAGACCAGACATTCCACGCGTGATCTCTTCATCCAGAGGTAGCTTACAGTCTGTTCTCCTGTTGGGGTAAACCGATGGTGGACCTGTTTGCCTCAGGGGAAAACACCAAGCTGAGGCTGTTTCATGCCCTCCACCCTCAGCAGGGCTCGCTGCAGGGGGATGCCTTCTCAAGGCCGTGGACCCCAGGCCTCCTCTGTGCCTTCCCTCCATTTTCCTTGATCCACAAGGTGCTTCTCAAGGTGAGGAGGGACAAGGCGAAGGTGATCCTGGTAGCCCCAGATTGGCCGTGCCAGTTCTGGTATCCAGATCTCCTCAGCCTCAGCTGCAGGCCCCTGGAGCAGCTTTGTACATGCCCAGACCTGATACCACTCAAGCAGGGGAAGGTATTCCATCTGGACCTTCAATCCCTGCACCTCACAGCCTGGTACCTGAGCGGCTAGAGTTCCAGGCTTTGGGTCTTTCCGAAGGTGTCTACACTGTGATGGAGGCATCTAGAAAGGATTCGACCACGAAGTGTTATGTATTCAAATGGAAGCAGTTTTCCCTTTGGTGTCAGGGCAAGGGCCTAGACCCTCTGTTCTGTCCCGTGGCTAACATTTTCGACTACCTTTGGTCTCTCTCCAAATGGGGTCTACGGTCATCAACCCTTAGGATGCACCTGGCAGCCATCTCTGCTTACCAGGCACGGGTCGGTCAGCCGACGGCACAGGAGACAGTGGTTGGGTGTTTTTTCAAAGGCCTGGATCACCTATCCCTTCCGGTGCGTGAACCTCCACCTCCTTGGGATCTACTGCTGGTACTGGCAAAGCTCATGGGCAAGCCATTCGAACACATGCACAAGTGTGAGTTGTCACACTTGTGGAAGACGGCCTTCATGGTGGCTATCACATTAGCCAGAAGGACAGGGGAGCTCCAGGTGCTTTCGGTGGACTCCCCTTTTCTAGTCTTTCACAGGCACAAAGTTGTCCTGCGCCTCAACCGAAATTCCTTCTGAAGGTGGTGTCAGAGTTTCACCTTAACCACGTGTTAACTCTGTCGGTATACTTCCCTAATTACACCTTGGAGGCCGAGTACAGGCTCCATACTTTGGACCTGAGACGTGCTCTCTCCTATTATAAGGAGAGGACGGCGGAAATTCCGAGAGAGGTTTGCCAGCTGTTTGTCACCTATGCTGAAGCCACTTCTAGCAGACCTGCAGCAAAACGGACCATAGTAAGATGGATCACATCTTGCATAAGTTTGTGCTATGAGTTGGCAGGCAAGGAGCCTCCCAGAGGAATAAGAGTTCATTCTGCCTGCCATACTGCTGCATCAGTGGCTGCTTCCAGGGACATCTCTATCCAGGAAATCTGTCAGGTTGCTACCTGGAAGTCAGCAAACACCTTCATCACCCACTACCACATCGACCTTGAGTCACGTCGGGATGCTGGTTTTGGGGCGTCAGTTCTCCAGTCTCTGTTCCCTAAGTAGGGGGTGTGCGCCTTGCCTCCCTCCTCTTGGAGAACTGCTAGGAGTCTGCCAATAAGCGTGGATAAACAACATATCCATGATCCTAGAACAAAAGGTTACTCACCTGTAGCAGTAGTTCTAGGAGTGGTATATGTTGTTCATCCACATGGACCCACCTGACCTCCCCAGCTGCAGACGCACAACACCTGGCTTCCAGCGGGCTAAGATCTGGCATCGTGGGGCGGAGCCGAGGTATATACCACCCGGGTAGGTGGGAGGAGCCAGCTTGGAGACTTCCGGTGATCTTTAAAGGGGAAAGGGACATGCCAATAAGTGTGGATGAACAAAGTATATCACTCCTAGATCTACTGTTACAGGTGAGTAACCTGTTCCTTTTGCTCTTCTTACGGCCTTGGTGCAGGCATTTCTGGCAGTGTTGTACGCTTGCCTAGATTGAGGGGTCTGAGCGGGTTTGAAGATGGACCAGGCCTTTTCACGGGCTTTGCAGAGGGCAATTATTGGGGCAGAGACCAACAGGTGATGGCGTTGTTTGACCCTCGCTTTTATAATGGGGGCCTAGGAGTCCCAGACAAGTGTAAAGGTTTGCAGGAAACAGGCCAAGGCTGAGTCGACGTCTAGCGAAGAGTATGTTGGATTCCAATCAGCATGCATCGGGTCATTCAGGAGAGCATTGGAGTTTAGTGATTTTAGTTGCATTGGGTCATTCAGGAGAGCATTGGAGTTTAGTGATTTTAGTGGACAAATATTAATGTATTTCGGGGCAGATTTGGGAAGTTGTACTGTCCTGGTGCTATGGATGGTAGTGGTCACTTAAGGCTGCATACATTACTCCAGCGGAGGATATTCTAAGGAGATGGAAGGCGAGGACCCAGTCAATTAGGGAGTGGTTTGCGGAGTGAGTATTATACCAGGTGGGCTCGGTGATTAATTGGGTGAGGTCGAGAGCCTCTAATTTAGTGGTGGCAGATTTGGAGGTGAGGGAGAGCCAATTCAGGTTGTAGTCACCTAGCAAGAGTAATTCACCTGATGCTGCGGGGGCTAGGGATGAGATGCATGAAATGAGAACATCCTGGGCAAGTCTCCACCATTAGGCTACACCTTTGGAACTATAGATCTTATTTCGGTTGGAGCTGTTGCAGCAGGCAATAACCGTTAGGACTAAGGTGCCAGGGCCCCAGAAACCTAGCCAGCGAGCAGTCTTAAGCGGGGATCGCTTCAACGCCGCTCTTCCCCGACGTCAGCCAGTGGTATAAAAGGGGCGGTCCCCAGTCCCACCTCAGTTATTTTCCTGCCATCGACCTGTTCACGTCGGCTCCTCGGATGCCTTCTCGCAACAGTTTGACCGCTTTCGCGCATTCAGTGTTTCTTTGATTTTCTGACCAAAGTATCAAAAATGTATTTCCCTTTCTGCATGTCCTCTTCTCTGGCATCCGTTTCATCCACGGATCGCAGAAAATCTAAGTGCGCCTGTGGCAAGCAGCTGTCATCAAAAGACTACCACGAGGCCTGCCTTTTTTTTTGCCTAGCCCCGAACAACGACACTGTGGCATGTGAGTACTGCAGGGCATTCAGCTCCCAGACTCAGATCCGCCACCAGAAGGCCCTTAAGGTGCACCTCCTAGAAAAGCAGCTTGCCAGGATGCAGAGACAGCCAGTGGGGAAGAGTCCTTATTTGTCCTTGTCATTCTCCACCTCCTCCATGTCTTAGCCGCACAGGGAGAAGAAGAAGAAGGATTCAGGGAAGCACAAACACTGGGACAAGGATGGGGAAAAGTCCCGGGGGTGCTTCCATTCCAGGTCTCCGCTGCACAGAAAATCTTCGTCCGGCTTCTCGTCCTATGGGGGATTGGACCACTCCTCCTGGCCTACCCACGTCTCCTCCAGGCAGCTGACATCTAAACCTCCCACCGTCCTGGTGTCAGGCGGAGGTAAGTCAGGGTCTGGGTCTTCCGGCTCTGCCCTGATGCCCCTTAAGGTGAAGGCCACACCAGCAGGGTCACCCTCCACCTTAGATGTTGGGACCAGTCAGAAGGGCAGTGATGCTCCGGCGCCAGCCAAAATTGTCCCAACGATGGTCTTGTCTAAGGCCTTGGACACTTGCCCCATCATCAGGGGCAGGTGTCAGACTCAGCACCAATGCCCCAGGCTTCAGTCAAGCCGTCGGCTGCTTCCTCACTGGACACAGCTAAGCAGCCATCTGCTGCGGGCGTTGGACTGAGCATCCCCCTACTCCTCGCTGGGCCATTTTTTGCCAGTTGAAGATCTGGGGAGGGATGAGGCGCCTAATCAGTCCATTGGGTCCTCGTCTCTGCTACCCCCCTCAGATGCCGGACACCCTGACACCAGGTGCTCTGACGCCGCGTAAATTGATGCCAGCTCTGCAGTCGCCAGCCAGTCCAGCCCCACAGTTCTCCAAAGACCAGATCCATGAGCTCTTTTCTTTTTGGTGAAATCAGGTCAAAGGGGATCTGCTTCCCCCTAAAGATCCGGTCATTGTTGAACCAGAGCCAGAGCTGGAGACAGACCTTGGCATGGGTCAGGAACCCAAGCAACCAACTCCTCCCCCTAAGAGCCATACTTTGAGCCCTGAGGATCAAAGTGGTAGATCCAGGCAAAAAGAGTGGCATCACCGCAGGAGCTATCATTCATCAATTCGCTGCCGTTGCCTGTTCCATAGCTGACGACGCTCTAGCAGTTCGTTCATCCTCTTCGGTGGACTCCAGCAACAGTTCTTTGTCTTTGGGGTTGGACCATTCAGATCCTAGGGGTCGCCCTTCCTCCCCAAATAACAAGATCACCCCCAGGTCGCCTCCTGATGACGCAGGACTTGCGTTAACCCCCTACTGAAGTCCCCAAATGGGAATTCTGAGGATTCTGAAACACAAAATTGAAAGCAGTGCTTGAGCATTGACCCTGTTTATGGAAAGGTTTTCATGGATTTCGTTAGCAGAAAAGTATCGGGTAATGTTTTACGAAGCCACTACAGTAAATTTCTGACCCCAGGATTCTCTGGACTGATCCCCAACATCTGAAGCAGAGGGTCAGCCTGACCCCCACTTTACTAGTCCTAATGCAAGCCCTGCGACCTGATGTTCATGGACATCATGAGGCACATCCAGGCCTCCAATAGATGGGAGACGGAGGACCTGGACCCAGAGAGGCAGAAGTTGGCTAAATACCGGAGGCAGAAGGAGCCCAAGCCTCTAGTGGTGCCTCCTTTAGTGGACACGTTCCAGGACCTGACAGCATTAACCTGGAAGCACTCTTCCACCTCCTCCGCCATCTCCAAAAAGTCAGATAGGTTTTACAGAGCCCCTAGGGAACAGCCCTTCCTGGCGGAACACCCTACAGCGGACTCGATGGTGATCACGGCTGCTCATGATAGATCAGAGAAGCCTAAACACCTAAACACTCAGCCACCCAACCAGGAGTCCAAATGCATTGAGCAGATGGGCAAAAAGTTTGTTTGTCCTCCACTTGCTCCATCAGGTCACTTAACTTTCTCACACGTATGGTGCAGTACCAGAATGCCCTGTGGGAGAAAGGTATCGAAATAGCTCAGGCCCTCCCAGACTTGGCGCAAAAGACCAAACTCCTGGACCTACTCAAATAGGGGTTGGATGTAGGCACCCATGTTTTGCATGCCTCATACAACATTGCAGATTCGACGGATTCGGCAGCCAGAGCAACGGCCTTCAGCATTTTTTCTCAGGTGCCATGCCTGGCTTAGGATCTCAGGATTCTCCCAGGATCTGCAGTCTGGCATCCTGGACCTCCCCTTTAAGGGCTTGGTCCTTTTTGGAGACGAGACCTGAAAACTGATTAATTGCCTCCAAGAGTCCAGGAAGTCTATTTGGTCTGTCAAAAAAATGTATAAAGGGGACCAAAAACTCTTCAGGAAGTGGCCATTTCAGAAGTCCTCAGGTCAGCAACCCCGTAACCAGCCTCAGCAGAGGGGAGGCTACAAAAGAAAGACCACCTCCCAGACTCCTGGGAGCTCTGCCTCTCAAGCCCCAAAGTCCTTCCAAGCCCCTCTGCCTACTCCTAGAGCAACCCAGTAACTCCTTGCCAGACCCCCCTTTCCAGAGGAGTCAGTGGGGGAAGTAATAGGGGGTTGCTTCTCCCTCCGTCTCAAGGGCTGGAGGAAAATAACGTCAGGCCTGTGGGTTTAACAGCTCATAGATAGAGGTCATACTCTGGAGTTCGAGCAGATACCTCTGGATACTCCACCAGTGTCCTCTTGTTATTCTCCTTCTCATGTCCCCCTAGTCGAAGGGGAAATTTGGGCCCTCCTGCAAAAGCAGGCGATAGTGCCAGTTCCCCTGGCTCAATGGAGAACAGGGTATTCCCATGTTTTCCTAGTTCCCAGAAACACTGGGACCTTCGCCCCATCCTGGACCGCAGCTCCCTAAACAAGTTCATTGAATACAAAAGGTTCAGGATGGTCACCTTACCAGGTCTGAATCCCCTCTTGCATTGGGGGAACTGACTTTGCTCTCTAGATATGCAGGATGCATACATGCACATTCTCATTTTTCCACCCCACAGGAGATTCCTGCGGTTCCTTTTTCAGGGCCAACATTACCAGTTTCAAATCTTGCCATTCGGTCTCTCCTCCACTCCCAGAGTCTTTACCAAGTGTCTAGCAGTGGTGGCTGTGGCTCTGTGGTGCCGGGGCCATTACATCTTTCCCTACCAAGATGAGTGATTTCTGGCTGCTCCCACATGGGAACAGCTAGTCCGCACTCTCGGAGACACCTTTACGCTCTTCTGAGAGCTGGGGATCACCCTGAACATTCCAGAGTCATCCCCATGCCCCAGTCAGAGACTCCAGTTCATTGGGGCAGTCCTGGACATGGTTCAGGGAAAGGTCTTCCTCCCCTCAAATGGGAGATCACCATTGGAATCAGGCCCAAATGGTATCATGAGCTCATGTCCTGGCCAGAACCTATTTAAGGCTCCTCAGCCACATAGCAACAGCCATCTCAATGGTTCCCTTGGCTCGCCTCCATATGAGGGTCCCTCAGTGGATGCTCAGGGTTCAATGGGACCAGAGGTCGGACAACCTGGAACAGGGGGTCCTGGTCTCCAACCCAGTTCACAGGACACTCACCTGGTGGATGGACCCACTCGATCTCTTGATGGGTCCTCTTCCGGTATGAGCCCCCGAGATGAGTTTTGACCATGGATGCCTCAGGTCTCGGTTGGGGTGCTCATCTGGAGAACAGGCAGACCCAGGGGACATGGTCACCAGACGAGCAACTGCTCCACATCAACATTCTGGAGATGTGAGCAGTCCTAAATGCCTTACAGGCCTTTGAAACAGACTTATGTCCAGGCCCTCTTCTCATTCAAACAGACAACATGTCCATAGTCTTTTATATTGACATGCAAGGGGGACTCATTCCTACCCCCTCTGCAGGGAGGCAGTGAGGGTCTGGTATTGAATGCTGGAACATCGCCTCAGTCTCACCCCGCTGTTCATGTTCCAGGCATCCAAAACACCTTGACTGACAGCCTAAGCAGGTCCCGGTCCAAGGCTCACAAGTGGGAGCTCTTTCATTTTGGTAGCAGACTAGCTATTTGGCAGATGGGGCTGACCAGAGTTGGACCTTTTTGCGTCCCCACTCAACACCAAACTGCCCAGTATTTGCGCGCTAGATCCAGGGCCTGGAGTTTTCTGGTGAGACGCATTGTCCCTCCGTTGGACAGGGAGGTTCTTCTACACCTTTCCTCCCTTTCCCATTCTACAGACGTTTCTTCTTAAGCTACAAGCAGAGATGATTCTCATCGCCTCCTTTTGGCCTTGGCAGATTTGGTTCCCTCTACTTCAACAGCTGGCAGTGGAACCTCCAATTCCCCTGCCCCTGCTTCTGAGCTCACGCTAGCTCTCCCAGGACTGGGGCAATCTGATCCACCCAGATTCCAAGTCCATGCATCTTCATGTGTGGCTCCTGCAGACCTAGTGAGGCCTAGATATGGGGTTTCCAACAAGGTGGCTGATGTTTTGGTGGCAGCCAGAAAACCCTCCACAAGATCTATGTATGCCATGAAATGGAAAAGGTTTTGCTTGTGGGCTATCACACGCCAGCTTAATCCCTTTTTTTTCCCTCTGAACTCCGTCCTTGATTATCTCCTCCCTCTATTCGAGCAGGGCCTGTGCTACTCCTCCATCAAGGTGCACCTTTCTGCCATCTCAGCGTATCACACATTGGTGAAAGGGAAAACCCTTTCTCAGCTGGATGTGTCCCGTACATTTTTGAGGGTCATTTTGCACTTAAAGCTTCCCATCCAAGATCCCATCCCTCCATGGGATCTACTTTTTGAGTTGGAGAAGCTCATGCTCCCCCCCCCCCCCTCCGAACCAGCCGCAGATTGTGAGCTGTGCTTCCTGTCCTGGAAAGCGTTATTTAGTTGCAGTTACTTCCGCCTGAAGAATTTCAGAGCTCAGGCTCTGATGTGTAAGAGCCCTGTTTGGTTTCTTATAAGGACAAGGTGTCCTTGCATACAAATCCTAAGTTTTGGTCTAAGTTGGTGTCCGAGTTTACCTTGAATCAGGACATCAACCTGCCAGTTACTTTCAGTACTCTGATCGGAAGTGTTATGCATACACTTGATGTCCATAGGACGCTTCGTTATTATTTGACCTGTATGTCTTCTGTTAGGAAAATGGATCAATTGTTCATTTGATTTGCTCCCAGAACTTAAGGTGCACCAGTCACCAAGCCGACCCTGTCTAAGTGGCTGGTTAACGGCATCATCTTTTGTTACAAGTACAGTAAGCCCTTACCAGGTCCAGTAAGAGGCCATTCCACCGGGGGTAGCGACCTACTTCACCTCTCTCCAAACTGTTTCCGCAGCAACTACCTGGAGCTCTGTTCACACCTTTATCAAGCATTATAGCTTGGAAGTGGCTTCCAGATGTAGGACTGGGTTTGGCCTTGCAGTTCTCCAGGGCCTTCTCTCCTGATTCTTCTCTTGCCAGTTTCCCGGACTTTTTCTTGTCCTTATCCATTTATTGCTTGGGACTCAGTCCTAACAGTTATTGCCTGCTGCAAGAGCTCCAACTTGAAGTAAGATACTACAGTTACGTAAGAACTTCCCACAACAATAGATCTTTGAGAAGAGCTCTTGCAGCAGGCTTTGCCCCCCCCCCCCCGGTTTCTCTCTCTCTGCTGTTAATTTTTTGACAAAGAGCAAGCCCTGTTTTCCTCCCATTCTAGGCTCAGGTCTCTGGTGGGAGAACTGAGGTGGGGCTGGGGACCATCCCTTTTATATCATTGGCTGATGGGGCGCTCCCCTGCTGAAGATTGCGGGCTAGAAGATTTCCATGGGGTCCTGGCACCTGGTGGCTTAGTCCTAATGGTTATTGCCTGCTGCAGGAGCTCTTCTCGGAGATCTACTGTTATGGTAAGTTCTTACGTAACTGTACTTTGTCAGTGCTAGGACCACATGGAAACTTTTGCTAGCTAGGGGCCACCCACAGTGGCATCACACATCTGCGTCTGTATAAACATGGGTGGCCTCATCACTCCACAGTTCTTTTCCCATTGTCAGTCATCCTCGGCGGACCTCCTGAAGGAAACCCCATCAACCTAGCTTTGCTGTTTATTCTTTTATTTTCACAAAACAGCTTTATTTCATCGTGGTGAGGGGGGCAAAGGCCTGGAAAGAGCAGAGGCTGGCGCAGGGGATTCGGGGTAGGTTAAAGGGGTTCTTTAGGTATATTGGTGAGCAGAGGAAGGTCAAGAGCTAGCTGAGTAGGTTGAGGACAGCTGGAGGCTTGGTGGAAGGGTCTGGAGAGCTGGCGGAGGTACTGAATGAGTACTTTGCCTCAGTGTGCACTAGGGAGGAGGCTGGGGAACTTTGAAAAAGGGGTTGAAGGACACAGAAGGTGCAGCAGACTGGACTAGTGGGGTACATTCTGAAGAACAAGCTGCTGGGGGAGGTAGGCCAAGGGTGAGAGATCAGGCTGGTTCTGCTGAATTGGGGGGCAGATGCTGATATTCCTGTCGGGCAGGTGTGGGAAGCCCTCCAGTTCCTAAAAAAGGATAAATCTTCAGAGTCTGATGCTATTCATCCCAGAGTACTGAGGGAGTTGGCGGATGTTTTCGCTGCGCCATTGGCTCATCTCTTTAACTTGTCGCTCCAGACAGGGAGGGTGCCATGGGATTGGAAGCAGGCGCATGTTGTGCCCATCCATTAACAGGGATCGAGAGAAGAGCCAGGAAACTGTAGACCCAACAGTTTGACATCAACGGTGGGGAAGGTAATGGAGCATACTTAAGGAAAGGCTGGGAGGTTTCTTGAAGGAGATGGGTTACCTGGATGACCGGCAGCATGGGTTTGTGCCACGTAGATCATGTCAAACAAATTTTGTTGAGTTCTATGAGTGGGTGACATAAGCACTCGATAGGGGGAGACCAGTGGATGTACTGTTCCTGGTCTTCAGCAAGACATTTGATTCGGTCCCTCACATTGGCCTAAGGGAGAAGCTGGGGGGATGGGGTATGCCCATTGACGGTTAGGTGGATTGGAAATTGGCTTTCAGGTCACACTGAGCGGGTAGTGGTCGGAGGGGAGGTCTCGTCTCCTATGGAGGTCATAAGTGGGGTCCCACAGGGATAAGTCCTGGGGCCACTCCTGTTTAACGCCTACATCTCCGATATTAGGGAAGGTATCGGGTGTGAAATAAGCCTCTTTGCATACGACTTTAAGCTGGGGGTGGTGGTGGAGGGGGAGGAGGGGAGATCAGCCCTGCAAGAGGACCTGGATACTCTGGATAGGTGGTCCTGCACCTGGAAATTGAAATTCAACTTCTCCAAGTGCAAGGTGCTTCGCCTAGGGTGGGAAAATCCCAACTTTGTGTACACCTTGGGGGGGGAGGGGAATGAGTTGCAGGCCACGGCAGGAGAAAGAGACCTAGGAGTCTTGGCGGATGTTAACATGAATAATTCAGAGCAGTGCAGGAGGGCTGCGGTCAGGGCAAATAGGATGCTGGGATGTGTCGCTAGGGGGATTACCTCAAGGAACAGGAAAGTGATTTTGCCACTGTACAACAGCCTAGTTAGACGACATCTTGAGTACTGTGTGCAGTTCTGGAGGCCGCACCTAAGGAGGGACATCCAACTCCTGGAGAGGCTTCAGAGGAGAGCAACCAGAATGATCTGGGGCCTGGGGGATATGACATATGAGGAACGACTAGGGGAGCTCAACCTGTTCTCACTGGAGGAGAGGAGGGACCGCGGGGACATGATTGAAGTCTTCAGGTACCTCCGTTGAGTAAGTAAGGTAAGCCGAGATAGGATCTTTCAACTGAAGGAGAGCGGAATCACCAGAGGAGACAGTTGGAAGATTAAGGGGTTGTAGGATTAGGAGGGAAAGGAGGAGGAGGTACTTCACCGAGCGGGTGGTGGAACCGTGGAATGCGCTGCCCGGGGAGCTGGTACAGGCAGCTACGGTGGAGGGATTCAAGAATGGGTGGGACAGGTATAGGCAAGGGGTGAAGCAGAGGCTGGTTTGCCTGGGGGTGGACTGGACTGGGGGATGGAGTAACAGTGGAAGGGGACAGATAAGACTGCTATGGTACCCAATCAGAGTGCTGAAGCATGAGCAGACTTGATAGACCAATAGGTCTACTCTGCTGGCATCTAGTATGTTAGTATGTCTAAGCATGCCACCAAAGTTAAAAGAGCCTTTATTTCTGTACTGTAAGTGCAGGGATAAAATTTACAAAGAAGACACACGAGGTCTGTGTGTGCTGTTTGGGCGTGTCTTATAATGTGAGAGCTTGTGAGATTTGCCAGAACTTCAACCAGATTACAAGGCAACGCAGCAAGAAAGCACTATAAAATTTCTGCCTTCTCAAAACTCTAAAAGCCATGGAGAAGGAACAGGGCCCAAAGTCTGTCTCCCCCTCACCATCTGACGAGAAGCTGCTCTTACTATGGGTAGTAGGGGACTGGTTAGCATCTTTAGACAAGCAGGATACGTACCTCCACATACTGGTGGTGAAACCGCACAGGAGGTTTCTCCAGTTCCTGGAGACCACACCTCCGCAAGGATATAGATGTGTTGGAGAGGGTTCAGAGAAGGACAACCAAGGTGGTGCATGGTATGCAGTTAAAGTCATGTGAGTAGAGGTATAAGGAGCTGGATCTGTACATGCTGGAGACAAAGAGGGAAAGGAGAGGCATGCTTGAAACTTTTAAATATGTAAAGGAGCTCAATAAAGGGTTTACCTAGGAGGAAGGAGGGGGTCAGAACTAGAGGACACAGCCTCAGACTGCAAGGGAAAAGATACAGGGGCAATGTGTGAGGGCGTTTCTTCACTGAGAAGGTGGTGGAGCCCTGGAACAGAATACCAGATGGAGTGGTGGGAGATAAATCGGTGGAAGAATTCAAGAGGGTATGGGACAAGCATAAGGGAGGCTGAGTAGCCGGGGAGGCAGGGGCTGGCAGGGAGGGTGTGTGTGGGGGGGGAGGCAGACTAGATGGCGGTATGGTCCCTTTCTGTCGTCAAGCTTCTATGATTCTATGATATGATTCTATATGATATGAGTTCCAGGGAAGACATTACCAGTTCAGAGCACTGCCCTACGGCCTTTAATCAGCACCAAGGGTCTTTACCAAGTGCCTAGCGGTGGTTGCAGCCGCCCTGCGAAGGAAGGGACATTATGTCTTTCCTTATGTGGATGATTGGCTTCTAACGGCCCCGTCCAGAGGACAGCTGCAGCACACGATTCAGGCCGCCTGTTCTCTTTTCAGAGAACTAGGGATTACTGTCAGTGTGGCAAAGTCCTCCCTGATTCCGTCCCAGTCTCTCCAGTTTATTGGAGCGCTGCTCAACACCACCAGTGGGAAGGCCTTCCCCCCAGAAGACAGGGCTCTCCATCTCCGGGGGTTGGCTAACCAGTTCTCTTCTGTTCCAAGGGTCCCAGCCAGGTCGATTTTCCAGCTCCTAGGCCATATGGCCGCCTCCATAGTCACCGTTCCACTTGTCAGATTGCATATGAGAATGATTCAGTGGACTCCGAGTCCAGTGGGATCAATGTTGGGACGACATGGATCTTCCGGTTTCCATTTCGTAACCAGTTTGCCGAGAACTGGACTGGTGGATGACATCCTCTTCCTTATCAGAGGGGATGCCCTTTCAGAGGACGACTCCAGACCAGGTCCTGACATCAGATGCCTCAGGCATAGGCTGGGGAGCACATCTGGACGTTCACCGGACACAGGGCACCTGGTCAACGACTGAGTAAACTCTCCACATCAATATTCTGGAGATGTGGGCGTTCTTGTATGCCTTCCAAGCTCTTTATTTGAAGCCCCCCATTAGAGACTGCATCCCTTCTGGGACCTACTCTTCATGCTGGAAAAGCTCACCCTACCCCCATTTTGAACCAGCCGCGGATTGGGAGCTTTGCTCCCTCTCTTGGAAAACGCTATTTTTAGTTGCTATTACCTCTGCTGGAAGAATTTCTGCACTTCAGGCCCTGATGTGTAAGGAGCCTTATTTGATTTTCCACAAGGACCAAGTGGCTTTGAGGAGCAATCCTAAGTTTTTGGCGAAGGTGATATCTGAGTTGACCCCTAATCAAGACATCCACCTTCCTGTTTATTATCCTGATTACTCTAACAGGGGTGAGGCTCTTCTCCACATATTGGACGTTCATCGCATTTTGCGATTCTACCTCTCTAGAAGAAGAGAATTTCGAAAGTCAGATCAACTTTTTGTTTCCTTTACCTCCAGGATCTGGGAAGCACCTGTGGCCAAACAAACCCTTTCAAAATGGCTGGTAAACTGTATTGCTTTCTGTTACCAGAAGTATGACCAACCTTTGCCAGGCCCAGTGATGGGTCACTCTACAAGGGGAGTAGCGTTGTCTTTTGCCGCCCTAATAAATGTCTACAGCAGACATTTGTACAGCAGCCACATGGAATTCCGTCCATACATTTGTAAGACACTACAGCTTGGACATTGCCTCCAGACACAGAGTGGGCTTTGGCCTCGCAGTTCTGCAGGAACTCCACTTTTGAGCAGTTGGATCTTGTATGTTTCCTCCTCCCAATTCCTGTCTGGGTCTCCTTTACTGCTTGAGACTCAGTCCTTATTGTGTTACCTACTGCAAGAGCTGACTCTTGAAATAAGATAGTACAGTTATGTAAGAACTTACCGTAACAGTAGATCTTCGAGAGAGGGCTCTTGCAGTAGGTAATAACATATAGGACTGATGCCGGCCGGCAGCAGGACCCCACGGAAAAATTTATCTAGCTAGCAGTCCCTGGCGTGGGACCGCCCCCTCGTCAGGTGACCGACGTCATGCGACTTCGGTATAATGGGGCGATCCCGGACGCCCGCCTTCCAGTTCTTTCCTGCCGTTAGCTATGAGTAGCACCTCACGGTTAAGTTCGTTGCAGTTCTGTCTCTTCTTCGTTTTTTTCCGAAGACAGCTATAGTTTTTCTGTTCGATCATCAGGCGAACGTCGTTTTATGTCGTCCCCCTCTAAAAACAAGTGCAATTCGTGCGGCGCTCAACTGCCACACAAGGATGGTCACTCCCTCTGCCTCGGCCCCGACCACGCAGTGGATAACTGTCCGCACTGCCTCCGGTTCAACGCGGCAACCCGCAAGTGATGCCAGCAGTCCCTCGAAGCCCATCTCCTGAAGAAAAAGATGTCTGCGATGGAGAAAGAGCTGAGAAAGTTAAGGCAGGCGTCAACTTCTCCGGAAGGGCGTAAAAAGAAGGACAAGGATAGGCACCGGGAGAAGGCCTCCTCTTCCGTCGCGGGCAAGGTAACCTCCCCTCCGGGGGATCCTCCTCCGACAGCCTCCAAGGGTTTGGAGGAGGCGTCAGCTCACCCTTCAGGCTCGAGTTCGGGCCTGTCGGGTGTCTCCGGGATAAAGGAGACTCTAGCCCCCAGTACGGTCTCACACCCTCGGCCTACTAGCGCGGGCGCCTCCCATAAGCCGGGCGTCGGCTCCTCCGACATCCGCCAGGAGAAGGCCCCTAAGTCACCCGACCCTTCGGGGCGGCGCCGGGCTGTCTCTCCCTCCGACCGGGCCTCTCCTCTTCCTCGGCCCGTCTCGGACGTGAGAGCCGCGAAGTCGGACGCCGGCTCCTCCGACGTCCGCCGGGTTTCAACCCATAAGTCTCACGTCGGCTCCTCCGGCGTCGCGAATCCCTAGAGCCTCGTCGGAACCTCCCTCTCTTCCGTCGTCCCAGGCTCCCAGCGGCCTTCGCTGCCGTCAAGGAGCCCCAGTCCTGCCTGACTCAGGGGATTTTTCACCACCTTCCCCGGACGAGACTAGGGATCCTGGGCTGCCGTCAGATCCCCCCCATAGAGAACCCGGATCTGACACCGGTTCCCCCGACGCCGGCCGAGCCGACACCAGCCCCGCTGTCGCCGGACCCGGCACCGGCCTCTCCGACGCCAGCAGGGGATTTTCTCCCTCCTCTGGGCCCTCCACCCCAGGGGCCTTTTCCGGTTGATCCGCCCCTGGAGTGCCCGGCTGGGCCGTCTGCTCCAGCAGCTCCTCCAGCGCCTTGGTACCCGCCGTCATACCCGACGCCGGTCTTCCCAGGCCCACAGTACCCCGTGCCACCGTACCCGGCGCCGAATCCTCCGGCTCCGCAGTACCCGACGCCCCACTACCCGTCTCCGACTTATCGCAGACGGGTCTTGGGTACTCTCCTTACGGATATCCTCCATTTCACTATCCCCCTCCTCCTCCTCCACCGGCCCCCAGGCCGCCGGTGGATTTGCAGGAGACTCTTGCCCCCTGGTGGCCTGAGGCCAAGGCTCAGCTCACCAGAGAAGTTGTGAGCCGTCTTACGACGACGGTGCCTCCACTGGTTCCCGTACGCCCTAGACGGTGCTCTCCCTCCCCTCCTCCAGTTCCCCGGGGCCTCCCGTCGGGTTCCAGAGAGGGGCAGGACACGCGTTCTGGGTCTCTTCCCACAGAACACGTTCCTCCCCCTAGACGGGTGAGGGAGTCTTTTTCTGCCTCGGATTCTTCCTCTGTGGTCCTCTCAGACTCCTCGGAAGCCTCTGCGGGAGTTTCCAATAAAGATGACGAGCTACGTTCTCCGTCCAAACCCCGGCCGAGGACTCCTCCGAGGTCTCCTCCAGAGGATCCTTCTTTCACGGAGTTACTTAAGAAAATCCAAGAGGTCCATCAGTGGCAGTCCTTAGATCCAGATCCTCAGCAGGTGAAACTCGCCGAACATCTGGATTTGCCCCTTACGGCCCCTACTTTAGTGCCACCCTGGATCGAGCCTCACGCCCACCTTGTTTCCACTATTTGGAAACAACCGTCGGCTTTAGCCCCACTTCCTAGGAAGTCAAACAGGCTATACCAGGCTCCAGAGGGTGTAGACTTCTTAGATTCTCACCCCCGTGCCGACTCGGTCGTGATCAGCGCCACTCACAGCCGGTCCGCACATCCTAAACATTTGAGCTCGTCTCCCCCAGATAAGGAATCTCGCCTTCTGGATCAGTTTGGAAAGAAGATTTACGCTTCCTCCACACTGGGTATAAGGGCTCTGAACTATGTAGCTCACATGGGGGATTACCAGAAGGCCGTCCTTACCCAGGCGGAATCCAAGATCGACTCCTTGCCGGACTCCCAATTCAAGCAGGAGTTGGCCGATCTAGTCCGCTCTGCTTGTTCGGCCAGTCATCACATGTTAGGGATGACATGCGATGCAGTGGACTCCGTTGGACGAAGCTCTGCGTTTGCCGTTAGCCTTCGGCGCCACGCATGGCTTCGCGTGTCAGGTCTGGTCCTGGAGGTGCAATCCGCCATTCAAGAGGCACCTTTCAGGGGTTCTGTGCTTTTCGGCGGTGATGTCAAGGACTTCATCACCGACTTGCAGGAGAAGGGAACGGCCCTTAAATCCGTGGATTCATTGTACCGTCCCCATCCTCCACAGCGCCGTCCCTTTCGCAGACGCAGCCGGCCTCAAGCGGAACCCCAGGGAAAGTGGGCCACTAAACACCGGGCCCCCCTCAGCTGCCAGGGCCCTCCGCAACGCGGGCACTCCAGCTGCGCGCTGCCTCACACCACCTGACTCCTCCCTCTCCCACTGCCTCGGACACTCCGGAGAAACCGGTAGGAGGGAGGTTCTCCCTCCACCTCCCGGAGTGGGAGAGGATAACATCGGATTCATGGGTGCTTCAAATCACCGCAGAGGGACATTCCATAGAGTTTCTGCAGAAACCTCCAGGTCACCCCCCTCTGAATTCCACTTATTCAAGGGACCATCTTTCTCTGGTCAGGGAAGAAATCTCAGCTCTTCTTACAAAACAGGCTATAGAACCCGTTCCTCCTGACCTCTACAGAATGGGGTACTATTCCTACTTCTTCCTTGTACCAAAGAAGACGGGAGATCTCAGACCGATTCTCGATCTCAGCTCCTTGAACCTGTTTGTGGAATACAAAAGGTTCAGGATGCTCTCCCTTCAATCCCTTCTGCCCCTACTTCGGCCAGGCCAATGGCTTTGTGCACTGGATATGCAGGATGCATACCTGCACATCCCCATTCGCCCTTCGCACCACAAGTACCTCAGATTTGTGTTCCAGGGGGTCCATTACCAATTCTGTGCGCTTCCGTTTGGCCTTTCCTCGGCTCCTTGAGTTTTTACCAAATGCCTGGCGGTGGTAGCGGCCCACCTGCGTTCTTTGGGAGTTCAGGTTTTTCCCTACCTGGACGATTGGCTCCTAAGCGGCTCCGTCAGGAGGAACTCCTAATTTCCTCTCCCTCACCGGCAGTTTTTCCAACCTGGGTATTACCATCAACCTCTCCAAGTCTCTTCTGGAGCCTTCTCAGAGCTCCAGTTTATTGAGGCGATTCTCGACACAACTTTGTGCAAAGCTTTTCTGCCTCCGGACCGGGGTGTCCCTCAGTCACAGATTTCCCTCCTACTGAACTTCAGGAGGTCCGGCGAGTCGGTGCTCCGTCTCACTGGGGCTCATGGCGGCTGCCATCCCGGCGATCCCATGAGCACGCCTCCACATGAGAATATCTCAATGGACTCTTGATCCCAGTGGGACCAGCAGTGAGCGACCCTAGATCTTCCGATCCTGATCTCCTGGCCGATGGTCAGAGATTTAAAGTGGTGGATGGTATCAGAGAACCTCTTCCGGGGGGTCTCCTTCTTTCATCCTCCCCCCAATCAGACCTTGACTACGGACGCCTCCGGCGAAGGTTGGGGGGCCCATCTTGGTCCTCGTCGAGCTCAAGGACTTTGGTCGAAATTGGAGGTAACTCTCCACATCAATGTTCTCAAGCTCCAAGCGGTGCTTTATGCACTCCAGGCCCTTCATCAATACATCCTTCCCGGTCACCTAGCCGTCCAGACGGACAACATGTGCGTGGTGTGGTACATCAATAAGCAGGGAGGAACTTGATCCTACCCACTGTGCAGGGAAGCGATGAGGGTCTGGGAATGGGCCACCCTCCACAACCTTCACCTCACGGCGATCCATGTTCCAGGAGTAGACAGTGTCCTAGCAGACAGGCTAAGTCGCTCGTCAGCTCTTTCACACGCAGTGGGAATTAGACAGAATAGTCCTAAACAGCATTTTTCAGGCTTGGGGACTCCTCAAATAGACCTGTAGCCTCCTCCCAAAGCACTTAAGCTTCCAATCTTTTGCTCACTCGCTCCAGGCTGAGAGCTTTCTGAAGGCAGCTCTGTCTCTAAGCTGGAAGGACAGATTCAGTCCTATGCTTTTCCCCAATTCCACTGGTCTCCCGTGTGTTACAGAAACTGGCTCTAGAAGGAGCAAAAATGATTCTAATTGCTCCTTTCTGGCCCAGACAAATTAGTTCTCTTCTACAACAATACTCAGGGTTCCTCCTCTTCCTCTTCCTCTTCCCTTATCTCCGGGATTGCTGACTCAGGATCAGGGACCCTGGTCCATCCGGGACTCAAGTCCTTCAACTTCATGCATGGCTCCTTCAGACCTAGTTCAATCTCACTTTGGGTTTCCCTAAGGTAGCTGAGATTCTGGTAGAGGCTAGAAAGCCCTCCACTAGGTCCACTTACCATGAAATGGAAGAGATTTTCCATCTGGGCGCGTCCAGGAGCAGGAACCTTTTCCTGCCCGTAACCACTTTGCTGGATTACATGCCTCATCTCTTGACCTGGGTCTCAGTCACTCTTCTCTGAAGGTTCACATGGCAGCTATCTCTGCCTACCACCGTACCTTCGGCTGATAAGACCTTTGCCCAGCTAGAGGTATACAAAACCTTCCTTGAGGGTCCCTTCATCTCAGACCCCGATCGGACCCCAGCTCCACCTTGGGACTTAAATTTTGTCCTTGAGAAACTTACTCTCCCCCCTTGAGCCTCACTTCTGCAGACTTGAAGTTTTATATCGTGGAAGATGCTTTTCTTAGTGGCCGTTACCTCAGCTTCGCAGAATTTCGAGCTTCAGGCCCATATGTGCAAAATCCTTACTTGATCTTCCACAAAGAACTAGTAGCTCTCCGCACAAATCCCAAGTTTCTCCCGAAGGTAGCTGCATCTACTTTGAATCAGTCTATTGAATTACCTTTTTCACTAATACTCCAATCATGGAGAATACTTGCTTCACACCATGGATGTTCACAGGATTCTGAGATATTATACCAATAGGACGAAAGATCTCAGAAAGACTGATCAGTTGTTTGTCTCTTTCGCTCACAAAAGAGAAGGCAATGCTGTTTCCAAGCAATGCCTGTCAAAGTGGTTGGCTCATTGCATCACTTTCTGTTATGACAAGTATAACAAGACCCTTTTGGGTCAAGTCAGAGGTCACTCCACCCGTGGAGTTGCTGCCTCTGCGGCTTGTTTCTAGAATGTGTCCGCAGCAGACATTTGTGCTGCCGCCACTTGGACTTCCGTCCATACCTTCACTAAACATTACAGTTTGGACGTTGCCTCTCGTCGTAGAGCAGGCTTCGGGTTAGCGGTCTTGCAAGGCCTCCTTTCTTGAGGGTTGCAAGATTTCCTACTACTTATCTGAGTAGTTCCTCCTCCCAGTGCCTTTCTTATTGGTTCCAGACTGCTTGGGATTCTGTCCTATATGTTATTACCTACTGCAAGAGCCCTCTCGAAGTAAGGTAGTACAGTTACGTAAGAACTTACCATAACAGTAGATCTTCGAGAGAGGCTCTTGTAGTAGGTAATACCTTCCCGCCCGCCATCCCCCTAGACTTTTTCAGCTCCTTTTCCATTGAGGGAAATATCTGCTTCTCTCGTCCGGGCCTGTGGCGGGAAAGAACTGGAAGGCGGGCATCCGGGACCGCCCTTTATACCGGCAGGGGTCACCTGGCGAGGCGGTCCCACGCCAGGGACTGCTAGCTAGAAAAATTTTTCCATGGGGTCCTGCCACCGGCCGGCGTCAGTCCTATATGTTATTACCTACTGCAAGAGCCTCTCTCGAAGATCTACTGTTACGGTAAGTTCTTACGTAACTGTACTATCTTCGAGAGAAGCTCTAGCAGCAGATATCGCTTCCCACTACCCTTTCTCCCTTGGGGACTCTCTACTGCACATGGCTTGCATTGGCAATGTTCTGGTTGCCTTCTGCAGTACTTGCCTCAGTTCTCTGTTCCTGTTCACCTTCCATCATCGATGCCTAAGTCTCCAGCCGGAGAACTGAGGGACGCCGGGGACCGCCCACCCTTTATACCATACGTAACGTCAGGGGGCGGGCCAACGTCGGGGGACAGTCCCCAACGAATACTGCTAGCTAGAAGTTTTCCATGGGGTCCTGCTGCCTGCCAGCTATAGTCCTTATTGTGTTACCTGCTGCAAAAGCTTCTCTCGAAGATCTACTGTTATGGTAAGTTCTTGCGTAACTGTACTTTCCTGTTTTGCACTCCTAACAGACTTCATGGAAGGGGATCCTTTCGTCAGCCTGCTGCCAGAGATGGCCATGCCTACCGTCAACACGGTCAAGGTAAGGAAAGTGGCCCCTTGCTGAGCCCCATCCCCCCTGGTGCCCATAGAAAAGCACCTAAAGCAGTTGGCACAGTGGCACGGCTGCCACCGATTCCGCCTGACTCTCTTCCAAATACACCACAACCTCTACTGTCACCTCCAGGGATGGTTGGGGGGGCAGACTCTCTCTGCACCTGATATAGTGGAGGGAGATTACAGTGGACAAGTGAGTTCTGGAGATAATTGCAGGGGGTCATGCTGTGGAGCTTCTAGAAACCCCTTCAGATCATCCTTCACCTGCTTCCTGTTATCCTCTAGTCTGTCTGTTGCTTCTGAAAGAAGACGTTCAGTCATTATTCCAAAAATGTGGCATAGAACTAGATCTTGCTTCGAGAGGGCTCTTGCAGTAGGCAATGACCATGAGGGCTGATCCGCCAGGCACTAGGACCACACAGAAAACTCTAGCCAGCAGTATCTGGAGAACCGTCCATCCGGCATCACATGGCCGACGTAGGCCTGATGCTATATAATAGGGGGGTCCCCTGACTCCTGCCTCCAGTTCTTTCCCGCCATTGACCTACGCATGATGGACCTCGCTGAATGTTGCTACAGTTCAACCGCCATTTTTGATAAGTATTACTCAAATTTTTTTTTTTTTCATCCAAAAACCAGTATTTTTGACATTGGATTGCATGTCTTCTCCATCTTCAACCGACCCCCACAAAAACTGCACCTGCGGCAAGCAGATCCCGAAGAAAGATGCCCATACCTCGTGTGTCCTTGTACTGAGGATTATGAGGCCTGCCAAAATTCAGTCAGGCCACACAGGAACGCCACCAGCAAGCTTTGGAAGCCCATCTTTTGAAACAAAAACTGGCCTCCATTCAAAAGGAGCTGCAGCAGGTGCAAAATGCTGCTTCTTCTCCTCCTGGGGGTCCTCCTGGGTCTTCCAAGCCAAAGAAGCACAAGTGGGACAAGGACAAGCACCGGGACTGAGATCGGTCTCCCTCCAGACCACGGCTCCCTTTGAGGATCGTGACAGACGAGCAGCCCTCCACCAGCAAGGAGAGTGCCCCTCTGGCCAAGCCTGCTCCTCTTTCTTCCATGGAGCAGTCTTTGCCCCTGCCCAAACTGGTTACAATTCCGGTGGAAACCTGCATGGATTCAGAGGTTACATCACTCTTAGGCCCTTCAGACCTCACAGGTCTAAGCTGAGTGGTTTGGCTGATAAGTCGGATGTCAGATCCTCCGGTGAACACCCAGCCCCAGCACTCATGTCTGACCCCAGTTCGAGGTTCAATGTTGATACTCCAGACCACCACCTGCTGCCGCCTGAGCCGCAGCAGCCCCGAGAGGAGTCCCCCTCTCATGGAAATCCTCAGTCACCTCCAGAGGGGCCCTCCCAGTCTCCCTCACACTCAGAGCCGGAGACCCTGCCACCCGCTGGCCCTGTAGTACTGCCAGCACCGGACCTTCCCATGCCGGACCCTCCTCAGAGCCCTCTGGCAGGTCGTGCTGCAGTCCCTCCATCTGGGCCACTGCCTCCTCCTCAGACTCTGGTGAGACCCGCTGATCCACCCAGGCCATTGCTGGACCTCCCAGTAGGTCCACCACCCAGTATACCTGGGCCTTCGGGCATTCCCTTAGGGCCTCAGGCAGGTCCCTCAGACCCACCGTCGGGCTTTCAGACAGGTCCTTCAGCTCCACCATTGGGATCCTTCCTAGGCTACCCAATGCCTGGCTACCGTACGCCAAGCTACCCGACACCTCACTACCGTACGCTGGGGTATCCAACACCAGGGTGTCCCTCGCAGGCACTGGCCTATTCATGTCCTCCACCGCCTCCTCAACCACTGGTGGACTATAAGGCTCTCTTCAAATCCTGGTGAACTAGGAGTAGGCAACAGTTGGCTTCAGAATCGGACCGACGTTAGCCGGATGCATCTTCAATGCTGTTCCATCCTACCTCTACCCCAGGATCCCTGTCCTCGGTCGACACTTGACCGTCGGTTTCAGGACTCATGTTGGCAACCTTTACTGAGGGAGAACTGGCTTCCAGGTGGACTGAACCTCAGAAAGAGGTCCCTCGTTGTTGGTCCCTGTCCCCAGACAGGAGCCCTTCACATGACTCTGATTCTGATTTTCCCTCTTCTGCATCAGGCTTGGAGTCATCTACTCCAGAGGAGCCTATGCCTAAGGAGACTCCTAAGTCCCCCCCCCCCCGAGGATCCCTCTTTCTTGGATATCCTCCAAAAAATCCAGGAAGCCAATGGGTGGAAAACGGAAGAACAAGAACCCCAGTATCGGAGGCTGGCAGAGCACCTTCACCTCCCGGAGCGGAGTCCTCTTCTTATTCCCCTTCGGACGGGGCCTCACGACGACTTGACCTCTACCAAATGGCAGCAACCATTATCTATTTCCACCGTTTCTAAAAATGCGGACAGACTGTATCACACCCCGGAGGGCAAAGGTCATTTGGCTAACCACATCAAGGCTGATTCGGTGGTTATTAATGTGGCTAATGATCGCTTTTCTAAGCTGAAGCACATGAGCACCTCACCTCCTGACAAGGAGTTGAAGCAGCTTGACCAGTTCGGCCGCAAGGTCTGTTCGTCCTCCACCTTGGCTCTGAGGGCTCTCAACTATGTGGCCCACAAGGTCTGCTACTAGAATGCCATACTAGGCCAGCTGAAGGCTGAATTTGAGGCCTTGCCAGATTCCAAAGCCAGTTCCAAAGTCAAGCAGACAGTCAAGACGGCAGAGATCACCTGCCGTCACACATTATGGGTGACTTACTCGCCGTCGATGCCTCTGCCAGAAGTATGGCAACAGCAGTCTGTTTATGCAGATACTCCTGGCTACGGGTATCTGGGTTCGCCCAGGATGTTCAGGAGTCTATCCTAGATGCCCTCTTTAGAGGTTCAGTGTTTTTCAGAGGGGACGTTAAAGACATTATGACCGACCTGCAGGAGAAAGGGAAGGTCCTTCGTTCGGTACAGTCCCCTCTATCACTCCAGTACCAAGTCTCTGCCTCCTTTTCACTGTCAACAAAGGTGCCAGCCAAGTCAGCAGCCAGTCAGACGTCAGGGCAAATGTTGGGCTCCCTCTTCTACCTCCACCCCCCCCCCAGCCAAGTCATACAGGACTTCCGGGGCAGCAACCCCCAAGCCCCCTCCACCTCTTGACTTGTGACACACTCCCCCATTCTTCGCCTCCAACTCTGGAGGAGCCCGTGGGGGAGATTTGTCAGCCACCTGTCCAGGTGGGAGAAGATCACAGCAGACTCTTGGCTCCTTCAGCTAATAGCTCAAGGTCACACAATAGAATTCATAGAGTGACCTCCAAAAAATCCTCCAGGTCCCTCTTACTACCCAAGAGGTCATTTTCCACTCATCAGAGGGAAGATCGAGGCTCTGTTACAAAAAAAAACACCATAGAGCCCATTCCTCGGGGCCAGATGGGAAAGGGATATTATTCCCACTTCTTCCTCGTCCCAAAAAAGACTGGAGATCTTTGGCCCATACTAGACCTCAACACATTCAGCCTGTGCATCGAGTACAAAAGGTTCCACATGTTGACCCTCCCACGACTCTTGCCACTGCTTCACCAGGGACACTGGCTTTGTGCGCTGGACATGCAAGATGCTTACCTGCATATCCCAGTCTTCCCTGCCCACCACTGCTTCCTCAGATTTGCCTTCCAGGGGGAGCATTTTCAGTTCAAGGCCCTCGTCTTTGGCCTCTCTTCAGCAACCAGAGTGTTCACCAAGTGCCTAGCGGTGGTGGCAGCAGCCTTGCATCATCAGGGCCACTATGTGTTCCCGTACCTCAGTGACTGGCTCCTGTCAGCCCCATCAAGGGATGGCCTGGAGTCTTCTCTAATGGCTACCCTGGACCTGTTTCTCAAGGTGGGGGTTACGGTGAACCATCCCAAGTCTCACCTTACACCTCCCAGTACCTCCAGTTTATTGGGGTGGTGCTGGATACAGCCAAGGGTCAGGCTTTCCTTCCTGTAGGCAGGGCGGAAACACTGCAGAGAAAAGCTGATCATGTGGCATCCAGCCATTGGACCACAGCCAGGACAGTCCTCCATCTTCCCAGGCTCATGGCGGCAGCTATCCGCACAGTACCCTTGGCCAGGCTACACATACGGATCACGCAATGGACGCTAAGGGTGCAGTGAGACAGAGGTCAGATGACCTGGATCACCAGGTTCTGGTGTCTAGCCCTATGAGGCAGGACCTTCTCTGGTGGCAGGACCTTCGCAATCTCTGTCAGGGGATCCCCTTTCAGGCCCCCTTCCCAGTTCAAACTCTGACCATGGATGTGTCCGGTCAAGGCTGGGGAGCACATCTAGAGGGATCATAGGACCCAGGGATCCTGGTCTTAGCAGAAGTGCTCGTTGCACATCAGTGTGCTCGAGATGGGTGCATGCTGTATGGCTTTCAATCCCATCTCCTCCCTGGGCCACTCCTAGTCCAGTCAGACAGCATGTGTGTGGTTTGGTATCTGAACAAACAGGGAGGCATTCGCTCATACCCCCTGTGCAGGGAAGCAATCCGGGGGTGGTCTGGGGCAGTTCAGCTCCAGCTCATGGCAGTGCATGCCCTGGGCATCCAGAACATTTTAGCGGACAGTCTCAGCCGCACTCAGGCCAGGACGCACGAGTGGGAACTGCGTTAGTCAGTGGTGAGGCATCTTGCGACCTCTGGGGTCATCAAGATCTGGATCTGTTTGCCTTCCCATACAGCGCAAAACTGCCCAGATTCTGCTTGCTTGTTCCCGGGCATGGTGTTTTTTTGGCAAAACGTGCTGTCTCTTTGCTGGAAAGGGAGGTTTCTGTACGCCTTTCCTCCCTTCCCACTCCTGCATAGGGTACTCCTCAAACTACAAATCCTCGTAGCTCCTTATTGGTCTCACCAAATATGGTTCCCTCTGCTACAGCAGTTGGCTGTGGAGCCTCCCGTTCCTCTTCCCCCTCTGCCGGGACCTCATGACCCAGGGCACACTGGTTCATCCAGACCTCAGGTCCCTTCACCTTCATACGTAGCACCTTCAGACATAGCTGCTTCACGTTTCTGGGTGTCTCACAGGGTTGCTGAAGTTCTTGTGGAGGCCAGAAAGCCTGTCACGGAACAGCCTATGCTTTGAAGTGGAAGAGATTTTACATTTGGGCAGCCTCCAAGGGTTGGGTGGGACCCCTTTCTGTGCCCTGTCCCTCAGGTCATAGAATATTTGTTGCACCTCTCTGTCCTGGGTTTTAACTACTCCTCTCTGAAGGTCCATTTGTATGCCATTTCTGCCTACCACACCCTGGTGAATGGCAAAACTGTGGTTCAGCTGGACGTATCTCACACTTTTCTGAAAGAGATACTCCATATGAATCCCCCCAGCCAGAAACCCTGTTCCCCATGAGATCTGAACTTCATTCTTGAGAAACTCACTCTACCGCCCTTTATTTATTTTTTTATTTATTTCAAATTCGGATTAATACCTTTGAGCCGGGGGCTCGTTTACAAAGGCTCCCAGTCAACAAGGAATACAAGATATTTACTGGTGATGAAACATTGCAGAACAGAAAGACATCAACTAACAAGTGGTATCAGTGTGCAGTTACAACATTAAGCAGGGTACAAGAAGTAAGGAGAAACAGGACCACACTTCCAGAGAAACATATTAATGCAGCACTAATTAAGTGCAGTACAGTGTTTCACAATCATGTTACAGTTCAGACAGGGTGCTCCCAGTCTGCAGAAATGCATGTTTTAGCAGCCAAGGTGAAGCTTTGTCAAGGGGGAGGTAGTAGGTGGTGGAAGGTGGGAGGGGGAACTGGGTAGTTGTGGAACAGGAGGGTGGGAGTGTGAGAGGGTAACGTTTGATTGGTGTGAGAACCGCTGTCAGAGGTCATGGGTTAACAGAAACACTGGCAGTCAGATTTGCTGGCAAGAAGAGATCGAAGCCCATTTTTAAAGTTGCCAAGTCTGGGGGAGTTGGCAAGGTCTGCAGGCAGATCATTGAACCATTTAGGCCCACAGTAGGAGAGGGATCTTTGGCCAAGGGTGGTTCATTTGAAGGGAACAGTTAGAACAGTCCTGGAGGCACTCCTTGTGCATTTAGATGGTTATGCAGGCTCAAAGAGGGCTGAAGTAGCCCTAGGCATGGACCCCATCAGGGACTTTTTCACAAGGAGGCAGGCCTGTTATTGGAGTCTGTGGTGGAGTGGGAGCCAGCCAGTTTCCTTGTATAGGTCACAAGAGTGTCATTTTGTGTACTCCCAGGACCAGGCGGCAGGCCTTGTTGAAGATGGTTTTGACCCTTTTAAGCGCTGTGTCTGTGCCTGCCCCAAATATGACAAGACCATAATCCACAGATGAGAGAACTGAACTGCACGTAACAAGTTTCAGGGCAGCTGGTGTCATTGAGGTGCGGTGTCTGTACAGGATGCCAAGCTTCGTGTTGGTGGACTTTACCAGTTGCTCAGCATGGGTAGTGAAGGTGAGGGTGTCATCAAGGTGAATCCCTAAGTACTTGAATGTATTGACTTGGTCTAGTACTTCTCCTTCGCTGCTAAGTATTTGCAGTGAGGACCCTCGAATCTTGCTCTGTAGGGTGCTGAAGAACATGCTCTTTGTCTTTTTGTAGTTGAGTAGCAGTTTATTTTGGGTGAACCAGGATTCCAATGCACGAAAATTGTGCTGAAGTTCAGAGCTAATTTATCCCAGGTCTTTCCCTGGGACGGAGATAACAGCATCGTCTGCATAGAGTACGGAGTGTGCAGGACAGGTAGAAGGCATGTCATTTATGAAGAGGCTGAATAAGAGAGGACGAAGGATAGAACCTTGCGGAACCCCTAGGTTTACTTCCCTGGGCTCAGAGATCATATTGCCAATCCTTACCCATTGAGATCTATGGGTTAGGTAACTATGGAACCAGGCCACAGATTCCATTGACAATCCTGTAGAGAGGAGACAATTCAGTAGCAGTTGGTGACTGACTGTGTCAAAGGCCTTGGTGAGGTCTATGAAGATAGACCCCACCGCCATCCCTTTATCCAGGGCTCCATAAAGCTGAGTGCTTTACTCTACTAGCGCGGTGACAGTGGAGTGGTTTTGTCAGAATCCATGTTGTTGCAAGCAGAGAAGGCTATGCTTTTCTAGGTACTCAGTTGTTCTGAGACCACCCTTTCAAGTGCTTTGTAGAGGGGGGGGTAAAATCGAGATGGGCCGGAAGTTTGCTAAATTAGCTCTGTCTCTTGATTTAAGGAGACCAGGAGGCCGGGAGAGACAGCCAGCAAGGTACGGGAAAGCCGCAATATTTTTGCCTGCCCTCCCTCCCCCCTCTTGGGTGTTTGCTTTATACACACCTTCCCGCCAAATTTCCTATCTCCGCCCATAGCCAAACTCTAGCCAATAATCTGGAAACAGTCCCCCACTGCCTTCACTATTATTAACCCTTAGTTACCGTAATCATGTTGATGCTTCTCCTACTGCTTCTTTCTCTCTCACCTATTATATATCTTGAGGATGATACCTTTCCAGTCCATGCCCTTTTGAATAATGCGGCTTGCCAGGGTGACCTCTCTGTCTCACCTCCAGTGGATGCCTATCAATTCCTCAACTATGCACTACCGTTGCTTCATTGTAATCCATGGGGTAGCCCTCAAACAGGGTCACAACCAATCATGTATCTCTTACGCCCCATGCTCAAATCTTGGCTCTATAGTGCCCCCTTATACCTGTCCATCAAGCTGGTACTCTGTGAAAAGTTATTAAGCCTTAACCCATCCTGGACCGTCTCTAAAGATTGGACCCCGAGCAAGAAGAGAAAACCATCTTTTTGGTCCGTCCTGCTATCACTTGAAGCCCTTATTAAACTATTATTCTTCTTGCTGATCTGCGCTGGCAATGTTGAAATCAATCCAGGACCCCAGAAGGCTTTACCTCCCCATCAGACCTAGCCTCCATTAAAGGTTTAAGCTTCCTTCACATCAATGCATGCAGCCTCCTAAAAGATCTCATTAATCCAGGCCTGGTTCGCCCACACCTTGCCAGACTTTCTGGTAATTTCTGAGACATGGCTTAAACCTGCTACACATAACAGGGAAATAAATCTACCCAACTACCAGCTATTCAGATCGGACTGCCTGACAAGGGGCGGTGGAGTGGCTATCTATGTCAAATCAAATATTTCTGCATCTTGCCTTAGTGTAACATCAGTGCCCAAAGAATTTGAATGTTTATCCCTTAAAATAGCTCTCCCCAATATGACAGCTTTTCATTTGGTTTGCTGCTACAGGCCCCCCTCTGCCGGCCTTCGACTCCTAACCCATTTGGGAAATATAATTAAACTGGGCCCCGAGGACACCATCATTTTGGGTGACCTGAACTTAAACTGGCTCTCCAATGCATCTGCACCCCTAGTATCTTTTTGTGACACATATGGATTCACTCAATTAATAAATGAACCGACAAGGATTAACTCAAAATACAAAAGTAACAGCACCCTACTTGCCATTATGTTGGTAAACAAACCGCACCTGTTTTCACATGCTGGAGTGCTATTCGGTGATACAAGTGATCACTGTCTTATTGCAGGGATAAGATCATCAGTCAAGCCATCCAACCCTGCGAAATTCCTCACAAGAAGGTCTAAAAACCTTAGCACGAAGGATATCTCCATGATCTATATCATTCTGTCAGCTGGCAAGAATTCTACCACACAGCTTCTGTGGAAACAGCACTCAAGGTGTTAAATGACATTATCATAGAGCCCTCAATACTCATGCACCTTTCACTAGCGTTAGAATAAAAAGCAAATCCTGCCACTGGTTTTCTGCCGATCTTAAATCTGCATTGCTTGCTAGAGATAAACTCTGGAAAAGGGCTAGAAAGACCAAGGATCCATTTGACTGGCTTCAGTTCAGGAAAGCCAGAAACAGCTGCACCAAAAAAGTGAGAGAAGCCAAGGCTGCCTTCTATATAGCCGAGCTTGATGCCTCCTACCTTAACCCAGCCAGATTCTGGGGCACATCAAGGGGATCCTAGGGCAGGATTCCAGTACTTCCTTGCCATCCCAAGTGCACCTTAACAATGTTGTTATCACTGACAAGCGTGAAATTTTAGATGCATTCAATAATCATTTCACTCACGGCTGGCCTAGCTTTTGACCTCCCAGCTAATCTATTACGGTCACAACTTAAATTCCAGTCTATCGAAAGTCAGAAGGCTGCTTCTTCATTCTCCTTCAAGCCAATTTTATTAAAACAAGTGGAAGACCTGCTACACCTAGACACCAAGAAAAGTGCAGGTGCAGACTCTCTGGACCCTACTTTCTAAAAATTGCTCTACATGCCATTGCAGTTCCCTAACTCATCTTTTTAATCTGTCCTTATCCACTGGTTCTGTTCCTACATTGTGGAAGACAGCACAAGTGTTTCCCTCCTCAAATCAGGGACCCCATGGATCTCAACAATTATAGACCTATATCCATCCTACCGGTGCTGTCTAAAATGTTAGAAAAACTAGTGAGTATCCAACTAAGAGACTACCTCGATGCTAATAATCTCCTTAACCCTGTTCAATCTGGGTTTAGGACCAGACACAGTACCATTTCTGCATTAGCAAAAGTAACAAATGATTGGCAAACTGAGTTAGACAAAAAAAGCAGCATCTGTGCTGTATTTCTAGACCTAAGTAAAGCCTTTGATACAGTGGATCATGAGCTGCTAATTTCCTCACTGCACTCCTTAGGCCTGGATTCAACCTCTCTTGGGTGGTTCAGATGTTACCTCACTGATAGAATACAGCAGGTGAAAAATGAAGGGTGTCCTATCCTCCTCAAAACCACTTCTAAGGGGAGTACCGCAAGGATCCATCCTGGGCCCTATCCTTTTTGCTATCTACATCAACAACATTGACTCCAGCCTCACTGTTGCCAATGTTCACCTTTTTTGCTGATGATACTGTCTTGTATGTCAGTAATCCCGCACCATCAAAGGCCTGTGAGTTATTACAATCAGAATTCTCCCTGCTGCAACATCAACTACTTGAAAAGAAACTACTATTAAATGCCAAGAAGACAAAGGCTATGTTCTTCTCCACCAATATATATTCTACCACTCTCTCATCAAACACTCTTCCCCAAATATCCACCATCCTTGGAGAAAATCTTGATTATGTGGATAAATTCAAATATTTAGGGGTATGGATTGATAACAGACTTGATTACACTCAACATGTTGAGGAGCTCCTGAAAAAACTCAGACAGAGGCTCGGCCTATTCTTCAGAATCAAACATTATCTAACCAGAGAGTCTAAACAGAGACTAATACAGGCATCATTTCTTTCTCTCTTGATTATGCAGATTTCCTATATGGCCACTATACTGTGTCCAATTTAAGTAAATTGGATACCTTGTACCCAGAACTCTAAGATTCATCACAGATCTTCCTTTCAACACTCATCACTGCTCTCTCTATAATGCTGTTGGCTGGGCATCCTTACACCTTAGGAGGAATAAAAATGCTGCTTTATGGATTTACAAGTTCTGTCAAACAAACTTCCACCTTATATTTCGATTGCTTTACTCTGGCTACACCTAGATCATATGCCTAGGAAGCAATAGCCTTATCACCTTGAAGATACCTAAGTCTGTACCGGCATGGGAGATCTGCAGTCAGCTACTTTTAGCATCTACCTGGAATTCTCTGCAGAAGACCCTAAAATTGAACACCTTCATCCCTATAGCATCCTTTAAAAAGCTCTTCATAAATCTCTTTCCTGAGATATGCAACTGCTTTCACTAAGCCTAGTCCCTTCTTACCCTTTACCCCCCCTTTTTTTTTCTTTCTATCTCCTTTTATATGCTTTTTCTAAAACTTAGCTACAATATCCCCTACAATCCATTGCCATTCCCTTTTTTCCCCCCATATCTGTTTGCTTAAGTATCTATCCAATTACAACACACCTGACCAGTTTCACAATCCCAATACCTTACAGTCATTTGAGTCAAACCTGTCTGACTTATTTTGTTTTGTGGTCCAAAACCATTAGCTACCTTGCTTGTATATACGTTTGTTTTTTTTATTACTGTACCTGTTTATTTATATTATAGTCTTTGTCTTTTTCTCTGTATTTGTTTATGTATGCTACTGTACTTTATTTTGATATTGACCTATCAGGTCCATCTTGTAAATGAGCTTCGCTCAATGATGTCCGCCTGAATAAATAAAGATTTTGATTGATTGATTGATTGATTTAAAAACAGGTGTGACTAGAGCCTCCTTCTACCCGTCAGGGAAGATGCCAGATCTTAGAGTGGCATTGAATACCTTGGTGAGTGGTGCCACAAGTTCGTCTAATGTGAGTGCTACCATCTTCATATCGATCATGTTACTTCCCATCCTGGCCTTACCAAGGACCCGTTTGATATATTTGACGGTCTCACCCGTGGAGATTTGCCTGAAGTAGAATGGTGGGGTAACATTATCCTGTGGTGATGGAGTGTTGAGGTTGTGCTGCTGGCCTGCACGGGTGTAATTCAGGTATTCAAGTGGCAACACATTGCTGAGGTCCATGAATGCAACATTAACAGCATCAGCGATTTCCTTTGGGTCTTGCAATGTACCAGAGGTGGTAACTATAAGGTCCAGTGGGGCCCTTGACGCTCTACCCATGAGAGATTTTACAGAGTCCCAGAACTCCCTCCCTGTACCCCAGGTCTTTCCTAGGAGGTCATTGTAGTAGGCTGCTTTCGCCAGATGTAAGAGTTTTGTGCAGGTATTTCTAGCTGCCTTATACGCTTGGGAGTCAGCTAGATTCCCAGTGGCTTTGGCCCTATGCCACAGGTGATCTCTAAGTCTCATGCATTCAATTAGAGGGCTGGACAGCCAGGGGTTGGGGATTCCTCTGGCTTTCTTTGCTTTGTAAGGAGCAAAGATGTCACAGGCTTTAGTGAAAATACTGCAGAAGTAATCCAGTGCTTGGTTTCCGTCCTTGACTCTATCCAGTGGGGACCAGTCAATCCCTTTTAGGTAGTGCGTGGAGGTGTCTAGTTGACCAGGCCTTGGTGATCTGTTTCTGGTGGTCTTAGGCTTACTCTTGGTGAACTTGTTTGTCCAGGTACGTAGTACAGGGGAGTGGTCACTGATGGTGTCAGGTAGGACTGTTACCTCTGCAATGTGTTCAGGAGAGGAGGAGAGTAGCCAGTCAATGAGGGTGCTGGTTCCTGTACGGTAGTTTTGTCTGGTGGGTTGTGTGACCAGTTGGGCCAGGTACAGTCCAGCTATTTGATCTCTAGCTGTCGCTGCATCCTGTGCTTGCCAATTAATTTTGAAGTCCCCTAGGATTATATGTTTCCAGTTTAGTCTGTTTTGTTCGAGGTGGCTAAAGAGCTGTGGGAAACCAGTGAGTAGTGTCCCAGGAGGCAGGTATACGGTGGTTAATAGTAGCACTTTGTTCTGTTGGCCAATATTAAGTTTTAGTGTTAGAACCTGTGCTTCCTTGGTGTGGAAGCTAATTGGTAGGATGTCACTCTTGAGGTAAACCAGACAACCACTCCCCCCCCCCACCTTTTTTGAGGTACGGTCCTGCCGGAACAGGTTATATCCAGGAAGGGCAATTGCTGTGCCTGGGATCTTTGGTGATAGCCACGTTTCTGTTAGGGAGATGACGTCAGGATCAATCTGAGCCACCCAGGCCTGAAATTGTGGCAGTTTGGAGAGAGGGCTGCAGATATTCAGAGATACAATTTTTAGATGTCCTGGGCTATTGGTACAATTCATGATACAGGTCACCCAGGGTCACAGCTAGGCAAGGATTTGACAAGAGGCTTTGGCTATGCAAGAGTTTGCAGGCATGCTGTGACTTATGACCTGCACTATTTACCTTGGAAAGTGTAGTTTTTGGTTGCTGTTACTTCTGCTCAAAGGATTTCCGAGCTTCAGGCTCTCATGTGTAAAGAGCCCTATTTAATTTTCCACAGTGACCGGGTGGCTGTGCATACGAATCCTAAATTTTTACCAAAGGTGGTTTCTGAGTTTGCTTTGAATCAGACCATTCACTTGCCAGTGTATTATCCTGTGCACTCTTTTCCAGGGGAAGCAATTCTGCACACACTTGATGTGCACAGAATTTAACATTACTAGACCAGTCGGACAAAGTCTGTCCATAAAACGGATCAGTTTTTTGTTTCCTTTGTGTCCAAAAAAGAGGGCACTGCAGTTTCGAAACAGTTTATCCAAATGGTTGGCAAACTGCATTCTGTTTAATCAACTCCTTACTCCTTCAAGGGCATTCAGCCAGAGACATGGCTGTATCTGCTGCTTATTTCAGGAATGATTCTGCCGCTGACATCTGCGCAGCAACTTCTTGGAGCTCTGTCCGTACCTTTACCAAGCATTACAGTTTGGACATTGCCTCTAGGAGCAGGGCAGGTTTCGGTTCTGGCTGTCCTTCAAGGTCTTCTCTCTTAGAGCCCTGCCTTCTGCAGACCTTATCCAGCCTCCTGTGTTTTCAGCCTTAGCTTGACTTTCACTGCCTGAGACTCCGTCCTTATGGTTATATGCAAGAGTCCACTCAAAGTAAGATAGTACAGTTACATGAGAACTTAGCATAACAGTAGATCTTCAAGAGAGGCTCTTGCAGTAGGCAAGGGTTTTCCCTCTCTCCTTCCCCCTCCTCCTTTCTGTTTCAGATTTTTGTGGCTCCAGGAGCCCTCTCCTTCTCCTGTTGCTCCTTTCTCAGGTCTCTGGCAGTAGAACTGGAGGCAGGTGTGGGGGACTGCCCGTTATATATTGTCAGGCTGACATCGGCCACATGACACCGGGTGGACGGTCCCCTGCCAGACACTGCTAGCTAGAGTTTTCTGTGTGGTCCTAGCACCTGGCAGCTCTGTCCTTATGGTTATTGCCTACTGCAAGAGCCTCTCTCGAACATCTACTGTTACGGTAACTTCTTATGTAACTGTACTTTTCCTCCTCGACAGAGAAACAAAGGGTTTTATTCCAGATAGCTTCCTAGTCCCAAAATGGACAGAGAATCTGTGTCCTGTATTGGATCTCAACTTCTGCATTGAATACAGGAAGCTTTGAATGGTATCCCTGCAAGCTGTGATTTTCCTTCTGCAAACAAGGCTTTGTTCTGTAGACATGAAGGATGCATACCTTCATGTCAAGATCAGAAAATCCCACAGGCAGTACCTCCACTTTGTGCTGGAGGGGTAACATTACCAGTTCACAGTTTTGGCCTCTGGCTTGTCTTCTGCACAACGGATCTGTACTAGATGCTTGGCAGTAATGGCACGAGCTCTTTGCAGTGAAGGCATCTATGTGTTCTCCCCTCTGGACAACTGGCTGCTGAAGGCCAGCTCCAGGGAAGGTCACCTACATACCCTGTCTCAGGCAAGGCAGTTGTTCAAAGACTTGGGGGGTCAGTAAATGTTCCAAAGTCTTTGCTGACTCCCTACCAAAGACTGCAGTATATAGGGGCAGTCTTAAGCACAGAGAAGGGATGTGCTTTCCTGCCACATGACAGTGCAGAAAATCTGATTGCCCGGGCACAGTTGATGAACATGAGTCATTGTGTGTCCATGAGAACAATAGTATGTCTCATGGCTGCAGCCATTGTGACTGTGCCACTGACCTGCTTACATATGAGAATCCCTCAGTGGACACTCAGGGTCCAGGGGGATCAGTTGACGAATGAGCTGGACCAAATGGTTCTCGAACATGAAAGCATGATCTTACTTCGAGAGGGCTCTTGCAGTAGGTAATTACATATAGGACTGACGCCCACAGAAAAATTTCTAGCTAACAGTCCCTGGCGAGGGACTGCCCCCACGTCAGGTGACCGGCGTCATACGACGTCGGTATAAGGGAGCGGTCCTGGACGCCCGCCTTCCAGTTCTTTCCCGCCGTTAGCTAGTGCAGTGCCTCGCTGTAAAGTTTGTGCTTCGTCAGCCCTACCTTTCGTCGGTTTTTACTGAAAAATAGTTATTCTTCGATCAATCGTTGGGTATATCGTCGGTGTATGTCGTCCCCTACACCCTCCAGCACAAAAACAAGTGCGACTCTTACGGCGCCCAACTGCCACACAAGGATGGCCATTCCCTGTGCCTTTTCTGCCTAGGCCTCGATCACCCAGTCGAGAAGTGCCAGCATTGCCTCAACTTCAACGCAGCTACCCGTAGACGGCGCCAACAGTCCCTGGAAGCCCATCTCCTCAAGAAAAGATGTCTTCTATGGAAAAGAGTTGAAAAAGTTGAGGCAGGCGTCTACTTCCCGGAAGGACATTGGAAAAGAAGGACAAGGAGAGGCACGGGAGAAGCCCTCCTCTACCGTCTCCGCTGGAGATGCAGACAAAGTGTCCCCGGAGGAACCGTTCGACGGCTGCCTCAAAGGGTTTGGAAGAGGCGTCGGCTCGCCCGTCTGTCTCACGCTCGGGCCTTCGCGAGCGCCTCTGGGCAAATGGAGGCCTCCGCCCCTTATTGACGCGGGCTTCGCGGCCCCTACTGGTGTGGCGACTCCTCTAAGTCGGACGTCGGCTCCTCCGGCGTTCGCATGGAAAAGTCGATAGATGCCCGACCCTTGGGCGGCGCCACGTCCACTTCCCCTCGGACGGGCCATCCCTTCCCTCGGCCCGCCTCAGTGAGGCTCCCATAAGCGGACGCGCGGCTCCTCGGCGCCCGCCAGGAACTTCGCCCCCTAAGCCGCACGTCGGCTCCTCCAACGTGTGCCAGGCGGCGGAACAGGCGATGGACTCCCCCGTCCGTTGTACCCGGTTCCCGCGGCCCTTCGCTGCCGTCTGGGAGCCTGAGTCACTAACCCTGACCCGGGGATTTCTCTCCTCCATCCCAGGCGATGCAGGGATCTTCCTCCTCCGTCGGAACCGGATCTGGCGGCTCCCGAACGCCAGTACCTCTGCGGTACGCCAGCACCCGGCCAGGGGATGTTCCCCTTCCGTCGGGCCCTCCGGGCCCCCTAATGTGGACCCACCTGTGAGGCCGCCGACCGGGCCGTCTGCTCCGGCAGCTCCCCCGGCTCCCGGGTACCCACCGTCTTATCCGACGCCATCATACCCGGGACCACAGTATCCAGCGCCGCAGTACCCGACGCCGGTCTTTCTGACGCCGCAATACCTGACTCCGGGCTTCCCGCAGCTGGGTTTTGGATACTCGCCTTACGGGTACAACCTGTACACTTTTCCCCCTCCTTCTCCTCCACCGGCGCTGGTGGATCTGCAGGAGACTCTGGCCTCCTGGTGGGCTGAGGCCAAGGCTCAACTCACCAAGGAGGTAGAGAGCCGCCTTACAATGACGGTGCCGCCACCGACTCCCGTACGTCTGAGACGGCACACTCCCTCACTGCCTCCGGACTCCAGAGCTCTTCCTCTGGGTCCAGAGAGAGCAGGACGCGTTCTGGTACTACCCAGGAACCCGTTCTCCCTAGTGGTGTAAGAGTCTTATTCTTCTTCCTCCTCTTCTTCTTCCCTCTCGGACTCTTCCGAGGGATGCTCCGAGAGAGACGACAAGCCCCGCTCTCCGTCTAAACCCGGCCGAGGACCCCTTCGAAGTCTCCTCCGGAGGATCCATCTTTCATGGAGTTGCTTAGAAAAATCCAGGAAGTACACCAGTGGCACTCTTTGGAACCAGATCCTCAGCGACTTAAACTCGCTGAACATCTGGATCTGCCCATGACAGCTCCAACATTAGTGCCACGCTGGATCGAGACCTCACATGCGACCTTGTTACCCCGATTTGGAAACAACCGTCGGCATTAGCCCGACTTCCCAGGAAGTCTAACAGGCTATACCAGGCTCCCGAGGGTGTGGACTACCTTGACTCTCACCCTCGTGCCGACTCAGTCATGATTAGCGCCGCTCATGGCCGGTCGGCACATCCAAAACATCTGAGCTCGTCTCCTCCTGATAAGGAATCTCGCCTTCTAGATCAGTATGGAAGAAAGATCTATGCCTCCTCCACACTGGGAATTCAGGCCCTGAATTACATCGCCCATATGGGGGATTACCAGAAGGCTGTCCTTACCCAGGTGGAATCCAAGCTGGACTCCTTACCTGACTCCCAAGTCAAACAGGAGTTAGCCGACCTCGTCCGTTCTGCTCGTTCGGCCAGTCGCCACATTTTGCGGGTGACGTACGATGCAGTGGACACTACCGGCGAACTTCGCTTCGCCGTGGGTCTCTGGCGTCATGCCTGGCTCGAGCGTCAGGTTTTATCCGGAGGTGCAATCCGCTATTCAGGAGGCACCTTTCAGAGTCGGTGCTTTCAGGGGTGATGTCAAGACTTCATCACCGACTTGCAAGAAGAGGGCGGCTCTGAAATCAGTGGATTCCATGTACCATCCCAAAAACACAGCGCCGTCCCTTTACGAGGCGAAATCGGCCAAAGCGAAACCACAGGAAGGCGGGCCACTAAGCGTGGGGCCTCGCTGCCAAGCCCCTTCGGCCAAAAAGCAGCGGGTGCCTCAGCTGTGGCTGCCCACACCACCTGACTCCTTTCCTCTCCCACCGCCTACGGACCCCCGGAGGAACCGGTAGGAGGGAGGTTTTCCGTCCACCTTCCGGGATGGGAGAGGATAACCACGGATTCTTGGGTGCTCCAGCTTATAGCGGAAGGACACTCCATAGAGTTTCTTCAGAAACCACCCCGCCACCCCCCTCTGAAGTCGTTCTATTCAAGGGAACACCTTACTTTGGTCTGGGAAGAAATCTCGGCTCTTCTCACGAAGCAGGCGATAGAACCCATCCCCCTTCATCTTCAAGGGACAGGTTACTATTCCCATTTCTTCCTGGTCCCAAAGAAGACGGGAGATCTCAGACCCATTCTGGATCTCAGTTCCCTGAATCTTTATGTAGAATACAAAACGTTCAGGATGCTCTCTCTGCAGAGCCTTCTGCCCCTCCTTGGCCGGGTCAATGGCTTTGTGCTCTGGATATGAGGATGCCTATCTGCACATTCCATTCGCCTTTCCCATCATGAAGTATCTTAGTTTTGCGTTTCAGGGGACCACTACCAATTCAAGGCGCTCCCCTTTGGTCTATCCTCGGCCCCCCGAGGATTTTCCAAATGCCTGGCTGTGGTAGCGGCCCACCTGCGTACAATGGGAGTACAGGTGTTACCTTACCTGGATGACTGGCTCCTGGCGGCCTCGTCCAGGGAGGAACTCCTGCATTTTCTCTCCCTCACCCAGCAGGTTTTCACTTGCCTGGGTATTACAATCAACCATTCCAAGTCTCATCTGGACCCTTCCCAGAGGCTTTAGCTCATCGGGGCTATCCTCGATATGACTGTGAGCAAGGCCTTCCTGCCTCCGGACAGGGCGGCCTCTCTTCAATCCCAGATTTCCCTGCTATCAGAACGTAGGAGGGTCTCAGCGAGGTCGGTCCTCCGTCTTCTGGGGCTCATGGCGGCCGCTATTCCGACAGTCCCCCGAGCTCGACTCCACGGATCTCTCAGTGGACTCTTTGCTCCCAGTGGGATCAACTTGTGGACGACCTAGATCAATTAGTTCTGATCTCATCGCCGATGGTACGAGACTTGCAATGGTGGATGGTTTGAGAGAACCTGTTTCGGGGGGTCCCCTCCTCTTATCCTCCCCCCTCCCAGACTCTGACTACAGACGCATCAGGCGAAGGTTGGGGAGCCCATCTAGGCCCTCATCGGACCCAGGGCTTATGGTCCAGAGTGGAACAAGCTCTCCACATCAACGTGCTCGAGCTTCGAGCTGTGCTATACGCTCTCCAAGCCCTTCACCAATACATTCTTCCCGGCCACCTAGCCATCCAGACGGACATGTGCGTAGTGTGGTACATCAACAAACAGGGAGGAACTCAGTCCTACCCTCTATGCAGGGGGGCAATGAGGGTTTGGGATTGGGCAACTCAACACGACCTTCACGTCACGGTGATTCATGTTCCAGGAGTCGACAACACTCTGGCAGACAAGCTAAGCCGCTCCTCTACTCTGGCACACAAGTGGGAATTGGACCAAGGGGTACCAGACGATATCTTTCAGCTTTGGGGGACTCCGCAGGTAGACCTGTTCGCCTCTCCCCAAAACGCAAAACTTCCCACCTTTTGCTCGCTCGTTCCAGAGCGAGGCACTTTCTGGAGCGACGCTCTGTCTGTAGACTGGAAGGACAGATTCGTCTATGCTTTTCCCCCAATTCCTCTGATCCCACGAGTATTGCAGAAACTAACCACAGAAGGAGCGAGAATGATTCTGATCGCTTCTTTCTGGCCCAGGCAAATCTGGTTCTCTCTTCTACAACAATTTTCAGAGGTTCCTCCTCTTCCTCTTCCTCTATCTCAAGGTTTGCTGACCCAGGATCAGGGGACCCTGGTCCACCCAGGCCTCAAATCCCTTCAACTACATGCATGGCTCCTGCAGACCTAGCCCAATCCCATTTTGGTTTCTCTCCAAAAGTGGCGGAAATTTTAGTAGAGGCTAGAAAACCCTCCACCAGGTCCACTTATGCCACGAAGTGGAAGAGATTCACTATTTGGGCAGCCTCCAAGAACGTGGAGCCTTTCTCCTGTTCAGTGGCTTTTCTGCTGTACTTGCGTCATCTCTTCGACCTGGGTCTCAGCAATTCCTCCTTGAAGATTCACATGGCAGCTATCTCAGCCTACCATGTTCCCTTCGCAGAAAAAGCTTTCGCTCAACTGGAGGTCTCTAAGACCTTTCTCAGAGGGGTCCTCCATCTGAGGCCCCCCATCCGTACTCCTGCTCCCCCTTGGGACTTGAATTTTGTTCTTGAGAAACTTACTCTTCCTCCTGAACCTGCAGCTTCTGCAGATCTGAAGTTTCTTTCGTGGAAGACGCTCTTCTTGGTGGCCATCTCTTCGGCTCGAAGAATTTCCGAGCTCCAGGCTCTTATGTGTAAAATCCCCTATTTGATTTTTCACAAAGAACGAGTTGCTCTTCGCACGAATCCTAAGTTTCTGCCCAAAGTAGTGGCAGAGTCTACCTTAAATCAGTCCATAGAGTTACCTGCCTTTTTTACGCAGTACTCTAACCAAGTTGAATATTTACTCCATACCATGGATGTTCACTGGATCCTGAGATACTACACCGACAGGACGAAGGATCTCAGAAAGACTGATCAGTTGTTCGTCTCTTTTGCTCACAAAAGGGAAGGCAATGCTGTTTCCAAGCAATGCCTGTCGAAGTGGTTGGCTCATTGCATCACTTTCTGTTATGACAAGTACAACAAGACCCTTCCAGGTCAAGTTAGAGTCACTCCACTAAGAGGCGTAGCCCTCTGCGAGCTTGTTTCAAAAATGTGTCTCGGCAGACATATGCGCTTCTATCCACCTGGACTTCCGTCCATACCTTTCTGAAACATTATAGTTTGGATATTGCCTCTGCCCGTGAGACGGAAGCTTCGGATTAGCGTTTTGCAAGGCCTCCTGTCTTGAGGCTTGCACGGCTGAGGCTACTTTTAGAGTAGTTCCCTCCTCCCAGTGCCTTTCTTTTGTTCCAGACTGCTTGGGATTCAGTCCTATATGTAATTACCTACTGCAAGAGCCCTCTCGAAGTAAGATAGTACAGTTACGTAAAAACTTACCATAACAGTAGATCTTCGAGAGAGGCTCTAGCAGTAGGTAATACCTTCCTGCCCTCCATCCCCCTAGGCTTTTTCAGCTCCTTCTCCACAAATGGAAACATCCGCTTCTGTCTCGTCCAGGCCTTCCTGGCCTGTGGCGGGAAAGAACTGGAAGGCGGGCGTCCGGGACCTCCCCTTTATACCGACGTCGTATGACGCTGGTCACCTGATGGGGCGGTCCCTCGCCGGGGACTGCTAGCTAGAAATTTTTCCGTGGGGTCCTGCCGCCTGCCAGCGTCAGTCCTATATGTAATTACCTACTGCAAGAGCCTCTCTCGAAGATCTACTGTTACGGTAAGTTCTTACGTAACTGTACTTTCCATTCCTTTTACCAGCTCCTGTACAGATCCTCACCAAAGATGCCTCAGGCTCCAGCTGGGGTGCTCATCTTGGCTCTTACCAGAGGCAGGGGCCATGGGCCAAGGTAGAGTCCAAGTTACATATAAATGCCCTGGAGATGAGAACTGTCCTGTACAACCTCCAGGCATTTCAGAAGCATCTGTGCCCTGGTCCTCTGTTAATCCAGATGGACAGTGCCAGTGTGATGCATTACATCAACAAATAAGGGGGCAATCATTGCCATCCTCAGTGCAGGGAAGCAATGAGAGTATTGTACTAGGCTCTGTCCTGCGGCCTACAGTTGTCAGCCGTGCACCTCCCAGGCCTCCAAAAAATCTCGGCAGACAGGCTAAGCAGGTCACAGTCTAGGATTCATGAATGGGAACTGCTGACCTCCGTGGTAAATGACCTCTTCCCAAGATGGGGTCGTCCAGAGGTGGACCTTTTTGTGCATCCCCACATAATGCAGAACTGCTGCATTTCTGCTCGCTTGCTCCAGGGTCTGGAGTTTTCTGGTAAGAGACATTGTCCCTCTCTTAGAATGGGAAATTCCTATCTATGCACATTTCTCCCAATTCTTCTAATACAGAGGTTGCTGCTGAAGCTATGGATAGACAGTGCTACTCTCCCCTTCATTGCTCCAGTTTGACTTTGTCAGATGTGGTTTCCACATCTAAAACAGATGGCAGTGGAGCCTCCTGTCCTTCTACTTCTGTGTTGCAGTTTGCTGTCGCAGGACAAAGGCCATGGTCCATCCGGACCTTAAGTCCCTACATCTGCATGCATGGTTCCTGAAAACATAGCCATTGCACAGTTTGGGGTATCCCCTAAGGTTGCTGATGTTCTGATTGCGACTAGAAAGCCTTCTACCAGACATATGTATTCGATGAAATGGAAGCAGTTCATTTTATGGACTGCTTCCAGGAATTTGGACCCATTTATATATCCTGTAAATGCTGTCTTGGCATATTTGTTGTCTTTGTTAGACTCCTGCCTACAGTATTCCTTATTTAAGGTGCATTTAGCTGCTTAATCAGTTTCCCAAGCCCCACTGATGGTCACATTGTTGCCCAATTAGAGGTGTTCCATACGTTTTTGAGAGGTATTCTTCACATGAAACCTCTGTTTTGCAATTCAGTCCCGCCTTGGGGTTTGAATTTGAGAAAGTGACGTTGGCTTCTTTTGATGTTTTTTATTTTTTATCCCATTTTTATTTTCTCTTTTTGTGGAGCTGGCAAGCAGCCTTCAGTCACCCCCCCACCCCAGGTGGGACGCATCCATCCGAGGCTGACGTCCCCATCACCAGGAATGCCACCAGGAACCATCATGGAGCTTGTCAGCTCTGTTTTTCTCCGCTCCCTGTTGCGACTGCACATTCTCGTGTGGAGGCACACATACGCTGCGGTCCTGCAATATCCTCTCTTCATGCGCTCTTCATCCTCGCTGCCTGCAGACTTCCACCTGGGGGCAACCGTGCAGCAGGGCAAAGGTCCTCCCGGGAGGGGAGGAACTGCCCTTTGCGGCTGCTGGATCCAGCTTCCACCACCCCGCCGACCAGGCTCTTTCCTGAACTCCGGGGTCCTTGGTGCAAGGTATGGCATTCAGTGCCTCAACCCTCAGCACCACCGGGCCAGCCCATGTTGGCTCCTTTTGAGCCAGTCGTAAGTTCTGGCTTATGTTTCCTGTTATGGAAAACATTATTTTTAGTTGCAGTCATTTCTGCTCGTAGGATTTCAGAGCTTTGGGCTCTCTGTATGTCAGCCTCCTTATTTGATTTTCCGCAGAGTCTCTTTGCATACAAATCCTAAGTTTCTTCAAAAAGTTTTATCTGATTTTACACTGAATCTTAACGATACACCTTCCTGTTCATTACCCTTAGCATGGCACTGGTGAGACACTGCTCCATACTTTAGATGTTCATAGAATACTCAGATACTGTGTCAGTCACACCAGTGACTGCAGAAAGTCCTCTCAGCTTTTTGTTTCATTTGCCCCGGGAAAACGGACACTCCTGTGTGTAAACCATGCCTGTCCAAATGGTTGGCCCATTATATTAATTTCTGTTATAGGAAGTACAATAAGGAACTTCCTGATAGCGGTTCATGGTCAGTCCACAAGGGGAATGGCCATTTCTGTTGCTTGTTTCAGAGGTGTTTCTGCTGCAGACATTTGTACAACAGCCTCATGGAGCACTGTCCGTACCTTTATAGAATATTGCAGTCTGAACATAGTCTCTCGTAAATATGCCAGATTTGCACTTGCTGTGCTGCAAACCCTGCTGTCCCGAGTATATCTCAGATTGTGTCATTCTCCCAATTTTGTTTGGGACTGCTAGAGTATCTTTCCACAGGTGTGGCCTAATGATGGAGATATCTTTGGAGAAGTTAGAACAGTTATGTATTTACTGTAACAGTAAATCTTCAAGAGACTCTCCTCCGTTAGGCCATGCCACCCGTCCCTCTGTCTCCCTTCTGCTTCAGCATGGGTTATATCAGATGCTGTGCCTGATGCTGCTCTATTCATCATATATCCAGCCCTGTACCTCTCCTTGTATGCCTGGTGCTTGTCTTATTTCCTGGTTCCCCACGGTTGAAGGTCCTCCGAGTCTAATCTCTGGTGGGAAACTGAGGGGTGATGGGGCCACCCTTGTTTATAGAGATGCAGACATGGGACGTCATCGTAGGCAGCCGTCGGCTGACAGAAGTTTCCATGTGGTCCTAGCACTGACAGCTATTGTTCCAAAGGTGTGGCCTAATGGGGGAGATCTCTCGAAGAGCTACTGTTATGTTAAGTACGTAACTGATCTTTCCCAAGCTGGAACCTGAGATATTTTCTGTGTGATGGCCTGACTGGGATATGAAAATAAGTGTCTTTCAGATCGGTTATCCCAGCCAGTAACTTGACTGCAAAGCTGGTTATCACTGTCTTCAGTGTGACTATCTTGGAAGTTTTCTTTGTATGCTTGTTCAGATACCTTCTGCTTGAAGGATTCAGAGCTTCAGGCTGTAATGTGTGAGCCTCCTTATTTGATTTTCCACAAAGACAGTCTCTCTTCGTGTACAAATCCTAAGTTTTTTCTGAAAGTGGTAGCTGAATTTGCACTGAATCTAATGTTATAAAATAGCATAGACCAACGGAGCTATCTGGTTGGTTATTTATAGTGCAGTATGGGACAATGTTGCACTACAAATAACTAGTCCATGTAAAACAGGCTCAGTACAGAATCCGATGCTTAGTGATTCATTTTTTCACATTCTAATTAGAATGTCACAGTTAGTTGTGTTTTTAGCCCGCTAATGTTATTAACAATGTGGGCACAATCGAGTAAGTGAGTGAAACATTAATACAGCCATACCCACAACTTTCACTTACTTTTATGTACTTGTTTTGGTGTTCTGTTGTACAGTAATAGAGGGAGGGAGGGAGCAAGGGAAGGAGGAGCAAGCGAGCTGATGGCAGCTGGTTAAAAATAAAAAGCGAGGGACGGAGGAGCAAGCAAGCCATTGGTGGCTGCTAAACAAGATCAGAACAGAAAAACAAATTCCGTCTGTACAGCCGTCCCTTACCTCGTACACTTGTTCTCCTCCTGTTACAGGTCCTGCCAGTTCTTAGTCGCACAGAAACCAATCTGCTGAGATGAGCTGTATATAATAAGCTGAATGAAGTAAGAGACAGCTGTCAGCTTGCTTTAACAGCGTGAGCGGGCCAGCAGCAGCTGGTAAAAAAAAAAAAACGAGGGATGGAGCAGCGAGCAAGCTGTTGCTGGCTGCTAAACAAGAACATGAACAGAAAAAAAATGTGCCATCTGTACAGCCGTCTATTACCTCGCATACACTTGTTCTCCTGTGACAGGTCCTGCCAGTTTTCATTCAAACACAGAACCCGATGTACCGAGGTGAGCCGAATGAAGTAAGAGGCAACTGACAGCTCTCTTTAACAGTGCAATCTTAAACTTCATCACTATGGTGCAGCGCTCGATCGAAAACTGACAGACACTCTCTTGCAGCTCCCTCTCTCTCTGCAGCCTGTTGTCTGTCTGTCTCTCTCTCACGCATGCATTTTCTGTCAGTTCAGCAACCACGTTCTGTCATACTGCTTTCTCACAGCACTTGCTCACATTTGGTTGCCCGCATTATTAAAAACCACCCCTTGGGGAGATTTCTGTCACAACTATTATATTTTATGTTTATTTTAATTTAAACAACAGTGCAAACCAGGCAGTATAGCGCAGTGGTCTAAGGCTCTGAGTTGCAAATTTGGTGACATCCAGCAGACCAGCCCTGGGTTTGAATCCCACAGCTTCCACTTGCATACTGTGTGACCCTGAGCAAGTCACTTAACCTCCTTGTGCTCCCAGTTCGCTCCTGTAAAAAAGCTTTCAGCTTAGTGTGCTATACCTGGTTAAACAACTAAATAAAAAAAAAAGTCCAGTCCTATTTAACATTATGGTCTACACTATGGCGGTAACAGGCAAAACATGGATGTGCAAGTATGCAGACGACTGCAAGATAGGGGGGCTTGTTAGGACTGCATCCGATGGAATGCAGTTACAAAGCCAGCTTGACCAACTAGCACACTGGGCAACAACTAACAAAATGAACTTTAATGTAGATAAGTACAAAGTTATGCATCTGGGAAAAACAGCCGACAATTAGATTATAAATTAAATTACATTAACTTACAAACTACTGTTGAAGAGAAAGATCTGGGTGTAATAATTTCTGACAGCATGTCCTTTGACAAAAACTGCTCTGCTGTGGTCAAGAAATGTCACAAAATAATAGGATCAGTACTTGGTAACACAAAAAGCAGAGACCCCAAGGTAATGGTGCCACTTTATACCAGTCTGGTACGCCCCCACTTGGAATATTGCTCCCAGTTTAGTGCACCACATACTATAAGAGGGAAAAAACTAATTGAAGGTGTGCAAAGAAAAATAAAAAAAAAATTAAACCACTTAAACACTATAGCTACTCCTGTAAACTAACTGAACTAAAATTATTCTCTATGCAATACAGGCAAATTAGAGGAGACCTACGCCTGACATATAAAGCATGGAAGGATGAGCTTATAAGGGAGACAGTAGGACTGTCTGGGTATGAAGGTCTAAAATCAACAAGAAGCAGTGACTTAAAACTTTTAGGAGACCGAAATATTACAACTAAAAGGAGTACATTATTTACCCAACAGGTGATCACAATGTGGAATAAACTCCCTCAGTTTGTTTTTAGTAGTACTAACTTAACTTAACAATTTTTAAACATAGATTAGACTTATACATGGGAAACAAAAAATATGATTTCCACCCATGAGACACATGAGTGGCAAGTACAATAAAAGGCCTCATAGCCTACTGTATTCGTATACTACCTATGAACCTAAACCAGGGAGGTGGGGGGCCCAGGAGAACTTCAATACTATATATATGAGGGCTCCATTGGGTCAAAAGGCAGAGCTGTAAATTAAAGGTGGCGGGACTACTTTAGGTTAAAAATCACACATAAATTACAACTTTTTTCATGTACAAATACTTATTTTAATAATGAAACCTATATTTAAAAAATAGAAGGCCATTTTATAAGTGCAGTAAGACACTCTGGGTCATGCATTACACTGTGATAACCGCACTGCCCTTATGGTCTCATGCCTGACAACGTCACTGGGAGTGCAGTTATCACAGTGTAATACACTCCCCGTCGTATCTTACTGCTTACATGCACCTTCCTGTTTATTACCCTGGGCATGCCACAAGGCGAGGCATTGCTCCATTCTTTAGATGTACATAGAATATATAGCACATAAGGCAATGCGGCCAGATGGTATCCACCCCAGAGTACTAAAGGAACTCAGGGAAGTGCTGATGGAACCACTGGCTGCCATTTTCAGTGCATCACTAGAAATGGGGGAGGTGCCTGAAGACTGGAGGAGGGCAGATGTGGTCCCTCTCCCCAAGAGTGGAAGCAGAGAGGAGGCAGGCAGTTACAGGCCTGTAAGCCTAACCTCAGTAGTGGGGAAACTAATGGAGTCCTTACTTAGGAGAGGATTGTGAAGTTTCTGGACGATAGTGGGGCACATGATCTAAGGCGGCATGGATTCTCAGCAGGAATGTCCTGTCAGACGAATCTTGTAGATTTCTTTGGCTGAGTAACCAGGGTGGTAGATCAGGGAGGGGCTGTGGATGTAGCCTACCTGGATTTCAGCAAGGCCTTCGACACTGTCCCACACGAGAGATTGCTAAATAAATTGGGGAGCCTGGTAAAGTGGGTTGGGAACTGGCTAAGGGACAGGACTCAGAGGGTGGTGGTAAATGGCATGAAATCTGAGGAGAAGGAGGTGACCAGCAGGATGCCACAGGGATCGGTGCTGGGGCCAGTCCTATTCAGTGTCTTCATTAGCGACATTGCAGTGTCTGGAAGGAAAGAAAGGTGTGCCTTTTCGCAGATGACACACCGGAGGGGTGGAGAAAATGAGAAAGGACCTAAGCCTATTAGAGGATTGGTTGGGTGTCTGCATCTGGGTCACAGGAATCCAAGGGAGGAGTACAGGATGGGTGGGGAAATTCTGGCCACCACAAGTCAGGAGAGAGACCTGGGGGTTATCATATCTGAAGACCTGAAGGTGAGCAAACAAAATATTGAGATGCATAAGGAGGGGCATTACAAGCAGGAGAAAAGAGGTGGTGATGCCACTGTACAGATGACTGGTGAAGCTTCAACTGGAATACTGTGTCCAGTTCTGGAGGCCACATTTCCAGAAGGACATTGACAAAATAAAGGCAGTCCAGAGAAGGGCAACGAAGATGGTACATGAGTTCCAAGTACATGGACTGCACCAGAAGCCCTACGAGGAAAGACTTGAGGACCTTAATATCTATTCACTGGAGGAAAGAAGGGAAGGGAAAGATATGATAAGAGACTTTCAAGTACCTTAGGGGAATAAATAGGGTACAGATGGAAAGCATATTTCAGAGAAAACTCTGCATAAGAACAATGGGGCATGATATGAGGCTGAAGGGTGGAAGGCTCAGGGGTATTGTTAGGATGTACTTTTTCACTGAAAGGGTGGTGGAGCCATGGAACAGCCTTCCAGCAAAAATGGTAGCTGCAAAAACAATACAGGGGTTCAGGAGTGCATGGGATAAACATAAGGGTACCCTGGAGATGTGCAGAGCAGGAGAGTCACAGATCAAATAGGTTCTGGGGCTGCAGCAGTGAATAGGGAAATTGGAAGACTAGGTGGGCCATATTGTCCTTATCTGCCGACAGATTCTGTGTTTCTATGAATACTCAGATACTGTTTCGGTCGCCCCATGACTGCAGAAAGTCCTCTCCGCTTTTGTTTCATTGGCCCTTGGGAAAGCTGGGGTGCCTGTGACTAAACAGTGACTGTCCAACTGGCTGGCACACATTGTAGTATGTTATAGGAAGTACCACAAGGAACTTCTGGTGCTTTTTGTGGTCAGTCCACAAAAGGAATGGCCACTACTGTTGATTGTAACAGAAATGTTTCTGCTGCAGCCACATGGAGCACTGTCCACACCTTCACTAAACATTACAGTCTCCGAGGATAGTCTTTCATGTTCTTGGTCACTCCACAAGGGGATTGGCACTTCTGCTGCTTGTTTCAGAAATGTTTCTGATGCTGTAGTCTCTCATAGATGGGCTGGATTCAGGCTTGCTGTACTGCAAGGCCTGCTATCCTGAATATACATCAGACTGCACCATCCTCCCAGTTTTGTTTGGGACTGCTAGAGTATCTTTCCAAAGGTGTGGCCTAATGATGGAGATATCCTTGGAGAAGATAGAACAGTTATGTATTTACTGTAACAGTAAATCTTCAAGAGACTCTCCTCCATTAGGTCATGCCACCCGTCCCTCTGTCCCCCTTCTCCTTCAGCATGGGTTATATCAGATGCTGTGCCTGATGCTGCTCTATTCATCATATATCCAGTCATGTACCTCTCCTTGTATGCCTGGTGCTGGTCTTATTTCCTGGTTCCCCACGGTTGAAGGTCCTCCGAGTCTAATCTCTGGTGGGAAACTGAGGAGTGATGGGGCCACTAACATTTATGTAGACATAGATTTGGGACGTCATCACGGGCAGCCCCTGGCTGCAAAAGTTTCCATGTGATCCTAGAGCTGACGGCTATAGTTCCAAAGGTGTAGCCTAATGGAGGCAATCTCTTGAAGAGCTGCTGTTACATTAAGTACATAACTGTTCTTTCCCCCGCTTGAACCTGAAGTATTTTCTGTGCGATGGCCTGACTGGGATATGATCCAGATCCAGTGATCCCAGCCAGTGACCATACTTTTTTTTTTTCCTTCTGCTTTTATGGTTCATACTATGGACTGTTAGGTGCTGGAAGGCATATGCCCATTGTTGCTCCTATAGAACTTATCTGAAGTAACTTATTGTCCCTCTTTTTAAAATATAAGCAATCTGTTTTTGAATTCAATCTTAGATTTACTTATTACTACCTCAACTGGCAGACCATTCCCTGCATTAACCAACCTTGATGTAAAAAAAAGTACTTCCTAGCGTTACCTCTAAACTTAATTCCATTAATTTGTAATGGGTGTCCTCTGGTCTCCATTATTCCCCCTTTAAATGTGATGATATTCAGTTTATTTAACAGTGCAGGGTCTTGCATGATATCATACATGAATAGCATATCACCACTTACACGCCTAGTAGTCAGTGACATCAGGTTTAAGATATTTAGACCCTCCTCATAAGTTTTTCCCTCTATTCCATTAATGGACTTAGTAAATCTACGCTAGACTCTTTCCATGTTGTTCATTTCGCTTTTTTGTTGAAAGGATTCCATAATAGGGAAGCAGATTCAAGATGGGGGCAAACATATGCCCTGAAGAGAGGCATAATTACCTCTTTATCACTTGAGGAGATGTTTGTTTTAAATGCCCAGCTAATTTTATTTGCTTTTCTTATAGCTTCTGTTATCTGTTTGGACAAACTAAAGTTTTCAGTTATCTGAATGCCAAAATCTCTTTCACTACTTGATTCTTGTGGACGGAGCCCATTTATATAATATTTATTTAAAGTTTTTTTTTTCTTACCTAAGTGCATAACTTTGCATTTGGTTTGATTTAACTTCATTCCTCATTTTTCTGTCCAAGCAACTATTGTATCTCGATCTTGTTGGACAACTGCCCTTTCTCCTACAGTGTTGAGGGACTGCCTATTTTGGTATCATCCGCATACGTTAATACCCAGCTGTTAAGTCTGAAATAAAGATCTGGACCCCTGTGGGACCCCGCTCCATAACTGTACCCTCCTCTAATAAGTCTCCATTCACCACCACTCTCTGGTGTCTATCCGTAAGCCATTCTTGTATCCAGAAGACATAGTTAACATCAGTATCCATGTTTTGAAGTTTAGTGACATTGACCCAATGTGGCGTAAGGTCGAACGCCTTGATGAAATCCAAGTATATTGCATCACATGCCTTTTTTTTTTTTTGTCAAGAGACTTACTAACCTTCTCATAAAAACAGAGAAGATTTGTGGTGCAACTTCTGCCCCTTTTGAATTGGTGTTGGTCTTGATCGCAGTTGTTGAGAACTGGGAATAGCTTATCTTTGATGATTGATGCAAGTATTTTACATCATACAGGTTAAAATTATAGGTCTGTAATTTTATAAATGTGATTTGTTCCCTTTTTAAAAAAAATTGTCACCACGTGCAGATTTCCTTTCAGCTGGTATAGTACATGTTTTTAGTGACTGCTCAAATAGAATTTTGAGGGATAATGTAAGGTGAGTAGCCATTATTTGTAACAGTCTATTTTAAATTTTATCTGGGCCTGGGAAATAATTTTTTCGAGTTAATTAATTTTTGTCATTTCGTCTTCAGTCACAATTATTTCATTATTATATGTTGTCAGATGTTTTTTTGTAATTGAGTCCTTATTGTATAATTCACAGAAATATGTATTAAAAACCTCTGCTAGTTTTTTATTTTCTGTGATTGTTTCATTGGAATGTTTAATTGGACCTGCAGTATTTGTGATTGTGGCTTCTTTAGTGAGTTTATGTAAGAGTGAAATTCTTACATGTTGTCTTTAGTCGCCTTTTTTACTTGGTTAATTTCCATAACTTTCTTTGCTTTCCAAATTTCTTTTTTTACAGTTACGCTGTGCTTTTTGAAATGCCTCCTATGAAGATTGTGTCCCTAATGATTTTTGTAGTTTATATAATCTACTCTTTCTTTTACGTGCTTTCTTTACCTCTTTAACCATTTAGGTTTTCTATGTTTATTTTCTTAATTTTAGGTATAGTTGCATTTGCTATATTTAGAATTGTTTCTTTGATTGTCTGACATATCTCTCTTGTTGTTTTATTTTGGTGCATTTGTTCCCAATTAACATTGTCTAGTTTATTTTTTATTTGTTCAATGTCAGCTTTATTATATATTTACATTTCTGTGCAACATTTGAGGGGTACAAATATGGTTATCACTGTTCTTAGTGTAACCATCTTGAATTTCTCTTTCTTTGTACGCTTTATCAGATACCTAAGATCCAGAATGTGTCACCACTTCCCAATTTTCTCTTGGGTCAGGAAGTAACTTGAAAATAAGACTCTTGCCCCACTGAGAGGCAGAGACCTTTTCTACAGCTTTTGCTAGCAGCAATTCTTTTACTTCTCGCTCCAGCAGAATTATTTCTGTGGGAGAGTGAGCTGTAAAGCTTTTGGGTTTCTACAGTTTGGGGACTTGTTTGAACTGCAGAGACAATCTCTGGTCCACTACCTCCAGAACCCACTTGTCTGTGGTAATACTTACCTATTCTTGGAGGTAGTGAGCCAGTCTTCCCCCAGTCCTTGGTCTTTCACATGCACTTATCTCCTGGTTTCAGAACTGCCTTGCTGGCAGAACGCAACCTGTGAAAATTAGGGGTACCATCTCCACCTCCCGTCCTGTGCTCTCCCGTGTACTACGAGGTTCCATTCGTGGCCCCCTTCTTTTTAGTCTCTTCCTCAGTTCCCTCCCCCAGGCATGCCCCAGTCAACAGCTCCTCTTCACGGATGATGCCATTATATTCACGAGCCAGCCAGACCCCTCCCTCCCTCCTTACTAGAGAGTTGTAGCACAGCTTTGCCCTGGTCGAGTCCTGGCTTACAGAACACAAGTTAATCCTGCACTATAAAAAGACCAAGGTGATGTTATTTGCAGATTCTCACAAGCATAAGTTAGCTCAACTCACCATCCTAAGCAACTGTCATGATCCTCTGGAGCAAGTACTCAACTTCAGGTACCTAGGCATTACACTTGTCAGCATCTTACACTTTAATGACCATATAAACATCATTTCTAAAGCTGTTAATACTAGAATAGGGCTCCTCTACTGCCACCGTCACAGCCTTACCCCTGATGCACTCCGTCTTGCTGTCAACAGCTCCATCCTTTCTCTTGTAGACTACAGACTAGTCATTTATGGAACAGCTACTGTCCCTTCACTTAAACGTGTTAAGGTTGCCCTCAATAAGGCCTGCCGATTCGTTTCTGGGGCTCACAGGTACACCCACACCTGCGATCTGTATACCCAAACCTACTGGCTGAATCTTAGTGGCAGGATCATGTACCAGACCTGCCTACTAGGTAAGATCATCTGTCTGGGTCTAATCCCTCCAACAACACAACACCTCCTTACCCCAGTAATCAATCCTCGAAGGACAAGAAGCGCAACTAGAACTACCTATCCAGCCCCATTTTGTCAGACTAATCAAGCACAGCGGGCCTTTCTCTACAGAGCTCCCACCTGGCTATCTGATCTCCCTCGTGATGTACAAATTGCCTCCAAGTTAGGGCAGTTTAAATGCAACCTCAGACAGTACCTTCTTTCTCTCAACTGCTGCGACTGCCCAACTTAAGCTACTTCACCCTCATGTATCCCCTTATTTCCTGGCTAAACAGCTGCCTTTCTTTCCCCCCCTCCCCCCATAGGTACCTCTCTCTCTTGACATGTTTCCTCTCTACTTCACTTCACTTCACTCTGTAGCTCCTGGACCCTGATTTCCACATATTCCCCCTCCTCCCTTTCCCTTTTTCATTGCTCCTTTTTATTCGTCTTGGCTGACCCATGTTAACCTATTGACTTCGACAGTTATCTTGACCGCCTATTATCACATACTGATACATTACTGTATTTTATCTTAGCTTTTACCCTGGTATCAAGTTTTAGTTCTTATTTGCCAACTTTGACAAAGTCTGATATAATGACGGATGATTGTTTGTTTTTTTTGTTATATACATGAATGTTTTTGTTACGTTGTTGTATTTTGCTAATTGTTATGATTTCTTTTGGACGTGGAACCTTTGTAAATGAGTCTCTGACACAAAAGTACTTCAAATTCCAAGGCTGGAATAAATAAATAAAATAACATTGTCAGTGATTGGGCAACCTGGACAGAATTTTCAGGGGTTTTGCTTTGGCTGGGGCTTGGGTACCGATGCTATAGCAGCAATACACTTTGTGCCCTCTCTGCCCCTGCAGTAGCCTCTTTGTGTCTCATACTCATAAGGGGCATATAGGGTCTAGGCTCTTGAAAAGTAACGCTTGCCTCTACCTCCCCTTCTCTTAGGCCTGTAGGAGATAGAGGCCTTTTCCTTCTTGTTGTTACTGATTTTGTGGTTTTGTGTTTGTCTTTTTTTTATGTATGCCTTTGTTGTGTCATCAAAAAGTACATTTCAATCAGAGGAGAAACCCATGGCTTTGGTTTGGGTATCCTGGGAAAGGATGGTAGTAGTGCTGTGCGGAATTTTCAAACTTCTGCTGAAATTCAGCCAAAAACATAATGGCAGAATTCCACAGCATAAAATAGTTGCAGAATGATTTTCCGCGGAAAAATCACTGTTCTGTAGAATATTATTCTACGGATCTCAATATTTTCCGTGGAAATTGTTGTGAAATAATTTTCCACGGACAAAAAAACTGTTCCGTGGAATATTATTCCGCGGATCACAGTAGGCGAATTCCGAAGGCGAACAAGCGAAATTCCAGCAGAAATTCTGCTGGCGGAATGGTCATTCCGCACTAATTCCACTGGTGGAATTCCACATTCCACACAGTACTAGATGGTAGTCTTTAACCAGGAAGATCTTCTTCAGGACACTGCATGAGCTAAAACTCCAGCTACATAATCATTAGTGTCCACAGCTGTGTGGAAATGGTACTTAGTGGCATCTAGGGGTGAGCTTGCTGTGGCAAGTAAGTCCTGTGCTATGCTGTATGTGCTGAATAAGCTAGCTGCCTACTGAGCAGGGAAGCTGAGGTATAAACCTTTCTGACCATAGCATCCAGTTTTTGGGTGTCCTTTCGGGGGTTGTGCAGAGAGGAAGACTTTTGTTGTTCCTTATCGAGGATATTTCTTGCATCAGGCCACACCTGTGGAACTTATAGCCGCAGGCGCTAGGACCACATGGACACTTTTCTAGCTAGCAGCCCCAAGGGGGGGGGGACCCACAATGACATCATACATAGGTGACATCCCCGCCTTATAACCGTGGCAGCCCTGCACTTCCTTAGTTCTTCTCCCACCGTCAACCTATGTGCATCAGTCTCCACAGTTTCAGTTGACTGCCACTTTTTACTTTACTTTTCACTTTTATTTAAAATCCTTTCAGAAAATAAAAATAAGCAACTCGGATCGGATCTTCGGTACTGTCGCTCTCCACCCCCCCCCATCCCCTTCCTGTTTCCTTGGTGGGTGGCAGCCCTTTTGCAGATGAGCCTGCGTTGGTGTCAGCTCCCCCACCCCCATCCTTTGCTTTTTCCTTCTACCAGCTTCTGAGTCCTGTGAACCTGCGTGTACTGCTGTCCTCTCCCAGCAGACGATGGATCACTTTTCAAAGGGAGCGGGAATCTCTGAAGAGCCCCAGTGCCATTGGTTCCTTCTCGGCTTTCCTGGGTCTTGCAGCCGAGGAGTGGCTTTGGATCCTATTCACCACCAGGAGGGTGTCCCCTTCCTTGTTTTTTCCCCGATCGCCACCTTCTGTGCACCGACCGCGACTGCGCAGTCATTGTCTCTGGCGATGCTATGGACTGCCATCCAACACCCTAGATCTCCACAGGGTACAGCTGTGGCAACTCTGTAGACTGCCATGCGTAGAACTCTGAGGTCCGTTTCTGCCCTCTTCCTCACCCAGCCAACAAGTGCTTAGAGGTGCCCTCTCATGGGGCCTTTCACATGCCCAAGATGGCCTCATGGCCCTAGGCAACCATCGAATCACTGTGGCCCTCCCTACCCCTCCCTCCATCACCGGGAAGGCGCCTAGAGGAGGTTGTGTGGCCATGACTGCAGGGGCTACTTCTGCATGGTTTCTTTGCCTGACCCTTACCTTCCAGCTGGCAGGAGAGCGGTAGTGGTGGGTTGTTTGCCCCTTCTCTACACAGGTGGTGGGAGATCTCAGCAGATGGTTAGGTCCTGAAGCTCACAGAGCAAGGTTCCATTCTAGAGCTTCTGGAGTGGTCTCCAGATCAGCCTCCATTTAATCCAGGCTACCTTTTATACCTCATTCCAGTGCTGTAGTGGTACATCTGCACATTGCTGCACAGGGGGGCCATAGAACCTGTCCCTGCAGATCAAAGGACCAGTGGACTCTATTCCCATTTCCTCCTGGCCCCCAACTCCACAGGGGCTTTGCGGCTCTTCTTGGATCTGAGATTCCTGAATTTCTACACCCAGTACAAGAAGTTCAGGCTGGTGACCCTTCACGTTGTGCTGCCACTGCTGTGTCAGGGAGGCTGGGTAGGCTCCCTCACCATGCCAGACACATACCAGCATATCAAGGTGTGTGTGCGCTTCACAGACTGTTCCTCAATTTCCAGATTCAGGTGGGGGCATTACCAGTTCCAAGCATTGCCCTTTGGCTTGTCTTCTGCACCTTAGAGCTTTCCAAAGGCTTGGGGGTGGTTTGTGTCTTCCCGTCCTGGATGACTGGTTGCTCAAGACACGGTCCAGGGAGTACCTCTTCCTCCTCCACATCCTAGGGCATGCCAGGCAGTTATTCCGGACCCTGAGCAATCTGTCCATGTTGGTCTTGTCTCCTTGTCTGCACCTACAGTACGCAGGGGCAGTACTGGGCATGGCTCAGGGTTTAGTGTTCCTCCCGCAGGACAGGGCGGCCTGCCTGATGGCGCAAGCCCAGATGCTTTATTACAGAGGCAGTGTCATGGCCAGATCCTTCTTGAGACTTCTGGGCCTGCTGGCTGTAGCCGTTGACATGGTACCTCTAACTAGGATGCACATACAGATTCTCCAGTGGACATTTAAGCTCCAGTGGGGCCAGTGCACCGACAACCTAGAACAACAGGTTCTAGTCCCATCTCCAGTCAAAAAAGAGCTGCTCTGTTGGATGGAACCCAGCAACCTGTTGAAAGGGGTTTCCTTCCCCTCAGCTGCTTCTCACCTTAGGTGCTGTGGGGCTGGGTAGGGCTCATCTGGGGCCCTACCAGACTCAAGGGAATGGGGCCCAAAGTGGAGGCTTCCCTCCACATGAACATCATGGAGATGAGGGCAGTTCCGTACACTGTAGAAGCCTTACAGGTCCAGCTGTCGCTGGGCCATCTGTTGCTGCAAATGGACAATATTAGTATAGTCCACTACAGCAACATGCAGGGAGGAACTCATTTATGTCTTCTCTGCCAGGAAGCGATGTGGGTCTGGTACTGGGCTCCAGAACATGGTCCAGAACTGTCAGCTGTCCATGTTTGTCGTCCAAAATGTCCTGGTGGACAGGCTGTGCCAATCACAGTCCAGGAGGCATGAGTGGGAGCTGCTGACCTTGGTCATAGAAGACCTGTTCGAGAGATGGAGTCATCTAGAGTTGGCCCTTTTTGCGTCCTCACTCAATGCAAACCTGTTGTGTTTCTGTTCGCTTGCTCCAGGGTCCATAGTTTTTGGGCGAGACATGTCCCTCTCTTGTACAGAGAGGTTCCTTTACGCCTTTCCTCCCTTTCCTCTAATACAGAGGGTGCTAATCAAGCCCCAGATGCAGGGGGCCCCTACAATCCTCATTGTCTTCCTCTGGCCTTGTCAGATCTGGTTCCCTTTATTGCAGCAGTTAGCAGTGGAATCACCAGTGCCTCTCCACTGTGTTCAGGCATGCTTTCCCAGCAACAGGGCACCCTGGTCCATCCGGACCCCAAGTCACTGCTTCTTCATGCCTGGCTTTGGAAGACATAACCAGGGCCAGGTTTGGGGTGTCCCCTAAAGTGACTAATGCCCTGGTGGCTGCCAGGAAGCCCTCTACCAGGGCTACTTATTCCAAGAACTGGAGGCGCTTTATGGGCAGCTGCCCATCAGCTGGATCTGTTCACCTGTCTGGTGAATCAGATTTTGGTGTGTTTACTGTCCCTTTCAGATTCTGGGCTGGAATACACCTCCCTTAAGGTGCACCTGTCTGCCTTTTCTGCTCTCCATGTGTCTGTTGATGGCCATACGGTGGCACAACTTGAAGAGTCCTGTACCTTTTAGGGGACATTCTTAATCTGAAGCCATCTGTCCACTATCACATCCTACCTTGGGACTTGCATTTTGTGTTGGAGTAGCTTGCTCTGGCTCTTTTTGAGCTGACCACAAGTTGAGAGCTGTGCTCCCTGTCATGGAACGTGTTATTTTTAGTTGCTGTTACGTCTGCTTGGAGGATCCCCGAGCTTCAGGTTCCTTATTTGTTTTCCGCAAAGATGGGGGTGTCTTTGCATACAAATCCCAAGTTTCTTCTTAAGGTGATGTCTGAGTTTACCTCCAATCAAACCTTCCACCTGGGGATGCATTGCTCCATACCTTGGCTGTACATATAATTCTGCATGACAATACACATTGTACAAAAGACGGCAGGAAATCCTCACAGCTGTTTTTTTTTTGGCCCTTGGTAAAAGGGTGTTTCAGCTCCTAAACAATGCCCGTCCAAATGGTTGGCTCAATGTGTTCCCTTTTGTTACAGTCAGTCTAGTAAGGAGCTTCCTGGGGTTGTTCGTGGCTGTTCCTCCTGGCCATGTTGGTTGCTTGTTTCGGCTGCTGAGATCTGTGCAGCTGCAGTTTGCCATCCTGTCCACACTTTTACCAAATATTACAGTCTGGCCATTGCCTCTAGAAGAAGGGCAGGCTTCAGCCGAGCTGTGCTTCAAGGTCTCCTTTCATAGGCTTATAGCCTTCAGCCATCCAGGTTGATTCTTTGTCTGAACAGCTTGAGACTCGTTCCATAGGTGTGGCCTGATGCAAGAGATGTACTTGATGAGGATAGTATGGTTACATAAGAACTTACTGTAACACTGGATCCTCAAGAGAATTTCTTGCATCATGCCATGCCATCCCTCCCCCAATAACCCGGTCCCCCTTCTCTCAGGGTTTTCAGTGTCTGGTTTCTCTTTCTCCAGGATGATTTTTCTGTTTCACAATCTTTCTGGCGGGAACCTTTGGCTCCCCTTGGTTCCCTGGTCAGAGATCCACCATCAGGAGTCTCCGACAGGAAAAGAACTGATGGAGCATGGGGCCACCCACAGTTACAGTGGCGACCCCCAGGATGAAACCCACTTTTAAAGCACTCTGCAGTATGCTGCAGCAGACCTACTGAATAAAGCAATGTAATTTCAGTGGCAATTAGTCCCTTTTGTCATGCAGGAAACTGTTGCATTCACTTCATCTTGGCAGTGTCACATTGTCCTGAATGACAGAAGGGTCTAATTGCAGTTGAAATCACATTGGTTCTGCAGAGTGCTGCAAAATGCTGTAGAATTGGGTTTCATCCTGGGGGATGCCACTGTATATGGTGGGGATGTCGCCTACATATGATGTCATTATAGGGCGCCCCCCACACCTTTTGGGGACTGCTAGCTAAAAAAAGTGTCCATGTGTTCCTAGTGCATGTGGCTAAAAGACCCATAGACGTGGCCTAATGCCAGAGATTCTTTCGAGGATCTACTGTTGTGCTAAGTTCTTACATAACTGTACTTTTCACAAGCACTAGCCTGGACTACACTTGGTGATCATGGTGGGCGTACACGTATTCCACCCTATCTGTCCACCTTATATTTTCTTTCAATTTTCCTATCAAGGGCTACAGCTGAAGTAGGTGAAAACATGACCAGCACAGAAAGAGCCGCACCAGGGTATGGGGTTCTCCGTGACATGGAAGCACTATATATAAACACAGTCATGCCACTCACCTACACACCACCAATAAAGAGACCAAAGGCATAAGCTTATGCTTATGTGAATCACTCCTTTAAGTGCATCAGAAAATAGTTACTGTGATGTTGGTGTGTCTCAGCTTTGACGTAAAATAGCTGTTGACCCAATCTGCAGTTACATGACATAATGGAAATGTGTCCTATAGAGTAACAGGAGTCACTCTTTTTAATGCTCTTTGGTGTCTGTTTAATCATTTACCCCAATTATGATTTGTTTAGTCGAATTATATTTATACTCACCTTACGTGATTCACATGTTATTTACTATATAAATTATATGTGTGTTTTTAGGCACTAGCACTTTAAATCATATCATGTGATCACTGGTGTGTGCTATTTAAGGGTTTGAACACTAGAGGGTAGTATCTTTGAAAAAGCCCACGACTGGGTGAAACGTAAGAAGATTTGTGCTGTGTCCATGCTGTTCACTAAGCTGCTGCTGCTGCTTCAGTAAAGGCAGTACTTTTTCCATGAGCGTATGCCTTTGGTCTCTTTATTGGTGGTGTGTAGGTGAGTGTCATGACTGTGTTTACATATAGGTGAAGACATGATTTTCGATATGGCCTTCATAAGTGATTTATATATGGGGATTAGCAGCCTCCTTGCAGGCGCTAGCCCCATTGTATCCATAAATTCAGCATCTTCTTCATCCTCCTCTGTTTCTTGATGGGAGGATGTTGAGAGTATCAAGCATTTGTCTGAAAAATGGGGCCAAAGAAGAATAGTCTTCATTATACATAGAACATAGACTTTGTCGGCAGAAAAGGACCAGTAGGCCTGTTTCCATAAAATGATGCCTTTGAGGAGAACCAAAGTCTTGTTCAGGTGCATCCTCTAATTCCATGGGGTCACCTTCCTGCTCCAGTATATACTACTTCTCCTTCTCCTCAGGCAGATAGGTTGGAGCCTGATCCTGGGGAGGGGGTGTGGCAGTCACATTATTAAAATTTCCCATAGTCTGGATAAACTAGAAAACTTTCCACTTCTTTGATATGTCCTTAGATGAGGGCATTTTTTTCTGTATCATCTTCCTGCTCCTTTTTATGGCTGTGGGCGGAACCTACAGCCATATCGCGTTAGCTTGAAAAGGGTTTTCCTTGAAACACATTTTTTAATAGTTTTCAGTTTGTCCTTCCATAACACTGCAAATCCCAATGGCAGTTAAAAAATACTCCCTTCTTTCTTTTTAGAATTATGGACACAGAACTCCAAGCTGCTTTTCTCTGAGAGCAAATGTGCACACCTTCCAAACAAAACTAAATATCTTTAAAACTATTCAGGGTGCACAAAAACAACCAGTGTGAAAGTTGTTCAGGGCAAAAAGACATTTCACATGAGGGTAGTCACTAATCTGAATTCTTTATATTTTGTAAAATATGGTCTTCCAAACAACCTCTTATTTCTTCTCTCTGGGTGAACACAGTAGGTGTCTTGCCAAACAAATGTAAATATCTCAGAAACTATACAAGTTACCAGTATACAACCAACATGAAAGTTATTCAGGAAAAAAATTACCTTTCAAATGAGAGTAGTCACTAATTTGAATTCATTAGATTTTTTTAAATATAACCATCTGAAAGGTGAAAATTGTGAAGAAAAATGAAAATTCAGGTATTCAGATGGCCACAGTTTAATAAGTATTAATCCATGACAAAGGAGGGCTCTACTAGGGAATTAAGAGGTCCATTGGGCGGGTGGGTGGAAAACAGAAAAAAAAAACACAGAGAACAGTGAGCGGAGCTTTGATCAGCTCCATCTCAACTGCGGTCTCCATGGGCTTGCTGGGGTCGGCTAATATTTTCTTTTTGAGAGCTCCCGACTGCGCCATCAGGAATTGTGGCTGCAAACATTAGTACATTCTAAAGCAGGCATTACTAGGGAGTTAATGCCCGCTTCACTTTGTACCATGTGTGCAGTTTGCACCAATGTGTTTGCTCTGTTTTCGTCTTTCATTTCTTTCCATGGTGAAAAAAATATATAACTGTTGCGGCTTTATGAATAGGCTCATTGGAAAGGAATTTTTGTCCTGAACAACTTTCATACTGATGGTTTATGTGTAACGCATATACTTTTAGAGATATTTACATCTGTTTGGCATAACTCTTATGAAAAATGAAAATTGAGGTAATCAGATGGCCATAGTTTAAAGAATATAATTAGTCCAGCTTAATGAATAGGCTCATTTTAAAGGTATTTTTGTCCTGAACAATTTTTTTTTTTTATCTGTAACTTGTAAACTTTTAGATCTATTTACATTTGTTTAGCATAACTCTTATTGCTTTTCTAAACAGCCTCAGTTTTGCAAATTACTACGCCACTTAAAGGAGAACTGCCTTGAATATGTAAGTCTGTGTTTTCTGAAGAATCTGTGTTTATAGTACTGGTCCACATTCTGTTTTTGTTCTATCTTTACTGACCTTGCAGTACATTCACTAGGTGTTTCTGCTTTACACTCTGATGGGCACTACCATTTTAAAACTGCATGATGCCCTGTATGTCCTTGTTAAAGAACTTACATTGTTTTCACAACGAGTTTGTGTTCTACTTTAGAACTACACCATACAGTTCTAAAATGGCACTTACCACCAGTGTATGAATGAGAAACACCCATTGAGTTATCTAAAAGGCCAGTATAGCCTGAACAATAACAGAATGGGGTGCAATACGTAAAAACCCTTCTTGTGGGAAAAATGACTTACAGGTTCAGTGTAGGTCTCCTTTAAGTGAAATTCTAAACCACACCACATTGTTCATCTCTTGTTATGCCTAATTTAAAGTGGACAGGAATTGATTACTTCTGTGCAGCTGTTTGAAATGTCTGTATTTTCATAAATTACATTTATACCTCTAAAGGATCCCTATTTAACTGTGCCTGACTAAAGGCTGAAGCTGTCAGTTGTGCTTTATATTGTTTTCTTTGTATGGACAACATTCTGTGCAGTTCCTTTCATGGAACCAAGAATTTGGAGTTTTGACTGTCACTTCATGGCTTCAGAACCGAGGACACTGTACTGATAAGTTCCTGCTAACATTTCTGAAACCGTGAAGCCACAGAAAAACTTGTTGCTGTATTGGGCCTTGTAACACAGCCACAGAAACAGATGATTTGATACAAAGAAGAAGGAAACCACTTTGCTTCTCAAACACAGTAGCAGAAAAGGTCACAGCCAAAAGGCTGGCCTTCAGGAAATATAAGGGAACGCAGCAGGATGAAGATAGGGAGGCATACTAAACTTCCCTAAGGGAAGCAGGGAAGGCAGTAAGGCAGGCAAAGGCCCAAACCGAGGAAACACTAGCACAAACAACAAAAGAAGGTGACAAGACTTTCTATAGATACATTAGTGAAAGGAGAAAGTCCAGAGGGGGTATTGCTAAGATCAAAGGGGATAAGGGGGCGTGTGAGGAGGAGGGCCATTTAAAAGCATCTATCCTAAATAGATACTTCTGCTCAGTATTTACTGAAGAGAAGGTAGGGCAGGGCCCTCAGCTCTGCACCATGGACACGGGGGGAGGGAGGAAGGTGTGCACTAGTCCCTTCACAAAAGAAAGGGTCCTACAAGAGCTCAATAAGCTCAGGGTGGACAAGGCAATGGGACCTGATAGCATACATCCCAGGGTACTAAAGGAGCTAAAGGTGGAACTAGCAGAGCCATTATCAGAACTGTTTAGTGAGTCTCTCAGCACAGGAGAGGTCCCAGAAGACTAGAGAAGGGCTCATGTGATCCCGTTCCACAAGAGCAGTAGCGGAGGAGGCAGGGAACTACAGACCAGTCAGTCTTACCTCAGTAGTGGGCAAGGTTATGGAGACACTCCTTAAGGAAAGGATCGTGCAACACCTGGAATCCATAGGAGTACAGGATCCAAGACAGCATGGGTTTACAAAAGGAAGGTCCTCTCAAACTAATCTCATAGATTTCTTTGACTGGGTAACCAGAGTGGTGGACCAAGGGAGAGCAGTTGATGTTGCCTACCTTGACTTCACAGGGTTTTAAATAATTGATTAGCAGTTTTTTTCTTGGGACTATACTAACTGTACAGAAAGTATTTATATAGATTTTCTAGAAGTGCTGTGTTTGTTAAACACAGTGAGGCAAGAGCTATGCATTTTCACAAAGATTTAGCACTTTTATGAGCAAAACGCTAATCAATTTTTAGAGTTAAATAAATTCCTGCTTCAGCAAAGCTTTCGATACTGTTCCACATAGAAGATTGATTAATAAGCTGGGTAGGCTTGGGGTGGGTCAGACGTTGGTCAACTGGGTGGCAAACTGGTTGACAGGCAGAAAACAGAGTGTGGTGGTAAATGGTATACAGTCAGAAGAGATGCAAGTCACAAATGGGGTACTTCAGGGATCAGTACTGCGGCCAGTCCTCTTCAGTATCTTCATCAGTGACATTGCAGATGGACTGGAGGGTAAGGTTTTTCTGTTTGCAGATGACACCAAGATCTGCAACAGAGTAGATGATCAGATGGGGTGGGCAGAATGAGAGAGATCTGGATAAACTAGCAAAATGGTCAGAAGAGTGGCAACTGAGATTTAATGCAAAGAAGTGCAAGATCATGTACATAGGGAAAAGAAACCCTGAAGCCACCTGTAGGCTGGGAGGGGAGTTGCTGGCAGTCACAAGGAAAGAAAGAGACTTGGGCATCATCATCGCTGATGACCTGAAATCATCCAAGCAGACCTCTAAATCAGTAGGTAAGGCTAGAGGGATGTTGGGGTGTATTAGTAGGGGTATCACAAGTTGAAAGAGGCAGGTAATAATCCCTCTGTACAAGACACTGGTTAGGCCCCATCTGGAGTACTGCGTGCAGTACTGGAGGCCACATCTTCACAAGGACATTAACCAAATTGAGGCAGGCCAGAGAAGGGCAACCAAAATAGTGCAGGGACTGCATCAGAAAACATATGAGGACAGATTAACTGAGCTCAATATGTATATCTTAGAGCAAAGGAGGGAGAGAGGTGATATGATTGAAACATTCAAACACCTTAAGGGCATTAACAAGGTGAAAGAGTCTAACATGTTTCAGTATAAGAAAAATAGCAGGACAAGAGGACAAGCATGAGAGTAGAGGGAGGCCAATTAAGGGGTAATGTGAGGAAGTTCTTTTTCACAGAAAGGGTGGTGGAATGCATGGAACAGCCTACCTCAGGAAGTGGTGGATATGAATACAGTGCAGGGCTTCAAACAGGCATGGGATAGGCATAAGGGAGCAATACAGATAAGTATGACTAGATAGGCCATTGACAGAGCAAAGGCGTATGGCACATTCATAAGGTAGAAAAAGAAATGGGCAGACTGGATGGGCCTTGCGGTCCTTATCTGCCGTCAACTTCTCTGTTTCTATGCCTTTTATTGGACCGACAGAGTTGTTTCAAAAGAACACAGGTGCTTTTGGATTACACAGAATCCTTTGTCAGAAAACACTGGCAGTTGTTTTAGAAGAACATACTTTCTCAAAACCCAGATCATAACAAAAAAAAAAAAAAAATCATGAAAAGTTGTTAAGGACCCCAGTGGTTAAAACTACATTCAGGAAAAACAACATACTCATATAAAGACAGCTAAAGTTCCATCAAAAGAAATCTATCCCAAGGTCAAATGAATCCAACTTGAAAGTTCACTCCCTGAGAAAAGCTAAACCAACTGAAGCTTCATTTTAAAACCCTGTGTGTGTGTCTGTGCTAGCATAAGTAAATGACAATGATTAACAACCACAAGCTGCTGACAACTTCAGAAGAACTTTAATAAAACATAATATTTAGATAAAGTTCAGTTTGTATTTCACGTTAGTTCCTTATTCCTACTTCCCATTACTTACTGCTGAGGTCAATTGCATGAAAACAGAATTTTTGCTTCTGAAGAGTTCATCTATTTCTGTTGCTGTCTCCCCACCTGAGGTCATAATGCACTGCTTGTGACATCACAGTTACTCTCATGGCAACAGATTGTGATGTCACAACAGAGCATTATGACGTGAAGTAGGGAGCAAGTTATAGAGGTAGATTAAAGTAACTGTAAGGGATAACAATCATGTATTCATGCACATTTCCTCAGTGATAAATGATGGGGAGGAGAAATCTAGAATATATATGGAATATAACCAGAATGTTATCTACATATTATGCTGTGCAAAATTTTCTTTCAGGTGTCAGTAGCTCTTTCAGCATTACATAGCAGATAATGTTAAAAGTCTTGTACATATGAAAATATCTATGTGTTAAGTAAAAATAGGTTAGAAGACAACCTGATACAGTGTACTGTTCAGATACATTTTTCTTAAACTCTGTGTACAGTAAGTCCATATTACTTATGAATAGTCAAACTTATACTGTCTTAAACATGCTATATTTGCAATTCTGTAATAAGTGACTAGTGTATGTGTATATTCCAAACCCAGACCTAACACAGGCCCCCTTGTAATTGAGATACTATTATCCTAATATGTCCATGTATCAACACGTGCCCATATGAACCTAATCTGCTGTTGTGTTAAATAACAGTTCTATAAATCTAAAAACAAAACAACTGACAGCTTCAGTATTTATTCAGGCACAATACATTGGGGATCCTTTAGAAACTGAATATAATGTCTGAAAATAGAGACATTTCAAACACCTGCACATAAGTAATCAACTCCTGTCCCCTTTAACTCATTCAGACCCATTGTGTGTTTAGAATGTTGGAGACAGAACTCCAACTTGCTTTTCATTGAGAATCTTCCTAAGGCACTGTGCAGAATTCTTAGCAAATGTGCACACATTCCAAACAAATCTAAATATCTTTAAAACTATTCCAGGTACATAAACACAACCAATCTGAAAGTTGCTTAGGACAAAAAGACCTTTCAAATGAGGGTAGTCACTAATATCAATTCCTTATATAGTATATGGTTAGGGTTTGTTGTGGATGGAAAACGATGGTTTTCCAAATCCTGTTGTAGGGCAGTTCAGAGGTCACAAAAGTTGTTGTACTATCGTTATATTGATAGTACAATAAGTTTTGCCTCTTGAGCTCCTACCTGATTGGCGGAAACAACTGATTTAAAAAATGTATTCTGAAATGGCGGATTCACTTAGCGAGCAGTCGGGCGAGCAGACAGTGTGGACAGTAACGTAAGATAGTTTGGACACAGACTTTCACAGTCAGCGCCATGTGTGAAAACTACCAGTCTGTCTTTTTTTCATTTTGTTCTAAATTACTGGGGGACTATAAATCATGGGTGACAGGAGCAGAGCAGGACTGCCACGGAACCGAATTCAAGAGCAGAGCGGGACTGAAGAGAGGAAAGGTAGCATTATCACAAGGTATGAAACCTTGAGAAAGTCTGATGTTTTGGAGAACCATATACTATATGAAACAGTGTATGGTTGTCCATACACAACAGGCTATGTTGCCATCTCGGGGATGTGCTGTCATCAAACTGACCTCTCGAGCTTCGCTCTTGAGGTCAGTATGACATCATCATATCCCCTCGATGGCAACATAGCCTTGTTGTGTATGGACAACCATACACTATTCTGTATATTTTGTAAAATATGGTCATCTTATTACCTGTATTTCCGTTTTTGTTTTTATAGAATTCACAAAAAAACTATGAAAAATTTAGATTAGTGACTGCCCTAATTTTGAAAGGCCTTTTTGTCCTGAACACAAAAATGTAAAATATTGCACTTGGGGCACAGAAGTCCGGGGGCAGAGTACAAAATGAGTGGAGTGGTACTGACAACATTAAGAAAGCACACATTAAAAAAAAAAAACTTTTACATACAGTTGATTACTGTTTAACAATATTATGCATTTATGGCTGCCACTGTACATCTGATGAAAACCCATAACCCCATTTCTCACTTGAAGCGAAAAGAGGTGGGGTGGAGGCCATAACTGACTTGTTTTTGTGTTAAAGGGGTAATTTTTTTTTACAGCAAAAACAAGGAAGGAGGAGTCATTTCTAAAATGTGCAGACAAGCATGGGGATCACTTTTTTCAGAGCATGCCACCACCGGCAGCTACCACTTCAAGAATGCTGCTTACCCCCACCCAGTACATTTGGGGGAAAACCAGAAGTAGCCTACCAGCACTGAGATCAATATGGTTAAGGCACATTTACCAGAATTACTACTTAGAAAAGAATGAGAAAGTGACTGTGATGACGAGCAAATCCCAGACCAGATCTCTAATTTAATAGTCTCCACCCGAGTCTGATTTTTATGGCTGTATAGGCCAAGCTCCACAGATGTAATGCCATCATCAGATTTGTATAAGAGCACTGTGGAAGCACATAACTAGATGGCTGTCTGATGTTCTGCCACAGTGCTCCAGCATAGTTTCCAGTGTTTCTGTTTATGCAGCCCTTCCCCTCTGCAGGCCGCATAAACATACCCACTTCTTGGCGCACTACTTTTCCTTTCTGCAATTGCGGAAGTGACGGCCCCTATGTGCAACATGGTGGCGCTGACTTAAAGTGTGTATGCACGAGTATCGTGCATACATATGTAAACCCCACACCATCTTTGGCTAGCTGGCACCCCTCTTAAAAGAACTACTGCCAGCTACATGGCATACACTTTTCTTTTGGCAGAACTACACTCATGGGTACCACCCCAGCTTTGGAGTGTATACCAGGCTCATTATCTAGAGGATAGGTGGTGGGGGTACATACTAAAATGAACCTTTTTATTTACAACCAGGTCCATGGGAGAGGATGCTAGGCATATGCTAGACCTAACTGCTGAGAGGCCCCAATAACGTTAACACTAGAAGCAACAAGCGGAATGTCCAAAGCAGTAACTGGGATTTTGCAGAATGGCTTTATTTACAGATGCTACTTTAAACGAGGGTGGTCCCCAAAGGTTTGTCACTGCAATACAGGCACACACTCTTTTGCTGGATGCTTTGCTAGGCAGTACTGTTTTCCACAAAAACATCTCTGTCTCTCTTCCAAAGTGTGTATCTGTGTGATGTGCGACACACTTTAAACATTTTCCACACATTTGCATTTCCAAAGTGTATGTCTGTGGGATGCGCAACATGATTTAAAATCCTCCTGGTCCATGATCTTTGCCCTGGGAACAGTGGTGCCCATCCATGAACCACTTAGCCCTGCCTGAAACTCCAGATTACGTTCCTCCCACCCTTTGCCCCAAACAGCTTCTGCCATTTCTTCAAGGTTACACCAGATGAGTCTCCAATCCTCAGTGAACTGCTAAAGACTCCCAAGTTTAACTTTAAATTCAGCACAATTGTGGTGAAAGGAGTCCTGACCAGTGTGATCTAACCTTATCTAGGGCACACACCTCAGAGAACAGTCTCAAATTCTGTACTCACAGATTTATTTATTTATTAAAATTTGGATAACACCAGTGACCAAATATTCGTTAATTGGTTCCATGTCAGATAACAAGTACAGTGTGATACATAGACATGCAGATACAGAGTTGTTTGGGTGGTAAATATACAGATATGTTACGGTGCAACAGTACAGATAAGGTACATGGATAGACTATACTGCGGCATTGTACAATGTATGCCCATGTCTAGGAGAGACAAATCTGTAGAGTAGACAGAGGGAGGAGAGAGGGGAGAGGATGGAAAGGTAAAGGTAAGAGGAAGGGGTAGGTGCAGGAAGCGGTGGATGGTAGAGAGGTGGGGTGGGGAGGGACAGCAAGGGGAGGATGGGGGATAAGTGAAGTGCAAAGGTCAGGGCCGAGTGGAACAGTGACCAGGTGAGAAGTGCTAGTGTGTAAGTACAGACTTCCGGCAGAGGGATTCCTGACTTGAGGCGGAATTTTAGCAGGGACAGGCACAGGTACCCGTGGCAAGAAGGTGTAGGCGCAGTTTGTGTTTAAAAGTGCCAATTGTTGCATTGCAGATGTCCTGGAGCAGTGCATTTGTCCAAAGGGGGGCCCGGTATGAGGATCCCCACTGCGCCAAGATAGTATGGATGGATTAGTAGATTAGATGTTCCTTCCTCCCAGTCATGGAAAGAACAAAAGGCACCTTTCTTTCTCTGGTAGCTGTCATATTCTACTCATTGTTCATCCTTAAGGCAGCTGTGGACTTCAGAAACTTCAGGGGATTGCCCCTTGGATCCACAAGAATTGCATTACCTCTTACTCCCCCTGGAGTGAAACTAAAGAGTCCTGCAGGCAAACTGAAGATTTTACCACACTAGGATGAGAAATACCAGGGCTCCCTTTGACAGAGCCCCAGTGGCAGACCTCCTTCCACTCTAACTGCCACACTTGAACTTACTGATGAGCATTCTAAGCTTTCTGAGAGCAGCTGACTCTAAAAAGGTTATGCTGTTGTGAGAGTTCTAAATGACATACTCATCCTTCTCTCAGGCTAGCTGAGTAAGCAGTGATGTCATTATATAGAAATCCCTTAATGAGCTCCCCAATAGCTGCCTTTTCTTATCTGCCTAAGACTAGTACTAATGGGATTCTAGTAACCCGACGGGACTGGGTTGTTACACATAGATCTTACTTCGAGAGGGTTCCTGCAGTAGGTCTTCACATATAGGACTGCGCCCCCTGGCGTCAGAACCATGTGGCAAATTTCTAGCTAGCAATCGTGATCATGCGTCAGTGTGACAGTATGTAGGGGCAGTCCCCATGCCCACCCACCAGTTCTTTACCCCCATCGACCTGAACTCGTCGGATCCTCGCGGTTGAACTAGCTCAGACATCCGCCATTTACTTCAGTATAGTGCAAGGTTTTTGCCCCTCTTTTTTTTTTGGTGTATGTCTTGAGAATAAAGAAAAAGTGCTTGCAGTCTTGATACTAAATCCTTACAGGGACAATCACTCCCGCTCAGCTTTGCCAAGGTGCAAAACACCGGGTGGCGGATTGTAAAATCTGCCAGTCGTTTAACCAGGCCATGCACACCCATCGCCAGAAGGCCCTTGACGCTCACCTCTTGAAGTCTTGCCTCGCATCTATGGAAAATGAGCTCCAGGAGCTGAGGGAACGTGCTTCTTCACCAACTGCCAAGAAAAAGTGAAAGAAGAAGGAGAAGAGCTGGGAACGAGATTGTTATCCACATCGTGGTCAGACAGCCAGCGCAACAGCAAGTGAGGCCTCTACCTCGGTGAGTACTTTACCTCAAGGTCTACATCCGTTCCAGCCAATCAGACGCCTTCTCCCCCCCCGCCCTTGGTCAGTGGTCAGTCGGGGGACTCCTCTCCGGAGGACACAGATCCTGTAGTAGGCTCGGCCGCTAAGCCTCTACCGGTTCTCCCATCAGGAGCTCGGCCTCTGGCGATCCACCCCACTCCAGCCCTCGGGCAGTTGTGGGCCCGACCACCCCTGTAAGTCGGTTGTCGGCTCCTCTGTTAACCGCCCGGCGAGTGTCTTCCTGTCGGACACCCCCGTGGTCTCTGACATTGTGCAGGGTGAGCCTCCAGCTCCTCCTCCTTCCCACGAGAGTTTTCCTCCAAGGGATCTACTGACCCTCCCCGATGTCTCGTGTCCCACAGCTTGGGAACCGAGCGTGGCTGTCCAGGAGACCTCTCCTGCAGCGGGCACCCACTCTGAGACTCTGTGGAGCTCTCTCTCCCCTTGCCTCCCTCGCCTTCTCTCAGATCAGATGGGCCACCTGCCTATCCCGATGCTGGGCCATTCCCTAATCCATACTATTACTGATATGGACCAGGGTTTTCTTGCTTAGACGCCGGAGCCTTCCGGCCCTTTCAGGGTCTCAATTGAACCCCCTGGCCTGCCGATGGATCCTATCTCCCCCAGTGGTCCCTCGGCCCCGCCTATCCCTGGACCCTCTGCCCCTGCTCCGTTGGGTCTTACGGGTCACTTTCCCGGCTATCTGCCATTACAGTATCCCTACTACCGGGCACCAGGAAGGCCAGCGCTGGGGTACCCACCTTCAGCTCCGATGCCAGGGTACCCAACGCCGGGGCATTATTACCAGGGCCACCAAATGTACCACTATTGGTACCAACCTCCTGGCTACCCTTCATACGCTACAGGATACCAGTCTCCGCCACCTGCTCCGCCTTCACCCCCTCCCCAGCCGGAGCCACCTACTTCCATTCCGGCATGGTAGTAGGATGCAAAATCCCAGTTCCTGCAAGAACTGAGACAGCCCCACCTGGTTGTGGTCCCCACACCTACGCATAGGACCATCACCAGAAGCCCTTCTCCTTTGGACAGGGCATCAGACAGGGGTTTAAGTGAGTGTTCTTTGGAGCCCCCACCAGGAGCATGGGTGACGGAGACAGTCCCAAACATTACCCCTCTCCCCAGCAGGCTGGAGTCCTCTGATGCTGATTCAGACTCCGAGTCAGCTGACCATTCTGAATCTCACTCCCCCTATTGAACCCCAGCCTAAAGAGTCCCTGAAGTCGCCTCCAGAGGACCCTTCCTTCTCAGAGCGCTTAAGATCCATAACACAAGCTTGTGGCTGGGCGTCTCAGGAGTTGGATCCAAAGAGGAAACTTTTGGCAGAACACCTAGACCTCACTAGGCGAATCTCTTCCCTATTCCTCCATTGACGGGACCGCATGAGGACCTTACCTGTACTATTTAGCAACAGCCGTCCTCCATTCCGGCTGTCTCCAAAAAGGCAGATGGGACGTATCACCCCCTCAGAAGGGGTTGGTTATCTGACTGGTCAACCAAAGGTTGACTCCATGGTTATCACTGTGGCCCATGACAGGATAGCACAGCCAGAGCGCCTGAGTTCTTCTCCTCCGTATAAGGAATCCAAACAGATGGATCAGTATGGATGAAAAGTATATTCTTCATCGACCTGTGCCATCCGGTCATTGAATTATGTAGCCCATATGGTTTCCTTTCAAAAATCAGCTTTGTCTGATTTAGAAAAGGACCTGCAGGAAATTCTGGATGAGGACCTCAGCAATCGGCTCTTAGACAAAGTCAGACTGAATAAGTCTTCTTGCCACCGTACCTTAAGGGCTACTTATGACATGGTCCACTCGAGGCCCAGTCCACTGCTACGGGAGTTTGTTTGAGGCGCCTGGCCTGGCTCCGTCTTGTGTGATTGGCACATGACATCCAGAGCACCCTACTGGATGCCCCCTTCAGGGGCCCCATCCTGTTTGGGGGAGACACAGAGGACCTTAAAATGGAGCTACAGGAGAGTGGTAGGTCACTTAAGGATGTTCTCTCCGTGTACCGCTGAGGACAAAAACCCAAGCAGTCCTTTGGTCACCCCAGAAGAGGTGGAACAGACAGAACCAAAGTAAGCAACAGGGTAAACAGCGTGCTACTGTTTCAGACCCCCAGACTCCTCAGACAAAATTTCAAAAGATCGCTGGGGGCTGTAAGGTGGCGCCCCGCATCCTGAAGTGAGGGGGTCCCTGCCTCTTCCTTTATCTCCTGAGGAGCCAGTGGGGGGAAGGTTTGCCCTTCAACTGGAAGGATGGAGGATGATAACCTAAGATGCTTGGATCCTAAAACTAGTAGAAAGAGGACACTCTATTGAGTTCCTGGACAGACCCCCGAACAACCTTCCAGGCAGGTCTCACTACTTATCAACCCATCTAAATCTGGTCTATCAGGAAGTCCAGTCTGTATGTCAAAAATTTGCCATAGAGCCAGTTTCACCAGGGCAGCTAGGAAGGGGATACTATTCCCATTTCTTCCTAGTCCCAAAAAAGATGGGAGATCTGAGGCCTATCCTAGACCTCAGCCAACTCAATCTCTTTGTAGAATACAAGAGATTCCATATGTTGACACTGGAGGGACTCTTACCCCTGCTCCAACAGAACCAATGGCTGTGCTCCCTGGTTATGTAGGATGCTTACCTACATATCCCTATCCTCCAGTCCCACCACCGCTTCCTGAGAGTTTCCTTTCAGGAGAATCATTATCAGTTCAGGACCCTCCCTTTTGGCCTTTCTTCGGCTTTCAGGTTTCTACCAAGTGCCTAGCGGTGGTGGCAGTGGTCTCACGCCGCAAGGAGATTTATGTGTTCCCTTACCTGGATGACTGGCTGCTGTCAGCACCGTCACAGGACGGTCTGAGGGTTTCCCTGTACTCCACCCTGGACCTTTTCTCCAGACTTGGCATCATGGTGAATGTTCTCAAGTCTCAACTTTCACCCTCCCTGAGGCTCCAGTTCATCAGAGCAGTGTTGGACACGATTCAGGGCAGGGCCTTCTTGTCTGTGGACAGGGCAGAAACTTTGATGCAACAGGCGGCGTTGGTATCTTCCAGACAGACCAAGGTGCCGTCTGTTGAGTCTGATGGTGGCTGCCATACCCACAGCCCCTTTGGCCAGACTGCACATAAGGAGTGACCCAGTGGTCCCTCTGGGTCCGGTGGGATCAACATCTGGATGACATGGACCACATGGTCCTAGTCTCCAACAACCTGAAGAGAGATCTCCTATGGTGGCAGGATCCTTCCAACCTTTTGTTGGGGGGTCCCTTTCCACCCCCCATCCCCCTTCATGACTCTGACGATGGATGCATCAGGTCAGGGATTGGGCACTCACCTTGGAGATCATCGAACACAGGGGACATGGTTCCCACTAGAGGAACATCTACATATCAATATTCTGGAGATGAGAGCGGTGCTGTATGCTCTCCAAGCGTTCCAGTCCCTCTTGATACCAGGAACAATATTGTTTGCTTCAAACCGACAACATAGCTACAGTCAGGTACATAAACAGGCAGGGAGGCACCTGATCGTAGCCCTTTGCAAGGAGGTAATGCGGGTATGGTACTGGGCAGTCCAGCATGGCCTGTCATTGATAGCAGTCCATGTTCCAGGAGTTCATAACGTCCTGGTGAACAGTCTCAGCCACACTGCCGCATGGACTCACGAGTGGGAGCTGAAGCAGGAAGTAGTGGAAGATCTCTTCCGTCAGTGAGGTCGGCCAGAAATAGATCTATTCCCCTTCCCATCCAACACAAAACTACCCAGGTTTTGCTCACTCGTTCCCAGGCATGGTGTTTTTTGGCGAGATGCGCTGTCTCTTTCCTGGACAGGGAGATTTCTGTACGCTTCCCCTTCCTTTCCAATTCTGCAGAAGGTTGTGCTGAAGCTCCAGGCAGAGGGGGCTCACATGATTCTAATAGCCCCTCTTTGGCTTCAGCAGATCTAGTTCCCTCTGCTACAGCAGCTGACATCAGAACCGCCAATACCTCTTCCTCTTTCCCAGGACCTTCTGTCTCAGGAGCAGGGTAGCCTGGTGCACTCGAGCCTCAAGATTCTTCACCTGCATGTGTGGCACCTACGGACATATCTGTCTCTCATTACAGCGTCTCTTCTAGAGTCGCTCAGGTTCTAGTAGAGGCCAGGAAACCCTCTACCAGATCCACGTATGCCATGAAGTGGAAGACATTCTCTATTTGGGCCAGAACCAAGGGCCTAGACCCATTTTCTTGCTTGGCTTCCCAGGTCCTTGAGTACCTCTTGCATCTCTCTGATTCAGGCCTCAGTTATTCATCTCTGACGGTCCAACTATCTGCAGTTTCAGCCTACTACCTTCCGGTGAGGGGAAAAACCCTTGCTCAGTTGGAAGTCACTAGAACCTTTTTGAAAGGGATCCTCTACTTTAAGCCTCCAATCTGGAATCTGGTTCCTCCCCTGGGATCTAAATTTTATTTTGAAAAAACTTATTTTGTCCCCTTTTGAGTTGGCACAAAGTTGTGACATGCGTTGCTTGCCCTGGAAAACGCTATTTTTTGTCACTATAACCTCAGCTCGAAGGATTTCTGAGCTCCAGGCCCTTGTTTGTAAGGAGCCTTATTTGATTTTCCACAGAGACTAGGTGGCTCTATGGATTAACCTTCCTTTCTTCCGAAAGTTGTTTAGGAATTTACTTTAAATCAGAATGTTGAACTGCCGTTTTTTTATCCTCAGTATTCCAACAGGGGGAATACCTTCTGTACACTTTAGATGTACACAGGACTCTGAGATATTACATCTCTAAGATCAAGAGGCTTGAAAGTCTGAGCAGTTGTTTTTGACCTGCGCTCGCAATTGTCAGGTCAAGGCCATTTCCAAACAAGGTTTGTCAAAATGGTTGGCTAACTGCATGTCATACATATACAACAAATACGAGAAGCCCCCTTCCGGGGAAGGTGAAAGGCCATTCTACTCGAGGCATGGCTGCTTCGATGGCCTTCCTCAGAAATGTGTCTACTGCAGATATTTGAGCAGCGGCCACCTGATCTTCTGTCCATACATTCACCAAGCATTACAGTCTGGACACTGCCTCTAGGTGTAGAGCCGGTTTTGGCCTCGCCATTCTGCAAGGCCTTCTTTCCTAAGTAGGCTTCTAGATGGCAGGCACTCCTTCCTCCCAGAACGAAGTCTCTGATCTCCTTATTTTGACTGCTTGGTACTCAGTCCTGTATACGAAGACCTACTGCAGGAACCCTCTCAAAGTAAGATATGACAGTTACGTAAGAACTTACCGTAACAGTAGATCTTCGAGAGAGGTTCCTGCAGTAGATCTAGATTTCTCATCAACCTTCCCCCAGCTCCTGTTAGGTTTATTTTCTTTTCCCTTTCCCGAGGCTTCACTTACAGAGTATAGGGCCTTAGGAGTTGTATTTACTCCTTTCTCCTGTTTCCTCTTCGGAGGTCTGTGGCAGGAGAACTGAAGGGCGAATGTGGGGACCTCCCCCTGTATATTGTCACACTGACGCATAATCAGGTGATGCCGGGGGCGATCCCCTTCTAATGATTGCTAGCTAGAAATTTGCCACGCGGTCCTGACGCTAGAGGGCGCAGTCTATATGTGAAGATCTACTGCAGGAACCTCTCTCAAAGATCTGCTGTTACGGTAAGTTCTTATGTACTGTTATTTATGTTAGCACCACTATGTTGTTCACGGCTGACTCTTGGGCAAACTGCACATATGCGAGTATCACGCATGCGCAGTACTGTAATCACTGCAGTATTACAGCTGACTCCGGTGCAGCGAGAGCACCGAATATTCTTTTCACTGCTCTTGCCACTCTTAAAAGGTCTCCACTGCTGTATTGGCTCTGACCAGATCTTATGTTCAGGAAGGGGCAGTGACATTTTTTTCTTCTTCTTCTAGATTCTTTTTAGCGGGCACTGTTTGCTCATTTTTGCAAGCAACAGATTCCGGGTTCCTCCTTTTGGACACCCTGGTATCTGATCTGTCTTTACTATGCCTTTCAGATAATTGAACAGCCTTATCTTTTTCCTTTCACCCATTACAGTATGTACTGCTGAACACGGGGAGACGGAACATTCTGATACACACTTTCCACCATCATTGGGAACTCTGTCTGAGGCTTTTTTATTTTTTTTTTTTGTGACGAGGCAGACTGAAAAGCCATAATTTCTTTTAATTTTTTTTTACCCTATTCTTTAAGATTTTAGGGTTAAAAACAATACAGAACTCGTGATTAGTAAAGTCACAGTCTGGACTCAGGCACTTTAAACAGAGCTCATGGCAGTCTGCCTTTGCCGGGAGCTGGAAACATTTTTTACCGTTTTTTAGGCCTGTGGGTCCTCCAGATCTCTCTAACATGCCAGATTAGAGACATCCTAGTAAAAAAGTTAAAAGATTTCCAGAAGCACAATATAGTAAGAGCCCAATAGTAAAAAACATCTCTTGCGCTCAAAAACTGTGCCAAAGGTCAAACTTAGGTTTACTGTAGCCTGAACCAATTTAATTAAGGTGAAAGGGCACAAGCAGAAATAGAAAGTGGAAGTGCTCTGTTTCATGTATTTTAGATAGAGAAAGAAAACAAAGCCACTATGAAAAAAAAAAAAGGTAAGTAGTTAGTTTGAACAAAAATAGCCAAATTAGAAAAAAGGGAGCCAGGCAGGGTGGTGTCTGGTTCCTGGGAATCAAAACTGGAACCAGAGAGACCAGTATGATGGTAATAATACCTAACTAATGCAGAGCAATTGAGGAACTAACTTAAAAACTATAAAATGCTTTAAATTACTTTCTTTTAAAATACCTAAACTGGCTTGAGACCCAGCGATACTGAAACTTGACTCAGGATGACTGCGCTTTCCAGGTGGAGGAACAGATCTTGCCAAATGCCAGAGTAGAGTGTGCCTGCAGAGTTTGAAACAAGATTCTGAATTTTAAGAATTAGATTAGGTTTGTGTCCAGGGCTTCTGTCTCCATGAAGCTTGATGCCTAGGGTGTAAATATTAAGTGAGGGATTCCTGGGGTTAGACGCTAGCAATCACAAACCAGTCAGCCTAACTTAGGTGATGAGGAAATTAATGGAAAGCGTACTGAAAGAAAGGCTGATCATCTAGAATCCAATGGGCTGCAGAACCACAGGCAGCATAGATTTACGGGAGGAAGGTCATGCCAAACGAATCTGTTAGATATTTTTACTGAGTGACCAAGGAAATAGACCAGGGGAGGGTAATGGATGTAGCCTATCTGACTTCAACAAGGCCTTCAACACTCTACTGCACAGAAGGCTAATTAGGAAGCTAACCAACTTAGGAGCAGGGACCGAATTGGTAAATTGGGTTTGAAACTGGTTTAAGGATAGGAGACCGAGGGTGGTGGTTAACATCACACAATCTAAGGACGGGAGAGTGACTGGCAGGGTACCACTGAGGTTGGTACTGGGACCAGTCCTCTTCAGTGTCTTCATAGTGGACTTTTGTAAGAGAACTAGAGGAGAAGGTATGTTTTTTGCAGATTGCACCAAAATCTTCAATAGGGTTGACACTCAGGAGGGCATGGTGAAAATGCGCAAGGTTCTAGGGAAATTTGAGAAGTGGTCAAAGATCTGGCAGTTGGAGTTCAGTGCCAAAAAGTACAAAACCGTGCATATGAACCCCACTGTTGAGTGTAGGATGGAGGGAAATTGGCAGTCACTAGACAGGAAAGGGACCTTGGGGTCATATCAGAGGACCTCAAGGTGGCAGTGCAGTCTGACAAGGCCGTGGACAGGGCTAGTGGGATACTTGAGTGTATGGGGAGGGGGCATCACCAGCAGGGGTAGGGAGGTGGTGCTGCTGCTGTCTCTCTCTGGTACCCCTCACCCTACCCCCAAAGGAGTACTGTGTCCAGTTCTAGAGACTGCACTTCAGAGAGGACATACACAAGATGGAAGCGTTCCAGAGGAGGGTAACCAAAATGGTGCAGGGGTTGCAAGGTAAACCCTATGAGGAGAGACTGAGTGATTGCAACATGTGCGCCCTGGAAGAGAGCAGAGCAAGAGGTGACATCAAGACCTACAGGGGTAAACAGGGTGCTGGAGGGTAGTCTTTTCCAAAAGAGGAGGGCTGCAGGACTAGGGGGCATGTGAGGAAGTTGGGGGGAGGGGGAGTTTAGGAGGGATATGACAAAATACTTCTTTGCTGTAAAGGTAGTAGAGACATGGAGCTGATTGCCAGCTGAAGTGGTGGAGGCTAGAATGGAGGAGGACTTTAAGCATGCATGGGATTAACAAAATCCAGTCCGCTCATCCAGACCTCTGAAGCAAGGTATGGCACTGTAGCTTGAAAGCCACGGATCTGATTGGCTAACTTTGTTCGACACACGGCTCCCTATTGGCTGCTGCATCCTGCAGCTTCTCTGGGATTTCTTGTGCCGTTTTTGAAACGGTTGAGCTTCCCCCTTAAGTCTGCCTGAGTTAAGCTCCCCTTACTCGAGTTAAGCATCGTTTGAAACTAAATTTAGTTCATTTTTTGTCAGAGGCAATTTTGTGGGGTTAACTGAGTGCTCGGCATTCTGTCTGTGGACAGAAGTGGTAAAGCCGTAGCAGTGAATGGAGTTTCAGCCATAAGCCACTAATTCCTCTCCTTAATTGTGAATACCATATTTCTTAATTTGAACGCCATATTTTGTCCCGCCCATCCTCTCCAACCCCAGCTTCTATTAAATACATCTTAGCTCCTCCCCTTTCACCTCTCCGCGTTCCCATTGGCTGCTGCATAAGGACCTGTTTTTTGTTTTTTTTTACTGCAACTTGCATCTCCCTGTAACATCAGAATCTGGTACCTGCCATTATCTGCTGACTTTTGGGATACTAGCCGTTGTCAGCTGATTATTAGAAAATGTAACTCTTGGTTGCAGTTATGATTTGGGCACCAGCTGTATCCTTGGTTTTACTACTCGCCCTCCTTCCCCTTGTGGGTCAGCATCTCAGGCATGTCTTACCTAAGGACCATGGACATAGCACAGCTGAACTCACATCCAGCGTTTTCAATGTGGAACACTATCCCATGCACACTGGACTACTACTAACACCCCCACCCATAAAATATTGTTCCATGACAGCAGTAGTGATCTTGTCTTGGCTCAATTGACAGCTTCTCCTGACAAGACCAGGAGCCTTGCCTCTACTTCAGAATTCAATAATGAAAGGGCCAGGGCAATCTTGCTCCTCCGTTCTGCTGCAAGAATTATTTTCCTCATACTACTACTACTCTCTGGCAGGGCTCCAGATAAGACAATTTGGGATGAGTACTTGTACTCCTCATTTTAAAAGTGAGGTGAGTAAAACCAAATTCAGATACGTACAAACGTCTGGATGGAGTGGAGCAAGGAGTACATTTTAAAAACAATGGAGTGTTTTTCTAGATAAGAATTGATCAGGTGTCAACAATGCTGCAGATAATGTTGGCAGGTAAGAGTAGTTTACTCACCAGTTTTAAAATATAGTGGGTAAAACAAAATTGGGATGGGTGCAAGTGCTGTAAATCTGGGGAAAAAAATGCTCCTTTTGAATCACCAAATAGGTTATGAAGCACTATTCTTTGGCACGTGGAGTATTTACAAATGTTGAGTGAGTATCAGTACTCATTAAAAAAAAATTCTTAAGAGTATTTCCTAAAATGAGGTGAGTAAAATAGGTCAGTACTCCCCTTATCTGGAGCCCTGCTCTCCAGTGATGTGCACCCTAACCCTGGGCCACCCCATTTGAGCTCCCTTGATGGAAAGAAGCATTGTCGCCTAAAAATCACAGCTTTCAACATCTGCAGTCTTCTTTCTAAATAAGTCCAGTTCCAAGCATGGATACAGCTATACTCCGCTAATATCATCTGTTTGACCGAGACGTGGCTCACCCTGAAAATTAAATACAATTGTATCGCCCTACATAGGTATGGAAATTTCAGGCTAGATAGATCAGAGAAAAAGCGTGGGGTTGCCTTATGTTTGTTGGAGAACAAATCCAGGGAAGCATGTTGCCCATCTCTGGCATCACTAGTGACTATGAGCTCCTAGCGGTTAATCTTACAGGTCAACAAAAAAAAAACAACTCACCATTGCCACTGTTTATCTGCCTCCCAGTAAGGCAAAGCAGGGACTTGGCTCAGTCATGAATGTGATCTCAAAAGTAACAAACTCTAGCCAGAGCTGATAGGGCTGTTAAGAGCTACCAAATGACCAAAGTTATTTTCTTGTTAGTGCCATATAGTGCTGTTTAGTCCAGGGCTGGATTAACCATAGGGCACATGGGGCAGTTGCCCTGGGCCCCAAGTTTGTGGGGCCACCTGAGTTTCCTTTTTTAATTTTTTTTTTTTATTCTTTTTTTTCCCCCCTTTCTTCCCTGACTTTTGTTACTGATTCTAACTCTGAGTAAACCTTGGGGGGTGGCCATACAACAAAATGATCGGTCCATGACCGTTTGCCCTGCCGCTGCCATCTCTACTAAAAAGCTTGCTGTTCAGTTTGCTGCTTTTTCCCCCCCACGATCATAGATGGGGATGTTCTGCAGCTGCAACACACAACATGCCTATCCCAGGCCTCCAGTTCGGTCCCAATGATGTTTGCACCCCGTCCACCTGGACCTGAACTTTTCTGTCTCCCTCGGGTCACATGGAGGCAGAGACAACTCATTCCCTCTATAGCCGCCAGCCACCAAATCTCGATTCCCACCATTGTCCCATCCTGGGTCCATTGACTCTAGAGACCGCACCGCATTTGATTGTCAGGCGCCTTCTGTTTATTTACACACACACATTAAAAAAAAAAAAAAACACCTGGGTTAGTTGGAGTACAGGAAGAGAAGACAGAAGAGGACAGTGGACCTCAGAGGATGAATCAGTCAGTCAGAGTCAGGCAGCCGACTGTTGTGTTGGAGGAGGCGAAGAGCACAAGCATAGCCAGATGGTCGACGGTCAGAGCAGTTTCTTTCAGGTAAAAAAAAAAAACAAAACTTAATGTTTCATGTTTGTTACTTAAAATTTAGTACCCCCAGCTAGCAGCATTGCAGTGGGCTTATTCAGGGTGGTCTGGTGCCGCAGGAGGAGATGTGGGGAAGGGTCAGCCAGGTCCTTGAACTTTTTGCAGGGGGGATAAAACTCTTTTTTAAAGGGGGGGCTAAAATATGCAGCCTGCCTTGCTAATCAAATCTTAGGTCTGTGAAGTTAGGTATGGGAACTGAGTTCTTAGGATAGAACATAATTTATATGGGTCCACGCCTAATGAAGCTGTCATTGACAACACTGACCCCAGATACCCAATGCCTTTCCCTGTGTGTACTGTCCCGTACAAGCCCCTCCATGCCCCCCCCCGCTTGGATCTATGTATTCCTTCCCACATGGCTTCCTCTCCCAGAGGTCAGTGACAGGATTTCATGGTCCTCCCCACCCCCAGGCTAGATCCATGTATTCCTGGCCATGACTCCCTCTCTGAGATATCAGATTTTACCTTCTCCCCCAACTCCCACCCACTCTGAGTTGGCCAGATGACATTGCTGCTCCAAGTTGCTATACAAAGAAGCCACAGATTATGCCCTGACCCTTTGACTTTGACCTTGGGCCAGCAGAGTGTACGCAGCATTAAAGAGGGGACTCATGATATGGGGGGGGGGGGGGAGTTTTGCTGCCTGATAAAAGACCACAGGTCATAGTCGACACTGAGCCAGCAGAATGTGACATACTTGGGCGAGGTGCTAAGGCAAAGTGAGTTGACCCAGTCTGCCCATTTTTCTTACCTTATCCCAAAATAGACTAATAATACTTTAATTAAAGACTTAAAGTATTGCTGTCAAAAGTTTGGGACTAGGGAAGTGTTTTGACTTCCAACAAACTGGAGTGGCATCCAAATTTGTATAATTAAATTTGATTTCCACGTCAAAAATGCATTTGAACAACCTTCTATTTCCACCCCAAGAATGACATTCAGAGTAGCTGGAAACTCCTCAAAATGCATTTTAAGGCACTGAAAACTGTTCAGCTTTCAGGGGCCTAGGCAGCCCTCGAACCCCAACCTGTTGGTTAAGTCACAGGGCCCCACAATTCAAAATTGCCCAGGGCACCACAACTTGTTAATCTTTCCCTGGTTTAGACACAATCACAGGGCACCCAGATCCAAATAACCATTTTCCTGTAACAAGCCCTCATTTTTCCTGTATTTTCCTTGTAGAGGCAGCATCAAACCCCTGTATAAATCCCTGTAGATTTTTTCATAAGCCACTAGTTCCTTATTTGTGACTTTGTTGTTTATTTAAATTTAATATGTTGGTGGCCTTTTATCAGGAAAAGGGCTCTGATTTGTTGTTGGGTATTAAAATTATATGTCAAGATGGCCTTGGAATGATCTGCATTTATATGGAATCCATAAGGTATAATGGGGGAATTTATTTGTTGAATTTTTTTGACCAGGTTACCCCACTAAGACCAGAAGTCCCTTTTTCAGGGGTGAGTGAGTACAGAGGGTAACCGACTGAAATTGTAACATGGCATAAATCCTTACTTGAACCAGATTAAGCTGTTGGTGGTATTTTTAGTGAATGGGGGGAATTTGGCCAGGACACCATGGGAATCCCCCTACTCTTTTTGAAAAGTGCCACGGTATCTTTAACATTCACCTGAACAGGCAGACAGAAAAGGCAGCACCTCAGGAGTGCTGCACCACAGTGTCAGTATTGGGATTTAAAGAGATAGTGGAGCCAAACCAGGCAGACAGGAAAATAATATAAATTTTAAGTAGTCAGTTATAAAATGTTATTTCTAAAGTACCTTTCTTTTTCCTTTTGCCCATCTGAGAGTATTTTATGTCATTGTGTTGTGGTGGATGTGTGGAACAGCTCTTAGCTTAGCAGCTGACATACCTAGCTCTACTGCCCCCCACTACATCATCAGCATTATGGTTTTGCTGACAGTGAAATCACAGGTGAATGACCTGGCAGTCACTGAATTGCTGTTCCTAAGTAGCAGTGATGTCACAGTCAGTGAGGTCACAATGCTGGTGATGTAGTGGGGGCAGTATAGCTAGCTATGTCAGCTGCCGCACATCACACATATTAACATCAGGTAAACAATCTTTTAATTAAACAAAGGGAAAACAGTGCATGCATTAGCGCTAGTAAAGTGGGAGTCAGTTTGACCTTCTCCTTCAAATTTTGGGGGTCAGACTAGAAAATCTTGGGGTCAGGACTTTCTGGAGTGACCTTCTGCAACATTATCCAACATGTTTTCTGTTAAAGATATCTGTGCAATCCTTTCAATACACAAGGTCAGTGCTGAAGCACTGCTTTTATTTTTGTGCTTCAAAATCCTCACAAATCCCATTTGGGGACTTCAGTAGGGGGTTAACGCAAGCCTTGGGAAAAGAAAAAGTACCTCAGATATGAAAGGTAATGGCTGACTGCTTTTAAAATCTAATATTAGTTTTAGGCAGTACACTAGTTCTTTAACCCACATGCCTAGTGTGGGGATAGAACCCACAGCCTTCTGGTCTTCCAGTCTCAGAGGCCAGTGTGCATGCTGTTTTTTGCAAAAAGGAACACTGAAATCATTGTTACCAGTGACTTCAACATTAACTGGCTCAGTAGTGATACTGACTCGTTAAAGGACCAGGTAGCCAGTGTTTATCTGACATAAATGGTTAGTGAATGCACTAGGCTGAACATAAAGAGTGGAAAAAGCACTCTCCTGGACTGGATCTTGACTAGCTGTCCCTCCAGAATCAAAAACGTTGAGGTGCTCCCTGATTGCCTCAGTGATCATTCCCCAGTATCGTGTAAGTGGGTACTTGAGGACAAAAAAGATCTTCCTATCACCATACAAAGTCATATTATCAAAACCAGGATCAGCAGTGACAATATTGATATGAAGCTGGTGGCTGTTGCTGTTAACGAACTTATGGCACCCATTACTAAAATATTCAACAAATCGCTCACCCTGGCAAAATTCCCATCTGTTTGGAAACTGGTTCTGGTAACACCGGTCCTGAAAAGTGGGGATCACACATGCACTGCTAATTACCATCCAATCTCTGTTCTTTTCTCCTTTCAAAAGCGCTTGAGAGAATCGTGGCAGATCAGGTCGCAGAGTACCTTCAGAAGTACAATCTGCAGTGTCCCCAGCAGCATGGCTTTCGGAAGAGCCACAGCACGACTACTGCTCTAGGTTAATTCTCTATGTTCACAAAGCCATGTATGGTGGCAGGTTTGTGGGATCTGTATTTATAGATCTCACTAAGGCCTTTGATACCGTCAACCATCCTATCCTGCTTGAGCAGCTGCTGCCCCTTGGGCTTCCTTCTGAGGCTGTCCACTGGTTCAAGGACTACCTGGCCCACAGATCCCAGAGCGTCAAAATAGGCTCAGCAACCTCTACTGCTAGGGAAATTGGACTTGGGATTCCTCAAGGCTCCATCTTGGGCCCACTCCTTTTCAGTTTATTTCTGAATAACCTCCCTGAAGCATGCATGAGTAAAATTACCCTGTACGCGGACAATGTGGTCATTCTAAGTAACAGTGCCCAGCCTGATCAGCTACAGAGGGGGTTACAGTCCACTTTCTTCCAACTGTAGGATTGGTTTAAGTCAAGGAAACTTCTTAACTATAAGAAGACCAAATCAATGTTGATTTCTAGCTTTCACCATAAGAATGCATCTCCGGTACTGTCCATTGTAAACAGCAAGTCCAAACCCCTTGAGCAGGTACACTCATTCAGGTATCTGGGGACTATCATTGATGACACCCTGTCCTTCACACAACATATTGACCAGGTTGTAAAAGTGGTGAATATCAAACTGGGGGTGCTTCATAGACATAAACACTATCTTACGCCCTCTGCCCTGCGGCTGACTGTCACTAGTTCTATCCTGTCAGTCATTGATTGTGGACTTGTAGTATACGGTGCTGCATCAGACACTGTGCTTAGACGGGTAATGACTGTACTCAACAAGGCCTGAAGGCTTACCCTTGGAGCTGACAACTCAACTCACTCCTGTAAACTCTATGAGCAAACCAACTGGCTCAATCTGAATAACAGGATTAAGTATCAGACATGCCTCCTGGGTAAGAAAACACTTCTAGGTAAAGCCCCACTCTGCATTAATGCTATACTACACGCTAGTCACTCAAGCTACTGGACCAGGGGAATGGCCCAGGGCTCGTTGGCTGTTCCATTTAGGAAAACATCATTTGGACAATGGTCCTTCGCTTATAGGGCTCCTCTTTGGTTGAATGATATCCCTGCACATATTCTCAGCAATAACAGCCTCCCTTCCTTTAAAGTTGAACTGAAGCAATACCTCACCGTTTCCAGTCCCTATGTGTGCAGGTTACTGGCACGATCCGTACATCCTGCCTCCACCGCAATGTGCCCCTCGTTCTTCCCTGTCCAACTGTAAAATTGGGGGGGGGGTAGCCCCCCTCCACCTATATGTCTTTGTACTGTTTTATGGTGTGGCACCTTTTCTCCTCCTCCCTGAGGATTCCCACCTTCTATATCTCACTACTGGCCTGGGTTGCACAAATCCTGACAATTAGATTACATACTGCCATGTGCCCTCCCCCCCAACCGCCTTCCCTGATAATTCCCTCCTCCCCATTCCTTCAGTTTACAATGCTATAAGCTCCTCCCTGATCCCAACCACTCCTCATTCTGTCTGTTATGGATGGCATCTTGCTCCCTCTCCTGACTACCTGTATAACACCTTTTACCTTTAACCCTTCTCCCACCTCCCCTCCCCTTCTTTTCACAAAAAATGACAAAGCCTCCTCTTGGCTGCATTACTTCTTGCTAATTATGTGACTTAAGCTCACAGCACTCGCTGTGTTTCTTGTGATGTACTTGATCTCAAATTGTTATACCTATTTATGAATTGTCACACCTATATACGTAATGTCACACTTACATATGAATTAGCCTACAAATGTAAATAGTTAGATTATTTGCTGTTGTATCTTGTTCTGTTCTGTTCGTGCCTCAGTGCTTGTGTATCTATAATCTGTAACTTACTTTTCTGTGTTTTGTCCTATTGTCATGACGTGGAACCTTTGAAAAAGAGCACTTTGCTCAAAGGTTATTTCCGAATGATAAAAATAAATAAAACAAAGGTACATGTTAGAACGGAAGCAGGGAGGGTCACCAGAGACCAGATATGATCTGCAGAGGTAGAATAACTGGAAACACTGGGGCAAATGGGGGGGTGGGCAAGCCGTCCTCTTCTGCTGACAGATAAGAAAAAATTACTCACCTTAGTAATTGCTTTTCTTCTCATGGAGTCTTGCTATATTAGGACTTATTGCAGTTAGCCACTGCACTTGAACTGCCCCGGAGCATACCTCTCAACCTCTTGCCTCATGAATCAGGGACAAGGCTTAAAATAGTCAGGGACAAAGACCCAAAATCAGGGATACATCTTAAAAACTGGTACTATTCACTTAGAAAGCTGATAGAATAAGGGGTTTTGTGTAAAGATGCATTTTCTGAAGAAGAACAAGTCTGTAACTTTCATGTTTGACATTATTTTGTGCTTTTAATCCCCACTGTTCTGTCACAAAAACACAAATGTTATGAGGGACAGCAGAAAATTCTGAGGCAAAATCAGGGACATCCCTGAAAATCAGGGACAGTTGAGAGGTATGCCCGGAGAGGAAAGAGTTAACTCCAGAGAATCTGGAGTTCTAAGCAGTAGCTATGCAAAACTCTATCTGGGCAGTTTCAAATGAAACTGTCAGATCTTCTGAAGCTAACACTAAGCAACAAGTCTGTGTGGAAAGCTCTACACTAGGCAAATGGCTACCTACTAGTAGTAATAACAACAATAGAAACAACAATAACAATAATAAGAATGAATAATGGTATTATTAGTTTCCCCCGACAAGCACTATTAGGAACCCCCCCTTCCCCCAAAGACTCAAGTCCAGGAAGGGGGCCAACAAATCACTCAACCAGAAAACCCTAGTTCCCTAACCTTAAATAAAAGAGGGTGAAGGGAAGAACTACAATGGCATGACACAGTGCTTGCACTAATTTGCCACCCCCACCCCAGTAGGAGTTCTGAGAGGGGCAGGTTGGGGGTGGTCCTAATATAGCAAGACTCCATGAGAAGAAAAGCAATTACTAAGGTGAGTAATTTTTTCTTCAAACACCATGAAGTCTTGCTATATTAGGACTTATTGCAGATTACACAGCAGTACCTCCATGGAGGAGGGTCAGAACCTACTTAGGAAATAGGCTCTGAAGCACAGCTGTGCAAAAGCAAACATCTCTTCTGGACTGAAATCCAGGGAATAATGCTTGGTAAAGTGTGAACTGTCTTCAAGTAACAGCTCGACAGATTTCCAGAATGGGAATATCTCTAGCAGCGCTAGAGATGCAGCTGTACACCTGGTGGAGTGAGCCCTCAGTCCTGAGGGGGCTCTCCTACCTAGTCTTTGATAACAAAATGGATACAAGAGACAATCCACCTTGCAATTGTCCTCTTAGTGGCAGGTTCCTTTGCCAACCTCGCCTAGGTAAGGAAGAGTTGGAGGATTCAAACCTGTGACCCTTGGTGTGCTACAAATAGTAGCATAAGGCTCTTTGATGTCCAAGCTGTGCAGTCTCCTCTCACCTGAGGAAGAATGCTCAGTGAAAAAATCCTGGGAGAGAGATGGATTGGTTCAGGTGGAAACCTGAAACCACTTAGGGACAAACCCTGTGTTAGTCCTAGGGACTGTCTTATCCCTGTGGGAGAGAAAATCTTCTTCCACTGCCAGGGCCTGTAGTTCACTTATGCGCCTGGCAGAAGTGAAACCACCAGAAAAACATTTTCCAAGTGAGAAGCTTGAGCTCTGCTGGGACAGAGGTCCAAGGGGTTTGCATTAACTGAGCAATGCAAACATCGGGCTCCATGCAGGAGCTGGTTCCCGAAAAAGGAGGGTTGGTGTGAAGCAACCCCTTAAAACTTGGAAAACACAGGTTGAGAAGAAAAGGAAGCAGGCTTCCTGCTTGCAGAAAAACAGAGACAGCTGCCAAAGGAACCCTTAAGGTAGCTGGCCTAAGACTAAAAATTTAAAATGGACCAAAAGTCCAGAAAATGGGCAGATAAGCAGACTGTGGTATAATCTGCTTCTCAGCGCACAGACTGAAAACCTGTTCCACTTAGAATTGTAAGTGGCGCCAGTGAAAAAGCTTCCTTGAAAGCCTTTAAATTATCCGTGACACCTTGAAAAGGTGTAAATCAACAAATTCTAACTCCTCAAGAGCTGCCTTGAGAAGGAGGAATTTGAGGTTGACTCTACACTCTCCCTTGTGCAAAGGCCAGTAAGTCGTGGACTCTGGGCAAGCTCAGGGTAGGGTGGACTGTCAGGACAGAGACAATGGGTACCAGGGCTGTCTGGCCCAGCTTGGAACAATCAGAATCGCTTTGCAGGGCTGAGATCTGATTTTACTAGTACCCTGAAAGAAAGGAAAAGGAGGAAAGGTGAACAGAAACTTCCCTTTCCAATCCAAGTGAAAAGCGCCAGGTGGGCTGATCCCAGCACTGGAGGCCTCAACAAAACAGAGAAAGTTAGTGGTTATCTGGGGCTGCAGAAAGATCTATCTGAAAATGAGCCCCATCTGGCAAGGACTGAACCCAGCACCTGAGGATTCAGAGCCCAATCGTGATGGCCCTGAGAATCCTGTTGAGGGCATCTGCCAGGGCATTGTCCTTCCGTGGGAGGTGAACTGCTATCAGGAGGTGTTCAGGAGTAAGCCAGAGACCACCACTTCATTGCTTCGTGCACAAGGCTGATGACCGAGTGCCCCCTGCCTGTTGATGTACCACATTATTGTGGTGTTGTCTGTCCTGACTTGAACTACCTTGTTCTGGACAGAAGCTGAAAACTCCTAAGAGCTAGAGACAGCTCTGAGTTCGAAAAATTGATGTGGAGCAGAGATTCCTAGGGAGACCACACTCCCTAGTGGACAGGTGCCTAAAGAGCTCCTCACCCTAACACAGGAGCATCCGTGGTGAGGGAATGAAGAGGACCCCTAGTTTAGATTGCTTTGATCCTGCCACAGTGTAAGGCCAGGATCAGGATTGGGTCACTAGAACCAATTTGGAAAGGAATCCCTCCTTTGGGACCAATAGGCCCTCAGATGGAACTGAATGTCCTCATCTGGAATCTTGCTCCTGCACTACAGCTGTGGAAGCAGCCATGTGCCCTAGTAGTTGTAGCAAATGCTTTGCTGGTCAAGAGACTCATGAGGTAATGGAAGATGCCAGGGCAAGAGACTGCCTACCCTTTTAGGGGAGAAATGCCTGGCTAACTTGTGTTCAACTCTGCACCTATGAAGTTAGTACCTCAACTGGTTCGAGAACTGACTTTGGTAAATTCAGCAGGAATCCCAGAAAGGTGAGAAGCTGTTGGGTGACTTGCAAGTGGGATTTTACTTGATCTGGAGACTGACCCACTAAGAGCCAGTCATCCAGGAAAGGCTCAAAGCAATCCTTGCCTTCTTAAAGAGCCACTACCACAGCTAGAATTTCTTGAATACCCTTGGCGCAGAGGTAAGGCCGAAGGGCATTGCCCTGAACTGGTAGTGGCCTGAGGGTAACCTGAGGTACTTTGGTGAGAAGGCCTGATCAAGACATAAAAATAAGGCATCCTTGAGGTCCAGGAAAGCTAGCCAGCCCCTGGCCTCAGCCAGAGTTAACATTTTAACTTTGTTTCAAAAGATGCTTGTTCAGGTACCTTAAATCTGAGATGGGCCACACCTCCTGCCTCTATAGGTTAAGAAAGTATCATGAGACAGCCTGCCCCGGTGGCAAGGAGGACTTTCTACTGCTTTGCAGTTCAGAGGAGAAGAAACCTCTGCTCCCAAAGCAAGGGATTCCAAGGATTTGCAGGTGGACCTGTCTGGCTCTCATCTTTGGAAATTGTTTGAAGCTGAGAACCAGACCTATTACTTCAGAACCCACTTGTCCGAGTTAGGGACACACAGTTCTGGCTGAAATAAAACCAACCTGCCCACTGGTATAGGAGAATCGGCCCTGGGCACCCATCAGGGTGCCTGCTTGGCAATAGTCTTAGGCTAAGGGGAGGGGCGGTTTACTTGTGCCCGTCTATCTCTGCCTCTGAAGAGACCCCTCTGGTGAAAGCAGAGGAGGCCTGAGCCTCTACCGGGCACTTTTGTAGGTAATCATCCATGTTTTCATATAGTTTTCTGTTTGTTCCTCAAACAGAGAATTACCACAACAAGAAACAAATCCATAGACTTTGACAGAGTATCTTGGGACAGATTAGTGCATCTGAGCCATGCCAACCTCTGAGAAAGCTACAGAAGTGGTCATGACCCTAGAGAAAACAAGATTAACACCAACAGCAGTATGAACTTGAACTTAGAGGCTTCAGTGCCATTAGCAGCCACCTGTTCCAACCACCCCAGCCAACTGGCCATGGGCCTGCTTGGCTAACTGCAACTCTCGTCCCACCTGAGATTTCGAAATCTAGCCACATAAGCCATACAACTTGCCTGTCTGAGTCCCACAGAAGCTGCCATATACTGTTTTCTTGCCATGGCATCAATCCTCCTGGAATCCTATTCAGGAGGATGTGAGACCAGGAAATAATCTGACACAGGCTGCAGCTTGTACCACACCTACATGACTACACTGCTCAGTGAGGAAGTCTGTAACAGAGCCTGACGAAATACACCCTTCTGTCCATTTTTTATCTTACAGGAGGGACAGAAAGAAGAATCTTATAAAATCTTAGTTGTTTACTTCCTAAATGACTTATGCAAAGGAAAGACAACCTCCTAGCCATCATTCCTACATAATCAGGCTCCCTTTACTCATCCATAGCCTCCTCTAAAGGAAGCTGGGGATTCTGCAAGCTTTTGTAAAACATAAACTGAGAAAGGACTCAGACAGAATAGGAGGAGATTCTGAAAGTCTGTCTGGAGAAATGTCCGCTTAAGTGGAGCGTCCAGACCCTACCAGCCACACATGTATTGATCAATTTTCCTCCTCCCACTCCTGTGGTTCATAACAATTCCTCAACATCATAAACCTGAACCACTGGAACTGAGCAGAGCCACCTTTACCAACTGTAGATGGTTCGACAGGACCTAGAAACAGTGACTGGACAATCTGTATGGCTTAACTACTTCTGCAGCAGTTGGAGAGACAATCTTGGACTCCAAACCTACTGATTTCTCTGTCATATTCTTATTTCTTTTTTTTTTAAACTGGTTCCTCTGAACCATCCTTTTGCCCGAGGAAGTCTAGCCCTGGTCAGAGGGCACTCCCTCTGGTCCAGTGGGTACTGGACCGGGCTGGCCATCCGGGTCAGTGGACTTTTGGCCAATAGTTCCCTGAGCCGGCCCTATCTCTTTTCAGGGTGGCTGCAGAGAAATTTTAAACACCTGGCAGTCTGACAGGAGGTGGTCAGCCCCCAGACAATAAACACAAGTGGTGTGTGGGCAGCCTTGGCAAAGGCTTCCCACAGCATCACAGTGTTGAAACCCAGTGGGCCGGTTTTTCTTTTGGTTTCCCAGACATAATGCCAGCCTAACCAAAAACTTGCCCCTTTTATGGCCGTGTTAGGTGAAGACACCCTTATCGGTTCCTTAACCGCTTTACGGGTATTTGAAAACCCTATTTAAAATCAAGGTTTTTTTAGAACCGATAAGAACTGGGTACCGCACTCTAAAAGCCCAAAACTTTAAAACGTTAAAATAAGCAAACCGATCGGTTCAAAACCGAACCGATAACTAAATTTCCACACAGACTTTTCATTTTGTACTACGGTTTACCAGATAGAGCTTTAACGAAATGCGGTAAAATAATTACTTTTGGCGGTTCAAATGAACCGAAAATACTCGCTTGACCAGAAATGAACCGAGCTGAAGGAGCTGATCTCCGGAGCGACTGTTCAGTGAAGCGGAGTAAAGAATCTGACAGTTTCATTTGAAACTGCCCAGATAGAGCTTTGGTATAGCGTCCTCGCGTTTTAGAACTCCAGATTCTCTGGAGTTAACTCTTTCCTCTCCGGGGCAGTTCAAGTGCAGTGGCTAACTGCAATAAGTCCTAATATAGCAAGACTTCATTGTGTTTGAATATGTTTCTAAGCACAGCTATTTTACTGTAGAGGTTAAAGCCCTGCCTGGGTGACAGTCCTAACAGTAATGTCTGCCTCAGAGACAGAGCTGCCTCTAAGGCAGCTTTACCCTTTCTACCTCTTGCCAGTGCTCCCTCTCATAGAGGGGTGTCCTGCTGTCATGTGAGCTGTGCCAGGGGTTTCTAGGAGATTAACACCCAGTACATCAGAAAATTGCGAACTGCATTCACCCCATGCATCTAGATGTGTCACGGAATACACCTGAATAGCACTAACCAGGAGATTTTCATATTCATCTGCACATTAAAGCGTGAATTCAAGTGGTCAGTGATTTCCCAGGTGTAAACATCCAAGCATCCAAAGGTATAATAAAATGCTGATATCCACATTAAAAAGTGCAACTCCAAATATTTTTTTTTTTTAATTCCCGGAAGGCACACCAGCACTGAGGAGCAAGAAGTCACCGTGATTAGGAAGGTTTCCACCAAAAAGAAGATGATGATGTGTAAGAAGCAGCAGCAAGCTTGGTAACATCAATGGCAGCTGTGTCTACGTGATATTGTATAAATTATTTTTGAATAATAAATGCATCTAACTGACACACTTGCTGCTGTGCTTCATTCTGTAAAGAGTGCTTCTGAGGTCACCAGGTTATAGTGCTCAAACAGTCATTGGCTATTTTGATCTAAACCTTAAAAAAAAAATTTTTTTACTGTAGCTGAATTTGCTGCTTGAGAAATGTAAGATATTTATGACACTAGGAACTTGAAGGGAACTTTCTTTGTCTGTTTGCTGGTCTTGCTGTTCTCCCAGGGCTAGATACAGTCCTCTGTGCCTGTACGTAGCCTCAGGAGGATGGCTGGAATGGCAGACAAAAGACCTAAGCTTATAAAACCTCTAACATGCACTGTAGGTTATCGAATCTCCCAGTGCTACAGTCCTGATGTGATAGTAGCTGAATGGGATTCTGAGATTTCTGGTTACTGCAGATGTCAGCTTGGTTGTCAGCAGAATCGGCCTAATGCAGTCTACTGTACTGTAATAAACATAAGTTAAAAAAAAAAAAATTTTGCACACAAAGTACAAATTGGGACCAGCTCCAGAATTGGGTGTGGGGCTCTTAGTGCTGATTGTTCTCATTTCAAATTTAGTGAGGTGGAAGAGGTGGCCTTAACCAAGTCATCAAGCTTAGTTTTTTTTTATATATGTATTGATATGGAAATGTACACTGTGTACACTTATTTCCACTCGTTTTCCCCTGGGGCTTGTTTTCAGTGAAGAGAGAGAGAGTACATCCCTGTATTATTGAACAGTTTGCTGAATTTTCAAATCTATAACAAAAAAATCTGTGTGTCTGCTGCTATGGGCAGGCAGTAGTTGGGATGGGCTGTCTTCTCCTCTCAGCTGGAACAGACAGAAAAGTTGGGGAGTGTAACGACACGCCCCATTTCAAGTCTGTAACAAAAGGATGATGTTGATGGGCGTTTTGTTTATTTATCTGAAGGACTGCAGTATGTCTCTATTGCCCATGAGAAGTGAACCCCACAAACCTACAGCTGCATCTGCCACCCCTGCCTGTGACTTGATTATGTTCTCACCCATTGCCACACCTCAGTAGGCATAAAGGAATTGAAAGATGTCTTGTATTCACAACATTCTTAAGCAAAAGACATTTGTCAAGCTAATATATTGAACTAGAAATAATGTATTTCTTCATTCTATGGGCATGGATTTAGTTCACAGTCCACACACTGGCAGTTTCAGTGGAAGTGCTGATTCATTGGAACATCGTCAAGCTAAGCTCCTGTAACCACCTGGGCAGTATCTCCCCCTGGATCTGCCCTGTGACATTAGATCTTCCTTTCTGTCTGAAGAGTTTGGTCTCCTCCTTCGCAGCTTTGTGCGTTGTAAGCTACCAAGTGAGCGACTGGTGATTCCAGACTTCCTCGGTTCACTCCAGCCTCATCGACAAGAATATTCTGCATCATGTGCCACCAGAAAATTTCATGGATTAACCCACATGTGTCTTGCCTCTACTGTTTGAGGTCTGTACTCGATGTCTCTGGCTGCAGCCTGAGCCAGACAATGCTCTCTTCTTCTCTGGAGGATGATGCCACCTGGCTTCTTCTGGGCTGGCCAGCTAGTTGGGACCTGAAACTTCGGCCAGGGCCGCCAAGAAGTTCTATGCTGTGCTGGGATCTGCAAACCAGCTTGTGGACATGGCAGAGGCGGTAGCCACTACTGTGTCTGGCACCTCATTGACCTGTGCATTGCTCCCTCCTGGGGCTAGCGCAGGAGCATCTTTCACCAGTGAATTCTGGAAGATGTGCTGGGCCCGGTAAACAACAGAAGCCACTCCAAAGAAATGTGCCGAATCCAAAACAATAACGCAAGCGGAAAAAGGACAACACCACCATTCACCACAAGTGCCACATAGGAGAGAAAAAAGCAACCAGTTCAAGAACGACCAGACCAGTTTCATGTGAAACCAGTCAGGCCATTCTTTGAACTGGTTACTTTTTTCTCATTTGTGGCACTTCTATTTGGAATTGCAAACTTTGTAGGTAATAAATGTTTTTATCTTACTGTTTGCAGTTGGTGGATGGTACCATCCTTTATTCTGCCTGCACATGGTGTTGTGCCCACCAGGCCTTCAGGGAGAGCCCTGCCTGCCAAGTTAAGAAACACAAGCGCCGCTGGCGCTGGTTGTGGGACTGGGAAAGATTGTGGTCCTCACGCTTCCCGGACTCCCTTGACTGCTCAACTCGGGTTGAGCTTTCTATGATCAAGGGACAGGTTGCAAGCTCCAAAGTGCCCCCCTTGGGCTTGTTGACCTCGACACCAGCTGATCAGACAGTCATGTTGTTTCTCAGCTCCACTGACAAAGTTGTCGGAGGAGACTGTCAGTGAGTCAGTCTCCAAGACCCCGGGTTTCCCAGTCCTCACTCAGAAGGACGTGGACTGGTTGGTGTCCTCTACCAGCTGTACTTGGGAACAGCCTCCACTAGTGATTGTTCCACTGAATCTGGTGCATGTGATCTGTAATGCACCACCAGTGGCTTCTCCTCGGTGTCGTCCTTCAGGATGATGGTCGCAGCACCATTCGCACTCTGATGCTCAACCAGGAGGCTTTGTCATCGATGTTCCTTGACATCCTCAGACGAGGAGAGGCTCCACCACCAGATGCAGCAGTGCTGTGAGGAACTCCTCTGGCAGCAGTGGGCCGTGGTGGGGTGGGGTAGGGTTCTACCCCCCATTCCTGTGGTTGACTGGCAGGTGCCAGTCCATCCTCGACAGTTTTCCCTAGCATCTGTCTCACCACTCTTGCGGGTGGAGCCACCTTTTTTCTGGGTCATGGGCATTATTAAAATTCACTAGTTTGTTCGCACATTTGTCTCCTTTTTTAAAGGGGGTTTTGTGTTTGTTCAGACTATCAATTGAGATAAAGCCATCTATAGAATGGATGCTGGTGCTTTAAGAGGATCACATGCTAATTTTGTATGCATATAAAATATTTATTCAAACTGACGTTAATGGTTTTGAGCATGATGGGGTATAAAAGAGCAACCTCCTACATACACATCACCCCTGACGAAGTGATATTTAGATCACGAAGTGCTGGGTGAATTGTCCTCCACCTCTGCACGTTTGCACTTTTTGTTACTAAATAGCTGCAGTTAGCTTCACTTTATTGAGACTAAGTTCACTTAATCTCTTTGAATATGCCTCTTGAAACCATTTTGTGAATCGAGGTTTACAAGCCATGCTGAATTTAGCCTACTTGAATCTGGACTTTGTACTTCATGATTTTTAAATAAATAAAAGTGAAGCTTCATATTATTTGAAATAAGATGTATGTGCTCTAGTTTTTTGGTTTTTGACAAGTGGAGTCAACACCACTGCAGCCTTTTGTGGGAGCTCCAGTGAAGGACTCCTGTACTGCAGCTGGCTTGGCAGCCTGGCTGTAGGTAAAAATCACCTAGTTGGATGATTCTTAGGTGGTCAACAGTGGCAGACAGTCAAGAGACATTTCTGAGGGTTCCTCAAAAAACTCCGGATGACTCAGATGGCTTATCTATGCAGTCATCAAGGACACATGCCTTCAACTGGGTGTAAGTCAAGGAACTGACTACAGACCATAGGCCAGTGTCATTCGAGGCTCTACACTGACTCATAGTGGAGTCTATGTCTGTCCCTCTGGAGACTGTTCAGAAAAGGGCCAAGTACCCATTCACAGACATCCTCAGTAGAGACTAATCCACAGAGGTTGCCTTTCCCATGGCTGAATCCATTATGGGACTGGCCCTGAAACTTTGGCAACATTCAGCATCCTGCCCTGCACCCACCACCCATATGGTCCGCAAGTATGTGCTCCCTACTGGGTCCCTTTCCAGGTTCTTGAACCATCCCTTGGCAAGGGTTTGGTCTCAGTCTGTGCTTTCCAGAAATCCGGAAACCAACGGGATTTGGACAACCCCCCTGATAAGGAACCAAAGAAGCTTGACCACACGACCAAGAAGGTCTACATTGCCTTCCCTCTTGGTTTCCATCAGGCGAGCTGTGTCATGAGGATGATGGCCAGCTTTGGTCACTGGGGATGCTAGATGATGTCCTCCCACACCTACCTGCTGACAAGCAGCTGCTGGTGAAGTTGAGTAGAAACCAGGGTCAAGCACTGGCTAAACACCTGCTCCAGACAGCCTTAGACATGGGCAACTCCTGCACCCGTTCCATGGCAGTGGCCATCACGATGTGTTACAGGGCCTGGCTGAGGTTCTTCACCTTTAGGGCAGACACTCAGCACAGGCTGACCAATGTCCCTATCTTGGGCACCGATCTTTGTGGCTCAGGGCATGGAAGGTCATCTCACCAAGATTGAGAAGTTCAGTGCCACCCTGGACTCTGTGGCTTCCTCTCAGAAGGATCAGATGGCCCAGAAACAGAAAAAGAAGGCCTTTCAGTTTTAATCCTTTCAGCCGCAGCAGCCCCAGCTGGGTCAATACCAAGCCTGACACCCCAAGGCTAAGTTCTCTGGCCAGGGTCTGAAAAGAGGGGAAGTGGTGCCCCTCTGGCCACTGCAGCCAGTGCCTCCTCGAACGCTGCCCAGTGATGGGTCTGGGGTTTCTCCTTTTCACCTGTCCAGTCCCTGTGGAAGGGGGGCAGCTTCATCACTTCTGGCCACACTGGTTCATAATTACTATGGACAAATGGGTTCTTGAGATAGTAGGCAGAGGGCTGCCTCTAGACTTCGGGGCTCTCCCACCTTACTGAATCCACACTCCATGGGAGTCCTTGGTGTCACAGGACAGGCTGTCTACCTTACGGGGAGGATGGCGCTCAGCTCCTTGCGAAAGGTGCTATAGCACATGTCCCAGACACCCTGGCAAGTCAAGGGTGCATGTCCAGATACTTACTGGTCCTGAAACAGACAGGGCTGGTGCCCCATACTAAATCTGCATGATCTCAATCAGTACATGTGGAATTGCAAGTTCCAGATGGTAACCCTGAACCAGATTATACCATCCCTATAGCATGGCATGTCATTCTACTCCCTGGACCATCAAGACACGTTCTTCCACATCCCTGTCCATCCATCCCACAGGCGGTACCTTTGGTTCCATGCAGAAGGGGTTCTGTATCATTTCCAGGTCATGCCCTTTGGCCTCTTATCACACCCAGGGTCTTCCCCAGTTGAATGGCAGTGGTGGCAACGTTCCTGCAATGCAAGGGCGTCAGGGTGTACCCCTACCTGATAGCTAGCTGATTGTCAGGCTATCCACGGAGGTTGTGGACCGTTCCAAGGATCTGACTCTCCAGACGTGCAGAGACTTGGGCATCTTGGTCAAGCTGGTCAAGTCCAAATTGATCATCTTGTGGGTGATTCACTTCATCAGAGCAGAGCTGGACTCCTTCCGGACCAAGGCTTACCTCCCTATGGACCGGTCACTGGGTCTTACCTCCTTTGCCTGATCATTTCAGATTGGGCATTTGCGCCTGCATGGAACTTTCTGTGGCCACTGTGGTACATGACGTCTTGCATCAGCGTAGTCCGGTGGACCCACTAGTGGATGCAGCACCTGCAGTGAGAGTTGGGCCATCTGTGGTCCCAGCGCCTTGGACACTTAGACCAACCAGTCACACTGACCCAACCGATGTGGGATGCCATCCAATGGTGGTTTATCTCAGAACGTCTGGAGGCAGGAGTCCCATTTGTCGGCCCAGAGCCAATCATCACTCTTAAGACGGGTGTGTTTCTGTTGGGATGGGAGCACGCATGGGACCACGAGTCCATGGGTTCTGGTCACCCAGGAGTCCTGTCACCACATCAGCCTGCTAGAGCACTGTGCAGTGTGGCTAGCTCTGATGGAATTCACTCATTTAGTTAGGAATCAGGTAGAACAATTCCAGATGGATAATACCATGACCATGTTCTACCTGAACAGGCAGGGCAGCACGCACTCCCTTCCCTTGTGTCGGGAGGCCCTCTGCACCTGGACTCTTGTGCAGATGATCTGGTGATTCATGTCACTGGAGTGGACAGTCAGCTGGCAGATGCTCTCAGCTGGGTGGGAGATATGTTGCACGAGTACTCCCTGTATCAGGATGTGGTGAACTACCTGTTCTCCCTGTGGGGCACACTTCTGGTGGACCGGTTTGCCTCCTGGGAGAATGCAAAACTGAGACTGTTCTGTGCCTACCCCCCAGAGTCTAGGACACTAATGGAGGTGCCTTCACGAGGCCATTGACCCCAGGCCTCGTGTATGCTTTTCCTCCCTTCCCCTTGATCCACAGAGTGGTGGTCAAGGCTCAGAAGGGCAAGGCATGAATGATCCTGATTGTTCCAGACTGGCCATGGCAGTTCTGGTACCAGGATCTCCTCAGCTTCAGCAGCAGGTCTTTGTGGTGGTTGCCTCTTCACCTGTACCTGCTGACCAGACAACAGGGAAAAGTCCTGCACTCAGGCATTCTGGTCCTGCACCTCACAGTCCCGTTTCTGAGTGGCTAGAGTTCTAGGCATTGAGTCTTTGAGAAAATGTGCCCCATGTTGTAGAAGCCTCATGAAAAGAGTCCACTCCCACTTGTTACACTTCTAAAAGGAAAAAGTTTTCCATTTCATGTCATGGCAAGGAGCTTGGTACCATTGCTTGCCCTGTGGCTAGTATCCTTGAGTACCTCTGATCCCTCTCCAACATGGGGCTGAGAGTGATGACCCTCAAGGTGAACCTGTCAGCCATCTCTGCATACCTAGCGTGGGTTGTTATGCAGACAGTGACCCAGGAGAAGGTGTTAGGACACTTTTTCAGGGGCCTGGGCATGAACCACCACCACGGGACCTACTGCTGGTGCTGGCTTTGTTCATGGGCAAAACATTTGCACCTATGCATGTGTGAGATGTCACACCTGTCATGGAAAACTGCCTTCATGGTGGCCATGACATCAGTCAAAAGGATCAGTGAACTCCAGGCACTCTTGGTGGAGTCTTCATATCTCGTCTTCCACAGGGACAAGGTCATCCTTTGCCCACACTTGAAGTTCCTCATGAAGGTAGTATGGGAGTTCCACCTTAACCCGGTGATGATCCTTGCAGTATATTTTACCAACCCATCTTTGGAGACTGACCGCGGGCTCCATACTCTGGACCTGCAGAGTGCCTGCGCTTATAAGGAGAGCACGCCTGGAGGTTGGGATGATGCTTGACAGATGTTTGTAACATATGCTGAAGCTGCACCTGGCAGACCGGCAGCAAAGTCTAGCACATGCTCTAGCAACCTTCTGCTATATGCGGATGATGCTGTCCTCTCTGCCTCCAGCGATGACCCTTTGCAACTCCACCATACCCTCCAGTCCTCCTTTAATGAAGCAGAGCAGTGGTTCACTGCTCAACGCCTCATACTGAACTACAAGAAGGCCAAGTTCGTGATTTTCACCCACCCCCAAAACACAAAACAGAAACTTTGGCCCCAGATCCTAACTGCTGACCAAACCCCTCTCGACCAAGTGACACACTTCAAATATCTAGGCATCACCTTGGACCCAGCTCTCAATTTCCACCAGCACACACATCACCTGTCCAAGGCCCTCAACGTCCACCTTGGACTCCTATACCGCGTCAAACACTGCCTTACCCAAGACGCCCTCCAGCTTGCAGTCTCTTCCTCTATCCTCTCCCTCCTCGACTATGGTATTCTCGTTTATAGCGTTGCCACCACCTCAGCCCTAAACAGGCTCCACCTCTCCTTCAACAAAACCTGTCGCCTTGTCCTGGGCTGTGACCGCCTCACACACACCTACTCCCTATATAACTCCACTAACTGGCTTAACCTCGACAATAGGATCAAATTCCACACCTGTCTTATGGCCAAAAAAAATCACCCTAGGTCTCTCTCTCCCACCGGGTCTCACCACCCTAATCTACCCGTCCACTACCCCTAAATTAACTTGCAACTGCAGCAAACAACAACTCACAGTTCCTCGATGCCATACCTCCCAATCCCAAAGGTCTTTTAGCTATAAGGCCCCCATCTGGATGAATGACCTACCCTGCCTCGCACAACCCAACACTCTATCGAACTCTTCAAACCCACCTCAAGGGCCACCTCCAGACCCTAAACTGCTGTGACTGTTTGACCCTGTCACAACCCCCAAACAATGACAATGGCCTCTGACTGGCAACCCCCGCCATTTCTCCTTTCTTTCTCTCTACTAAATGCCTACCTGAGCCTCCATAAGTCTGTTAGTTCAAGACTGCGAGCCTTACTTCTTACTTTTACCACGTATCAAGTGTGTTTATCTTCCCTGCACTGTTTGTTACTTTGACTTTGTACTGTTCAAAATATGTGACGTGGAACCTATGTAAATTGTTCCCTGCACTGTATGTTACCTTAACTTTGTACTGTTAATTATATGTGATGTGGAACCTATGTAAATTGTTCCCTGCACTGTATGTTACCTTGACTTTGTACTGTTAATTATATGTGACATGGAACCTTTGTAAATGAGTCTCTGACTCAAAGGTACTTTCCGATCTCTGAAATAAAAAAGTGGATGATTGGCACGTGGATCACATACTGCATTGACCTCTGCTGTAGGTTGACTGGTTGGGAGCATTCCATAAGGCTTAGAGCCCATTCCACCAGACATACTGCTGCCTTGGTGGCTGCCTTTAGGGGCATTCCTATCCAGGAGATCTGCAGGGCAGCAACGTGGAAGGCAGCACACACCTTCATCTCCCATTACAGCATCGACCTAAAGTCTTATTGAAATGCTGCTTTTGTGACCTCAGTTCTCCCGTCTTTGTTCATCGAATATGGTTGCATGCCTTGCCCCCTCCTGAAAAACTACTAGTGTGTGGACAGTGTACTGTATCCACGCCCCTAGAAAAATATACTCACCTATAACTAGATCTTCCATGGGGATAATCTCTTGCAGTAGGTAATATACCTGGGTCGTCACTAGAGGGTGCTGTGGTACACAGCAGCTCTCTTCTAGCAGTCTTTTTACAGGGGCTGCCCACACATGACATCATTATTCTGCTCCTATGTAAGAGTAGGCAGTCCCTGGTATCCTCAGTTCATTTTCCCGCCATCTTCAGCTCACACACAGCAGCTAGTGCACAGAACAGCAGTCATCGATGAGAACTTGAGCTGGAAACAGACTTTTTTTTTCCATTCCCTTCCTTCATCGACAAATGTCCAAAGAATCTACAAGCAAGTCAGTACTATTTCGGTCATGATGTTGCGGTAGGAAGATCTACCATTACAACAACCACATTCTTTGTGTTAGGTGTCTGGGTCCCACACATGACATCATATCCTACATTCATTGCCAGGAATTCAACCAGGCAACCCATGGACAACGGCTACAGGAGATCGAAGCTCACCTCATGGAGCAAAAAGTGTCTCTCTTTGAAAAGGGGGCCCATCCCCCGGAGCCCCCTACTGTTGCTTCACATAAGAAGCAAAAACGTGACGAGGATAAATCATCCTTAATCAGGCAGGCACTCGTTGACTGCCACCATCGCAGGTGCTCCACTGTCAACGATGCCATCCAGGACTGCTTCTTCATCGACAGGGGTTTACACCCTCTCGTCGATGGTGCTTTCCGGCGCCCTTTCAGCAGTTTCTATGGACCCATATGTTGGTTCCATCGATGTTCCGTCGACAGGGACTCGTTTCCTGATGACGTCTCCTTTTAAGCATTCTAATGCCTCTTTCTTTGTTGCCCCGTCGACGACAGGTCATGCTTCCGTGGGAAGAACTACTGGTTTTGCAGTTTCCACTGCCCCTCCTCCTTCACAGCCATTCTCTCACAGGGGCCAGTCAGACAGGGATTGGGACCCTGGACGTTACAACCCAAGGGATAGACCTGTTTATACCTCACATTCTGTTTCCTCCACAATCCCCCTGGTTTCTGAAAGCCCCTACTACCCTCTACCTCATTGGACATAGCCATCGTGGTACAACAGGTTCTACAAGTAATTAAGCACTCTCAAGCTCCCACTCCAGGGGAGGCGAGTCGCCCTTCTTGTTCTCCTACCCCTTCACCTAAACGCTTCCAGGGAGACAGGGAACTCTCTCCGCCTTGGTCCCCTCCCTCATATGAGGAAAAGTATTTTTCAGATGAGACAGGGTTTCTGGAAGGTTTTCCTGGCGATCTGGAGGATATTGATCTACAGGATGTGGACTCCCGTTCCCCCGTCCTTTCTTTCTACTGTTTCCTTCTTACATGAGGATGCCTCCTGCCATGCGGCTGCCTCTCCTACTGATATACCCATCTTTTCATGAGATGATGGTCCAGATTCAAAAAATCATGGGATTTTCAATTATCGAACATGATAAACAAAGAAAGGATATGGCAGATTATCTAAAACTGTCTGAAGAGCCTGGAGTAGTAGTGGTACCCCCACTTATAGAAACCTACCAAAACGCCATACTGGCATCTTGGAACCATCCTGCAGTGGTTCCAGCCATCCCTAGAATGGCGGATCACCTTTACCAGGCTCCTCTTGACCATCCTTTTCTTTCCACTAGCCCCGAAGCAGACTCAGTAGTGATCACAGCAGCTCCTGATCGTACCAAACGACCAAAACACATGCGCTCATTACCTCCTGATAAGGAGTCTCGCTAACTTGACTACATCAAGAAGAAGGTATTCCAGGCGGATACTATGAATCTTAGAATTCTAAATTATATGGGACACATGGTCAAATACCAACATACTTCTCTGGTCCTGTGCTATAGAACTAGTCAATAAACTCCCTCCGTCTCAGGAGAAAGACCAGTTATTGGCTAGTTTCCACTGGCAATTCCACCTCTCGACCCCTCCTCCATTCAGGATATAATGCAGTGGATACTCCGGCCCGCATGTCAGCCATGAGGATTACCCTGAGATGCCACGCTTGGCTACGGGCATCAGGATTTACATCAGATATGCAACATAAAGTGGTAAATGCCCCCTTTAATGGATCTAAACTTTTTGGTCCAGGTACACAAACACTTCTGGATGATCTCCAGGCTTCAGATCGGACCTTACATATGGTAAATGGCATGTATCATATCTCATAGCCATCTTACCAGTACCACTCTCAGTCCTTTTTTCAAGTCAAAGAGAAGCAGTAAATAGAGGCACCTACAGATGCGGATTCTGTGGTCATTCCCAGCCTTCTTCCAGGACCGCCACTCCTACTTCCAAGGGCTCCCACTCCACGGTTGGAGCTGGTCAGCCCACTGCCCAGTGACCAACTGGGGCATTGCCCGGGCTTCCTCCACCAGGCCTCGAAAGCCATGGGCGGTTGCTTTGCCCTCCATTTAGAGGCCTGGCAGATGATAACATTGGACGAGTGGGTACTTCAGATCATAAGGATGGGGCATATGCTGGAACTCACCTTAGTGTCCCCCCATCCTGTCCATTACCCCCCCAACCGTATTCCCATTCTCCAGGAGGAACTTCAGGCACTTCTTCACAAGAGGGCCATCTATCCAGTCCCTCAATTGGAGTGCCACCAGGGATTTTACTCCCATTTTTTTCTGATACCCAAATGCACTGGAGATCTCAGACCTATAATAGACTGCAGACAATTGACTCTACACATTCAGTACTAAAGGTTCCGGATGATCACCTTAACATCCATCATGCCAATGTTAAAACAAGGAGATTGGCTATGCGCATTAGAGATGAAAGATGCCTACCTGCATATGCCCATCCATGCCGCCCACCACCGGTTCCTTCGCTTTTGCCTGCTAGGACAACATTACCAATTTTGGGCACTCCCGTTTGGTCTTTCATCCGCCCTGAGAGTCTCTACCTAAGTGTCTAGCGGTAGTGGCGGCGGACCTAAGTCAGGACGGACATTTCGTCTTCCCATACCTGGACAATTGGCTTATAAAAGCAGACTCCGAAACCCCTCTGATTTTGTCCCTCCAGGCGACCCTCACTCTGTTCCAGTCCCTAGGAATTACGGTCAATTGGCCCAAGTCCAATCCAACGCCTTGCCTGTTGCTCCAGTATATAGGAGCTGTTCTAGATACCGGCTCTGCCAGGGCTTACCTCCCTGCCGACAGACAAGACAGACGTCTGTCTGGCTTCCCAGATACAAACTCAACAGTTTATCACAGCTAGATGCTCTTATGCCTTCTGGGGCATATGGCCGCAGCCATCCCCACGGTGGCCTTTGCCCATGTACATGTGAGACCAGTCCAGTGGACTTTTCAGAATCAGTGGTGGCAAAAGACAGGGGATTTCAAAGATGAAATCAGAGTCACTCCCATTCTACGCTTGGCCCTGAATTGGTGGTTCCAGCGTGCCAGCCTATCTCAAGGCATGCCCTTCCAGTCCCATCCTCCCCAGCAGACGTTGACTATGGATACTTCCCTCGATGGTTGGGGAGCACACCTGGATCCCTACAGGGCACAGGGCAGGTGGCCCTGATTCTGCATTTCTCCTCATATGAATCTACTGGAAATAAGGACAGTCCGCCTCGCCCTTCAGGCTTTCTGCCCCCACCTCTCCCCGGTGCCTCTACTGAGCCAGTCAGACAACACCTCAGTAGTGTACTACCTGAACAAACAAGGAGGTACCAAGTCCTGCACTCTCTGCAGGGAGACGATGGTGGTTTGACAGGAAGCCATACTTCAACACCTATCGTTGATAGCCATCCATCTACCGAGACACCACAATACCCTGGCCAACGTTCTCAGTCACCAGTCCTCCACGCATGAGTGGACACTTCATCACGACATTCTTCAGATGATCTTTCGATTGTGGGGGACCCCGCACCTCTACCTTTTTGCTTTCCCCAACAATCACCGACTTCCCAGATACCATTATCCCAAACAGAACGGGACAGTCAATAAATGCCCTGTCCCAACCGTGGACAAGACTCTTCTTATATGCTCCTCCCTCATCCCACTCCTGCAACAGACTCTACTTAAACTACAACTCAAACCTGCCACCATGATCCTCATAGCCCCTACTTCAACAGTTCTCAGTAACAGACCCCATTCCGTTGCTGATCAGGTCAGATCTGTTGACTCAAGATCAGGGGACCCTTCTTCATCCCAACCTGAAGTCACTACACCTTCATGCTTGGCTCCTGAGGACACTTTCATAGCCCGTGTTCAAGTCTTCTCACCAGTGGCCAGTATTCTGTTGGCTTCACGCAAACCATCTACCAGGAATACATATAATGTTAAATAGAAATGCTTCTCCATATGGGCCTCTTCAAACACCATGAAGTCTTGCTATATTAGGACCATTGCAGTCATTCCCCCAGTCTTGAACTGCCCCGGAGAGGAAACAGTTAACTCCAGAGTGATCTGGAGTTCCACAGCGCGAGGGCGCTGTTCAAAGCTCTATCTGGCCAGTTTCAAATGAAACTGCCAGATTCTTCTCCCGCTTCACTGAACAGTCGCTCCGGATATCAGCTCCTTCAGCTCGGTTCATTCTCGTGTTCAGCGAGTATTTTCGTTCATTGAACCGCAATAAGTATTTATTTTACCGCATTTCGATTAAAAGCTCTATCTGTAACCGTAAGTACAGAAATTAAGTCTGTGTGGAAAGTCATTATCGGTTCGGTTTTGAACCGATCGGTTGGTTGAAATACATGTTTTAAACTGTTTAGTTGGCTTTTAGAGTGCGGTTCCGGTTCTTATCGGTTCTAAAAACCTAACTTTATTGGGGTTTTCAAATACCCGTGACACGGTTAGGAACCGATAAGGGTCTTGCCTGCACTGCCATCAAAGGCAAGTTTTTGGTTAGGCTGGCATTATGTCTGAGAAACCCAAAAAAAACCGGGCCCACTGGGTTTCAACACTGTGATGTCTGTGGGAAGCCTTTGCCAAGGCTGACCCACACACCACTTGTGTTTATTGTCTGGGGGCTGACCACCTCCTGTCAGACTGCCAGGTGTGTAAAAATTTCCCTGCAGCCACCCTGGAAAAGAGATTGGGCCGGCTCAGGGAACGAGAGGCCAAAAAGTCCGCTGACCCGGATGGCCTGCCCGGTCCAGTACCCACTAGACCAGAGGGAGTGCCCTCTGACCAGGGCGAGACTTCCTCGGGCAAAAGGAAGGCTGGTTCAGAGGAACCAGTCCCAGCAAAAAAGACAAAGAAATCAGCAGGTCTGGAGTACAAAATTGTCTCTCCAACTGCTGCAGAGATAGCTAAAGCCATTCAGATTGTCCAGTCTTTGTCTCAGGCTGTCGAGCCCCCTGCATCTGGGAAAAGGGTGGCTCGTTCAGTCTCAGTGGTTCAGGATTATGATGTTGAGATTTTATGAACCACATGAGGGGAGGAGGATTTTGATCAGTATGTTTGTGATTGGGAAGGTCTGGGCGTGCCCATTGAACCGGACATCTCCAGATAGACCTTTAGAATCTCCCTATGCTGTCTGAGTCCCTTCTCTGTTTATGTTTTACAAAAGGTGGCAGAAACCCTCCAGCTTCCCTTAGAAGAGGCTGTGGATGAGCAAGAGAGCCTGATTATGTGGAAATGATGGATATTCCAGAGACTAGGAGGTTGTCTATTCCTTTGCATAAGTCATTTAGGAAACAAACAACAAAGATTTTAAAATCCTCATTCTGTCCCTCCTGTAGATAAAAATGGACAGAAGGTATGCTTTGTCGAGCTCGGATACAGACTTCCTCACTGAGCAGTGTAGTCATGTAGGTGTGGTACAAGCTGCAGCCTGTGACAAGGCTAATATTCCCTGGCCTCACATCCTCCTGACAAGGATTCCAGGAAGATTGATGCCATGGCGAAAAAGCAATATATGGCAGCTTCTTTGGGACTCAGGCAGGCTAATTATATGGCTTATGTTGCTAGATATCAGAAATCTAGATGGGACACTATATTGCAGTTAGCTAAGCAGGCCCAGGGCCAGCTGGCTAGTGAGTTGGAACAAGTGGCTGCTGATGGCATTGAAGCCTCTAAAGTTCAATTTCATACTGCTGTTGATGTTAATGATGTTTCCTCTAGGGTCATGGCCACTTCTGTAGCTTTCCTGAGGTTGGCATGGCTCAGATGCACTAATCTGTCCCAAGATACTCCGTCAAAGGCTATGGATTTTCCTGTATCGGGAAATTCTCTGTTTGGTGATCAGACAGAAAATTATATGAAAAAGATGGATGAATATAGAACTACCTACAAAAGTGCCCAAGCTAAGGAAAGGCATGCCACTCCACAAGGCATGCCCCCAGGGGCAGGAGTGAGCCTTTCTACAGGCCTTTTACCAAGCTCAAGCCTCCTCTGCTTTTCACAGAGGGTTTTCAGAAAGCAGAGGTGAGGCGGGGCACAGGAGACAGTCGCCTCCCTCAGCCTAAAGCTCCTGCCAAGCAGGCACCCTGATGGGGTGCCCAGGGCGATTCTCCTGTACCAGTGGGGGCAGGTTGGCTTATTTCAGCCAGAACTGGCTGTCCTTAACCGGACAGGTGGGTTCTGGAAGTAGTAAGCCAAGGCCTGGTTCTCAGCTTCAAACAGTTTCCAAAGATGAGAGCCAGGCAATTTCCCATAAACTCTTCAAAGCCTTGCTTTGGAAGCAGAAGTTTCTTCCCTCCTGAATTGCAAAGCAGTGGAAAGGGTTCCCCCTTGCCATCAGGGCAAGGGACTGTACTCAAGATATTTTCTTACCCCAAAAAAGACAGGAGAATGGCGGTCCATCTTAGACTTAAGGTACCTGAACAGACATCTATTAAAGCCAAAGTTCAAAATGTTAACTCTAGCAATGATTTTGCCCTCCCTGAGGCCAGGGGACTGGTTAGCTTCCTGGACCTCAGGGGCCTATTTCATGTCATGATCAGGCCTTCTCACCGAAAGTACCTCAGGTTGAACTGCTCTCGGGCCACTACTGCAGTTCGAGCAATGCCCTTTGGCTAACCTCGGCGCCAAGGGGTATTCACAAAATGTCTAGCTGTGGTAGTGGCTCATTTAAGAAGGCAAGGGATTGCTGTGTTTCCCTACCTGGACGACTGGCTACTAGTGGGTCAGTCTCCAGACCAGGTAAAATCTCACTTGCAGGTCACCCAGCAGCTTCTCACTTCCTGGGGTTCCTGCTGAACTTACCAAGTCAGTTCTGGAACCTGTTCAGGTTCTAACTTTCATAGGTGCAGAGTTGAACACAAAGTTAGCCAGGGCATTTCTCCCCTCGGAAAGAGCGGACAGGCTCATTGCCCTGGCATCCTCCTTTACCCTCGGGTCTCGACCAGCAAGGCATTTTCTGACTCCTAGGGCACATGGCTGCTTCCACAGCTGTCGTGCAGGGAGCAAGATTTCAGATGAGGGACATTCAGTTCCACTTGAGGTCCTATTGGTCCCAAAGGAGGGACCCCTTACCAAATTAGTTCCGGTGACCAAAGCCTGATCCTGGCCCTTCAGTGGTGGCAGGATCAAGGCAATCTGTCTCAAGGGGTTCCCTTTCTACCCGTTTCACACTCCCTCACCTCACCACGGATGCCTCCCTGTTAGGGTGGGGGCTCACTAAGCGACCTTTCCACTCAAGGTGTGGTCCCCCAGGAATCTCTGCCCATCAATCTTTTGGAACTCAGAGCTGTTCTTTTAGCTCTTCAGGCTTTTCAGCTGTTGTCCAGAACAAAGTAGTTCAAATCAGGACAGACAACACCACAACAATGTGGTACATCAACAAGCAAGGGGCACTCGGTCTTCAGCCTTGTGCAGGCAATGAAGTTGTGGTCTGCTGCCTCCTAAACACCTCCCTGATCGCAATTCACCTTCCAGGAAAGGACAATGTCCTGGCGGATGCTCTCAGCAGGATTTCCCAGGGCCATCACGAATGGTCTCTGAATCCTCAGGTATTGGGGTCGGTCTTTGCCAGATGGGGTACCCCTCAGATAGATCTCTTCGCAGCCCCAGACAACCATCAACTTCCTCTATTTTGTTGCAGGCCTCCAGTGCTGGGCTCAGTCCCCTGGAGCGCCTTCCTGCTGGATTGGAAGGGAAATTCCTATATGCTTTCCCCCCTTCCTCTCCTCTTCAGGGTATTGGTGAAAATCAGAACTCAGCCCTGCAAAGTGGTTCTGATCGCTCCAGACTGGGCCAGACAGCCCTGGTATCCTCTTCTCCTGTCCCTGACAATCCACCCTCCCTAACCTTGCCCAGGACCCACGACTTGCTGACCTGTGCACAGGGGAAGTGTGGTACCGGACCTCAAATCCCTCTACCTCAGGCTTGGTTCTTGAGGAATTAGAATTGCTGATTTACACCTTTCTCAAGGGGTCATGGATATTTTAAAGGCTTCTAGGAAGCCTTCCACCAAGACTACTTACAATTCTAAGTGGAAGAGGTTTTCCTTCTGGTGTTGGAGAAACAAATTGTGCCAGAATCTGCTGACCTGGCCACTTTACTGGACTATTTGGCCCATCTAAATTCCCTAGCCTTAGACCAGCTACCTTGAAGGTTCATATGGCAGCTGTTTCTGCCTTTGTTTCATAGGGAAGCCTGTTTCTCTTTCCTCTCACCCTGTGTTTTCTAAGTTTTTAAGGGGTTACTTCATACTAACCCTCCCTTTCGGGAACCAGCCCCTGCCTGGGACCTGAATGTTTGCATTGCTCAGTTAATGCAACCTCCCTTTGAGCCCCTTTCTTCTGCAGATCTCAAGTATTTAACTTGGAAAACTGTTTTCTAGTGGCTATCACTCTTCTGCCAGGCATGTAAGTGAATTGCAAGCCTTTTCGGTGGAAAAGGATTTTATTTCTTTTCACAGGATAAGGTAGTCCTCAGGACTAACAGAAAGTTTTACCCAAAGTGGTTTCAGATTTTCATCTGAACCAGTCCATTTCTCTCCCAGTGTTTTCACTGAGCATTCTTCTCGGGTGAGAGGAAACTACACAGCCTGGACGTTAAAAGAGGCCCTAAGCTACTATGTGGAGCATTACCAAGGTCACAGGTTCAATCCTCCAACTCTTCTTACCTATGGAGAGGTTGGCAAGGGAGACCTGCCACTAAGAGGACAATTGCAAGGTGGATTGTCTCTTGTATCCAGTTCTGTTACCAAAACTAGGTGAGCCCCCTCAGGACTGAGGGCCCCACTCCTGAGGTACAGCTGCATCTCCAGCGGCTGCTAGAGATATTCCCATTTTGGAAATTTGTCAAGCTGCTACCTGGAAAACAGTTCACACCTTTACCAAGCATTGTTCCTGGGCGTCCAGTCCAGGAGAGATACCGTTTGCACAGCTGTTCTTCAGAGCCTATTTCCTAAGTAGGTTCTGACCCTCCTCCATGGAGGTACTGCTGTGTAATCTGCAATAGTCCTAATATAGCAAGACTTCATGGTGTTTGAAGAAAAATTACTCACCTTAGTAATTGCTTTTCTTCTCATGGAGTCTTGCTATATAAGGACAACCCTCCCTCCTACCCCTCTCAGAACTCCTACTTGGGTATGGGGTTGGCAAATTAGTGCAAGCACTGTGTCATGCCATTTTAGTCTCTCTAGTTGGGTTAGGGAATCCAGGTATTTCTGTTTTTGTTATGGTAGAGGGTCCTCTCTAGACTTGAGTTTTGGAGAGGGGTCCTATTAGTGCTTGTATGAGGTGTTCCTAACAATAAATATTGTTGTTGTTATTCTGTGATTGTTCTTATTCTTCTAATGATAGGTAGCCAATGGCTAGTGTAGAGCTTTTCCACACGACTTGCTATGTTGGTTTAGCTCCGTAAAGAACCTGGCAGTTTCATTTGAAACTGGCCAGATAGAGCTTTGAACAGCGCCCTCGCGCTGTGGAACTCCAGATCACTCTGGAGTTAACTGTTTCCTCTCCGGGGCAGTTCAAGACTGGGGGAATGACTGCAATGGTCCTAATATAGCAAGACTCCATGAGAAGAAAAGCAATTACTAAGGTGAGTAATTTTTTCTTCCTGGTCATTGGACCCTTATTCATACCCACTGACTAAAGTATTGGACTACCTGGCCTCGCTTGCCAAGACAGGTTTGAGCTACTCTATTAAAGTTCATTTGGCCTCTGTCTCTGCCTTCTATGACCCCTTAGAAGGGAGAGACTGCTGTATCAATATCATCTTGCCAAAATGTTCTTCAGAGGAATGTTGCACATCAAACCTCCCATTAGACGACCCACCCCTCTGTGGGATTTGAATTTCCTTTTGGAAAAACTGACCCTTGAGCCTTTCGAACCGGCGGCCACTTGTGACCTCCGTTTCCTTTCTTGAAAGACAATATTTTTAGTGGCTGTCACTTCCACTCGACATATATCTGAGCTTCATGCCCTAATGTGTAGAGAGCATTACCTAATCTTTCACAAAGACAGAGTGGCTCTTCGAACCAGTCCTTCCATTTTACCTAAGGTGGTCTGGGAACACACCTTAAATCAGTCCATATAATTGCCAGTTTACTACCCTGAGCATTCTAATTGGGGAGAATACGTCCTACACACCTTAGATGTCCATTGTATTTTGAGATACTATATAAATCGTACCAAATCTGTTAGAAAAATTCCTCAGCTTTTTGTTACCTTTGCCTCAACCAGGGAAGGTTTCCCGGTCACTAAACAGACCCTCTTCAACTGGCTGGCACATTTTATAACCTTTTGTTATAAGAAATGTAACAAACCATTACCAGGACCTGTCCAAGCCCATTCTATCCGAGCCTTGGCCACTGCAGTGGCCTGCTTCAGAGGGGTTTCTATCACAGAGATCTACAATGCAGCCACATGGTCCACAATACATACTTTCACGAAGCATTACAACTTAGATATTGCTTCCGCTGTAGGACGGCCTTTGGCCACGCTATCCTACAAGGCCTTCTGTTATAACTTTCCACCCTTCCTGGGTTTACTGCTTGGGAGTCATCCCAAGTGTATTACCTGCTGGAAGAGATTATCCCTGTGGAAGATTGTACAGTTGCGTACTTAACGTATATGTAGATCTTCGAGAGGTATCTCTTGCAGCAGGTACGATCTCTCCCTCCTCCTTCCCCCTCCTTCTCTAAGAGAAAACTACAGTCCAAATACATATGGAAGGGACACCTGTGACACCCCTTCGGCTCTCCTCAGTCTGCTTGTGACTCAGATCAATGAGGAACTGAGGATGCACAGGGACCTCCACTCTTTTATATAGGAGCAGAATGATGATGTCATGTGTGGGCGGCCCCTGGAAAAAGACTGCTAGAAGAGAACTGCCATGCATCACAGTGCCCTCTGGTGATGACACAAGTGTATTACTTGCTGCAAGAGATACCCCTTGAAGAGTTACTGTTATGGTAAGTCCGCAACTGTACTTTCTAAGAGTGGTATATAGTTCACATTCATACCACCCACCTGGCCTCCCCTCTCAAGTAGCACATGGATCCCTGCTTCCAGTGTGCAAGATCTGACATCACGAGGTGGAGCCAAAGAATATACCGCCCGAGGGGTGGGAAGAGCTTAGCTTGAAGACGTTCCAGTGAATCAGCCCTTCCCAGTGGAATTGCCGGTGTGTTGATGTGAACTATATACCACTCCTAGAAGTACGGTTACAGGTGAGGGATGTGACCTATACACTGTCACAACCCACTCAGCAGGTCAGGCCCTCTGCTCCCACAGTGCCAACCTCTGAGTGCAGTATTGTGAACAGTTAACAAAACAGGGTAACCCTTCTGTCTGTTTTGTCGGTTCGAATCAGCCTTTGGTCTCAAGTTCTGGAGGGATTCAAACTGTGAACCTCTTGCTAGCGTAGCCAATGTACAGGCTCAGATAATTCTGCTCTTCGGGGGGCCAGATATCTTTCACCTACGGGCACCTAACCAGGTGTACAAAATTAACCCTTAAAAACGCTATGGAAGACCTCAGAATAAACTCTTACCTTTTCCCAGTTTGGTAAAACCAGTAAGCTTTGTACAGTGTCAGCTTTAACCATATATGCTTCCCTTGTCAAAGAAGGAATTTCAAAGGCACACCAGAGATAGTCTCTAAAAATAGAGATTTGCTTAAAATAGATAAAAATGTAAAATGTAAAACACAGAACCATATATCACAAAACATACAATCTTTTAAAACAGTAAGGTTTAAAAAGTACAAATTCCTTCCAATAATACACTTAGACCTGTCTACCTAATGTATTCTTATCTTCTTATAATGCTGTAGATGTTTTTTTTCAGAGTCCAAACATGCGTGTCTATAAAGGTCTGTTACAGCATAATTAAAACACTGTCTTGACCCCGCCTTCTCCATGATGTCACCCAGCTACTCCTCTGTTTATTAAAAATTATACAATCAGGATGTCTTGTGTCAGGAGGTAAATTAATAGGTGACATCAGCAGAAAAAAACTTGTTTCTCCATATGACTTCCCAATTAAGTCTGTAATTTTCCAAGTCCTTTCTTTCATCCATGAGCAGCATCCTCTCTCAAGGACATCAAAGGACCTTTTATGACTTCGCATCACAGTGACATAACCTGTATTCTTTTTCTAAACGTCATTAAAGTTTATGATTTTCCAGCTTAGCAGCTGGCAGCTACAATTAAGCTAGATAAACAGGAGATCCTTACTTTAAGTCTCTTCTGGCCTGTAATTATCTCCTGGCTTTTATCTTTTAGCTGAAACAGCATGTCTCATGAGAGACACTCAGTAACACATTTATATATTACAAAAAGCATAGATTAATCAGAACCAGCTGTACAAGCATCACATAACACCACTCCTAGAAATATGGTTACAGATGGGTAACCTGTTTTTTCTAGTGATCTCTAACATTATATTCAGCATTATGCAGTTCTAAACAGAATATTTTTTCAGGACTGATGAAGTCTGAGCAACAGATTTCTCCAAAAGTAAATTGATCTATTGTAAGGAAAAAATGTACACTGTTCAAATGTGTCCATAAAGCATCAAGCTGAAGAGGCATCCATCTATAGAGGACTGTTCTAAAATGGAATTTAAGTTTCTGAGTGTTTTTATGAATTTCGCACTGTTTGTAGCACTTTTAAGTGCAAAACGTTGGGTGTTTGTTCTTATGAGTGCACATGCTGTCTGGATTTAATAAAACTTTGTTGCACAAGCACAAAAAAAAACGAATACTAATCCGAAGCCGTATGTTTCTGTTTTGTTCTTTGTTGTTCACATTTTGTGTTGATCACAATCGGCTGCATCAAGAATACTTTATACATTAGATGCATCATTACTTAATAATAATTTATTTTTATTCATGAGCAGCATACACCAGTTGAGTTCTAGGAAGGTACAAGCAATGTTAGACTGTAGACCCTTGATTATGCTCGCCATTTCTCAGTGGCTGTATCCAGAGATTTCATTGTACCTGATGTACTCATACATTTAATTCTATCTTGTGCAGCCATTTTGGGCCGGGTTAAGCAGTGGATGGTTCCAGCGCCATATAGTGCTACTGGTAAGAATGAGTTAAAGGCACCCATCACGTTGCAACCCACTATTGAATCTGTCAAGCTATTCCACATAGCCACAACTCTTTGTGGATCCACGTCCCCCTCCTGTTTGTCCTATACAGTTTGACCTTGTTTACTGTGCCCCCTGTTGTCATGTCTACAGTCCTTAATTGTAAGGCATAGACAGTTCCATAAATCAGTCTCCAGTTTGTCTGTACACAAGACACACAGCACCCCTCAGCCTTCTTTGTTCCAGTATATATATCTCAAGATATTTACTCTTCTCTTCATATGTTGCCCCCCCCCACCCCATACATGAAATCATTTTAGTTGCACGCCTCTGAAGTCATCAGTTATATAGCTCCCCAGGTCTTTCTCCATGGAGGTTTCACTTAGAACCTTCCCATGCAGCTGGTACTTGGTCCTGCTGCCCAAATGCATTACTGTGCACTTTCTAATATTCAATTGTAGCTTAGCTATTTTTTGTCCATTCTGCTGTCATTGGTTAATTTACATATCCATTGAAACTACATAAGTGGAGAAAAGTGTTGGTCCTAAAACTGACCCTTGTTGCAACTCCACTCATGACTACTTTGCAGTCAGACGTATACTTCTTGATATCTACTTGATGTCATCTGTCTACTTCTCACCAACCCTGACTGTACCCAGTTCTCAGTTCTACTGGTGATGTGTAATTTCTCCATCTGCTCTATCAGCTCTTTATGAGGCACTGAATCAAAGACCTTGCTGTACTCTAAAAACCCTACACTGACCAGTTGACCCCTATCCAGCACACTATTTACTGGCTCAAAGAATTTCAGTAAGTTTGTCTGGCTTGATCTTTCTTAATGGAAGCTGTGTTGTGCATCATCAACCATACTGTTATTCCCAATGTGATTTTCTATTTTTAATTATGGTCTCCAAAACCCTCCCAATGACATATGTAAGACTAACACTCTTACGGTCTGACCTTTAATACTTTTTATAGGTGGGGACCACTGTGGCCTTCCTCCAGTTATCTGCCTGCCCAGTTTTCAGCAACAACTGAAAGATGAATTACAGTGGACCTGCGAGCGCCTATGCCAGCTCCTTTATTACATTTGGATGCATTGTTCGTCTGTGCACCATATATGGGTTAAGGTTTTCAAGTAGCTTCTGTACTTGATTCCTGTTTAGACTTATTTTAGGGCTACCTTCATTCTCCCTATAGTGCCCTCTATCTGGGCTGCTTTGATGAGAAATCAAACAAAAGTATTTACAGTATAACCTCGATTATCCACCCCCCATTATCCAAACCTTTGGATTATCCGAACTCGTACCATGTCTCCCGAGCTAATAGGAACATAATGAAAGAGACCCTCGATTTTATGATCTTTAAGATCTTAAACATCTCACCTTTCAAACCCCAGGAATCTCCCAGTAGGATTAGACATATGCAGTCAGCTCAGAATCCCAGACTGCCCCAGAGGCGTGATATAATGTGGAATGTATGCAAATCATGGAACTTAGAATTCTACATTCAAACTGCTGCCTCTAGGTGGACTGTGTTCCACCTAACTGCCAGATTCATTTTCTCTGTTCAGACAGCTAAACTAGCCCCGAAGAGCTCCTCAGCAACTTCACTGCAAGACTTGATTTCTGTCAAGGAAGTGGTATCTTACACTATTTTGCTATATTCTCTGCCTTTAGTAGATTTTTATAAAAGTTTAGTTATTTTGGATTGTTTTTCTCAGTCCTAGCAGTTCCCAGGAACCGAGATCTTCAGTTTAAATTACTGTGTTTAGTGGTTTCAACCGCTACTTTACCCTACCTAGTGTTTTGTTTTAGTGGGTTTTAATCACTTATTTTTAAAGTGATTTACATTATTTGTGATCGGTTCCCTTTTCCAGTCAGGAACCGACCACGTTTTGGTTAAAAGTAGAGAAACGGTTATTTAATTGTGGTTCCCTTTTACTTCAGGGAACTGACTGCGATTGTGGTATTTTTCTCTTTTTGGGGGGTTTCTTTCTGTCTACTGACATTTGGCATGTCAGAAAGATCTAAAAAGAGGACGGGTCCTACATGGTTTAAAACTGTACTAAGTGTTTTCAAATATTTGTTAAGGCTGATCGCCCGATTTATGTTTGGAGTGCTTGGGTCCCAGTTATATTTTTTTTTCAAACTGTGAAGTGTGCAGTACTTTTTGTTGTAAGACCATTAAGAAAAGGGCCAAAAGATTAGAGGAAATGGCTTCTGCCCCTACCTCAGTGTCGCCTAAACAACCTGAATAGGCCTCTTCTTCCACACTAAAACAAAGGAGAGACCCTCTAAAGATTCCTCAGATCCAAAAAGTACTGAGAAGGGGTCTGAATATACTAAACACAAAAGACCTACTGAGCAGGTTCCTGAGTCTATTCCTACCAGAAAGAAACACAGAGTAAAGCATCTGCTGCGCCTCCTGCTGAAAGAGAAAAGGAACTCCCAGCAAAGAAAAATAAAATGCCCTCTGCAGAGGATAATGCCAAAGCCCTTCAGGTCATTCAGGCCTTACAGACTACAATGTACAAAGGTGTGCTCTGGCTGAGCAGGCGGTGCTGATTAAAGGCTGCCAGCCCTCAATACAATGTAAATTAAAGAAATTGGCACTTATGGAAACCAAAAGTCCATGAAGAAATAGTTGATCTTCCTGGACTAAGTCTCCATCACTTATTCACACTAGTGGGGATACCGCCGGAGGCCTAGGACCAAGCGGGGCCAAAATTTTCAGGAGGCCGGCGAGGTAGGAACCCTTGACTCAGCTGAGACTGACTCGCGCCTGTATAGGCTATCTCGCTACGACCTCCAACCGCCTCAGTTCCTTTTCTCACTGGGTCGAGTGCGCTTTGATGTCGACGTCACTATCCGCCGGAGTCAAAGTTTTCGCTCATACAACAGCAGCTTTTAGTGTTTAATTTAAAAGTTTTAATTTAACTATTTAGTAGTAATTTTTTATTTTACGAATAAGAAGATTATGAAGATTCTTTCCTGCCATCCACAGTCGTCCTTAGGCGGTGGCGGTGATGGTAGGAAGACTTCGTTTGAAAGTTGTTATGGCAGAGGGCTGTGCCCGTCCGCCACCCAGTAACGGGGGTCTGACTACGGACAGTCCTGTGCCCGGCGGGGAGGACAGTCCACGAAGACGAATCTGGCGGTGCCGGGATCCGCTCGCTAGCCCTCGAGCTCTTCGTGTCTTCGTTTGGGGAAGAAGAATCGGTGCCGCTCGAGGTTGCCAGTTGGTATGTCTGCACAGGATTGTTGGTTGGTAGGGGCGATGGGCCTGAACCCGACTTTAAGTGGGTTCCCCTTTGGCCCCGCTCCTAGCGGCTGCTTTCTCGACTCAGACTCCATCTCTGTCCTGGGTGGAGTTCGGTGAGCAGTTCCACCTCTGGGCGCTCCTGTGGAGCAAGGTTTGACTCCTTTTCCTGGTTGTGTTCCTGGTTTCTGGGCCTCGGGCCGTTGGACGGGCAGGTCAATGGATCTGAATGAAGCGGTGCCCTCTGGCGCCTTCGCCATCTTGTCAGCCCCTTGTGCCTACCCCCCCGTCTTCCTTTCCATGCAGGGGCCGGCACGGGCACCACCTTTCTCTTCTTTTCCATGGTGTTTTTCCTGGTGTTGTGCCCAACACCTTGGTGGCGCCACAGGTCTGGGGCCGTGCCCCTGGTTTGGCATGGGTGCCATATGCGGTGCCGCTGGTGTTTGGGTCGGCGCCGGGACTCGGTGCCATGCTTGGCACTGTACTGGATGCAGTCGGCGCCGTGGCTCGGTGCTGTGCTCGGCTCCATGGCTCGGTGCCGTGGTCGGCTCCGTGCTCTGTGCTGCAGTCACGCTGTGGCTTGCTCGGTGCCATGCTCGGCTCCGTGTTTCGGCGCCGTGCTCTGTGCTGCAGTCGGCACCATGCTCGGTGCCGTGGGTTGGCTCTGTGGCTCACGCTGTGCTCGGCGCCATGGGTGCTTCTTTGTCGGCACGCTAAGCGGGCTGTGGGTGTCTCACGGTGCCACTGATGCCCGTGGGCGCTCGGTGCCGCTGCGGATGGTGCTGGGCACCCATGGCGCGCGTGCCGCAGACGGCATGAGGCACCCATAAATTGCCATGGGTGGCGCGAGCACCATGGGTGACACAGTGGAGGGCACCACCGTGTATCCGCGAACAGCACGTGCACCTTGAGTGGCGCCATGGTGGCTTGAACCCCGTGGAGTGCAGCGGGCGTGCCGTGCCAGCGGAATTATAGGTGCCATTGGCGTCGGAGAGTGCCGCTTGCGTGCCATTGCTGCGTTGGTACCGAGGATACCTGCGAGGGTTCTGCCGTGGGTGCCCTCTGGTGTCTCTCAGGTTGGCATGGTTACTGCTTGGTGCCTTCCTGTGTCAGGAGTGATGCTAGTGCAGCAGGGGTGCCAGTTGGTGCTGTCTGACAGAACTAGGCAAAGATCTGTGTTTGCAGACCTCTCTTCCGCAGGACTTGTGTTGGGATGTTCCATGGAATGAATTCCTCTTCTGCGGATTATTTCCACACATTTTAGTGGGTGGTGGTCTGCATCGGCTCTCCTCATCCAGCGATTTTCCGCTGATGGGACTCTTCTGTTCTGTTTCTGTCAGTAGGAATTCTCAGCCCATACAGCCCCCAGTTCCTCAGACACACCCTTCCTGGTGGCGGAGTCCTAGTGGCTAACCAGACCTCGTTTGGGGTTCTTCTGTGGTGAAAAGGCATCTGGATGAGTCTTTCCCTGTCCCTTCTGGTCAGTGATACAGCGGATCACTCATTTTATATACTGAACGCTCTCTCTATCATCAGAGTCTGTGATGCAAGCTCTTTTAGTAGTTCCTCATTTATGGGGTCCACCATACTTTCAGGCTGGATCTGTGGACTATATACCTCTGCGCTAGACTTTTCAGTGTTCAAGACAATTACACTCTTTGGAACATTTTAATTCTATGGTGGGAGCTGCACAGACTGTCCCGCTCCTTTGATAGGGTATACAGCCCATTTTTGATGCTCCCCTCTGGTGGCTGCCCTACAGGTAGTTAACATCTGTCTAGCTATTATTAGTCCAGTCAGGGGTTCAGTTATGGATCTTCAGGCTCCTCCTGCTCCTCAGAGGATGACATCCTTGTCATTTCTGTATCAGGCAATACTTGCCAAATAGCAGCCAGCAACCTTGTCAGGCTCGGACTAATGATATTTAAAAAAAAAGGGGGTCAGGATTATCACAGCACAGGGCCTAGTTGGAATTTCCTGATACCTGCTTGGATCTGATCAGATTCGCCTCAACCCTGAGGCGATGCGTCTCTAAACCTCAGTAAAGGGTACCTGTATTCTTCTACTCCTAGGGGCAGTCCGATCCAGCGGTGGTATAGCTCACCTCTTTCTCTAAGAGAATTTCTCTTATTCGAGATATTTCAAAGCTAGGCATCTAACCAGTCTGTTAGTCCCCTTTTGTTTTTTAATCAGGCTTTCTTCTCCTGATCAGAGCCTTGCAGCAACAAAGTGACTCTTCAGCAAGTCGGAACTTAGATTCCTACTTCCATGTTTGCTCCAGCTTAACAGATGACATGCTTCTTTCTTGACCATTGGTCAAGTAGGTTCTTTCTAAGGTAACCATGAAATATTCACATACAGTCATACTACCCTGAACCTGTACACTTTACCTCCGGCTCTTGCAGCTCCTGAGGTCTTTTACATTAGATTAGTGCATGTCTTTGACACTATTAATTTTGGTCCTAGATCAAATTGTGAGGCCAGGTTCTTGCCGCTCTCCTAGAATAGTTGCGGCTGCCTGGCAGACTTTAATTTTTTGCCCATTGTAGTTGTCAGCAAGGTGACGAGTTACAACTCAAGCGTTTATCTTGTAGACACTATGTTATAGATGCTCTTACAAGACAGCTCTTTTTATTAACAGGACAGTCCTTGGCTGCCATTTCCGAGTGAACCCTGTCTCCTACCACCCTACTCAGGGTTGTTGATTTTAGCTTGGTACTCTCCCACTAGTGTGAATGAGTGATGGAGACTTAGTCCAGGAAGATATGGAAATTATGTACCACCGTGATTGTTGATCTTCTTGGACAGTCTCCATCACTCCATCTACCCCACCATCCTGGGTTCACTCGTTTTCTTTCCTGGTCTTCATGGCCTATAGTTCTGACTGTGAAGACATTGTTCTTTGACCTTTCTTACAAAGGCCATCTGGGCCCTCTCAGGCCCAGACACTCAGAATGAGTTATTCTCATTAGTTACGCTGCACCTCCTTGGTGAAAAGGCTACTGAGGCGGTTGGAGGGTCGGCTGAGATAGCCTATACAGAGTCGCGAGTCAGTCTCGCGATTGCCCGCGTCACGTGGTCCTACCTCGGCGCCCGGCCCTCCTGAAAATTTTTGGCTCCGCGGTCCTAGCCCGGCGCTATCCCCACTAGTGTGAATGAGTGATGGAGACTGTCCAAGAAGATCAACAATTACGGTAAGTACGTAATTTCCATTTTATTCTGGCTGAATGCCCAAACAGAAACCTTCTTCCCCAGTGCTTCAACCCTAACACAGGGTCTTCCTCAGAGGGTGGATCTAAGGAATTACAGATTCCCTTCACATTTATACAATTGACAATTAAAAAATTAAAGTGTTATTCACCAAAAATGTGAAAATGTGAAAAATAATTAGAAAAAACAAGTGTGGTTTATCGACCTGAGAACAGAAGTAGGAGGGTGTTCCGGAAAGAGGTTTGGTTTTATCTTCTGTTTTAACTGAAATATTTGAATAGTTTTGTACTTGAAATAAGTTATGTGTGTTAAAAATTACTACTTTGAGTTAGAACTGTTACTTGGGCTGTGATATTGTAACTATTGGGGCTTGTGTGCTGGGTGTGGGAACACTTGTTTGGCAGTGATAATTAGAGTGAAATTTAAATGTGATGTTTGTCTGGTGGTGGTAGAGCTCTCCCACCCACCCTGTTTTGTAGGCTTTCTTAAATACTGAAAAGCCACTGGAGTTGGGATTGAAGGGCTGTGCATTTCTGTTAGTGACTGAAATTTGAAGCAACAGGAACTGGTGGGCCTGTGACATCATACGGTACCTGATGTCTGCATACACACACTGTTAGTGGGACTGGACACACACTGGACTGTGTGTGTTTGTGAGACTTGAGAATTTTATTGGTGGGGTTGAAATTGGGTTTGTAAATAACTGCAGTCAGTATAGAGAGAGAGAGAGAGACTGTATTCCCGGGGGAAGGGACTGAGAAAAGGGGTGTGTGCCATTATGAACAGAGAGGGACAAACAGGGTGGCCACATTCCACCATGGCAGGCATCTTCGGAAGGGTTGTATACTGCACAGGCTGTGGGATGGCAATAATTCTCAACTGGGCCTGGAGAGAGGGAGGCTGCCCACTCTGTAGATAGCTGTCTTGTATCAGGAGTGAAGTATATTGGTTAAGTAGTAAGCTGGGGGAGTTGGGGGGGTGTCCAAGGATAAGGGGTGTGGATATGGGTGGCAGAAGGGTGGGGCGGAGGGGAGGCTGGGGCAAAGCTCAGAAATTACAGGACATTATGTTACAGCATGCAGGAGTGGGGAGATTAGGGACGGAGAACCCTTAGATAGGGATTTTGATGCTAAGGGAAAACGTACGGGGTAAACATTCCGAATATAAAGAGAGTGGAGGGGGAAGAGTCAGGAGGGCTGTTGTGGGAAGCCTAGAAGAGCAGACAGTTAGAAGGAGGGCTGTTGTGGAAGCCTAAAGAGCAGACTGTGGGAAGGAGCTCCTAAGGAGAACAGGGCAAGGGGAGGAAGAGTGGCAGTTTAGAGGGCAGTCGGGAAACTCAGGTTACTTGATGGAGGCTGGTGAGAGTGTTACAATAAATTTGAGCTACTAAGCAACCTAGAGGGGGAGAGGGGTTGGTGGAAATGAGGAAACTGATACAGAGGCCGGGAGTCAGATACCCATAGGGCATCACAGACTGGCAATGGAAAAGATAGAAATAGTCCAAGGGGAGAAGGGAATCATAAATGTTAAGCAGATGGGGAGATGCAACATATTGCAGACATGAGGGAGGAGAGCATGACTGGAGAGAAACTGGGAGACAAGGAGGCGGGGGAGGGGCCCCCCCTTCAGCAGGGGGGTCTGTACCAAGGATGGGGCCCTAGGTAAAGGGGACCCTCAGAGGGCCTCTGGAGGTAGGGGTACTATTACAAGGGGGGAGGATGGCACTGTGGGGGAAGGGGAAACCATCAGTGCCATGATAAATGGTTCGGATAAGAGAGGGTTAAAGGGGACACCTATTCACTAGGGTTCTGAGTTAAGTGGGCAAAATAACAAGGGAGGCAGAAAGGGGAGGGTGACAAGGGGGTTTCTAATAAGGCAGGAAGACTCCCATGGACTTGAGATCACGAATAAAGGGGGGATGGGGGTTGAGGCGCTTAGTGTAGGTACACCATAGGGACGATATGTGTTAAGGTTCTGTTATTGGTAGACTCGATGATTAGGGGTATCCAGTGGGAGGGACAGGGGTGGATGCCATAGCCAGGTGAAGGTAGTGAGTATCTCTGGGCTGACAGTGCACAGAGCAAAGTTCATGGTTATGCAATTGGTTAGGGATTGTGGAGAGCAGATTTCCTGGTGCATTTGGGAATTAACGATCTAGAGGGAAATAGCATTTTGGAAATCCAAGCAAGGTTCCAAGAATTTGCCAGAGTCTGTCACGATAATGGATGCAGCATTTCCTTTTCAGAGATACTGCCAGTATCAAAGGCCTCAGTGGAGAAAAAAATGAAGATCACAGAGGTTAATGACTGGCTCAGGAAGTAGGGTGAAGAGAGTGGGTTGGGGGTATTAGGGAACTGGAAAGGAGTTTGGGAGGATAAGGGACTGTATGCCAAGGACAGGCTTCATCTTGCCCCGTTAGGGAAGGAAGTCCTTAAACGGGGTGGCTGACTACATTCAAGAAAGGTGGGGTTTAAACTTGTGAGGGGATAGGGGGCTGACCAAGCCCTCCTCCAGATGAGGGAGTAGCCTTCAAACCCAAGGGAGGAGGGAAACAGACTGGGGAGGAGGTTTCAGGAGGAGCAGAGGAGGATGGAAGTATAAGGAACCTGGGTGAGGTTCGACAAAGGGATCAGGGATAAGTGGTGGAGGTGGTGTTAGTAAATGCCAGGAGCTTGGGAAACAAGTTGCCAGAGTTCCAGGCCATGCTGTTCGAGGGGGGCTGGATGTGGCGGCGGTCACGGAAACATGGGCCAACAAAAACCATGACTGGGACCTAAACGTGCGAGGGTACACTATGCTTAGGAAGGATAGAAAGGAGGGCAGAGGGAGTGGAGTGGCTGTGTTCATTAGGGATGACATAGAAATTGCTAGGGTAGAAGAGGCAGAGGGAAACGTGGAGGCCTTATGGGTCACCTTACGAACCCCAGCAGGAGGTAAGGTCAAGCCGGGTGTAGTATATAGGCCCCCCAGGATGGGTAATGTTCTGGAGGATGGTTTGCTGGACAACATCATTGCCTTGTGTGGACCAAAAGGGGAAGGAGTGGTATTGATGGGGGACCTAAATATGCCATGTACAAACTGGGGAACCATGTCCTCTAAGATGGCCAAGGAGCAGAGGCTGCTGGACGGCTTCCAGAATATGTTCTTAACACAGCATGTGATGGAACCCACTAGGGAGGGGCATGTCCTGGACATGGTTCTGGCAGATGGGGATCTGGTAAGGGACCTGGTTATAGAGGGTCCCCTGACAGGGAGTGACCACAATACTGTCTGGTGTCAAATAAGCATGGGGGGAGGGGGGACAGACTTTGTGGGCATGGGAAATATTCTAAAGGATCACTTGAAGGGGATTACATCAATGACAAATGTGGAAAAGAGATGGGAGGTCATAAAACGGGGACTTCATGAGGCAGTCAGGACCTGCGCTAAGGTGAAACGTAAGGGAGCATGGTCACATAAACCATGCTGGTGGTCCAGTGAGGTTCGGGTAGCGGTCAGAGAAAAGAAGGCGGCCTACAAAAAATATAAAACAACAAGAGGGATAGGGAAACGAAACATACCATCTTGCATCTAGAAAAGTCACCCGGATGGTGAGAGGGGCAAAGTCCAGTAAAGAGAAGCAACTGGCACAGGGGATACATGGAGGGGAAAAGGGGTTCTTCCGGTACATTGGGGAGCGGATAAAAACTAAGGGCCATTTCGGCAGATTGAGATCAGAAGGAGGGTGGGTGGAAGAGGCGAGGGACCAGGCAGAGGTATTAAACGAGTACTTCGCCTCTGTGTTCACTAGGGAGGGGGATGGAATATCTACAAAGCAAGGCACAATGGGGATAGAAGCGGTAGTGAGTGGGATCAGGGAGCAACAGAAATGAAGTAAGAGGAGGAGAGATGCATAGAGGTGTCACATCAGGATAAGGATAAGAAAGCAGTAAGGTGGAGGACGGATGATGCTATCTCCACCGAAGTGTGTGGTTAGCCCTCAAGGCCCTAAAGAAAGATAAATCTCCTGGGCCGGGCGTTCATCTGAGAGTACTATGGAATTGCGGACATACTGGCTGCACCCCTGGCAGAGCTCTTCAACAGGTCACTTGAGACAGGAGGGTACCTAGAGATTGGCGAGAGGCACATGTGGTGCCAATCCATAAAGGGGGGTCGAGGGAAGTACCAGGTAACTATAGACCCATCAAGTTTGACCTCAGTGGTGGGAAAATTAATGGAGAGTATACTAAAGGAACGATTGGGGGGTGTACTTGGAGGAGGTGGGAGGTTTGGATGGTCGACAACATGGGTTTGTGCCAGGTAGATCATGTCAAACCAATCTTGTGGAGTTCTACGAATGGGTAACATCAGAACTGGACAGGGGAAAGCCTGTGGATGTATTATTCTTGGACTTCAGCAAGGCGTTTGACTCTGTCTCCCACAGTGGTCTGGTGGAGAAACTGTTGGGGTTGGGAGTAGGCACTTTGATGGTCAGATGGCTTGAAAAACTGGCTAACTGGATGTACCCAGAGAGTAGTGGTTGGTGGGGAGCTCTCGAACCCTAGAGAGGTCAGTAGTGGGGTACCGCAGGGCTCGGTCCTGGGTCTGATCCTGTTTAATGCATACATATCGGACATCAGGGAGGGTATTGGGTGTGAAATGAGTCTCTTCACTGATGACTCCAAGATGGGAGCAGTAGTTGAGGGGGAAGAGGGGAGGTTGGCACTGCAAGGGGACCTGGACACCGTGGAAAGCTGTGCTCACACAAGGAAATTAAATTTCAATATCACCAAGTGCAAGGTGTTGCATCTTGGGCGGGGAAACCCTAAACACAGGTACACCCTGGGAGGGGAGGTGCTGGAGGTCTCAACAGGGGAAAAAGACCTAGGGGTCGTGGTGGATGCATGTATGAATAACTCTGAGCAGTGCAGGAGAGCAGCTAGCAAGGCAAACAGGATGTTGGGATGCATTGTAAGGGGGATCACCTCTAGGAGCAGGGAAGTGATTCTGCCACTGTACAATGGACTGGTTAGACCACACCTTGAGTACTGTGTACAGTGCTGGAGACCACACTTGAAGAGGGACATACAGCTCCTGGAGAGGGTACAGAGGAGGGCAACTAAGATGATATGAGGACTAGGATTTGACGATGAAGACAGACTTGAGGAGCTCTGCCTGTTTTCATTGGAGGAGAGGAGAGGGGACATGATTGAGGTCTTCAAGTACCTCAAGGGAATAAATAGGGTAAACATGGAGGATCTTTAGACTAAAGCAGGGAGGTATCACCAGAGGCATGGTTTGAAGTTGGAAGGTGGAAGGGTGAGGGGAAAAGAGGAGGTTTTCACTGAGAAGGTGGTGGACCCTTGGAATGTGCTGCCTGGCGAGCTGATTCAGAGATCCACAGTGGAGGGCTTCAAGAGAGGGTGGGACAGACACAGAAAGCAGATGTATCAAATGATGGCCTGGCCCAGAAGGGTGGGGATGGATGATAGGGGTTTCTGGAACACAAGGGGGGGTGCTTCCGCACCCAACTAGGGATCTGAGGTTCGAGCAGACTCGATGGACCGTAAGGTCTAATCTGCTGACAATTAGTATGTGGTTCATCATACAGTCAAGTCACATTCACTTTTAAAGTTTATACGGGATATGGAGGAGTTGGATCCAGACAGAAAGCGACTGGCTACCTTTCTTAGGAAAAAGGACACCTTGTCTATGGTTGTCCTTCCTATGGTCGAGTCCTGAAAGGACGCTAACAAAATTGTTTGGAAGCGTCCCTTTTCTACGTCGGCAGTATCTAAGAAATCTGACCGTCTGTATACCGTACCCAGGGAAGACCCTTTTTATGGTGAACAACCAGTGGCAGACTCAGTCATGATTAATGCTGCCCACGACCAGTCCAGGCGCCCTCATCACCTCAGCACACAATCACCAGATAAAGACTCAGAGCAGTTTGACTATCTGGCCAGGAAGGTGTACTTGTCAGCCATGTGTGCCATACGCTCCCAAAACTTCTTCCCCACATTGTTCAATACCAGAACACCTTGTGGGATAAGGCAGTGGAGGTGGCCCTAGCCATGCCAGACTGCCCAGGGCGGGGGGAACTGATGGCTATTCTGAAGTCAGGCTCAGATGTCGGTAATCACATCCTCCGGGCATCCTATGATACCGTGGACTCAACGGGTAGGGCCGCTGCTTCAGCAGTTTGTATCTGCTGGTATTCCTGGCTGAGTGTGTCCAGGTTCACCCAGAATGTGCAATCCAAGATCATGGATGCCCCCTTTAGAGGGCCGGTCCTGTTTGGTGAGGATTCACAGAACATTATCACCCAGTTACAGGAATCTGGGAGAGCAATCATATCTGTATGTACAATATACAAATCTCAACCAAAACAGCATTCCAAGCAGCCCTTTTGGAGGAATGCTAAACAACAGCCCAGAGGGCAGCAGCAGCAGAGGGCAGGATTAAAGCGAAAGACCTCCACTCCTGCCTCTGGAGATTCAGCTGTTTGGGCCCCCAGAACCTCCCAGCCTGCGCTCCCCCTCCCTGGCGCCTCAGCGTGACTCACTTCCCGACCCCCCTTCCCTAGCCGAGGCCTTTGGGGAAGTGGTGGGGGGTCGGTTTGCCTTGCGCACCGAAGGGTGGCATCGGATAACCACCGATCGGTGGGTTCGCAGCTTATCAGTAGAGTGCACACTCTTGAGTTCACCAGGGGTTCCTCCAGACAATCCTCCTATCCAGTCCCATTACTCTCGGGTCTACAGTGCACTCTTTGCAGAGGAAATCCAGCCTCTCCTACTCAAAAAGGCCATAGAGCCTGTCCCCCTGGCACAACAAGGGAGAGAGTTTTATTCACATATCCTCCTAGTGCCCAAGAAAATGGGACCTGCATCCAATTTTAGACCATAGCCACCTGAATCAGTACATTGAGTACAAAGAGTTCAGGATGGTTACTCTGATAGGTCTGCTTAGACTGCTCCATCAGGGGGATTGGTTATGCCTGGACATGCAGGACGCATACCTCCACATTCTGATTTTCCAACCACATAGGAGATTCCTTCGCTTCTGTTTCCAGGGACATCACTGTCCATTCAGGGCTCTGCCTTACGGCCTGTCCTCAGCACCCAGAATGTTCACCAAATGCCTCGCAGTAGTGGCCGAAGCTCTCAGGATGCAGGGCATTACGCCTTCCCCTACCTCGACAACTGGCTCCTAATCGCTCCCACCAGGGACTGGCTACTGTGCACCATGCAGGCCACTTTCCACCTGTTTCAGGACCTGAGGATCACCTTAAATCTCCCAAAGTCCTCCCTCTGGCAAAGTCGGTGACTACAATACGTAGGGGCAATTCTGAACACAGCTCAAGGCAAAGCCTTTCTCCCCGAAGACAGACCAGAGTGCCTCCAGGCAAATGCACAACAGTTCTCCTCAGCTCATCAAGTCCTGGCCAGGACTGTCCTCAGACTCTTAGGCCACATGGCAGCCGCCATTGCCACGGTCCCTCTGGCCAGACTATACATGGGAGTGATCCAGTGGAACCTGAGAGTTCAATGGGATCAGTGATCAGATGGCCTGGACCAACTGGTCCTGGTGTCCTTACCAGTCAGACAAGCCCTGATCTGGTGGTTGAATTCCTTCTACTTTTCCAGAGGAGTTTGTCTCTGGAAGGAACCCCCCAGGCAGATTCTAACCATGGATGCACCAGGCCAAGTCTGGGGAGCTCACCTGGGAGATCACCAGACACACAGGTCCTGGGAGCAGCACAAGCTTCATCTCCACATCAACATTTTGGAGATGAGGGCAGTTCTATATGCCCTTCAGGCTTTTCAGACAGTTCTGCTGTCTGGACCTCTGTTGATACAAACCGACAACATGTCAGTAGTTTTTTATATCAGCAAGCAAGGGGGGACTCAGTCAATCAATCAGAATCTTTATTTTGCCAGGTGGAACATCATTGAGACAAGCTCATTTACAAGATGGACCTGGGGCAAAACAGTTGCCAACAGGGTTAAGACATAACAGGTTGAGTGAACGTACATAACAATTACATCGTAATAATAACAACATAACATGTAACTATCACATGTGACAAGATACTTGCACCTCACTCCTATCCCCTTTGCAGGGAAGCAGTGCAAGTGTGTACATGGGCAGCGGACCACCACTTGGACTTATCAGCAGTCCACATCCCGGCCATTCAGAACACCCTAGCCAACAGCTTAAGTCATCCTTGGTCCAGGGCCCATGAGTGGGAGTTCCATCCTTCAGTGGCAGAAGCTGTTTTCAACAGATAGAGTCGTCCTGACCTAGATCTCCTTGCCTCCCCATCCACTGCAAAACTGCCCAGTTTTTGCTTGCTAGATCCAGGGCCTGGTGTTTTCTGGCGAGACATGTTGTCCCTCTTCTGAATGTGGAGGTTCCTTAATGCGTTCTCTCCCTTCCCTCTACTTCAGTGGGTCTTCCTCAAGAAACAGTCAGAAGGTGCAGAGATGATCCTAGTGGCACCTTACTGGCCACGTCAGATTTGGTTCCCCTCTACTTCAGCAGCTGGCTGTGGAACCTTTGGTTTCCCTACCCCTCTGATCAGACTTGCTCTCCCAGGAACATAGAACTCTGGTTCCTCCGGATCTTAGATCTCTGCATCTCCATGCGTGGCTCCTGCAGTCCTAGCCATCTCCAGATTTGAGGTATCACCTAGAGCAGCGGATGTCCTAGCAGCAGCTAGGAAACCCTCTACTAGGGCATCCTCCGCTATGCAGTGGAAACGGTTCTGCATTTGGGCCACCACTTGGCATATAGACCCGTTTTCCTGCTCAGTGGACTCTATTAAAGTACCTCCTCTCTTTACCTGATGCCGGACTCAGCTACTCTTCGCTTAAGGTGCACTTGTCTGCCATTTTGGCTTACCTTATCCCTATTGAGGGCAAGGCTATTGCCCAGCTGGAACTTCCCCCATACCTTCCTGTGGAGCATTTTGCACTTGAAGCCTCCCATCAGGGATCCTGTCCCGCCATGGGATCTTCTGTTTGTTCAGAAAATTTCACATTGCCCCCCCTTGGAACCAGCCGCAAGTTGCGAGCTGCACCTTCTGTCGTGAAAGCATTATTTTTAGTTGCCGTTACTTCTGCCTGAGTGATTTCTGATCTTAAGGCCCTGATGTGCAAGGAGCCTTATTTAGTTTTTCACAAGGACAGGGTGTTCTTGAGAACTAATCCTAAGTTTCTTCTGAAGGTAGTGTCAGAGTTTACTTTGAATCAGGACATCCACCTTCTGGTCTTTTACCCAGAGTACTCAAACCATGGGGGAGGCATTGCTACATACTCTGGATGTTCACAGGGTGCTTCGTTATTACTTGGAGCGCACCCAGCCTACTCGAAAATCTGATCAGTTTGTTTATTTCACACACACACACACACACCCCCCCCCGCGCATGACGGGGGCTCCTATTTCTAAACGGTGTTTATCCAAGTGGTTGGTTAATTGCATTCATCTTCCTGGACTAAAAATCTCCACCACTCATTCACACTAATGGGACTACATCGGAGATGCTAGGACCCCGCGGGAGCCAAAAATCTTCAGGAGGGCCGGCGCTGAGATAACGCAGCGAGACTAGCTCACAACGTATAGGCTATCTCGGTGTCGACCCTCCAACTGCCTCAGTTCCTTTTCTCCCGCTGTCGAGTGCACTTCAATGACATCACTCGCCTACCAGGAGTCAAGTCTTCGTCTATACGACAGCAGCTACAGCTGTTCAGTATTTGATTAATTTACTACTTTTAGTGTTCTTTTCTCTTTTTTTTAACTATGTTTATACTCCTCCCCTCCCATGGCATTCCACTCCCTTCGCAAGACGCCAATGGCCATTCTAGTCCCCACCTCCTACCTGTATACTGTGGCGGTCCGTCCCTCCACGTAGCCTTGGCTTACCCCCCAGGCGGGGATGAGGTGGGGGGCAAGCACCCCGAATTCCTGAGTCTCATCAGGTTGCTGGTCACCAGGGCAGGTAGGGTTATTGGGGATCGGGGCCTAGTGCTCCGTCTACCCGGGAGTGCCACAGGTGTTTTTTCCGATGTTCTGAGGGAGTTGCTACACCCCAATGTCAAGGCATCTCCACCGACATCCACCACTTCCCACCGTCTCAGTGCGCTTATGTGTCTGCTGTGCCTCCAGCTTCCAACAGAGGCCAGTCAGGTGTCAAGCGTGTGTCTCCCCTCCCTCCTGGAAGAGGAGAGCTGTCCTCGGACGCTCAATCCTCTCCCTTCCCTGCTGACCCCTGACGTCCCGGGCTCGTTCCTGAACCCGGGTCGCTGGTGTGGCGCGAGGTGTGGCGTCCAGCACCTCAACCCTCAGTGCCTCCAGGCCAGCTCTTGTGTTCTTTTCTTATTTTAAACAAAAAAGAGAAGAAGATGAACAAGAAGAGGAAGAAATTCTCAGCCTGCCATCAGTGGAGTCCACCTTAGATGGTAGGGAGACCTTGAAAGTTGTGATGGCAGTGGGGCTGTGTCTGGTCCACCACCCTTTGCGGGGGGGGGTCCGACCATGGGCAGTCCAGTGCTCGGAGGGGGAAGGACAGTCCGCCCGAAGCACAAAAGCAGCGGGCCTGTTCCCGACCTCGATCGGGGACATGGCTACACTCGACCTCAAGCTCTTATTACTTCTGTTGGTGGAAGAAAACTGGTACCACTCAGTGCATCTCTAAAATGCGTCTACCCACGGGGAATCGTCAGTGGTGGCGGCGATAGGCCTGACCTGACTCGGTGGGGTCCTCTGTGGCTCCATTCTTAATGGCTGCGATCTTCAATGCCGGGCCCTGTCTCTGTCCTCAATGGGGCTGCGGTGAGCAGTTTCACCTCTGGGCCGCTCTTTTAGAGCAGAGGGTACGACGTCTGCCCAGTTGATTTGGCCAGTGGACCCGGTTCCGGGGCCTCGGAGCCACTGGGCCACTGCCGAGTCGGGCGGGCAGTATGTGCGCGGTGCCTTCTCTGGTGCCAGCACCATCAACGACGATCCTGCGTGCCTATCCCCCATCACCTTTTCCTCTGCAGCGGCCAGCATGGGTACTGCTTTCCTTCTCCCTCTTTTTTCTTCAGGTCTAGGGTCAGTACGCCTGACAGACACCATTCTGGGTGGCGGCGTCTCTTGTAATTCTGGCCTGGACCTGCCTTTTGGAGGTTCTTCTGGGATAGAAGAGGATCTGGATGAGTCTCTCCCTGTCCTACTTTGTCGGAGATGCAGCGAATGACTCATTTTAGAGGCTGGAATGCAAGCCTTCTGTATCAGCAGAGCCTGTGATGGAATATCTTCTTTTCAGTTTTTCCTCTGGGATATGGGGTCCACCATAACCTTTCAGACTTCATCTGTGGACCAAAGCAGACTTGTACATCTGGAGTTCATACAGTCCTCAGTACAAGTACACCCTGTGGAACACACTAAATTAAATGGTCGAGAGCCACCCGGACTCTACCACTCCATTGCTAGGGGCATATAACCCAGTAATCAGCTAAAAGCTTTTATAAGCCCCTATGACACTGCCCCTAGGGTTGCTACTGTTGGCAGCAGGTGATTAACATCTCCTTGGCAGTGATTATTGGTTCGGCCCTCAGATTAAGCTCTGGAGGACGCTCAGACTCCTGCTGCCCCTCAGAGGTATGGCACCATCGTCATTCTCGTAACAGGCAGTCCTTTCAAGGTAGAGGCCTGGAAGTCTTTGTCAGGAACCAACTCCTCAACTGCAAAAAAAAAAAAAATTGCAGCAGAGGGCACAGGGCCCAAAAGCACCCGGTACCATCCTCTTGGATCCGTCCCAGGTCCCACCTCAGCTGTCTGAGGTGGACGCCTCTTGGTGGTAGTGGGGGGCACCTGATTTGGTTTTATAACCAGGGGAAGTCCAATCCAGCGGACATATGTGTCATCAGGATTGTCCGAGAGGGATACTTTCCCAATTTCACAGAGATTTTCCCTAAACCCAGGCAGCAGCCCAGTGTGTCTGCCTCTCTGTCAGACCCTCTTTCCTCTGGGAGACGGGACCTCAGAGCAGTAGAAGTTGTTCCACGGTGAGTCGGAACACAGGTCCCTACTTCCTTTGCTTGGTTCCAAGATAACAAGCAGCATGCGACCATTTCTTGACCTTGACAGGTTTAACAAGTACCTGATCATGGAGGAGCTCACTAAAGCCTCGTTATTCAAGCCTTCTATTCCTGGATGTTTGTCTCGGAGCCAGCCCATCCGGGCTAGAGTCTCAGGAAGTAGTTGCCACAGCTTCTCAGTCGCTTTCTTTCAGGAGGGGTTTTCTGATTCAGGGAAGGTACCAGATTCCCCTTCCCAGCAGCTCCTTTTCATAGGTGCCCTCCTGGATACCTCCAGGGTGAGGGTTCTTCCTTCCGGAGAAAGAAAGGAACATCTTCAGATGTCTCATTACTTCACGGAAAGTGACACTGTCTGGGCCCTTTTCGATGCAGCAGATGAAGGGACTTATGCCTTCGTCCGCAACAAATAGTGGTCTCTGACCACGCATCTGTAACTCTCAGCAAATATTACCGAACCTCGAACAAAATTACTTACATGGTAGATGCAGTTGGCCTAGCTTCTGCTAGGTCTACCCTTACCCTCTAAATCCCAGATCACCATCACCAAGGTTGCACTCCTGATCGGTTGGGCAGCTCACTGTCAAGACCTCCACATTCAGGTGTGGGGCCAAGAGGAGGAGCAGCATCATCTTCTTATAAATGTCTGATGAGAGCTGTCTTATACACTTTCGAAGTCCTGAAAGAGGCTCTCTGCCACGAAGTGATCCCACTTTGGATGGATGACAAAATTGTAATGTTTCCATCAACAGGCAGGTGGAGCACTCTCCTACCCTCTGTGCAGGAAGGTCGTGGGGAGGTGGGAGTGGTGCCTTGAGCATGTTGCATCAGTTCATAGAAACATAGAAACATAGACATAGAAACATATAGAAACATAGAAGTTGACGGCAGATAAGGACCGCAAGGCCCATCCAGTCTGCCCATTTCTTTTTCTACCTTATAAATGTGCCATCGGCCTTTGCTCTGTCAGTGACCTATCTATTCATAGTCATTTGTATTGCTCCCTTATGCCTATCCCATGCCTGTTTGAAGCCCTGCACTGTATTCATAGCCACCACTTCTTGTGGTAGCCATTCCATGCATCTACCACCCTTTCTGTGAAAAAGAATTTCCTCACATTCCCCTTAATCGGCCTCCTCTAATCTCATGCTGTGTCCTCTTGTCCTGCTATTTTTCTTATATTTAAACATGTTAGACTCTTTCACCTTGTTTATGCCCTTAAGGTGTTTAAATGTCTCGATCATATCACCTCTCTCCCTCCTTTGCTCAAGGGTATACATATTGAGCTCCGTTAATCTGTCCTCATATGTCTTCTGATGCAGTCCCTGCACCATTTTGGTTGCCCTTCTCTGGACTGCCTCAATTTGGTTAATGTCCTTGTGAAGGTGTGGCCTCCAATACTGCACGCAGTACTCCAGATGGGGCCTAACCAATGTCTTGTACAGAGGGATTATTACCTCCCTCATACGAATTGTGATACCTCTACTAATACACCCTAACATCCCCCTAGTCTTACCTACTGCTTTAGAGGTCTGCTTGGATGATTTTAGGTCATCAGTGATGATGATGCCCAAGTCTCTTTCTTCCTTTGTGACTGCTAGCAACTCCTCCCAGCCTATAAGTGGCTTCAGGGTTTCTCTTCCCTATGTGCATGATTTTGCACTTCTTTGCATTAAATCCCAGTTGCCACTCTTCTGACCATTCTGCTAGTTTATCCAGATCTCTTCTCATTCTGCCCACCCCATCTGGATCATCTACTCTGTTGCAGATCTTGGTGTCATCTGCAAACAGACAAACCTTACCCTCTAGTCCATCTCTTGGTCACTAATGAAGATGTTGAATAGGACTGGCCCCAGGACTGATCCCTGAGGTACCCTACTCTGTGACTTGCATCTCTTCTGACTGTATACCATTTACCACCACTCTCCGCTTTCTGCCAGTCAACCAGTTTGCCACCCAGTTGACCAACTTCACCCACCCGAGCCTACCTAGCTTATTTATCAATCTTCTATGTGGAACAGTGTCAAAAGCTTTGCTGAAGTCAAGGTAGGCGACATCAACTGCTCCCCTTGGTCCACCACTCTGGTTACCCAGTCAAAGAAATCTATGAGATTAGTTTGACAGGACCTTCCTTTGTAAACCCATGCTGTCTTGGATCCCTGCCCCTATGGATTCCAGGTGTTGCACTATCCTTTCCTAAGGAGTGCCTCCATAATCTTGCCCACTACTGAGGTAAGACTGACCGTCTGTAGTTCCCGCCTCCTCCCTGCTACCACTCTTGTGGAGTGGGATCACATGAGCCCTTCTCCAGTCTTCTGGGACCTCTCCTGTGCTCAGAGACTCACTAAACAATTCTGCTAAAGGCTCTGTTAGTTCCTCCTTTAGCTCCTTAAGTACCCTGGGATGTATGCCATCAGGTCCCATTGCCTTATCCACCCTGAGCTTAGCAAGCTCTTGTAGGACCTTTTCTTTGTGAAGGAGTAAGCTCACCTCCCTCCCCCTGTGTCCATGATGTTGAGCTGTGGGCCCTGCCCTACCTTCTCTTCAGTAAATACTGAGCAAAAGTATCTATTTAGGATAGATGCCTTTACAGGGTCCTCCTCCTCACATGCTCCCTTTTCTCCATTAAGCTTAGCAATACCCCTCTGGACTTTCTCCTTTCACTAATGTATCTATAGAAAGTCTTGTCACCTTCTTTACTGTCCGTGCTAGTGTTTCCTCAGTTTGGGACTTTGCCTGCCTTACTGCCTTACCTGCTTCCCTTAGGGCAGTTTGGTATGCCTCCCTATCTTCATCCCGCTGTGTTCCCTTATATTTTCTGAAGGCCAGCCTTTTGGCTCTGACCTTTTCTGCTACTGTATTTGAGAACCAAAGTGGTTTCCTTCTTCTTTTACACTTCCTTTTCTGTCTAACACAATGGGATGTTGCTTCAAGTATTGTATCCTTAATGCTTGCCACTTTGCCTGTACCTCCTCACCTGTGTTTCTTTTGCCAGGGCTAGCTTAACTCTGTTGGCCATCTTATCAAAGTCAGCTCCTCTGAAGTCCCATATTTTTGCCTTGGAATGGGATGATTTAGATGTAGTAGCCAAATTGAACCATACCATGTGATGGTCACTGGCCCCAGGTGACCTTCTACCTGGAGATCTGTGATCCCTTCTTTGTTAGTCAGTACTAGATCTAGGATAGCCCTGTCTCTTGTGGGTTGCTGTACCAGTTGTTTGAGGCCCTCCCCTGCAGGGAATCCACTATGTGTCTAGTTCTGGCCGATGTTCCTGCTGGTATTGACCAATCTGTATCTGGCATGTTGAAGTCTCCATTATCAGAACCTCCCTTTAGCTGTCATGTTTTGTATATCTTCTAACAGTAATGTGTCTATGTCCTCCCCTCTGGTCTGGGGCCTGTAGACAACCCCAGTTCTTATGGCTGTCCCATTTCCTGTTTCCAGGGTGACCCACAGTTCTTCTGGCTCATTATGTGTATTCTGAATTTCTGTAGCTTTGATATTTTCATTAACATACAGGCCCTCCTCCCCCCCTTTTACACCTCTGTCTCTTCTGAACAATACATAGCCAGGTACTGAAGTCTCCCAAGTGTGGTTACTGGTAAACCACGCCTCACTAGTGCTACTATGTCCAGTTTAGCCTCTGACATTATTGCCTGCAGGTCTGGGATCTTATTTCCCAGGCTGTGAGCATTTGTGTACATGATTTTCCATTGGCCAGATTTTGGTGTGTTAGTTGTTGGGTGAAGTTTGGCATTACCCCTGTGCATCGTATGGGGAGACAAACCTTTTTCTTACCCAGGTGATGCAAATGAGCGGCAAACACACGCTGAATTCCTGTTTGACCACTAGCTGAGGGGAGGGTGTTCTTCCCATTCGACGTATGGGGTGCTGCCCCTCTCCCCATTTGCTAGTTTAAATATTCTGCAAGGCGTCAAACTTCTGCCCCAATCACTGACTCCCTCTTTAGTCAGATGCAGTCCATCAATTTAAAGAACTTTGCTTCCCAGAACTGTTGCCAGTTCCCACAAATCTGTGTCCTTTTTTCTGCACCAGTCCTTGAGCCACGTGTTTAGCTCCCTATCTCCCCTTCTCTGACCTTCCGTCCATCTGCTCCTTCTCCCAGACTGGCAGGATCTCAGAGAAGGAGATGCAGACGAAATAGATGATAGTTTGTCACCCAGCCTAGTCAGGTGTTCCTTGGTCTCCACAACTGACCGGCTGGCGGATCATAGTCCCTATGTGTACTAGGACATCAATGTTTTCTCCTGCTTTGTGAACAATTTTAGCAATCGATCAGTGTCTCTCCATGCTGATGTACAGGAGACATCTGACCATCACCCTAACTGGAGATGGGTATCAACTCCCCGAATCATGGAGTCTCCTATGATCAGAAGTTTTTTGGATTTCCTTTGTGCTTGTTTAGTTTTGGTTCCTGATTTGGGTGAGTATTGTTGTGCCAGCTCCTGTGCCGCAGTGTCCTGCTCTGCAGTGTCTTCTGCCTCTTCAGTCCTTATGCAGTCGCTATTCAACAAGTGGGGCAGTCCGGACCTGGTCCTTTCTTCGTCCCTTCTCAATGCAAATCTGCCTCTATCCTGCTTCAGAAATCCAGACCCTGCTGTTTTCTGTCAGGGTGTATTCACTGCAGTAGACAAGATGCTCCTGTATGCTTTCCTTCTCTTCCCTTAGTTCAGAGGGTGCTGCTCAAGTTGTAGGCAAACGGGGGCAGGATGACTCTCATCATCCCAAGCTGGCCTCAGCAGATATAATTTAGAAACATAGACTTTGATGGCAGATAAGGACCACTTGGCCCACCTAGTCTGCCCATTTCCCTACCTATTGGAAAAGCTGCAGATCCTAGTTAACCAACAGCCTACTTCTTCCTACCCCCCACAAGAATTACCTTATGTCTGTCCCATGCATTTTTGAATTCCCCCACTGTTTTTGACCCTGTGACCTCCTTAGGAAGGCCATTCCATGCGTCCATCACCCTCACATTGCCCCTGAGCCGTCCCTCCTCCCTCCGTCTTCAATTTGCGTAGATAAACAGTCGGTCAGAAGTTCCCCCAAGAGCAACTCCCTCTGTGAGTGGACCCTCTGACACAGGGACTTTGGTCCATCCTTCCTGCGCTCCCTTCATCTCCATGCTGGGCTCCTGAGGAGATGAAAGTGGGCGAGTTTTAGATTTCTAGACAATCATAGAAATCTTCTTAGCCATGCATAGACCTTCCACCAGGAGGACTAAGTGGTTATACTTCACCATCTGGTGTGCAAAGTTCCATCTGAACCCTTTTGTTTGTCCACCAAGTAAAATTTCGGGGTGCCTCGTGGACCTGTTGAATGCAGGCCTGCATTTCTTGGCAGAGAATGTTCACCTCTGTGTGTTTTCGGACTATTTTGAGCCGGAAGACATGTCACTAGCTCAGTTACCATTAGTCAAGTTTTGCTTCTTCCTACTTACTCCGTTAACTCCAGAATGAAGGAGAGCACTCCCTGTATCTCTCTGAATGTTAAGAGGGTTCTGCGATTGTACATCAACAGAAAGAAGAGATACACATCCGAGCAACTATTGTATCTTTCCGAATGCCTTGTCTGGATCAGCCTGTTGCCATGAGATGTATTTCTGATTGGTTAGTAGCATGTCTTTGACACTACTAATCCATAGCACAGCTCAGGTTGGAAGGCCGGGTTCTCACCATTCTACCAGAGCGGTTGCGGCTTTCCTGGTGGAGATTCATAATGTACCTGTTGCAGACATCTGCAAGGCGGTGAATTGGAGCTCAGTGCATACCTTTGTAAAGCACTATGTTTCGGATGTCCATACCTGACTGTTGACTTTCTTCAGCAGGACAGTCCTTATGGACTTCTGTCCTGAGTGAGCTTTGTCTCCTACCACCCTACTCGGTGGGGGGGGGGCGGAATTTTAGCTAGGTCCTCTCCCATTAGTGTGAATGAGTGGTGGAGACTTTTAGTCCAGGAAGATATGGAAATTATGTACTTACCATAATTCTTGATCTTCTTGGACAGAAATCTCCACCACTCATTCACACACCCACCCACCATCCCCCAAGCTCACTCATTCTGTTTTGGTCTTCACTTCCTTGTTGTTCAGGCTATGAAGACATTGTTGAATTGACCCTTCATACATGGGTCATCCGGGCCTTCACATGCCCGGAAGTTAGGTTTTCTTTCATTAGTTTACGTTGCACCTCCTCGGTTGAAAAGGTACTGAGGCAGTTGGAGGGTTAACGCCGAGATAGCCTATATGGTGTGAGCTAGCCTCACGGTGCCACACATGCGTGGTCCTATCCCGGCGCTGGCCCTTCTGAAGATTTTTGGCCCCACAGGGTCCTAGCGCCTCTAGCGTAGTCCCATTAGTTTGAATGAGTGGTGGAGACTTCGTCCAAGAAGATCAAGAATTACGGTAAATACGTAATTTCCATTTTTTTGCTACAATCAGTATGGCAAACTCTTACCTTGCTCGGTTAAGGGTCATTCTACTGGAGGCATGGCTGCTTCCTTTGCCTCACTGAAAAATGTGTCTGCTGCTGACATTTGTGCAGCTGCCACTAGGAATTCTGTCCACACCTTTGTGAAGCACTACAATCTGGGCATTGCTTTTCACTGTAGAGCAGGCTTTGAACTTGCAGTCCTTCATGGCCTCCTGTCCTAATTTCTTCAGGAGACTTCTACCTCCACCCTTCTGACTGGGGTCTCTTCTTTACTGCTGGGGCTCATCTGTTCCCGCCGCATGCCGCTCACCACGTCACCACCGGCGAAACCGCAATCCATGTGGCGATATCTTCCAACCCCCCCCCAGCACCACAGAGGCGAAAAGAAATCACCTGCAGTCAGTCTTCACCACTCTCTCGCCACAGAGTCCTAAACTACCGAGAGAGTGGCCCAAAAACTACTGACTGTGGGGTTCATGTGGGAACATCGCGAGAGTTCATGCAGTGACCTCTAGGAACACTTAACAGCACATGTCCCAGTCACTGGCACCCACATGACCGCAGGAAGTTGGCCACTGGCACCCACATGACTGGAGTCTTGGTGCGGAGGAGAGTTGTGCCTGGTTGGTGCAGTTACACAGACACTCTTCTCCCACCAATCGGAATGACTGCTCACAGGACTTGGGAGGGCTTGTGGTGGAAAACTACTCACTTGGGCAGTAGCGGTGACAGGGAACAGATGCACTGTAGCTCTGCTGTCCCCGACCGTTGAAAAAAATATTTTTTCTTACATTTAAGGCAGACAGACAGTAGAGTAGAGTGTGTGGCAGGCAGGGAATGCTAAAACATCGAGGATTTTTTTTTTTTAAATCAGGAGGACGGCAGTGAGCACAGAGCTATGGGGAAAAGCAGATCTTACTTCGAGAGGGTTCCTTCAGTAGGTCATCACCTATAGGACTGGCGCCACCTGGCGTCCAGCTGCACAGCAAACTTTTCTATCAATACCTGATGGGGGACTGCCCACCCGGCGTCATGTGACCCGGCGTCAAGCGTGATACTGTATATAGTGGAAGTACGTCCCTACGCCCACTCCCTCAGTTTTTCCACCGTCGAATTGTGTCAGTCACATCGCAGACTTCCATTAGCGATCATCGTGATCTGAAGAAAAAGTGCTTGTCTTGTGGCACACAGATCCCGCACAGAGATGGCCACCAGAAGTATGTTCTCTGCCTAGACCCAGACCATCCTACCTCCTCCTGCCCAGAGTGCCATTCATTCAGCCAGGCCACCAAAAAATGGTGACAGCAGGCATTGGAGGCCCACCTTCTTAAAACTCATTTGGCCTCCTTGGAGAAAAAGATGGAGCGCCTCAGGAACTCATCCGAAAAATCTTCCCCTTCTAAAAAACACAAGGAGAAGTCTAGGGAGCGGGCTCGCTCCTCTGACGACGCCAGGCCGTCAACGAGCAAGGCCAGCTACCGCCCTGGAAACAGCCGGACGGTAAGTCGGACAAGACTCCAATGGATAAGTCAGCTGCCGGCTCCTCTGGCGACCGCGCCGCCTCTGCCAATAAGTCATCCCCCAGCTCCTCCTGGGACCGCACGGCGGCTGGTAAGCAGACTCCCCCAGTCGGGGCAGTCGCCCGGCTACGGTCGATAAGTTGGCTGGGGGCTCCACCCCTAACCGCCCGACCTTACCCGCTAATCCAGCCATCTCTGACGACCACACAGGCTCAGTTCCCCCGTCGGGGCCTAACGGCACATCTCCCAATGTCCAGCGGGACCAGAGGGAGAAAGCCCCTCTCCCTCCTCCTCCTTCCTCACCCGCATCCTCGGATGCGTCTGGCGATGGGATCAGGGGCCCCATCAATCATGTCAATGTTTTGGGCACATCTCCGTGCTGGGGTCCCGGATCAGGAGGCTCCTTCATGACCATCTGGTTTAACTGTGGAGGCCCCTCCGCCTTCTGGTGGGATACCAGCGCCGTCTCTAACGCCAGTGATCCCGACTACAGTGCCTCAGCCGGGACGGACAACCACCTTTACCTCTGGCCCCGCGGGCTCCCTCGTCCGATCGACACGGCCCCAACGCCGGATCGCTTTCCAGCGCCCGGATCGGGTAGCGCCGGTACGACGCCGGTCCCTCTGGCGTGGGCTGTCTGGCCCGGACCCTCCTCAATATACAATGGCCAGGTTCGTTGTGAGGTCCCCGATGCAGGTACGACGCCGAGGATTTGTCAGACCCTGAACTGCCCCCCATTACCCTTTTGGGTATTCTGGGGATCCCTACCTGGCGGGGTTCCACTCCTGATTGGAGCCATTTTGGGCAGTTCCACCATGGATTCAACTCATATTGTCCCTGTATGGGTTTCCAGGGGTACTATCCACCTCCGATTGCACCTCCTCCTCCCCCCCAGTCTCATCCGGCTCCCCCTTCCCCCCTCCGGTGGTTCCGGATTTCAAGACCATGATTCAGTTTTGGTGGCAGGGGGCCAGATCAGAGTTGGTTACGGATCTGGAAGCTAGACTCCCACAGCTGCAGCTTCCTAGGTCCCCTTACCCGAGCAATTCTGTTTTTACCATCCACATCTCGGGGAAGACTCGACAGGATGTTCCCCTGCAGGACTTCAGTCATCGTCCTGTCAAGGAGGCAGAAGATAGATCTTACTTCGAGACACAGCTCTTTCAGCAGGTTACACCATTAGGACTGAAGCCGGCAGGCGTCAGGACCCCACGGAAAAATTCTAGCTAGCTATCTTCAGCGGGGACCGCCCCCGACGTCGGTCCCGCCTCCGACGTCAGGCGTGGTACAAAAGAGGGCGGTCCCGACAGATTCCCCAGTTCTTTCCCGCCGTCGACTTGCGTATCTCGACCATGCCGGTTCCAGTCTGGCCTTGTGACGCATGGTTCAAACTTTCCTCCGGAAATTCTTTTTCTTCAAGCAAGATTGTTGCTGATGTCCTCTCCGACCTCGGTCATCCCTCCAAGTGTGCTTTGGAAACAGATCCCTTCAAGGACCCCCACACGGCCTGTGTTAGGTGCCTGAGCCCAGACCACGATACCTGGGCCTGTTCGTTTTACCAGGGCTTTAACAGCGAACAAGGATCCGGCGTCAGAAGGTCCTCCAGGCTTTTTTGTTGGAGGAAAAACTGAAGACCATGTCCTCCAAGGGGGAATCTTCATCCAAATCCCACAAGCACGCGGAGAAAAGAAGGGAGAAGGCCCCTTCCAGGTCCCCGTCCAGGGCTTCGGAGTCCTGCAGCTCCGGTTCTTGGTCCAACCGCTCCCCTTCCAGGGCCAGCTCTCAGCCTTCCCCAGCTGCGGTAAGAAAGCCTTCTTCTTCTCAGGCCAAGTCCGCCAGGCCGTCATCGTCCTCCTCTTCCAAGGCCTTGGCGAAGTCCGGGGAGCGCCACCACCATCATCATAAGTCGGGTTCCCGCCCTTTGGCTCCCGACGTCCGGTCGTCTTCTGTGCCTCCACGCAAAACTTTGGAGCTCACACCGTTGAAGAGACCTGTGGACCCGACGCCGGCCCGACCGTCGTCGGCCGTACGTCATTCCTCCCTGGAGCCGTCGTCGGCCGGACGGCCGTCGTCGGCCAAACCATCCCAGCGGACTCCGGTTGGGGGACCGGCGTCCGTTCCGCCTGAGAAGAGAGGCTCCCGCCTCCGACTGACATCGGTCAGGAGGCGCTGACTGAGGAGGGACTTAGCGCAGCCGAGGACCAGACAGGCGACCCGGCCTCGCCCGAAATTCCCAGGGCCCTACGCCTCCGAGGCCTCTGTGGAGCCGACACGGGACCCGGCGACCGCCCACCGGCGCCTGGGCGTCGTCGGGACTTTCTATAGCGGTGAGGATCTCTTCACTTACTGGTGGGACACCATTAAAGGGACATGGCCCCGGCTCCTCCTCCTCCCCCCTCTCCTCCTCCGGTACCGGCCCCCTTCACCTTCAGGGTCGGCGGGCGCTTACCTCCCGGGGCCTGGATCTCTCCCGGGGAAGATCAGAAAAGCGGAGACCTCAGTGAAAAACTCTTCTGGATCACCCAGCCCCAAGAGATCCAGGAGACACCGGCTTCGCCGTCGACAGAGGACACGGGATCAGTCTACTCTTCCTCTAGATCCCCATCTCCTCTCTCCATCCCTTCTCCGGACCCACGTGAGACACCGAGATCTCCTCCGGATGACCCCTCGTTCATGGATATTATGCGACATATCCAGGAGAACATGGGATGGGATGCAGAAGAACTAGACCCCGAAAGGTTACGCCTTGCCAGATATTTTCGGCAAAAGGACCCCAAGCCTGTGGTGGTACCACCCTTGGTGGACACTTTCGTGGATGTCACCAAGGCAGCGTGGAAGCGTCCACATTCGCTCCCGGCGGTGCCGAAGAAAGCTGATCGTCTGTACAAGGCTCCTAAGGACGACCAGTACCTGACACAGCAGCCTCAGGCCGACTCTCTGGTCATCACAGCCTCACATGACCCGGTCACAGAGGCCACAACATTTGAGCACCCTGCCACGGACCAGAGTCCAAACAGTTGGACGCACTGAGCGGCGGCGCGTCACGCTTCCGCTACCTGCGCCGTCAGATCCATGAACTACCTGACCCACATGGTTCAATTCCAGAACGCTTTGTGGGAACAGGGTCTGGAGGCGGCTGAAAAGCTGCCCGAAGGTGAGCAGAAGGAGGAGATGCTCCAGCTCCTCCATACGGGTTCAGACGTGGGGACCCAAGTGCTTCGAGCCATGTACGACTCCGCGGACTCATCGGCCCGAGCAGCAGCTTCTGGTGTATGCCTCCGGAGACACTCCTGGTTACGTGTCTCCGGCTTTACCCCGGTTGTCCAGAAAAACATTATGGACGCTCCGTTCGAGGGAGAAGTTTTATTTGGTAATCCTTCCGAGAAGATCATTACCAAACTTCGAGGCCGGGAAGGCGGTAAGGTCGGTTCAAGCCATATGCCGACCCAAGCTAGATTCCTTTCGTAGGAACTAAAGCCGTTTTCGTGGGTGGACACAGAGGCAGCAGCCCCGCTCCGCTGCACATCAGAGGGGCTCCGGTTTCCGTAGAACCCAGGGAAAAAGCCTGCTAGCCGAGGTCAGCGTTCCCCTAGGCCGACCCAGCCAGCGGGCCCATCTGCCGCCACAGCCTGACTCCTTTCCGGCCCCCGGCCCTCAGGATCAACAGGAAATCATGGTCGGGGGTCGCATTGCGAACTTCCTGCCGGGATGGCGGCCATTACCACCGACAGGTGGGTTCTGCAATTAGTCAGTCTAGGCCACTTTATAGAATTCGCAGAAAAGCCACCCTCGAGGCCTCCTTTGCTCTCCGGTATCGGGTCAGCACAAAAATTTGATCTGGCAAGAGGTGCTCGCGCTCTAAGAAAAGGAGGCGATAAATGCGCCCGGAGAACCAGAGAGGGCGAGGTTATTATTCCCACTTCTTCCTGGTTCCCAAGAAATCAGGGACCTCCGTCGATTCTGGACCTCAATGTGTCGAGCATACAAAGATTCCGCAGTGACTCTTCCGGGCCTTATTCCCATGCTGAAACAAGACGCCTTTTTAGCATCTCTAGACATGCAGGACGCATACCTGCATATCCCCATAGCTTACGCGCACCAGAGGTTCCTGCGTTTGAGTTTCTCGACCACCACTTTCAGTTCGAGCTCTTCCGTTCGGACTGTCATCGCACCAAGGGTCTTTACCAAGTGCATGGCAGTCATGGCAGCATCTCTGAGGAGACAGGGCCACTATGTGTTCCTGTACCTCGGCGACTGGCTTCTCATGGCCGCCTCCAGAGGCGTTATTACTCACGGTTCAGAGCACCAGGACTTGTTCCAATCTCTGGGCATTCTCATAAATGCGAGAAGTCTCTCCTGGTACCGTCGCAGAAACTGCAGTTTATAGGCGCAGTCCTGGACACTGTTCAGGGAAGAGCTTTTCTTCCAGACGACAGAGCGGAGCGCATCAGATCCCTCATAAGGGATTTGTTGTCGAACAAGATCGTACCTGCCAGGTCGGTCCTTCGCTTGCTCGGACACATGGCTGCAGCCATTCCTACTGTCCCTTTCACAAGGCTCCACATGTGGGTAACCCAGTGGATGCTCAAGGTACAGTGGGACCAAAGGCAAGACCACTTGCAGCATCCGGTCAGGATCCCGAACTCGGTCATCCGAGACTGGCAGTGGTAGCTAGTCCGGGTCGCTCTCCAAGGGCGTCCCGTTTGTAACGCCGTCCCGGAGGTAACCCTCACCACCGGACGCCTCAGGTCTTGGGTGGGGGCACACCTGAACAGGGTAAAGTCCCAGGGTATGTGGACCCCATTGGAGCTCATCTCCATATCAATGTCCTAGAGGCGAGGAGTTCTCTATGCCTGCAGGCTTTTCAGTCAGTAATCCACGTGTACTCTCCTGCTCAGACAGACAACACGCGGTGATGTATTACCTCAACAAACAGGTGGCGCACACTCCCCTTTGCAGGAGGCCATGAGGGTGTGGGATTGGAAATGTCGGACACGGCGCCAAATCTGATCACTGTGCATGTTCCCGGGTGGACAACACAATTGCAGATGGCCTGAGTTGATCCCAGGCCAGAGTCCACAAATGGGAACTTCTTCAAGAGGTAGAGGATCTGTTTCTTCCGTTGAGGAGTTCCAGAACTAGACTTGTTAGCATCCCCATCCAGCATAAAACTGCCCAATTTTTGCTTGCTAGATCCAGGGCCTGGTGTTTTCTGGCGAGACGCGTTATCCCTCTCCTGGGCGAACAGATTCCTCTACGCTTTCCCTCCCTTTCCGTTGATCCAGAGTTCTTCTCAAACTGCGCAGGGAGCATGCACTCATGATCCTGGTGGCCCCGTTCTGGCCCAGACAGATCTGGTTCCCTTTGTTGGTGCAACTATCTCGGGAACCCCTGCTCCCGTTGCCGCTCAGCTCCCACCTCCTGTCTCAGGAGAAAGGTTCATTAGTCCATCCGGACCTACGCTCTCTGAACCTGCATGCTTGGCTCCTAGAGACATAGCCATCTTGCGTCACGGGGTCTCGCAAGAGGTTGCAGAGGTTCTTTCTGCAGCCAGAAAGCCGGCAACGCATGCGACGTACGCCATGAAATGGCGCCGTTTTTGTTTATGGTCACAGGCTCGTGATCTTTCCCCTTTAGGTTGTCCTGTGGGAGTAGTTTTGGATTACCTCCTCCCCCTTTTTCATTCAGGCCTAGCCTGCTCCTCTATTAAGGTGCACCTCTGTGCCATTTCGGCCTGTCACCTCCCGGTGGGTCATCGTACAGTAGCTCAATTGGACGCCTCTCGGGAATTTCTTAGGGGAGTGTTACACCTTAGGCCTCCCATTAGGGACTCTGTGCCCCCATGGGACCTGCTCTTTGTCCTGGAACAGCTCACGCTCCCTCCTTTTGAACCTGCCGCGGATTGCAAGCTACGTTTTCTGTCGTGGAAAACGTTAATTTTAGTTGCTGTTACTTCAGTGAGAAGAATTTCTGAGCTTCACGCTCTTATGTGCAAAGAGCCTTATTTAGTTTTCCACGGGACAGAGTATCCCTGAGGACGAATCCTAAGTTTTTACCTAAGGTGGTCTCTTCACTCTCTCTAAACCAGGACATTGACCTTCCGGTCTACTTCCCGAGTTATTCAAATAGAGGAGAGGCTTTGCTCCACACCCTGGATGTTCACCACAGCCTGAGGTATTACCTCAACAGAACTAAACCCTCTCGTAGTTCTGAACAGCTTTTTGTTTCCTTCTCTGAGAGAATGATGGACCAATCAGTATCCAAACAGTCTCTGTCTCGCTGGCTTGTCCAGTGTATTTTGTACTGTTATGATGTCAAACAAAAGCCCCTCCCGGGCTCTGTCCGGGGTCATTCTACTAGGGGTGTGGCCACATCCTTTGCAGCACTAAGAAACGTCTCCACCTCTGCTATTTGTGCTGCAGCCACTTGGAGCTCTGTGCATACCTTTATCAGGCATTATAGCCTGGACATCGCCTCTCAGCGAAGGGCTGGTTTCGGCCTTGCGGTGCTGCAGGGTCTCCTGTCCTAGGTTCAGAACCTGGAATGTACTTTCTATTTTCCTCCTCCCGGAATTTCTGGCAGCGTTACTGCTTGAGAATCAGTCCTAATGGTGTAACCTGCTGCAAGAGCTGTGTCTCAGTAAGATAGTACAGTTACGCAAGAACTTACCGTAACGGTAGATCTTGAGAACAGCTCTTGCAGCCATTCCTCTCCGCCCACCTTCCCCTTGGAGGCATGGCTCAGTCTTTCTGAGCCGGATTTTTATCTTTCTGTCTTCGGCGGCAAATCCTCGGTCTCCCATTTCGATGTCAGCCTGCGGCCGGAAGTCTCCGGCTGGAGAACTGGGGAATCTGGCGGGACCGTCCCCTTTTGTACCACGCCTGACGTCGGAGGCGGGACTGACGTTGGGGGCGGTTCCCGCTGAAGATAGCTAGCTAGAATTTTTCCGTGGGGTCCTGACGCCTGCCGGCTTCAGTCCTAATGGTGTAACCTGCTGCAAGAGCTGTTCTCAAAGATCTACTGTTACGGTAAGTTCTTACATAACTGTACTTTCCGATGGGAGGGAAGATTCCTCAGAGGAGGAGCATGTGGAGGACCCTGAGGATACAAAAGGAAGGACCTTCCCGAAGTCCCCTCCAGAGGATCCATCCTTTTCGGACCTCTTGAGGGCCTTAAGGGACCACTTCAACTGGGAGTCTGAGGACCAGGATCCTACGCGGCAGAGACTAGCGGAACACCTGGACTTAGGGTCTCTGCTTTCTATTCCGGTCCCCCCATGGATGGCACCTCATCAAAGACCTCACCACCACCATCTGGCAGATGCCTCATTCTATCCCGGCTGTCCCCAAGAGGGTGGACAGGCTCTAACGGGTGCCAAAGGACTCCCCTTTTCTGAAGGCTAATCCCAAGGCAGATTCTGTAGTTATTTTGGCTGCTTATGACCGCTCCACAGCTCCTAAGCACATGAGCACGACACATCCTGACAAAGAGTCAAGGCTGATGGACCAGTTCGGGAAGAAGGTCACTAATCGTACCCACGTCACGCCGTTCCCTTAGTTCGTGACCCACATGGTGTCCCACCAAAAACGGACTATGGCCAGGCTAGATGCAAAGGTCCAATCAATGGACCCTTCGCCCCTCAAGGAGGAACTTGCCAAGGATCTCACCTCTCCAAGATCTCCTGTAGGTATGCTCTTTGAGCCACTTACGACTCTGTCGATTCACTGGCCTGTACCTCGGCAACTGCCATTGCTCTTAGGCAGTATTCCTGGCTTTGTCTCTCTGGGCTCGCCAGCGAAGTCCAGTCGGCAATTCAGGACACCCCCTTTAGGGGCTCAGTCCTTACCAAGGACATCATAACGGATCTACAGGACAAGAGTGTAGCCCTTAGAGCCGTTAGCTCCATGTACCGATTAGGCACCCAGCAACAGCAGCAGTCCTTTCAGAAAAGAACCGGGAGGCAGTGGAAGAACACTCAGGCGCAATGCCAAGGAAAGCGTAAGACCACAGGTACTGCTACAACCCCTGCCCCCAAGAATCAGCGACGTTCAGGGGGACCTCCTCCTGAACATCCCGGCACTTCTTGACTCTCCGGCCCCACTGCATCCTCAGTCTCACGACGGAGAGCAGGTGGTGGGGGGAGGTTCGCACACCACGCGCAGGAGTGGAGGGCGATAACCTCAAACGAGTGGGTCGTGCAGCTCGTGTCCGTCGGACACACCATCGAGTTTCTGGAGATTCCTCTGGACTCTTCTCTGCAGAAGTCCTCTTAATCCCAGGACCAGGCCCTTCTCGTTCGTGAGGAGGTCAGTTCGCTCTTGCTCAAAGAAGCAATCGAGCGAGTTCCCTTCAGGCAAAGGGGAAAAGGGTTTTATTCCCATTTCTTCCTGGTTCCAAACAGACCGGGGACTTCAGACCCATACTCGACTTGAGTCAACTCAATCAGTATGTCGAGTACAAGAAATTCCGTATGCTGACGCTCCAGGGCCTTCTTTCTCTACTGATGGGGATTCATTGGCTCTGCGCCCTGGACATGCAGGATGCTTACCTGCTCATCCCTATTTTCCTCAGCCACCGTCGATTCCTGCGTTACTGTTTCCAAAGAGAGCATTTCCAGTTTTGGGCACTCCCTTTTGGTCTGTCTTCAGCACCTCAGGTTTTTACCAAGTGCCTGGCGGTGTTCCTGCGCTGCAGGGGTATTGCGGTGTTCCCTTACCTGGATGACTGGCTGATACCAGCCCCGTCCAGGGATCTTTTGTTGGAAACTGTTTCTTTCACACTGGACCTATTCAGCTGACTTAGAATCACTGTCAGCGTTCCCAAGTCATCTCTCGTCCCTGCCCAGAGACTGCAGTTTATTGGGGCAGTTCTGGATACCGTCCAGTGCAGAGCTTTCCTCCCTCCGGAGGGTGGAGACCCTGGTCAGTCAGGCTCGAAAAGTAGCCTCCCTCAAGACCATCCCTGCTCGGGAGGTCCTTCGTCATTTGGGGCTGATGACGGATCCATCACGACTGTTCCCCTAGCAAGGCTACACATGAGAATCACTCAGTGGTCATTACGGGTGCAGTGGGATCAGCTCCTAGACGACCTGGACCATCCGGTCCTGGTCTGTTCCGTGATCCAGAGGGATTTACAGTGGTGGGAGGATTCTCACAATCTTTCCCTGGGACTTCCATTCCGAAACCCTGCACCAGCAGCTACCCTAACCACAGATGCCACAAATATGGGGTGGGGAGCTCACCTGGGGGAAAATCAAGCTCAAGGCCTTTGGTTAGGCCTGGAGACCTCTCTCTGCATCAGTGTTCTGGAGCTCAGGGCGGTCCTGTATGCCTTACAGGCCTTTTAGACCCTGCTACCCAGGGGAACACTGCTGATCCAAACAGACAATATGTCGGTAGTTTGGTACATCAACAAACAAGAGGAACCCGGTCGTACCCTCTTTGCAGAGAGGTGACCCGGGTGTGGAACTGGACAGTCCAGCATCACCTGGTCCTGGTGGCCATGCACGTTCGAGGCATTCTCAGTGTCCTGGCGGGCAGTCTCAGCAGAACTCGGACCCTCGCTGATGAATGGGGTCTGCATCAGGAAGTGGCGGATTCCATCTTCCAGAATTGGGGACGTCTGGAAATCGACCTATTCGTCTCCCAATTCAATGCAAAGCTTCCCAAGTTTTGCTCCCTCGCTCCAGAGCAAGGTGCTTTCTGGAACAACTCATTGTCTCTATCATGGACAGGGAAATTCTTATACGCTTTCCCTCCTTTTCCCATTCTGCAGAGGGTTGTCCTTAAACTTCAAGCCGAGAGGGCAAGAATGATCCTCATCGCCCCTCTCTGGCCGAGACAAATCTGGTTTCCGCTGTTACAACGGCTCTCCAGGGAACCACCGGTTCCACTTCCACTGACTCACAACCTCCTGACAGAATCTAGACAGGCTGGTTCATCCGGTGCTCAGGACCCTGCATCTTCATGCGTGGCTCCTACAGACACAGCGATTTCCTGCTTTGTCGTCTCCTCTAGAGTTGCTCAGGTCCTCATCGAGGCCAGAAAACCATCCACCCTTTCCATTTATGCCATGAAGTGGAAGCGGTTTTCGATCTGGGCGGCTGCTAAGGGTTGGAATCCCTTCTCTTGTTCAGCCCCCCAAGTCATGGAATGCCTCCTTCACTTATCAGACTCTGGTCTGTTCTATTTTTCTTTGAAGATCCATATCTTTGTTATTTCCGTGTACCACGAACTAGTGGATGGTGAACCCGTGGCTCAGTTGGAGGTCTCAAAGACCTTTCTGAAAGGGATCCTCCATCTGAAACCCCCCATCAACAGCCCAAGTCCACCTTGGGACTTGAACTTCGTCTTGGAAAAGCTCACCCTTCCTCCTTTTGAACCAGCTATGAGGTGTGATTTGCGCTTCCTTTCATGGAAGGCGCTTTTTCTGGTGGCTATCACCTCAGCCTGAAGGATTTTGGAGCTTCACGCTCTAGTCTGCAAGGAGCCATATTTGATTTTCCATCGGGACTGGGCGGTTCTCAGAATGCATCTGAGGTTCCTTCCCAAGGTGGTGTCAGAAACCACACTGAACCAATCAGTAGAGCTTCTGGTTTATTATCCATCCCCCTCTAACAGGGGTGAGGCACTCCTTCACATGATGGATGTCCAACAGATTCTCTGGTGTTATACCCACTGGACTAAAGAGTTTTGCTTCTGCGACCAGTTATTTCTTTTGCCCCGAGGTCAAGGGGCAAACCGGTTTCTAAGCAGGGCCTTTCCAAATGGCTAGGCAACTGCATTCGGTACTGTTAACAAAAGTACAATAAGCCTCTTCTAGGGGCATGGCTGCCTCCGCGGCCTTCCTACGGAATGTTTCTATGGTGGACATTTGTGCTGCCGCTACTTGGAGTTCTGTCCACACCTTTACCAAACATTACAGTCTGAACATTGCTTCTTGCCGGAGGGCTGGCTTTGGTCTAGCCATCCTGCAGGGCCTTCTGTCCTAGGCTGGGTCCATTCTGGACTTCAGTTGTTCTGTTGGAGTTAGCTTTCCTCCTCCCTAGTTTCTCTCAGTTTCTCCTTGGAGGGACTGCTTGGGACTCTGTCCTATATGTCATGACCTACTGAAGGAACCCTCTCGAAGTAAGATAGTACAGTTACGTAGGAACTTACCGTAACTGTAGATCTTCGAGAGAGATTCCTTCAGTAGGTCATATTTTTCCCTCCTTCCTTCCCCTCATATTATGTTTTACGGGGACTCCAATTCCTGTTGCCCCGCTGGAAGGCCTTCCTCCTGGCTCCGGCGAGAGAACTGGAGGGCAGGTGTGGAGACCGTCCACTATATACACTCATTCTGACGTCAGTCACGTGACATCGGGTGGGCAGTCCCCCATCAGGTATTGCTAGAAAAGTCTGCCATACAGCCCAATGCCAGGTGGCGCCGGTCCTATATGTGATGACCTACTGAAGGAACCTCTCTTGAAGATCTACTGTTATGGTAGGTTCCTATGAAACTGTACTTTTCTCATGACAGTCACGACAACAAACGGAACAGAGACTCAGAGGGGGTAGTGCTTAAAGCTTGAAAATAAAAGAAATGAGAGAAACAGCAGAAAGCAGAATTTACAGATAGAAGCCTCGTAGTGAAGAAGTTAGTATATACGGAATTAGAATACTTGCAAGAGCTGCATGTGAGAGAAAAGAATGAAATTAAAATGGGCTACAGAGTGAATCTAAGGCAGGGACAACACAGATTTATAGTCAAATAAAAGTAATCAGTTACAAAGCAAGCAAGCTGGGCATAATTAAAGGGCATATGAGACTACATTAAAAAAACCTGAAATAAATCAAACAAATCAATTCAGTATATGTTGCAGAAGGGATATAAGACAAGGAGAGCTCATATTGGGTAGTGCTTAATGCAAAACATTAAGATAGAAAAGCTGAAAAAGAAATGAAAGAAGCAACAGAAGATGAAGAAGGCAACAGAATTTACAGATAGAAGCGTGATAGTCAGTGAAGTTAGTATCATAAAGATAAGGGATTTAAAGAATACTTCAAAGAGCTGCCTGTGGCAGAGAAGAATGAAATGAAAACAAATTAAAATGGACTACAGAGTGCTAACATGAGTAAAAGGCAGAACAAGCAAACTTCCTGAATATAAAGGGAGACAAGACATATTTATAGTCAGAAAAGTACAGAATCAGTGCGGTTTTATTACATGCAAGCTGGGCATATGAGTAATAAGGAATATAAGACAAGGGGAGATCATATTAAGGCAGCAACATGAAGCAAGCAGGAACCAAAGAAGTCTTGAGTGACCTAGAAAACTAGAAAAGACAACACAAACAACAGAGTTTTATGCAACACACAGCAGAAGTCCCTGAAATAAAGGGGGAGGGAGAAGTGAAGTAAAAGCCAGGATAGAAGCACAGAGTCAGAAGTATTATATGAGAAAGGGCACTGTAGAATGAAACCTGAGATTGTGAACACAAGACAGGAGAGAAAAGGAAAATAAGCAGACAAAGGAAAGGAGACAAGACAGGGAAGCAGGTAGAGATGTACAAAATGCTGCTTATTACTGAGAATCTTGTGCGAAACAGTGAATGTTTTATGCAACACACAGTGGAAATCCCTAAAATAAAGGAGATGTGAAGTAAAAGCCAGGATAGAAGCACAAAGTCAGAAGTGTAAGAGACAGGGCACTATAGAAGTAAGCTTGAGACTGTGAATTCAAGACAGGAGAGAAAAGCAAAATGAGCAGAGCAGACAAAGGAAAGGACTCAGAGACAGGGAAGCAGGTGTAGATGAACATAAAGAAAGCCAAGGCATCCAAGTTAAATGTGCAAACCCCTGTGTAAAACAAAAGAAAACTCAGTGTGACTGCTGGCAGCAGAAAGCTGCTTACTGAGAATCTTGTGCGAAACAAGTGTAAATGGTGCTAAGCATACTCCACAACCTTCTGCCATAATAAAATGTGCCCCCCACACACATACAGAAACATAGCCCCTGAAATCTGTGTGTTGCTTAACTCACTTCTGTCTACCATATAAAATAAAACTCTCAGACAGACACTGTCATTCAGTTTCAACTTGAACTTTATTAATGTGTACATGTCAGACATCCCAATCATGCGTCACTGAAATGTTCATGTCCCCAATATTTATTGCTCTCTGAAACTTCAGTATTTTCTTGATTTTCAAGAACTTATATTCACCATAAGCAAAGGTGTGTACAAAAATTAATGTTGTAATGTACATCTTGTAATTGTCTTTGCTATTTCGAGTTACAATTCTAAGCTTTTATTCACAATAAAAGTAAGAAAGTGCATCTTCTCGAATTTACACAGTAAAGTAATGCTACAGTGAACTGTGATTATACAAAACGGCATAAAAATGTCGGAAACAACAAATACTGCCTCTAATAAACAGAGTGCCAGCAGGACAGCCACAGTAAAACAAATAAAAATAACAGATATTTTCAAAAGACCCAGATCAAGTACCGCTGAAACTCAACAATCTATACATACTAATCCATAAATGAGTAGCGCCGCCAGCACCTCTGTAGCTATGGAGAGCCAGTCTCAAACTGCAAGCAAAAAAGCCAGAATTTATGACAGAGACAACCACAGAGAAATAAAGGATTCCTGGTTTAAAACATACACGTGACTCATCCATGACAAAGAAGCAGCAGTATTCTATTGTAGAATTTGCATAGAAACTGCCCGGAGAAATATTTTCACTGAAGGAAAGCCAACCAATAAGCCAAAGGCTGATGACTTCAATAAACATCAGATGTCCAAAGATCACAAGTGAGTTTATTAATTATGCCCCCGGCAGCCAGACCTCTGTCATTTTTTTGTCTTCTGACTTTATCATAATAAATTCTTTTTTCTTTTAAAAGTATTTCTATCTTTTTTGTGAGGCTTGCAATGGAGGCAGAAAGTGGGGAAAAAAGGAATGACAAAGGCAGTGAGTACAGCTTATTCATCTGTGAAAAGTGCTGTTATAGCAGAAATTAGACACATTTACTACATGGGAAAAACTCTGCCACTCATAACTTCCAGAAACTTTTGGAACTGCAGGTTCACAATGTAAGTATTTTTGACTTGCAATTTCCAGCCAGTCATGTTTTTTGCGTGCATGGGGGAAGGGACAGCATACTCTAGCTGTCACTTCAAAATGTCTTTTTCCACACAGGATTGCACTGAGCTAGCACCTATCAAGCAATCCATTCTCCAAGGCACAGGCATCTATACGTATTCAGAATCGATTAATGACTTTTACAAAGCAATACCTAAGACTGTGCAGGATGCTTTTTTAAAGGAATTAGAGAATGCTCCATATAAATTATTTTCCTTACAAATTGATGAGGGAACAAACAGATGTGGCTAACAAAAGTACACTAATGGTTTACATCAGATTCATTGACAGCAAGGGTTTCGTTCAGTCAAAATGTTTAGGTGTGACTGAGCTTGCAGAATGTAAATCAGAAGCAGTATATAATTCTGTCAAGAACATGATCTCTGATAAAAATCTAGGGGATTTACAGCTTATAGCACTTGCAACAGATGAGGCCTCTATAATGACAGGATACAAAATAGGTGTGATCACCCATATTTAGTTGTCACTCACTGTCTTGCACGTAGACTCGCTTTAGCATCAGAGAAAGCAGCCAACCAACAGCAGTATCTGGTCACTTTTATGTCAACAGTAAATCAGCTTGGAAAACTGATAAAGTACTCGCCCAGATTCTGTCAAGTATTTGATCAGAGCAAAGAGCTACACCAGGAACATGCTGTATTCTGTACAGGCATTACAAGCCTGCATTGCATCACTTATTTTGGCTTTGACACAAATGGCAGAGGATAACTATCAAAGAAATCTTGCTATGGGATGCCTTAAAAAAATGGTGACGTTCAAATTTATTGCCACAGTTTTCTTTCTGGCAGATGCTGTAGGTATTCTTGCAATTCTTTCTAAACTTTTCCAGAAACGTGCGGTCATATTCTCTGAGACAAGGCAGCAGTTGGTCAGTACCATTGATGCACTCGTGCACTCCCTGAAAATCCAGGACTACATTTCAAAGGTTTTCTATCTGAGTTACCAAGTGAACCACCAGAGGAGGGGTAAATCTATATTTAGATCACATACACTTAAAGATACATGGGACCAAAGACAGCAGTTTAAGAATCTACAAACTTCTTACATACAGTACACTCTACAGCTGAGCAACTAGAAAGTTACTTTCCAGAAGGGACATTGTTGGACAACTGGAAAGTTTTAGACCCACGCAATGCACCTTGTTGGCTACGGAGAAGAGGAGATTGAGAACATACTTATCCACTGTGGTGTCCCTAAAGAAGCCAGTGTCCCTCAAGCTACTAATATCCTGCCAGTTAACCCAGATGAGACCAGACTTGAACAGTCTAATACGTAGAGTATTCTCAGTGCACAAACAGTGCAGTATTGAAGAATTCAATGTCAAGGTTGTGGTTCCAAACAAGGAATCGTGGCCAAACATGTCCTGACTATATTCAGTATGTCTGGCAACCCCATCAACTTCAGTGGAGTGTGAATGTGGGTTTAGTGCATACAACAACATTATCAATCAATCAATCAAAATCTTTATCTATCGAGGCGGGCACCATTGAGCAAGGCTCATTTGCAAGGTGGACCTGGTCATGGCTACATCAAAGTACAGTACAGAAGCAGATATATAAAAAGCAATAATATACAAGGAAGAAAAAGTATATACAGTGTATACAGTACAGTACAAGGTTGAAATAAAAAAAAAGCATTATTTTACAGTTGAAGAAGTCAGCAGATGTACAATCAACCATGGGCATACAGGGATTATAAGCAGAGATCTTTTGAGTGAGGCAGCCGGCAACTACACCTATAGGGGAAAGAGGCCGTGTATGGGGTGGCAGGTTAGAGAGGTAAAGAAGAGGAGGGATATATTACCGACGACTGGGGGAAAAATTGGGCTAAAACCACAGAAAATGACAATGGCTGTCATGTACTTGTTTATTATGATAATGATGGAGGGAGGTAGATAATTGGGACACTGCTATGGATGGGGTGGGACCTTAGCCAGACTGGAGCAGACGGGGAAGGGTGGGTGCAGCAGGAAGAATTAATAGGGAAAGAGTGAGAGCCAGGGGTAGAAACATGGTGAGCATCAGGATGGAAAGGGGGAGTTGCGGAATTAGTGGGCTAGCGGTGAGGAAAACATTTGCAAGGTGCTTTCAAGTAGCGATCGTAGAGCGCCTTGAAGATATGCAGGCTAACAGGGCAGCTCAGCTTCAAGTTCCTTTGTAAACCATTACACAATGTGGGTAAAGAGAAGCTTAGAGCAGCTTTGCTGAAACGAGTGTTGACCCTTGGAACTTGGAAGGCAATTAGGGAATAGCTCCTTAGAACGTAGGTGCCTAACACACTCCAGGGATTACAATCTGAGACATATGAGGGGAGCTTGTTGGTCACCGCTCTGAAGGCCCATAGGGTGGTGTTTCTATTCCTCCTATAGTGAAGGGAAGTCCAGCCTAATGATGAGTACAGGGAGCAGTGGTGTGTGGAAAGTGGAAGGCCAGTAATGAACCTGATAGCTCTGTGGTAGAGGGTGTCCAACTTAGCCAATGCAGAGGCAGTGCAGTGGCTGTAGAGCAGGTCTGAGTAATCTATTAAAGATAGGAAAGTAGCTGGAACCAGTTGAATCTTGGCCTCCTTTGTGAGCAGGTGGTTAATTCTGTAGAATAATCCTAATCTTTGCCTTAGTTTGTTCTGTAGTTCTTCGAGATGGTCAGTGAAGGAAAGTTTATGATCGAGCCAAACTCCTAGATATTTGAATTTAGCTACATACTCTGGTGTTTCTCCAAGAACAGTGGTCATTTGTGGGGTAGCCCCCCTCCAGCAGGAAGTGCCGCATGCAAGGAGGGGGAGAAGAGCATGGCTTTTGTCTTTTTCGCATTGAGCAAAATCTTTTTGTTTATGAGCTGGTATTGTAGAATGTTAAATTCAGCTTGGAGGTCTTCACAGGCTGCTTCCGGCTTGGGACGACTCAAGTACAGTACAGTGTCGTCCGCGAATAAGTGGATGTTGGCTTTTTTGATGGGGTCATTGATGTTATTAATGTAGACTGCAAAGAGGAGGGGACCAAGGATAAAGCCCTGGGGGCACGCCCCTCAGCATAGGTTTTAATGGAGAAAGATCACCTTCAGCTTTAACCTGCTGTTTCCCTTCTCCACGGTAGTCTGCAAACCAGCACAAAGATTTATGGTCCAGGCCTAAGGTGCTTAGGGAGGAAAGAAGCAGGCTGTGATCGACTGTGTCGAATGCTTTACTAAGATCCAAGAAAATGGCACAGACATGCTTCCTGTTGTCAAGGTCTAGGAGCCAAACATTGGTCACCTTAGCTAGGGCTGTTGTGGTGCTGTGCTTTGCTCTGAATCCATACTGAACCGGGTTTAATAGGCTTCTGGATTCTAAGTACACCGCTAACTGGCCACACATTATTTTTCTAGTAATTTAGACAGGATGGGGAAGGGGGAGGAGGGAGATCGGTCTGTAATTATTTAGATCGAAGGGGTCACCTGCTTTTAATAGAGTGATGACATGGGCTATTTTCCATTGAGGGGGGAGGCTACCCTGGGAGAGTGACATGTTGAATAGGTGGGTGATTGGCACTGCAAGCACATGGTAGGCACATTTCAGATAGTATGGCTGTATGAAGTCTGAGCCTGCTCCCTTCCTGGTGTCCAGTTGCAGCAGTAGGTCTTCCACCTCTTTTAGAGAGACAGGCAGGAGGGAGAAGGCCTCCTCGGTAGTGGGGGACTCGTGGGTGGGTGGGTCCTGAGCTGTGCAGAGGTCATTGGCAGGGGAAGTATCAAATGCTAGCCCTGCCGTTGCAAAATGGTTATTGAGGACTTCCAATATCTCCAATCAGTTAGAGATAATGCTGCCACCGGACTTAATTTTTGCTAGAATGGAATTACCAGGTGTGTGTCCAGACATGTCTTTTAATGTTTTCCAGAGCTTTGTAGGATTTCTTGAGGCAGAGGCTAGCTCCGAATGATAGTAGGCGGCCTTGGCTGCTCTGACCAACTTGGTGCACTTGTTACGTGTTCTCTTAAAAAGACACCAATCCAGGTCGTTCTTGCTTCTTGTGGCTTTTTTCCATAAAGTATCCCTTTCTAACAGGGAAGCTTTGAGCTCAGGCGAGAACCAACAGCAGGTGCTGCTCCTGACCCGCACCTTAACCAAGGGTACATGCTTATTTAAAGCCTTACTTAAAATATTGTAAAAAATAGTATATGCTCTGTTAACCGTTTTGGCTAGGAAGAATTCCTGCCATCGCGGTGAATGTTTCAAGTCGTGGACGTATGCAAACAAATCGAAGTTGCGTTTGCACCTCTTGATAGAGAACTTTGCCAGCAAACTGTGGGTTGTGCATGGATCTAATGGTGGTGATTATACAATGATCGCTAATGTCTGAGAAAAATGTTCCGACATGAGAGAACAGATGTGGCTAGCTAACCAAAATTACATCTAAGAGGGGAGCTGCTGTTAAGGTTCTTTTTATTTGGGCGAGTAGGCTTGCCAATGAGTTGCACCAGCCCTAGAGTGTTACAAAAGCATTTCAAGGGAGCTGATACACTTGATAGCCAATTGTAGTTCAGGTCGCCAAGAATAATGGTTTGCAAGGAACTGAGCCCCAGTGCGGAACTGAGGTGAGACAGGAGATGAGGCCCAGCAGAAGGGGGCCTGTATCAGCCTATTACACAGAGTGCACTGGAAGGAGAAAGTTCGATCTCTGGGTCAAGCACTTGAATTCTTTTTTGGGAGGATGATGCATCTATGCATGTGGCTGAGTATTTGTCCCTTACATAAATTGCCACCCCACCTCCTCTTGATTGCCTTTCCACTCGGAAAAGTAAATACTTTGGGATATTGATTTCATTGTCTGGGGTGGCTGGCCTAAGCCAGGTCTCAGTGATCACTAGGACATCAGGTAGGGTGTGGCTCACCCAAGCCTGGATAAGAGTGAACTTTTTCAGCAAACTACAGGCATTAAGATGCATAAAAGACATTCCTTTGATACCTGCCAGGTCTGATAGAGAAGCAAGGGTGTCTAATGGTCCTGGGTTGAGTTCGACATTGCCTGAGCACAATAGTAAAAGAAACAGGATTCCTTTTAAGGTAACGAACTGTAATTTGTAAACACGATTTTTTGGGCAATAGGGGAGGCAGTGTTGATGGGTAGGCCTGTACCCACTCCTGGTGTTATACTGGCCTAGTGTTGCAGCCACTAGTGTCCTGGCAGGAATTTGCCATGAGTAGGAAGTCTCGAGTCTGGATGGGGGAGTAATCTGCAGAGGCAGCTCAGGTGATGTCCCACTTCCCGGCAGAGACAACTGAGAAGCCCAGTAGTCCAGAATGGCTACCTGAAAGGAGCTGTTGGATGCAGGACAGGGAGAAGTGCAAGGGTCATTCCACTTTAAGCAAGGATGAGGGTTCTGAACAATTGAGCTGAACGCTAGTAAAGCTAGTGACACACTGAGGAACCAGCTGTAACTTCCCATGGTAGATCTAAATGCCACAACAGCCAGCAGTAAAAGTCACTAGAAGCCTAGACAAATTGGCAATCAGGTGTCATAAGTTCAAAATCCTTTTGTTGGCTGAGAGGCAGTTTTGGTGCTGAACGTACCTGTGGAGCAACTCTTTGCAGCTGAGCCAGTGAGGTGGTTCAAGGTTGGAATCCAGTGTGGCAAGATTGGTCTGTAGCTTTCGTTTCTGTTTCTGGCCCTGCTCCACCAGTATAGAATGGGAAGGGGGACAGGTGTTCAAGTCTTGCAGCCTTAGTGGATGAGCATGGTTCAGCCTGAGAAACGGGCAGAAAAATCCCGAGGATGGTCCTCAGAAAGAGAGGCATCCCAGGTCCACTAGAGCAGAACAGGAAGTAGAAAATAAAATGTTTCCTCTTTAACAGAAAAGACAGCTGTTGTAGCCCTCTAGTGGCTATGTAGTAAAATTTGCAAATGAGAAAGAAGGCACTAAAAAAAAAAAAAAAATTCAATTCTTGCTTTACAAAAATGGATAGACCCAGGGTCAGCAGCACTGATAAACGTCTCTAATGAAGCAAGGTAAAATGGAGACCAGCAGGAAGAAATCAGTGAGGCTGAGATCCTTCAATCAGAGTGTTGGCGCTCAAAATTCAGAATGTCCAAAGGCGCCAAATACCAACGTACCTGAGGGGTATACGGCTTTTGGCTGGTTCTGTAGATTTCTGGGCTCTGCAATGAACCGGAGTTCGGAGGAACCTCAGGGTCTGCTAATTTGCAGTAGCAGAATCGTGGGTTGCTTCCCAAGACAGGCTTGTAGCTTTTCCTCTGACTGCCAGGTGCGAGACCCAGGTGAGCACGACTCACCTGAGGGGGAGAGGAAAAGAGATGGATTAAGTAGGGGCAGACAGGGGAGCTGTGGTTAACTCAAACAAAGAAACAGGGTGGTCACTATTATTTGGAAGGAGGAGGCTAAACTACAAAGTGGGTAATAGAAACAGGGAGGAGACGTAAGTGGGTTAGAGGGCAAACAGGTGGCAAAGTGAGAGGCAAGGATTGGGCTTTAAATTTAGAATGCTAGGCAGTACACTGAAAAGTCTGGTCAATTTAAAACTACAGCTTTACACAGAAATTAATTCTATAAAGGATTCAACTGTTCATTTAGAATAATAGACAGTGCAGTACAGGTCTAATAATCTTAAGACTCTACAGTTTTACACTCAGAATTAATAATAAAAAGGAATAGGCTGTAGTTTTAGGATATTAAGGAGTGCATTAAAAGGTCAACTTAAAACTCTTCAGCCTTTCGCAGAGAATTGGTTCTAAAGAGGATGTAATCACAGTGCATTCAGAGTAGGTAAATCACTTTAAACAATGGCAGTGTAACACTGGCCTAAACTGGATTGATAGATGAGGAGAGAAACAGTGGGGGGCCTTTCATGCCATTCTAGCTTTACAAAAAGGAACAATTTCTTTACAAAAAAAAAGGAAAAAATGAAATTCTTGCTTTACAAAAAGGATAGACCCAGGGTCAGCAGCACTGATAAATGTCTCTAATGAAGCAAGGTAAAATGGAGACCAGCAGGAAGAAATCAGTGAGGCTGAGATCCTCCAATCAGAGGGTTGGCGATGAAAAATTAAGAATGTCCAAAGGCACCAAATACCAACATACCTGAGGGGATATACGACTTTTGGCTGTTTCTGTAGATTTATGGGCCCTGCAATGAACCGGAGTTCGGAGGATCCCGGGTGGCAGTTTCAACAGGGGAAGAAAGCCTTAGGGTCTGCTAATTTGCAATAGCAGAATCGTGGGTTGCTTCCCAGGACAGACTTGTAGCTTTTCCTCTGGCGGCAAGATGCAAGCCCCAGGTGAGCACGACACACCTGGGGCTGCTGAGAGGAATTGCATTAAAGTGTGGAGTGTGAACTATCTAATGACTCTTCTGGTCGAGGCGCCAGATGACATCGGAAACTTTGATTTCGAAAGTGCATTCCAGATCTGGGCATCAGAGAAGGACAGACGTGGTTTCTTACAAACTGTCAAGGCAACTGATGCACCTCCAAGTTCCTCTGAAGATCTGCAGCACTGCATAGACCTGACAGAAAAAGACAAGGAATCTCAGACAGACACTGGGCTGGTTGCTTTTTCTATGATGCATTAATAGTCATTGGTATAGTGGTTACCTAAACCAAAATTGTTTGGCCTTTTTCTCCACAGGCACTGCTTTAATCTTGTGTGGTCACAATTTAGAATGAAGCTCAGACACACATTAAGAGAAAACAAATCACTGCTGTTGGTGGTTGCAGAATAATTGGGATTCAAAGTTACTGGGTTTGTTGATTTTTGAAATGAGCACGTTGCCATGTTGTTTTCAAACTTAAAGAGCTGCTAATGTCTTATAGCCGTCATCAGTGACTGGTGCCTAATGTTTTTCAAACGAGCTTAAAATATAAAAACACTGTTTTTCTGCTTTTAATGATTTTTAAACTGTTGCTTAATTTCTCATGTGAAAATTATTTCTGGCTGTCTTGAGTCTCAGGCTACACACGACACTATGTGTGCTATGGCAGATTGTGGGGGGAATCAAAACACTTACTGTAATTACGGCAGTACTGGCCTTGTCGTTTCACACTAAATGACTTAAAACTTTTAGTCTTGCTGCTTTTCCTGCTTGAAAAATATGTAGTTGGTGCCTTGCCTTTTTCCGATGTCTCAACATTGTTTTGTCTCGTGACTCACTGTTTGCCTGAACTAGACTGTGCACAAATTAAAGTGCTTATTTTTTTTCCCCAAATTAAATGGGCTGGGCTGCTGTGTGGCCACATATCTTAGTCTTAATAATGACTTGTATGCATTTTATTTTGTATGCTTTGCTTATTACACATCACAGTTCAGAACCTGATGATTATAAAAAGATGTTATTTCAAATTTAGGCTCAGTAATGATCAGTAATCATGTTTAACCACTACAAAAGTGCTGTAAACATGTTTAAGTACTTACAGAATGTGATCTGCAGTTAATACAAGTCCGTAGAAAATTTTACCATTACTTGGCATGGTGTCTAAGGGTCTCTTATGGTGGCTAAAAAATATTGGGTCTGATTAGCCACAGTTGCTAATAATTTTGAAACCCTAGGGGGAATGGAGGACTCCGTCCTGAAGGTGTTACCTGCTGCAAGAGGAAATCTCGAAGTAAGATAGTACAGTTACTTCAGAACTTACCATAACAGTAGATCTTCGAGAGGAGCTGTTGCAGCAGGTACTGTATTTCCATCCCTCCTTCCCCGGTAGCCATTTCTCCATCTCAGATACTTTTGTTTTCCTGCACTACAGGAACCTCCTCAGTTCTGCACTTTTACTAACTTGCCGGGGTCTCCGGCAGGAGAACTGGGAATGGGCTGAAGGACCACCCCTTTATACTGTACGTGACATCAGGGGCAGGCTGACATCTGGGGTGGTCCCCCACTGGATACCGCTAACTAGAAGTTATCTGTGGGGTCCTGGTGCCTGGTGGCTTAATCCTTAGGGTGTCACCTGCTGCAAGAGCTCCTCTCGGAGATCTACTGTTATGGTAAGTTCTTACATAATTGTACTTTGTTATTGTTAGGTGAGCTTTTGAGCCCTGATGTTCTGCAGGACATCACTTTCGACAAACCTCACCCCAAGCTGGGCTCTTCAGGTCTGGGGGCCTACACAGTCACATCCTGGTATGCCAGAGCAGGAAAAGTCTGCTAATCTGATCTGCAGGCAGACCCCAACCTTGACCATCCAGAGGGTCAGGAGGAAGATACCTGGAATCTTGGGAAAAATCCTGAACCAAAAAGGTTACTTGATGAAGACGAGCCATCTGATGAGGAGGAGGAAGGGGAGTGGACAGAGCCAAAGAGGAGGATTCCTTTCCATCCCCTATTCGATATCAGATCACTGTCATGTCTGATAACTGATGCTCATAGGACATTGCAGCTGAAGGAGGTGCAGTCCATGGAGGCCTTAGATGTGAACCCTATTCTGTCCACATCCTCCTCTGCTCTGAAGTGTTCTCCAAACTTTATTCACTGTGGTCAGATTATTGAACAAGAATGGGTGGGTGCGGACCAGTGGAGATATCTGCCAAAACCTAGGGTATGGTGTTTCCCTATTATGGAAGAAAACTCCCACAAGTGGGAAACACCACCCCAGCTAATAAGACTTTACATAACTTTGTAAGGCACACGACTATCCCAGTTGAGGGATCCTGGCTTTAGCGGAAATGCACAATAACCAAGTGTATGCTTCATGCAGAAGAGCCTTCACCTCCAATAGAGCAAAACTCCACACCTCCTATTTTGTCACCTGAGCATTAAACTTGTGGGTAGTTCTCTTTTCCTGGATTCTGAGGGGGTGAACATTTTGCAGCTGGTATCCATGGCCTCCACCTTTCTGAGGGATGGCACAGTGGAGAACTTACATATGTCAGCTTGCTTTGCTTATCACATTGTGTCCACCAGGCATCAAAGGCCAAGTTATCTAATTTAGTCTTTGAGGGAGGTTTGTTGTTTGGATCAGACCTGGATGGCATTTTAAAAGATATCCAAGATAAAAAGGGACATCTTCCTGTTTCTAAGCAACAGCAAAAGGCCAACTCAACTTCAAAAGGCCAAGGAGGCAGCCAAAAGAGGCAGTATTGAATGTTTTTTTTTTTTTGTGTCCCTTTTGGAACTTTGGAAACCAGAAGAGGAAAGGATCCTACTCTGGGTTCAAGGAAAATCGTGGCAGAGGTACCTTTGCCAGAAAATGTATTGGAGGTTTAGGGTGAATAAGTGGTACATCACAATAAGGGTACATGGGCCCATCTCTGTTCCCCTTCCCTTGGTGGAGGACTGCAGAATTTGTACACAAGGTGGGCCCAGATAACGTCAGATGCTTGGGTCCTAGAAATCCTGACATTAGGCTACGCAACAGAGTTCACAACCATTCCCTCAAAGGGACGTTTTTACTGCCATTCCCCGTACCAAAGGACCCAGTGAAGAGACAAGCAGTGTCTCAGACATTAGATCACCTCAGACAAATCAGAGTAATAGTTCTGGTGCCCCTTGACAAACAGGGCCAGGGATACTACTTCATTTATTTTTTGGTTCCCAAGAAGGTGGGTTGTTTTAGACCGATTCTGAACTTGAAATACCTAAATAAGTTTATTTGCCACACGACCTTCAAAATGGAATCCTTATAATCGATCATTCAAGCTGTCCAACCAGGAGATTATTTGCCGTCCATAGGTCTGAGGGATGCATATCGCCGTATTCCCATTCGGCAGTCTCATCAGAAGTTCCTTAGTTTCTTGGTCCTGGGGCAACACTTCCAATACAGGGCGCTTCCCTTTGGGCTGGCAACAGCCCCCAAAATGTTCTCGAAGGTGCTCATAGTTCTGATAGCACAACTCCGGCAGGAGAGACATCATGTCTACCCTTACCTGGACAGTTTGCTCATCTGAGCACATTTTGCCAGTCTGGCAAGGGAGTCAGTGACCAGGATCCTGGAGGTGTTGGAGTCCCACAGTTGGGTAGTCATTCAGGAGAAAAGCTCTGGCAATCTGTCTCAGACCCTGACATACCTGGGAGCACTGTTCAGGACAGACGAAGGGAAGGTCTTCCTCTCAGCAGCCAGGAGGGGGACCTTGATACAAGAGGGTCAGTGGTTGAGGAGCCAATTATCAGCTCCAGCTCACAATCTACTGCGGATTCTGGGTCTCATGACAGTGTTGCTGGTGTCTGGCAGGGATCTGACCTTATGGCAAAGCAAAACTCAGAAGCAGGTGTTGCAGAATACAAAATTTATTACCCAGCATGTATAAAAGAACAGCTTACCATAGCTGGGAGTCCAGAACCTCTCAACCCCTGCATGCTCATGCATGAGAAACTCAGAGAACAAAGCTCTTACATAAAGTTATGTACTCATAGATAAAGTACGTTACCGGGTAACACCTCATCTGCCTAGCAGTAAAGTGTTTTCTTTGGTGGGCTAAGTGGGTAGCTCACATCCAAAACTGTTAGGTTTTGCACGTACACGTAGATAAGCAGTTATGCTGGCTAGTACTACTTTTGGGTTACAGTAAAGCAATTCAGTGATTATGCTGATCATTGCATTATGGCTAATAACAGTAGGTGGCACGCTAAGAACACAAATATAACGCTGTATAATATAGCAAGCGTTAGTAAATACTGATTTCCCTTATACTGTAAGATGGAGGTCCACATGAGGAGTTATAGGTCAGGCAGAGCTACATAATCCCCCCCACCTTGTTGCCTGAATAAGGAGGCAACAACAGTTAAGGTAAGTAGGTTGGGTAATCTCAGTTACAGTCCAGCTGCATGAGCTTTGTAGAGAAACTTCAGTTGAGCATGGTGTTGTTTGAGCATGCGTGTAAGACAGCATAAGGTAACAATCATGAAAAAGATAAAAAACACGAACAATAACAAAACATTTAAAGTAAATTCTAACAATACTGACATACTAAAATGCCAGCAGAATAGGCCTAATGGTCTTTCACGTCTGCTTGTTTGGGCAGCCCCCACCTTGCCCTTTCTTGCTTCTCCCTTCCCAGTCCTGGATATTCTCGATGCACTGGACATTGCTTCCAGAACCCTTCCCCTGTACCCATCCCACACCCTCTTGAACCCCTCCACTGTCTCTGCCTCCACCAGCCCCCGAGCAGCATATTCCATGGCTCCACTGCCCTCTCAGTGAAGTAGCACCTCCTCCTTTCTCCTCTGAATCGTCCCCCCTCCAGCTTCCACCCATGCCCTCTAGTTGCCCCCTCCTCCTTCCTTTGAAGCACCCTGACTGCTCCTCCCCTATCTACCCCCTTCATGTACCTGAAGACCTCTATCATGTCCCCGGTCCCTTCTCTCTTCCAATGTGTACATATTTAACTCTTCGAGCCTCTCCCCATAGTTCCTGTCCCCCAAGCCCCAAATCATTTTGGTTGCCCTCCCCTTGACCCTCTCCAGGAGTTTAATGTCCTCTTTTAAGTGTGGCCTCCAAAACTGTCTGCAATACTCGGGGTGTGGCCTCACCAAGCAGTTATACAAGGAGTATCACTTCCCTCTTTCTGGAGGTGATCCCTAGCGATGCATCCTAGCATCCTGTTGGCCTTGGCGCCGCCCTCTTACAAGTCTCCAAGTTGTTCATCTTGACATCCACCACCACCCCCAGGTCCCTCTCAGCCATCGAGACTTGTAGCATTCCCCCCCGCCAGGGTGTACACTTTGCTCTGGTTTCTGGCTCCCAGGTGCAGTACCTTGCATTTTCCTGCACTGAACCTCAGCTTCCACTTCCTAGACCACCTTTCCAGAGCTTCCAGGTCCCCCCTGTAGGGCCACCCTCCCTATCCACCACCACCCCCAGTTTTGAGTCATCCACAAAGAGACTCATCTCACTCCTGATACCCTTCCTTATGTCAGAGACATAGGCATTGAACAGGAGGGGCCCAAGGACTGATTCCTGAGGAACCCCACTAATGACCCTCCGTGGGGATGAGACTATCCCACCAACCATGACCCTCTGGGTCCGGTCCTGGAGCCAATTGCCTATCCATCTGATCGTCTGGTACCCCACTCCCATTTCCCCCAGCTTATCCAACAGTCCCCCATGAGGAATAGAGTCAAATGCCTTGCTGAAGTCAAGAAAGAGGACGTCCACCGGTCTACCCAGGTCCAAGGCACTCGTCATCCAGTCATAGAACTCCACAAGGTTTGTCTGACACGATTTCTCCAGGATGAATCCATGCTGTCTATTGTCCAGGCACCCTGACTTTTCCAGGTCCCCCCCAGCCTCTCCCTGACAATGCCCTCCATCACCTTGCCCACCATTGATTTCAGGCTGACGGGCCTGTAGTTCCCTGCCACTTCCCTTGATCCCCCCTTGTGGGTAGGTGCTATATGCGCCACCTTCTAGTCCTGGGGCACCCACCCGTCCTCAGAGAGATGCTGAAAAGCTCCACCAGGGGTTTTGCCAGCACATCCACCAGTTCCTTTAGCACTCTGGGAAGCAATTTATCCAGCCCCGGCGCTTTCTCCGTCTTAAGGGCCCGGAGGGCTTCCCTCACTCTCTCTGCCGTGATTTCCACCTCCACTACCTTGTCCCCCTGCTTTGCCTTCCCCTTCTTGCCAGTGATGCCCCCCCCAGACCCACCGATCGGTAGGGGTTCGCCTCCTCAGTTTCACCGCCTCCTCCCATGTATAATGCAGCCCCCCCATTTTCCTTGGTGAAAACTGAGGCGAAGTACTCATTTAGTACCTCAGCCTGCTCCCCCAGGTCTTGTGCCCATCCCTCCCCTGTTTTAATCCTGCTAATCTGCACTTTCACCCTTCATTTTTCCCCAGTGTATCTAAAGAGACCCTTGTTCCCTCTCCTAATTTCCCTGGCCAGGTTCTGCTCCTTCCTTGCCTTAGCCACCCTCACCACCCTAGTGGCCCTTCTAGCCATCAGCTCATATTCCCCTCGATCCCTTTCACTCCTTGAGCACTTAAAATGCCTATAGGCCGCCTTATTTCCCCTCACTACCTCCTGAACCTCCCTGGTCCACCAGCAGGGTTTTTGGGCCCTGCCGCATTGGCTTCTTACTCTTGCACAGGTGCTGGTAGCATCCTGCACCCCCCTCCGGATGTTTTCCCACCTACTGCCAACGTCCATGTCTGACCCAGTCCCATCCAAATGCTCCTTAAGGATCCTTCCCATTTCCTTGAAATCTGCCCCCCTAAAGTCAGTTACCTCCATCTTAGTGCAGCCTTCTACCCCTCCTAGGTTCAGGCAGAACCAGACCATGGCATGGTTGCTCCCCGCCAATGGGTCCCTTACCTCCAGTCTCCCAATCTAGTCACTGTCTGCCAGGACCACAACCAGTATCCATGCCTCCCTGGTCAGTTCCCCAACCTGCTGAGTTAGGAATGCATCCTGAAAGATATCCAACAACCTCTGTTCCCTGGCCACTGAGGATGTCATAATCTCCCAGTCCGTTCCTGGCATGTTTAAGTCCCCCAACACCACCACCCTTCCCCTGCCCAGTCTGCAGTGTCTCCCAACATCTGCCAGCACAGGGAGTCTATACACCAGTCCTATTTTTACTCTCTTGCCCCCCCCCGCTATCAAGGTGACCCAAATCACCTCCACAGTTCTCTCTACCTACTCCACTCCTCCTATACCAATGCAGTTTTTGACTATTATTGCTACCCCTCCTCCCCTTCCCTCCCCCTTGTCCTTCCTGAACATGGTGTAACCTTCCAGGTTCAGGTCCCAGTCATGCCCTGTAGTGGCCCAGGTCTCAGTGACTGCTGCCACATCCACCTCTCCTTCAGTTAGCATTGGCTGGAGCTCAGGCATTTTATTGCCCGAACTCCTGGCATAAGCAGGACTACCTTCCACCCTTTCCCTATACTTTCATTTCCTCTGCTCACGTTCCCATGGGGATTCCATCTTCCCCCAGTCTGCACCTTACCAGTCGGCCTTTTCCTGCATTCCTCCAGCTCCCCAGGAGGGGTGGAGACAGAGTCCCACCTTTATCAGACCCCCCTCAACAGCCTCTTCTCCCATCCCTCCCCCTTCACAAGTTTAAACCCCACCTTTCACCAAAGAACCCCTCTATTTTCAACTTAAGGATTTCCCTCCCCTCCAAATTGAGATGGAGCCTATCTCTAGCATACAGCCCCTTATCCTCCCAGGTCTCCCCCCAATCCCCCATCAACCCATACCCTCTGGCCCCCACTCCCTAAGCCACTGGCTTATCTCCCTGATCTTCCTGTTGTGTTCCCCACTAGCCCTTGGCACCAGCAGGATTTCCGAGAAGGAAATCACGCATCCTATGTCATGACAGACCCTGGCAAGCTCCCTGAACCATGCCTGTATCTCTAGTTCACTGTTTCACTCAATGTCGTTGGCACCCAGGTGGACCACTATGTCCGGGGAACCTCCACAATCCTTTGCCAGCTGATATACCTCATGCTTGGCCCTGTGCACCATTAGTCCAGGGAAGCATTTTGTACTAACCGGGCAGGCTTCCCTCTCCCTGTCCCATTTGATACCACTGATCATGGAATCACCCAACAGGAGCACTCTGACCACCCCTTTTCCTCCATTTCCCCATCCAAGTCCCTCATCCTTTCTACTGACCCCTTCCCCAGCCAGCTCCTTGCTCTTCCCCCTATCTGGGTGCCACCTGCCGCCCCCTCCTTATTTACCCTGGGCACCCCCTCCTCTCCGATCCTATGCCTCTCCTCCTCCCTAGTATCCTTCTGTTTCCCGCTACCCCCCCGTCACTGCTCGTGACTGGTCCTTCCCCTTCCCATCTGCTAAACTAGCCTGGCCTGTCCTCCCTTCCTTCCTGTCTCCGTTCAGCCCCTCCTTGCCTGTCGTGCCCTCCTGACATAATCCCTCAGCTCCCTTTACTGTATCCTCCTTGTACTTCTGGTTCTTCTTCTTGCCCTTTCCTCCCAACTGGTCCTTCTCCTTGAGCTTTCCTCCCTCTACCCCTCCTCCTGCTCTGATCCCCCATTTTCCCACATTCCAAGTTCCTCTCTGTTCTTCCTGCTATCCAACCCCACCTCCTGCCCCCACTCCCTTTCCATCTCTGACCACCCCTGTCATGCTACATCTCCCCTCATCCTCAAGCAGAAGAAGAGAATTGAAGTGGTTACTGAGCTTAAGGTCTGATCCACCTCCCCACCTTGCTTCTTTCTGTCCAGCCTCAGACATCTGCCTACTTCCCTGAGAATGTCCTTCCTTTGGCCCCCCATGATGGTCCCCAGATACCCGCCTGCTTCCTTGGTAGTGGCCTCCTTTTGGGCCCCCTCTGTCAGGGTCTCTATGTGACCCCAAAGTACTCTCCTGCATTCCTTTCCCTATGCCCCCAACCCCGTGGTAGAACCCCTGCCCTATTCCCCAACCATACCTCCCCGCCCCTCCAGCTGTCTCCTAATCTCCTCAACCTCCTCCCTAAACTATGCCAGCTGGTAGCACACTGGGCAACCACCGAACTTCCAAGCCCAGTCCAGTATCATGGCCACCCCACACCCTGTGCACTCCACCACCCTCCCGAAGATGCTGGCCCTAATGACGTGTGGTCCCATCCCCCTCAAAGTAGGTTTCCTTTGGTGAACCACCAGGTTCCCCACTAGTCCAATATACACCCCTACCCACTAATCAGGTCACCCACTAATCCTTGATACAGTCCCACAGTAAACAGGTACCCCCCATTACTAGGTGCAGTACTACACAGTAAACAGTTTACCTAGCTTAGGGTTAAACTAGAGGGTGCCCCCCCTCCCTTTCCAGCAATGAGCTCAACACCACATGTTCTTTTTCCCCCTCTTCCAAGTCCCTCTCCAGCCAGTCTTTTTTGTAAAGTGTACAGCTCCTTCTCACTTGTTTTGCGATCCACCAATGGGATCCTTCCTAGTTTCCTTGCTCCACCCTCCCCGGGTACTTAGTTGAAGTTGGGGCCGGGCTGGGTGGTGTGGGACGAAAATCTGGTGCCCTGACCCACTCTGTGCAGTCGGGATGGCTCCCCTGATCTGCCACTGTCCCCTTGCGCCCTGGTCTGCTCCGTGCGGCTGGGAAAAAGCCCAAAAGGGTCAGGTCCTGTAAGAGAATACGAGCTGGGCAGCTTTTAAAGGCTGCCCAGGCTTACATATTCCCCGTCGCAGCTCCTGATTTGCTGCCTTCCTCTGCACCTGATTGGCGCACTTGCTTCTGGCTCCCTGCAGCTGGATTGGCTGCCGAAAGATCCCTCTGGCTGCCACTGCAGTCCTGTGGTGCCCTGACCCGCTCCATGCGGATGGGATGGCTCCCTCGATCTGCCGCCAAATATCCAGTGCCCTGACCTGCTCCGTGCGGTCAGGATGGCTCCCCTGATCTGCCACTGTCCCCCTGCGCCCTGGCCCGCTTCATGCGGCTGGGAAAAAGTCCCAAAAAGTCAGCTCCTGTCCTGTCAATGTGTTGGACAAAGCAGTAGAAAGATTGCCATCGTGAAATAATGCATTGAGAGAATTACCAGCTTTACTGATGTTACTGATATGGACAAGGTGTGTATCCTTTCTATCTAGTAAGGTTCTAAGATTCAGGGCGAGGGAATCAATATGCACATTAAACACTGGTAAGTACTGAGAAGTAGCATCCAGATAGTCGGGGTCACTATCCATGTAATCAGGTTCCAGAGTGAGGTCAGGGGTGATAACCGTATGGCCAATGACAGTGCTCTGTTGAGGTACAAAACAGAAGTTGGGCATAGTGATATTGCAAATCAGAGGTCCATAGGAAAGAGTCTTATGGTTGGTTACTACACAATACAGTCCATCAAAGTTATAAGAAACATGAACTTGAGGAAGTCGCCACTTGGTGAGCTGGATCGGGCAAGTAAATGAAGAGTTGATAATCATGCTAGTGAGGTGTTGAACATCTTTAGGAGAGGTGGCAAAGGCAGGCTTAGGCTCGTCTGACTTGGGCTTTTCCAGCTTGTCAATGGTAGAAGTAGAGGTGACATTAACAGTTTCATTAGCGAAGAGGTCATTATCAAATGTATATGACCAGTCCGTAAAGCTTCAAGCATAACCACAAATAGGCTTGATCACGACGAAGACATCACATCTGCATAAATAATGGTAACCCCTTTTTGCACAACAGTCAGTATGTGGGGCAACCCAGGCATCTAGTTGAGAATGGAACACCAGCAAAGGAGGCAAGTCGATGCGTTCACGGTAGATACTGCCCTCGAGATGGCCCATGGAGTGGATTGTTGCGAGTTTATCAAACACTGAAGAATCTGGATCAAAACATGGAAGAGACACCTTAAAAGTCATGTACATCCTGTAAGGTGTATTGGCATGTGTCATAACAAGGTCTCTGGCTGGGGTGTTGAGTAACATAGCCCAGGTTCCTCGCAGTGACCTAAGAAAAGGACACAGTCCTAACCATGCACCGAGTAGTGCATAAGAGGATTTGACAATGGGGTCAATACCATTTAGCCATACATCTGTCATGGATTAAATTCGGAATCTTCCCTAATTCCAGATCCGAGAAGAGATTGGTGATAGTGTTGATGGCAAAATTACCATAAGATGAACAAATTATTTCCCTGCCTATATGGTGCTCAGAACAAAAGTGCAATATCGTGCATGTTTTAGGATCGTGGATATGTTGTTCATCCAAACTTATTGGCATGTCCCTTTCCTCTTTAAATCTTGCCAGAAGTCTTCAAGCTGGCTCCTCCCACCCACCTGGGTGGTATATACCTCGGCTCCACCCCATGATGCCAGATCTTCCTTTCCACTGGAAGATACAGGTTGCCTCCCTCATGCTCATGCATTTTGTAGATCCTGGCTTTCAATACTTTGGTTTTACCAAAATTAAAACTCGGCCAAGTTAGCGATCACGCTTTTGCGCCCTCGATCATGGAAGAGAAATCTTTTCCGGGATTTCGCCGGTGTCTTTGTGGCCAGAAGATCTCGCCCACCGATCCCCATCTCAGGTGTGTCTACTGTTTAGGTGTCAGCCATGACACCTCGTCCTGCAGCTATTGCTTGGTCTTCCATCCCAACGTCCTGGATGACTGCCAGGCACATTTGAAGTTGGGGAGACTGGAGAAAAGGAATCCTCTGCTGAAGTCCAGGGCGGCTAGGTGGGCGGTTTCCATGGCTGCGGGTTCCACCAAGCAGCTGAAACACATGAAGGCGTTCGAAGAAGAAGCTGCCCGCACTTTGGCTAATCGAAGCTTTTTTGTTCCTCTCAACCTGGGCTCCACCTTCACAGGTTCCTTCAAGGAGTTGTGCCAGCCTCTCCCCACCCAGGGTGAGGCGCTCACTGGTTTTCACTCCTCCCGATCTCGTAAGAAAGATAAGGAACCGAGCACGTCTTTGTCTCGGCAAAGGCGCTCTTGGGACCGAGAGAGAAGTCTCAGTCCCAGGATCATGCGGTCTCAACCTCGGTCGAGATCGCTTCCTCGGCCACAGGCTTCACAGACCTTCCACCTGGCCAGATGACCGAGGATGTGGCCAATGAGGTCGAGATTGTTCTCGATCCAATTGACCCACTGTCGCCATCCATGGGCGATGACTCCTTGGAGAGGACTCTGGTCCTTGTGTTCCCCGATGAGGAGACCCAGCCCGCTGGTGTCCCCATTGAGGTTCCAGTTCCGTACCCTCTGGTTTCACCAATCCCTCTGGTGTCTCCTGAGTGATGAAGTTGGCCTGCCCGATCTCGGTCGAGGTCTAGAACCCCCTCAGCCGAACGGCCAAGGAACAGCCACAAGCACTCCAAAAAGAGGCAATGCCACAGGATGTCTTTATCCTCCTCGGATGAGGAGAGGCTCCGACGGAAACTGTCAGCGCTACGAGGATCTTATGTGGCAACAGCTGATTTTCTCCAGGCAGAAGCCAGCTCCGCCACCTACCCCAGCCATTACTTGGCTCTCGCCTCCTAGATCGAAGTCGACCCCCTTGGGATTGAAGCCTTCTGTTCCCCCAACCGCAGGGCCAGCCCGTCCTTCAGTTCGGCCTATACCGGTCTTTCTACCGATAGTGGTGGAGCCGACACCTAAGCAGCCTGTGGGAGGGGCTCCTTCCAAAGAGGACCGACCAGATGCCAGGCTTCCCTGTCTACTGGTCACGGTCACACCAGACTGCCCTCGGCAGGTCGAGGGTGATTTGCGCAGCAGGTCGCTGTACCCCGACTCTTCAGACTCAGATGTCACCGGGTTCCATTCTCATCATGGGGATGATGAGTCGTCCATTGGCACAGGGATGGAGGAAGGTCCTTCCTCCTTCCAAGGGATTCTTCGTCTCATCTCTGATTCTACAGGGATGCCCCCTGGAACCCATCCAGAAAAAGGCGGAGTACCTTCTCATGGACATCCTCAAGAGAGGAGCTACCCCAACAGAGGCTTTTCCAGTGGCCGAAACCGTTGTTGGTATGGCACTCTAACTATGGCAGCGTCCTGCCTCATGTCCAGCACCATCTGCCCACATGGCCCATAAGTATGCGGTACCCATGGGATCCCTTGTGGGGTTCACAGAGCACCCTTCGGCTGAGAGCCTGGTGACCACCTCTGTGTTCAGGCATACTGGTAGTTCTGCCAACATTGGCTGACCCCCCGATAAAGAGCCCAAGCTTTTGGACCATTCGGCGGCGCAGAAAGTCTATGCAGCTTCCTCCTTGGGCCTTCATCAGGCAAGTTCTGCCTTCATAATGGCACACTTCTCTCATGCCCTTCTCGGGTCATTAGATGAAGTCCTTCCACATCTTCCTGCAGACATGCAGACCATGGTTAAGCAGGTCTGGGATCAGGGACATGCTGTTGCCAAACAGCAGCTCCAGACAGCCCTGGACATTGGGGATTCTTGTGCCCGCTCAAAAGGCCGACGCAGTTGCCTCTCACCACAGGGCTTGGCTGAGGCTCTCCTCCTTTCTGGCGGATACTCAGCACAAGTTAGCTGATGTGCCTTTCCTTGGGACTGACTTGTTCGGCCCAGGAGTGACCGGTCAACTACAGCGCATAGAGCAGTCTAATGCCACCTTGGACGCCACTTCTGCCAAGAGTTCTTCGGGCAAGAACCAGCAGAAGAAAAAGAAGAAGCCCTTTCGGCACACTTCACCTGTGGTTCAGCAGTCCTCCTACCAGGGAAGACAGCAGCAGGCTCAACTTTGGTGCCCTCGGCCCAAGCCTGGACCCCACCAGGCCCCCAAATGAGGCCGAGGCTCAGGTCCTGGAGCCTCCTCCTCCTCCAAGCCTGCTCAGTGATGGGGTGGGGGTTGCCACCCCTATCTCTGTCACGCCAGCTCTGGGTCTTCCCGTGGGGGTCCGGCTCCGCCACTTTCTTTCCACTTGGTCTGCTCTCAGTACAGACAGGTGGGTTCTCGAAGTGGTCGGTCAGGGACTGCCTCTGGAATCCGAGCAGTACCCTCCAAGCCAAGCCTGCGTCCCTCGGGAAGAACGGATCTCCGCATGCACCCAGTCGGCTCTTCGAGACAACATTGCTCAGCTCCTGTTCAAGGAGGCGGTAGCTCTAGTGGCGGATCCGTCTGCAGACCCAGGCTTTGTCTCCAGGTACTTCCTGGTGCCCAAGCGGATGGGGGGATGGCGCCCCATTCTAGATTTCCACGACCTGAATCAATTCTTCAGGTCACGCATCTTTCAGATAGTCACTCTGTCCCAGATCATACCATCCTTGGAGTGAAACATCTGGTTCTGTTCACTGGATCTGCAGGACGCATTCTTTCACGTCCCAATCCATCCATCCCATCAGCGGTTTCTCCACGTCAGGGTCGAAGGGACCCTGTACGAGGTAGGAGCCATGCCGTTCGGCCTGTCATCGGCCCCACAGGTCTTCAACAAATGCATTGCAGTGGTGGCGGCCCGCCTCCGGCATTGGGGTCAGAATTTACCCCTGCCTCGACGATTGGCTCCTGGCAGGTTCCACCCAACAGGAGGTGGAGAGGTCCAGGGATCTGGCTGTCCAGACCTGCTCCCAACTCAGCCTCCTCATCCACGAGGCCAAGTCAGAACTCATGCCTTCCCAGGTGATGGGCTTTATCGGGGCAGAGCTCGACTCTTGTCAAGCCAGAGCTCGGCTCCTGGCAGACAGGGCAGAGGTTCTTTCCTTCTTTGCCCAATCATTTCTGGTTGGGCAGTTGCGCCCTGCCCGTAACTTTCTGCGCCTTCAAGGTTACATGGCGGTGTGCACCTCAGTGGTCCGTTGGGCCCGGTTGCACATGCACCCCTACTATGGGAGCCAACCGCCCAGTGGACTCAGCGATTCAGTCATTTCGACCTGCTGATCACTGTAACCCAGAAGATGTGGGAGACACTCCAGTGGTGGACCGCCCCAGACCGGTTGCAGGAAGGGATCCCATTTGTTCACCCCGAGCCAACGGTCATCCTTACGACCGATGCGCCTCTCATAGGCTGGGGAGCCCACATAGGGGACAACAGGGCCCACGGGTTCTGGATCCCTGAGGAGTCCCAATGCCACATCAACCTGTTGGAGCTCAGAGCAGTCAGACTGGCACTGTCAGCTTTGTCTCCTCAGCTCTGGGGTCAAGTGGTTCAAGTCCAGATGGACAATACCACGACCATGTACTACCTCAGCAGACAGGGCGGCATGCACTTCCATCTGCTATGCAAGTAGGCGCTCCGCATCTAGACCCTCGAAGGCTGGTTGGAGGCGGATCTCCTAGCTATCCATGTGGCAGGAGCCTCAAACCAACTGGTGGCTGCTCTCAGTTGCTTAGGCCAGACATCCCATGAGTGGTCTCTCCATCCAGAGGTAGCTTACAGCCTGTTCTCCCATTGGGGCAAACCGATGGTGGACCTGTTTGCCTCCAAGGAAAACACCAAGCCAAGGCTGTTTCTTGCCCACCCCCCTCAGCAGGGCTTACTGCAGGGGGATGCCTTCTTGTGGCCATGGACCCCAGGCCTCCTTTACGCCATCCCTCCCATTTCCCTTGATCCACAAGGTGTTACTCAAGGTGAGGAGGGACAAGGTGAAGGTGATTCTGGTAGCCCCAGACTGGCCGCCCCAGTTCTGGTATCCAGATCTCCTCAGCTGCAGGCCCCTGGAGTTGCTTTGTACATGCCTGGACCTGATATCGCTGAACCAGGGGAAGGCCTTCCATCCGGACCTTCAATCCCTGCACCTCACAGCCTGGTACCTGAGTGGCTAGAGTTCCAGGCTTTGAGTCTTTCCGAAGATGTCTACACCGTGGTGGAGGCATCTAGAAAGGAATCGACCAGGAAATGTTATGCCTTCAAATGGAAAAGATTTTCCATTTGGTGTCAGGGTAAGGGTCTGGACCCCTTATCCTGTTCTGTGACTAACATTCTCAACTACCTTTGATCTCTCTCCAAAGAGGGTCTATGGTCATCGACCCTTAAGATGCACCTGGGAGCCATTTCTGCTTACTGCGTGTGGATCACATATCTCTCGGTGCGTGAACCTCCATTTCCATGGGATCTACTGCTGGTATTGGCAAAGCTCATGGGCAAGCCATTTGAACCAATGCACAAGTGTGAGCTGTTGTGAGCTGTCACACTTGTGGAAGACTGCCTTCCTGGTGGCTATCATATCTGCCAGAAGGACAGGGGAGCTCCAGGTGCTTTCGGTGGGCTCCCCTTATCTGGTCTTCTACAAGGACAAAGTTGTCCTGTGCCCCCACCCAAAATTCCTTCCGGAGGTGGTGTCAGAGTTTCATCTTAACCAGGTATTGACTGTGCCAGTATACTACCCTAATTACACCTCAGAGGCCGAGTACAGGCTCCATACTCTGGACCTGAGACGTGCTGTCTCCTATTTTAAGGAGAGGATGGTGCAGATTTGTGGAGAGGTTCGCCAGCTGTTTGTCTCCTACGGTGAAACCGCTTCTGGCAAACCTGCAGCGAAGCAGACTATTGCAAGATGGATTACATCATGCATAGGTCTGTGTTATGAGTTGGTGGGCAAGGAGCCTCCCAGAGGGATAAGAACTCTTTCTACCCACCATACTGCTGCATTGGTGGCTGCTTCCAGGGACATCCCTATCCAGGAAATCTGTCGGGCTGCTACCTGGAAGTCAGCAAACACCTTCATTACCCACTACCACATCAACCTTGAGTCATGCTGGGATGCTGGTTTTGGGACCGAGTTCTCCAATCTCTGTTCCCTAAGTAGGGGGTATGCACCTTGCCGCCCTGCTCCCAGAGAACTGCTAGAAGTCTGCCAATAAGTGTGGATGAACAAGATATCCACGCTCCTAGAAAAACAGGTTACTCATCTGTAACGGTAATTCTAGGACTGGTATATGTTGTTCATCCACTCTGACCCACCGGACCTCCCCGGCTCCCCACCCAACCTCCCAGGCTGCGGTCGGACACAACCTGGCTTCCAGCGGGCTAAGATCTGGCATCATGGGGCAGAGCCATAGTATATACCACCCAGGTGGGTGGGAGGAACCAGCTTGAAGACTTCCAGCAAGATTTAAAGTGGAATGGGACATGCCAATAAGTGTGGATGAACAACATTTACCACTCGTCGAACTACTGTTACAGGTGAGTAACCTGTTTTTCTAGGAGCGTGGATATGTTGTTCATCCACACTGTTTGGCATTGTCCCCTTCCACTTTACATACCGGAAGTCTTCAGGCTGGCTCCTCCCACCCACTCGGGTGGTATATACTGCGGTTGCACCCCATGATGCCAGATCTTCCTTTCCGCTGGAAGATACAGGTTGCTTCCCTCGTGCTCTCGCTTCTTGCAGGGCCTGGCTTTCAAATCGTCGGTTTTACCGAAATTGAAACTCATTTGAGTTAGTGATCGCGCTTTTGCAGCATCGATCATGGAGGAAAAATCTTCCCCGAGATTTCGCCGATGTCCCTGCGGCCAACAGGTGTCGCGCACTGATCCCCACCTCATGTGCGTCTACTACCTAGGTGTCAGCCATGACACCTTGTCCTGCAGTTATTGCTTGGCCTTCCATCCGAATGTCCTGGATGACCACAAGGCACACTTGAAGCTGGGCAGACCAGAAAAAAGGAATCCTCTGGTGAAGTCCAAGGTGACTAGGTGGGTGACTTCCGCGGCCGCAGGCTCCATGAGCAGCTGGAACACATGAAGGCGTTCGAGGAGAAGCCGCTCGTGCTCCGACATTCGAGCTTTTTGTTCCTCTCAACCTAGACCCCACCTTTACCAGTTCTTTTAAAGAGTTGTGCTGTCTCTACACCCGGGTGAGGCACCCGGTTTCCTGCACCTCCGCTCTCAGAAGAGAGAAAAAGAACCTCCATCTTCATGTCGACAAAGATGATCTTGGGACCGAGAGAGGTCTGAGTCCCAAGAACATGCGGTCTCGACCTTGGTAGATCGCCTTCTCTGTCACCGGCTTTTCAGATCTTCTGTCTGGCCAGGGAACCGAGGAAATGGCCAATGAGGTCGAGATAATCCTCAACCTGCTTGACCCTTTGTCACCGGCCGCGGCCGACGACTCCTTAGAATGCACTCCAGTCCTAGTATTTCCTGATGAGGAGACCCAGCCCACTGGTGCCCCCATCAAGGACCCAGTTCCGGACCCTGGGGTTTCACCAATCACTCCGGTGTCTCCTGATTGACCGAGCCGGTCCCCCCGTTCTCGGTCGTGGTCCAGAACCCCCTCGGGCGAACGGCCAAGGAAGAGCCATAAGCGCTCGAGGAAGAGGCAACGCCACAGGTCATCCTCATCCTCCTCGGACGAGGAGAGGCTCCGGCGGAAACTCCGGCGCTATGAGGACCTTATGTGGCAACAGCTGATCCTGACTGGGCAGAAGCCGGCTCCACCGTCCACCCCAGCCATTACTTGGCTTTTGCCTTCCAGGCCAAAGCCAACCCCTCCGGAACCGAAGTCTCTGGTTCCTCCACCCGTGGGGCCATCCCGTCCACCGGTTTGACCTATTCTGGTCTCTCCACCTATTCCGGTGGAACTGACACCTAAGCAGCCTATGGGAGGGGCTCCCTCAAAAAAGGACCGACTAGACTTCCCTGGCGCCTATCGGTTAGTCACCCTGGACCATTCTCAGCAGATCGAGGGTGACTTAGGCGATAGACTGCTGTATCATGACTCTTCGGACTTGGATGTCACTGGGCTGCACTCTCATCCTGAGGATGATGAGTCGTCCATTGGCACAGGGATGGAGGAAGGCCCTTCCTCCTTCCAAGGGATTCTCCATCTCATTTCAGGCTTCACGGGAATGCCCCTGGCATCTATCCAGAAAAAGGGGGAGTACCCTCTCACAGATATTCTAAAGAGAGGGTATACCCCAATGTAGGCCTTTCCAGTGGCCGAAGCCATTGTTGACCCTGCCCTTGAACTTTGGCAGTGCCCTGTCTCACGCCCAGCACCATCTGCCTGCATGGCCTGCAAGTACACAGTACCCGTGGGGTCCCTTGTAGGGTTCACAGGACACCTTCAGCCAAGAGTCTGGTGACCGTCTCTGTGTTCAGGCGTACTGGTAGTTCGGCCAACACTAACAGACATCCAGACGAAGAGTCCAAAAATGTGGACCACACTGCCTGAAAGGTCTATGCAACCTCTTCTTTGGGCCTTCATTGGGCCAGCTTGGCTGTCATCATGGCACACTTCTCGGGTCATTAAATGAAGTTCTTCCTCATTTCCCTGCGGATATCCAGATCACGGTCAAACAGGTCCGTGACCAGGGCCGTGCTGTTGCAAATAGCAAGGCCGTCGCAGTGGCCTCTCTCTGCAGGGCTTGGCTGAGGCTTTCCTCCCTCCCGGTGGATACTTAGCACAAGTTAGCTGATGTGCCTTTCCCAGGGACCGACCTGTTTGGTCCAGGAGTGGCTGGTCACCTACAGCGCATAGAGCAGTCCAGTGCCACCTTGGACGCCACTTCTGCCAAGGGTTCTTCGTTCAAGAACCAGCAGCAGAAGAAGAAGAAGCCCTTTGGCATTCTTCCCCTGCGGTGCGGCAGCCCTCCTATCAAGGAGGACAGCAGCTTCAGCAGCAGGCTCAAGCTTGGCACCCTTGGCCCAAGCCTGGACCCCAACAGGCCCACAAAGGAGGCTGAAGCTCAGGTCCTGGTGCCTCCTCCTCCAAGCCTGCCCAGTGACTGGATGGGGGTTGCCACCCCTATCTCCATCACACCAGCTCTGGGCCCTCCTGTGGAGGGTCGGCTTTGCCACTTCCTTTCTGCCTGATCCACTATCACTTCGGACAGGTGGGTTCTCGAAGTGGTCAGTCAGGGACTGCCTCTAGAGTTCATGCAGTACCCTCCCAGCCGAGCCTACGCCCCTCGGGAGGAATAGATTTCTACATGCACCCAGTCTGCTTTTCGAGACGACATAGCTCAGCTCCTCCACAAGGAGGCAGTAGCTCCTGTGGCGGATCCTCCAGCAGACCCAGGCTTTGTCTCCAGGTACTTCCTGGTGCCCAAGAGGATGGGGGCTTGGCGCCCCATTCTAGATCTCCACGACCTGAATCAGTTTCTCAGGTCTCACACCTTTCGGATGGTCACTGTGCCCCAGATCATACTGTCCTTGAAGCGAAACATGTGGTTCTGTTCACTGGATCTGTAGGATGCGTTCTTTCATGTCCCAATCCATCCGTCCGATCAGCGGTTCCTCCGCTTCAGGGTCAAGGGGACCCTGTATGAGTTCCGAGCCATACCGTTTGGCCTGTCATCGACCCCACGGGTCTTCACCAAATGCATTGCAGTGGTGGCAGCCCATCTTCGGTGTCGAGGAGTCAGAATCTACCCTTACCTCCACGATCGGCTCCTGGCAGGTTCCACCCAACAGGAAGTGGAGAGGTCCAGGGATCTGGCCCTCCAGGCCTGCTTCCAACTCGGCCCCCTGATCAACGAGGCCAAGTCGGAACTTGTGCCTTTCCAGGTGATGGGCTTCATCGGGGCAGAACTCAACTCTTGTCAAGCCAGAGCTTGGCTCCCAGCGGACAGGGCGGAGGTTCTCTCCTCCTTTGCCCAATCATTTCTGGTTTGGCATGCGCACCCTGCCCGGGACTTTCTGCGCCTTCTAGGTTACTTGGCGGCATGCACCTCGGTGGTCCGTTGGGCCCGGTTGCACATGCGCCCCCTCCAATAGGAGCTGGCCACCAAGTGGACTCAGCAATATGGTCATTTCGACCAGCTGATCACTATAACCCAGAAGATGTGGGACACTCTCCAATGGTGGACCACCCCAGGCCAGTTGCAGGAAGGGATCCCATTTGTCCGCTTCGAGCCGACGGTCGTCCTTATGACCGATGCCTCTCTTATGGGCTGGGGAGCCTACATGGGGGACAACAGGGCCCATAGGGTCAGGACCCCCAAGGAGTCCCAATGCCACATCAACCTGTTGGAGCTCAGAGCAATCAGACTGGCACTGTCAGCTTTCGCTCCTCAGCTCCGGGGTCAAGTGGTTCAAGTCCAGACAAACAGTACCACGACCATGTACTACCTCAACAAACAGGGTGGCACGCACTCCCGTCTGCTGTGCAAGGGGGCGCTCCGCATCTGGACCCTCGTAAGCCGGTTGGAGGTGGATCTCCTAGCCATCCATGTGGCTGGGGCCTTGAACCAGCTGACAGATGCTCTCAGCCGAATAGGCCAGACATACCACAAGTGGCATCTGCATCCAGAGATAGTTTATAGCCTATTCTCGCATTGGGGCAAACCAATGGACCTGTTTGCCTCCAGGGAAAATGCCAAGGTGAGGCTGTATCATGCCTCCTCCCCTCAGCAGGGCTCACTGCAGGGGGATGCCTTCTCGAGGCCGTGGACGCCAGGCCTCCTCTACGCCTTCCCTCCATTTCCGCTGATCCACAAGGTGTTACTGAAGGTGAGGAGGGACAAGGCAAAGGTGATTCTGGTAGCCCCAGACTGGCCACACCAGTTCTGGTATCCAGATCTCCTCAGCCTCAGCTGCAGGACCCCAGAGCGGCTTTGCACACACCTGGACCTGTTATCTCTGAACCAGTGGAAGGTCTTCCATCTGGACCTTCAGTCCCTGCACCTCACAGCCTGGTACCTGAGCGGCTAGAGTTCCAAGCTTTGGGTCTTTCCGAAGATGTCTGCACCATGGTTGAGGCATCTAGAAAGGAATTGACCAGGAAATGTTATGCCTTCAAATGGAAGAGATTTTGCATTTGGTGTCAGGGTAAGGGTCTGGACCCCTTATCCTGTTCTTTGGCTAACATTCTCGACTACCTTTGGTCTCTCTCCAAAGGGGGTCTGCGGTCTTCGACCTTAGGGTGCACCTGGCAGCCATTTCTGCTTACTGGGCCCGGGCCAGTCAGCTGACATTGGTACAGGAGACAGTGGTTGGTGCTTTTTCAAAGGCCTAGATCACATATCCCCTCCGGTGCATGAACCACCACCTCCGTGGGATCTGCTGCTGGTTTTGGCAAAGCTCATAGGCAAGCCATTCAAACCCATGCACAAGTGTGAGTTGTCACACTTGTCGTGGAAGATGGCCTTCCTGGTGGCTATCACATGAGCCAGAAGGACAGGGGAGCTCCAGGCGCTTTCAGTGGACTCCCCTTATCTGGTCTTCCACAGGGACAAAGCTGTCCTGTGCCCCCACCTGAAATTCCTTCCGAAGGTGGTTTCAGAATTTCACCTTAACCAGGTGTTGACTCTGCCAGTTTACTACCCTAACTATACCTCGGACGCTGAGTACAGGCTCCATACGTTGGACCTGATACGTGCTCTCGTCTACTATAAGGAGAGGACGGCGGATATTCGTGGAGAGGTTCGCCAGCTGTTTGTCAGTTATGCTGCAGCCTCTTCTGGCAGGCCTGCAGTGAAGCGGACTATTGCAAGAGGGATTATATCATGCATAGGTCTATGTTATGAATTGGCAGGCAGAGAGCCTCCCAGAGGGATAAGAACATATTCCACCCATCGTATTGCTGTATCGGTGGCTGCTTCCAGGGATATCCTCATCCAGGAAATCTGTTGGGCTGCTACCTGGAAGTCAGCAAACACCTTCATTACTCACTACCACATCAACCTTGAGACACGCCAGGATGCTGATTTTGGGACCTCAGTTCTCCAATCTCTGTTCCCTAAGTAGGGGGTGTGCGCCTTGCCTCCCTTCTCCCGGAGAACTGCTTAGAGTCTGCCAAACAATGTGGATGTACAACTTAGGCACGCTCCTAGAAGAACAGGTTACTCACCTGTAACAGTAGTTCTAGGAGTGGTATATGTTGTTCATCCACATGGACCCACCTGACCTCACCAGCTACGGACGCACACAACCTGGCTTCCAGCAGGCTAAGATCTGGCGTCATGGGGTGGAGCCGAGGTATATACCACCTGGGTGGGTGGGAAGAGCAAGCTTGAAGACTTCTGGTAGATTTAAAGTGGAAGAGGGCAATGCCAAACAGTGTGGATGAACAACACATATCACTCCTAGAACCTGTTCTTATACACCATGAATCTTTCCTCTTGCGAAATACTATCTATACTGTGTAGCATGGGCTGCATGACATTTTGACCCAAACCAGAATGAAATTTGATAGTTTGACTTTTAATTGCTGCCAAATCGGCTCGATTGTAGATTGACATTCCAGTGCCAAATAAACCTGTAACAGCACCTGTTGCACCTGCTACATTAGGAAAAGTTGTGGCCCATTTTGGATGCGGCCAGAACACACCTAAATATTACATAATATGGAGACCAGCTACAGGGTCTTGTGTACATGCTTGATATGCTGCCATTAGGTCTAGTAACATAACAGCATGAAATTTTGAAGCGTTGGTTGAGGAGCAGTAATAACCAAATTTGGCCATGTTCCAGTGAGTGATGTTCAGAACAACAGGAACATGCATAAATTAAACATCAGTGGGAGTTCCAAGGAATGAAGTTACTACCAAGCCACTGAGTGGACCTTGTTCCTGTATGCGACATTGTCTGGGATTATTTTCTGTTGGAGAGAAAACTGTAAAGAAAATGGCAGTATTTGCAATTGAATGGCTGGAACAGAATTGGCGTGTGGAGTCATTTGAGAACTTAGTACAAAAGTCTGGGTTCGTCATGGCCGTAAGGTTGTAGAGGCCTGTGTGCTGCTGTTGAGCTTGGCATATGGACAAAGTTCTATTAGGAGAAATGCGGGTGTTTGACCAGCCTTGGAAAGTCCCTTGGAGAGGTGGGCCACAGGGATGTGTTGTCCATTCGGATTGTCAGTCTTCCACTCTATCTGTAGCATGTATTTATCTGGTGAAACTACCACTGAATTTAGGTAGGCGTTTTTGCCTTCTCGAACAATGACAGTTTCTGATGGGACATTAATGGCTACCCCCTTGGCAGAAGTAGATGGTGGGAAATCATGAGGTTCTGCTGGATTCATAAGATGTAAGAGCAGACGAGTACAGACCTTCTCCAAATGGCTGAGCTCTCTTGCACTAGCCAGCATTGTCAAAAGGCAGAGGATAAGAATCATTTTATCGTACTTAAGAAAACAGATTAACATACAGATATTCCCAGCCGGGGGAAGGAGCATTTATCAGAAACAATTAGTCACTATTATACAACTTAAACTGGTTTGTGTGAAACCATTTATCAAGGGGTTTCTTGCAGTCTGATCCGCACTTGATAAGCTGCTGGACTCAGTTTGTTGATGATATCATATGGGCCCGCCTGCTTGTTTTGGAATGGGTGGGCAGGGGTGGAGAATTTCACAACTATGACTTGGTCTCTTACTTGCCAACCAGCTCTGACATTTCAGTCAAAGTACATTTTGGATTGTTGTTGGACTTGGCCCAGTTTGTGGGCTGCAAACAGATGAATCTGTATTAGATCGTCTCTCAGCTGCACAACATAAGTGTTTGGCAACACTCAGTCTGTGGTAGGAGCATTGAGATCGATCCACAGGTGCTAAAGTAGTCTCATTTGTCTGTCGGTCATTACCTCAAAGGAGGTACACTGGGTTTCTGTAGCTCAGGTCACACTGATTGCCATTCAGAGTAAGGGCAACAAAGTGTCCCAACTTTGGGGTTTTTCGTTAGCAAATTTATATAGCATGAGTTTAGTCTGTTTGCTCTCTCTACCTGTCCTGGTGATTGAGGATGATATGCAATGTGAAACTTCTGGCTCATGCCCAGTAAGTTTAAACACTATTGCATTAACTCACCTGTAAAACTGGTCCCTTTGTCAGACTTTGCCTTGAGGGGTAGGTCCCCCAGTAAATAATTGATCCACCAGGCTCTTGCGGTGTTTGTTCAACATGGAAAGGCCTCTATCTAGTTTGAGAAGAGGTCTGTGATCACAAGTGCATACTTGTATTTGCTGGTGGTGGTCAAAGTTCCAGTGCAATCAATTTGGATTGCATTCCAGGGGCCAGATTGCCTCTGGGGTAGCAGTTTGGCATTTTTCTTACCAATTAGGTTATTCTTTGTGCAGGTGATGCAGTTATCCATATAGTGTTGGACATCCACTGTCATACCAGGGTACCTGCCAGTGGTTTTCAGTCTCTGCAGTTTTTTATCTACCCCTTGGTGTCCACCTTTAGGAGTGTCATGGACACAGAACTCAGATCACAGTGCTTTGGGAATAACCCACAATTTGTGATTGTCAGAGTGGTAAAATACCAACTTCTGGTCTGCAGAGAAGTGAAGGTTGCCACGTGTCTCTTGAATGGATTGTTCAAAGACGTTTCTTTTTCTGTGTCTTTAGAGAGGTAATCAAATACCTCCTTTGTCTCTGGATCTGTCCTTTGTAATGCATTGAGGTCCAGAGGGAGCACTTTAGTCTTCTTGTTGGTGGTCACTGTGTGTGCTGTAGTGGGAGGGGGCATTCTCCATACCTCCCCTGTTTGAGTTCCATCCTTGGCTAAGGTGTCTGCTTGGTCATTGTACTCATGAAAAGATTCAGCCTTGAATGGGCCTTTACCTTGCGTATGTACAGCATGTAGAGGAATTGTGCAACAAGGCTGACAATGTATAAGAACTGGTCACTGTATTTCACTGGAGTATCTTCTGATAAGGCAAAATCATGTGTCTTCCAGAAAGGAAGGAATTCAATTAAGGAGTTGCACACTCATGAGGATTCAGAGAAGATAATGGTATATTTTTCCGTGCTGGATGAATTCCAGTGTACATGCTACAGCAGCAAGTTCTGCATATTGAGAAAACAGAACGATACACTTCCTGGACACCTCAATGGTGTCCCCTGTTGGATTTAGGACCATAACCTCAAAACCTGCAATTTGTTTTCCTCCATGTTAGGAGGAGGAAGATCTATCTGTAAAGATATGGCAGAGTGTAGGATCTTTCAAGATGGCTTCAGTAACTGGCAGAAATGGGCCTGGTTCTGGTAAGGTGGGTGGCTCTAAGCCATACTCGTGTGGCTCTCCTTGGTATAGGATGCCATGTGCCACAATGGAGTGTATTTTTGCGGGAAGGACAGTGATGTCTCGATCTTGTAACAAGAGGGACCAATGGGTGAGTCTAGTATTAGACACATTTCCATCTTTGATCCAGTCATTCAACGGGATGTTGGTCAGGGTGTGGTTGGTGTGCAGCACAATAGGAGAAACCCCTATAATGTAGGTTAAATGTTTGATGGCTCAGAAGGTTGCCAGGAGGTTCCTCTCTCACAGAGAGTACTTTTGCTCTACAGGGAAGCATCTGAGAGGCATAGGCAATGGGTTGGAAGGTTCAGTTTGCCTTTTGTGCCGAAACTGCTGACATGCCCATCTCAGAGGTGGCAGTTTCCAAGTGGAATGATAGTTCTGGGTTGGGGTTGACTAAAGCTGGAGCAGAGGCCAGTGCCTTTTTCAGAGAAGTGAGGCAGTATGGTGCAGTGGTTTAAGGCTCTGAGCTGCAAATCTGGTGACATCCAGCAGACCAGACCTGGGTTTGAACCCCATGTGTGACCCTGAGCAAATCACTTAACTTCCCTGTGCTCCCAGGTTGCACCTGTAAAAAAGCTTTCAGCTTAGTGTGCTAGTCCTGGTTAAATAACTAACAAAAAAAAAAGAAGTGACAGCAGCTGTGTGTTCTGGTCCCCAGTGCCAGGGGTCATCCTTCTTCAGTAGCTCATACAGAGGGGTGGCCTTTTGTGCAAAGTTGCAAATGAAGTCCCTGGAGTAGTTAACCATACCCAGGAAGCGTCTCAGAGTAGCCACATTAGTTGGTAGTGGCAGATCTTGGATGTCCTGGACCTTGTCTAGGGCACGACTCCTGCCTTCAGCAGTGATGTGCAGGCCCAGAAAGGAAACTTCTGGCTGGCATAGTTGTACTTTTGCAGGATTGCACTTGAGGTCTGTCCTCTGTAGGAATGTCATGAGCTCTTCTAGGAGTTTCAGGTGCTTCTCCGGGGTCTTGGTTGCCAGGAGAAGATCATCTACAAGCTGCAAGAGGCATTGCAGTGTTGAAAAGTCCCTTATGGTGTCCCTCATATGAATGTGTAAGAAGGAGGGGGAGTTATGGAACCCCTGTGGAAGACAGTTCCATGTGTACTGTCATCCCTCAAAAGTGAAGGCAAACTTGTATTGGCTCTTGAGCCAGTGGAAGAGACCAGAAACCATTGGAGAGGTCAAGGGTACTGAACCATTTGTGTTCAGGTTTTAGAAGTTTGAGCACATCTGCGGCAGATGCCACGGTGGGTGCAGAACAAAAGGTGACTTGGTTAAGTTGGCTGTAGTCAATGGTGAGCCTCCAGCTGTTAGACTTTTTCACTAGCCAAATGGGAGAGTTGACTCTGGACAGACAGGATCTGATGACCCCTTGTTTTAGAAGGGAATCAATAGTTGCCCTCAGAGGGTATTGCCTCTGCAGGGAATGGGTATTGTCTTTGTCTGGGTGGTTCATCACCAGTCACTTTGATGAGGGTGTCCATCCTTTTACAATCATGTTTGTGTTTGGCAAAGGCTTCTTGGTGCCCCTATGACATCATACTCTGCATCAGTGGTTTTTACCATGGCTATCACATGCGAGTCAGAAATGAAGAGCACATGGCACCGACCAAGAATTTGGAGTAGTAGCCGATTGGCCAACTCCACCACGCATCCATGGTGTGAGAGGAAGTCGATTCCCAAGATGCTCTGGTGATGACGTAGTATCATAAGATCAGAGCAATGTCACTTCCATGGTACTGATGACAACTGATATTGGTTTGGACCAATATGTTGTAACCATGGTCCCCTCAAAGGTCTGAGCAAGGTGACCTCCCCGTCGACCAACGAGTTAGCTGTGGGTCATCTTGATGTAACACAGAAACTGCGGTGCCTAAGTCTAGAAGTAGTTCAAGTTGCTGGCCCCCAACCAGCACTTCCAGACAAGGACGTCCTGAGTCATTGGTCACAAAAGTAGTGATTATATGAATCAAGGCCTGACACTGTCAGTCCAATTCATTCTGCTTCTGGTCTCCTGAGGAGTCTACCTCGTGAAGCATCTGTACTACTTCAGAGTAGGGAGATTTGTTGTGTCCAGTCTCCTCAGGCATCTTGCTCACTGGAGGCACAGATGGGATTGCAGCCATGGTACTTGCCAGAAGGGTTGTTGCTACCATTTGAACCATGGCCATAAACTCCCAGAGTCTGTAGTTCTCCTCGGCCAGCTCATTGTAAGAAGGGCCAGACTGCTGTTTTTGTCCTTTGCTCTGCTTCTGATTCAGTAGGTTCAGCCTCAGCCGATACTTTTGTTTGCTCTTGTTGGACCCCCCCCTTTTTGGTAGGAGGGCTTGTCCTGTTAGGAATCCTTGGTTTTCCCTTCCAACACATAGTGGGTGGACGACTCAGTGCTCTGCTGCACTCAGCCACTTTGGCCTTTGAATCTGAGCCCAGGTCCCGCATGAAAATTCGGAATGTGCGTTATACTATTTCATTGATAACATGGAAGTGGTCCTTCTTTGGGAAGCTCGCTGTTTCTACCTTCTCGCGAAGGCCTGGTTGCATGTTTTTCAAAAACAGGCATTTGTACTCAATCAAGTCTCAGTCGGCTGGTTCATTAGCTAGCGTTTTGTCTGTTTGGTATGCAGCCATAGATGGCTGTCGTATTGGACTGGCATCTCTTTGGCCTATTGCATGATCAGATGGGCTAGCATTATACCGATCATGTTGGAATTGTGCATCGCCAGGAGGTTGGCTGCAACAGCATTGAACTCTGCAGTGATATCATTACATATTGCTTTGGGCAGCTTGGCCCACAGCATCAAGTCAACAGTCTGTCGCAGGACCTTAACTCTGTGCTTGGCTGGGAGGCTGAACATTTCAAATTGGATCTTCACTTTTTCCAAATGACAACTCAAATTATCACTGGGGGCCATACTGCCTACTTTGTCCGTGATTGTCTAGATGGCTTATGCAGACTGCAGAGCGTTCGAGGTGGGCCCTGTATGCCCTGTCATGGTCTTGACTTCCACTTCAGCTATGGCGTTGGCCACACCCTGAAGGAGGGCCTGTTTCTCCACCTCCTTCTTCAGCAGGTCAGTCATAGCTTGCCAGATTGCTACGGATTGTGCCACAGAAACTCAGGTTTTAGCAATCCCTTGATCGATCATGGTTTCTACCTCTCCCTTGTCTTGCTTACTCAGGACGGCAATTGGTGGGAGCCAAGGCCTCCATCCACCAGCATCCCAAGGACTGCCATCTTGGATTTTGCCATCATCACTGTTGACATCTGATGGTGTCAGGTCGATGGGCAGGGGGTATGGCATAGCTCACACATGGCCCTTCAGGATTTACAAATGCTGACATAACTTCGCCATCTTGGCTCTACAGTTCAAGTGATTTACCTCACCTTTGTACTGTCCCTTACTCACATGCTCTTGCAAAACTCTATATGTGGAGCTCACTTAGCGATTTTTCCCTGATCTCCTTATCCAGTGCTTCCTGGCATTTTCCCATCTCATCATACAACTCCTCATTCTCACTCCGCAACGTATCATTCATATCAGTCAGCAAATTATTCATTTGTAATGCATGCTTTTTATCCTGCTGCAGCCTTTCACAGTCCTCTCTTAACTTCACAACTTCTCTTTCTCTATCCTGTACAGTACAATGCAGTTCACTTTGAGACTCATTTCGGAGCTTCTGGATTTCTTGTTCCAGCTCTCTTGGCTGCTTGCCCATTTCTCTGGACTTGGAGCCCAGTTCCTTTTTCAGAGCTAGGACCTCCGTTTGCACTTCCTGTAGTGTAGCAAACCAGGCAGCAACCATTAAACCCTTCTGGTCATGCTTTTTAGCCATAGGTCAGGTCTCCGAATACAGCATGCACACATACAGTATCAGATGACCATGCGACTTTGTGTCCAGTGGGAAATTGCCCCAGCCTCCAAGGGAGGCTAAAAAGTTTGAGACGTCTTACTTCAGCTCTGCACTGATGGCCATTTTGGGAGGTTTGTTTCTACCTGCACTAACCGGGAGCACAAAGTGTATCGATACAGTTTGTACTCTGCAGTTAGGCAGTTACATAGTTAGAGTACAGAGTCTCAAAGACCAGTACCGCAGTTGAATAAGGGGGCATAGGCTTGGACACCTTTGTGATCCCAGTCCTATTCATCGCGCAGAGAGCCTGAAAGATCATCTGTAAAAGTTGAATGGGTGGGCGTATGCTCAAGTGCCTTTGTGTTTCCCGTGCCTGTTCTTCTGTACTGCTTTTTAGGTACTGGTTTGGTTCTGTCTAGTCAGATCCTGCCACGGTCACCAATTTGTTGCCGGTGTCTGTTAGGGATCTGACCTGATGTCAAAACAAAACTCAGAAGCAGGTGTTGCAGAATACAAAGTTTACTACCCAGCACATATAAAAGAACAGTGTACCATAGCTGGGAGTCCAGAAACTTCCAAACACCTGGGTGATCATGCATGAGACACTCAGAGAACAAAGCTCTTACGTAAAGTTATATACTCATAGATAAGAAAGCCCATTACCTGGCTAATGGATCATCTGCTTAGCAGTAGTGTTTTTATTGGTGGGCTAGGTGGGCAGCTCACACCCAAAACCGTTAGGTTTTGCATGTATACATAGATAAGCAATTATGCCGACTAGTACTACTCTTGGGTTACAATAAAGCAATTCAGTGATTTTGTTGATCATTGCATTGTGGCTAATAACAGTAGGTGGCACACTAAGACCACAAATATAACACTGTATAATCATAGCAAGCTTGAGTAAATATTGATTTTCCTTGTACTGTAAGATGGAGGTCCACACGAGGGATTATAGGTCAAACAGGTCTACAACAGCAACCGTAGAACTAATCCTGAGGGCATGCTTACACATTTGATCCCTTCAGATCAAGTTGCTGGCAGCCTGGGACCTGACCTTGAAGGATTATCAGACCAGGATTCTGATTTCCCCACTCCTTTGACAGTCTCTGAGTTGGGTGAGTTCAGAGAACATAAGCAAGGGGTCCCCCTTTGAAGTTCCCCCAGAGTTTATCCTACCTATGCCAGTCTGTCATGCTGCGGTGTAGTTCTGGGCCATCTTCCCATTCAGGGGTCTTGATCAGTGCAGGAACCGCGGCTGAACATCAGCGTCCTGAAGAATGAGGGTTGTATGCCTGCTGTCCTTCATTTTCACACGCTGGTACAGGCAAAAGCCTTGAAAATAAGGTGGAACAACACTCTCACAGTGATGTACATAAAGGCAAAACATAAAACCCTGCACAAGGATGGGGTGCTAATGGAATAAATGCAAGTGATATAAGGAGACAAACAATTCCAGCACTCACCACCTATTTTAAGGAAAAAACACTGCTCCTTTGTAAAGTAAAAAGTGCCAGACTTTTATTTCCAAAAGCGTGCCTCTGCACCTGGAAATATAGACTGGCACTTTTCACGTTACAAAAGAGCAACATTTTTTCTTACAGGAGGTGATGAGTGCTGGAATTGTTTGTCTCCCTTATATGGCGTACATAAACAATCAAGGAGACACAAAGAGCAGAGAGAAGCAACCGATCTGTTACTGTGGACAGAGGAGAACCTTTTTCTGTCGGTGGTTCACTTGCCGGGGGACTTCACCACTCAGATTGATTGCCTAAGCTGCGAGAATGTCCACACAGGCGGATGGATTCTGAACCCAGAGGTTTTCAACCTTCTGTGTAGAAGGTTCAGTTGTCCACAGATCAAAGTGTTTGCCTCCAGCCTGAATGCTACGGTGCAGCGTTTCTTCAGCCGATACCAGCCTCCATAGGTGGAGGCAGTGGACGCTCTGTCACAGACGTGTTATTTCTGCAGAGCAAATGTCATAGTTGACAACCCCCAGGACCCTTTTGTATTTGTCTCTAAAGTCTACTACAGTAGCATTCTATCTTGCTTTGCTGTGTATCCTTTCTATTCTTCCTCGGCCTGGTACTGCTAACAAGAATGCAGATTTCATATCTCGGTTTGGGGCAGATCCCAAAATACAGACATAGTCAGACCTCGGGGTGAAGAATAATTAAGAAGGGAGTACTGAAAGCTTCTTGACCTATTATTTTATTCAGTTATCATATACAGGGACCCCAAGGTGGAGCTTTGGGAAAGAGAGGACTGAAGCTACATCTCTCTCCAATATATGAAGAGAAATCTGATGCTGTGCCTGGTGATGTACAGAACCGATGATTGTATTTTAGGAAACAGATGTTCAAGAATGAAACCTCAATTTCCTCTTAGGTAGGGAGGAGTATGTCATAGTGCCCCCCCCACCGAGACCCTTTTGTATTTGTCTCTAAAGTCTACTGCAGTAGCATTCTGAATCTATCTTGCTTTGCTATGTATCCTTTCTTTTTTCCCCTTTCTGCAGGTAGGCCACCTGCAGAAGGACCTCCTTGCTATTCTTAAACATTTCCCTTTCCTGGGTCTTGAGCTGGGGTAGAGTCTGCTAAAAAGCGCCCCCCTTCTGCCTTGATAAAGTGCCTAAGGTTTATACTGTGTGCAGTCTATAAAACCGCATTTTCTATGCGAACCTGAAAGGTCGGAGCAGATAGCCAGATTATTACGTCTGACAGAGCCATCCCAGTTATGGAATATTTATCTTATCTGTGCAGCTGTTTGGCAAATATGGCTTTGAATAAAAAGGGGCTACTGTCAACATGAATGTAAAGTTAAATATAAATGTAAGCCTATCTGCATAGGCAACCAAGGGTAACCACAGGGTTGTTGTGGCAGGGACATAATCTGTTCCTGCTCTTGGCGGCCTGAAGCCCTGGTGTAAAACCTCAGTTTTTAGAGGTGCAAAATTGATATTATATTTGTCCCTTGGAGCCAGATGAATGAGAGTGGACAAGGCAGTTGAGAAGTCTGGTTCCCTGCCAGCTTACAGTACAATTGTAGGATTTGTAATGGAACTTCAGTATCCACTCAGTAGTGAAGTGACTGAAGCGCTCGTTCCTGCCCTTCACTTGGCAACGTCTGTCTGTATGGCCAATTCCTTTGAGGAATATTCAGAGGTACAGGACCCAGCAGTCTGGGGAAACAAAAGTGTTTTAGAGAAATCTAATGTTTGGCAGGAGCTCTAAAATTAAAGAATTGAAATACGCCTTTTTTTTTTTTTTTTTTTAGGTAACAGAGCCGGGTTTGCGGTTTTTAATACCGTGCTAATTAGCCGCTGTTTCTCCTGTTTCTCACTGTCCCCTCATACAGTTGCCAAAGGGGGCTGCTCCATTTATTCAGCAAACAAATATATTGGGTACAAAAAGTTTACTTATGTAATGCACTCCTAAAACCTCCTGTCCCTGGAAAGACAACCTAATGTATAACAGTCTATTGAACTGGTTTTGTTTGTTATTCTTATATTTTGCAGCGTGTGAAATTGCTAGGAAGCTTTCGTTGCAGGGTCCCGACCTGAGGCTGCCTAAAACTATATTAAGAGCTGGCCGGCCCTATTCCTTCTGTATTTACCCTCTGGCCAGTCTAGGGGAGGAGTCTGCTTTTGAAAGGTCTCCTGAACACCCATTAGAAAACTGGTTTATGTGTAGTTAATACCTGAGTGTGTGGATATGACTGCACAATGTATGTATTTATATTAAAGTATTAAAACTGTTTAAAGAAAAATTAAGCTGTTAGGGAGAAAGGAGGTGGAGTTGAACATGGTCAGCTGATAGACTCCAGGTATAAAGGGAGTTCCAGCTGATGGCCAGATCAGATCTGTTGGAGGATCAGTGTAATACTGATCCAGTAAGGTCTGTGAACTCCATTCAGACCTTAAGGACAGGTGGGATAACTACCCAGCCTGCAGAACTCAGGCTTATTTCTGGAGCTGAACAGTGTCTCAAACTGTGATTTCGCCTTATAAACTATGTATTATTTTACTTTTATTATTTTGTCCTATGAAGTCTGCTTTTTGTTATGTAAATAAAAAATTTTTTGCTTGGCAGACTCAGCCTTGCTGCACCATGCTACGGTGTCTGTGTCCATCCATTCCCACTATCTCTTACATCATATCCATTCCCTCCTCTGCCGCTTCTCCCTAAGATCCTACACAAAATAAGACACTCAAAAGGAAGTTTTCTTCTGGTATCTCCAGAATGACCCAAAGGCCTTGGTTCTCCAACCAAGTGAATTTAGAGCAACACCCTCTGTTTCATTTTCCAGTTCAGGGGGGACCTTCTCTCCCAAGATCCTATTCTGCATCCAAACCCGCAGGTCATGCAACTTGTAGCCTGGCTTCTGAGAAGAGACTCCTGAAACAAGTTTTCCAGAAAGGTTGTGGATACCCTGATGGCTGTCAGAAAGAATTCCAGCTCTGCAGCTTATGTTCGTGTATGGACCATCTTTTCGGCCTGGGCCAAAGAAAGAAATATCAAATCTTCCAAAGCAATAGTTCTACAGGTTTTGGATTTTTTGCAGGCAGGACTGGACAAAGGTTTGGCCTTGAGTACCTGGAGAGGTCAAGTGTCAGCACTTGGAGTCTCGTTCAGATCATCCTTAGGAACCAACTGGGAGGTTATCTAATTCCTGTGAGTTGTCAGCAGAATTCAACTCGTTTTGATCCTCTGTCCCTCCATTGGTTCTGAATCAGGTGTTGAATGCTGTCTGTAAAGAGCCCTTCGAACCACTTTCTTCTGTACTACTAGACGTTCTGTCCTACAAGGTTTGGTTTTTGATTGCTGTGTGTTGAGCCAGTAGGACAGGTGAGCTCCAGGCCTTGTACTGCAAAGAACCTTACCTTGTCATTCATAAGGACAAGGTGGTTCTGAGAATGATTCCGTCTTTCATTCCAAAAGTTCCTACATCCTTTCACGTGAATCAGGAAATCTCCTGTCCACAGCCAACTCGCCTAAGAGGAAAAAGAGTTGCACAACTTAGATTTGCATAGGGCAGTTAGGACATATCTTAAACAAACTGCAGAGTTCAGGAAATTAGGTTGTACTTTTCGGAGCAGTAAAGAAAGGACAGACAGCCTCCAAGGCTACCCTGGCAAGGTGTGCGAAGGCATGCATTGCAAAACCTCATGTCACAGTAAAGAAGCGGGCTCCTGCTCTCAAGGCTCATTCCACCAGAGCCATGGCCACCTCCTGGGCGGAGAAAGGTGAGGCATCTGTCTTAAAACTGTGCAAGGCAGCAGCATGGTCCTCCATCCACACATTCACCAAACACTACAGACTGGATCTTCAGAGTTCCACTGATGTTGCCTTTGGTCATAGGGTTTTGTAGGCAGCGGTTAGCAGGTAAATTCCTTTTTCCTTTTTTTTTTTTTTGTTGCAGTTTGCATATGGGACAATATTCTCCCCCACCCATTTGGATAATGGGTACTGCTTATTAGAACCCATGTGTACTGACTACCCATTGACAATGTGGGTCACTACAGAAAGAAGAAATTTCTTCATACTTACCATAATTTCCTTTTCTGTTAGCTCCAGCATTGTCAGTGGAGCCCTCCAGGGAGTATGGCTTCTGATGGAGAAAAGTGCCCAATATACCAGAACTGAGATGTGCGCTGTGTTCTGAGGAAGTCTTGTTTGATTGTCTCTGTGGACATCCTTCTGTAATTTACCTGCTGATGATTAAAAAAAGAAGAGGGAAAGGAGTGCTGCATTTTTAAATATTGGTTACAGGCATGTAGATTAGCAGGTTTCGATTTTTCTGAACAATAGGGTGCCTCCTTGTTACAGGTTAGTGCTTACGCTTTTTGCAGTTCCTTTCCAGTGTTACCTTTTTATTAATTCCTTTGACAAGTATCTTTCTAGTTGGTTTAGTAGTTTAAAGAACCTGCACCACAAGAAAGAAGTAGAAGATGAATGTTTTTCTCGCCTCCCACTCTTCAGATTAGGAAGGAAATCGTTTACTGTATTTTCTTTTTAGGAAAAGGAATGAGTATGCTAACACTTTATATGTATTGGTTCATTGTGAGATGAGCAGTGTAATCTGTATGAGTTTACTTGTACTTAATTAGGGGCACTGCGAGGACAAAAATGACTGGAGAGTTGCTGCTGCCTGGAATGTTACAGGGAGCACCCCACAATGATCCTAGCCAGACTGGACACTCTCTTCCATTCCTTGTGTCACTTTGCTCTTAACTGCCCACCCCACACTCACCACTGCTCCCTATATCAATCCCTGGATCTCCCCTCCGTCAATGACCGTTGCATGATGCACTGTTCCAACTTCATTGGCAAGTTGTAGTTTAGAGTGCTCCCTTCCTCCCTCTTGTCCTCTCTCTCTCCCCCCCCACTCCCTCAGTAGTAGTGACACTTGTACTCTTACTGTCCCCTACAGGTCCCCATCTGCTAGTCAGGCATCCTTCTCCCACTGCTTTCCCAAGCTCTGGAACTCGCTCCCTACTAACATTTGAAATGCTCCCTCATTTCGCTCCCTATCCTCTCTCCTACACTCTTTTATGCCCGCCACTTGCAACTGCCCCTAATTCTTCTTCCTACTCCTCCGTGATGATCTCAATGACCCAATGCAGGCTTCACCTCCATAGCCCTGCACTGCCAGTCAAGATATGACCTGTACAGCACTTATTGTATGACTATCATCGGTAATTTGATGTTTCTACATCATTGTAATCCCTGCTTGTATGCACACACATTATCTCCACTCTAACCTATTGTATATTATTCCTTGTACCGTATGTATTGTTATGTATAGCACTTTTTGCTTAGTGTCCCCTTCATCCTCTGTAAACTTGCCCTGCTCCGTTCCCCCGTGACACATCTGGAAATGAGCATTTTGCTCAGTATGTCTTCCTGGTGAAATATTTAAATAAATAAATGTTCATGTGCTCAAGATTCTGTTCTGGTTGCAGCCTTGAACGGTGCCATTTCCCCTAGTAGGGGTGCAGATTACCAATATGTACTGACTACCCATTGACAATGTTGGAGCTACCAGAAAAAGAAAATTACGGTAAGTATGAAGGAATTTCTTCTTTCTGTAGTGCGCCACATTATCAATGGGTTATCAAAACAACTGGGTATAGTACACCCCTACCAGGGTAATGGTACAGCCCCAGCCTTAGAATGTTGGGCATATGAGGATTCCAAGGAGCAGCAACTCCCCAGTTTAGCTGTGCCATTTGAAGGGGACAGAGCTACTTTTAATTTCTCTCAAGATTTTCAAGTTTTAAGATTTCAAGACTTCTTTTGGGGTTGCAGTTCTGCATAGCAGGTTGGGGCTGCCTGTTCCAGGGAGCACCCCTAAATTAAAATCATGCCTGTTAAGCTGTGGCTTTCAGATTGAATAACCTGCCTTTTTTCTCATTCCTTGTGTGGATTGGGAGCCCCTTCTGCCTTGTTAGGGTATTTTTTAATGGTCTCCATTTAAAAAAACCAAAAGGAAAAAGGGTACTACAGGGTACAGATTTTATTTGTTCTGGGAATATAGGGTCTCTGTGGGGGTCCTTCAGCTCTGGTGTTGGTCTCCACCCCCACCCACCCCTGCCTCAGGTTTTGTGCTTGGTACTTTTATACAGCTATTTTGTGTTTTTTGTACATTTCAGAGGTTATCTGGTGATTTTTCACCTCAGATCTCCGTTTTTCCATTTGCGCAGCTGCCATTAGTGCTGAGCGTGCGCTCCTTCTTCAAACAGTCTTCTCCCCATTGTTTTAAGTGACACTCATGGTGCGCACACTTGCGCAGTACTAGGAGCATTTGCGCAGTGGAATCCCTATTAAATACACTGCACAGTTGTATTTGTGCACTTACTGGTGCATGCACATCCACGTTAGCATGTTAACGCCATGCACGCAAATGCTAGTGAGTGCATATGCCCATTTTAGTGCTTTTTGGTGTGCTAATACAGCTCACAGCTCATTGGTGATATTTTTAGCCCAGTAAGCTATAGGGCTAATAATTATTGTTTTAGATATTTTAACCTGGGTTTTTTCCTGTGGTAACTTCAATTATTGGCACCATGGCTTATCAAAGACTGTTAATTATGAAATGATATAGGACCTACAAAGGGATTTTGAGGCCTTCCCCATGGGTTCTGTCATTGAGGCACAGGTCAGGGAGTATAGGAAAACCAGGAGCAGTTTCAAAATTTGCAAATAACATTTCATTTTTCTCAATAACAGCAAAATAAAAATTATTTAGTGTCATTATTTACTAAGGCAATACAAACAGAGAAAACTAAGTCCTGAGGGTATCTCTTAATTCCAAGTTTCAGTCTCTCAGTCTCTCACTGTTCTTGTCTCTCTAGTAAAAGCATTGCTGCTCTTTTTATTGCAGCTCTTTACCTCGTTGATATCCTGCGTCTCACAGAATGTTCTTGTCAGTTTACAGAATGTTCTTGTCACTTTCAATGCAGGTGCAGCAAAAAGAACATAGTGACCCAGAACTGGCCTTTTTTTTACAACTCTGCAAAAGGCTTAAAAACTGCATTTCAGGTTAACCCCTTGAGTTCCAAATAGCTTTGCAATAATTTCAACAGTATAACTATATACAGTGTAAGCACTGCAATAATTTCAACAGTATAATTATATACAATTTTAAACAAAGGGATCCCAGTATCAGTGACATTTTCACATTATGATTCACATATAGTTTTGTAACTGCAGATTTACAAGGGGGAAGAAAAGACAGAACTAGCAAGGGAAGGCAGAGAGATAGCGAGAGGCAGAGAACTGCAAAACTGTCGGAGTGATCAATTTCTGGGTTTCACAAGAAAATTTGGTTGTGCAACCAGACAAACAAGAGGCAGAAAGGGAGAGGATAGAACAGACCATCGCATTTAAGTGCTTTCTGCATAACAGCTGGGACAGGGCCTTATTCAACCCCACCACAGGTTCTTATTGCCCTCATTGTATTGCTCAGCATAGTATTTCTCTCACCGTTCCCCCAAGCCAGCCTCTGAGCTGGGATGGGGGGGGCACCTGATCTGTCTATTGGCAGTGTCAAGACAGAATTGTGAAAGTCACTTTTGTTGCTCCTGGGTGAGCTTTTGAGCCCCGATGTTCCACAGGACATCCCAGCAGATACACCTGACCCCAAACTGGCCCCTCACTTCAGGGGAAGGGCCCATCCAGGCACGTTCAGGTGCATCGCAGTAAGAGAATGCTGCAGAATCAGATGTGTAGGCAGACCCCAACCCTGACTTCTTAGAAGGCCAGGATGACAATTTTGGGGATCTTGGGGCAGCTGTTGACCTAAACAAATTGTGCTCTGATGAGGAGGACGTCCCCTTTGAGGAGGAAGGGGAATGGACGGAACCCAAGTTAAGGATTCCAATTCCCTCCTGTTTGACAATAGGTCCCTGTTCTTTTTGACTGCTGAAGCTTGTAGATTCTTTCAGCTTAAGGAGGAGCAGTCCGTGGAGATGGTGGATGTCAATCCAATCCTGTCTGTGTCCTCCTTTACTCCAAAATGTTTTCCAGGTTTTATTCGCTCTGACCTAATTATTGAGCAAGAATGAGCAAGTGTGGATCATGTGACAGGGTTATATAAGGCCCTCCCCATTTGTTGTACAGAAAGAGTTAAATGCAAGGATCTGTTCTATCCTATCCTTTTCTGTCTCTCATCTGGTTGTGCAACCAGATATTCTTGTGAGACCTAGGAACTGATCACTCTGATGGTCTCACGTTTCTCCACCTCTCACTATCTCTCTGCCCTTACCTGCTGGTTCTTCCCCCTTGCATATCTACAGTTATACAACTATATGTGAATCTTTGTGTGAAAATGTAAGTGAAACTGGGATCCCTTTGTTTGAAATGTATATAGTTATACTGTTGAAATGATTGCAAAAAGCTGTTTGGAACTGAAAGGATTAACCAGAGATGCAGCGTGAACTTCTCTCAGGCTTGTTTGCAAACTCTTTTGCAGAACTGTCAGCAAGAGGGCAGCTTGGGACCCTGTTCTGTTTGCAAGCCTGCTCTGCAAAGAAACTGACAAGAACACTGTGTGAGAAGCAGGATGTTCTCTTAACAAGTGTCCAGGCAAAGACTTATAAAAAAGAGCAGCAATGTTTTTGCTAGAAAGAGAGAGAGAGAGTGAGACTGATAAACTGAAACCTGGAATTAGAGGAGCCCTCAGAGGAAGGACTTTGTTTTCTGTGTTTGTACTGCCTTTGTAAATAGTTATACTGAACAATTTTATTTTTTATTTTACTGTTATTGGAAAAAAAATGAAACACTTCTTGCAAATTTTATACCTGCTCCTGGTTTTCCTATGCTTCCTGGCCTGTGTCTCGATGGATGGTGTTAGAAGTGGGATTTACGCTGTGCATACTCTAAACCAGGAGTTTTGTGTCTGGGTACTGGACCTGGTACCAAAGAAGCATAGAAGAAAGGTCTGAATTCTGCAGCAGCAAGTCCAGGAGTGACTACCAGATGAATGGCAGCCAAACTAGCACAGACAGAAGTCCAAGCTGAGACTGTATAGCCAGCACCAGTGATGGAAAAAGAAGAACAGGCAGTGGCAGACCCTGAAAGCCTGACTGCATTTTTTTTAAATGGTGGGCTATACAACAAAAAGAGACAGAGAAGAAGAGAAGAGATGCAGTGGCAGACACAGCAATGGCTGATGCATTGCAAGCTATATGAGCTGGAGGATCTGGCACAGGCCCAGCACAGCAACAAAACATAAACAACTTTAAAGACATTATACACACAAAGTTGTGTCCCCTCAGATGATATTGAATCATACCTGACAACTTTTGAAAGGGCTGCCACAGCCTGCCAATGGTCAAAACAGCAATGGGCAATCAGACCTGACAGGTAAAGTCCAACTTGCCTACAGTAAAATGGACACTGCATAGTCAGAAAACTATGACCTGGTGAAAAGAGAAATCCTGAAAAGATATGACAGAGAGACCTACAGGTAGAGATTCTGGTCTCTGAAGTACAACTCACGTCAACAATCCTCGAGAAGCCTTCACCCAACTCAGAGAACTCCTTATTTAATAGCTCCAACCAGAAGTCAAAACAGCCCCACAGATCACCGACACACTTGAAATGGAGCAATTCATCAGCATCCTGCCTACAAACGTGTAGCTTTGGGTAAAAGAACACTGACCAGAAAGTAGGGAAAAGGCACTTTCTTTGGCTGAAGACTACCAGATGGCCAGATAGATGCCACAGCAGTGAGGTAACAGCCAAGCACCAGTAAGACCCTCTTTTTCCTGCTTTAACTCAAAGTCTGTTAAGAACTCAGCTGGGGGTAGCAAATCTGCACCAACGACTTTACTTGCTATAACTGTAATAAGCCAGGCCATTTGACTGTTGGATCTTAATTGCTCTTATTGCTGTCTACATGATTTTATTTTTTACTGAACAGCACTATGATCTTGTTGGAACAGCGCTTATAAATAAAGTTGAAGTTGATATTGCAAGAAACTGCCATAAAATGAGGGTTACACTGGAGCAAATTTGTCCTTGGCAAACTGGGCAAGTAAAGCACTGTGCAAAAGGACCAGGTACTGGTGTCATATGCATCCACTGGAACACTTGATACTATCCCACCACCCAAGTGACTGTGAATATTAATGGGGTGTCACACCAAATGAAAGTGGAGGTAGTACCTAAGTTACCTGTACCTGTGACTATTGGAAATGACTTTCTGGGTTTTACTGAGTTAATCACAGAGGGAGTAAATCCTGATGTTTCAGTAGCTATGATGACAAGAGCTCAGGCAAAGAAAATCTCAGATGGTGGGGACTCTTTTCCTTTTGGTGATTTTGTCTCAGACTTGTTTGAGCACAGCTCCAAGATACGGAAGTCCAGGAAAGAAAGAAAGAAGATGCTTGAAGAAACAATGGCAACAAAAGACTGATGGACATAAAGGGTTAATACATAAAAATGCAGAAACTAAACTGACAAATGATTGTGATTTTGTTTCAGAGCAAGCTAACAATGTTTCTCTCCAGGGTTATTTTAAGCAGCTGGGGGTGAAACCAAAACAGGGTGAACCAATGTTTAAAAAATGTACTGGGTTACTGTGCAGAGTTTGGGTTAAATCTCAGACACAGGAACAGACAGAAAAATTGGTTGTGCCATAAAATTATAGGTCTGAGTTGTTACAGATAGCACATGATAATCTTATGGCTGGTCACACAGAGAGGGATCACACCATTGCCAGATTGCTGTACAGATTTTACTGGCCTGGAATTCATGAATATGTTGCTGCCTATTGCAGTACTTGTGCTAAATGTCATAAAGTAGCCCCAGTAACTAAAAAAGACAAGGTCCCCTGGTGCCCCTACCCTTGATAGATGTGCCTTTCGAGAGAATTACAATGGATGTGGTTGGTCCTTTAGACAAATTTAGTAAAGGAAATAGATTCATTCTGGTAGTATTTCACTATGCTACTTGATACCCAGAGGCAGTTCCTATGCATACTGTCACAGCCCCAATAGTAGCAGCAGGGCCCCCTGATGACCTAAAGGTTGAAGCACAGGGGCTACTGGTTACAAGGTTTTGCCCGTTACCTTTATTTGTACTACACTATTAAAATTCTACTTTTCAGCATAATTTTCTGCTTGGATTACCTGTGTTTGGTGTACAGACGCCTCTGTTTTGTTTGCATTATGTTCAGCAACTGTTTTAAGAAGCCCAGACTTTGAGAAACAATTTTTGTTACAGACTGATGCATCAGAGGTAGGCCTAGGTAAAGTCTTGGCTCAAAATATAGATGGGAAAAAGCATCCCATTCTAGGTTACCAAAAGCAAATAAATATATCAGTAGGAAGTTGGACAACAGAGAGAAGAGGTACTTCACTATTGAAAAGGAATGCCTTGCGGCAAAGTGGACCATGGAGTCCCTTACATTTAATTTGCTAGGAACTGACTTTGTACTTTTAACAGATCACAATCCTCTCTGTTGGCCTAACCAAATGAGGACTAAAAATTCCAGAATTATACAGTGGTACCTGGAACTAAAGCCATTTAAATTTAAACTGATGCACAAATCAAGAAAGAGAATGTCAATGCTGATTTTCTGTTAAGATATGGATCAGTAATTGAGAATTCCCAAAGGTTAAAAAAACTAAATGTGTGAGTTTAAACTTGCATATGCACTGAACTGTAAAGGTTATAAGCTAATGTTAGAAGAGGGTGAATTGAAAGTTTTGGAAACCTGTGTGTTTATGACTGTGGGCAAAGCCTCGCAGCTGTCTTTCTTTAGCTGGAAAAATGGGATACCAAAGCACACATTTTTGGAGTTTTCAGTGTATCCATCCACAACTGCAAATCATTATGCCAGTTGAATGAAATACTGCATTCTCTCTGTTGAGTAGACCACTTCCAACACTATTTGTTCAGCTTGTCTCTCTCAGCCATAATTTCCAACCGAGGACACGCAAGCTTCTAGAGGAACTCCAGAGGAGTTGCAAATTACTTTTTTTTTTTTTTTTTGGCTGAAAAGCAGCATAGTAGGGAGGTCCACTGGCACTGCCCTACTGGATTTCGAAAACTTGGTGGTAACATCACTTGATGATGGAAAGGCCACTGGGGGCGGTGTTCGTGGACCTCAGTAAAGCATTTGATTTGGTACAGCATAGAAAACTGTTAGAAAGACTTTGGAAAGTGGGGTTAGAGGAAGGACCATTAACATGGATAGCATCATACTTAGCAAATCGTAGACAGTGTGTTGTCAATGGTGATTTTGTATCGAGCCTTGGGGAACTAAATCATGGTGTTCCCCAAGGATCAATACTAGGCCCATTGTTGTTTAATATTTATGTGAATGAGTTAGAGCAAACAATAAAATATGGGGAGGTAAGATTATATGCAGATGATACAGTTCTGTTGGTTTCTGCAGATAATATGAGAAATGTTGAATCACAGTTACAGAGAGATTTAATCTTGCTGGAAAGTTGGATGGACAATTCTGGTCTTTTGATTAACTCAAAGAAAACCCAGTGTATGGTGTTTGGTTTGGGGCATAAGCTGAAAAAACAAACATATTTAAATATTCATTTGATAAATGGCACTCTGATTGAGGAAGTTAAAGGTTATAGGTATTTGGGTATGTACATAGATTCAGGTATGACATTTGAAAGTCATGTTGATATGCAGATAAAAAAAGTTAATCAAAGATTGGGTGCTTTTAGAAGATTAACAAATGTATTGCCTAAATCAGCCAGGGAAAAACTTGTTAAGCAAATGTTAATTCCGGTACTTGACTATGGAGTGCCAATATATATGAATGCATCACAGAAAGTGTTAAAAAGTTGATCAGACAGTTTATAGATTAGGTAAATTTATTATTAAGGGTGAATATAAAATGCATCATTGTAAATTGTATGAAAGATTAAATTGGTTGCATCCTGAAGTACAGAGGAATTATACTTGGCTATTAAATTGTCATAAGTTAATATATGCCAAAAATAATCATCCACTACTTAAGTATATTAAGTTGCAGACTTTGGATGGTTATAATTTATGTACAAGAAATTCTAAAAATAGGGTACCATTGCTCAAATATTGTAGTAAAATAGGAGAAATGAAGTTACAAAATAGACTTGCTTTATCTTGGAATAAATTACCCAAGCACTTGCAGACTATAGCTAGCTTTGCCAGTTTTAAAAATAAATTATTTGAATACTTGCAGAAGTTATGTGTGTGTGTGTATGTTATGGATAATGTTGTATATGTTATTTTCTTGTGAAGTATTTGTATTTTTGAGTATTTTTGATGTTATTTATGTATCATCTATACAGGACTTGATTGTAAACAGTGTTTGTTGCACTAATCAAATATACCTGTATAAAAATAAAGTTTTTAATCACAAAAAAAAATCAAAAATACAAGTATACTGGAATTCCAGTATTGAAGCTCTTAGTGTGCATACTATGTTGTAAGGAGCGAAGGAGGCTGTAAGCCCATTTGGCTGAAAAGAAGTATACAAGTGTACTGGAATTCCCTTATTGAAGCTCTGAATCTCTTAGTATGCATAAGGTGTAAGGATCGAAGGAAGCTGTAAGCCCATGTTTGCTTCTGCTTATTAAACAGACTACAGTGTAAAATTACAGACAGTCCATTATCCCTGTAATTCAAAACCAATACTCAGTACTGAGGCTAGCGGTGTGGTGCTGCAACTTCAGCTGAAATGGAGCTGTGCACCATCCGTCATGTTTGGGAAGCATGGACTTTTCAAAACTAAAATTCAGTAAGTAGATGAGCTAAAAAAAAATTACTTAATGCGCCAAAAGCTCAATTGGGGCTAAAGTTTTCGGGGGTGGGACCATTAACATAATGACAGTTTTCCTTTAAGTGATTTATAATATTATTAGTATTTTTTTAATTTTATTATAAGCCCAGCTGAGATGCAAAATCTCTTTATTTTTTTTCGGTTCTCTTTATGCTGCCTAGCCTTCTGGCTAGAACACCCTTCCGCCTGCTGCCAGTGTCTCGTCCCATCCCTTGAGACTCCCTTTTTTTGACCCACTGTGATACCACGAGCCATATGCAGCACATCATTTCATTGCCCCCTCGACTTGCTCCCTGAAGCTGCATCTGACTTCAGCAACCTGGCAGATTCCTCCGCACACTTTCCAGCCACCCACACATGATGCAAAGCTTGGGAGTGCCTCCAGTGGTCAGGAAAAGTAGTCCAAGATGGACATGGGGGCAGGCAGGCCTTCATATGACCAGCCACTTCTGATTTTCCCCTTTTTTGTTCCCTCCCCTAGGAAGCAGCCATAAATCACACAAAGCACATATACCCATACAGTAGAGAATCATGCTGCCATCAGTCACATCCCTACCTTATCTTGCTGTAAGTGCTTCAGCCATGCTATAACCCATCCTTCAGTAGGTGGCAGCCAAGTGGTGAATCCAGCATACCTCCCCCACTGAAGTAGAAGAGCTGTCCACTAGATGCTCCAACCTCCTTCTTTCAGCTGGCCCCCGATGACCAGAGTTCATTCCTGAACTGGGGTCACCGGTGTCACAAGCAGTAGTGCTACCTCTGTGCCAAGAGACTGGAGCAACATTTCTTTTTATAGTGGAGGCCTGTTGTCAACCCATTTGACCTCTGGGTGGAATGATGCACAGGGAAGTCACATGACACTCATATGACCACACGAGTAGCGAATGGCTGTGATGGGATTTAAACCTGGGATCTCCTCATTCACTCTTCGGTACCCGCTCAAAACACTACCATCCAAGCATGTTTCCATAACAGGAGTCAAACCTCTGCTGTTGAGGCGAAACCAGGAATTCAGCCTACTAGGAAGTCTGATAATGCATCTAATGAAGAAGAGGTGATTCACACTGAATTCCTTCACTGCCTAAGGGAAAATTCAAATGCTCAGATTGAGACCTGTTCACAAATCTGGGTTCAGCATTGTTTTCCATGATAATAAACATGATGAATCATATGTTAAATATTAAAGCCGTAGTTTTAAATAGTGACGTGCAGAACCTCTCTGAAGAAAACTGAGCCACCCTTAATGCACGCTGCTTGGTTTTCATGAGACCTGAACTAAATCTTGCCAGGTCAAATCTCAGTGCATTTATTTTTATACCTCTCCCAGCTTGAATGCCTGTCATGTGACAGGCTTAGGAGGCTGAAGAGAGGTCATAGAGTGCCTCAGGAGTACTGTATATATAGAATGTGACTCTGACCTCAATACATGGGTGCCAGAGCATGGGGAAAAGTAGGGGTGCTGAAGTTCAAAAGGGCACAGGGTTAAAATGCAGTGTTTGCAAGCAGAATGGCACTTTGAATGCTCATGGGCAAAAGTGGGCAGCTGCAGCACCCCTGTGCCCATAGGTTCCAGCACCTATGCCTCAATACCATTCCAGCTCAATAAGCAGTGCAGAACGAGCTGAATTTTCTGGTTGCTACCATTGACCTGTAGCAGCACTCAGCAGGTCAAAGCAAGGAGAAGAAAGGAGTGAGGAGCTGGGGACAGACAGGATAGGAGAAAAAGTTTTAACTAAAAAAACAAGCATTTGTCAATGCCGATTGTTTGCTTGCTGGCATTGGCACTGGTAGTGTAGGAGTTGGAGAGCGCTACATAATAGGAATGGCTGTGAAGTATTGAACTGAAGCCAACCCCACCACCACCCTGCAGAGACCGACAGGCATTGGAGTGTGCCTTTGGGTTGTCAGGCATAACTGCCACGCCATTTCACCACACCCTACCCTGCAGACACTGACAAGTGTCACAGTGTGCCTTGGGATCTTTGGCCCTTATGCTCACCCTATTCCATCAGAAAATATGGTAAGATGGGTCCTGTATAGGAGAGTGGGGTGAACTTTGGGGCCGAAGAGTCCAAGGCACACCTTGATGCCTCTCACTGGCTGCAGGATATGGAATGGTATGAGCATTACAGGCGAGAATCCCAAGCAGGGACGGTTTTAGGACTTTGGGGGCCTCCAGCAAACTCTATGACTGGGGGCCCACAGAGAAGGCTGGGGCCTCCCTCCCAGTAATCTTTCTACATAGTATTTTAATTTCATACAATATGTGCCAATGCATACTTACATGCTATCACATTTGGAAGACTAGAAACAAGCCCACCATATTTCTAAAACTGACAAATTGTTCTCAAACTCGAAACAAAATGAACAATACATTTTGGGGGTTGGGAAACACTTGAAGGAATAAGTACATACATGGGACATAGCTAATTTGGAATTTCTTACAGAAATTCATTAGAAAGACTCTGGTAAGCTCAATCCTTGCATTCACAATGCATCTTAAAAAAAGAGTGAGGAGGCACCCTGTATGTGACCAGCCAAAAGCATCAGCAAATTCATCACATTCCCCACCCAAAAGTGAGACTGCTCATAAAAGGTGCTTCAGTTTAGCATCTGATGCAAAAGTGCAAATCCAACCAATAGCATAGTTAAGGAACCAGAACTCTCCCTGCTCCATCCCCCCCCCCAACTCTGCAGCATTAAAGTCTGCATTTGTTTACATACAACTTAATATGCTTACTTGTTGTAAGTTGTTGGGGTTCTTAGTCTCATCATTCAGCTGAATTATGATTAAGCCTGACCACTACGGCAAAGTGACCACCTCCATCGGTCAGGAAAAAACTTTTTTTTTTGTTTTATATCTTGTCCTTCAGAGGCGATGTTCTCCTGCTTTTAGTATTCTGGGTAAACCACTCAGACTTTACTATTTAGGTAGTGTGCTCCAGCCAATAAGAGGCTCACAGGGTTTTAGTTGGGAGCTCACCAATTTGAAGAAGGCTACAATTCTCCTGCATTCCAAACTGTATAAGGGATTTGACAAGCTCAACCCCTATATTTGTAATGAAATTGTGCATCGACTTTTAAAGCTTCAGAGGATTTCCGGACTTTTTGTGGCAATTTCATCGATAAGGTGACTATAAGGGAGACTTTGCCAACTTCATGCTCAATAGACAACACTGCTAGCCCAGACAGTCTTTCTTGGCTCATTGATGATCTCAGATAGGTTTTATCAACTTAAGTTTTGAAAACTGCGTTCTGCTGTTGTCACAGTTACAGGTACTGTCAAAATGTAACACACCGCAAAGACATTCACATAGATTTCATGTAGCGGTTTTGAAGGAGAAAATTTAATACCTGTATTGGTGACGTATCAGTCTTAAGCATTCCTGCCAGGTTCCTGAGTTCATGTGCAAGTTCATGAGCATCAAAGTCAGAGTGGTTAGTGGTTCTGTCTGTTAATTTTCTTTGAGGACCTCACATTGCTGCATCAGATCTTCTATGGAAACACCATTTAGCGCTTTGTATTGAACAGAAATCCAAATGTTTTAGTAAACTCGGACATTTGCTGAAAGCGCCGCTAAAGGACATGAGTGTGGTGTCCAGCAATGTGTTGAGAAACTCAACTTGAATACTGCGTTCTGGGTCCTGCACTGTCTCATCCTGTCCTTCGTAATCAAATAGTCGCTTGACCTTTCTGTGCCTTGCCTGACAGAATCCAGCTGGGGCATCCAGTTCTGCAGCAATCTTAGAGCCCTGTACCAATGCCTGTTCAAACCCACTCTCTGTACTTTTTAAGTATGTCAGTGGTTGAAGCAAGCACCTTCACACAGGTCGATATGTCAACTGATGCACTCTGTAATATCTTGCTTGCGGTTGACTTCAAGCAGGACATCATACCAGATGACAAGACATACAATGAATTTGTATGACAGGAGTTTGGCACAAAGTGACGTTGCCTCTGCATATGCTGCAGCATCCTTGGTCCTTACAGACTCTGCAATCTCCTGCAAAGCACTCCTAATTTCCTTGAGCTGATAGCATAGTGCTTTTACAGACTCTATCCGACACTCCCACCGAGTCTCAGAAAGTGGCTTTGGAGTTATCCGAACATGTTTTTCAGTATTTGCCAGCAGCCTGTTGATGCTGAGCAAAGATTGTAGACCTTCTGCAGGCAGCCAAAGAAAGAGACAGCATGCCTTGATGAATGGGCTCCATCGCTGATGATGAGATTCAGGCAGTGGCAGGCACATAAAAAGCTCTGCGGTCTAATTCTTTTATGCAAGCCTGCACACCAGCTCATTTCCCTTTCATGTTGCTCCCATTATCATATCCTTGTCCTCGACAGTTGCTGATGTCCAGATTATGTTGCTGTAAAGTCTGAAGAAAGGAGTCAGTTAGTCCTTCTCCAGTTGTGTCATTTACAGGTATGAACCCCAAAAAATGTTCCTCGATGGTGGCGACATTTTTCGAAACATCCACATGTCTAACAACAAGTGTCATCTGCTCTTGGTGGCTAATGTCAGGAGTACAGTCCAGGATAACTGCAAAATATCTGGATTGTTGTATCTGTGATACAATGGCCCTTACAATTGCACCTGAAATTAGTTTAATTATTTCATTTTGAATGTCCTTGCCCAAATAGTGGCCCATTATTTCTTTATTCTGAATCCAGCGTATATGTTCAGCCATGAGTGGGTCAAACTTTGACAGAAATTCAACCTGACCCAAGAAATTTCCATTGCCTTGGGTATGAAGCACATCACTTGTGCCACGGAAAGCCATGTTCCTCTCAGCCAAGAATTGAATAGTTGCTATGATCCGTTCCAAGACTCCACGCCAGTGTATTATCTCTTTCTCTATCAGCAGCTGTCTCTTTTCATCCAGTGTCTGGCCACTCTTCAACCTGGTCTCCAGTTCCTTCCACTGTAACATGCTTGCTACATGTTCTGGTGCACGGTCATGGGAACTCAAAGCCTTGGACATTTCTCGCCATGCCCGATAACCTCCAGTCCGTAGAAGATTGTTTGAGTGTCCAAATAACTTGCAGGCAAAGCAGAACAGTGCATCCTTAGACACAGAGTATGTCAACCAAGTGCGATTGACTCTCTCACCATGGGGCAGAGTGTGAAAATAATTTTCTGCAGTAAATCTTCTCTTCTTCTCATTTATTGGGAATTGTGGCAGTATGACTTGCACAGGTCCATGTTTCACAGATGACACTCTTACTTCATCCCTTAGTGTGTGTGGCCAGGTTCCCAAGATCCTCAAATGAAATTTCGGAAGATCCCGCTAAATCACAAGTGAGGTCGTCTATGCAGGTGGGCACAGTGTGGACAGTGGCAGGTGTGTTACTGGTCTCCTCTGAAGGCAGAACTCCTGGGATATTTTCGCAGGTGGTGGGTACCGTATAGACAGTGGCAGGTGCATTCCTGGTCTCCTCTAATGGTAGAACTCCGGGGGTGATAGTTTCACAGGTGGACACCATTTCTTCCATTACAGCAGTTGCAGGAATGTCTGCTCCAGGTTCAGGTGCTCTTTCAAGATCAGCTCCGCTTCCTAGGCTTTGACTTGAGTGTGATGGGGTAGTAACAAAAAATTTCTCAATAGCACCTCTTTGCCGCTTTGTGTCTTTATTTCTCTGCTGCTGTAACTTTCTCTTTGCAGCTCCAGACAAATATGTGCGATTCATTTCTTAAAACTGAAGGAGGTAAAAAAAAAAAAATCCCATGAAATTTCTGCAGCAGAATTTGCAGATTTACTCAAGAGCATTTTTTCACTTTTCCCTTCCATTTCAGTGAAAGGTGACTACATCGGGCATTTTAATATTTCGGCTTTGTGGATTCAGCAACACTTGCATTGATCTGCTCTGTGTAAAGGTTGCCATATATAGATGCCCAGGCCCTATGCCATACACTGAGATGGCCGCAGGCACAAAACAACTCACTGTGATAGACAGAACCCCCACCCACACACACTATAAGGATCATGACACCAAAACACAGTGAGTGGGTCACAGACCAGACCACCAGACAGAGACAGGCAGGACAGACTAGACCGACAGACTAGACTGACTGACCAGACCGACAGACAGACACTGGGAGTCCCTGGCCCCACACTGGGATGGTCATGAACCCCTTACTGGTATACTACACTGAGAGAGTCTGTCTCCCTCGCACCCCAGGCTAGGATAATCAGCCTCCCATCCCCCCCAAAGGAGCCATGAGGCTTTGCTGGATATTTTAATTTGGGTGGAAATGTGTTGATTTTGCTGGATACTACAGGTAATAGGAAGGCATGTATACCAGTGTGAGTGCAGGGGTCTGTGTGCATGTCTGTGTGAGAGACATCAATCAAAGCTTTATTTTAAAGAGCATCTTTCCAAAACCAAAGCGCTTTTACAATAAATCAAATACATACAGTAAAATTAAAACATCCTAAAATCATGATATGTACTGTGTATTCATGTAAATAAAAACAATTCTGAAAACCAATGTGTGTGGCTGTTCTTTCAGCAACTACACACACCACAACTCAAAATAACCACAGAACAAATCAGTAATCTTTGAAGGAAGCAGCAAGTCAGGCCTTAGAATGTGTGTTTGCAGTCCTTCGATTATGGTTAAACACTCAGGAAAGTGGTGCGCTCAGGTTTGGTGGTGCCATCTCAAGCTGCCAGCCCAGCTGCAAAAAGACAGCACTCACTGTGGATTTTTTCCAGGATACTCTGTGTGTTTTAATCAGAACAGGTACTCACAAAATCAGTTAGAAATTCACCTTCAGCGGGCCTTCTAGAGGCATGTCTCTGGAAGGCCCGCTGAAAGGTTGAAGCAACAGGGCTGATTTTTTTGTGAGGCACCTGCCTGATTAAAACATGCACTGAGCAGCTAAAAAAATAAAAAAAAAAAAAATGAATGAGTGCTGTCTTTCCTTTGCATCTAGGGTTGCCACCTGTCAGGTTTTTTACCTGGTGATCAGGTTTTCAGGGTCCCTATCAGGTAATCCGGTTTTACTCTGTGCTAGTCAGGTTTTTGAGCCATTCTGAGTGCCCACATACATTTAAAACATATTTTGCCATATCATTCATTGTTTCAGCTTCATATCCAGGTTACAGACAAGTTCTGTTGTCAGTATAGCCCTTTGTTTGTGAAAACAGTCAGCCTGGGAAGTGTAAAGTATGGCCATTAACACCATTAGCACTTCCTTTACCTTATCTTTTCCACTACATCTTAAAGTGGCATAGCAGCACAGCTGCCCCCACCTTTTGTAACAGTAACAGAGCCAGTTGTCTTCCACTTTCATTTGCTGGTAAACATTTTCATCTCCAACAGAATGTATGCATTTTAAAATGTTTTAAATTGCTTTTTTCTTCAAGAAAAAAGTATGGTCACTTCTTTGGCTTTGAAATAGTACTGTGGACATGAAAAGGAAATGGAGACAGAAAAAGATAAAGTACACATTATGGGAAACAATTTCTTCATGCATTATTATATACCATGTATACTGTTGTATGCTACTTACAGTATTTCCCTTCTCTCCCCTCAGATCATATCTGTAAATGAGATTTATTGTATCTCTGTATGTTTATCTGGTAAACCAATGTCAATAAATACATAAGTAAATAAATAACTAGGAAGAACCTAGGAACGTAACTTTTACAGCTACAGTACAGTATTTTCACATTTTTGTTGAACTGCTGCTTTAAGTGTTATCTTTTATTGATATAACAAATGGCTTTCTAGGAGGATCAGTGCATGATGACTCATGAAAAGGGGTGGGGCTAGGGGTGGAGCTTGGGATCTGGTTTTTGCCTCATCCAAAGTTGGCAACCCTATTTGCATCTATTAAGTGCTACAGTCAAGAAACCCCAAAATAAGTAACTAACACTAGGTTCTTGCCTTTACCTGCCATTTCTGTAGCAGAGGTAGAGCATCAAGCATCACTTCTAAATAGCTGGACAAGCTAAATGGAGAACTGCACTGAACCTGTAAGCAATTTCCACTGAAAAATGGATCCCCCAATAACCCACACCCAGGGCCTGGAGTACCTTATTGCGATTATACAATGGACCCATGTGTAAAATTAATTTAAAATATGTTCAATTGTGCTTTTTTTATATATAAATGCCATTTCGCAGCCATGGGTTGCTGTAAGATATACCCACGGTCATGCAATGTGTTTTGACCAATGAGGTTACAAGATTTTCATACCACATTATATAACTCTGGTTTGCACATTGCATGCAAGACCCATTTTAGTTTCAGACCCTTGGTTGGATCTCATCGATAACACAATTCATCCATGTTCTGCTATAAAATAGAACTTTGTTGTGGCTGAGAAATAAACTACAGAGTTGTAAAATGTCACTTGAACACTCGAGTGTGTATGACAAACTCACTGAGATACCCAAGAAGTCTTTAGATATGAAACAATTACAGAATGTGAAAATATATTGAAAACAACTTCTAACATACTAAAGCCAGCACATTAGAACTGCCATAATACTCAAGGTGGTAAACTGAGAAACATTACTTTAGATTCAGTGCAGTTCTCCTTTAACCCATTTAATGTTCACCTGGTGTGTGTGATGTCTGTACCAAGTGTATACCCAAGCAGCTGCAAATGAGTTCTAATAGAGCCTTAAACTATCTGCATTTTGTACATTGTCCTACAGATTATACCAGGTGCACATAGTAAAGAGCTGCTAATGAGCCCACAGCCACATGCAGTATTTTCAAATTGTCCTAGTAAGGCCATCAGGATCACATAAAGAGCTGCTAACAAGTGATGAGTTGGCTGCTCTCACATTTCAGTTGTAAAAGTACACTAGGTCTGAAAACTCTAGAAACAAAGTAGGTCAGTGCCCCGGGATCATGCAACAATAAATTTTCAGCTTGGATTGGCATTGCAATTACTAATTTGTTTTAGAAGGAGTGGTCTCAGGGCTCTGCTGTGATGTCCCATCAGCTTGGTCCCCATGGCAAACTATATCTGCCTCAAATGCCTTACCTTCATATAGGCAACAGCAGTCCAAAATAGACCCAAGGTGTAGTCAACCACCAGTGTGTAGGTAATGGGAAAACCATACATCTCCCTTTACAGACCTTATCCAATGTTAACTGCTCATACTTGCTCAGTCACAAAACCATAAACTGTGTGCCCCCAAAGAGTGGTAAGCCTTTAGCCCTAGTCATAAACACAGCATGAGATAGCCAGATAAATAAAACCCTCATGCATATATTTGTATTGGTAAAAACAGTGCCCACAGGGGAGGTCTTTGACGTAGCAGCACTGCTTTTCACCAACACTCCCCTACCCATCCACAGGACCTGACCGAGGAGTTACCTCTCCTAGGCCATTACACTTGCATGCAAACATAACATCTCTTTTTAGATATAATATGGTGCAGTATTTAACATGAATATACACACACACACACGCCCACCCACAAGCACAGCAGACCATGCTAAACAATCATATACTGCCTCTGCTTCAATGTAGGACCATTGATGGTGTAGTGGGCACAGTGTCCAACTTGATATACTCAAGCAGCTATCATATAAATACAGTATATTACATATCAGAATAAAAAATCGCTTCCTTAACTGCTGGGAGTGCTCCAACAAGTTGTTACACAATCTGTCATTTTCCCCAGACAGAGTCAAAATTACTTGAAGAGCAAGAAACAATCAAACTACTCATTTGTTATTAATAAATGTATAACATAAAAAAATGCTCCTACTGATCCATTATTGTTCTATCTCTGCTGCTCTATTATGCTGTTGTCTCCTTTCTGTGTGTGCCCTATATTGTCTCCCAGTGGAGGCTAAATTAATTCTTCACCTGAATTAATTTAGCCTCTGGTGGATACAGATAGGGCATACATAGAGAGGAGACAGCAGCATAATAGAGCAGCAGAGACAGAACAATAATGGATCAGTAGGAACTTTTTTTGTAATTCCAGATAGACAGACCTACAAGACAGTAGGATAGACACCACCTTATCTGGCTATCACAGTACAGTGACCCCTCACTATAACGAACCTCATTATAATGAACAACTGATTGTTCCAGACCCATACCTCAGTTTCTATTTTTCCAGCAAAATGGGCCCCCCAAAAAATCATCAAAAACCTTTGAAGGATGTTTCATTTGCCAGTCTACAGTGAGCCACGAAATACACTAAAACTAAAAAAGTTAATTACACATATTCCTTTGCTTTCCCAACAAGGCGCTCATACACTTGATTGTCAATAAAACAAAAAAGTAAACTTCCTTTGCTTTCCCAACCATGCGCCTGCACATTTGATTCTCAATAAAAGAAAAAAGTGAACTCAGTAAGTTGCCTTTAGTGCCACCACTTACCTTGCCTAGCATGCCACTGACCAATCTATCCAAAATGAAGCTTTTACTATCTTCTGGCACCTAGGCAAGGTAAGCGGTGGCACTAATGGCAGCTTGTCACTATGGTAACCCACCTCTGAAGTCTATCCCAGTCAGTGACTCGAGAATAGATTCTGCACTGCAGGATACCTAATGTATGTCTCCAGCAAGGCTGTATTGCTCTGGCAACCCACCCAGTCTGTTCAATTCACACTTTGTATTTCTTCAGCACCAAGCACCTACATGTTTCCACAGGAGACCTACTACATTAATGCCTTCGCTGCTACAGTACTAGTAAAGGGTAGTAAACATGCAAAGCAAATACTGTCAGAAGCACTTAAAACTAAGATCAACAACCAGAAAATATTTAAGTTAGGTACAAAGTAAGTACCATTGTACATAATGATACAGCCTCTCATGCTGAGCTTCACCAACAAATTCACTGACTGTATTACCTACCAAAAGGAAGAGAAGGCACTAGGCAAGGCAAGGTACTGCTGGTCTCCGGAACCTTGCTGTTCTCACCGCGCCACCACAACTGCAGGCAGGGGTCACCTCTGTACGGTAGTCGGCAGGCACGATGGCTGTGTAGCAGTCTTTCAGTCAGACTAGACTGGTTGGCGGTACTGTAGTCCATGCCCAGGCTAAACTAAACTACTGCGCTGCTGCTTTTTTTTCTTAAAAAAGGAAAAAAAGTAAATTTAATTACAGCTCAACTTAGCAGCACTGGCAGAAGTACAGGGGGGCCCTGTATCAGTGGTGGCGGGCCTGGATGACCTGCTGGACGGTTCTGTAGCTGGCTCCAACTGGGTGGGTGATAGTCCTCCTCCTCTCTGCTCCTCAGACTAGCGACTGCAATCCTCTTCCTCAGGTTTCTCCCTGACGCTCTGGAACTGGTCCTTGGCTCAGTTTGCTGTGATTCCAAGAGCGCCGGAGGGTTCATTTTTATGGTGCAGCTACGGACCTGAGTGGGAACTGAAATGTTCAGGTCCCAGTGGGAGGAGGTGTGATATCAGGAGCAGACAGAGTGGAGCCCTGTGATTGGTTCACCACACCACGTCCCATGTCATCATGTGCAGCACAATAAGGGGATGTAGGGAAACAAGAAGTAAGGAACGGAAGCTTAGTGTAGCATTTACATTTTGAACACGGTTTGGATGACACAGGAGTCACAGCCTCCAGGGCACAGCTGGGAATCCACTGCCAGGGTCAGGAAATTGGGTACTCTGCTGTCTCTGCAGCATCGCTCGCGAGTCTTCGGTGACTCTTCTTGCGAATGGAAGGAAATGGTAGGAATTTTTAATACAGCCATAGGGGTTCCCTGGGCCTTGCCTTATCCTTACAACTTTGGTTTATGTTGACGTCCGACTGGCTGCTCGTTGCTGTACAGGGGCCCACACTTTTTAGCATGTGAGTGACTTTTGTAGCGTCTTGTTTTCTGTGTCCCACAGTTGGAGCACCAGTCTGTCCCAGGGGGCCCGCCGCCAGTCCCGCCGCCACCGCGCTCGTTACATTGGGGGCCTCCCGCGGCCGCGGGGTTGGCGGGTGCTTAACGCCGGCCCTGATCCCAAGTCACACCCCTGATGCCTCTCAATCTCTACAGGCTGGGGCATTATGGTCGGAAACCCTAACGTCTCAGGCGTTCGTTGGCATTTTCAATCCAAATTTTCAACATGTTTTCTTGTGACCCCCCCACCGTATGAACAGTGGCAGTATTAGTTTGTTAGCCGGAAGCTGATTTCGCACAGCGACTATGCCATTTGGCACCACAGGTGCGAAAACACATTTCTAACAGGATGTGAAAAATGACAGCTGTGCTGTTCATGGGGAGGTGCAAAAAATGGCAATGCTGAAATTCTGCAGTGAAAATATTAAAAAACTGGTGAAGTCAATGAAATGGACGAGAAAAATGCTAACGACAATCGTAATGTAATTAGTTTGGGGATTTTTACAGCAGATTGTGAACACAGGGATTTTGTAACCTCCGCTCATGAACAGTGTCACTGTGAGTTTTACTCTGTCCTGAACAGTGATTTCAAAGCAACCATGCATTTCGCGCTGGAAGTGCGAAACACATTTCGCCATAGTGTGAAAAAATGACAGCTGTACTGTTCTTAAGGAAGTGTGGAAAATGCCAGTGGTGAAAATCTGACTGAAAATATTAGAAATCCATGAAGTTACGAGGGTGCGTGGAAACTGCGCAATGGTCGCTCGTAACACAGTCATTTTATGGATGTATTTCACCAAATTTTTAGCATAGCCATTTTAACACCTCTGCTCATGAACAGTATCACGTCACTGTGATTTTCTTAATCTGTCCCGAACATTGATTTCGCACACCGACTGCGCTACTGTACGCTACATGGGCAGAAACACATTTTGGCCAAGATATGAAAAATGACAGCTGTACTGCTCATAAGGAGGTGTGGTAAAATGGCAATGTTGAAAATCTGGAGTGAAAATATTGAAAATTCGCAAACTTACAAGCGTGCGTAGGAACAGCGCAACGCATGCTCGTAAAACAGTAATTTTTGGGAATTTTTTCACCAAATTTTAACATAGCCATTTTAACACCTCTGCTCATGAACAGTGTCACTGTGATTTTCCTAATCTATCCCAAACATTGATTTTGCACACCGACTGCGCCATTATGTGCTACATGCGTGGAAACACATTTTGGGTGAGATGTGAGAAATGACAGCTGTACTGCTCATAAGGAGGTATGGTAAAATGGCAACATTGAAAATCTGGAGTGAACAGATTGAGAATTTGCGAACTTACAAGCGTGCGTTGGAACTGCGCAACGCATGTTTGTAAAACAGTCATTTTTGAGAATTTTTTCAGCAAATTTTCAACATAGGGTTTTTGGGGGCCTACCTCATGAACTGTGACACTGTCATTTGGTAAATCGGTTCTGAAAGGTGGTTCCATGCAGTGACTGTGAAATCACCTTTCAGGGCTGATTAACGCCATGATAGTGACAGAATTCATGAGGTGGGGTCCCAAAAACTCCATGTTGAAAATTTAGTGAAAAAATTCACCGAAATACCCTAGATATGCACTAAAGTTGAAAACCCTATTTATTACATTATACAGCTTACCAGCATTTCCTCAGTTCGCGGTCAGCTTTGAAGAGTGCAGATGTGTTCCCAGTCCACCAAGATCATCACGCTGGACCCGGAGGTAAGTATGGGGTGAAGAGAGGCAGGTGCGAGAGGGTGGGCGGGTGGGGAGATTGATCAGGACAGTCAGCGAGGAAGGTTTTTCTTTCAGGTTTCCTTTTTTTTTTTTACAAAGACGACGCTGGGACTTGTGCCATGCTGGGGTGGGCTCCAGTGTGGCACCCTGTAAGTCTCTTAGGGACAGTGGAGCGCGGGGGATTGGGCACCCTGTCGGCCATATGATCTGTTGCGACACCGGGTGGGCCCAGCATGGCACCTGGAACTCTGTTGGGGGAGCAGCACAGCCGATGGGGATTGGGCACCCCATCGCGCTATACAGTATGCATGGGAGCACGAGCATGCAGTATGCATGTGCGTGTGTGGAGAGCACGCATGAGCATGTGATATCTTATCGCTGCTCACTGAAGTGTAGCTCTCCTTTCAACTGTATGGCCACTGCATTTTCAACTGCTGTCATAGACAGCTGCAGCGCTCATTGGAGAACTGCGGCTGCGCCTGCAAACACACTGAATTGGAAGATGCTGCCACACCTCCAAAAACTTGGATGATGGGACTACGTTTCTTGCACATGCGTGCAAGCAAACATAAAAATGAAAACTTTTCAAAATAGCTAAGAAAAGATAACAAAACACTGACTAGAGAGGAGTCTGGGGGGGGGGGGCAGAGGCCAGAATGCTTACAGTCTGCTAATTTGCAAAGAACATTAAAGTGTTTAAGAAAAACAATGATTATGAACGCAAATTAAGAACAGTAAAGAATAACAGATACAAAGAAAAGAGATACTATGTCACAGAGCCTGTGTATCGGGGTGCACTTATTTTTTAGCATACAGAAAAGAGCAGAACAGAAGTGAATTTGAAGAAGAACATTTAAAAGTAAAAAAAGAAAGTACAGAAAAGGCAAGAGGGAGATGGGGATGACTGCTAGGACTACAGGCTGTGTTGTCAGTGTGCACACAAGTGTACAGCACAAACAACAGTACTGTCTTTTCTTTACAGTGCACAACTGCAAGTTTTTTTTTTTTACAAGAAAATGTTTACAGAAAGTAAGAAAAGGCTTTAAACAAGAAAAGAAATAGATTGTACCATTTTACAGAAAAAGACCTAAAAAAGAAGAAAAAAGTTTACATTTTACAAGAGACTGTGGGGGGGGGGGACCACCCTTGGCAGTTACATTGTAGCCCCTGTCTGCAGCATCACTAGCCATTTTCTATGTATGCAATCATTTTTGGTTTGTGTAGTCCGATAAAAAAATAAACTGCAAAAGCAGAGCCAGTAAAGGCTTGCATCATGTGTGAAGCCTTTTTGGGGGGAGGGATATCCCTTTGGCAGTTGCATAGTAGCCCCCATCTTCAGCATCACCAGCCATTGCCTATGGAAGTACAGGACCATTTTTATTTTGTGTACTCTAGTAAGCAAACAAACAACAAAACAAATACTGTGGAAGCAGAGCCAGTAAAGGATTGTTTCAAGTGTGAAACTGTTTGGGGGATAGGGGCAGCCCTTTGGCAGTTGCATAGTATCCCCTGTGTTCAGCGTCATCAGTCATTTCCCACACAAGCATAGGACCATTTTTGTTTTGTGTACCCTAGTTAAAAAAACAAAACAAAAAAAAACTGTGAAAGCAGAGCCAGTAAAGGTTTGTGTCACATGTGAACCCTTTTTGGAGGGAGGGGGCAGCCCTTTGGCAGTTGCATAGTAGCCTCCTGTCTACAGTGTCACCAGTCTTTTCCTATGCAGCTACAAGGCCATTTTTGTTTTGTGTAGCCCAGCAAAAAAAAAAAAAAATAGATTGTAAAAGCAGAGCAGGTTAAGGCTTTCATCACAGGGGAAGCCTTTTTGGGATGGGGAGGGGCACATCTTTGGCAGTTGCATAGTAGCCCCAACTTGTAGTCTTGCTGTTGTTAGCCAGTTGTTACCTTGTCTTAAGACATGCACTCATTATTGCCACCTATTTCCCAAAGTTCACTGAGGAATAGGGATGGGAGAATCTCAAAAGGTTCTGAGGTTCTCAAAGGTTCTGATAAGCAAAGGTTCAGATTCTTATACGCACCTTATCCAAACCTTTTGTACCCTTTATTCTTTTATGGCAACTGTATGTTAAAAAATCATTTTAAACTGCTTTTAATCAACATCTGTAGAAGAAAAAAAACACTGTTTAGTAGTAATAAACAGCATGATTAATGAAATGAGATGAGAAGGAGTGAACGCTGTGACTGTGGAAGAGCTTACTGGAAGTGCCAGTGGTGTAATATGTACAACTGCCACCAACCTCTAAGATGATGATGATTTTGTCCAAAGGCAGGCAAGTCACAGAACTCTGACCAGCCCTTATAGCTTAGTAGTTAAAGCACCAGTATGAACCATGAAACTCTGACAGCTACCCACTGCATACTGTCTGTGGGATTGTTTTGTCAAAAGTCTGGTAACTCCCAGAATGCTCTCTAATCACTCTTCTTTTTCTGACATTTAAAAAAGTAATACTAATACTGTGTATAAGTCATTAAGAGAAGTGATTTCTATTTCTCAACAGGCACAGGCACCACTGTGAATGTCTCTTAGTTAAGTAATGAAGAAGAAGCCAGGAACACACAAACAGCACCAGGCCAGAGCAGAGGACAGCCAGTCAAGTACTGCACATGTGCAGTAGTGTCAGCGCTGCCATGTTGTGCACGGCTGACTGCCGTGCAAACCACGCATGCACTAGTATCACACATCTACAGTACTGTAATTGCTGTAGTATTAGTTATGGCTGACTCTGGTGCGATGAGTTCAGCACATATTCATTTCAACACTCTTGCCACTCCTAACAGCTCTCCACAGCCATATTGGCTCTGACCAGAGTTTGTTTTAATCTAGGGACAGTTTGAGGCCTAAGGGGGTTGGCAGTGTCCCTTTCAATTCGACCTATCTTTTTGCCCTTTTAACCTCCATTGTTTTTGTTTTCTCTTATGTTTATATATAGTTAAGCCACAGTATCTTACCATCCTTCCCTTTTGCCTTAATATACAGCTTCTCCTATTCTTAAGTAGTCTGTTTTCCTAGACCACAATACAAGGCCCTTCCCTTGCTTTGTTGTATTTTACCCCTTCTGATCCATTTCTGTCCATCAGCTCTCTTATTTTGCTTCATGGGCATTCCCATTTATCACGTAGGTTTTTGTCAGTTATATCTTTTTCCCTTTCCCAGGATCTTATTTCCATTCCCATCCTGTTAAAATTAGCTTTGTCAGATTTTTTAATTGTCCCTCACTTTTCATTAATCTTGCAGTTACTGATTTTGAAGCTCACCCTTTAATGGTCACTTCCTCCAAGTGGTTCATCAGTTTTACATTTCAGCATCTCATTATCCATATTACTGAGCACAAGATGCAGTGTATGTTCCTTCCTCATAACATCTTTTATGTGCTGTACAATACTCAACATTGCACCATCTCTAGACAGTCTGTTTCAAGACTAGAGCTACCCAAGTCCTCCCAGTCTATGCCTGGCATGCCGAAGTACCCGATCAGCATTATTCTGTCATTGGGCATGAGGGTCTTTAAGTTGGCAAATGTTATTATTCAGCTATTTTCTCTGCAAGAGTGGACTGTACACTGTATCTAGATAGTTTTTTCTTTCCAACTAGTGTAATCTGGACCCTGAGGTGATCTAAATCCTCACACTGGTCTGTTAATACTTGTACAGCTTCTATTGATTTCTTTATATAAACCCCAATATCTCCACCTTTTCTAATTGCTCTTTCTTAACAGATTATAACCTGCTGTACTCTTCCCCTGAATATAATGTTAGAGGAACACTAGTAAAAAGAGATTACTCACCTGTAACCATACTTCTAGGAGTGGTATATAGTTCACATCCTCCTCATTCCTTCACGTTTTGGTTATAGCACAGCTCTGGATATCTTCGCTCAAAATTGTCTTCAGCTCCTCCATTTCATTGCCCAGACTTCTAGCATTAACCAGCATGCATTTCCATTCCTTTAACTTGGTTGCACTTTTATTAGCTGTACTTTTTCCCCTTAGCTGGAATCTCCTGCCAGTTACAGTATCTCTGACCATTGTATTCATATGAACATACGAAATACCAGCAGAAACAGGCCTCACGGTCTATCAAGGCTGCTTGATTGTGCAGCTAGCCCCTCAGCTTGCAGCTGCCCCTCCCTTCCCTTACCAACCCCCCTCACTCTGTCCCACCCTCTTAAATCCCCCCATCATTTTACACGATACCACTGCCTCAGGCAGAGTATTCCACTTGTCCACCACCCTTTCCATGAAAAAGTGTCTCCTGATTTCCCTCCTGAATCCCCCCTCTCCAGTCTCAGTCAGTGCCCTCTCGTGTCCCTCCCCCTTCTGATCTGAAGGATCCCTTCTGTACTAGCCTTGTTTATTCCCTTTAAGTACTTAAAGGTTTCAATCATATCCCCCTATCCCTTCTCTCCGCCATGGAATACATGTTCAGCTCCCCCAGCCTCTCCTCATAGGATTTTCCCTCCAGTCCCTCTATCATCTTTGTTGCCCTACACTGCACCCCCTCCAACAATCTGATGTCCTTTTTTAGGAATGGATGTCAGTACTGTATGCAGTATTGCAGGTTCGGCCTGACCAGTGACCTATACAGGGGAAGGATCACCTCTCCTATGCGTGGAGGAGATTCTCTCACTGTACACTCTAGCATCTTTTCCTTTGCAGCTGCCTTTCTGCACTGAGCTGAGTGGTTCATACTCCCTGTTATTAGTACCCTAGATCCTTTTCCTCCTCGGTGCTTTCCAACTGTACAGCTCCCAATTGATATTTCCTCCCCTGGTTCCTTGCTCCAAGGTGCAGGACCTTGCACTTCTTGGCATTGAACCCCAACTGCCATGTTTCTGACCACTCCAGTTTGGTCAGGTCCCCCTGCAGCCCCTTCCACCCCTCTGTCATCTACCACAGCTCCGATCTTAGTATCGTCTGTGAACAGACTGATCCTACTCTGGATCCCATTTGAGAGATCAGCTATGAATACCCCAAACAGCACTGGTCCCAGTACCGAACCCTGGGGTACCCCGCTCATAATGTCCCTTGGTAATGAGAGTCCCCCACCACCACCACCCTTTGCTGCCTACCTCGCAGCCAGTTGGTGATCCAATTGATCATTTTTGTTCCGACCCCTGTGTATTCCAGTTTCCCCCCAGCCTCCTGTGCAGCACTGAGTCAAAGGTCTTGCTGAAGTCCAAATCTAGGACTCCACTGCATGGCCCCTGTCCAGTTCCCTGGTCACTCAGTCATAGTACTCGACTAGGTTTGTCTGGCAGGATCTGCCCGAGACAAAACCGTGTTGATGACCATCTTGGAGACCACTGTCTTCCAAGAAGGTCACTAGCCTCTCTTTTAGGATTCACTTCATGAGCTTCCCCACTACTGAAGTGAAACTCACTGGCCTGTAGTTGCCTGGATCATCCTTCTGGCCACTTTTATGAATGGGCACCACATGGGCCATCCTCCAGTCCTGTGGCATGCATCTTGTGTCCAGAGATGTACTGAACAGGTCAATCAGTGGTCCCACCAGGATCTCCGCTAGCTCCCTAAGTACCCTAGGGTGAATGCCATCTGGACCCGATGCCTTGTCCACCCTCAGTGCCCTTAGCCCTTCCAGCACCCTGTCCTCTGTAATTATGATATCCATCAACCCCTCTGCCCACCCCACCCTTCCCATGGGGTATCTGCCCCCACTTTTCCTTCTTGAACACAGAGCAGAAGTACTCATTCAGAGCCTCTGCTTGGTCCCCCTCCTTCTCCAACCATCCCCTATCCTTGTCAATCCTCACAATCTGGTCCTTATTCCATCTTCTCTCACCAATGTAGTGGAAGAAATCTTTTCCCCATCCCTGATTCCCTGTGCCAGTTTCAGCTTTCTGGAAACCTTGACCGCTCTGACTAGTTTGGTGACCTCCCTGGATTACATTGTGTACTCATCTTTGTCCCCTTGCCCTCCCGATTTCCTAAGCCTCTGGAATGCTTTTCTCTTGCCCCTCACCCCTTCCATGATCTCCCTAGCCAACCAACTGGCTTTGCCCTACTCTTTCTTCTTGCTCCGTGTCCTGCTGCAAGTCTCAGTTGCCTCCGCTAGACACTTTTTAATTATATCCCACTTCTGGCTAGCACTTATGCTTGTCTGAATTCTCATCAGGTGCTTAACCAAAATTTCCCCCATCCTGCTATAGTCCATTCCCTTAAAATCGATCACCTGGTACCCGTACCTTCTGTTTCCCTACCCATGTTAAGTGTGAACTAACCTATGTGATGGTCACTCCCAGCCAGGGGGTCCTCCACTCCAGATCTCTTACAGCTTCCCTGTTCATTAAAACCAGGTCCAGAGTCCTTCCCACCCTAGTCAGCTCATGGACCAATTGCTCCAGGAAGCAGTCCTGAAATGCATCCAGCAACACCTTCTCCCTTGCACACGTGGTGGTTGGGGTGTTCCAGTCCACCCCAGGGAGGTTGAAGTCCCCCACCACTACTGTGTTCCCCTTCCCACAGATCCTTCCAATCTGCTCAGCCAGCTCCTTAGCCAGGTCATCCCCCTGAGCTGGTGGCCTGTACACTACCGCCACCCTCAATGTCTTTCTTTTGGAGTCTTGAAACTGCACCCATAGTTCCTCTATCCTGCCCTCCTCCCCTATACACCTTATCCCCTCCCTTATGTAGATCACCAGGCCCCCCCCCTTTTCCCTACCCCTGTCCTTCCTGTATATCCTGTGCCATAGGATCATCATATCCCAGTCCTGGTTCTGGGTGGCCCATGTTTCAGTGATGGCCACAATGTCCACCATCCCCATGGCCAAGAGAGCTTGGAGCTTGGCTAATTTGTTACATAAGCTTCTCGCATTCAGTGAGACCACCCTCCAACCTGTGTTTTTTCCCCCATCCACCCTGGTCCCCCCCCACTTCCCCCTCCCTGTGTCCCACCCCAATACCTCTCCTATAGCTTGGGGATAGGCACACTGGCTCCTCTAGGTTCCCTGCCTACCAGCTGTCCTCACACCACCCCCCCACCTAGTTTAAATCTATTCTTGATGCTATGTACCCCTCCAACTTCTGCTTTAATACCCCTTTCCCCTTTCTGCTCAGGTGCATGCATGTAGATCCTTATTGTCCCAGGTTTTGTTCCCCCAGCCAAGTGTTGAACTCCCCAATCCTACCTTTCCTTCCTGTGTTCACGCAGGGTACTGGGAGCACCTCAGAGAAGGCCAGTGATTCACCAGTTCCTCACATAGCCCTCCTAGTTCCTCAAACCTCCTCCTCCTCACAACTTCCACCATTTCCCCCACCAGGTCATTAGTGCCCACATACACCACTACATGTGGTTTCTTCCTGCCCCTCCTTGCGCACTTAAGAACTATCTGCCCCGCCCTGTCCGCCGTTAGCCTGGGTATAGCCTCCACCCATATCCTATTATGCCTTTCCCCCCTGCCGTACCATTTGATCCCTTTAAGTATGGAATCACCCAGCACTAGCACACACCCTTCCTCTTTCCTTATCCCTTCCCTACCCTTTTCCCAAGGTATTCATAACTAGAGCATGCCCCTAGCTAGCTCCGTCCTCCCCTTCCTCTCCCACCTTCTCCCTTGTCCTGTCTCCCACCCCTCTATCCTCCCTCCTCCTCTCAGACACCATCATCCTCCTCCATCAGTGCTCCTCTCCCTACCCCTGCCACCTTCCTACTGACTGTCTCCTGACCCCGTGGTTTCCCTCCTTCCCCTCCTGCTCCTCCCCAGAGATCACGCACCTCATCCTCCTCCTCCACCAGTGTCGCCAGCACCACAAACCTATTTCCTGCCCTTCCTGCCAGGTTGTGCTTTAGCCCCTTCCCCCCGAACTGAGCCTGCCCACATGTGCTAGGCCCCTTGTCTGTTTCGCGCCTGCCCTCCCTCACCATCCCCTCCCTTGCATCTCTGTTCCTCCCATGTGGTGTCTTTGTGATATTCCCTGGATGAGGCCCCCCTGCCTCAATGCCTCCCCTTCATCCTCTTCACCTCTCTACCAAGCCACAGCACTTCCTCCTCCAGCCTCGGCAACCTGCTACATATTGGACACCCTCCTAGCCTCCACAATATGTTCATCCAAACCACTGCCCCACATTCATTGCATCCCACAATTCTTCTGTGTCGGCTCTCCTTGCATCCTGCTTCCCCCTGTACCACCCCCCCATGCATTGACCTCAACTATCCCCACTAAGCCCCCCTAATGCTAGCTCCTCCCACCTCCCCCAGCTGAATGGATCATTTCCAGGTGTGTCCTGGGAGCACAGGTTGATTGTGTCTTGCTTAAGGTCACACAGTATGCAAGTGTTATGGGGATCAAACCCAGGTGTGCTGGACGCTCCAGGCTCATTCAGAGCTCATTACTCTTACCTCTGTGCTGTACTGTCAACCATTAGAGACACTTGGTGACCAAATTGATTATAGTAGTAGATCATCTCTTTCACTTAACTTTGATTTCAGCAATGCAGCACTGCTTGGATTTGTTCATAGCCTGGACTTTAAAACTCGGGTTCAACTTACAACAGAAGATTGCTGTTGGTGCCTCCCCACATAAACTTGACACCAAAAAACATGGTATGCCTTAGAATTCTGTTCTGGACACCCCTGCTTTTCTGTTTTTTGTCAATATCCTGCCCAAAGCAAGGTACGAATGCACCCTGGTGATGCAGTAGTTCATAACAGTGACCCCACACGGACTGTTTAGAGAGTTACCTACAGACTGATTTCGGCTGAATGAGAACTTGCCTGAATACCAAAAAACACCAAGATCATAGTCTATGGCACCCATCCAAAAACTGGATACCTCCCTTTCTGTCCACACCAAGGACAGCCTTGCTCTCGAACAGGTCCTGTTCTTTAAATACCTAGAGGTGGCCAGCCTGGTGGTGTGGAGGGCTAAGGCATCATACGTTACCTCTTGCCATGCCGGCGACCCGTGTTCGTGGTGCGAGCGGGTCACTGCGGGTCAGCTGGGGTGGGAGAGAATCAAGCATCTGGAGGACAGCTCTCCTCTCCTGGGGAGGGAGGGACACAGAGGCCAGCGCACCTCTGACACCTAGCTAGGTGTCAGAGCACCTGGGTCCCATTCGTGAGGGATGGTGGAGGAGCAGTTGGCCGGTGTGCACGCACAGCTCAGCCATTGCAAATGCTACATGCTCCGCCTTGAGGAGGAGGGGGTGGGAGAAAATGGGAGGAGAAAAGCCTGGGCAGTTGCATAACTGCCGACCCCCACAGACACTGCCCCCGTAACACTGCAGGTACCTCCAGAACCAGATCTGTGTTGGTGGGTGGAGGGATCCCCACCGCCCCAGCATGGGGGGTAAACCGTGGAGGAAGACATGAGGTGATGTGACGAATGGGTGGATGGGGCTGGGGGTCAGCACAAACATGGGCTGCCCAGGAGGGAGATAAAACAACTATAAAAAAAAAAATACCTAGAGATGTACCTGTTGCCCCAGACTGAGGTATTTTGTGCTGCAGGGCATTTCAAGCTTACTGCATTTGTTAGATCTTCAAGGACATCTTCCTCCATAGAATCACACCTTTGGAACTGTAAGCAGTCCGCATCCGTACCACTTGTTAATTTTTGCCTAGCTGGGGCCACCCATGTTGACACACACACTGACACCACATTTGTAACATGGGCAGCCCCATACCTACTCAGTTTTTTCTCCTGCTGTTTCCCACTCATTGGATTGTGACAAAATTCCTATGTCGATTTTGGTCTTTATCTTTCTTATGTTATTAGTTTGTAACATTTAATCTTCCATGGGGATAATCTCTTGCAGCAGGTAATACAGTTGGGTCATCACCAGAGGGCGCTGTGGTGCACAGCAGCTCTCTTCTAGCAGTTTTTTTCCAGGGGCCGCCCACACATGACATCATCATTGTGTTCCTATATAAGAGTGGGCGGTCCCTGGTATCCTCAGTTAATTTTCCCGCCGTCTTCAGCTCACATGTAGCAGCTAGTGCATAGAGCAGCAGTCTTCAAGAACTTGAGCTGGAAATGGACTTTCCTCTGTTTCCAACCTTCATCGACGAATGTCCAAAGAATCTACAAGCAAGTCAGCACTATTTTGGTCATGTCGTTGCGGTAGGAAGATCTACCATTATGACAGTCACACCATTTGTGTTAGGTGTCTGGGTCCCACACACGACACCATCTCCTGCAAACACTGCCAGGAATTCAACCAGACAAACCAATGTCGATGGCTACAGGAGATTGAAGCTCACCTCATGGAGCAGAAATTGTCTCTCTTGGAGAAGGGGGCCCATCCCCAGGAGCTCCCGGCTACAGCTTCACACAAGAAGCATAAACGTGATGAGGATAAATCATCCTCATCATCGGGAAGGCACTCGTCGATGGCCACCATCACAGGTGCTCCACTGTCGATGGTGCCCTCCAGAACTGCTTCCTTGTTGACAGGAGTTTACACCCTCTTGTCAACTGAGCTTTCTGGTGCCCTTTCAGCAGTTTCTGTGGAACCCTATGTAAGTTCCATCGATGCCCCGTATATGGGGATTCATCTCCTATCGATGACGTCTGCTTTTAGGCATTCTAATGCCTCCTCCTTTACAACAATGGGCCAGGCTTTTATAGAGAGAACTACTGATTTTACCATTTCTACTGCCTCTCCCCCTTCACAACCATTCTCTCACAGGGGCCAGTCAGACAGGGACTGGAACCCTAGTCTTTATTACTCAGGGACTAGACCTGTTTATACTTCATGTCCTATTTCTTCCACAGTCTCTCTGGTTTCCCAGAAACCCCCAATCCCTCCCTCTACTACTACCTTATTGGACGTAGCCACAGTGGTACACCAGGTTCTAGAAGCAGTGAGGCATTCTCAACCTCCCACTCCAGGGGAGGTGGGTCACCCTTCCCATTCTCCTATGCATCCACCTAAATGCTTCCAAGGTGACAAGGAGCACTTTCTATCCTGGTCCCCTCCCTCATATGAGAAAGACTATTTTTCATAAGAGGCAGAATTTCTGGAAAGTTTTCCCAGAGATCTAGAGGATATTGACCTGCAGGACTTGGACTCTCGCCCTCTGTCCTCTCTTTCTGCTATCTCCTACTTACACGAGGCTGCCTCTCGACATGTGGTTGCGTCCCCACCTGATGACTCAGCCTTTCATGAGATGATTGTCCAAATTCAGAAAATCATGGGATTTTCAGCTATGGAACATGATTAACAAAGAAAGGATATAGCAGATTATCTCGAACTGCTTGAAGAGCCTGTAGTAGTGGTAACCCCACTTATACAAACTTACCAAAGTGCTTTACTGGTGACTTGGAACCAACCCTCAGCTGTTCCAGCCATCGCTAGAAAGCCGGATCGCCTTTACCAGGCTCCTCTTGACCATCCCTTTCTTTCTACTTCCCCCAAAGCGGATTCGGTGGTGATCACTGTGGCTCATGATCGTACCAAATGATCAAAACACATGAGCTCATTACCTCCTGATAAGGAGTCCTGCTGTCTCGATTACCTCGGGAAGAAGGTATTCTAGGCGGATACCGTGAATCTCAGAATTTTAAATTATATGGGACATGTGGTGAAATACCAACGTACCGTCTGGTCCTCTGCTATAGCATTAGTCAATAAACTCCCTCCATCTCAGGAGAAAGACCAATTATTGGCAACAGTTTCCACTGGCAATTCCATCTCCTGATACCTGCTCCACTAAGGATATGATGCAGTGGATACTTCTGCCTGTGTGTCGGCTACGGGTGTTACCCTGAGATGACACGCCTGGTTACGTGTATCAGGCTTTACACCAGATATACAGCATAAAGTGGTAAATGCCCCTTTTAATGGATCTAAACTTCTTGGTCCAGGTAACCCAAACACTTTTGGATGATCTACAAGCCTCAGGTCGGACCTTACGTATGGTTCATGGCATGTATCATATCTCACAGCTGTCCTCCCAGCACTGCTCCTAGTCTTCTTTTCAATCAAAGAGAAGTGGCAAACATAGAGGCACCTACAGAGGTGGATTCTGTGGTCGTTCCCGGCCTTCTTCCAGGACCACCATTCCTACCTCTAAGGGCTCCCGCTCTCACCCCCTGGGTGGAGTCAGTCAGCCCAGTTCCCAGTGACCAACTGAGGCATTGCCCGGGCTTCCTTGACCAGGCCTTGGAAGCCGTGGGCAGTCGCTTTGTCTTCCATTTAAAGGCCTGGCAGGCGATAACATCAGACAAGTGGGTGCTTCAGGTCATAAGGATGGGACACATGCTGGAACTCATCTCAGTGCCTCCCCCTCATCCTCCTCGCTCAGTCCATTACCCACCCAACCATATCCCCATTCTTCAAGAGGAACTAAAGGCACTTCTTTACAAGAATGCTGTCTGTCCTGTTCCTCCTTTGGAGTACCATTAGGGATTCTACTCCCGTTTTTTTCCTGGTACCCAAATGCACTGGAGATCTCAGACCTATACTAGACCTCAGACAACTGAATCTACACATTCAGTACAAAAGGTTCCAGATGGTCACTTTAACATCCATTATGCCAATGTTAAAACAAGGGGATTGGCTACGTGAATTGGAGTTGAAAGATGCCTACCTACATATCCCCATCCATCCCGTCCCCCACTGGTTCCTTCACTTTTACCTGCTAGGACAACATTACCAATTTTGGGCACTCCTGTTCATACTCTCATCCACCCTGAGATTCTTTACCAAATGGCAACAGTGGTGGCAGTGACCCTGAGCCAGGACGGACATTTCATCTTCCCGTACCTGGATGATTGGCTCATAAAAGCAGACTCCGAAACCTTTTTGCTTTTGTCACTCAGAGTGACCCTCACTCTGTTCCAGTCCCTAGGAATTACAGTCAGCTGGCCCAAATCCAATCCAACTCCTACCCAGTCGCTCCAGTATATAGGAGCTGTTCTGGACACCGCCTCCACCAGGGCTTATCTCCCCTGCTGACAGGCAAGACAGACTTCTGTCTCTGGCTTCCCAGATACAAACTCAACAATTTATCACAGCCAGATGTCTCTTATGCCTTGTGGGACATACGGCTGCAGCAATCCCCACAGTGACCATTGCCCATCTACATATGAAAGACCAGTCCAATGGACGCTTTAAAATCAATGGTGGCAAAAGACGGGATTTTGAAGACAGAATCAGTCACTCCTGTTCTATGCTTGGCCCTAGACTGGTGAACCCATCTTGCCAACCTATCTCAAGGCATGCCCTTCCACTTCCCTCCTTTGACACACAAGCAATGGTACTAGGGACTGTATCTGAATTATTTTAGCTCCTGCTTCCATTTCAGCTGTCTGCGATTACTTTATTGCCTGCTGTTTCATCATGACTGTCGATGCCATCAACAGCAGTAGTGGTTCCTTTGGGCCTGCCACTTTTGCCAATCCTGTGCCTCCTCCGTTGCTACCTAAGCAGTTTATAGATCCTGGAGTCCCCCTTACTCAGCTACAGAAAGAGGAGTAGGATTATAATCCTGACCTTTTGGGTATGGAGGAAGGAGATGATGAAGAGGAAAGTAATATAGAGCAGCCTATATTTAGCTTTGCCTCTAGTTCCACTGTCTACTTCTGTAGTGAGTATACTGTAGTCTAAACCCCGCGGTGTCCCTCTGAGGATGCCTCTTTTCAGTTTTTTTTGTGCCTCATGCTGGAAAAGATGAGCTTTGCTTCTGAGGAAGAGAAGTCCACTGTATGAATTCCTGGAGGTTTCTACTATGCCATCTGTGATTATTCCTCCTACTTACCCTGCATTGAAGGATGTTATGATGACTCCTTGGCACAGGTCCAGTATGCTACTGACTGTCCTTCATATGGTAAACAGACAGTATCCTGCTTCTACAATAAAGACTTTTTATGCCACCTTCACAAATGCACTCCTGGGGTCAGGCCCTCTGCTCCCACAGTGCCCAACCTCAAAGTGCAATATGTGAACAGGTGACAAACAGGGACACCCTCCTGTTTGTTTTGGGTGCAAGCAACTACCAGTCTCGAGTCCTGGGGGTCAAATATGAACCCTTTTTAGCTAGCACACCCAGATAACAGGTCCAAATATTGTACCCTCTTTAGGGAAAGCAGTGCAATACTTAACCCAGTGGGCACAGAACCCAACCTGGTTCACAAATCCCCTTCTGACTCAGTTGAGACGGAGGTATTTCCTTACCTTTCTGGCTCTTTACACAGATCCTTGCTAGCATGGCTGCATATGGTGACAGAATAAGCACTTTAACATTTGTGTCAGAATTATCAATACTGTTCCTGCATTCATACTCAAAATGAGAAAATGTCGCAGGCAGGATTAAGGAAACCAAAAAGTTTACTAAAATTAAAAATAGTAAATAAATACTGTGCATCAAACTGAACATATACAAAATGTTTACAGTCAGAAAGAAAATCAAAATTATGAAACAAAACGTCTTGTAACTGAATTACTAGTTCTAACTCAGTTTTCAGTTGTGTGTTACCTAGCTCGAAAGAAGTGCATCTTAAGTCTAGAACATAAGTGTCCATTCTTTCAAAGTTCAGAACAAGAGTGAGCCACAGTCCCTTCAGACAGCTTGGCAATATTCAAAGTTCAGTCCCAACCTCCTTGTGATGTCTCAGCACATGAGGTCACTCTTAGTCCTGTAATTAATGGATCAGTCATATGCCCCTGCAAGCTGCTAAACATTCCAATTAAAAAAATACATGCTTTTGAATTAGTGAGCCACAGAACATGAATTATGACAGGACAAAACATATCTTTGAGCACTCAACAGAACAACACTTTTCTTAGCCATGTGAATTTTCACAGGTGTCTATCAGGACTGACTTCCCTTCTGATGTCTTAAAAATGCAAAGTAGTAGACCAGGGAGGGGCTGTGGATATGGCCTACTTAGATTTTAGCAAGGCATTTGACACAGTCTCACACAAAAGATTAATATACAAGTTAGCTAGCCTTGAAGTGGGTCCCAAGGTTGTAGCCTGGATAAAAAACTGGCTGGACAACAGGACACAAAGGGTAATAGTAAACGGAGTCCACAGTGAAGAAAGGAGGGTAACTAGTGGGGTACCGCAGGGTTCTGTACTGGGGCCGATCCTCTTTAATGTCTTTATAAGTGACATTAGAGAGCACCTGGAAGGAAAAGTATGTCTCTTCGCAGACGACACAAAGATCTGCAGCAGGGTTGATACACGAGGTGGGGGTGGAAAGGATGAAAAAGGACCTGACAAGGTTGGAGGACTGGTCAAATATATGGCAGCTCAGACTCAATGCAATGAAGTGCAAGGTAATGCATCTGGGAAACAAAAACCCAGGGGAAGAGTACACAATGGGGGGGTGAGATAACAACAAAAATCGAAAGAGACCTAGGAATAATTTTACCAGATGACCCAAAGGTGGGCAGGCAATGTGAGAAGGCAATAAGGAGGGCTGAGGGAGGGATGCTGGGATGCATAGGGAGAGGCATCAACAGTAGAAAACAGGAAGTTGTTATCCCTCTGTACAGACAGTTGGTGAGACCTCATCTGGAGTACTGCGTGCAATTCTGGAGACCCCGTCTCTGCAAAGACATGGACAGAGTGGAGGCTGTTCAGAGGAGGGCAACCAAAATGGTGCAGGGTCTGCACCAGAAGACATACGAGGAGAGACTAAAGCAGCTTGAGGAAAGGGGGGGGACATGATAGAAACTTTCAAGTATCTCAAGGGAAATGAAGTACAAGAGGGTAGCATCTTTCAGAAAAAGAGATGTGCAAGAACAAGGGGGCACAATTTGAAGATGGGGGGACGGCTCAGAGATAATGTTGGTATTTTTTCACAGAGAGGGTTGTGGATGCATGGAACAGCCTTCCTGCAGAGGTTGTGGAGTCAGGAACAGTGGAAGAATGCATGGGACAGACATATGGCAATTCTAGTGGGGGTAGGAGGAAGTAACCTGTTGATTAACTAGAATCTGCAGCTTATCCATCAGGTAGGGAAATGAGCAGATTAGGTGGGCCAAGTGGTCCTTATCTGCTGTCAGATTCTATGTTTCTAATACCTTATGGCAGTCTTCCTAAGTTCAAAGCAGTTGTCTGTTTACAACAGGCTCTGACAGGTAGGTGTCAAAAAAAGGGAGCTCTTAATTAGTTTATAATATATGGACATGGCCAAATAATACCATCCTGTCCCATATAAAAAAAATCCCTGTAATGCAACACTATCCACAGTGATAATAGCAGTGTTGCTCCTGATAATACCATCGTTCAGAGGTGATAATACTATCGTTTCAGCTCTGAACGAAAGTATTATCACAGAAATTACACAGCGCATGTGCAGCTCTGCCTGCCACACAGACCCAGTTGCCAAGGTGCCACGTTTCTTCCTTCGCAGTCAAAGTGATGGCATGCATTCTTATTAGCAGCTTTCTTCTGTGGGGCAGGTAGAACAACTCTTAAAACATGGTGGCTATTTACCCTCGCTTAGCGGACAGTCGCCCTGTTGCTTCGCTTTTCTATTTATTTTTTTTATTTTTATCTCCGTGTTATCTGCTTTATCCTTCATTCACTGAAGGACAACAAAAGGGAAAGGTAGGACTTACTGCCACAGAACTTGCCAAATTTAAATGTAATACCACATGGGGGCGAGCGAGACAGAGCGAGAGAGAGAGATTTTTCAGCTGGTCAGCACAGCACACAGTCAGAAACCCCACAGAAAAACACAGAATTTTTAGATGGATGCATATATTATAAAAAATAACAAATAGATGAGGATGAATTTCATGGCAGTAAGACCATCTTGAGGTTTTGGGGACTTTGTGAACCTCTCGAGGTTCCAAGTCCCCAAAACCTCTCAGTGGTCTTACTGCCTTGTAATACATCCTCATCTATCTATTATTCTATTTATATTCAGGTCAGTGAGAGAGCAAACCCTTCTTACCTCTCTTTTAAAATCCCAGGTACCATGAGGCTCTGCTGCTTGACCTGTTTCCTAAGCCGGAGTCTAAAACATATATTTATATCAAAATTATATACACATAGCTAGTAGACAATTGTCCCATCACACCACCCAGCCTGAAACTGACTCGATGGTCATTATAGCTGCTCAGGATAGATTCCGGGCCCCCAGCACATGTCCTCATTGCCTCCTGATAAGGAATCCACATAATTGATGTTATGGGAAAATGGACTTGTATCTCTGCTTCACTAAGTCCCCATATTGCCTACTACTAAAATTAAAGTGTAATAAAACATGAGAATAGCATATGGAAGTCCCTGTCTACTGGGACTGACAAACTGCCATGGGGTCTATTAAAACCAGGATCCAGCAATGTGGTAACCATGTGCTGGATGCCAGAAGACATTAAGTACAGTTTACCTATGATGTCTCTGATGCTTCTGCCTGTGCTACTGCCTCTGAGCACTTTGGGATACAGTGTGTATGAAAATGAGTATATAAATGCAAGTTCTTAGTTTTCCTATGGTGTCTACCTTCATAGATACTCTTAGTTGTTGGTGGCTAGTTTTGCAACTGATGTGCAATAGTCAGTTCATAACTCACTTTTTTGTAGCCAGAAACTGTTTGACCACAACATGAAATTGACTTTCTGGGACAGTCCTCAAAATGAGTCTCCACTCCTTGAAGTCACTTTCTGGCTCCCTTCTGCCCTCCCAACTTCTCTAAACAATACAGGGATTCAGGAAGGGAGGCAGGATTTCCCTATGTCTGACAAAATGGCAGCAGATCATGCTAGATGACTAGGTGCTCGAGATAATTTGAAAAAAAATCAACTCATACCCCTGACTGAATGGATTTAGGGATCCTCTTTGAGGATATCTCCTCTCTTAGGCCACACCTTTGGAACTATAGCTGTCAGGCACTAGGACCGTAAGGAAACTTTTGCTAGCTGGGGGTTGCCCATGATGATGTCACACATCTGCGTCTTCATAAATGTGGGCAGCCCGATCACTCCTCAGTTCTTTTCCCGCCATCGATCATCCTCATTGGACCTGCTGAAGGGAAACCCTGTCAACTAGCCATTGTCATTTATTCTTCTACTTTAACAGTTTATTTTGTCATCTTTGTATGCCACTGAAGTTGAAAGAGCCTTTATTTTGATATTGTAAGTACAGAGATAAAATTTACAAAGAGTACACACACACACACACACACACAGTCTGTATGTGCTGTTTGGGCCTGCATCACAGTGTGAGGACTTGTGAGATTTGCCAGACCTTCAACCCAAGCTACAAGGTGACACCAAAAGAAAGTTCTGGAAAATTTCCTCCTTGTAACTTTGAAAGACATGGAGAAGGACCAGGGCCAAAAATCTGTGTCTCCCTCACCATCAGCCAAGAAACAGCCACCGAAGTCGAAGGACTGGGACAGGGAATGGTCATCACCACAGCCCTCCTCATCGTCTGGCCACAAGCATAACATAGAGAAAAAGAAGAGAGATCTGCTTCATTGGAGAAGTCTCAGTTGCCACTGAGACAAGGTAAACCTACTGTGTCATTGCCCACTCTGGCGATGTTGACAACAGTCTGCCCTACTGACAATGAGACACAATGGTCAGCACTTGGCTTAGGTGATACTATACCTACTGTGGACAGTAGGATGCCACCATTGTCAGGCCAAGGCCCATCATCCGCACAAGTAGTCCCGGCGGCCCCTGTCTTGGGCATCGTCAACTCTCGGACTGTGCTGGCATCATTTTCAGAAATGATATGATGCGTTCTGCCTGGCTTACCTATGCAGGCAATTATTCCATCGACAGAGCATCCTGGCACCCAGCCCCCATTGACCTCTTCTGCTAGCATACTTCAGATTCCTCTTTCTCAGCTGCGAGCAATGTTGGTGCATTCTGCATCTTCCGTCATCAATAGAGACATCAGTGATGAAGTGGAATATAATCCTGACCTCATGATTTTATGGGAGACATTTGAGGGAGAACAATGTGTTGTACCTTGGTCTAGTTCTGCCCTCTCACCCTGCAGTGAAGACTCAGTGATATATATACCCTGAGGTCTCCTCCTGAGGATCCTACTTTTCAAGCCATGATGCAGCACATGCAAACTGCCATGAGCTTTGCTATTGAAGAAGACTCCACAAAAAGAAATCTGATGGAATTGTTGAAGGTTCCTTGAACATCCTCCATTATAATTCCATTTTTTGTATCCTGCATTAGAGGATGTTGCTTTTGCTACATGATACAGACTAAACTCACTGCCTGCAATTCTCAGAAAGGCTGATAAGCGGTATTCTGCCCCATCTGCTAAGCCTTATTATGCCAACCAGCCAGAAACTGACTGTAGTCCTAGAGGCAGCTCATGATAGGTCTAAGGGCACCTAAACACATGTGTACTTTGCCTCCTGATAAAGAATCTAAGAGTCTGGATGTGATGGACAAGTGTACATATGCCTCTGCCTCACTGAACTTTAGTATTACAAACACCCAGGCCCATATGATAAAGTATCAGAACAGCCTATGGAAAGCTGCAAAAACTGCAGCCCAGCCTTTGCTGGACAACTCTGCCTAGAATGAGTTACTTAAAATGTAAAACATTAACATCTGGTGCTCAGGTTGGCAAACATTTGCAGCACTCAGTCTGTGATGTGACTGATGCTTCTGACAGAGCTGCTGCTTCTAGTATTTGAGAAGATCTTCTTGGCTGAGAGTTACTGACTTTGCCAATGATGTGTAGGGAGCAGTTTTAAATGCCCCTTTTAGAGGGACAGACTTGTTTGGTTTTGATGTTGAAGAGGCCCTAAGAAACCTTCTGACCTCGAAAATGACTCCAAGGTCTGTCATTTCCCTGTATCCCACTCCTGTCAGGGGTCATGGAAGGGGATCCTTTTGTCAGTCTACTGCTAGAGGTAGCCATGCCTACAGTCAGCAAGGCTGAGGTAAGGAAAGTGGTCCCCTGCTGGGTTCCCTCTTCTCAGATGGCCATACAAAACCAGCCAAAGCAATTGGTACCAGTGGCACTGCCCCACCATTTCTGCCTGGCTCTCTTTCATATGCATTCCCACCTCCGCTGCTACTTCCAGGGGGGTTTTGGGGGGGCAAACTCTTCCTGCATCTGAAACAACAGCAGATTACAATGGATGAGTGGGTCCTGGAGATGATTGCAAGAGAGCATTGTCAGGAGTTTCTAAAAATGCTTCCAGATTAGCCTCCACCTTCTTCCTGTTACCCTTCAGGCCATTTATCCCTTCTGAAGGAAGAAGTTCAGTAATTATCCCAAAAACGTGCTCTAGAGACAGTTCCTCCTCAACAGAGAAACAAAGAGTTCTATTACAGGTACTTCCTGGTCCCAAAATGGACAGGGGATCTGCATCCTGTGTTTGATCTTGGGGATCTCAACTTCTGCGTCGCATACAAGAAATTTACAATGGTATCCCTACAAGCTCTGATTCTCCTTCTGCAAATGGTACCAGCTTGGTTCTCAAGACATGAAGGATGCATACCTTCATGTTAAGATCAGAAAATCCCACAGGCAATACCTCCACTTTGTTGCTGGAGGGGGGTCCATTACGAGTTCCGAGTATTGCCTTTGGCTTGTCCTCTGTGCCACAGGTCTTTACCAAATGCTTGACAGTATCGGCAACAGCCCTTTGGAGTGAAGGCCTGTATGTCTGCCCTTCTCTGGATGACTAGCTGCTGAAGGCCAGCTCCAGGGAAGCACCCCTACATACCTTGTCTCAGACAAAGCAGTTATTTTAGGACTTGGGGGGGGGGGGTCTCAGTAAATGTGCCAAAATCTATGCAGACTGCCTGACAAAGACTGCAGTATATAGGGGCAGTCTTAGACACAGAAAAGGGATGTGCTTTTCTGCCACAGGACAGAGCACAAAACCTGAGTACCCAAGCACAGTTGGTATACGGGAGTCACTATGTTTCTGTGATAACAGTGTTGTCTCCTGGTTCTTATGCTTCCTGCCATTGTAACTCTGCCACTGGCCCACTTACATATGAGAATCCCTCAGTGGACAATCAGGGTCCAATGAGATCAGCTAACGGATGAGCTGGACCAAATAGTTCTCATCACGTCCTGGCTTCGCAGAGCATTGTTATGGTGAATGGATCATAAAAACCTGTTTAGGACATTCTGTTGTTTTATTAGGTGGAGAGTGAAGGGGTCTGCCACAAAATGGCTGCACGGGAGCCTCCTAGCCCTTATGCATGCAAGGGACAAGTGTTGAGCTCACTTGAAAAGCATGTTGGATCAGTCCATCTGCCAACAGTATAGAAAGCTCAGAAATGAGTGCAAAATTGCCATCAGGGTGGCAAAAAGTGAATATTGTAAATCTGCCCTGCTTAGCTCTGATAAGGACCCATGAAGGTTCTGGAGGAACATAAAAAAACTTAGTTAGTGGCTCCTCCGGCTCTGGGGTTTCTGATATGATCATTGTTGGGTCAAGTTGTAATAATCCACTTATGATTGCTAATGCTTTAAATTCCCACTTTTCTGACTTGTCTGCGCTTACCTCCTTTTTCCCTGCTGTAGGGAATATTAGTGGCCCCTCTGCCACTGTCCCTCAAGTGGCTCACTCCTCTCGACCATTATTTTATCTCAGGGCTGTGTCTCTCATGGAGACGCAGATACTTCTCTCTGGTCTCTCCCCACACTCCAGCGCTGGCCATGATAACATGGAGCCCAAGCTTCCGAACCTGTGTGCTCCCCACATTGCCATCCCAGTGGCACATATCTTCAATCTGTCCCTTGCCACTGGTGTTATCCCTGACATTTGGAAAGTAGTGAGGATTGTCCCTGTTCCGAAGCAAGGTAACCCCAAAGTCCTGGACATCTATCGTCCAATTGCCATCCTATCGGCCATTAGTAAACTCTTAGAGAAAGCTGTGGCTGAACAGCTCACAGAGTACATTCAGACTCATAAGTTTCTGTCCCCTGCACAACATGGTTATCGTAAAGGGTATGGAATGACCACTGCCCTTGTCTCTGTCTCTACCAGCATCAGGGCAGCCATGGACCAGGGCAGACTCTCTGGGGCTATATTCATGGACTTATCCAAGGCCTTTGACTTTGTAGGCCATGCATTACTCTGCTCACAGATGCACTCCCTAGGCCTGTCCCCCCCTGCCTTGAGTTGCCTGAGAAACTACCTCCAGGGCAGAATACAGCAGACTAAATTCAACAAGGTCCTCTCTGACCCCGCTCCAGTGACCTCTGGTGTCCCACAGGGATCAGTTTTGGGGCCCCTTCTCTTTTCTGCATTTAACAACCTCCCTGCTGCTGCTTCCAACTGTAGTGTCACCCTTTATGCAGATGATCTTGCCATCCTTGCACATTCCCGGGACATTGGGGGTCTTAACCTTCAGCTGAGTGAGGCCTTTAAGAATATTCAAGCCTGGGTAACATCTCACAAGCTGGTCCTAAATCGGAAAAAAACTCAGGCCATGCTCTTTGGGTCAGCAGCCAAGATCAAGGCCTCTCCTGTCCCTCTATGTGTCAGTGGTGTGGATGGCTCTCCCCTCCTAACCACAGTTTCAATAAAATACCTTGGGATAACACTTGACCCACAACTTAACCTGAGGAGTCGCATCCTAAATGTTTGCAGAACTGTAAACTGTAAACTGGGTCTTGCCTACAGGGCAAAGAAAAATTTGATGTCTGCAGCTCACTTGGCACTGGCCAGAGGTGTGCTACTCCCTTCACTTAGCTATGGCCTTCTCCTGTTCACTGGCACCTCCAAGGTCCACCTTGCCAGGTGGAACATGACCTTCAGCATCTGTCGCTTTGCCCTGGCAGCCCCACGTCTCACCTACCATTGTAAATTATACGACAAACTGAGCTGGCTTTCCCCAACCAATCACTTGAAATATGGGTTGGGCTGCTTAGTAGGAAAGGTGCTCTGAACTGGCACCACAACGGGGCTTGCACAGCTTCTCAAGCCTGGTGAATCTTCCTCCTACTCCCTTAGGTCTCAGGGTCCAGCGGTGCTCAAAGTTCCATATATTCGGACCCTAATGGGGGATAGGGACTTTGCTATATGTGCTCTGTGGCTATGGAACTCCCTTCCTGACCATGTACATTCCTCCCCCTCCCAACTGTGTCTCCGGAATTCCTGTGGGAACACTTGAAACTATCCTTGGTGTGCGGGTGTCCCAAGCCACCCTAACCAGGTCTCTAAATTGGTCCCATCTGACCCACTGCCTACTGTCCTTTAACTCTGGGAAGCATGTGATTGATTGCCATCTGCTTATGAATAATGTGGCCCTGGTAAATAGGGTCACTCATACAGTGTAATTTTCATTGAATGTATATGTATATTTTACCTGTTACTGCTCACTGTGGACTATCTATGTTCATCTTGCTCTCTTGATACTCTGTACATTGCCCCTCTTGTTGTTATGTACCTTGTTTAAACCTGTATTTTCACTGTACTTTTCCGGGTCATACCTGAAAATAGGCATACAGTTTGTCTAGTGTACCTACCTGGTCAACAAAAGCTAAATAAATAAATACCAGCTTCTGTAGAGATCCTCACCACGGATGCCTTGTTTCCAGCTGGGGTGCTCATCTTGGCCCTTACCAGATGCAGGGGTCATGGACCAGAGTGGAGGCCGGGTTACACACAAATGTAATGGAGATGAGGGCTGTCCTGTATAGCCTCCAGGCATTTCAGGAGCATCTGTGCCCCGTCCTCTGTTAATCCAGAAGGACAGTGCCAATCTAATGTATTACATCAACTAACAAGGGGGCACTCATTCCTATTCTCTGTGCAGGGAAGTATTGAGAGTATTGTCCTAGGCTCTGCCTCATGGCCGACAGTTGTCATCCATGCATCTCCCAGATCTCATTGTACTGGGCTCTGTCCCACAGCCTACAGTTCTCAGCCGTGCAGCTCCCATATCTCCAAAGCCTCTTGGCAGACAAGCTAAGCAGGTCACAGTCCAGGATTCATGAATGGGAACTGCTAACCTCCATGGTAAAACAACCTCTTCACAAGATGAGGTTATCCAGAGTTGGACCTTTTTGCATCCCCACACTATGCAAAACTGTCACATTTCTGCTTGCTCGCTCCAGAGCCTGGAGTTTCCTAATGAGACCTGTTGTCCTTCTTATGGAAAGATAAAATTGCTATACACATTTTCCCCAATTCCTCTAATACAGAAGATGCTGCTCTAGCTGCAGATGGAAAATGCTACCCTCATCCTTATCGCTCCATTATGGCCTCACCAGATGTGGTTTCCACTTCTGCAACAGATTGTAGTGGAGCCTCCTGCGCCCCTACCTCTGTGTCATGGCCTATTGTCACAGAACAAAGGATCTGTGCACCATCGGCACCAAAAATCCCTACATCTGCATGCATGGCTCCTGAACAGAGGTGCTGGACGTTAAGGGGTATTCCGTAAGGTTGCTGGTGTTCTGCTTGTGGCTAGAAAGGCTTCTACCAGACATAGCTATTCCTTAAAATAGAAGTGGTTCACGTTGTGGGCTGCTTCCAGGAATTTATGCCAATTTGTATGTCCTGTAAATGTTTATTTATTTATGGAAATGTTTCACCAGGAGGGCACACTGAACAACAAGTTGCTTGTCTCACAGTGTGACCTGGGGGGAAGGGGTTACATAGGGTTGTGAAGGATGATCAGTTACAATAGTATGTGGATAGTACAAACAATACAACATTGTAAGATTGTGCAACAGTTGGAACACATGGTATTGTACAATAAACAGTAGTGGAACATTGGGTAAATTACAATACATGTCCAAAATCATACAAAAGAACATACAAACGTACAAAACAGTAATAATGCGATAGAACCATTTATAGTGCATAAGTGTACCAGGAGCAGGCTCAAGGTAGTATGCAACTGCTGTTGGAGTAAAAAGGATGTGGTAGGTTGTGCACACTGATGACCCAGAAGGGCAGATGGAGTAGAGAGAGGGAGAGGCAAGAACTGAATATGAGGAGAAGGGGTAACCATTTCCTGATTTCCCCCTTCAGGGTGTTGAGAACCCTGTCAGGGGGGTCATGGTAGGAAGGCAGAAACTGGGTATAGGTATTAAAGAAAGTTAAAGCAGGAACAGCTGAGGGAGAGGTAATTGTGTAGGGCAGAGGTAAGGGAGTAGTTGGAGGAGGAGTGTCGTATTTCAGGGAGGAGGGAATTGCAGATTTTAGGGAAGTGATGGGCAAAACCAGTCTGACCGATGAAGGTGGAGTGGCGAGGGACTGTCAAGTTGATCTGAGAGTGGGTTGGGAAAGGTGGAATGGAGAGAGAGGATGAGAGATAGGAGGGGAGCCCCCCCCCCAAACCAGAATTTCTTTGACATATTTGCTGTCCATGTCAGACTCTGGTCTACAATATTACTCACATTTTGACTGCTGTATTGGCTTTCCATGCCCTTATTGGGAGTCGTACAATTGCCCATATAGAGGTGTCCCATACTTCATATGAAACCTACTGTGTGAAATCCATTACCTACTTGAAACTTGAATTTCAGTCTTGAAAAACTGATGTTGGCTCTTTTTGAGATGGCTGCAAGTTGTGACCTGCTTCCTGTCATAGAAAGAATTAATCTTAACTGTATCAATCTTCACCATTCATCACCGGTGGGTACTACCCCAGAGGCGCTAGGACCCCACAGAAAGCTTTTTAGCTTTAAAGCTTTCTCCCTCCTAGGAGGAGGAGGGGCTAACATAGAGAATGGTGCCACCCTCAAGGCCGACACATTGCGCGATGCTCTCAGGTTGGCCAGTTACTGATGCCAGCCACTCCAGCTCCTCAGTTCTGCTTTTCCCACCATTGAGGCTGCAATGACTTCATGGGACAGCAAGAAAAACCTTCTGCATCACTCCCTGTTTGGTCTGGTTCTGCTCGTTTCAGTTACATTACTCAATGTCGTACTAGTTTCGACCTTGTGTTTGACATTGCTTTTTTATTTAAAAAAATTCTCAGTCCAGTGTAAAGTTTTTCTCTTTCATTATTGTTAATTTCATGTGTGGTCAGATCATGGGTTTGGGGCAAAAGCGCTCAAAGGCAGGGACTTCCCCTGTGCGTCAGTGCTCCTGTGGAAGTTGGTTTTCCATAACGGACCCACATGAATGATGTTTTATCTGCCATGAGCCAAACCACGACATGGATCACTGCAATGCCTGCTTTTCTGTGGATTACCACACCCTTCAGATCCACACGACAAGGTTGGGCTGTGGTCCCCCAACCTTCGATGGTCAGCGTCACATGACGGCCGCTAAGGTAAGGTCCTTGGGCCCATCCCCTGGGTCTACCCCCCTGCTGCTACACATACCAGGGGAGAGCAGGCCTCTACTGGCTCAGGCCTCACTTATCCCAGACATCTGGGCGAGCAGTCGCGGGAACAGTCGGCCATGAATCACCAACCCCAATGTCTCGGCCTCAGCTACACATGGGGCCTGCATCAGTGGTACCTTTGAGGGCTTCAAGGAATGTGGCCTCAGCTCCTGGCACTGATTCTGGTGTTGATGAGTGAGGACGAAAACCCCCGTCACTGCGTAGTCCCCTCCCAACACCACTCTCGGTGCCAGGATGGGTAGAGTGGCCCGAGTTGCCTCTCTTGGGATTGCCGTGATCTCCTATTCGGATTTGGAGGATGATCAGTCTGATCAAATTGGCAGCTGAGCTTCACAGAGTGATAGTTGCTCCCTGGGATCTACAAGAGGTCTTCATCCGTGAGTTCCATTCATAGGGTTGACACTGTACCTGGCACCACCCTTTCCTCTGTCGGTGCTGCGCTCAGTGCTGCTGAGGACTCTGGTGCCGTCTCCGGCACTGTCTCTGGTGATAGCGCCAGTTGCAGCACCATGCACGATGATGGTGTTATAATTGGTGCTGCAGTTGATGACGGTGCTGCGGTCAGTGCCTGGTGCTGCGGTCAGTGCCACGCTTGGTGTCGATGCTGTGGTCAGTGCCATTTTGGGTGTTGGTGCCGCAGTTGTTGTCCGTGCCACATTTGAGGTCAATGCCACAGCTGGCAATAATGTCAATGTTGGTGCTGCTTCTGGTGATGGTGCCATTGTCAGTGCCATGGCTGATGTCAGTGCTGCCTTGGGTGCTATCTCCATGGGGGATGCCCGTTTTGGTGCCAAGTCGGTCTTCAGTGCCAACACAGAGTTCGAGGGGAGTCAGAGGCTGACCCTGGCATTGGCTTCTCTTCCCCCCCCCGAAAGCAGTGGACATGGTGAGACCTCTCTTGAGGGACAGGTCTCGGTCCTCTGGGCTGGGGGCTCGGTCAGCCTCCCATTCTGCCCCGGTAACCTTGGTCACCCTGGGGCAAAGTCTTTCCTGGCTCTGAACAGTAGTGGGTCTGGCCAGACCTGTGATGGGCCCTCTCCTCTTGTGAGTCCTACACGGGAGGCTGAAGGCTATCTAGCCTTCAGGGAGGTATCAGTACCACTTTGTGGTGCTTGTTACTCACCCACCAGTGATAAATAGTGAAGATTGCTACAGTTAAGATATGAAAATTACATACCTACTTTAACTCTTGATCTTCCTGTATATCTTCATTCTTCACTGCTTCCCACCCACCATCCCCTCTTAGGCCTCAACTTCTGGGCAATACCTCCTTCCTGCTTGCCTTCCTCCCCAAAAAATTGAGGCCAGTTGTGGGCAAAGTCTCACTGGTACTTTCTGGCTCCCTGCCACTTCTTGGTAGCATCAGGGGCCCACTTGGGGGGGGAGCGCAAGTAGGAGCTCTTGCCCTGTTTTCCTCTGGCTCCTCGGGACCCTCTTGACAGCTAGGAAGAGCCCTTCAGAGTCTCTCTCTGTTGAGACTCCTCTCTCAGGTCCAGCTCTGGCTAGATGCCTGCCATCTAGCAAGGGCTCTTCTGAACCAGGGTGCCGGGAACCCTCTCTTCTCCACAGAAGTCTTTTGACTTCTTTCTTCCCTTGCAGGGGACCCAGGGCTGAGTCTCTCCTTAACATACAATCCCCTCGGACTCCCCAGGAGTTAGGAACCTTGTTGAGGTTTTCCTCTCTTGTTAAATCATCTCCCCGGTGGTGCTAAGTTTAGGAATTTTTATCCTCTCACACCACGGGATTTCCCCTGGGTGCTGAGGTCAACTTTGGCTTGAAGATGGGCTCTCTCCCACCTTCTGGCCTCGGGAGGGGAAGGAGAGAAGGAATGGGCTGGGATCGTGTACCTCCTCCCCTGGTGGACCTAGGGTTGACTCCTGGGCTGTCGGTTTCTGACACCTGCCAGACTCTTCTGCTGATAAGGTGTTTTTTTTTTTCCCTACACCCTCCTGGGGAATCCAGTTTTCTGGGCTCAACTGCCTCTTCATGGGTTCTTTCCCAGTTTAAAAAAAAGGGCAAGAAGGTGTTAATAAAGGGGTTAAACTCTCTCTTGGTCCACAGGGAATTCTGGAACACTTCAGTGGATGATCATTATTTCTTCTTCTTCTTCCTCACCTCCTCCCCCTCTGCCCTTCACTAGCCCACCCAGAGGTTGGAGTCCACCCCTCAAAAACCTGCTAGGAACCGACCTCTGCACTTCTGGATGGCTTATTTCCTTTTTCAGTTTATATCCTTTCCCTGTCCCTTGGGTTCTCTTACCCCATCCTCTTACCCTTGTTTTCTCTATCTCTGTTTTCTCTCCGACAAGCAGAAGTGAGGTATTAGAGGGGCCAGTGTCGGTTACTGGCCAACCCACAAGTGCCATGCAATGTATCGGCCTCGAGGGCGAAGCCTTTCTTGACATCGACCCCATTTCCTCTTCCTCCTAGGAGGGAGAAAGTTAAAAATCTTCCTGCAGGGTCCTAGCACCTCCAGCATAGTACCCACCAGTGATGAATGGTGACGATATACAGTAAGATCAAGAATTACGGTAGGTATGTAATTTCAATTTTTTAGTTGCAGTCTGTTCAACTGGAAAGATTTCAAAGCTTCAGACAGTGTTTCAGACTCCTTATTTGATGTTCCACAGAGTCTCTTTGTGTACAAATCCTAAGTTTCTACTGCAGGTGGTATCTGAATTGGCACTGAATTAGACGATACACCTTCTGCTGTTTACTACTCTGAGTATGCCAAGCAGGGAGTGGCACTGCATCATACTTTAGATGTATATAGAATACTCAGATCTTGTTTGAGGATATCTCTTTCATCAAGCTGCACCTATGGAACTTACAGCCGCAAGGCACTAGGACCACACGGAAACCTTTGCAGGCAGTCAGCCAGGGACTGCCCGTGAAGACATCAGACATTAGCATGAACATAAGCAAAGTATAAAATCTTCGACTAAAGCACCCGAAAGAGGAGCCAAATATGTAAATCAAACAGCAAACAATGAAGAATTCAGCTACAACTCTGCCACATAAATCAAAGCCCAACGCTAGGGCATGTTTAAAACATATTTTATTGAATACAAAAAGCACCCCCCCATCGAAGTACGTTTCACATCTAAATGATGCTTTATCAGAAACATCATTTAGATGTGAAATGTACGTCGACGGGGGGGGGGTGCTTTTTGTATTCAATAAAATATGTTTTAAACGTGCCCTAGCATTGGGCTTTGATTTACATGGCAGAGTTGTAGCCGAATTCTTCATTGTTTGCTATCAGCATGAACATAAATGTGGGCATCCCCTGCTTTCCTTAGTTCTTTTCCTGATGTCACTCAAACTCATCAGACCACTGTGGAAAGGCTGCTGTAATAGCAACCATTTTTATTTTTCCTAATAAGAAGTAATCACTTTTATAGTGATTCAACAACCTGTATGTCATCCAATGTACTGTCAAAACTCTTTTGGTACTCTGTGTGTGTGTGTGTGTAGGCAAAATCTACACCAGTGACTCCCATGACGTCTGTGTCTGCTTCTGAGGCCTGGACCACAATGTGAAGGCCTGCAAAATTTGCCGGGGTTTCAATTCCACAACCAGGTGACACCGAAAAGGGGCTCTGGAGAAGCATCTACTCGAACAAAAGGTAGCCAGAGTGTAGAAGGAATGCCAGCAAAAGAGTGCAGCATCACTAGCCCAGTCAACTGAATTGCAGTCATCTAAATCCCAGGACAAGATGTCAGGGAGTCACAAACATAAGCACCGGGATAAGGACAAGGAGCAAGCCTCCCTGGTGTGTTCCAGGTTGCCACTTCATTCTGTAGGCACTGTCATGAACCCACTCCTGGGATCAGGTTCACTGAGCTTGCAGTGCCCACCCTTAAGTGCAGTCCATGATGGGGGGGAGACAAGGATACCCTCTACGTCCTTTTTGAATGCTCATCGAGGTCACAACGGCACCTCTGCCACGAGGATCATGGACATCCCTCTAGCTCTGAATAAGGGCACAATACCAGTCTTGTGGCTAAATATGAACCCTTTCCTTGGCCATTACACACAGGAGGAAGACCCAGGTCCCACACTCTCTTTGGGGTAGCAGTGTAAAAACCTGATTTGGCCGCCTCCCTACAGGATATGCAACAGCCTGGTTTAAAATCTTTGTAGACTCTGGTATGCTCCCTATTCTTCCAGATGTTTCTTCCAGACCCCTTTTCAATTTGGTTGCTTATGGTGACCCTTCTAAGCAAGTAACAAGTTGTCATAGATTATTAATAAACCTTCTACAGTAACACATACAATATAAGGAATTCTCGCTCAGGCAGATATTCTTTAGAAAAACAAAAGTTTTACTAACATACTGAAATACATACAGTTACAACTGAAAAGCGAATATTAATTTGGGTTACAGTATACAAAAAATGGAAAACTGTACAATGAAATGCACTAAAACAGTTAGCTAGCCTACCTGAGGTATGAAGATTTCAAAGTCCAGAGAATCGATGGTTTGCAAAGTATTTCAGTCTTTCTGTAACAGCCTTTGCTTCTTAGACAGTCTGTGTGCTGACAGGTGTTCTCTGTGGTCAGGAGAGGGTCCAAGCAAAATGTGCATCCAAATGCACTGAGCTAGGGCTATTTATACCATTGAAAAGGTGAGCAAAAATCCCAGAACTTTTAGGCCACTAGATGGCACTGTTGCGCTGTTTCCAAAAATTTCCAAGAATATCAGAAATCAGATTCTGAGACCTATAAGACCCAGGTATCACACTCTCTTTGGGGCAGTATCGTAAAAACCTGATTTGGCCTTCCCCCTACAGGACATGCAACAGCCTGGGTGGTAGATGCATGGAACGGCCTACATCAGGAAGTGGTGGATATGAATACAGTGCAGGGCTTCAAACATGGGATAGGCATAAGGGAGCAATATTGGCACCGAATTAGATGATACACCTTCTGCTGTTTACTACTCTGAGTGTGCCAAGCAGGGTGTGGCACTGCATCATACTTTAGATGTATATAGAATACTCAGATCTTGTTTGAGGATATCTCATGATTTTCTCCCACCCGAAGAACCCATTGAAGAGCCTCTGCCCCCAATTTCTAACTGCAAACTGAACCCCCCTCGAACAAGTGGACACCTTCAAATACCTAGGGATCACACTTGACCTGGCCCTCAGCTTTAATCAACATATTTTGCTTCAATCCTCTGCCCTAAACTCTAGAGTAGGCGTACTTTATTGGTACAAACATTGCCTCACTCCCGAGGCTCTACGTCTCGCCATTAACTCTTCTGTCCTCTCTCTACTAGACTACGGCATTCTAATCTACAGTGCTGCTCCCACCTCTGCCCTCAATAGACTTCAGCTCATACTAAACAAGGCCTGCTGACTCATACTCGGATGTGATCACTCCACTCACACCTGCTCCCTCTACAGTGCCACTAACTGGCTAAACTTAGACAACAGAATCAAGTACCACACCTGCTTAATGACCAAAAAGATAACCCTAGGCCTCCCCCCTACTGCCCTAAGCAAAATCATTCTCCCAGAACCCCCTGTCAGAATCACACGTAACTCAAACAAACCATTACTAAGGGTACCCCATTGCCGGACCACCAAATTCCAAAGAACTTTCAGTTACAACGCCCCATCCTGGACCAGCATGCTCCCCACTCTAATAGCCAATGAAATAAGAGTAGGCCTTTTTAAATCTAGTCTACGGAATCACCTCCAGGCCTCCAGCCTATGTGACTGCCCCTAGACCAGCCTCTAATCGGGCTCCAGACCCAATTTCCACTGAATCTTTGTCTTGACAAGCAGCCTCTCACCTACTTTGGGCTGTGCTAAACATCTGTAATCCATGATGTCCTTGTCTTATATTTCACTTTTTTGTATCTAGTGTGTATCTCAATGCGATGTTATGTAATACACAGCAACCTGTATGTTCTGTTACCCCTGTACCTCACTATGTATGTCATGGAACCATTGTAATCTCACTGTGATGTAATGTAATACACAGCAACCTGTATGTTCTGTTACCCCTGTACCTCACTATGTATGATGTGGAACCTTTGTAAATGAGTCTTTGACTCAAAGGTCTTTCTGATTATTGCAAATAAATAAATAAATACAGATGAGTATGAATAGATAGGCCATTGACAAAGCAAAGGCCGATGGCACATTCATAAGGTAGAAAAAGAAGTGGGCAGACTGGATGGGCCTTGTGGTCCTTATGTGCCGTCAACTTCTATGTTTCTATAATTAGCATGGATACGACATTTCAGAGTTAAGCCCTTTTAAGTCCCGTGTAGACCACTGGCACCTGTAAGATAAAATTCACACAGGTCCTCTAGGAAGCATGTTCTTCTCCTGTTAACTCACAAAATGTAGCATATTATAACAGCTTCCTTAGATCAAAGTAATCCGCTCCCGAGTGCATGGTTTTATGACATACAAATGGATTTTGGCACATCTCTATTAAAAAAAACAAAACAAACTGGGAATGCAATTTCAGTTCCTGGCAAACAGCTGCCTTCAGGTCAAAAGAAGGTCAAGCCTTTTTAAAAAAAATCTAGTCTTTTCCCTGTGTGCCGTTCTGCTGACACTAGCAAGTACATATAATTATATAAAAAAAGCATATACACAACATAATAATATCTACAAATAATGGCTAGCAGTGGGGTAGCTCGTCACCGATATATCCTCCTCAGCGCTGTCATCTGCTTCAGAGGTGACAGTGCCCACCCTACCAGCTGTTGACATGACACCAAGGGCGTGACTCAGGCACTACCAGATCTAGCATGATTGGTACATCGCTGTCGACATCAGGGACACAGTCTTCCCCTGTCAACTCCTGCATTTCCATTTCAAGGGCAGAAGTTATTTGGCACTGAGGTCCAAGAGACTGACTGCTCTTAAGGCCTGAGGTGGGACTCTAAAATCTGCCCATTCCCTCTGCCATACCCACCCCAGGGGTAGGAGCAGGGGTGCCTGTCATCCATCTGATGTTAGCACCCAGCCACCAAACAGCAAGGGAGCAGGAGTCTTGCCAGTCCCAGGTACTAACCCAGGTGTCCCTTCAAAAGCCACTAGAGGTAGTGGAGCCAGGGGAACTGCCCTCACTGGCTCCGCCTGACTCCTTATACACCCCCCAACCACCTTTACCTCCAGGGGTGGATGTAGGGGGTTGTCTCTCTCTCTCTCTTTTCACTTAACCCAGTGGAAAGAGGTGACTACGGATGCATGGGTTCTGAAAACCATAGAACAGGTCATGCTCTGGAACTTCTGGACAACCCTCCAGTTCATCCCCCACTTCTCACCACATATCTTCCAGGGCATCTGCCCCTATTGCTGGGAGAAGTGCAGACTCTGCTTCAGAAATAGTGCCTGTGCCTCTAGAACAAAGGAACACAGGATCTTCTTTGAGGATATCTCTTGCATCAGGCCACACCTATGGAACTGTAGCCATCAGGCACTAGCACTGCGTGGAATGTTTTTTGCCAGCACTCTACTAGGGGCTGCACGTGCCGACATCCACTGACAGTGTCCTTCCCATATAAATGTGGGCAGCCCCGTGCCCTTCTCAGTTCTTTCCTGCCATCGACCATCGCGCATCGGACTCCTTGGAGACACTGCTGCTTCAGTTGACTTCCAAATCTTTAATTTCTAATATTATTTTATTTTTTCACCCTAGTTAATCACTTTAAAAAATAAAGTTATATAGGCCATCATTGATGTTGACCGACCCTGAGAAACTCTTGAGATACTGTGGGTGCAGTAAGAAGATCTACGACAAGACAACCACAAAGCTTGTGTCTGCTGTCCCTGTGTAGACCATGACATTAAGGCCTGCAAGGTCTGCCATAGATGCAACCTAGCTACCTAGCGGCACCATCAGAAAGCCCTAGAGTTCTTCCTCCTGGAACAGAAGGGTGCCAGCATGCAGAAAGAGCTCCAGGTGAGAAGCTCCTCTGCATTGCCTTCTCCTTCCATGGGCTCCTAGCTCCTCCATGGTCTAGAAAAAATCCTTCCCAGATTGCTGTTTGTCGCCGTTCCAAGTATCAGCTGCTGCTGGGTTGTCATCTGCCTCGGCAGTGACTCCCCACTACCGCCCACACCCTCCTTTCCACAGGGTTAGCTCTGGCAGTGATTCCTACTGGTCCTTCTGTGGCCGACAGTGGCTCATCAGTGTTCCAGCCCCTGCCTTTTAGGCCCCTTCTTGCTCAGGGGCAACAGACAGGGAGTTCCACCGATCCTGCTTTGACCAGCGTTAGCCCGTCTATGTTGAGGTGTTTCTGTCACCCCCAACAAGGTCTTGGCCATTTCATCATTGCCAGGGATTCAGCCTCCCCAGGTCGTCTTGTCGACACCAGGACCTCAGCCTTCCTCGTTGACGCTCCAGGCCATACCGCCGATGCCACGTATAGTGCCAGGTTGACTAAGGCCCTGTCCCATTTGTTATGCAGAAAGAGTTAAATGCAATGATCTGTTATCTCATTTTCTCTTGTCTGTCTGGTTGCACAACTAACTTTTCCTGTGAGTCATGGGAACTGATCATTCTGACAGTTTTGCAGTTCTCCACCTCTCGCTATCATGCTGCCTTCTTTTGCTATTGTCTTTTCTTCCCCATTTGCATATCTGTGGGTATAAAAATATATATGAATCTTTATGTGGAAATGTCACTGATACTAGGATCCCTTTGTTCAAAACTGTATATAGTTATACTGTTGAAATGATTGCAAAAAGCTATTTGGAACTCAAGGGGTTAACATGAGAAGCTGATTTGCAAACTCTCTGAGATGCTGTAAACAAGAGGCCAGTTCTGGGTCATTATGTTCTTTTTGCTACACCTGCAAAAACTTTGGAAACTTACAAGAACATTGTGTGAGAAGCATGCTGTTTTCTTAATGAGTTTCCCAGGCACAGACTTATAATAAGAGCTGTGATGCTTGTGCAAGAGAGAAAGAGACTGAGATTTGAAATTGAGAAGAAAAAACTCAGAAGGACTTTATTTTCTAAGTTAGTACTGCTATTGTAAATAGTTATACCGAACAATTTTTATTTTTTTATGTTGCTGTTATTAATAACAAAACGCTATTTGATCAATTTGAAACTGCTCCTTATTTTTCCTATGCTGCCTGACCTGTGCCTCGACAATAGGAATCCATTCAATCCCCACCCCCAGTCTGCCCACAAGGCACTCTGGCAACAATGATTACCATTAACATCCAGACTGTTTTCCTCTTTTGTGGAATACATGCTCCGCGTTGCTCCTCCTCTTTGGTCTGTGGGCAGCTTCCCATCATTTGGATCCTTTTAGTTGCCCAGTGAATCATATTCTGGAGTACTTGCTGTCCGCCTCAGATTCTGGCCTGCAGTACTTCTCCATTAAAGTGCACCTGGCTGCCATTTCAGCCTTCCATGTGCTCACTGATGGCCATACAGTAGCACAACTGGAGGTGCCCCATACATTTTTGAGAGACATTTTTTCATCTGAAGCCTCCCATCTGCAATCCATTCCTCCCTTGGGTCTTAAATTTTGTGTTAGAGAAACATACTGTACTTTGGCTCCTTTTGAGCCAGCCGCAACATACGAGCTACACTTTCTGTCGTAGAAAGTGTTATTTTTAGTTGCTGTCACTTCTGCTCAAAGGATTTCTGAGCAACATGCTGTAATGTGCAAGTCTTCTTATTTGGTTTTCCACAAAGACAGGGAGCAAGATTTTCATAACGTGGTGCAGGGCTTGTGTCCAGCCCTGCACCACGACACTGGTTCTGGCAGTGTGCCAAACTCTTCCCCTGCAACTGCACCCAATTTTATGGTCTCGGGTGCAGCTGTGACAGTTTTCACTAATTACAGCAGCTTGCGCTAAATATTTGGTGCAAGGTCTGTAAAACGACGCCCCCAGGATTGCTGCAAGTTAGACCAGAAAATGTTGGTCTAACTTGTGGCAGTTGCTACACGGGATAGAAAATTCCATTAGATCATCGTAAGCCCCATGCGCCGTATCTTCAGTGCATCAGAGCTTGTGGCAACCTAGGGCATTTGAAAATCCTCCCCTGGGTGTCTTTATGTACCAACCCTAAGTTTTTGCTGCAGGTGGTATCTGAATTTACCCTGAATCAAACCATCCACCTGCCTGTTTATTTCCCAGAGCATGTCAATCCAGGGAAAGCATTATTCCATACTTTAGATGTACATAGAATACTCGGATATTATGTTAATCACACAAGGGACGGCAGGAAGTCCTCGTAACTGTTTCTTTCGTCCCTGGGAAAGAGGGCGTCCTAGTTTCCAAACAATGCCTGTCCAAATGTTTGGCCAACTGTATTATTTTCTGTTATAGGAAGTACGGTAAGGAGCTTCCTGGGGTTGTGTGTGGCCACTCCACCAGAGGCATGGCCACTTCTGTTGCCTGTTTCAGGAATGTGTCAGCTGATGAAATCTGTGCCATTGATACTTGGAGTACTGTCCACGCTGTCACTAAACACTACAGTCTGGACATTGCCTCTAATGGAGAAGGCCAGGCTTAGGCCTGGCTGTGCTTCAAGGCCTTCTGTCTTAGGCCTATATCTTCCAGCCACCCAGCCTGTCTCTCTGTCAGTGCTGCTTGGGACTTGCTCCATTGATGTGGCTTGATGCAAGAGATATTCTCGAGGAAGATAGTACAGTTATATAAGAACTTACTGTAACAGTAGATCTTTGAGAGAATCTCTTGCATCAGGTTATGTCGTCCCAACCCCCATCCCCCTTAGCCTCAGGGCTTCTCATTTCATGTCTCTTTCTCACCAGGATGGTCTACCTTCTGTTTCACACTACTAAAATAGTGGCAGGAACCTTTAGCTCTCCCTCAGTTCCCCCAGGAGGAGGTCCTCTGCATATGGTCTCCAGCAGAGGAACTGAGAAGGGCACAGGGCCATCCACATTTATATGGGAAGGACATCGTCATGGGCAGCCCCTAGTAGACTGCAAGCAAACAAGTTTCCATGTTGTTCTAGAGACTGGCGGCTATAGTTCCATAGGTGTGGCCTGATGCAAGAGATTCTCTTGAAGATGTACTGTTAGAGTAAGGTCTTACGTAACTACATTTTTACTCCTGGTACTTTTTTGTCCCAGAGTGGACAGGGGACCGAAGGCCTATTCTAGATCTCGGGGATCTCAGCTTCTTCATAGAATACAAGAAGTTCTGAATGGTCACTTTGCAGGGTCTCCTCCCATTACTGCAAAAAGGGGACAGGATTATGTTCTCTCGATAAGAAGGATGCATACCTCCATATGAAAATCTGGAAGCCTCACAGAAAATACTTGAGGTTTCTGTTCCAAGGAGAACTTTACCAGTTCAGAGTGTTGCTCTGTGGCTTGTCTTCTGCATCACAGGTCTTTACCAAATACTTGGCAGTAGTGGTAGCAGCCCTTCAGAGGGAAGTCCTGTATGTCTTCCCTTACCTGGATAATTGGCTCTTGAAAGCCCATTCCAGGGATCAGCTGCTAATGACCTTAGCTTGAAACAGACAGCTGCTTGATGCTCTGGGAGTGATTGTCAGCATTCCAAAATCAGTGCTAACACCCTGTCAGTGACTAATATATAGGGGCAGTCCTGGACACTGCCCAGAGCTTGGCTTTCCTGTCACTGAACAGGGCTGGTTTCCTGACTGCCCAAGCACAGTTAGTGCATGACATCCGTTAATGTCTCAGCAAGGATGTCCCTATGCCTTCTGGGACTCATGGTCATGGTCCTTGTCACTGTACATCTGGCCAGGCTGCACATATGGATACCCAGTGGATCCTGAGAGTCCAGTGGGATCATCTCATAGACCTAGACCAGATGGTTCTGGTCACATCCCCTGTATGCAGAGTGCTCAAGTGGTGTATGGAACCCAGCAGTTTGATCAAAGGAGTTTAGTTCCTGATTCTCATGGAAGATCCGGGGATAGGCTTGGGAGCGCACTTAGCTCCTCACCAGACACACGGCATATGAACTCCAGTGGAGAGCATTTTGCACATCAGTGTTCTGGAAATGCGGACTATACTGTACGGACTCGAGGCTTTCCAGAACCACTTGTCCCAAGGTCCTCTGTTAATCCAGATGGACAGTGTCAGCGTGGTACACTGCGTCAACAAGCAAGATGGAACTCATTCCTATCTGCTGTGCAGGGAAGCAGTGAGTTTGGTATTGGACTCTGGGACACGGTCTAGAATAATAAGCAGTACATGTTCCAGGTGGCCAAACTGTCTTCACAGACAAGCTATGCAGATCACAGTCCAGGATGCACAAGTGTGAACTGCTGACCTCGGTGGATGACCTGTTCAAAAGATAGGGTCATCCAGCTTTGGACCTTTTTGCGTCCCCACACAATGCAAAACTACCGCGTTGTCACTCGCTCCCTCCAGGGCCTGGAGTTTTCTGGCAAGATGCGTTGTCCCTCTCTTGAAAGGGAGGTTTCTGTATGCCTTCCTTCCCTTCTCTCCAATTAAGAGTGCTACTCGAGTTGCAAATGGAGGGGACAACTTTGATACTTATTGCCCTCATATAGCCTCTACAGATCTGGTTCCCCTTAGTGCAGCAGTTGGTGGTGGAACCCCCACTGTCTCTGTGCATGGATCTGCTGTCACAGGAACAAGGAACCCTGGTCTGTTCGGACCTCAAGTCTTTCCATCTACATGTGTAGTTCTTGAAGACATAGCCATAGCTCATTTTGGGGTTTCCCACAAAGTGGCAGATGTTTTGGTGGCTGCTAGAAATCCTTCCTCCAAATCCACCTACTCTGTGAAGTGCAAGAAAGCAATCAGGTTTTATTTTTAAAGCACCCTTTCCCTGAAGCTCCAGGCACTGTACAAAATACAGGCAGATGATGAAAACAGTTAATACTAATTAAATAATACTGTAACTTCAATAAAAGATAGATTGAGTGGAAGCAGTTTGCTATATGGGCCTCTTACCACCACCTGGATAGAAACATAGATTTTGATGGCAGATAAGGACTGCCTGGCCCACCTAGTCTGCCCATTTCCCTACCTACTGGATAAGCTGCAGATCCTAGTGAACCAACTGCCTATTTCTTCCTACCCCCCTCAAGAATTGCCTTATGTCTGTCCCATGCATTCTTGAATTCCCCCACTGTTTTTGACCCCACAACCTCATCAGGAAGGCCATTCCATGCGTCCACCACCCTCTGTGAAATAATACTTCCTCACATTACCCCTGAGCTGTCCCCCCATCTTTAAATTGTGTCCCCTTGTTCTTGCACATCTCTTTTTCTGAAAGATGCTACCCTCTTAGACTTTGTTGATTCCCTTGAGGTACTTAAAAGTTTCTATCATGTCCCCCTCCCGCCTTTCCTCAAGGGTATACATATTAAGCTCCTTTAGTCTCTCCTCATATAGCTTCTGTTGCAGACCCTGCACCATTTTAGTTGCCCTCCTCTGGACTCTCTCCAGTCTGTCTATGTCCTTGCAGAGATGGGGTTTCCAGAACTAGATGCAGTACTCCAGATGGGGTCTCACCAACTGTCTGTACAGAGGGATAACAATGTCCTGTTTTCTACCGGTGATGCCTCTCTCTATACATCCCAGTGTCTCCCCAGCCATCCCTACTGCTTTCTCACATTGCTTGCTAACCTTTAGGTCATCTGATATGATTACCCCCAGGTCCCTTTCCATTTTTGTTATTGTTACTACCTCCCCCTAAAATTGTGTACTCTTCCCCTGGGTTTTTGTTTCCCAAGTGCATTACTTTGCACTTCTTTGCATTGAAGCCAAGCTGCCATACTGACCATTCCTCCAACCTTGCCAAGTCTCTTCTCATTCTTTCCACCCCCCATGTATCAACCCGTTGCAGATTTTTGTGTCATCTGCAAAGAGGCATACTTTTCCTTCTATTCCCTCTGCAATGTCACCTATAAAAACAATAAAAAGAACTGGACCCAGTACTGAACCCTGCGATACCCCACTATTAACCCCCCTTTCTGCAGAGTGGACTCTGTTTACTGTTACCTTCTGTGTCCTGTTGCCCATCCAATTTTTTACCCAGGCTACTACCCTGGGATCTACTCCCAGCCTGGCTAATTTGTTTATTAATCTTTTATGTGGGACTGTGTCAAATGCCTTGCTAAAGTCCAGGTAGGCCATGTCCACAGCCCTCCCTGGTCTACTATAGTACTTTGGTCACCCAGTCAAAGAAATCGATTAGATTCATCTGACATGACCTTCCTGCTGTGAATCCATGCTGCCTTGGGTCCTGTGCCCCACTGGCCTCTAGGTACACAGCAGTTATTTCCCTCAGAAGTGATTCCATCATTTTCCCTACCACTGAAGTCAAACTGACAGGTCTGTAGTTTCCTGCCTCTGTCTTGCACCCACTTTTGTGAAGGGGAATCACATCCGCCCTCCTCCAGTCCTCGGGTACCACACCATCCTCCCATAATTTGATAAAAAGGCTAGTCAATGGTGTCACTAGTTCTCCCCTTAATTCTTTTAGAATTCTGGGGTGAATCCCATTAGGTCCCATTGCTTTGTCCACCTTCAGTTTTAGGAGTTCCTTCAGAACCCTTTCTTCTGTGAAAGGACTGGGATCAACCCCCCAATCCAGAGTGCTCCTCTTGATTGGACTAGGTACCTCCCCCTCCTTTTCTTTTCTGAATACTCAGCAGAAGTATTTGTTCAGTATTCCTGCTTTTTCATTGTCTACCTCTACCCACCCACCGTCCCCTCTATCCCTCCCTTTGTCTTTCTACGCTCCCGAAGGTACCTATAAAAGATTCTATCCCCCTTCTTAACCAAGCTGGCTCTCTTTTCCTCGGTTTAGGCCTTTGCTATTCTGACTGCCTTCCCCTTTTCCTTCTGCTTTAACTGGTACAGTTCTCTGTCCTGCTCCTTCTGTGTTTCCTTATATTTCCTGAATGCTATCTTTTTCTCCCTAACCTTCCCCGCCACCTCTTTTGAGGACCATAGTGTTTTTTTCTTTTGTTTTGTTTTGTTTATTTGCTTCACATAAAGGCTTGTTGCCTCTGTGATGGCAGTTTTGATGTTTCCCCATTGTTGCACCACCCCTCCTTCTTGCCTATTTGCTAGTGCTTTTCTGAGGCATTCTCCCATTTTGACAAGTCAGCACTCCTGAAGTCCAATACCCTCACTTTTGTATGGCTTGACTCTGCAGCTGAGTTTATCGTGAACCACGCTGTTTGGTGGTCACTTGTTCCCAGATGGCTGCTCACTTCTAGATCTGAGATCCTCCCTCTCTTCCCCCATTTTGAGAGTACCAGGTCTAAGATTGCTCCCTCCCGAGTGGGTTCCAACACTAGCTGTCTGATGCATCTGTAGGGCATCGAGAATGGCCCTGCTCTTGGATGTGGCTGCAGCAAAGGTGCTCCAGTTAATATCTGGCATATTCAGGTCCCCCATCAACAATATCTCCCCTTTCACTGATGTCCTAAGGATGCCTTCTGTCATTTCCTTGTCCATTTCCTGCCCCGAGATGGGGGTCTGTATACAACCCCTGTGCGGATTGTGGTGCCATTTCCAGTCTCCAGGGTGACCCACAGTGCCTCCTCTCCTCCCTGTTTACCCTTTTGTTCCATTGCTTTGATCCCTTCCCTTACATAGAGAACTACTCCTCCTCCTCTTCCTCCTCCTCTTTTACCATCCCTGTCTCTCATGTAGATTGTGTTCCCTGGTATGTTGACATACCAGTCATGGTTCTCTGTGTACCATGTTTCTGTGACTGCCATGATATCCTGGCATCCCTCTTCCATCAAGGCCACCAGTTCATGGAACTTGTTACCTAGACTGCAGGCATTGGTACTCTACCCTCCATTTTTTGATGGCCTTACCCCTTTTTGCCCCATTCCTGTCCTTACTGCCTTTTTCTCCACTTACACCTGCCCTTCTCCCTATTGACGTCTCTAGCTTGGTGTTTACCCTAACTACCCTGATTTTTTTGGGGGTCACTGATTTCTGCTTTTCAGTGTCTCCTCACTAGGTTTAAATGTTGCCAGTGAAGCATTTAAACCTATCACCTAGCATCCTGGTTCCCTTCCTGGACAGATGCAGACCATCGTGCCAGTCTAGGCCTGCATCACTCCAGGTTGACCCTCAGTCCCCAGTGAAGCCAAAATCCTGAGCTCTGCACCAGTTTTTCAACCATTGATTGAATCCCATATTGTGGAGAACCCTAGCCTCACCCATGCCATAGACAGGCAGCACCTCCAAGAAGGTTACCGTATGTGCTACTTGTCTAAGGCCCCTTCCCAACTCCACAAACTCCTCCTCCACTTTTTTGATCCCTTTCCCAGCCAAGTCATTTGTCCCTAAGTGGACAGTGACATCCAGCTCCCTCCCCCATGCAGCTGCTCCCATGATCCTAAGGATTCACTCCCTGTCCCTCCAAGCCATGGCACTAGGCAGACACCTTACCACCCTCTCCCATCCCTTCCCCAGTTCTATCCTCCTAACAATGGAGCCCCCACCAGGAGTTTTTCCTTCCCCTGTGGGGTCCCATGCCACCCTCCTGTGGCTCTCCTTTGTGGAGGTTCCCAGCATCCTCCTTGGTCTCCACTGCGGGTGTCTCTATAGAGGAACCACACTCTGCCAGAATGGTATATGAATTGTGGAGAGGTACAACTGAAGGGATGCACCTCTGTTCCACCACTCTCATCCTCCTTGAGCCCACTGTGGTCCAGCCACTCCTCTTTCTTGGCGACCTCTGAGGCAGCGGCCGTGGCCCCTGTGGTCCCTAGGTGGGAGAGGAGTTCCCCTTGATCCTGGCCAACTCAGCCTGGAGATGAGCAACCTTCTCCCTCAGCCCAGAGAGGTGCCTGCAGATGGGACAACACTGCATTCTCCAGAATGTCTCCCGGCAGATTGCTGCTCCACAGCCACTGCATTGCACCGCTTCCATCGTGTCTTATTTGTGGCCCCTTAACTGTTGTTTTGTATACTAAACTCTTTCCTCTCTCTGTTTATTATTATATTTTTTTTATATGTAACCCCCCTACAAATAGGGGTTCCCAAAAAATCTTCCTTGAGCTTGCCTAAATGCTCACTGCCAGGCTGGTGTCCTGTGTTTTAGCAGTTTAAATGTGATTACCAGAGCCTGTATAGCCTCTGTGTACTGTCTCTTTAAGAGCGGCCTGATTGCAGCCTAAGTAATCTGAGAGGGAGCTCTGTTGAAAAATGTAACTATTTGTTGAAAATCATTTAGAGTGATAATGTAGTTTGTCTAACCTGCTTTCTTTGTAGCAAAGACTGTTTTGTTTTGTCTCCACTATCTTGGTCCTGGACTGCAAATTGGACCAATCAGTTCTGGTGGGACTTAAAATGTAGCCATACTACAGGAGCTGTCTGAAGTCAAAATCTGTAGGAACTGTAGTTTTGAACTTTTCGCACCTTTTTTGCAACTGAAGGGGGAGCTCTTGCAGGGATGTAGCTAGGCATTTCAGATTTGTACACCAGCCTGCCACACTGCTACTCCCTCCCCCACTGTTGTGCATGCCCCCCCCCCCCACGACTCAAGTCCAGGGTTCCTGGCACCAATCAGATGATTTCCACACTAGGCCTGCTGTCCGTCTGCACTGCTAGTGTGGTGCTCTCTGCCCACTGGTAAATGCACCATGAGTCCAAGACCATGGCAGAAATTTCTCTCTCCTCTTTAGGTAGGCAGATTTACCTCACTTGCCACTCCACATCAAGTCTTCATTCTTTTAGTTGGCTCCAAGTCTGTTCTTCCATTTGCTGCTCCTCAGTTCTATTACTGTTTCTCTCATTCCCAGTACAATTGAACTAATAGTATGGCTTCTAACTTTGCTGGGGCATGTAAACTTGCTGCCCAAGACATGCCACACCCCGTACCACATGTCACAGTCAATCACTATGCAGGTGGACCATGCGGACCTAATTGAGACCTTCATCTTCAACATCCACGGCCCACTCTGCCATTTCCCCAAAACAAAGCTGAAAGAGAAAAGAAAAAGCCTGCAAAGCCAAACAAAGGAATTTAAACGTGATGGACTAGAGAGGGCAGAGCAACGCTGGCCAGCTAGTTTGCTACCCCCTGCTACTAAACTTGGTATGCCATGGCTTACTTGGAGTATCAGTAGCTACACTCTTGAGCTCTTGCCTTGACTGACAGTCAAATCAGCTAACCGAACCTTTTGGATCTTGGGCAAGTCCCGGGCTGCTTGCAGTTTTCAGTTAGTTCTGAGCTGGGAAGTGAAATGAGAAGAGCTCAGGTGTATTTTGGGCAGCAATCCTGAGTGGATTTGCATGGGAAAACTGTGAAAGGGCTGAGTTTTTGGCTTGCATGTCTGCTGGTGCTCCTGAGAGGGAGAGAAGAGAATTACTTTGGACTAACTCCAAGTTTGTGTGACTAAAGTAAGCTACTGAAGTGGGCCAGGCTCAACCTGAAGAAGACCGTAGATTTTACTGAACGCGATCAGCCTGTCAGGAGTTCCAGTTACCCCTAAGCTCTCGGTGTGTGCAGAGACTTTGTGATTGTGACCAGGAACGCTTTGCCTGGTACAGTAGAATTCCTGTACATGTAAATGTGCTATGAGCTGCTAGTGGGTTGTGAGTTAGTTCCCCACTGTGTGAACTGTGTTCTGCTTGCTGGAAGCTGTATCCAGCCCAAAATGGACTGCATCCGAATTTGTCTCCGTGTGGTCTGGGCCTTGCCAGACTGGCCCAGCCAGACTACCCACTGCACAGAGAAGCCATCAATGAGAGACCTGCCTGGGGATCAGCCCCCTGCTCCACGCTTGAACAGGAATGATGCCTCTGCAACTCATGTGGGCCCTGCTTCTCCTGGCATTCCAGATCAACCACATACGGTCTCAATTTTCATCCAGCCTGTATCCAGTCTTGGGTATCGTGAGTAAATACCAGGGTAGCTCCCTGCAACAACAGCTTTATCTGAGTGTGTCATCTTATTGTCTTGTTGTTTCGTTTCCTTTACGAACTGAGCCCTCTGGCTCTGGATTACAAATATTGTGTACTGTGCATGTTGTGTTTTCCATCACAGGGCCCCAACCAGCTGCAACCCCAGGCAACAGTCCTGGCTAGCCCATCTCTTCTCCACCTGGGTGCCCAGAGGTGTGACTGTGTGGGGAGACTCAAAGCACATGCATAACTGCTTGATTGATATAACCTTTAAGCTAATTAACCTGATTTTGCCCCTTTCTTGTTCAAGTCCCCTGAATAAATCAGATCTAACTTTTTCTGCATGTAATCGGACTGTGTTTCCAGTTTGTGCTCAAAGTACTTTACTGTTGCTATTTGCTGTGCATAACCTTGTTTTACAGGGTCCTCAAGGTCGAGCAGAGGAACCAGCCCTGGTGGTAAGTGCAAACATTGTGGGTATCTTGTGGTGTACCAGGGGTATTGTGAAAGTGATTCTTTTACAGTGTTCAGGCCACTAGAGGGGAAAGAGGGGGGTTACAGTGTCCCGGAGGGCTTTGCCCAGGTTAGCTTGACCACTACCAACCCTGACCTCTGGGTGGAGGCACTCGTTTAAGAAATCAGGCCCCTTAACCTGCTACTAGCCAAGCAGGCAGGGGTAGTAGCCCTTGGGATAGCGCCACCTAGGGGTTACATATATATATAATTTTTTCCCCCTTACTTTTCTATTGCCTCCGTGCCCTTAAAGCTCCTGATTTTCCTGTTCTGGGACAGGAAGTTCCTATATTCCTCAGTAGTCTCCTCCTTACTTGCTTAGTGTCAGACCTCTATTAATCAGGTTCTAGTGTAGCTGCTCTCCTTATCGGATTCAGGCCTGCAGTATTCCTCTGTCAGCTTTCCATATGCCTATAGAGGGACATACAGTAGCTCAGCTGGAGGTTGCCTGTATGCTTTTGAGGGGCATTTTACATCTAAAGTCTCCTATCCGTAAGCCAGTCTGGCTTGGGACTTGAATTTTGTATTGGAAGAGCTTACTTTGGCTCCTTTTGAGCCAGCCGCAACTTGTGGCTTATGCTTTCTGTCTTGGAAAGCGTTATTTTAAGTTGCAGTCACTTCTGCTCAAAGGATTTCAGAGTTGCAGGCTCTAATGTGTGAGCCTCCTTATTTGATTTTTCATAAAGACAGGGTGTCTTTGCATACTAATCCTAAGTTTCTCCCAAAGGTGGTGTCTGACTACTTTAAATCAAACCATCTACCTGCCAGTGTATCATCCAGAGCTTGCCAATCCAGGGGAAGCATTGCTCCATACTCTAGATGTGCATAGAATACTCGGGTACTATATACACTGCATAAAGTACTGCAGGAAGTCCTCACAGCTTGTTGTTTTGTTTGCCCCGGGAAAGACGGTGCCTCAGTTTCTAAACAGTGTTTGTCCAAATGGCTAGCAAATTGTATTACTTTTTGTTACAGGAAGTACAGTAAGGAACTTTCTGGTGTGGTTTGGGGTCATTCCACTAGGCGTATGGTCACATCTGTTGCTTGTTTTCAAAATGTCTATGCTGCAGACATCTGTGCAGCTGCTACCTGGAGTACTGTCCATACCTTCACTAATCACTACAGTCTAGACATTGTCTCTCATAGATGAGCTGGCTTTGGCCTAGCTGTATTGCAAGACCTCCTTTCATAAGCCTATAGGCTCCAGCCACCCAGACTCTTCCCTATCAGTACTGCCTGATACTCGTTCCATAGGTGTGGCCTAATGAAAGAGAGATCCTTGAAGAAAATAGAACAGTTACGTACTTACCATAACAGTACATCTTTGAGTGAATCAGGCCATGCTGTACCATCCTCCTTTCCCCTTGTGGGCCTACAACACTGGGTTTTACTGCTTCTTTCTCCATTCCATTATTTATCTGGCCCTCTGCTTCACCTGGTTCACAGAGTGCTGGGTTCTCTCCTGGTTCCGTACAGGGAAGCCCTACAAGTGTGATCTCCAGGAAGGAACTGAGGAGAGGAAGAGCCTCCCATGTTTATGTACACGCTGACATCTGATGTCATTGTTGGCGGCCCCTGACTGACTGTTTGCAAAAGGTTCCATGTGGCCCTGGCAGCTATAACTTCCATAGGTGTGGCCTGAAGAAAAGAGATTCTGTCAAAGCTCTACTATTATGGTAAGTACGTAAGTGTTCTATACTGTGTTACTCGCACCAAGAACTACACAGTGTTCTCTCAGCTTTTCGTTTCATTCACCCCTGGGAAAGAGGGTGCTGCTGTGTCTAAATAGTGCCTGTCCAAATGGCTGACATATTGTATTACGTACTGTTATAAGAAGTATCAGAAGAAATTTCCTGATGTGGTTCATGGTCACGTCAATAAGGGAATAGCCACTTCTGTTGCTTGTTTCAGAAATGTTTCTGCTGCTGACATTAGTGCTGCAGCCACATGGAGCACTGTCCACACTTTCACTAAACATTACACTCTGGACATAGTCTTTTGTACACATGCTGGATTAGGACTTGCTGTGCTGCAAGGCCTGCTGTCCTGAGCATATATCAGACTGTATGCTCTTCCCAGCTTTATTTGGGACTACCTGGGAATCGTTCCAAAGGTGTGGCCTAATGGAGGAGATATCCTTGAAGAAGATAGAACAGTTATGTACTTACTGTAACAGTTGATCTTCGAATCTCCTCCATTAGGCCACGCTGTACCTCCTTCTGTCCCCCTTCTGCTTCAATGAGGATTACATCAAATATTGTGCCCAAGCCTAATCCTTGCATTACATACCCAGTCCTATGCCTCTCCTTGTATGCCTGGTACTGGTCTTATCTCCTGGTTCACCGCAGTTGGAGATCCTTTAAATCTAATCTCCAGTGGGGAACTGAGGAGTGATGGGGACGCCCATGTTTATGCAGATACAGATGTGGGACATTACCGTGGCCGGCCCTCAGCTAGCAAAAGTTTCCATGTAGTTGTAGTGCCTGGCAGCTATAGTTCCAAAGGTGTTGCCTAATGTAGATGCTCTTGATGGTCTGCTGTTACGGTTAGTATATAGTTGTTCCTTTCCATTCCAGATACTTTCTAGTTCTCAAGAAGACGTGATTTATGTCCTATCCTAGACCTCCAGGACCTGAATTAGTACATTTTATACAAAAACTTCTGAATGGCCTTCCTTCAGTCTTTACTCTGTCTGCGTCTACTGAAGTAGTAGAAAAGTATAGAAGGCTAAAATTGCACAGTTGCTCATCAAATAAACAGGCTGAAGTAGAGCCAAAATTCAGAAAATTGTTCAAAAAATTTTTTAAATCATCTTAGTATTTATATATCAATATATGGAAACTCTGATGTCACGCTTCCATATTTCATCAAATAGAAGCGCAACTCAGTTTTACCCTGCGTTTTCTACTTGAGGGCAGCTACTAAATGGGGCAGTCTGAATTAATAACATCAGATCTTCATAGAGGACAACTTCCATTGAGACACATCATGGATCTGTAGGGTGTCAGGGTCAGAGCCGCCTGGAAACTTTCACTAAATGGGTGCCCTCCTTGCGATATGCAGCATTTTCACCTCTAACATGTGCAGCCCCATCAAGTTTCTGTTATTTCTTCTGCCATCAACCGCTCAAGGTACACTGTACTGAAGAAGGCTGTTGAATTTCACTGTAATTGTTAATACTGTCACCTGTTTTGTTTTATAATAACATTGTTTATACTGCCAACAAAACAAAAGGACCTGTTGGGCCGTTATTGTTGTTGCAGTAAATGTCTATAGGAACGATGCACACATGCATTGTGCATTCGCTGTTTGGGCCTCGCTCATGGCTTTAAGCCCTACACCATTAGTCCTGGCTTTAACCAGGCCACAAGAGGATGTCATCAGAAGGCCTTAGAAACTTAAAAGTCAATACTATGGAGGATAAACAGCATGTGTCACAGGGAGTGATGCCAACCTCCCCTCCTTCCCCTTCTGCACCTAGTTTACTGTCCACCCACTGTTTCCCGTGGCTGCCAGCAGAACCAGCTAAGCAGAAATCAAAGGAAGTCAGCCAAACTGGCGTAAAAACACTGCCATGCTGACAAGAGCCATAAGGGAAAAGATGCCTTTCCAACCCATTTGAGGTCCCCTGTTCATGAGAGGGACAGAGGTAAATCTGCAGAGAAAAAAAGACGAGACTCAGTAGTGTGGAGGGTTGAGGCATTGGGTACCTTACCTCCTACCACTCTGGCAACCTGGTTTCAGAAACAGACACAGGTCGCTCAGCTGCTGGCCAAGTGAGGGAGGATTCGATGTACATAACACTGCTCTCCTCCCTCGGGGGGGGGGTTGTTGCCGTGTCTCACTGGTGACTGCCACCTTGAGATATCTGAGAGGCAGCACAAGCAATTCACCCATTAGGGAAGGGATCCCATGTTCAGAGCTCTGGGGGCATCTCCACAGAGGTGGAGTATGCACATCGTGCTCGGTACACATCAGTGGAACCAAGGAGAAAACAGGAGGAAAAAAATGGAGGATGGGCTTCATAAAGTACTGCATCTCATGTCGTGGCCCACTCTTCCACTCCAGGGCGAATCTGGATGTGTGACCCAGGGGAGGGGAAGAGAGCCCTTCCCCCATCTCTGCTGCAGGGGGGAATCCATGGGGAATAGGACCCCAGACTTAGTAAGAGGTAAGAGACCGCCTCAGTTCACAGAGACAGGGCTGAGAAGCCATCCTTTCTACCTATAGAAGATAAAAACCTTTATGGAAAAAAAAAAAAAGACAGGACCCAGGCTAAATCTTCAGTGTCTGCTGCCCTCCTGACCATCTCTCAGACATCAAGGTTGGGGTCTGGCTCTGACTCTAATCCTCTTAGGTGGGACTCACAGCCAATTCTGCCATTGGGTTTTGTCTCATCAATGGGTTAGTTGTCAACACCTGACAGGGCCATCGTCATGACCTGGAGGCCCATCGTCATCCTCGTTGATGACACCAGTGGTGCCTGGCAAAGTTCTGTTACAGAACCTAGGGCTTACTTCATCAATGCCTTCGACCTAGAACAATGGTCACTCCTCCTCAAGGGCTTCCTTCTCCTGTTGGCCTGCTGCCAGCACCCATCGACAAGGAAGAGGAAACGGAATACAATCCAGACTTGATGGAGAAGGAATATGAAGAGAAGGATGACGAGCAAACCCCAAACCCCACCCCACACACCTGAAATGGTGGGCTTCAGCTATTCTCTGCCCTCCTGCAGTAAGGACATTATTCAGTACACTCCTCTGTCTTCTCCTGAGGATGCCTCTTATCAGGTCTTCCTACGGCAGCTTCATTCCACTTTCTGTTTTACAGCTGAGGAGGAGGATTCAGATCTTCATCAAGGGTATCTCTTGTATCAGGCCACACCTATGAAACTATAGGTGCCAGGCACTAGAACCACATGGAAACTTTTTAGCTCGCAGTGTACTAGGGGTCGCCCATGACAACATCCTTCGTATATAAATGTGGGCGGCCCAGCGCCCTCCTAAGTTCTTTTCCCACCATCAACCATAGCACATCGAACTCCATGGAGATGCCGCCGTTTCAGTTGACCGCCTAATCTTCAATTTCAAATTTTTTCTTCTTTTTCCTTTCTAAGCACCCTAGTTCATGAGTCACTCTAATTTTTAAAGGGATCTTCACCTTCATTTATGCCAACTAACCCTGAGAAACTCTTCAGATATTGCAGGCGCGGTTAAAAGATATACGATAAGGTCAACCATGACGTCTGCATCCACTGTCTCTGCGCCAACCACAACGTTAAGGCCTGCGAGGTCTGCCATGGAGTCAACCAGACCACACCCAGTGATGCCACCAGAAGGCTTTGGAGTCCTTCATCCTGGAACAGAAGGTTGCCCAAATGGAGAGGGAGCTCCAGGAAGAATCTTCTCCACCTCACCAGCTCTGTCCATGGGCTCCCACTCCTCCAAAGCCCGGGATAAATCGACTGGTAAACACAAGCACCAGGAGAAGGATAAGCCCAAGGAGAAATCCTCCCTGGTGTGCTCTCGTCCCGCTTTGAGCAATGGCTACTGTTGTCATCGGGCCTTCATGGCGCACCTTCACTACTGCCTCCCTCACCCTCCTCCACAGGGTCAGTTTCTGGTAGTGCCAATTGCCAGTCTTTCTTTGACTGGTGCTGGCTCATTGACATTGGGCCTTCTGTTGTACCCGCTGACATTCCAGTCCCTGTCATTCAGACCACTTTTCACTCAGGGGCAACAGTCAGAGACTTCCTCTGAACCTGCTTCTGCCAGTGATGGCCCATGAATGCCAGGATTTCTTCCTCCCCAATCGACACATTTGATCATTTTGTCTACGCCGGGGATTCAGCCTCCCCCATCGATGCCTGTGAAAGTCATGTCAATGCCAGGGTCTCAGCCTCCCCTGTCATCACCTCTGACAGCCATTCCAATGCCGGGCCCTCAACCTCCCCCATCGACGCCTCAGGCTGCTATGTTGATGCTGGGCCTTCAGCCTCTTTCATCGACGCTCCAAGCCATAATGCCGAAACTGGGGACCCACCCTTCCAGTCAGCACAGCAAGGTGTTCTGGCAGTGCCGATCACCATCAACATCCAGGCTATTCTGTCCTCCTTCAGAGAGCTCATGCACCACATTGCTCCTCCTCCAGGCCCATCGATGTTGGGGCCTACTAGGCTGGCTTCCGCACTGACACCCTCCACGTCAATGTGAGCTGCTCATTCTCAGTTGTCGACTTCTTCTGTGCCCTGTTCAGAGTATGAGTACAATTCTGACCTCATCCCTTATGAGGAGGAGGATGAGGAAGAGGAGCTAGGAGCCTCTCCAGATCTACTTCCACTGTTTCCTTAGGGGGAGAGAACTCCACTAAATATACCCCAAGATCCTCCCCTGATGACCCCTCCTTCATCTCAGTGATGAAGCAGCTGCAAACAGCTATCGGGTTTGATGCTGAGGACAGGATATTACCTGGAGAAATCTAGCTGAATACCTGGAATTGCCAGATTCACCCCTCTAATTATTCCTCCACTGCTGGCTGCATTGAAGGATGCCACCATGGCTGCCTGGTTCTGGTTAAACATGATCCCTATGATGCCCAGAAAGGCAGACAAATTGTACCAGCCTCCCTCAGAGAAGCCTTTTTTTGCATGGCAACCACAGGCAGATTCAGTGGTGATAAATGCTGCCATGATAGGTCCAAGAGACCCCAGCACCTCTTCTCTCTCTTCCCCCATATAAGGAGTCCAGAAAGCTAGATCTTATGGGCAAGAGGACATATGCCTCTGCCATGCTAGCCCTCAAAATTATTACTTACATTGTCCGTATGATCAAATTCCAAAACACTCTCTAGAAAAAGGCCAAGGCTGCAGCTGAGGCCCTTCCTGAGGGCCCCAAAAGCAAGAACTGCTTAAAGCCCTCCAGTCCATGGCTGATGTCGGAAAGCACCTTTTGAGTACCCTGCTGTCAGTCCACTTGCTTTACTGTACCCAGCCAAGAAGGGGGCAGAAAGTGCCTTTTCTTCTGGCCTCCCACAGACCCAACTCGAGTACCCGACAGCCAGGGAAGTGCAGAGCAGGCACAGCCCTGCCTGCCCCTACCTCCACCACCGGGAAGGTCTTTAAAGGTGGAGGTGTGGCCCTGTCCGCTGGTTCTGCCTCAGCGTGACTCCTTGCCAGACCCCACCCTCTAGTACAACAGGAAGTGATGGTCGGGGTTGCTTCTTTCTTCACTTAGATAAGTTAGATAAAAACTTTTATATTTTGACATGAGAAAACTTTTAGGACTGTAAAGCCCTGTTTTACAATGTTGTCCTGTTAAGCTGATGGTTACAAGAGATAAATTATGTACAAAACTTTTATTTGTTCCAGGTAGACAGACATACATTACAAACAGGACTTATTTGACAGTTATTTAATTCAAAATATTAAAGAATGTAATTTAGGGCCCTGTGTAACAGTATAATCCCATCTAAACAGTCAATTTCATAAAGACAAATAAATGTAGGTTTATAAATAATCCACATAAAAAAAAAATTAAAAACTCCACAATCAACTTTGTTAAGCACATATTTGATGTGCTTTCAACAGAAACCTTGATGGACGAACAAAGGAGAGCCATCCCGCCCTCATAAACCCCCCACACACCCATCCCACTCACCCCCACCCCTGATGAGGGAATCCTTTTTTGTTATCCTAGGCAGTGACATGTCTTTCCATATAGTATCCATGCTAGCTTTAAACTGTCCTAAGTTGTTTGCATTTTGGACCTCTGGACTTACTTCATTCTATATTTTTGGAAGATAGTACTTTCTTTGCATCCTATTGTACACATTGTTCACAAATGGGATCTTTAGATACCTGTTTTTTAAATCCCTCAAGTTGTACTCATTGTTTGGCTTCTGTGCATATTTGGCTTCATGCAGGTTTCCTCCTCCAAACTCTGCATATGTTTTTTGCCCCATTTGTATTTTCCTTCGGGTTTCAAGTGAGTCCCATTCTAACTGTTGCAGAAGACTGCAGTGATGTGTATTGAACTGACGTTTCAAAACAAATCTAGCCATCTTATAATAGGTTCTGTCTAACTCATCTAATAAAGTTTTTGTTGCATATTGGTATGTGATGCTGCCATATTCCAATACAGGAAGAAGTAATTGCTGTGCTATTCTATTTCTAGTTTCTTTGAGCAATATGGAAACTTTTCTACAGAGGGCCCCCATTCTAACACTTGCTTTACCCACAGTGCTGGCTATATGCTTTTCAAAAGTAAGTCTGTTATCTATTTGTATTCCCATATATTTATACAATACCACCTCTTCCAACTTATATTTATCTAAGCTAAATATGTCTAATCATATTTATGTGTCTTTGTTGTGCCCCTTATAATGAATAACATAACTTGAGTTTTTTTCCAACTCGGGACCATATTTGAAGCTTGTAGCCAGCACTGTAGGCTGTCAGAATCAGACTGGAGTATGTTTTGTCAGGTGTAGTGAGATCACAACAGATGCTTGGGTCCTGCAGCTCATAGAGCAAGGCACACTAGAATTTTTGGAGTGGCCTCCAGATCTACCTCCAGTTCCTTCAAGTTACCCTTCAGACCACATTCCAATGTTACTGAGGGAAATTCACACACTGCTGCAGAAAAGGGCCACAGAGCCAATTCCCGAAGATCAGAGGAACAAAGAGTTCTGTTACTACTTCTTTCTAGTTTTCAGATCCACAGGAGATTTGCAACCCATCCTGGACCTGAGAAAGTTGAACTTCTACATCCCACATAAGAAGTTCAGGATGGAAGTAAGCTGTTGGTTAACTAGGATCTGCAGCTTATCTGTTAGGTAGGAAAATGGGCAGACAAGGTGGGTCAAGCGGTCCTTATCTGCCGTCAAATTCTATGTTTCTGTGTAACTCTACAAGGCCTGCTGTCACTACTAAACAAAGGAGACTGGATCTGCTCCCTAGACATGCAGGATGCATAACTGCTCATAAAGATTTGTGCCTCCCACAGGCAGTACCTCAGGTTTCTGTTCCAAGGGGAGCACTACCAGTTCAGGGTATTGCCCTTTGGCTTATATTCTGCACCATGGGTCTTAACAAAATGTTTGGCAGTGGTGGCAGCAGCCCTCAGGAGGGAAGAGACTGTACATCTTCCCTTACCTGGACAACTTGTTGCTTAAAGCTCAGTCCAAGGAGCAACTGCTCCAAACCAGACAGCTGTTCCACGCATTAGGGATCATGGTCAAGCTGCCCAAGTCTGTCTTACTCCCTGTCGGTGCCTTCATTACTTGGGGGCCATACTGGACACTGCCCAGAGTGCCCCCAGACAGGGTGGAATGCCTGATAGAACAGCAGCCAGGACATTCCTGTGGCTGTTGGGCTTGATGACTGCGGCCATTGTCACGGTCCCCCTGGTGAGGTGCACATGCAGACCCCAGTTAACGTTGAGTCCAATGGGATCAATGCACCGACAATCTAGAACAAAAGGTTCTAGTAACTTCACCAGTAAAGAGAGTGCTCCAGTGGTGGATGAAACCCAGCAATTTTCCCAAAGGAGTTCCTTTCCTGATTGCCTCCCCCTCATCAGATCCTCACCACAGATGCTTTGGGGATGGGCTGAGGAGCACACCTGGGCCTTCACCAGACCCAGGGCTCTTGAACCAAAGTGGAGAGTTCCCTACACATAAACATCCTAGTGATGAGGGCCACTGTATACAGCCTGCAAGCATTTCAGGCCTACCTGTCCCTGCGGCCTCTGCTAGTGCAGATGGACAACATCTATGTAGTGCACTGCATCATCAAGCAAGGGTGGACCCATTTATACCCCCTGTGCAGAGAAGCAAATGAGGGTCTGGTACTGGGCTCTAGAACTATCGGCAGTTCATGTTCCAGGTGCCCAAAACATCTTTGCAGACAGACTAAGCAGGTCACAGTCCAGTATGCATGAGTTGGAACTGCTGACCTCTGTTGTAGAAGACCTGCCTCCCTTCCTATTTATCCAGAGGGTGCTGATGAAGCTTCAGATGGAAGAAGCGAGTATGATACTTGTTGCTGCCTTCCAGCCTCATCAGATCTGCTTCCCCTTACTGCAGCAGTTGGCATAGAATCTCCAGTACCCCTGCCCCTGTGCAAAGACTTGCTCTCACAGGAGCAGGGCACCCTGGTCCATCTGGACCTCCAGTCACTACACCTCCATGCCTGGTTCCTGAAGACATAGTCATGGCTAGATTTGGGGTATCCTAAAAGGTGGCTTATGTCCTGTGGCTGCTAGGAAGCCTTCCACCAGGGCCACTCATTCCATGAAGTGAAAGCGGTTTGCTTAGTGGATGGCTTCCCATCATTTGGATCCTTTCACCTGTCTCTCCCCAACATCAGGCATCACATAAAAGGGGGCGGTCCCCCAGCATCCCCAGTTCTCCCACCGGAGACTCCCAGCCCAGAGGTGACATCTGAAGGGGAGACCGAGGATCCACTTCCAAAGGAAGATTTGTAATAGACATCAAGAGACGCAGTAACCTAGAAACTAGGTCAGAAGACTCAACCTCCAGAGGGGAAGGTGGGAGGGAAACTACCTGCTACAAGAGCTGTTCTCAAAGATCTACTGTCACAGTAAGTTCTCATGTAACTGTACTATCTTACTTTGAGAAACAGCTCTTGCAGCAGGTTACACAATTAGGAGTGATTCCCAAGCAGTAAGGGAACAAATTCTTATCGGGAGGAGGAGGATAGGAGAGATGTCTTAGAGTTCTGGACAAAAGTCCCTGAAGGACCACTAAGTCGAAACCAGCTCTGTGTCTAGAGGCAATATCCAAACTGTAGTGCCTGATAAAGGTGTGCACAGTGTTCCAGGTTGCTGCTTCACAGATGGCTGAAGTGGAGACACTTTTGAGTGCCGCGAAGGAGGTAGCCACCCCCCTCATAGAATTACCTTTTACCAGTCCCGTTAAAGTCTTGTTGCGTTTCTGGTAAAAGAACATAATGCACTTTACCAGCCATCGAAAAAGTGACTGTTTGGAAACAGGCGCACCAAGCATCCTTTGTGCATAGGAAACAAAGAGCTGGTCCAACTTACAATATGTCTCGGTTCTGGTCGGGTAATATCTGAGACATCTATGCACATCCAGAGTGTGCAACAGAGCCTCCCCCCTGTTACAGTGATTTGGATAGTACACCGGCAGGTCTATATCCTGGTTGAGAGTGACAGCTGAGACCACCTTGGGAAGGAACTTAGGATTCGTTCTTAAGGACACCCTGTCCTTGTGAAAAACCAAATAAGGATCCTTGTACATAAGTGCATGAAGCTCATAAATTCTTCTGGTAGAAGCAATGGCAACTAAAAGAAGCGTCTTCCAAGCAAGGAGACGCAGCTCTCAATTCATGGCTGGTTCAAAAGGTGGCAGCGTAAGCTGCTCTAGGATGAAAGGAAGATCCCAAGGTGGAACCGGGTCTTTGATGGGAGGTCTCAAGTGCAGGATGCCCCGCAAAAAGGCGCAAGAAGCCTCTAGCTGGGCTAGAGACCAGTGACCTATTGGAGAATGGTATGCCGAAATGGCGCATAGGTGCACCTTGATGGAGGAGTAGGCAAGACCTGCCTCGTAAAGGGATAGGCCTCTCAGAACAATCCATTGGGGTCAATATACGAGCTTGAGCCCAAATACAGAATCTGCGCCACTTCATGGTGTAAGTGGCGTGAGTGGAGGGTTTTCTGGCTGCTACCAGAATGTCCGCAGTGTCCTGATAGACCCCGTACCTCAGGACTGCTATGTCCTTAGGCGCCAGGCATGCAGGTTCAGAGACCGAAGATCTGGATGGACCAAGGAGCCTGCCTCCTGGGACAGAAAATGAGAGCTGAATGCAGAGGCACCGGAGTTTCCTGTGCCAGCTGATGTAAGAGAGGGAACCAAATTTGCCTGGACCAAAAGGGAGCTACAAGAATAAGGCATGCCTGCTCTTGTCAGAGCTTCAATAGAACCCTCTGGATCCAAGGGAAGGGTGGGAAAGTGTAGAGGAACCTGCCCATCAAGGGGAGGGACAATGCATCTCACCAGAAAACACCAGGCCCTGGATCTAGCGAGCAGAAATTGAGTAGTTTTGCATTGTATGGGGATGCGAAGAGGTCTAATTCTGGTGTCCCCCATCTGTGGAACAGATCCTCTGTGACTTCCTAAAGCAGTTCCCATTCGTGGACTCTGGCCTGTGATCGGCTTAGACTGTCCGCGATAGTGTTGTCCACTCTGGGAACATGCACTGCAATGATACCTGCGCCGTGTTGCAGTACCCACTCCCAAACCCTTTCAGCCTCCCTGCAAAGGGGGGGGTAGGAATGAGTGCATCCTCATTTGTTGAGGTAGTACATCACTGCGGTATTGTCTGTTTGCACCAGAACTGTACCTGGTGGAATCTCCATCTAGAATGCCCGTAGTGCATAAAGGACGGCTCTCATCTCTAGAATATTTTTATGGAGCTGTGACTCCAGAGCCGACCAGGAGCCTTGAGTCCTGACCTCACTGAGGTGAGCTCCCCATCCTGACCCCGAGGCATCCATGGAGACAGTCGCTGAAGAAGGCAGCGCCACGAAGGGGACTCCTGTCGAGAGGTGGTCTGGAACAAGCCACCAATTCCAGTCACGGGTGACGGTGTTCATGATCCAAACTGGATGCTGCAGATGATCCTGCTTCTGGTCCCATTGTACCCTCAACATCCATTGGTGACCCGCATATGGAGTCGAGCTAGGGGAACCATTGCAATGGCAGCTGCCATGTGTCCAAGCAGGCAAAGGACGTACTGGGTCGGTACTGTCTTCTTTTCCTTTATGTCCCCTATGAGGGATATGAAACGTTCCACCCTGTCCTGAGGAAGGAATGCCCTTCTCTGGGTGGTGTCCAGAACTGCTCCTATGAACTGCAGGTTCTGAGATGGGACAAGGTGCAGCTTCTCCTGGTTGATAGTAATGCCTAGCGATAGGAAGAGAGAACAGGTATCTTGTATCATGGACACCAGGGCCTCCCATGAGGGTGCCATGAGGAGCCAGTTGTCTAGATATGGAAACACATAGTGGCCTCTTCTCCTGAGAACTGCTGCATTGACTGCCATGCACTTCGTGAACACTCAAGGTGCCGAAGACAGCCCGAAAGGGAGGGCTTAGAACTGGTAGTGGCGTCCCAGAAACTCGAAGCACATAAATTTCTGGTGTGCTCGAGTGATCGGGAGATGTAGGTAGGTGTCCTGCATGTCCAGTGATGCCAGCCAAGTGCCCTGTTTGAGCATGGGAATAAGGCCCAGTAGGGTCACCATGTGGAAATGCTTGTACAACACGAACTTGTTGAGGTCGCTGAGATCCAAGATCAGGCACAAGTCCCCTGTTTTCTTTGGAACCAGAAAGAAGTGAGAATGGTAACTTTTTCCTCTCTGGTTTGGTGGAATGTGCTCTATGGCCTCCTTGTCTAGGAGGGCCAAGATCTCCTGCTGAATAAGCAGGGCATGCTGACCTAAGTAGCGGGAGAGCAGGGGAGGTCTGGATGGTGTGTGATCGAGGAAATCTATAGAGTGACCTCATTTGACTAACTGCAACACCACTGGTCGGAGGTTATCCTCTGCCATCCCAAGAGGTGATGAGAGATGCAACCCCCGACCTTCTTGACCCTTTGATCCAGAGCAGGGGCCGGGGCTGGGAAGGAGTCATGCTGTGGTGGTGTTGGATCCCGCGGGCTGGGATGCTTTGGGCCCTGGTCTGAGGGGAACCTGGGTTGATTTTTGTGAACGAAGTTGCCCCTGGGTTGCTGGCCAGAACATGGCTGTTGCCTTTGTTGGTGGCCGTGAAAACAATTCTGGTTCCTACAAAAGGAACCAGATTTCAGTCTGTACATGGCCTGTACAGTCCTGACTGCCTTCCCAGCATCCTGCAGGTTGGTGATGACCTTCTTGAACTCCTCACCAAACAGGACTGCTCCATTATAAGGGACATCTAGGATGTTTTTCTGGACATCTGGAGTAAAACCAGAGACTCTCAACCACGAGTGTCTCCGGAGACAAACGCCTGTGGCTGCTCCCCTGGCTGCCGAGTCCGCTTAACCGTAAGTGGCCCGAAGACCTTGGGTCCCCACATCTGACCCAGTTTGGAGGAGGTTCAGCAGCTCCTCCTTCTTTTCGCCATCCGGAAAATCTTTTAGAAGGTCTTGGCCCTTTTCCCAAAGAGCATTCTGAAACTGCACCATGTGCCTTAGATAGTTTAGAGACCTAACTGAGCATGTAGCAGCCACATACATGCATCTACCCATAGAATCTAATTGCTTAGATTCCTGGTCCGGAGGCTGAGTACTCAAATGCTGAGGCCGCTGGGACCGGTCATGAGATGCAGTGATGACTAGGGAGTTGGCCAGGGGTTGTTGTGCCAAATACAGGTCCTCCGTAGGAGCTCTGTAGAGGCAGTCAGCCTTCTTTGGAACAACTGGAGTGGAATGCGAATGCTTCCAAGCTGCCTTGGTGACGTCCATAAAGGTGTCCACCAAAGGTGCAACCACCATAGGCTTCAGGTCTTTCTGCCTGAGGTAACGGGCAAGGCGTTGTTTCTTGGGGTCTAAGTCTTCCGTCTCCCATCCCATATTTTCCTAGATGTGTCTCATATTTTCTGAAAAGGAGGGATCATCCAGAGGCGACCTTGGAAGGTCCCATGGGCCTGGTGATGGGGGACTGAAGGGAGATGGAGACCTGGAGATGTCAGATGTATCTGGTCTGGAGTCATCTCCTGGTGAGTGACGCCTGACCCTGGGTCGCTTTGGGCTCAGGGATCCTGAGGGAGAGTGTGATGGACATTTTCTGTCTCTCAATCCTCCCCAAGGAGGAGGAGTTGGTTCCTTGGGGGTCGGTGGTCTGGCACCTTCAGCGCCACGAGGAGGCAAGGGTGTCGGAGGTGGCTGAGGCTTGCGGGGCACCACATCTTTTCTTATGGTCTCCCACCGAAAGGTGAACAGTTCCTTCACCTCTTGGATATTCATGCCCGACAATGAGCCTGGTGTCGGTGTGGGCCTGTCGCTGGGTTCGGGCATCGGGTCCCGAGGAACCACCATGTCCAGCGATGGTTCCCTGGGTATACTGGCATCCTCCGTGTCACCCGTCTGGTCATCCAGCGGCGCGGTAGCCTCTTTACCCGAAGACCCCTGACGTCCGGTATCCACCGGTGTCGGTATCACTGTCGTGGTAGTTCATTTTGTGAGTGCTGGGTTGGACGCCTTCTTGGAATCTGTCATCTGCTTGAGGGTCGTCAGTTCAGCAGTCTTCCGTTCAGGAGACTTCGGAGGTTGGGAGACAGACCTGACATCAGAGTGCCAGCGTCAGTCTGATGTACTTCCCAATTTAGAGGAAGACTTCTTGTGTTTATCCGAGGAATCAGGCTTGGTGGCGTCTGGTGCCCTGGAGGTCTTGAGTGGGTGCAGGGAGGCAGAAGATCCCCCTGAAGACCTTACCTTCACTGGAAGAGGTTGGGAGCGAGCCTGGGAAGGAGAACGGTCAGACCGGGTAGAGCTGGAGCTGGCCCTGGACTCTGAGGCCCTGCTGGGGGATCTCACCTTATCCAAGTCCTGATGCTTGTCCCGGTGTGTCCCAGACTTATGGGAAGATTCCCCTTTGGAGGGAGATCGTTTCTCCATCTTTTTAAATTTCTCCTCGAGGAGGAATCCCTGAAGGGCCTTTTAGCGGTGGATCCGGGTCCTGCTATTAAATTGCTGGCATATGGAGCAGGCCTGGGTGTTGTGTTCTGGGCCCAGGCACCTGACACAAGCCAAATGGTGGTTGGCAAAAAGGATCTGTTTGCCGCAGGCACACTTGGAGGGATGGCCTTCGAGAGAAGGGCTAGAAGAAGCAGACATGGATTGATGATTTTCAAAGGAAAGGATTACACACGTCATATCTGCATAGCAGGCGTCCGTGAGGCCGATGCTGATGAGTCGATGGCGGGAAAAGAACTGTGGATGCTAGGGGACCACCCCCTTTTATGTGATGCCTGATGCCGGGGAGAGGCCGACATCGGGGACTGTCCCTCGCTGGATACTGCTAGCTAGAATTTTTCCGTGTGGTCCTGGCGCCTGCCGGCTTCAGTCCTAATGGTGTAACCTGCTGTAAGAGCTGTTTCTCAAAGTAAGATCTTCCTGGCGTTGAGTGTGGCCACTCCACCAGAGGCATGGCCACCTCTGTAACTGTTTCAGAAATGTGTCCACTGCTGAAATCTGTGCTGTTACCACTTGGAGTACTGTCCACACTTTCACTAAACACTACAGTCTGGACATTGCCTTTAGGAGAAGGGTAGGCTTCGGCCTGGTGTGCTTCAAGGCCTCCTGTCTTAGGCCTATAGCCTTCAGCCACCCAGATTGTCTCTGTCAGTATTTCATGGGACTTGTTCCATAGATGTGGCCGGATGCAAGAGATACCCTCAATGAAGCTAGTACAGTTACGTAAGAACTTACTGTAACAGTAGATCTTTGAGACACTCTTTTGCATCAGGCCATGCCGACCCACCCTCTGTCCCACTTAGTCTTTTGGCTTCTGTCTTTTCCTGTCTTTCTCCAGGATAGTTTACCTTCTGTTTCACCTTGCTTAGTCGTGGGAATCTCTGGCTCTCTTTTGGTTCCCGAGGAGGAGATCCTGTGTATATGGTCTCTGGCAGGGGGACTGAAGAGGGCACGGGGGCCACCCACTTTTATATAGGAAGGACATCTTCAGCTAACTTCATCATGGGTAGCCACTGGTAGACTTCTAGCTAAAACATTTCCATGTGGTCCTAGTACCTAGTGGCTATAGTTTCATAGGTGTGCCCTGCTGCAGAGATCATCTTGAAGATCTACTGTTATGGTAAGTTCTTACACAATTGTACTTTCAGCTAGCTGCTGCCCATGGTTTAGAAGTTGATAAGGATCTATTAGCATTGCCCTATGGTGCATATGTAATGCTTCAGCTCATGCAGCTTTGCAGCTGATGTGCGGCAGTTGGTCCTTAATACTCCATTTAGAGATAAGCAGCTTTTTGGCATCAGCATTGAATCTGCTGTGCAGGAACTACAGACCTTTCAAATGACTCTCCTTTCCCTGCATACTCAAGTCTAGGACTAGGAGTAGGGGCAGATCTTCCTTTTGTAGGCCCTGTTCTGATCCCAGTAGAGGCTACTCCTGAGGTCCCAGCCATGGGTCCCAACCAGCCCCTGCTCTCTCAGCTATTTGTGTCTTTCACCCACAGGATGGTGGGCATCACTATTTCTAAGTAAGGCTTTTCCAAATGTTTAGCTTGCTGCATTACTTTCCGTTACAGGAGGCACCATGAGCAGCTTCCTGGTCCTGTTCCTCCACACTCCACTCACAGAGTGGCCACTTCCATGGCTTGTTGCTACAATGTTTCCACTGCTGATATCTGCGCTACTGCCACTTGGAGTACGGTTCTTATATTCACTACGAACTACAATCTGGACATTGTCTCTCATAGAGGTGTCTGCTGTTTCCTTACTGTATTGCAAGGCCTCCTGTCTTGTTTGATCTTTCCTGCTTCCACAATGCTTTCATGTTGTTTGGGAATCATCCCATGATGTGGCTCATTTGAGGGAGATGTCCTCAAAGAAGATGGAATAGTTACTTATAAATCTTCAAGAGAATCTCCACCACTGAGCCATAGCTCAACCTCCCACCTTTTCCCCCTTTTTATCTCAGGTGGTAATCTGGATGTCCTGCCTACTGTCACACGCTGGTTCTCCTCCTCTGCCCACTTGGAGCATATTAATTCTCAGGTCCGTATCCTCTGCTGTGTGCCTGGTTTAGGTCCTGGGTGTTTTGGTTCCTGCTGATCTGCTGGTTCACTGACCTTGTCTGTGGCAGGGAACTGAAGCGTGATGGGGCGGCCCACAGTATATAGGTGGCAACAACTCATGTTGACGTGGATGGCCCCATCTAGTAAAAGTTTCTGGATGGCCCCGACTCTGACACCTTACAGTTCAATGATGTGGCTTAATGGAGGAGAGTCTTTCGAAGATCTACTGTTCTGGTAACTGTTCATTTCTGCAACTTCAAAAACTCCTATACAGCTGGTTGTATTAAGTTCTGACAATTTACTGTCAGTTCAGCTGTTAAGTGTTTCTTGCTTTCAGTTCATTTAGACAAAGGTCAAAGAGAAAGTCTTATGATATAAAAAGTCCCTTCAACCTATTTTCTGTATAGCTGTATAGTTTGTAGGCATGAACATTGATTCTCTCTCTGGCACCCCCCTAATTTTATCCTAATTTAAATATAAATGAGGTTGCTTCACTCTGTTTTGGCCCGGTTTGAAAACCTGTTTCTCTCCATTGCCAAGGTCATGACCCTACTTGTGCAAGTTGATGCATTCCTACACAGTCAGCAGAAATTAAAACCTCTAAGTACTATTACATGTCTTGAGAAGTCCCTGTATTTTCTAGTAGCATTTTTTTGCTAACTCAGATACACTTTAAACTACAGAAAACAACACGGCACTTACTGTGTCTTGAAAAGTTTCATGGCCAGCATAAGAGAAGAACACAGGGACTGAAGAGGACAGCAATGGTACTGACTAACCATAAAGCACTGATGGCTTTAGCAATGAAAACATCATGACATTTCAGGGTGCCTTACATGAGTCGGGTCATGACCTTTGCAATGGAGTCAAGCAAGTTTTCACACCAGACTTAAGTACCTTCATTTACATTTAAATATTGATGAAATTAGTAGTGCTGCTTGGATAGTATCCAAGCAATTAGGATACCACTAAGTACCTGCCGTTTGGCAGGATAGTGGATCCAGTCTGACTGTGGGTCCGACCCCCTATATCCAGGTCGGATCCCACGTTAACTGACATCAGATTCCCTGAACGATGGATAACACGGGATCCGACCTCCAAAGGCGGCTGGATCCCAGGTCGGATCCCGCTCAGATGGTGCTGCTATTCGACAGATTACAGTCAGATCCACGGAGGCACTATCCGAGCAACACTAGAAATTAGGAGTGTACAATAGAAGCAATCATTGTTCATGCCTGCAGATTACACAGTTAAACAGAATAAAAAGCTGAGGGGACCTTCTGTTTAAGTGTTTTCTGTGCAGAACTGAGCGAGTGCAAGTGATTTAGATGAAGATGGTGTCCCCTGACAGTTCTGAGGAGCTGTACCGAAACATACTATGAACTGCTGAAGTTCTGTTCTACAAATAAGGAACTACTAATCTTGTTTTCTAATCATTGCTAAAGCAATAATTAAGAATAAATCAAAGAGGAATTTTGTAATGAGGATGTCATTACTGCGCAATACAGTACTTCACCAAATTGTAGCCATGGCTTAAAGTTGGAGGCGGCTTCTATTAACAACTTAGAACTTATCTCAAGCTTCAATATGAGGCCAGCTACTAAACAATGGTGGCTTCAGTTTGGTGAAATATGATGTATCAGTATGTAAAAAGTATATAGATATATGGGTGGTAAAGAAAGACATGGTCTATAGATATTACTTCAGATATACTGAGGTATATTGCCATGTATCTATTCATGGAAACTGTATCTACAGATCAGTTTTGTATCAACATAATTCCAGGCTTTCCTTGAAAACAAAATTAAGTTCTAGTTCTCTTGGTTCCACAATTAACTCTTTCTTAACATAATTTCTTTGAAAGGGCTCATTTAAAACCATTAGGGTTTGGAACTTAATTGTTTAAATGAAAACTGAATTATTTTGCTATGGAATTAATCTGTTAGTACAGTATTCACAAATTGATTCATAACTGTACACATCGTTATACATTAATACACTTTTAACCATGACATAATGTACATCACTGTATCAATATGTATTGACACATAAAAACAGTAATGATAGAACTTATTTATTGGATGGGATTAGGAGTAAGATCAGCCTTTTTGCAGACGACACAAAGATCGGGGTGGAGGTGGATAGTATGGAAGGGGGGGGGCAGGTACTCCAAGAGGATTTGGCATGACTTGAGCACTGGTCAGACACATGGCAGTTGAGGTTCAATGCTAAGAAGTGCAAAGCCATGCACTTGGGAGCCAGGAACCATGGAAATTGCTACTGGCTAGGGGGAGTGCAGTTATCCACATCAGTGGAGGAGAAAGATCTGGGAGGCACTAGTCACAGGGGACAAGAATCACTCAGCACAGTGTAAGTAGGTGGTGGCCAAGGCTAATAAGATGCTCGGGTGCATTGCCAGAGGAATCACCTCTAGGAGAGAGGAAGTCATTTTGCTGTGGTACAGGTCAGGGGCGTAGCTACAAGGGTGCAGTGGCACCGGGGCCCATAAGGTTTGAGGGGCCCAAATCATAATTTTGATGTTTATTTAAAACTGGGGAGGGGCTCTGTAACATTGCCTTGCACCCAGGCCCTCTGGGAATTTGCTACGCTACTGGTACAGGTCGCTGGTGAGACCTCACTTGGAGTACTATGTGCAGTTCTGGTGGCCCAATTTAAAGAAGGACATCAAACTACTGGAGGGGGACTAGTGCAGGACAACCAAGATGATCCGTAGGATGGAGGTCAAACCATATGAGGAAAGATGGGGGAGCTCAACATGTATTCCCTGGAGGATAGACGGGAGAGAGGGGATATGATTGAGACCTTCAAATACTTAAAGGGAATGAATAGGGTTAGTACTGAGGGCAGGTTTAGATTAAAGAGGGGGGGGCACTGAAACTGGAGGGTGGAAGATTCAGGAGGGAAATGAGGAAGCACTACTTAACGGAAAGGGTGCTAGTAAGGTGGAATGCACTGCCTCAGAAGATAATATAATTGAAAACTGAGCAGTTATAAGAGAAGATGGGACAGGGTCGAAGGTAAGGTCAAAATTGAGGAAAGCTGGGGAGGAGGGGAGTCGGCAAAAGGGGGTGATAAGTAGATTAGACTGGGAGCTGTGCACTCGAGCAGACTCGATAGACCTGTACCTGCTGCCATTTTCATATGTTTGTATGTCAGTTGGACTCTCAAGATTTCTGTTCCAATCTTTACTGTTCCAAAGTTAACCCTCTCTAATGAGCATCACCTAGGGGCCACCTAGTTTGCCGTTCTACCCACAAAGAACAGCAGTAAGGAGGCAGAGTGGCTGGACCTAGCTGGGCTCTGGGAGGGTGAGGGAATGAAGGAAGGGAGAGTACTCCTCAGACCTTACCGCTGTGCAGTACCTTCACCATTCTGGTGGGACCGGGAAGCCAGGAGGACACCCCTGAGACAGGAGGTAAGTAAGGAGATGGGAGGCCCCAAGGAGGGTGGGAGAGTCCCCAGGCTAAGGAGGAGGCAGTTGCTGGTGGGAGACTCCATTGTCAGGGGAAACGAGTTGGTGGCAGGGGACGGGAGGGAAGGGTAGTACAGTGCATTCCAGGTCCTTCGATGGGGAGGACTGGCAGGCATATCTTGGAGATCGCCTGGGTAGAGGGTGTAGGGAGGGAGCTGGATGTTGTCTACCTGGGGATGAACTATCTGGCAAGAGAAGCTGTAGACATAGTGCAGGATAGGTTTAGGGAGCTGGGGAGGGGCCTGAAGCAGGTAGCTCACACAATGGCCTTCAATGAGGTGCAACCCATGCACGGTAAGGGAAGGCTTAGGAACTATGTACCAGGTCCTTCAACAAGTGGTTGAAGGCATGGTGCAGAGAAGGAGGGCTTGGGATACATCAGGGACTGGGGTCGCACCTGGGGGAATGAAGGCCTGTACAAGGGAGATGGACTCCATCTATCTAGTAGGGAAACAGTAGTCCTGGGTGGAAGATTTAAATGCCTTTTTGACAAGCAATTAAACTAGACAAGCAGGAAGGAAGAAAGACTAGGAAGGCAGAGATTGCCTTCCCACCCAGAGACTTGTGCAACAGGAAAGGTTAACCCAGGGAGAAGAAATTCCCTGGAGGTTGAAGGAAGCAAAGAGAAGGGAAGGGCAGGTATGTCTGGAGGAGGACCTTCAGTTGGAAGAGAAGGGAAGGAGGCAAGGCAGGAAGACGGCATAACAGGGGAGGGCAGGACCACAAGGAGGAGCAGGAAGGGAGACATGTAAGAAGAGGAGAGGGACAAAGAGAATGGAGAGCCATATGTGCCAGTGCAAGGAGTGTGGGAAACAAATTTCCTGACCTGGAGGCAATCATTGCAGAGGCAGACCTGGATCTCGTGACTATAATGGAATCATGGTGTACAGACAACCACAGCTGGGAAGTGGCCGTCACAGGCTAGACAATTTTCCAGAAGGACAGGTCAGGGAGGAAAGGCAGAGGGGTTGTTTTATATGTAAAGGAGGGTATAAGAGCTACTGAGATACGGGGGCAGCTGGGGAACAAAGAAGGGCTGAAGGTACTATGAGTCAGCCTAGAGACGAGGTTGGGGGCCATTATTTGCACAGGGGTGGTGTACCAGCCTCCGACACAAGAGAAGGATTTAGACAGAGCACAGGGAGAAGCCATTAGCAAGATGGCCAGCAAGAGGGAAGTTTTGATAATGGGGGACTTTAATCTGCCGGATATAGATTGGGGCATTCTCACTGCAGCTACAAACGTCAAGAGGCAGGGCAGTCCTTGACTCTGGATAAGGGGCATTTCTCAGGCAGCTGGTTTTTGAACCCACTAGGGACAGGGCAGTGTTGGCTCTGGTACTTACAAACAGAGAGCATTGCTGACATCACAATGGGTAGATCTTCTGGACCCAAGTCTCCACCACTCATTCACACCAATGGGATAGCGCCGGAGGTGCTAGGACCAAGCAGGAGCCAAAAATTTTCAGAAGGGTCGGCACAGAGACAGGACCATGCATGTGCAGCACCACGATACTAGCTCGTGCCTGTGTAGGCTATCTCGGTGTCAACCCTTCAGCCGCCCCAGTTCCTTTTCTCCTGCCGTCGAGTGCGCTTGGATGTCGATGTCGCTCGTCTGCCAGAGTCAAAGTTTTTGTCTATTTGACAACAGCAATAAGCCGTTCAGTATTTGTTTAAATTAACATTTTAGTATTATTTTTTTATTTGACCTCTCCCCCTACCCGCTGAGATCCCAGGGCCCTGGCCTACTAAATGTACCTACCACCCGCACCATCATGGGGGAATGGAGCTTTGCTGTTCATGCTCCCAGGCTTTGGAACTCCCTTCCTGAAAGTGTCCGCACTGCCCCCTCTCACAAGCTTTTCCGGACCTCCTGTGGGAACATCTTAAGCTGGTCTCTCGCTGTGAATGCCCAAACCTCCTTAGCACATAGCTCCCGGTGCCCACTGGAATGCTGGCTTCACCACTCTCGCACTGGCTTCACCACTCTCGCGCTACTACCTCGTCCAATCCCCCTACCTTACTGACTGACTCTATGGTGCTCCTACGCTCATGACTCTTTACATGCCCTGCTGGCCATTGTACTTATTTTCAAATTTGTATCTTGCCCCCAGCATTAGAAACTGGGTGTACTTTCCATTCAAATGTAAAACTGTAAAACTGTCTTTCTCTCCTGCTGTTGTATTTAATGTACTCGTTATACCCTATTGCTGTATTGTTGTACCTGTTATACCCTATTGTACTCTCCCAGGTCGTTCCTGAAAATAGGCATAAAACTTGTCTAGTGTACCTACCCGGTTAACAAAAACTAAATAAATAAATAAAATTTTAAGAAGAAGAAAAAGAAGATTATGAAGAAGAAGAAATTCTTACTTGCCATCAACAGAGTCGACCTTGGAAGGTAGCAGTGATGCTAGGAAGACTTCATCTGAAAGTTGTGATGGCAGAGGGGCTGTGTCCGGTCTGCCACCCTTTGCAAAGGAGGGCTCCGACCACGGACAGTCCTGTGCTTGGGGCGGGGGACAGTCCGCCGAAGCACAAATCTGGCGGTTCCAGGGATCCGGCTCCACTTCACCTCAAGCTCTTCTTCCTCTTGTGGGGGGGGGGGAGAAGAATCAGTACCACTTGAGGTCATCCTCTGGTACGTCTGCACGAGGATCATCGGTAGTGGGAGGTGGTAGGCCTGAACTGACTTCAGTGGATTCCCCTCCAGCCCCATTCCTAACAGCCGTGTTCTTTGACACCAGGTACAGTCTCTGTCCTGGTGGGATTTCTGTGAGCAGTTTCACCTCTGGGTCACTCCTTTGGAGCAGGGGGTTCGACTTCTATCCAGTTTTTTTCCTGGCCAGTGGACAGGGCCTCCAGGCCTCAGAGCTGCTGGGCCTGGAGGACTGGGTCAGGATGTGCACAGTGCCCTCTTAGTGCCAACGGCATCATGTCAACACCTCGTGCCTACCCCCTCTCCCTTTTTTCATGTAAGGGCCGGCATGGGTACTGCTTTTCTCTTTCACTCAGTGCCATTTATGGTGCTGTGGGTGCTGGCCGGCGCTGATGGTGGTACGCAGCACCAATACTGTTGGCAGTGCCATTGGTGCCACGTGGCACTGATACTGTTGACGGCACCGTTGGAGCTGCACAGTGCCATTGGCAGTGCAGTGAGTGCCAATACTGTTGGTGGCACTGTTGGTGCTGCAGGATGCCATGGCAGTGCCACTCGGCACCATAGTGGTGTCGGGGTGCCATGCAGTGCTGTGGGCACCCACGGGTGCTGCTGAGTAAAAACAGACACCCGTGGGTGACATATATGCTGCTCAGTGCTGTGGGCACCCGCGAGTGCCATGGGCACCTATGGGTGCTGCAGGCAGCACCTGCACTGATCGGTGCCATGGGTGCTTTGGGTGGTGCTATGGGCACCCATGGGTGCTATGGGTGGCATCTATGCTGCTCGGTGCCATGGGCACCCATGGGTGCTGCAGAGGGCACCGTGGGAATGCATGGGTGCTGTGGGTGGCATCTATGATGCTATGTGCCATGGGCATCCATGGGTGCTGTGGGTGCCTCCACAAGCACTCGCGGGTGCCATGGGTGGCACCTTCACTGCTTGGTACCATGGGCATCCATGGGTGCCACGGGTTCCACTGCAGGCACCCGTGTGCTACTGATGACATCTACGCTGCTTGGTGCCATGGGCGGTGCCACGGGCACCCACGGGTGTTGTGGGTGACATGGGTGCCCATGGGTGCCATGGGAAGCATCTATGCTGTTTGGTGCCTTGGCCGGCATCGATGCTGCTCGGTGCTGTCCCGTACTGCGGGTGATACCAGCGCTGTTGGTGGTATCAGCTGGTGCTGTCAGAACAAGTGGCGGAGCTAGTTCCCGTGGATTTCTTCTTCTGCGGAGAATTTTGTCCGCGGTCCCTGGTGTGTGGAGATCCGTGGGGGATCCCCAGAAATTCCTATGGTGTTGTCCATTGGTGGAACACTGTTCTGCCAGCGGGAATTCAGCATTCTGCGCTGCATTAGTGAAGGCCTCATGAAGTGACGTCAAGCTCCTTGACACCAGTTCCTGTTGCCAGAGTCTCTTCTAATTCTATCTAGACCTCCTTTGAAAGTTCTTCTGGGTATGGTGTCCACTTTAACATCTCAGGCCTCTTCTGTGGGCTGAAGTCTTCTGTGTCTGGACTTTTTTCAGTCGTCGGTACAAACTCACCCTGTGGAATGCAGATAGAGGGCGGACACCTTTGTCAGGCTCTAACAGCAGGTGATCTAGGCCCAAAAGCACCCAATACTGTCCTTCTGGATCCTGCCCAGGTTCCGCCTCAGCTGTCTGAGGTGGTCGACTCTCCACTACATTGGAGGGCACCTGACTTCTACTGCTAGGGAAGTCCAATCCAGTGGAGGTATGAGTTATCAGGTTTTTTCCGAGGGGGATCTCTCCTTTAATTCAGACATGTTCCCTAGACCTAGGTGGCAGCCCAGTCTGTTGTTTTTTTCTATTAGGCTTGCTTCTCTTGATCAGAGCCTCAGAGCAACAGAAGTGACTCCACGACGAGTCGGAACACAGATTTCTACTTCCTTGCTTGCTCCAAGTTAACAGACGACATGCTCCCTTCTCGACCATAGGTCCTTGTTCAGAGATGAGTTCTCAGTATTCATACCTTCATTTCCTGCACACTGGTTCTGTGCCAGTTGCTCATGAAGTTACCCACTTCGAGTAGCTAACTAAACTGGGATGTTTGTTTTTCATCAACAAGCAAACTACAGCTTTTTTCCTACTCCCTTTCAGGAAGGCTGGAACGAGTGGTGCCTCACCACGTTGAGTCACTTCTGCCATTATTCAGTCACTTCCAACAAATGGGTCAGTCTGAACTTGGTCCTTTCTGCATCCCCTCTTGACTCAGATATGCCCCTATTTTGTCTTAGAAATCAGACCCTGTTTTTTTTCCTGTCGGAATGTTTTTCCACAGTGGACACATTCCTCCTATACACTTTTCCTCTCCTCCCTTAGTTCCAAGACTGCTACTAGAGCTGTGGGCACTCTGGCAGAATGATTCCTTTTTGGAATACGAAGTGGGTAGGCTCTGGCTCTCCCAAACCACCACAAGAGACTTATAAGTCGTGCTTTGGCCTTCTATTGAGGAGGTTTAAGTGACCAAGTGGAAACCATTCTCCTTGATGGGCTAGCCCCACCTGGACCTCTGTTTGCTCACCAGGTAGGGGGTTCAAGTGCTCCTGGACCAGTTGTTCACAGATCAGACATACTTGGTAGTGGGGGTATCCATCTGCGCTTCTCGGGCTATCCTGTACCAGTAGACTTTGCCTCTGGCTCTTACAGTTTCTGACATGTTTTACATTATATTAGTAGTATGACTTCGACATAGTTAAATTTTGTCTTAGACCAAATTGAGAGGCCAGGTTCCCACCGCTCTTCTAGAGTGGTTGCAGCTTCCTGGCGGAGTTTCATTTGTGTCCGTTGCAGTCTTCTACAAAGTGGTGAGTTGGAGCTCAAGTGCATACCTTTGTAAGCACTATGTTCTAGATGTTCTTTCCAGACAGCTCTTTTTATTAGCAGGACAATCCTTGGACATCCTTTCTGAGTGAGCCCTATTTCCTGCTGCCCTACCCAGGGTGTGTTGGTTTTAGCCTGGTACTCTCCCATTAGTGTGAATGAGGTGGAGACTTGGGTCCAGGAAGATATGGATATTACTTACTTACTGTAATTATTGATCTTCTTGGACACAGTCTCCATCACTCATTCACATGCCCACCCACCATCCCCTGGGCTCACTTGTTTTATTTCTTTGGTCTTCCCGGCTTTGTGGTTCCAGCTGTGAAGACACTGTTCTTTTTGACCCTTCTTGCAAGGGTCATCCAGGCCTTCACAGGAAGGCCCAGAAAGTTAGGATAAGTTATTTTCATCAGTTACGCTGCACCTCTTCAGTCGAAAAGGTACTGAGGTGGTTTGAGGGTCAACGCCAAGATGGCCTACACAGGCGCAAGCTAGTCTCGCGGTGCCGCGCATGCGTGGTCCTGTCTCAGTGCCGACCCTTCTGAAACTTTCTGGCTCCCGCTTGGTCCTAGCACCTCCGGTGCTATCCCATTAGTGTGGTTGAGTGGTGGAGACTGTGTACAAGAAGCTCAACAATTGTGGTAAGTATGTAATTTCCATTTCCCTGGGTACGGGTGTTCACTGTATGGTATGGTTTGGCATATGGATAGGACAGGAAAAGCACACACTAAAATGAGGGTCCTGAACTTCAGGAGGGCAGATTTTTAAAAATTGGAAACTGCCTCAGAGAACACCTCAAAGTGGGGGAAGGCAGAGAGGAAGTGGAGACTCAGTGGAGAAAAATTAAGGAGGATAGCCGGGCTGTCCAAGGAGGCCATTGAGCAGTCCAGAGATCTGGACTTACAAATCTGCAGAGACTTGGACTTGTTGGTCAACCCAATCAAATCTGAACTGATTCCCTTAAGGTGATCAAGTGCATGGGGCTAGAACTAGACTTCCTGTAGGCCAAGGCCTGCCTACCTGTGGACTGGGCTCAGGGTCTTACCTCCTTTGCCAATCATTTCAAGTTAGGCTCTTGTGCCTTGCCTGGGATTTCCTGAGGCTGTTGGAGTACATGGCATCAACCACCAGCATGGTCCGCTCAGCCCGTTGGATAATACGTCATCTGCAGTAGGTCACCAATGGTTTCAACAGCTAGGTCACCTGGACCAGCCAGTCCTTGCGACTCGACTGATGTGGGATGCCATCCAGTGGTGGCTGGTCCCATAACATCTGGAGGAAGGAATCCTGTTTGCCCAGAGCCATCTGTCACACTCACGACTGATGTGTCTCTGGTAGGGTGGGGGGCACACATGGGAGACCACAGAGACCATGAGTTCTGGTCATCCCAGGAATCTCATCACCACGTCAAATTTTTACATGTACCGCACTTAGCTACCTGCATTGACAGACTGCCACTACTGTCAGCACTTTTTTGGTATTACCAATGCCTCTGCCTTTGTTTTATGACCTGTTTTGTATAAATTGTATATTTTTACCCTTTATCATAATACCCCCTAGGTGTACCTACCCTATGTGAACATATTACCCTCATACTCTGTGATCTTATAGCCTTCAATCAGCCAATGTATTACCTTGTTATGATCTTACTCCATTGTAACCCTTGTTTACCCAAGCTATCTATGTTTGCAACTGATTGTGTACGTTTTTGATTATATAAACCATGGCCTCCTTGTGAATGAGCTTGCTCAATGGAGTATATCCTACAATAAACCTGAACTTGAAAAGGACTGGAAATAGTGTGCCCAGATAAGAGGAGTCAGTGTAGAGCAAGGCGGCCAGCCTGCTAGACACAAACAGAACAGTTTTTTCACTCATGGATCCCAGAAGAAAATACACAAAATAGCTAAATAAATTCACATTTAGAAAATTATTGCAATACAAAGTGAGGAATGCTGGCTAAGCCCGTGTCCCCAGCGCCTCAAACCAGCACAAGGCCTTTGTCAGGAGGCTGATCTTTCACATCAACCTGCAGGAGCTCCGTGTAGAACAACTGGCTCTTATGGAATTTGCTTCTGTGATCAGGAATCAGATCATGCAGGTCCAGATAGACAGTACCACAACCATGTTGTAACTAACAAGCATTTGTCAGTGCCGAATGTTGCTTGCTTCTATGTGCTGTTTAGGTATTTGGAAGTCATTGGAGTGCAAATATTGAAAATTTGCGAACTTACGAGCGTGCGTAGGAACTGCGCAATGCACACTCGTAAAACAGTCATTTTTAGGAAATTTTTCACCAAATTTTCAACATAGCCATTTTAAGACCTCTGCTCATGAACAGTGCCACTGTGATTTTGTTAATATGTCCCATACATTGAGTTTGCACACCGACTGCGCCATAGTGCGCTACATGGGCGGAAACACATTTTGGGCAGGATGTGAAAAATGACAGCTATACTGCTCATAAGGAGGTGTGGTAAAATGGCAATGTTGAAAATCTGGAGTGAAAATATTGAAAATTTGCGAACTTACGAGCTCATTAGGAACTGTGCAACGCACGCTCATAAAACAGTCATTTTTAGGAATTTTTTCACCAAATTTTCAAAATATCCATTTTAAGACCTCTGCTCATGAACAGTGTCACTGGGATTTTCTTAATGTGTCCCATACATTGATTTCGCACGCCGACTGCGCCATTCTGCGCTACATGGGCAGAAACACATTTTGGGTGAGATGTGAAAAATGACAGCTATACTGCTCATAAGAAGGTGTGGTAAAATGGCAATGCTGAAAATCTGGAGTGAAAATATTGAAATTTCGCAAACTTACGAGCCTGCGTAGGAACTGCATAGCATGCTTGTAAAACAGTCATTTTGGAATTTGCACCAAATTTTCAACATAGGGTTTTGGACTCGTCTCATGAATTATGTCACTGTCATGGTGGTTTCAGGTCCGAAGGGTGATTTTGCAGTCATGCTGTGAAATCACCCTTCGACCGTCTAAGCCATGACAGTGACATCATTCATAGAAAGGGTCCTAAAAACTCATGTTGAAATTCCATGCAAAAATTCTCAAAATGCCTGAGATATGCAACAGTTGAAACTCCCCTATCTAGCCTATTGGTACAGCCACGGGCATTTCCTCAGTTCGCGTGTCGGCTTTGAAGAGTGCAGGCGTGTTCCCGTCCACCAAGATCATCGCGCCAGAGTCTGGAGGTAAGTGCATGGGGTTAGGGGTGTGGGGAGGCTGGGTGCGCAGGGTGGGTGCGGGTTGTGGGGTTGAGAGGCAGCAGGGGACACGTTTCTTTACAGGTTAAACTTAAACAAAAGACTACAGCGGGGCGTTTGCCACGCTTGGGGTGGCTCCAGCGTGGCACAAGGACTTGGGGCTGCGCTCAGCCGACGTGGGATTGGGCATCCCCGTCGGAAAAGGAATAGTTTGCCACGCTGGGGTGGGCTCCCAGCGTGGCACTCACTACTGGGGGGGGAGGACAGTGCAAGCCGATGGAGGATTGGGCACCCCCGTCGGCTATATGATTAGTTGCAACGCTGGGGTGGGCACCCAGCATGGCATTCTGAAGCCTTTGGTAGGGGAGGCGGGGACGCAGCACAGCCGATGGGGATTGGGCACCTGTCGGCTATACATGCGTGGGGGGTGCGCGCCTGTGTGTGTAGTGTGGGGAGCGCACATGAGCAGGCGATATCTTATCGCTGCTCACCAAGTGTAGCTCCTTTCAACTCAATGCACTGCATTTGGAACGTGTCATAGACAGCTCCAAAATGCGTTCGCTTACAGGGGCCGCGCCTGCCAGCACACTGACTGAATTGGAAGAGGAGGTGACACACCTCCGAAATCTCTGATGATGGCACTATGTTTCTTGCACATGCGTGCAAGCAACATAAAAAGGCAGGGCAGAATATATTTCCTTCAGTGTTGGGATGCTCTCCGCACCTGGACACTTGTGCACAGCCTGGGTACAGAACTGGTAGTTCATGTTGCGGGAATTCACAGTCAGTTGGCAGACACTCTCAGCTGCATGGAAGAGACATGTCGCAAGTGGTCCCTGCATCAGGAGGTAATAAACCACCTGTTCTCCCAGTGGGCCACCCCTCTGGTGGACCTGTTCACCTCCTGGGAGAACAGAAAGCTGATACTATTTTCTGCCTGTCCCCCACAGTCTGGGACACTGTTGGGGGATGCCTTCATGAGGCCCCACACCCCAGGCCTCATGTAATGCTTCCCTCCCTTCCCCTTGATCCACAAGGTGGTGATCAAGGTCCGGAAAACAAGGCGTGGATGATCCTGATAGCTCCAGACTGGCCCAGATAGTTCTGGTACCCAGATTTCCTCAGCCTCAGCAGCAGTCCTCCATGACAGTTGCCTTTTTGCCCAGACCTGCTGACCAGGCAACAGGAGAAGGTCTAGCCAACCCTTCAGTCCTTGCACCTCTTGGCCTGGTTCCTGAGCAGTTAGAGTTTCAGGCCTTGATTCTCTCAGAAGATGTTCCCAATGTTGTGGAGGCCTCCCGAAAGGAATTGACTCACAAATGCTATGCATTTAAATGGATAAGGTTCTCTATCTGGTGCCAGGGCAAGGAGCTTGATCCCCTTGCCTGCCCTATGACAGGTGTCCTGGGTTACCTCTGGTCCCTCTTTCAGTCAGGCCTGTGAGTGAGTACTCTTACGTTGCACCTGACAACCATCACTACTTACTGGGCATGAGCTAGTAAGCAGAAGCCTCATGAGAAGGTGGATGGGTGCTTTTTTTAAAGGCCTAGGCCACTTGTCTCTACCAGTGCGCCAGCTGCTGCCATCTTGGAACCTACTGCTGATGCTGGCTGTGCTCATGGGCAAACCATTTGAGCTTCAGGTGTGAGATGTTACACCTGTCATGGAAGATACCTCCTTGGTGGCTATCGCGTTAGCCAGATGGATTAGGGAGCTGCAGGTGCTCTTTGTGAAGTCTCCTTTTCTGGTCTACCACAAGGACAAGATCATCCTTCACCCCAACCCAAAGTTCCTCTTGAAGGTGATATTGGAGTTTCACTTTAACCAGATGATTGACCTTCTGGTATACTTTAATAATCCTTTTTCGGAGGCTGACTGCCATTTCCTAGCTCTGCAGAGAGCGCTCACATATTAAAAGGAGTGCACAGCTGGAGTTCAGGGTGAGGCTCGCCAGTTGTTCATGACATATGCTGAAGCACCGCCTGGCAGACTGGTGGCTAAACAGGTGATTGGTAGGTGGATTGCGTCCTGCATCCACCTCAGCTGTAGGTTGCTGGTAGGAATCCTCTCACAGGGCTTACGGCTCATTCCACCAGACATACTGCTGCCTCGGTGGCTGCCTCCAGGGACATCCCCATATAGGAGATCAGTAGGGCTGCTACTTGGAGGAAAGCACACACCTTCTTCACCCATTACAGCATCGATATCATGTGTCAGGATGTTGCTTTTGATGCTTTGGTTCTCCAGTTTCTGTTTACCAGATAGGGAAGTGTGCCTTGCCCCTCTCTACCCGGAGAACTGCTAGGAGTCTGCCATAGTTTGATAGTGAACTGTATCTATGCTCTTAAAAATATAGGCTACTCACCTGTAACCATAGTTCTAGGAGAGATATACAATTCACATCCACACAACCCAACCCGGCATCCCTTGCAGGTGGCGCACAGATCCCTGCTTCCAACATGCAAAGATATGACATCACAGGGCAGAGCAGGAGGATATACCACCCCGCTGGTTGGAGGAGCTTAGATTGAAGATGTCTGACAAAATGGCCTGTTCCAGTGGAAGTACCATAGTGTGGCGGTGAACTGCATATGATGCAGAGAAAAGTGAAGAAAGAGGACCTGACCATGCAGGATGAAGCTGTGCACCTCCTGCAGGCCCCACACTGGTGGGCATGGAAACCTGCTCCCACTGCACAAAAAGCCAAGAGGGGTTTGAGGAGAGCAGCGATGGCCCCACCATTGGGGAGCAAGCCATAGGGCTCAAGCTAACAGGCAAGGATCCATTCTGGATGTGGTTCTCACAAATTCAGAAGCAGTAATGGCAGTAAGAGTAGGGGAACCACTAGGGAACAGTGACCATAATTCCGTCTGGTTTGAGCTGACCCTAGGGCATGAAAGAACACACTCAAGGATGGAGGTCCTGAACTTTAAAGGGGCAGACTTTGACAAAATGAGAATGCTAGTGAGTAATAAACTAGCCAAAGTGAGGGATACAGCAGGTGTGAAAGACATGGGGGTTTCTAAAAGAGGCCATCCTCGAAGCTACAAAACTGTATGAAATTAGTTGTTAAAAGAAATAAGTACAAGAGACGCATGTGGTTGTCAGCGAAGGTTAGTGAAGCAGTCTGTGCCAAAAGGGAAGCATTCTATGGGTTTAAAAGGAGTCAAGGAGGAGGAGTGGGAGGAATACATTAAAAAAAAAGAAGCAAAGAGGGCAGTAAGGGACGCAAAGGCAGCCATGGAACTGAACTGATTAAATCCGTGGACAAACATTTCTTCCATGAGATCAGGGAAAAGAAAGAAATAAGGGGAGGGGGATCATTAGATTGACAGATGACAGTAAGGTAACTGAGGATGATAGACAGAAGGTTGCCGTCCTTAACAACTACCTCTGCTCTGTTTTCACCAGGTAGAGTGGGGGCCTCCTACCTAAAAGTGACATCAATACAGCCACTAAGGGAATCTTAGGGATGGAAGCCCCGGTATTCACCAAGGACAGGGTCCGGAAAGGGCTGGCAGCCATCAAGATAAATAAGGCTCTAGGCCCAGATAGGATGCATCTGAGAGTGCTAAGGGAGCTGGCAGAAGAACTAGCTGATCCTCTAGCATATCTGTTCAACAACTCACTGCAGTCAGGGGTAGTACCCAGAGACTGGAGAGTGGCCATCGTGGTACCACTGTTTGGTGGGGGGGTGATAGGGAGGAGGCGGGAAACTACAGGCTGGTTAGGCTCACATCTCTTGTGGGAAGCTGATGAATACCCTTGTCAAGCAAGACGACTTCATGGACTACCTGGAAAAAAATGGTCTCCAGGATAATGAGCAGCATGTGTTCATGGCAGGGAGGTCATGCCAGACCAACCTTATTATCTTCTTTGACTGTGTAACAAGGGAGCTGGACAGAGGCCATGCAGTGGATCTTCTTTACTTTGATTTCAGTATGCATTCAACTCAGTGCCACATAGGCACCTGCTGAAGAAGCTGAAGGACCTTGGCATGGCAAAGGATATAGTCAGATGAGTGGGAAATTGTCTTACGGGTAGGCAACAGAGGGTCATTGCCAATCGGGTTAAGTCAATGAAAGGAGAAGTCACACGTGGGGTACCACAGGTCCTGGGCCCAGTCCTTTTCAACATGTTTATTAGTGACAGGAATCCAATGTAAGCTTCCCTATTTGCTGATGACACTAAACTTTGTGGAAGGGTGGATAATGTCGAGGGAGTCTGGGAATTGCAACACAACCTCCAAAGGCTGGCAAGATGGTCAAATGTGTGGCAGCTGAAGTTCTGTGCAAAGAAGTGCAAGGTAATGCATCTGGGGAAAGGGAACCCCTGGACAGAGTACTAGCTAAATGGGGTTAAACTTAATACCCCCTCAGGAGAGTGAGACCTGGGGGTCATTATCTGTGACAACCTAAAACAGCCAAGCCAGTGCAACAAATCCTACAGCAAAGCAAGCAAGATGGGGTGTATGGGGAAGGGTATAGATAGTAGAAGGATGGAGGTGATCCTCCCCCTTTATCGATCCTTAGTGAGGCCGCACCTGGAAGCCGATGCGCTCTCTGCACCACACTCGAGGCCAACGTTCCACGTGGCGCTCATGGGTTGGCCGTTTGGCGCCGACGACTCCGCCTGCCTGCCAGTTCTTTGTCTCCTGCCATCGAGGTCACCTCATGGGAAGCTTTCTCTCTGGAACTTGAGTTCGGCCTACCCTGTAGTTCATTTAAAAATTTTCGACAACAAGTCCATCGATTCCTTCTGGTTCTGCTAGCCACTTGACGTTGCCGGTAAGACCTTTCCATTTTCTATTTTCCAGCGACGTTGAGTCTTGTTTGTATGTCTTTCCAAAGGTCATGTCTTGGTCAGAGGGCAAGAAGACTTCGAAGACGGGTCGGCACCCCATGCGACGGTGCCCATGCAGACGAAAATTTTTTGTCACCGACCAGCATGACCATTGCCTTTTGTGTCTTGGTCCGCTTCCGACATGGATTCATATAATGCCTGCTTCTCCATGGACCACCCGGGTCTCGTGAACAGCCCAGCGTGGAAGGGGTGAGCTCCGCCAGCTTTGGGGGGTCGGGTGTGCACTCATCGGGCCAAGCCACGCTCTCTCAGCCTTTCCTCTGGGTCCTCTTCTGGTTCTGTATGGCCTGAGGAGGAGAGAGCCTCAGCTTCTAGTAGCCTAGCTGTGCCTGAGGCTCCTCCCACAGTGCAGGAGGCCCAGTCTGTTCCCTTTGGGGGCAGGTGGGTGGCACCACCATGGCAATCACCCCTTCAGGGGTGAAGACTTCCCTGGTGTTTGACCCGTGGTTTGCAAGGTCCGGGTTGGCACCATCCTCGATGTTGTTTTGAGCCTCGGTGCCGTTCACGGAACCGTGGGCCCTGGCAGATTCGGCGGTGCTGCCAGTCCGTCGCTCAGCACCATGGCTGCTGCTGTTGGTGCTGTGGGAGTTGCTACAGTGCCATCCTTTTCTTCTCCTGACCTCGGCACCGTCCACAGCACCGAGGTGGAGCATGGTGCCGTGTCCAGTTCTGGAGCTGCTTGCAGTGCCGAACAGGGGCACGGCACCGTGGGGGATTCAGAAGGTGTTGTCAGAGCCATCATCAGCGCCGTCGAGTGGGTCAGCACCATGGGGGTTTCTGGCTTCGGCGCGCCGTCCAAGGTGCTGAAAGTACTGTCGGAGCCATCATCGGTGCCGTCTCTGCCCTTGGCACCGCTTGTGATGGCGCCATGACTGGTTCCGACTCTGAGGCTGCTGTTTGGGCTGAAGCCATCTCTTCTTCAGCCGCCATTCGCGGTGCTGGGGAGGGCACCCTGTTTGGTAAGGATGGCGAAAGGTGCCCACCTACAGTTTGGCACAGGACCTCGGCCTCTACTTCTTCTTCAGAGGAGGAGTCAGACTCTTGAGTCAGACGAGCAGTCTGGCTCCTTGGAACTAGCTGCTAATGTGGGTAGCCTAGTGGTGTCTTCGACAGACCAGTGTCAGCCCCCCCTCTGAGGAGTGGCCAGCGACTTCCGAGGCTGGGATCAGGGGCGCCGACTAGCGGGTAGTGGTGCATGCCACCATTGCACTGCAACCCGGCCTTGGAGAATTCACTGACCCCTCAGCAGTGGTACCCCCTCAGGTGGTGAGCCTGGATTGCTCAACTTTGTGGCTGATCAGAGCACCTATGAGAGGGAGGGTACTGTGCTTTGGATAGCTCCTTCGGGTGCTAACCAGGGCTGTCAGTTACCTAGGCTGACCATCTGGAGGAGGAGGGCACTCTCAGATTCCGAGGGGTCGAGGGGCATGGGGTCTGAATGGAGGCCTTTTTTGGGGCCCCATCCGGGCTCCAGAAGAAGCAGCAGTGCAGATCTCCACTCTTCCCCTTCACTGTCTTTGAGGGAGCCCTGTTCTTTTGAGGTAGGGGACCATCCTTCTGGACCTATACAGCCCTGGTCGCCTCATGGGGGGGATTCTTCCAGGCGCAGCCAAGGCAGTTCCAAAATGGTTGTTCAGCTGTTGGCTGTGGAGTCTTCTGGAGCACCTTCATCCTGTGGCACTCTTGGTCTGCTCCCTATCCCAGGCGGAGGTCAGTTGACTTCTCTCTTCTCGGCTCTGTCTCCATCCCTCTGCCACATTCTCCTGCACTCCCAGGTATCCTTGGTCCTAGCGGGCCTTTCTCCTGGGAGCAGTTTAGTGCCGTGGATGCTCGTTTTCCCACTTACATTAGGGCGATAGACAGACAGGTTTTTCAAACTTTCCCCGAGCAGCCACCCCCTGAACAGTTGAGGTCCTTTAGCTCCTCATCCCACTCTTCTGGGGAGAGGAGCCTTCTGTCCACATCTCCCCAGCCGCTGATCTCGCGGAGTATTAGCGATTCCTCGTGAGGATGTTGGAGGACCTGCATATCTCTCCTACCATTCAGAGCAATCTAGAGCACTCAGCGCACGCCTTTTTGGGTGACTTCAGTGAGGACACCCTTGTGGTGCCTCCCTGGCCTGCTTCCTTTAGGGAGGCATCGTTGCGTTCCTGGCAGAGACCCTTCTCTGGAGTCCTCGCCCCTAGGGATCTTTGCCAGTGGTATTGTGCCCCCCTCAGAGTCTCCAGGTTCCATGCCTCATCCTCAGTCAGGATTGACACATCTGGACACTTCTGATGGGCTTTGCGTCCTTCACCTTGACCAGCCCCCAGATCAAGACTCCTCAGATTTTGACTTCTGGGGTAGGAGGACTTTCTACTTGGCACGGTTGCTGCTTTCTGTTTCTGCACATCAGGCCCACTATGCAGCCTATGATAGGTTCTTGTGATCCAGGCTGGATCAGGTCCTAGTCTCTTTGCCTGGCATGGAGCAAACTAGACAAGCCATTGCTTTCTCTGCATATGGTCTGGAGCTAGCAAGGCACCAAGCAAGGGCGACGCCAATGAGGTAGCTACCAGGGTCGTAGGGACAGCGATCTGCACTAGGTGGACGGCATGGCTACATCTTTCCCGGTTGTCACCCTTGGCCTGGCGTATGGTGGTTAACTCCGTGCACCAGAGGACCTATCTGTTTTCCCGTAGGGTGAGGCGGCGTTTGTCGGGGCAACTTCCTTCCCCCTGCATGAGGTCCCCGTCTCGCTCTCCCCACTCTCGGGCCTCTCCAGGCCCAGAAGGTTCTCCCTCTTAGTGTGTCACCCACTGACAGCTAAGGGACTTTGTCCTTCAGGGTTTTGAAAGCCCCCTTTGGGGGGGGCTTGGCACTTACCCATATGTAATGAATGGTGAAAACTGACACAGCTAAGATATGAAAATTACGTACTTACCGTAATTATGATCTTTCTGTGTGTCTTCACTATTCATCACAACTCCACCCGCCATCCCCCTGGGGCCTCAGTCTCTGGATCCCCCCTCCCTCTCTGTGCCTTTCCTTGCCCCCCCTTCCCTGTCTTTGTCAGGGGGGAGTGATCTGGGGCACAAGGTGGGATGGTCTGTCTGGAGGGAGAGTGGTCAGGACGGGGCAGCACTCTGTCTTCAGTGCTCTGGCTCCACTCCTTTTGGAGTGGGAGAGGGCAGTTGCCCTCCATCCTCGCCTCCTTCTTTTCTCTTTCAAATTTTAGTTTTCTTGTCCTTTGGACAAGTCTTTAAGCTCATTTATCCCAAATAAAAATTCTCATTGTTACACATGAGAGGGGGCAGAACCTCTGTTCCTGTCCTCTAAGAATAGTCGTTTTCTGCTTTAAAGGAGTTTTTTTGCCAGTGATTCTTTGCCTTGAATTCTGGTAATTAAGCCTCTTGGCTACTCCTTGCAGTTCCTATACAATCTAGAAGCAGGACAGAATCCAGCATGTTCTGGCTTTCTGTTCCCCCTCTCATGTCAAACATTTATATCTCAAAATTTACTACCCTTCATTAACACCCACCCTTTTCTGTTTTCCAGAGATTGGGGCCTCCTTCCCAATCTCCCTAGCATTTTGTTTCTCTCTTGCTCTGTCCTCTAAGTCATTCATTTCTCCTTTTGATTTTTATATCTTTTCCTTTTTCTGTCCCTTGGACTCTCTTGTCCCACCCTCTCAGCCCTCCTTTTTTTCCTCGCCTCTCCGGCGACTCAGAACTGGCAGGCTGGTGGAGTCAATGGCGCCTAACGGCCAAATCGCAAGTGCCACATGGAACGTCAGCCTTGAGGGCGGTGCTGAAAGTGCGTCGGATCCACCTACCAAAAAAAAAAAAGCTCCCGCGGGGTCGTAGCCTCCGGCTGAGTACCCATATGTGATGAATGGTGAAGATATACAGAAAGATCATAATTACAGTAGGTACGTAATTTTCATTTCTGGAGCCCTCACCTCAGAAAGCATAAGGAAAGGATGGAGGCAGTGTAAAGAAGGGCAATGGAGATGATACAGGATCTCCAGGGGGACTCTTACAAGAAGCGACTGACATGCTGAACATGTTCTCATTGGAGGACAGAAGGGAGAGGGAGAATATGATTGAAACTTTCTAGTTCCTGAAGGGCATAAATAAAGTGCCCCATGCAGAGCTATTTAACAGGAGCACCAGTTCAGCGACATGCAGGCATGAATGGAAACTGAAGGGGGAGAACTTCGGCAGGGATGTGAGGAAGTATTACTTTACTGAGAGGGTGGTGGAGCCACAGAACAGTCTGCCTGCTGAGATGGTGGAAGCCAAGACTGTAGAGAGTTTCAGGCGTGGGTGGGACAGAGTCAGGGCACAGAAAAATGAGCTGTGCTCCAAGTACTAAGATAAAGAAGGAAGAGCTGAAGGGGAGGGGATAAGTCCACAGATGGACATTAGGTCCCAGGCAACTTTGGGCAGACTTAATGTACCCTCGGTCTTTTTCTGCCATCACGTTCTATGTTAAGAGGCAGGGCAGGTACCAGGGAAGTCAGGTGATATTGTTGTGGAGGAAGGGCACAAACAGATAACCATAAGTAAAGTCTATGGAAACAGTGTCTAATATAGTTCACAGATGGTTGACAAGGCAAGGAGTTGACCTTGGTGCATGACAAGCGACTGTGATGGGAATGCTGTGGTACCAGTTCTATGATTGTTAAACCATGGTCATACATAGTAATTACTGGTAAAGATAATTGACAGACCTATAGTAATTAAAGATTTGATCACTGTGTAAGAGCTGCTTGTGTGTTAATTAAGGACACCTGCAGATACTTCCTCAGCTCTGGTACTGAGCTGAGCATGGTTTATGAATGTTATAAATTTGCATAATTTATTTGTATTTTCTTACCCAGAAGTATTTCACACTTTCAGCAATATAATTGTGAGAGAGTGATAGTTCATACATTTCAGCAAAGGCAAATGAGTTTACATGTAGAAAATAATGATTTGAGCACAAAAACAAATTAACATCTGAGCCCCCTTACATCATACAAAAGTTAACTGTTGTGGTGGAATAAATGGAAATGGAACCATAATCTATGCAGTCTACATATACTGTGAATGATGTTTGAGCTGTAATACTATTTCAGCATTATCCCCTATCGCCAAGCTGTAAATAGCTTGCATAGAAACATACTGTAGTACCAAATCTAATGGCAGGATACCAAAGGCTGAAAAGGACAATTACAGTAGCTCAGTAGTTATGGTTTAGACCACTTTTATGTACAGGTGTGCCAGCTATGTGACCACCTTTATTTACAAGTAGTCCGACTGTAGGCAAATCCCTGCTGATTAGGCTTTTGCCTTGTTTATTCCTAGTATCTCCTAAGGAGAAAATGAAGGTCCTTCTCTATGCTGCCGTATAAGCACCCAGGTACATTTCATTTACAGTCTCCACAGAAAGTCCCCTCAATCTGTTTTCTGTAGATCTGTGTAGTCTGTAGGCATGAACAGTGATTCCCTCTGTAACCCGCCCCCCCAATTTCATCCTAATTTAAATTTCAATCCAGTTGCTTCACTCTGTTCTGCCCTGGAGTGGAAGCCTGTTTTACTCAGTTGCAAAGGTCATGACCCCTCTCGTGCAAGGCATCATGGGAGTCGATATTTATTTATTATTTATTTATTTGCTTTTGTTAACCAGGTAAGCACACTAGACAGCAAAGTGCCTATTTTCAGGAGCGACCCGGGAGAGTTACAGGGTATCCATGAACACAAGGTTACATATAGGATCTTACAGTAGAGGTTACATACAGGAGCGAAAGCTCCATGGTAATAGTGTATAGTGATAACATCAAATAACAATTAGGAATTTGCAGCAAGAGCAACAGAAGCAGGAGCAAAACATCAAAATTATAGGGAGTATGTACATGTACAAGCCAACAGGAGTGCTACTGTCAGTCAGTTCTGTTCTATGTCTTCTTAAGTCCCTGTATTCTTGTCATGTGCTGCCAATCAAACTTTTCAAGGTAAGTTCCCTAATGTTTTCTTTTGTTCAAAGTGTGTCTGAGTTGGAAGGATGCTGATACTTGTGACATTTTGTTATTCAACTGATTAATGCAGTTATCTGAAATTTACTTCCCCTTCAGATTTGCCACTCATCATCTTGCTACTCCATTAACTTGGCCCTCAAGAACTCCCTTGCCCCTTCCTGTGCTTGCCATGACCCTCCCTAATACACCCCGCCATCTCCCCTAAGCCCATATTACCATATACGTACTCTCCACCACTCCTATTTCCCTTAGATCGTGCTCTTCCTTGTCCCCTACTCTCCCTCTTCCTAAAGTGTTCATTCCCCTTCTTTCTGTACCCTTAATCTATCTCCCTCCTGTGAGCTCGATCTCTGCCTTGTGCAGGCAGGATCCACAGTGCACGGTAGGCAACAACTTTACCCCCTTTCCCAATTCGTGATCCTCCTTGTCCCCTACTCTCCCTCCTCCTGAAGTTTCCCTCCCCTTCTTTCTCTACCCTTAATCTGTCTCCCTCCAGTCAGCTTGATCACTGCCTTGTGCAGGCACAGTCCATAGCACGTGGTGGGCAACAAATTTACCCCCTTTCCCCTATTTCTTCTTTTACTGCACCCCCTCAGTCACTGCTAGATCACTGCCTTGTGCAGGCAGGGTCAGCCAGCATAGGTCCAACAGTTAGTAAACAGCGCAACACTTTGAGCGGGTGCTCACAGCGTGAGGTGCAAACCTCAAATCATATACATAGAACCAAGGAAATGAGCACTCAAGAATGCGGAGAAATTAAATGCAAGTGTTTAATCCATGTTACAATTCCAGGACCCCTGCGCTTCGGCTCTACGCCTGAGGGTATAAACAATCTTTCAAACAACAGTGTGTGTGTGTATATATATATATATATATATATATATATATATATATCGCTTCATGATGACATCATAATTAAGGGACAATTAATTCATTCTGAACCCTATTCTATCTAATTGTTTTTTCTCCCAATGTGTAGTCCCTTACTTTAACTAGTTAGAATAAATAGATTCCATGCACGTGAACAATATATGAAAAATATTTTTCTGCAAAATACATACAAAACATTTTTTGTGAGTACAGACAATAAGAATAACAAATATTTAAATTACTATACAAACAGATTGACAGTCTTTACACTTTTTGTATATGTTTACAAATATTTCTGTGTTAATACATGGCTGTCATATCTGAAAATATTTGGAATCAATAAATTTGTATAACATCATCTCATAGGTTTAATCAGAAAATACATTCAATACAGTTTGTAACCTGGCATAAAAAAGAAAAATGAAATGAAGCTCTCAGATAGGTGCAAACACACCATGTGGTACAGTAGAAACCATGGTCTAATACCATAGTAGATCATGGTTTATATTGTAATACCTTGGCAATCCACTACAGGTAAGAAGTAGTATACAAGTGAAAGCAATATGTAAATAGCTTGCAGTGTATAATTGTCCTAAGTTGTATTTACTAAGAATTTTCCTGGCACAGGGATTTTGACTTTTTCAAGATTGTTCTATGTTGTAACTACAACAGAAGTTCATGAGTTACTAAAGATTGCACATTTAAACTCCACATATACTGTTAATTATGCTGCAGCAATATTGCTGTAGAAGTGAACAGTTACATACTGTTACCATCCCTTTTGATCTACTGCTTGATAAGCAACTGTGGGTGCAATGCATTGTGGATGACTGAATAACATTATCTGGCCTAGCCTTGTCTTGGTGAATACACAGTGGTAAAGATGAGCATGCAGCTTCTATAACCAAAAGCAAAAATAACAGACACTGAGATAAACAAAGCAAAATGAAAGAGAGAGGATACTTCTGTGGGTGAAAAGAAAAATAAATTGAGAGAAACAAAAAGAATTCAAAGAAACAGCTTAACAATAGTAGTCAAAACAAGTATTTGAAATATGAAAGCAGTAAACATTATGTTGTTCTGTGTCCTGCTGAGTTAGGTAGTTTAGAGGGAAAAAAAGAGAAAATAATATCCCGCAAAATAGTAGTTGTTCAATAAAGTGTTTTTCAAATTGGCTTAGTGCAGTGCATTTGGAGAAAAGGTGCTTGTGCTACTAGGATTGTGTGGCAACCACCTATTGGTCTGCAAAGTAACTGGAGAAAGAAAACTAAAATGTACCATAGCACACTCCCATCATGCAGTGCAGCCCATATCTTCTAATACATAGAGAGGAAAATCAAAGCACCTAGAATAGAAAGTGAATTGCAAGTTTTTGAAAAGTTGTAAAATATGTTTTGATGTTAGAAAGCTTAAAGCTTGTAATGAAAGTTATTTTAACAAAAGTGAAATAGCGGCCACGATATTTCCAATAGATGTGTTCCAATTGTTTTCAAGTATATGTACATCATGTTTAATAGCTCAATTTATAGTAATCTGAAAGTAAATCAGTGTGATTGTACTCATTTATTCGAAGACTATTAGTTATACAGTCATTGCCATGTTACAAGCAGATTAAGCCACTCGTAAGGATGGGTCTACAGTGGAATTAATCCATGGTTGGTTGGTTGGACCCACTCGGCCTTCAGCCTCGTGGTCCAACCCCCCCCCCAACCATGGATTAATACCACAGTAGACCCATGCTTTCTCGTGGCTTAATCCCTTACATAAATTACACTGAAGGCAAAAGGAACCTATGAATGAATACAAAATTAAGGTTAAAGAAATGAAATGGAGCATGCAGTACCAGATAATGTCACTAGATAGCAGATAAATGGTTCATATATTTATTAGAAAAAAATGAAACAAGACACAGAATGGAATAACGAAGATGTTTTGACCAACATGACAGTGGTGACAATGAAGATGAGCTGATGTCATTATCGTGATCACCCTACATCCACTTCAGGCCAAAAATGGGAGAAGAGAAACCATTCTGATGGGGATCCACTCAGATAACATCTCACACCGATTCTGAAATGAGAAAGACAAAACAAGACAACACAAAATAAGTATTAGAAATAGAACACGAAGACTCACACAAAATATGTTTTGCTTCTATCCCCAACTATTTTCGACCGTCTTTTAAAAATGGTTTCAAGTCCCACTGGTCATTAAGACCATCAGGTTTAACAGTCTTGAGTCTATATATCCACCTACTCCTACCAGAAGGGCTGTCCACCGCTCTGCTCAGCTAGGGATAATAGGACAGTGTTGAATTTCAACTCCCCCCTCCCTCCTTGGATACCCCCACCTACAATACCTCTCTCTCCTTCACCCTGCCACACTCTACCTCTCCTCTCCTTCTACCCTACTTCCGGTTAACATAGCCTAACATTGGCCTACCTCTTCATGCAATTAAGCATGTATAACCTACTCCTCTTGTTTATTTTTTATTTATTTAGATTTTGTTAACCAGGTAAACCAACTGAGACCGGAGGTCCCTTTTTCAGGGGTGACCCGGGGTGAGTACACCACCAACTTTACTTTAGGTACAGTACTTATATGCAGTTTAGTCCACCCTGTCATCTCTGTTTGCCTTGAAAATCATGTTCTGTTTGCATCTCTCCATAAATTTCCTTTCCTTCTTCCATTCTACCCTCCACAATTTTTCTGTTCCTCCTTCTTTCTCTCTTTACTCCAATCACTGTAAATCTTGAATATCTATGTTACACTAATGGCTACCAATTACTATTGAGTCACCTTACCATCTAGTGTTACATACTGTTGCCAAGTTATTATATGTGTTCCAGTGTTACCAACTGTCACCAATTTGCTATATGTGTCTTCATATCTGCTATACTTAACTGTTGTATTGTTAGCCAGTGGTATCCACCTGTAATCCCTCCTGCTCTCATTGTATGCAAGTAAGCAAATTATATTCCAACATTGTAACATTTCTCTGTATTCTATCCCATTGTTCCCTACCCCCAGGTTGCACTGGGAGATGAGCAACTTGTTGCACAACGTGCCTTCCTGGTGAAACATTTCAATAAATAAATTATGTGCTAGGAGCTCTTTGCTTACTCACTGAGCATGAAGTCCCTTTGTTGCGAAAATATGCATTATCAGCTCCCATGTTTCCTTTTGTGAGTCGGGTCATGACCTTTGCAGTGGAGTCAAACAGTTTTTCATACCAGGGCAGAACAGAGTAAAGCAACTTCATTTAAATTTAAATTAGGATGAAAGTAGGGGGATGCAAGAGAGGGAATCATTGTTCGAGCTTACAAACTACACAGGTACACAGAAAATAGGGTTGAGGGGACTTTCCCTTTAAGTTCGTATGGCGATCGAAAAAGAACCACTGAGTCTGTATTGTCATTTAAGTATAATATTTAAAAGACAGAAACATAGCTGCAAGCATACAATTTTACATATCACGTATAAAACTGTGATGTAATTTTAGTACTAATGATAGTATATGACAAAGCATTTGATCATGGTTCAGACGTAAAATAGTAAGTCTGTTTCCTTTTTAACATTTTCGAACCTCATGTTTTCTTTTTAACATTCCTGAGCCTTAGAAATCCTGGATATAGCATACTGAGTATAGCAACTTTAAACCGTCCTTAAATTAAGGATTGTTTGTGTAATACACCTGTTTGTTTGTAATAATCACACTTAGCATTCAACCTTAACCTAATGCAACTTTCAGCTAAAATAAACATTCGGTTATCAAAAAGCATTTTACCTTTTGTTGACTGTAAGTATATGAACTTTCAGGGGCAGTCTCTGCTAAATGCTAAGTCCTTTGGGATCATTAAGGTTTCATAGAAAAATAGAGCATATATCAAGTAAGGATTAAGCCACGAGAAAGCATGGGTCTACTGTGGTATTAATCCATGGTTATGGGGTTGGACAATGAGGCCGAAGGCTGAGTGGGTCCAACCAACCAACCATGAATTAATTCCACTGTAGATCCATCCTTACGAGTGGCTTAATCCGCTTGTAACATGGCAATGACTGTATAACTAATAGTCTTTGAATAAATGAGTACAATCACACTGATTTACTTTCAGATTACTATAAATTGAGCTATTAAACATGATGTACATATACTTGAAAGCAATTGGAACACACCTATTGGAAATATCGTGGCGCTTATTTCACTTTTTGTTTAAATAACTTTCATTACAAGCTTTTAAGCTTCTAACATCAAAACATATTTTACAACTTTTCAAAACTTGCAATTCACTTTCTATTCTAGGTGTTTTGATTTTCCTCTCATGTATTAGAAGATATGGGCTGCACTGCATGATGGGAGTGTGCTATGGTACATTTTAGTTTTCTTTCTCCAGTTTCTTTGCAGACCAATAGGTGACTGCCACACAATCCTAGTAGCACAAGCACCTTTTCTCCAAATGCACTGCACTAAGCCAATTTGAAAAACACTTTATTGAACAACTACTATTTTGCGGAATATTATTTTCCCTTTTTTTCCCTCTAAACTACTTAACTCAGCAAGACATAGAACAACATAACGTTTACTGCTTTCATCTTTCAAATACTTGTTTTGACTACTATTGTTAGTCTGTTTCTTTGATTTCTTTTTATTTCTTTCAATTTATTTTTCTTTGCACCCACAGAAGTATCCTCTCTCTTTAATTTTGCTTTGTTTATCTCAGTGTCTGTTATTTTTGCTTTCGGTTATAGAAGCTGCATGCTCATCTTTACCACTGTGTATTCACCAAGAAAAGGCTAGTTCAGATAATATTATTCAGTCATCCACAATGCATTGCACCCACAGTTGCTTAGCAAGCAGTAGATCAGAAGGGATGGTAACAGTGTGTAACTGTTCACTTCTACAGCAATATTGCTGCAGCATAATTAACAGTATATGTGGAGTTTAAATGTACAATCTTTAGTAACTCATGAACTTCTGTTGTAGTTACAACATAGAACAATCTTGAAAAAGTCAAAATCCCTGTGCCAGGAAAATTTTTGGTAAATACAACTTGGGACAATTATACACTGCAAGCTATTTGCATGTTGCTTTCACTTGTATACTGCTTTTTATCTGTAGTGGATTGCCAAGGTATTACAATAAAAACCATGATCTACTATGGTATTAGACCATGGTTTCTATTGTACCACATGGTGTGTTTGCACCTATCTGAGTGCTTCATTTCGTTTTTCTTTTTTATGCCATGTTACAATGTCTTTTTAACCATGGACAGGTGATTCAAGTTGCGACACTCAATGAAGAAATGTTCCTCCTGTCTGGCTTGTTCCTAGGTGTCCTTGTTGGTCATCTCATACTTATCAATTAATGTCTTTTTGACCATGGACAGGTGATTCAAGTTGTCACACTCAAAGAAATGTTCCTCCTGTCTGGCTTGTTCCTAGATATTCTTGTCGGTCATCTCATACTTATCAGTGTCTTTTTGACCATGGATAGGTGATTCAGATTATCACAGTCAATGAAGAAATGTTTCTCCTGTCTGGCTTGTTTCTAGGTATCTTTGTTGGTCACCTCTGTTCTGGATTTTAGTGCCAGGTTTTGTGGTTGTCCTCCCTGGGTTTTGGCATCAATTTAAGTCAACAGTAAAAAGTAATCCGGGTTTCATTCAGATTTACCATTTGTATGCTTGTGGCATGAGGTTCCTGCATTAGAAAAGTAGTCAGAAAGCCGCCCCAGTGGTGTGGAGGGCTAAGGCATCCATGTCTTACCTCCTGCCATGCTGGCAACCCATGTTTGCGGTGCGCAGTGGTCCACCGGGGTCGTGGCTAGAGGGAGAGGATTGCCATCTGAAGGACTGCTCCACTCTCCCATGGAGGGAGGGTTGGCACTCCTGCCGAGTGACTGCCCCCAGGTGGAGGCCCAAGGGTAGTGCAGGACTGTTGGGTGCCAAGGAAAGGAGGGTGCAGCGGGACTTCCATAGACGTGCACGCGCCTCCATGTATGCACATCCTGTATGTGTGCCCCAGTAGTAGGGATAGGAGGAAAAAATGAAGGAAACCCCACCCCCCTGGCCGTGGATGATGACTGACCCGCCACAGACCCACACCCAGTGACTGGGCAGCACCTGGTGGTGGGTACCGTGACCGGGCTATGGGGCTGGGGGAGTCAGTCAGAAGGGGGCATCCAAGGGGAGATAGGTGATAAAATGTATATGAAAAAAGGAAAATCAGAATTCTTGTCAAATGTCTTTTTGTCTTTGCAGACATTTAATTTTCAAAGCAAAGCATGTTGACTGAAGTAATTCAATGTTACATATGATGTTAGGATGAAGTGTTCTTCCATTATGGTGTAATGGAGGCTTCATAATGGAAGATGAGACTTCATGATGAAACGCAATGACGCCAGATCTTCCTTATCGCTTGGAAGCTCAGGTTCCCTCCTTAGCGCTCTGTGTTTGAGACAAGGAGGCACTGTGGGTCACCTTGGAGACTGGAAAGGGCACCCCAGTCCGCACAGGGGTTGTGTACAGACCCCCATGTCAGGGGGAAGGAATGGACAAGGATATGATAGAAGGCATTCTTAGAATGGCAGAGAAAGGGGAGATACTGTTGATGGGAGACCTGAATATGCCAGATGTTAACTGGAGCACATTGCTGCAGCCACATCCAAGAGCAGGGCCATTCTTGATGCCCTACAGTGGCAGGCATTAGACAGCTATTTGAACCCACTCATGAGGGAGCAATCTTAGACCCTGACTTCAAACGGGGGCAGTGAGAGGATCCTCAGATCTAGAAGTGGGTGCCATCTGGGACAAGTGACCATCAAACAGTGTGGTTCACGTTAACCTCAGCTACAGAGTCAAGCCATACAAAAGTGAGGGTACTAGACTTTAGGAGGGCTGACTTTGGCAAGATGGAGAATGCCTCAGAAAAGCACTAGCAAACAGGCTAGAAGGAGGTGGAGCAACAATGGGAATTATCAAACTGCCATCACAGAGGCAACAAGCCTTGTGTGTGAGGCAAATAAACAAATCAAATGAAAGAAAAGCCACTATGGTTCTCAAAAGAGGTGGCTGTGAAAGTCAGGAAGAAAAGATAGCATTCGGAAGTATAAGGAAACACAGAAAGAGCAGGACAGAGAGCTGTACCAGTTATGGCAGAAGGAAGCAGGAGGGAAGTCAGAATAGCAAAGGCCCAAACTGAGGAAAAGATAGCCAACTCAGTTAAGAAGGGGGATAAAACCTTTTATAGGTACATCAGCGAGCTTAGAAAGACAAAGGGAGGGATAGTGAGGCTGGATAGAATGAATGGTGGGTGGGCAGAGGGGGACAGTGAAAAAGCAGGAATACTGAATGAATATTTCTGCTCAGTATTCACAAAAGAGGAGGGGGAAGTGCCTAATCCAATTAACAGAAGCACTTTTGATAGGGGGGTCGATCCCAGTCCTTTTACAGAAGAAAGGGTTCTGCAAGAACTCCTAAAACTGAAGGTGGACAAAGCAATGGGTCCTGATAGAATTCACCCCAGAATTCTAAAAGAATTAAGTGAGGAACTAGTGAAACCACTGGCTACTCTTTTTAATAAATCATGGGAGGATGGTGTGGTACCCGAGGACTGGAGGAGGGCGGATGTGATTCCCCTTCACAAAAGTGGGTCCAAGACAGAGGCAAACTACAGACCTGTCAGTCTGACCTCTGTGGTAGGAAAAGTGATGGAGTCACTTCTGAAGGAAAGAATAGTCGAGTACCTAGAGGTCAGTGGAGCACAGGACCCAAGGCAGCATGGGTTCACAGCGGGAAGGTCATGTCAGACTAATCTAATAGATTTCTTTGACTGGGTGACCAAAGTAGTAGACCAGGGAGGGGCTGTGGACATGGCCTACCTAGACTTTAGCAAGGCATTTGACACAGTCCCACACAAAAGATTAATAGTCAAATTAACCAGCCTGGGAGTGGGACCCAGGGTGGTAGCCTGGGTAAAACATTGGCTGGACAACAGGACACAGAAGGTAATTGTAAATGGACTCCACTCTGAAGAAAGGGGGGTTACTAGTGGGGTACCGCAGGGTTCAGTATTGGGTCCAGTCCTTTTTAATGTCTTCATCAGTGACATTGCAGAGGGACTGGAAGGAAAAGTATGCCTTTTTGCAGATGACACAAAGATCTGCAACATGGTTGATACACAAGGAGGCGTGGAAAGGATGAAAAGGGAAAAGGGGCAAGGTTGGAGGAATGGTCAGAAGTATGGCAGCTAGGATACAATGCAAAGAAGTGCAAAATAATGCACCTGGGAAACAAGAACCCAGGGGAAGAATACACAATGGGTGGGGAGGTAGTAACAACAACAAAAAAGGAAAGGGACCTGGGGGTAATCATATCAGATGACCTTAAGGTTAGCAAGCAATGAGAGAAGGCAGTAGGGAGGGCTGGGGGTATACTGAGATGTATAGGGAGAGGCATCATCAGCAGAAAGCAGGAAGTTGTTATCCCTCTGTACAGACAGTTGGTGAGACCCCATCTGGAGTACTGTGTCCAGTTCTGGAGACCCCATCTCCGCAAGGACATAGACAGGATAGAGGCAGTCCAGAGGAGGGCACCTAAATGGTGCAGGGTCTGCAAGAGAAGCCGTATGAGGAGAGACTAAAGGAGCTTAATATGTATACCCTTGAGGAAAGAAGGGAGAGGGGGGACATGATAGAAACTTTTAAGTACCTCAGTGGAATCAACAAAGTCCAAGAGAGTAGCATCTTTCAGAAAAGAGATTTGCAAGAACAAGGGGACACAATTTAAAGATAGAAGGAGGGCTGTTCTAGGGCAATGTGAGGAAGTATTATTTCACAGAGAGGGTAGTGGATGCATGGAACAGCCTTCCTGAGGAGGTTGTGGGGTCTAAAACTGTGGGAGAATTCAAGAATGCATGGGACAGATATAAGGCAATTCTTGTGGGGGGTAGGAAGAAATAGGCTGTTGGTTAACTAGGATCTGCGGCCTATCCTGTAGGTAGGGAAATGGACAGACTAGATGGGCCTAGTGGTCCTTATCTGCCGACAAAGTCTATGTTTCTATGTTTCTAAGACTTCGCAACGTGAAACAAAGAACATAACACTTTATACACCTTGACAATACATGTGAGCCCAAACATGGTATCACCTACATAATTTTAGTCAGATACGGGGACTTTCCAGTCTCTGACCACAGAATCTGAATAGAAACATAGACTTTGTCTGCAGAAAAGGACTGTTTGGCCCACCCAGTCTGCCCAGATGTGCTCTGCCTAATCTGTCTCCACAGATCCTAACTAGCCTCCAGCGACCTGCTCTCCTTCTTGCCTGTTTTCTAATACACCCCTATGTCTATCCCACACAAGCTTGAAGTCCCCCAATGTGTTTGCCTCTGCCACTTCTGCTGGCTGACCGTTCAAGGCATCTACTACGCTTTCATTGAAGAAATATTTCCTTTCATTTCCCTTAAACCTCCTGTCCTCCAATTTAATTATGCAACATCTGATCTTGGTGCTCCATCTCATTTGAAAGAAGATTTCCCTCCTGCACCCTCTTCACCCCTGTGACGTACTTGCAGGTCTTTATCATATCACTTTGCTTTCCTCTCTTCCAGGGTGTACATCTTGAGATCCCTCAGTCTCTCCTTGTAGGGTTTCTCATGCAACACCAGCACCATTTTGGTTTCCCTCCTATGGACTGCCTCCACCCAGTCTGTGTCCTTTGTGAGGTATGGCCTCCAAAACTGGACACAGTACTCCAGTTGGGATCTCACCAGCTGGCAATACAGTGGCAACACCACCTCCCTCCTCTTGCTGGAGCTACCCCTCCCTATGCACCCTAGTATCCCGCTAGCCCTACCCACTGCTTTGTTACACTGCCCTGTCACCTTGAGGTTGTCCGATATAACCCCAAGGTCCCATTCTTGTTCAGTAACTGTCAGTACCATCCACCCATTCTGTACAACAGTGCCTGGGTATGCCCTAGGTGCAGATCTTGCACTTTGTGGCATTGAAACCCAGCTGCCATGATTTAGACCACTCCTCAGGTTTTCTCAGATCACTGCTCATTCTCTCCATCCTCTCTTGAGTGTCCACTCCATTGCAGATTTTAGTGTCCTCTGCAAAAATCATACCTTTCCTTCCAGTTTCTCAGCAATGTCACTTAGGAAGACATTGAAGAGGACTGGTCCCAGTACTGAGCCATGTGGCACCCCACTGGTCTCTCCTCCATCATTCAAGTGAGCAGCTTTCACCACCAGCCTCTGTCTCCTGTCCGTTCACCAGTTTCTAATCCAGTTCACCACTTTGGATCCCACCCCCAGACAGCTAAGTCTGTTTATCAACTTCCTATGTGGCACAGTGTTGAAGGTCTTGCTGAAGTCCAGATAGGCCACATTCACTGCCTTCTTCTGATCTATTTCCCTGGTTACCCAGACAAAGAAATACACAAGATTAGTTCAGCATGACATCCCCTCACTTGTGAATCCATGTTGCCTGTGGTCTTACAGCCCACTGGATTCAGCATACTCAACCTGTCTTTCCTTTAGCAGGGTTTTCATTAATTTCCCCATCCCTAAAGTAAGACTGACCGGCCTATAGTTGCTAGCCCTCTCACTGCTGCCACTCTTATATAGAGGGACCATGTCAGCTTTCCTTCAGATGTGCTCCAGAACCCCTCCTGTTTCCAGTGAGTTGTTGAACAAAGCTGTCAGTGGAGCAGTTAGCACCTCCCCGAGTTCCCTTAGAACCCTTGGATATATCCGGTCTGGTCCCTTAGCTTTGACCACCTTCATAGCTGCAAGTCCCTGCCTGACTCTCTTCTAAACTGGACTAGTGTCCACCATCTCATCATCCATTCATGCTATTCCCTAGTGGTTCATCTCCCCCACCTTCTACTGTGAAGACTGGGCAGAAGTGCCCGTACAGGATGTCTGCTTTTTCTTGGTTCTCCTCTGTGCAGTCTCCCCCTTCGCCCTTCTTACTATCCCTCCCCTTGCTTTCATTTTCTCAGTTATGTATCTGAAGAAAGTCTTATCCGTTTTAGTGACCCCACTGGCAGTTCTTTTCTCTGAGCCTTTGCTTCCCTTACTGCCTTGCCTGCTTCCCTCTGCTTTACTAGGTATAGCTCCCTGTCCTCCCTCTAGGTTTCCTTATACCTCCAGAATGCCACCCTTTTTCCCCTTCACCACCTTTGCCATTTCTTTAAAGAACCATAATGGTGTATTTTTCCTTCTGCTTTTACTTCCTTCCTTCATGCAGAGGTTAGCTGCTGTAGTTATACCCGCCATTATTTTTGCTCACTGTGCCTCCACCCCTCCGTGCCAATGCCCCACTATTTCGAAGGAGTTTCTGAGGCAGTCTCCAGTTTCATTAAAATCTGCCCTCCTGGCTGGCCCATTGGCACTGAATGTTAAGGCACTGGATGCCTTACCTCGCGCCACACCGGTAACCCGGGTTCAGGAACGACATTGGGTCGTCTGAGACCTGGCATGGGGGAGGGGGAGGGAGCAGGATTGAGCAGCCGAAAGGCAGCTCTCTTCTTCCAGGGTGGTTGTCCCCCCCCCATAGTTCTGCTTCCACTGGGTGGAGGCCCAGTGGGTAGCATAGGCAGGAGGGGGTGGCAGTCTAGCAGGAAGGTTCCCAAGGTGTGGCGTATGCGTGCAAGCCCAGGGCACAGGGATGAGGAGGAAAAAAGCTGCTAAAAATCTGTCCTCCTAAAGTTCAGGAACCTTATTCTCAAGTTGTTAACCTCTGTTCCTGTCTTAATGTTAAACCACATTGTATGGTGACATCGGTAACAAGGGAACTACCCAGTGTGACACCTGCAGTGCTGTCTTTGTTAGTAAGCACCAGCTCCAGCACTGCATCCCCAGTGGATTCTTTGACTACCTGCGTGAGAAAAGCCCCTTATAGGGATTTAAGGATGGTTCTGCTCTTTGCGGAAACTGCAGTTAGAAGACTGTATGCCACATCCAGCACACTGAAGTCACCAGCTAGCAGTACCTCTCCCTTACTCGCCATTCTGATGATGGCTTTCCCAAGTGCATACACCTCCTCTCCCTGTGCAGAAGGCCTGTACACCAACCCAGTGCTTTTAGCTGCTTTGGAGCCTGTCTCTAGTTTGACCCACAGCACCTCCAGACCTTCCTTTTCCTCCTGGAACTCCTATACTTTCCTTGCATCGAGTCCCTCACTCATATATAAAACAACTCCTCTTCCTTGCCCTGTCTCTCCTGAACATAGAGTAGCTTAGTATGGTCATGTCCCAGTCATGGTGCTCAGTGCATCACAACTCTGTAATGGCCAATAAATCCAGGTCAGCCTCTTCCATAATGGCTTCCAGGTCTGGAATTTTGTTTTCCAGACTCCTTGCATTGGCACACATGGTTCTCCACACCTTCCTTCCCCACTGCCCTCCTATTCCTGACTGTTTTTTCCTAAAGCTGTCTCTGACTTTCCTCCTGCCTTTTTAATTTACTCATTCCTCTTTTCTTCCTACCCGCTCTTACCTGAGTTTTACCCCCCTTTAATCTGTCTTTTTCCCCATCCCTGTCTTTCTGCACCCCTGCCCTAGGGGAGTTTTCTGTCCCCTGGGTCCTCCCTCACTGCTGCTCCATCATCTGGGGGGGAAGGGCAGTTTTTGCCTTCCTTTGTTTTACTGCCTCTTCCCCTGGCTGGTTTAAATGCTCATCCAAGTAGCATTTAAACCTCCCACCAAGGATCACGGTCCCTTTCTGAGAAGGATGCAGGTGTTTCTCTTATAGAGACCCATATTCTCCCAGGCTTGCCTCCAGTCCCTGATGTAGCCAAAGCTCTTCTCCATGTACCATGAATTTAACCAGTCATTAAATGCTGTGGTGCAATGCCGGCCCGGTGGTGCTGAGGGTTGAGGTGCTGGACGCCACACCTCATGCAGCACTGGTGACCTGGTTTCAGGAACAAGCTTGGGTCATCGGGGGTTAGCAGGGGCAGGAGAGGATTGAGCATCTGAGGACTCCTCTCCTTTCCTGGGGTGGTGGGTGGGTTTGTCTCCGCTGCCACTGCAACTCCCAGTGGAGACTGGGAGTATCACAACTTGTGGGAACATGCTGAGGGGTTGGAAGCTGCGGCAGACGTCCTGCAGGCGGGTGCGGGAGTGCACCCTTCCCACGCTGTATATCACTGCACATCTGCACCTCCAGGAGCAACGGGAAAAAAAGGAAAATGAACCCTGGCATGTGGACAGGCAAAGGTGGGTCCAGAGGATGACCCCCACACCCTCAGCCGGATCTGGCCTGGCTAGTCTCCATGCCTCCTTCACTCCCTGGCCACCCTTCTAGATTCTAGATAGAGTGCCGGAGGAATTAGGGCAGTTCCACCCCGGGGGGCTCAGAGCCGGGGGGGTAGTTGGTGGATGTGGAGGAGCAGTCCCGGGAATGGAGACCAGGCCAAGGGGGATCTCAGGCTGGATGGGACAAGGTTGGACCATGAGATCTCACTGGAGAGAGGTCTAAGGGGCCAGTGTAGGAGCATAAATAAAGTCAACAAAAAAAATGCCGTGGTGCAGAGTACCCTTACATCTCCCCAGCCAAACACAGGTAACGCATAAGAAAAAACATTGTGTGTGCTGCCTGCTTAAGGCCCCTCCCCAACTCTCTGAAGTACTCTTCAAAGTATCTACCCTGTCTCTTGCTAGGTCATTTGTTCCCCAAGTGGACAGTGACATCTCACTCCCTCCCATCTCCTGCTGTCCTAGCAATCCTCTGGATATGCTCTTCATCCCTCCAAGTCAAAGCACCTCCCAGGCACTTCACCGCCCTCTCTCTTCCTCCACCTCCACTCCCAATCTGTCTCACTAACAGTAGACTCTCCCACCAGCAGCTGCTTCCTCCTTGGCTGGGGGCCACTTCCTCCCTCTTTCCTTAGGCCTCCACTTCTTCGGGCCCCCACTTACTCCTCACTGTGACAGGTGTCTCTTCTTGACTGCCCTGTTCTGCCAGTATAGCAGAGAAATTCTGCAGTGGTATAGGCTGAGGAGCGTGTACCCTTCCCACCACCCCCACCCTCTTGAAGCCCACCAATGTCCATTTGCTCTGCCTGTACCTAGGCATCCCCTTGGGGGAGCGGTGGCAGACTTGGTGGCCCCTGGGTTGGGCAGAAGGTCCTCTGTATCCTTGCCCATTTGGCCCAGAGTCCAGCAACCTCTTCTCACAACCCAGATAGGTGAGTACATGTGGGGAATCACCTCAGTCTCCATAACGTGTCCCAAAAGACTGTGGCTCCACACCCATTGTGCTGCACCATTCCCATGATCTTTCCTTCCTTTGCCTAATATCTGTTCAAACTTCTGTGCACCCTTCTGCCTCCTTGCTATTCCTGCTCTACTCCTACCCTCTCTCTTTTGCTTCCTGGTTACCCTATACTAGACAGGGTGTCTTGTTTTCCCCTTTTTTTAACCACTCTACCTGTGCCAACCTTATCCTGGGTGTGTACTACTCTTTTCCTACTTGTAGTATAGCTCAGTTTGTAGTTCTGAGGGCATGGATACAGTTCATTATCCAGACTCTAGCAGTTTCTTGGAGATTGGCAATTCTTTGGAATTCTGCAACCTAAGCTCCCCTCGCTACCTGGGTGGTATATCCTCCGGCTCTGCCCCATGACATCAGATCTTTGTTTCTGCTGGAAAGACAGGTCTCCTCCTTCACATCTCTGTGGCATTGAAGGACTTCAATAGTGCTTCTATGGCTATTCTTCGACTTTTCAAGTCACTTTCAAATTTAAAGTATTCCATTCATCTTCTGGCTTCACATCGTGATCAGTGATAAAAATCAGGAAACCTAGCAGAAAATGTCAATCATTGAGCCACATGACACCTGCCTTTACTGTGTTGGCCCAAGGACCAGAAGGCTCATCTGGTGCTTGGTTGACCAAAAGACCACAAGAAGACCCTGGCAGCTACTAGGTTGGTCTCACAGTTAGCTGCCATAGAAAAAGAGGTGATGGCAGCTGTGGTGAATTTTTTCTTAAATCTCAGTGCTGTTCCCAGCTGGGGCCAGCATCGGATGGTCATTCTCTGTTGATTTCAGAGATGTGTCTTATCTTCCAGACCTTTAAGACCTTTAATGAGATCCCATCTCACTGCAGCAGGAAACACGAGCACTGCCACCACAGGCCATGGAACCAGGAAAGATCCCGCTCTTCCCACTCCCTCAGCTCCCACGACCACTTGGCCTTGGTTGAGCTTCCTTCGGTCGAGGGCTTCACAGTAACCCCATCAGGCCTGTCAGCCTCTGCTCTGACTGAGCAGGCAGTCATGATGTTTCTTGAGCCTGTTGACCAGCTGTTGGAGCAGATCAACGAGGAGTCGATTTCCCAGACCCTAGTTCTCCTGGTCTTCACTCAGGAAGGCATGCCCAGTTGGTGTCCCTGACTAGACTACCTCAGGAGCAGCCTCCACCAGTTGTCATGTCTCTGACACCTCTCATGTTCAGTATGTCAAGGCATGTGGTCTGCCATGACCCACCGGACAATACCGGTCAACATGGATCCTTGTGTCGATGTTTGATGTAAAGGTAGAGGTTGAGGCGCCTTGCGTGTTTGATCCCACTGGACTGGGACAGCCACCATCAGTGCTGCTTGACTGCCTCAGACATTGATGCAGAATGTGTCAATTCTACAAACAGCTCCTCTGGCAACAGTGGACTCTTATATCAGAAAACACAAACAAAGCAGCACCAGCAAGTTTTGTATAAAATGAATTTACTGTGCAAATGAAGATCACAGACAGCGGTAGCACAAACATCGACTAAACGGGCGTTTAATGATGTTTGTGCTCACATCATCTGATAGATCATTTGCACAATAAGTCATTTATATAAATTGCTGGTGCTGCTCGTTGTGTTTTCTGATATATGAGTGGCTGGCTGCCTTTTTGAAGTACAGCACTACACCCGTTTAAGCTGTGTCGCTTGAATTTGTATTTGAAAATAAACAGTGGACTCTTGCTGGGAGGGATGGGGCTATGCCTCCTGGACCTACAGTCCCATGGCATACACCAGTCATTCCCACGCCAGTCCACACCTCATAGTTGTCCCCTGTGTCTGCTTATCAACTCCTTAGGGTGGAACCACCTCCACCACAGCCCCTGTGTGGTGCTCCGACCAAGGAGTCCCTTACTGTTTTTGCCAGGTCAGTTTTCTGTGGAAATCACTCAGTCTGAGGACACTAGTGTGGTCCACGGTGGTAAACAGCCAAGGATCATTTTTGAGGTGTCCTCCAACGACTCCAAGAGTAAGTCATCTTTCTCACCCCAGGGGTCCTTTAGCATCAGTAACATTAAGCAGTTAGTTGACTAGGTAGAAATGCCCCAGAGGTGTGGGTTATGCTGATTAATAAGCACCAGCAATCAAAAGAGAGCTTGGTGTGCTGAGGAGAGTCTGCCAGAGAAAGCACCAGAATTTTTTCTCCGCTGACTGAGGAACACTGCCTCTGAGGTGTTCCCACTCAGTTGGCCAAGAAAAGGTTTTTCCTTGAACTTTTGTGGTAAATCTTTATCTTATTACATTTCTTAACTATGCTGAGTATTTTTTGAGTGTCCATCGTGGTTTCCTTCGGTTCCTAGGAGCATGCGGTTTTTGGTCAGTTCCGCAGCTCCCCCGTGGTTCCTTCCTTTATTTTTCTTCCTTTATTTTAACTGCATTTGTGAATTTTAATGGTTCCTTTTAAATTTTAAATTGCAGTTCCCTTTTCTCCTGGAACCGCAGTTTTCACTAGTTTTTTCTCCATTTTTTACTTCAGAAATTGCGTGTTTTCCCTGCAAGGAAACTGACCACATTCTATCATTTATCTGTATTGGAACTTTAAGATTCACATGGTTTCTGAGGATTGGCATGTCAGAAACCCCCCAAAAGAGGACTGAACCCACAGGTTTTAAAAATTGTTTAAACTGTCACAGGATTATGGTTAAGGCTGATACCCATGACTTGAGCTTGAGGTGTTTGGGTCCAGACCATTACTGTGCACTTTTGCTCAAAATTTTGTTCTAAAACTTTGAGAAACAGAGCAACGAGGCTTAGAGAAATGGCTGAGGAAGGATCCTCTTCTGTTCCAAAACAAAGACCCAGGCTTACCAATGAGGGGGCCTTTTAAAAATTCAGGCAGGGTGCTGATGAAGCATCCACAAGCTCTAAGCCCAGAAAAGGTGCTGATGAAGTGTCTTTGAAAGAAAAATGTAATAAAATGGGTGCTGATGAAGTGTCTTCAAAAACAAAAGCTTCCAAAGGGGCTGATGAAGCTCTTTCAAAACCTAAGAATAATAGGGGTGCTGATGAAGTGCCTCGATCAAAAAGAAAGCCAGATTCAGCCACTGATGAGGTGGCACCAAAAAAAGTATGTAAAGACAAACAACCTCCTGTTCCTCCCAGTAATGGTAAGGGTGGTCAAGCAGGAGGTAAGAAGCACAAAGAAAAAACCAAGCACACACAGCCTGGCAGTCTCCCAGATTTTCAGAAGAAGCTGCCTTCTGTGGAAGATATGGCAAAGGCATGGCACGTTTTTCAGACCCTACAAGGTATGGGGTCTTTTTTCTCTGCCTTGTCAAGCAAACACCCTAATTTAGCCCTCTCTGAAGCAAGGGACTATGAGTGTGAGGGTGAGGATGATTACTATGATGCTCTCAGACAGTAATTCCCTGGAGCCTGATATTTCTACTGATCCAAATGTTGGTGCTTCCCCTTCGGATCAGGAGATAAATTCCTCTGTTAACTTTCCTTCAGCACATGGTGGGTACTCTTGACATCCCCTGGCAGGAGTCCAACCATAAAGAAGAAGAGGAGGATGATGACTATAGAGAGAGATGAAAGGTCTCCCTCCTCCTAAAAACGTTGGTTCTCCCAATTTATAAAGCTTTCAGGAGAAACACCATGAAGCTGTTATAGATCCCATCCTCTTTACCTGGGGTTGATAAACCCATTGACAAGAAATACCAGCTGTCCAGCATGGGCATGAGGGAGCAGTGCAGCAAGCTACCTGTGACAAAGCTGGGGTGCCCTTATCTTCCTTACCCCTGGACAAGGACTCCAGAAAAATAGACTACATTGCAAAGAAGGCCTATACTTCTGCTTCTTTGCTTCTCCACCTCTCTTCTTACCTGGCCTACACAGCCAAGTACTAGAAGGCTTTGTGGAATTCTGTCCTGGCCACTGCACAACAAGAATCTGACTCCGTTGTCTAGGACTTGATAGAAACAGCTAACACTGCCCTGGAAGCTACCAAATATCAGTTTCACGTGGCAGACGACCATAATGACGCTGCATCCAGAGTAATGGCCCAGGCCATTTCCCTAAGAAGGTTTGTCTGGCTGAGAACTACCAACTTGACACAGGATACTCAGTCCAAGGCCACGGACTTCCCCATAATAAAAATCTTCTGTTCGACTCTAGGACAGAAGAGTACATGAAAAAAGTGGATGAGTACAAGTCCATTTGTCAGAGCAATATTGCCAAGCAAAAGACTTCCACTCAGAAGTCGCAGCCCAAGGCATGTAGAGGAAGGGGTTATTTTCCTAAGCCTTATTACCCTTATCCTCCTTCACAATATGACTATTCCCAGATGAGAGGATACTACAGGGAAAGGGGCAGGAGAGGCCAGAGAAAGCCGTCCACTACCCAGGCCCCTGCAACTCAGACCAAGCCCTAACTTCATTGCCCAAGTCGCCTCCCCTCTGCCTGTAGGGGGCAGGCTGTCCCACTGCCTCCAAGCCTGGACCCTCACAACATCAGACAAGTGGGTCCTGGAGGTAGTGGAAAAGGGCCTGCCTCTTCAGTTCAGAAAGAAGCCAGCCTTTGGGGGCACCCTGTTTTCAAAATCCCTAACCCCAACAGAAAAACTCCTGCTGGAGTTGGAGGTCAAAAACCTCTTGGCATCAAAAGTGGTGGAGAGAGTACTAGCCATACAGAAAAACAAAGGCCTCTACTCCAGGTACATTCTCACCCAAAAGAAAAATGGGGAGTGACAACCTATTCTGGACCTCAGATGTCTCAACAAACACTTCCTGAAACCAAAATTCAAGGTGGTTACACTAAATATGGTCATTCAGTCCCTGCGACAGGGAGACTGGCTAGTCTTTCTAGACCTCAAGAATGCCTACTTTTACATACCCATAAGGCAGTACCACAGAAAATTTCTGTGGTTCAAACTTCCTTCAGGGTATTACCAGTTTACAGTCATGCCCTTCGGCCTAACATCTGAGCCAAGGGTGTTTACCAAATGTCTGGCTGTCGTGGCTGCACATCTCAGGAAACAAGGGGCACCAGTCTAACCCTTATCTGGATGACTGGTTCATAGTGAGAAAAACTCCAGCTCAGGCCCAGGATTTCCTGTCTCTCACAGAAAGCACCCTGCTCTCTCTGGGATTTCTCATAAACCTAAAGAAATCCCATCTAGAGACAACACAGCTCCTAACATTTATAGGAGCACAGTTGGACACCAAGCAGAGCAGGGCCTTCCTGCCACCAGAAAAAATTAAGAATTTCCTGTCAGTGGCAAACTCTTTCATCTGGGTCAGTCAAGGCCAGCCAGACTCTTTATAAGACTCCTGGGACACATAGCATCTGTGACAGCTGTGGTCCTGGGAGTCGGGTGCAGGTGAGGGACATCCAGTATCACTTACGCTCTCACTGGTCCCAAAAGAGCAATGCTCTATCCAAACTACTACCAGTCACAAAGACATTTTTTCAAGCCCTGCACTGGTGGAAGGACACTGTCAACTTGTTGGTAGGTGTCCCTTTCCAGATCCCGAAAATCATCACTACAGATGTTTCTCTTCTAAAATTAGGGGCTCATCTGGACAATTGCTCTGTCAGTGGTACCTGGACTCCGAAGGAGTCACGGTCACACATCAACCTCCTGGAACTCAGAGCCATTTATTTGGCACTATAGACCTTTGCCCCTCACATCAAAGGTCACACAGTGCCGATCAGGACAGACAACACCACTGCCATGTTCTACATATACAAGCAGGATGGCAGAAGGTCAGAAGTCCTCTGTACAGAGGCCATGAAAATTTGGAACCTGGTCTATTCTCTCGATGTGACTCTGTCGGCCATTCACCTTCCAGGCAAAGACAGCACCCTGGCGGATGCCCTCAGCTGCATCAGCTGGAGACACAGCGAGTTGTGTCTCAACAAACAAGTGCTAGCCACAGTATTCAGGAGGTGGGGGACCCCAGAAAAAGATCTGTTCACCTCCCCTCTCAATCACCAGCTTCCTTTCTTCTGCTACAGGCCACCAGTTCTGGGAACTCTCACAGCAGATGCCCTACTGCTGGACTGGTCAGGGAAGTTCCTATATGTCTTCCCTCCATTTCCTTTCATTTTCAAGGTCCTGCTGAAATTTGGGCTTCAACCAGCATTAGTGATTCTGGTGGTGCCAGATTTGCCAAGGCAAGTTTGATATCCTCATGCAACAGGCCCATTTGCCTTCCCCTCAGCCACTCACTCCTGACCCTTCCCCACTCAGAAGTGCTTATCTAGACCTGCAGTATCTTTACCTCAAAACCTGGCTCTTGAGGAGTTAAGAGTTCCCTGCTTCTCAGTACTCAGAATAGGTCCTTAAGATTCTGAGGATGGCTACAAAGCCCAACACAAAGAAGACCTATGCAGCCAAATGGAAGAGATTCTCCACTTGGTGTAAAGGCAGGAAGATTAACACCTTCTCAGCTTCTGGCACCATCTTTTTGGACTATTTGGTTCATCTCCAGGCCTCTGGCTTGAGGCCTTCTTTGCTTAAACTACATTTGGCTGCAATTTCAGCCTATCTTTCTTCTTTTTTTTTTTTTTAACTCAGCTTTATTCAAGACATATTGAAAAGTCACAAGCATTAAATGCATATCCTCGGCCACAACATTTGGCCCCCAATACTTTTCATACAAGACTACTGTCAACTTTTAGTATTTGCCAGTGACAAGTGACTTACCTCTATACCAACAGTCAACCTCTAGCAATTTCAGTTATCAGATACATCATAAGCTTAGACATAAACTCTAATAAACTTTGTACCTCACATACAGTATAAATGTATCCGCAAACTTATTCCTAAGGGATTCTGCCAAAAATCATATCTAGCTTTCTAATCTAGGGGTTCTTTCTTACCTTATCTTTCAAAGTGTTTGTCTAGGAGGAAGTAGTAAAAAGGAAAGAGGTTACCTGGAAGGGGCCCGAAGGGCCAAGGTGGGAAGGGAAAAGATAAACCAAACCACCATCCAGCCGGGTTCATCCAGGGGGAGGAAAAAACCTCAGAAAGTTGGGTTGCTGGTCCACTTCTCCAGAGAGTCCAAGGCAGCCTCTGGAGCTGGAGGTCAATGCACCCCTCTCAACCCCTCCAACATTCCACATGTTTGTCCAGCTAGAGGTGCAGCCGAGCAGTTAATAGCTCCATTTCTTGTAATTTTTTCATTCTAGACTCCCATTCTCCCTGTGTAGGAACTTGCAGTGTAAGCCAGTGGGAAGTTATACATTTGAGGGCCACCACCATACAAACCAAAACCATTCTCCTGGTGTCTGAGTTTAACCTTGGTGTGCCTGGCAGACGCAAAATCCACTGACCCAACTCTAAGGGGATGTCAACCCCTGTGACTTCTAGAGTAAGTTTTTGTATTGTCCTCCAGAATGGGGTCAGCAGTGGGCACTGCCAGAAGATGTGTGAATGTGTACCCCTGTCCCCACATTGTCTCCAACATCTGTCCAAGTTAGAGGATTGGTAGTGTTTAGTGATGGTGGGGGTTCTGAAAAACCTTACCAAAACTTTCCAATAGAATTCTCTTCACTGGGGGGAGGCCGTAACCTTCCATCTTCTGACCAGTCTTTTATCCCCCTTGCCATCAGGTATTACTATCCCCACCTCTTGTTCCTGCGATTCCTTTATGCTTGTTATAGTAGTATATTTATTTATTTGCTTTTGGTAACTGGGTAAGTGCACTAGACAGGATTACCTATTTTCAGGCCCGACCCAGGAGATTACAGTTCAAACAAGTTAAAAACAATAGTACAGGGAGGAGCTGATACAATGCGGTACATAAAGAGATCAGCAACCTTACATGACAGTAGAATTGCTTAGCATAAAAGTGATGGCATACACAACATAAGCATTATGGTACAAAAGAGATAAAAAAAAGCTTGCTGAAATTAGTAACATAAGTGCATAACAGCAGTGCTGGTGGCATAGGATGAAGGTATGGGACAGGGAAGGGGATAGTAGTGCAACGGCAAGTAAAGAGGTATGTTCTGTGAACTAGAGCAAGCAAAGAGGTGTAATACATGCACTAAAAACATTTACATACATCTAGGGAGGTGAGGTAATTAAAGAGTGCATGCTTGAAGGCTGGGTGAGAACTGGAGCTTCTAAGGGAAAATGGAATGGAGTTCCAGAATTTGGGAACGTAGACAGAGAAGGCAAGCTCACCCATTTTGGTGGAGCAATTAGGGACAGTGACCAGAGCTGAAGTCAAGGACGGGGGGAGTCGGGGGGGGCAGCCAACTGGGGTGAACATGGCTGCAAGGCAGTGGGGACAGAAGAACAAATTATATTGTCGATCAGGCAGTCTATGGAATATAAACCCCAAGAGGAGGGGGATAACCAGTGGAGGTCAGAGTAAAGGGTGCAACGGTGTTTAAGCCAATGGGCAGACCAGGAAAATCTGCAAATATTGTTATAGGCAACATCCCACGCTTGAAGGACGTTTGTCTGCACTTGAGCAAAGACTGGCAGTGCATAGCAAAGACCAGGGAGCAGAAGTCGTTGGGCGATGGAGATCCTAGCGGCAGGGGTCAGAGCGTGGCTGACATGATAAGCCAGCCTAATTTTGGCATTGACAGACTTGCATACCACAGTGACATGTAGAGAGAAACTGAGACACTGATCCAGAGTGACCCCTAAGTATCTGAAGGAGTTGGTAACATGTACCAGGGAGCCATCGAGACGAGACCAGAAATGAGGGGTTTAGGGTGCTGAGCTGCTTGCGGGATCTGAAGAGCATGACCTGGTCTTGACAACATTTAATACGAAGTGGTGAGATGTGAGCCATGTTTGGATTCATTGCAGGTCGGAAGAGAGGTGGGAATTAATGTCCGAGATGGAGCTAGAGGAGGTGTAGAGGACCAAGTCATCATTGTAGAGTAAGGTGTTACAGTAGGCGGGAATGGTAAGTAGATTGTTTATAAATATAGAAAAGAGCAGGGGCCCAAGGATGGAACCTTGTGGAACACCAGTGGATAGAGGGGCAGGGGAGGAGAGGACTCTACGGTAAGAGACAGACTGGGTGCGATTGTGCAGGTAGCCGGAGAACCAGGCAATAGTGGACTGGGAGGCACCCAGTGAACCTAGCGGACACAAGAGCAGTTAATGGTTGACCAAGTCGAAAGCCTACATTAAGTCAATAAATACAGCCCCCGTAAGTTGACCTCTAGCTATGGTGGTTGAGGTGTCATTAGTGAATTGCGCTAGGGTAGTCGAGGTGCTGTGTCCTGGTCTGAAGCCGTGCTGAGCAGGAGATAACAGGTCATAGTTGGCTACAAAGTCTGACACCTGACAATGAACAAGTTTCTCCAGAAGTTTACTAAGGGTAGACATGAGTGCTATAGGGCAGTAGTTTGTAGGGTTTTTAGGGTCACCCTTTTTAAAGACGGGTATAACCCAGGCTTGTTTCCAGGAGCAGGGCATGGTGCCAGAGTTAATGGAGAGACTGAAGAGGCGCAAGATAGAGGTGGCAAGAATGGAGGCGCCATATTGAACCTTCTGTAGATGGTTGTAGATTCCTGCAGTGTATCTCTGGGGATCCTTCATTTTAACTACCCAGTAGATGTAGTCTTCCCACTCTGAGGGTGTTCTAGTGAGCTTCTGCAGGGAGTTAATAAAGTGTCTAATTAATTTATTTTATTTTACTCTTTGGTAACGAGGTAAGACCCACCAGGCACAAGTGCCTGTTTTTAGGGGCGACCTGGGAGTGCTGGGTGGTTAAGTGATTTGCTCAGAGTCACATGGTATGCAAGTGGAGGTTGTGAGCATCAAACCCAGGTCTGGTCTGCTGGATGTACGAAGCTTGTTCACAGCTCATTACTATAACCTCTAGGCAATACTGCCAGCCCTGCATGTATCTTAAAAATTCTGAGTTCTTCCATCAAAACGTCTCCCTTGTCCTACTGTAAGTAATACAGTGTCCATTTTCTATAAATTGTGAAAATCTGGTAATCCCTTTTTTTCCCCCATTTGGCATAGACCAAGTCTAATCTAGGGGGCAAAACTGTCTTCATATCTGATGAGGGACAAAAGGCCCACTTCCAAGGGGGTGTGGGTAAGCCGAACTTCTTGGAGCATCTTCCAGCTATGAAGTACCCATCTGTTACTGATGGTGTTTATCACATCGGGGGTTGGGGTGCTGGTCAGAGCTAGGGTGAAAAGGGGCTGTTTGGCTATCCCAGCATCCTTTATTTCGTACCACCCCAAAGTGGTCCTCTGTCTGGCCCAGGAGCAGACCACTCATAAGTTGTGCTGCCAAGTAGTACTTTTGAAAGTCAAGCAGGGCAAGCCCCCCTGCTCCTTGGGGAGCTGCAGGACCCTCCTGGCTATATGGGGGTGTTTCCCACTCCAAATGAATCTCAACATGGCTGTGTTTATCTTGGTCCAAAATGCTTGAGGAATCTGGATGGGGAGGGACTGAAAAAGGAAAAGGAATCTGGGCAGGTTACTCATTTTAACAGTGTTCACCCTTCCTATTGGGGAGAGGAGCAAGAGATTCCATCTTGCCAAGTCTGCAGCTGCCCTACCCCAGAGTCTGCCATAGTTCATCTGGTGGAGTTTCTTTAGATAGGTTGATACTTGAAGTCCCAGGTATTGTATTTCACCTCTAAGAGCCCAGGTGAAGGGGAAGTTGACTGCATAGCCGAGGGGCCTAGTTTCTGCCACCAGAGCCTCTGATTTAGTGAAGTTAATTTTATACCCTGAGAGTAGGCCAAAGGAGGAGAGGTGGTCCACCAACCGTGGGACTGAGTTGGGGGTTAGAGAGAAAGAAAAAAGTGTCATCTGCATATAACAAAATTTTCTGTTCTACCCCCCTTCCAATTCCCTATCCTGCCTAATTTGAATGGCCAGGGGTTCAACGCAAATGGCAAAGAGGAGCAGGGATAGCGGGCAGTTCTGTCTTGTACTCTGGGAGAGACTAAAATATTTGGAGTTGATCCCATTTACTCTAACAAGGGCCTGTGGGAATGTGTATAGGGATTTTATTGTGCTTAATAATTTAGAGACAAATTTCATTTTCTCCATTGTTTTTAGCATGAATGACCAATTTACCCTGTCAAATGCCTTTTCTGCATCCATTGAAATGGCTATTTGAAAAGGATGCATGTCCTTTTTCCAGTCCAGGATATTTAAGACTCTCTTGATGTTGTCCTGTAAATATCTCCCCTTAGTAAATCCTGTCTGATCTGGGTAAATCACCCCCTGGATTACAGACTGTAACCTGTCTGCTAGAATCCCAGTGAATACTTTGAGGGCCACATTTAAGAGGGAAATGGGTCTGTATGAGCCTGGGAGTTCAGAGTTTTTGTCCTGTTTCAGGAGAACAGAAATCTGAGCTGCCCTCCATGGCTCCGAGATGGAGGGGGTCACTGCCCAGAATTTCTCCATAAACCTGTTGCAAGAGGGGGACCAGCTGATCTGTAAAAGCTTTGTAAAATTCAGCCGGCAGGCTGTCCAGGCCTGGTGACTTCCCACTCTTCAAGCCTGAAACTTTAGACTTTATTTCTTGATCCCTAACTCTTCCTCTAGTACATCAGACTCTGCATCTTGAAGGGTGTTTTGGGGGGGGGGGGTAATTTTATTTAAAAAAGTTTCCATCTGTTAATGGAGATTGTCTATTCCTTCCTGAGTATATAAATTCAGATAGTATGAGGCAAAAATGTTAGTTACTTCCCTGGGTTACTAGAGGGCCCCCCATGATCCTGAGGGTTTCTAAGCCGCAGCACTGCCCTGCTACTTTGCAGTTGCCTGAGAGTGTAGGTTAATAATTGCCCTGCCCTCTACCCTCCTTCATAATACAATTGCTGTGTTTGTCTGTAACAGCCTTCAATTTTGGAGGTTAGCAGAGCAGTTAATTCATCCATTTTCACTTTTAGGGACTCTTGTTTGTGGGTTAAGGGAGATTTTATGCTGTAATTGCAGGTCAGCAATGGCCGCCTCCAACTCCGTCTGCTTTTGTTTTCTATGCTTTTTCTGTTGGGAGAAGTACCCAATTATAACCCCCCTCAGTACTGTCTTCAGGGCATCCCACCTGACAGCATGGGAAGTCACCCCCTCCTGGTTCTCCAGAAGGTATGTTTTTATAGCATCTTTGATCAGAGTCTTAAACTCTGGGTCATTTAGGAGTCCCACATTTAGTCTCCAGTTAGTTTATTGTTCTAGGAATTATTACCTTTGAGCCAATGGCTCTTTTACAAAGGTTCCACGTCATCAATGTACAAACAAACAAGACATGTTACATAGAATGATCAGCAAATTATAAAGGTTTCAATAAGCCAGTATAATACAGTACATCACAGGAAAAAAACAAAACATTGGAGGAGTGGTCAAGGAGGGAAGGGTAGGAGGAGATATGGGGAGGGGAGCAGACTTAGAGTAGTTAGAGGTACTCAGATGCCTTTGTCAAGAAAGGAGCAGAGGAGGAGGATGAAAAACAGTAAAAACAGCCATGAGGGAAGAATCATTAGTCAAGACAGTCACAGGAGCTAGAGGCTGAGAGGTGAGAGTAAAGCATAGATTTGAAAGTTCCTAGTGACATGGAGGATGTAATGAGAGAGCTCAGGGCACTGTACCAGCTGGGGGCACGATAGGCAAAAGATCTTTGACCCTGTGTGGTCCGGCATCTGGGGACCTGGAGAGGCTGGTGTTCCAATCTTCCGGTGGGACGGATGCTGGTATTCGGGCAAAGCAGGTCTTGGATACACGGCAGAGTGCGGCCCAAGATGGATTTTTTGCCATCAAGCATGTGAGGTACCTTATGCGATTTGAGAGTTGCAACTATCCTGTTTCAGTGTAGAGCTCACAGGTATGAGTACATCTTTGTGCTCCAGTGAGCAGCCAACAGGCCTTGTTTAGGGTGGTTGTGATGCGCCTTAGTGCAGTGGTAGTGGCAGAGCCATAGATAATTAAGCCATAGTCTTTGATTGAGATGACAGAGCTCTGGATAGCAATCCTGAGCGCAGCTTGGGTAAGGAATTGCCAGTTTCGGAACAGGATACCAATGTGTTGGTTCACCGTTTTCACTGTGTTATCAATGTGGGTTGCAAAGGTAAGATCTTGATCAAAGGTGATTCCAAGGTATTTAAATGTTGACACTTGTTCAAGGGTATTTCCTAGGTATGTTTTGATAGTAAGTGGAATTTGTCTTTTTCTGTTTTGTGGACTGGAGAAAAGCATGGATTTTGTTTTTTTGTGATTTAGGACCAGCTTGTGATCTAGGAACCACTTTTCAACATTGGAAAATGTAAGTTGCAGGCTCTGGAGTAAGGGTTTCGGGTCCTTATGAGAGGAGAGAATCACGGCATCGTCAGCATAAAGGATAATTTGTTCCAGGCAGGATTTGGGGAGAGAGTTTAGGAAAAGGATGAAAAGGAGGGGGCCTAGGATTGACCCCTGTGGAACACCTGAGAGGACCGGTTTTGAGTCTGAGAGAACTTCTGGGACTTTTACTGATTGAGAGCGTTGGGCCAGGTAACTTTTAACCCAGGCACCTGGTCCTTCCGAGAGCCCAAGACTGTGTAGTTGTGTGATAAGTATGCCATGGTGAACAGTATCAAACGCCTTTGTTAGGTCAATGAAAACAGCTCCGGTTTGATATCCTTTGTCCAAGGCAGTGTGAATTTCTCCTGAGAATTCCAGTAGGGCGGTCGATGTACTGTGTCCTTTCCTAAATCCATGTTGCTGCAAGCAGAGTATGTTATACTTATGCAGGTAGTCTGAGAGTTGGTCAGCCACAATACGTTCGAGGGCTTTGGAGAGGGGTGGAAGTATAGATATAGGCTGATAGTTTCCTGGTAGGGACTTGTCCCCACTTTTGAACACTGGTGTGCCTATAGAAGACTTCCATTTGCTGGGAAATTGACTAAGGCAGAGGGAGAGATTGAACATTTTGGTGAGTGGGTGCACCACCTCTTCCAGGGTAAGGGACAGAATTTTAAGATAAATAGTATCACTGCTTGCTCTGGATTTAGAGATAGCCTTTTTAATATATTTGTAGACTTCATGTGCCTTAACTATTTTGAAGTGGAAAACAGTTGGTCAGGTGAGGCAGTAGGAGATGTTGGTTTTGGCGAGTCTGTGTCAGAGCAGAAGTCTGGCAGGAGGACCCCACCGAGGTCGGTGAAAGTTTTATTTAAGGCCTTTGCCATGACCATTGGGTTTAGGGTAGTGGTTCCATCGACAGTCATTATAGTGGGAGAGGATTTGGACTGCTTACCAGTGATATTTCTGATGTTGTCCCAGAATGATCTCCCGTCACCCCAGGAGTTTGCAAGGGCATTTTTGAAGTAGGAGCTCTTCATTAGTCGGATTTGTTTGGTACATTGGTTTCGTGCCTGATTATACTTCTGGATATCCGTCAAGGAGCCTGTGGCTCTGGCTATGGCCCAGAGGTGGTTCCGAGCTTTGAGTTGGGCCAGTAGTTCAGGGATTTGAGAGTGCTTTGATTTTATGCTTTTTTACTGGTGCGTAGGTGTCACAGGCAGTGTTGAAAGTTGTGATAAAATAATCTATGGCTGCGTCAACATCTAGAGTATTGTATATTGGGGACCAGTCTTGCTGTAAAAGACAGGTCTTGAGCTTAGTAAGGTTACCATGGGGTAGCACTCTGCTTGAGATGGTTTTTGGAGGTGGTTTTTGGAACTTATTTGTCCAGGTACAGATCACAGGGGAGTGGTCACTGAAAGGGTCCGGGAGAACAACTGTGTTTTTTATGTGGGCTGGGTGGCTAGCAAGAATCCAGTCAATGAGAGTGCAAGTTCCAGTTTTGTATTTTTTTCTAGTGGGGGAGCTCACCATCTGCATTAGGTTAGCTGCTAGGATAGCATCCTTGAGGGACCCAATGTCTGATGCGAACCAATTTATATTAAAGTCACCAAGAAGAAGGAGCTCGGTGTCCGGTGGTTGCAATCTTACAAATTCAAGAACAGTCTGGAGGCCGGACCCTGGATCTTTAGGAGGGATATAGACAGCAGCCACAGTAAGCACTTTATTTTGGGACCAAGTAGTAGCTTGACAGGGAGAAATTGCACAGAGGAGTTTGTGGTGGAAAAGCAGACAGGGTGGCTAGAGAGGTTGTCCTTAATGTAAATAGCACAACCCCCCCCCCATTAGTCCCTGTCAGTCTGAAAATATTGTAGCCTTATAGTGAGATGACATGGTCCAGAGTGCTTGATGTCAGCCAGGTTTCAACAATGGCTAGTATGTCGGGATTGTGTTGACTGGCAAAGACTTGAAGGGATGCCAGTTTTGGAAGGAGGCTACAGATATTTAAGGTGGCGATGGTAAGCCACCCCCCCCTCCGGTTTTGCTAGATTTGTTACCCTGGTAGAAACAGGGCCAGAGTTTGGATGGACACTTCCTGACATCAGAAGGAGGAGGAGCAGGAGTTTAAGGGACATCTGCTGCAGCTCATAATATGACATGTAACGCCTCTGTTTCTTGTTAGTTTGAGTACAGTGTAGTCATTTAGGGTCCCAGCGTAGGGTAATGGCTTGGAGCAGGTGTTGATTTGCCATGGTGCCAGGTTGCTGGTATCGAGCTTGAGTGGTTAGCGTGAGAGGTAGCGGAGACTGCAAATGTTTGAGTTTGAGTTAGAGTTCTGGAGTGAGGGGGAAATGGACATGGTTAGTAGGACTGGGGAATGATCTGAAAGTGTGCATGATAATATTTCACACCCCTCCACCATGGATGCCCATTCAGCTGCAAGAAAAAACATGTTGATCTGGGCATAACTATTGTGTCTATCTGAGTAATGTTTAAAGTCTAAAGTGTCCTTATACAGATGTCTCCATATATCTAGGATTCCTAATTCTGCGGCCAATCTCTTGACCAACTCGTCCACCTTACCTTCTTTTCTCATCCCTTCTCCCTTGCTATCGTGAGTCCCCAAGATGATTGTATTAACCCCCCCCCCCCCCAAGAATATACAGGCCCTCTGGCTGTGCTATCGTATCGAGCAATACTTTTTTTAGAAATGAGCAGCATTTTTTCTCTTCATTGGGGGCATGGATATTGAAGGGGGTACATTTTGTGTCCCGAAAAGTTCTCTGTAACCTAACGTACCTTTCTTCAGGGTCTAGTTCCACTCTCTGAATCTTTAATGGGGTGTCCCTCTGGATCAATATAGCCATTCCTCTTCTGTGTGGATGTTCTGTCCAAGAGGAGCCATATAGCTCTCCTACCCAGCTTCTCCTGAGCTTCTTGTGCTCCAGTGAATAAAGGTGGGTTTCTTGTAGCATGGCCACTGTGGTCACTGTCCTTCCCAGCTCCCGCAGTAAGTGAATTCTCTTAATGGGGCTATTAATGCCCCAGACATTATGTGTCATCACTTTTAAGTCTGCCATTGGGTTACCCAAAGAACTCTGGATCTCCCTAGAAAAGTTTTGAGTCTAATCCATCTCTCCCACCCCAGCCCCCCTTCCCCAGACCTTCCTCTCCACCTATGGCTTTGTCCCCTTACGAGAGAAAGAATCCCTTCATTTTGTGTAAGCAAATAGAACAATAGTAACAGTAACTCGACATATGTATTGAACAATAACCATGTCTCTCTCACTGGAGTAGAACCAGTAAAGTACTTCCAATTAGAAGCTTCTGTCTGTGGCACTAGTACCTTGCTGCCTTTAGGACTGAAGTGGGCAGCAAGCTGCATGGTCAAATGAACCATACTCCCCTCTGTTGTGGGCTTTTCTCCTCCCCAGCTAAGGCAAGTGCACATTTCACCAGTCAAGCGGCAACAAAGAAAAAAATCCTCCCCCCTGGAGGCACTTCCCAACCGCCTCATTACAACTTTGAAGGGTGATGTTTTACAGTTCCCCCTTTTACCCCAAGTTGACCAAATATAACAGAAAATCGCATCATTCAGTGAAAGTTCCCTCATGCACTGCTCCGTCCCCCCCACCAATGTCCCTGAGAACAGTCTTCCCAGCAGAGTGTTTGAAGTAAGCATTATGCCTAAGCCCTCGCCGGGAGCAATGTGGAGCAGAAAGGGTCAACTCAACCAACAGTCCTCATAACACCTCCACTGACTTTGTCTTTCTTAAATCATTCACTTACAGGTATGCACCATAGTTCAATATGCTAAGAAAATCTGCATAACACATTTCTTTCTTTCTTTAAGTCCCTCTTCTAAATGGCCCCCCTTATATACTTCAGTTATCGCTGTGCCATCCAGTCCAGGATGGCCCCCCCCCCCCCAATCAGTCTCCATGAGGGAGTAGGAATGGAGGCCTACCATAAACTGGTGCACTTCAAAAAAAACATAGTATAATGTCCAGAACCATCTGTCATGCTCATGAGGGATGCATTTCTGGTAGGATGTGGAGCACACCTGGGAGAACACAGAGCCCATAGTTTCTGATCACCTCAGGAGTCCCATCACCATAGCAACCTGTTGGAGCTCTGTGCAGTACAACTTGCTCTGAAGGAATTTGTTCCACTGAGTTGGGGTCAGGTCATCTGAGTCCAGATGGACGACACCACAACCGTGTTTTACCTGAACAGGCAGAGTGGTTTGCAATCCCTTCCATTGTGTCAGGAGGCTCTCCACATCTGGACCCTCATGTGCAGCCTGGGTGCATATCTCCTGGTTATCCATGTCCCAGGAGTAAACATTCATCTGGCAGATACTGTCAGCTGGGTCAGAGAAATGTCGCACAAGTGATCCATGCATCAGAAGGTGGTAGACCACCTCTCTGCTGGACCTGTTTGCCTCCTGAGAGAACAGGAAGTTGAGGTTGATTTGTGCCTGCCTTCCACAGTCCAGGCACTAGAGAGGATGCCTTCACGGGGCCCTGGACCCCAGGCCTCCTGTACTCCTTCCTTCCCTTCCCCTTGGTCCGTAAGGTCATGGTCAGCATCTAGAAGGCCAAGGTACAGATGATCCTGACAGCCCCAGACTGATTCAAGCATTTCTGGTACCTGGATCTCCTCAGCCACAGCAGCAGACTTCTGGAGTGGCTGCCACTTCACTTGGACCTGCTGATCTGACAGTACACCCAGATCTTCAATCCCTGCACCTGTCATCCTGGTTCCTGAGCAGCTAGTGTTCCAGGCTGTGAGCCTTTTGAACTATGTCTTCCACGTTGTGGAAGCATCATATAATGAGTCAACTCATAAATGCTTTGCATTTAAGTGGAAGAGATTCTTGATCTTCCACCAGGCTAAGGAGCTTGATCCCCTTACCTGTCCCATGGCAAGCATCCTTGACTTTCTATGGTCCTTCTCTCAGTTGGGCCTGTGAGTAACAATGTGCACCTGGAAGCCATCTCTGTGTACAGGGTGCAGGCTGGTACACCGAAGGTGGCCCAGGAGAAGGTGGTTGGTGACTTTTTCAAAGGCCTGGATCACCAGTTTTCTGTGGTGCGCAAACCTCCTCCTCCTTGGTGGTGATGGCAGTGCTCATGGGCAAGCAATTTGAGCCGGTACACAGGTGTGAGATGTCACACCTGTCATAGAAGACCGCCTTCATGGTCACCATCACACCATCCAGAGAGATCAGTGAGCTCCAGGTGCTCTCGATGGAGTCTCCTTATCTGGTCTTCCACAGAGACAAGGTTGTCTTTCTCCCCCAACGCAACTTTCTCCAAAAGGTTGTATCAGAGCTTCACCTTAACCAGGTGATTAACTTACCTGTATACTTTATCAGCCCGACCTCAGAGGTTGATCGCAGGCTCCATACCCTGGGCCTGCATAGGGCACTCTCATATTAAACAGAGCACATGTCTAAAGTTCAGGGTGAGGCTCACTAGCTGTTTGTAACTTACACTGAAACCTCACCTGGAAAACCTGCAGCAAAGCGGTTGACTGCCAGGTGGATTGCATTGTGCATCAACCTCTGTTATAGATTGGCTGGTAGGGAGCTGTGCAAGAGGCTTAGGACTTATTCTATTAGACATACCTCTGCCTCGGTGGCTGCTTCCAGGGACATCCCTATTCAAGAGATCTGCAGGGCTGCAACTTGGAGTAAAGCACACACTTTCATATCCCATTACAGCATTGAGATTATGAGTTGGTATTCTGCTTTTGGGTCCTTGGTTCTCCAGTCTCTATTCACCAAATAAGGGTGCGTGTCTTGCCCCCTCCTCCTGGGGGACTTCCTGTAGTCTGCCAGAGTGTGGATAGTGAACTGTATCCATGCCCTCAGCAATATAGGATCTTACTTTGAGAGGGCTCTTGCAGTAGGTATTCACAAATAGGACTAAGGCACTAGGACTCCACAGAAAAATCTCTAGCTAGCAGTCTCTGGCAGGGGACCACCCCCACATCAGGTGACCGGCGTCAGTATAAAGGGCGATCCCTCACACCCACCCTCCAGTTCTTTCCTGCCATCAGCTTGCGATTGTACCTCGCGGAAGAACAGCACTCACTTATCTCACCATTTTGGATAAGTACAAATCTTTTTTGATGTTTTCTACATTATTCTGATAATTGTGTATTACTACCTTGCTGTGCATGTCATCCCTGTTACCATCGGAATCTCATAAAAACAAGTGCGACTCATGTGGATCCCAGCTCCCTCATAAGGGTGGCCATTTCCTCTGCCTCTTCTACCTAGGCCCAGACGACCACCACATGGAGGAGTGTGAGCACTGCCGAAAATTCAATCCGGCTACCCGGAAATGAAGGCAGCAGTCCCTGGAGGCCCATTTACTCAAAAAGAAAATGGCATCCATGGAAAAGGAACTGAAGAAATTGAGGCAGGCATCAACTTCTTCGGAGGACCATCATAAGAAAAAGAGGGACAAGGAGAAACACCAGGACCAGGACATGCAATCCACAGCGGCCGAAACTTTGGCTGGAATCACAGCCCTCCAGGTAACTTCCCCTCCTGGGGATCATCCTTCGATGGCCGCCTTAGTGGTTTCTAAGCCAGCATTGATCCTCCGTCGGGCTTGCGCTCGGGCCCGACGGGAGCCTCTGGGACAAAGGAGGCCCACACTCCCGCTACGGCCTCTAAACCCAGGCTTACTGGTCATAGTGTGTCTGATAAGCTGGGCGTCAGTCCCACTGACATCCGCCTGGACACGGCTGATAAGGTGGCCATCGGTACTCCTGATGTCCGCCCAGCCAGCGACCCGTTGACAGGCTCTTCCTCCATGCCTGATGCCAGAAGTCGCCACAACACACACCTATTGTTGCCCACTGAGGTTCCTGTGTCTCCTCCGAGAGCTCACTCCTTCCTCCCAGCTGGGGTGAGGAGTCTGGAAAGCTGCCTTTGGGGGTGCCCCCCCAATGTTGGACCCTACATCAGACAACCCGACGTTACCCTCTGGCATTCCACTTCCTGATGATACACTGTCAGAGCCATCCGGGCTCCTGGATCCTCCGGCAGGTCTCCCTTCTGGCCCTATGCCCTCTAGGCTGACGCCTGACCTGTCTGGTTCACCTGCAGTGCTGACGCTGGGACCTTCGACTCCGTCAGAGCCCCCGGCACCAGAATACTAGACGACGGCATACCTGACACCTCAGTATCCGGCTCTTCAGTACCCGGTGCCACAGTACCTGATGCCACAGTACCCGGTGCCTCAGTACCTGACACCAGGCCTCCCACTATCAGGTTATGGTTACTCCTATTATAGGTTCCCAGGTTACCCGTATCTGAGCCCCCCCACCTACTCCTCCCCCTCCTCCACCTACCCCACAGCCTCAGGTGGACCTGAGGGAGGTCTTGGCCTCCTGGTGGGCCGATGCCAAAACACAGATCACCCAAGAGGTCGAGAAATGTCTACTGGTGCCGGACCCCCTGCGTCGGTGAGAAGAGACTCCCTTACCTCTGCCTGTTACCAGAGCCGAACCATCTGGTTCTCGGACCAGGGAGGAGACGCTTCCCCGTGAAACCCCCAGAGATGGTGATCCTCCTCCTACTAGGGAGGATTCTTTTTTTTTTTAAATTCAATATCTTTATTAAGTTTTGATAAAGCAAACCGACATTTGACAATAAAAGCATGAGCCAGTATCAGGGACAATAAATGTAAAAGAAAATAAGTTCAAAAGTATCCCTAGAATGTATCAGGATTCCTTAACCATAGAGAGAGAGAGAAAAAAAAAAAAACACACCCTCCCCTCCTTTACGGAGGATTCTTCTTCTTCTCCTTCATCGGAGTCTTCAGAGTCTGACCTGGACTCCGGATGCTCTGACCTAGAAGACTAGCCCCGTACTCCAGATAGACCCAGGTCGCAAGGTTCTCTGAAGTCTCCTCTGGAAGACCCTTCTTTTCTGGAGCTGCTAAAGAAAATCCAGGCTGAATGTGAGTGGCAATTAATGGAGCCAGATCCCCAGCAAAAGAAGCTCACGGCCCATATGGACCTCCCAGAGACTTCAACTACCCTGATTCCACCCTGGATAGAGCCTCATGCAGATCTTGTTTCCGGCATTTGGAAGCAACTTTCCTAATTAGCCCCCCTTCCTCAGAAGGCAGACAGGCTGTATCAAGTTCCTGAGGGGAAGGACTTCCTCAGTCTTCACCCAAAGGCAGACTCGGTAGTGATTAGTGCCGCACATGACTAATCAGCCAACCCTAAACACCTACATATGAACATACGAACATACTAAATTTGCTAGCAGATAAAGGCCAGAGGTCTATCAAGTCTGCTCGAATGTGCAACTAGCACCTCTTATTCTGCAGCTGCCCCTCCCTTCCACCCTTCCCCTTCATTAACCCTCCCCCTTGTCCTGTCCCATCCTCGTTTGAAGCCGTCCACTGTTCTACTACATACCACTTCAGGAGGTAGCGCATTCCACCCAGCCACCACCCTCTCTGTAAAAAAGTGTCTCCTCATCTCCCTCCTGAACCCTCCTCGCTCCAGTCTTATATCATGGCTTTAAAGGCATATCACCTAAGCTTGTCCCCGTCTGACAAGGAGTCCCATCTTCTGGACCGGTACAGGAAGAAGATTTATGCTTCTTCCACCCTGGGCATGAGGGCACTCAACTATGTCAGTCACATGGGGGATTTCCAGAAGGCCACCCTTTGTCAGTTGGAATCAAAACTGGACTCCCTCCTAGATTCCCAGACCAAGCAGGAAGTGGAACAGCTTGTCCGCTCCATGCGTTCAGCCTGTAGACACATGCACTGTGCTACATATGACGCGGTGGACACAGCAGGCAGGAGCTTGGCCTTCGCTGTATCTTTGCGGCATCATGCCTGGCTCTGGGTATCAGGTCTGGCCCCTGAAGTGCAGTCAGCCATTCACGACGCTGTCTTCAGAGAGTCTGTACTGTTCGGTGGTGATGTCAAGGACATCATCACCGAATTGCAGGAGAAGGGTTTGGCATTGAAGTCTGTTCAGACAATGTATAAACCCTCTCCAGGGCAGAAACGGTCCTTTTGGCACTCCAACCGCCAAAAGAACAAACAGATGCAACCCAGACGTCCCAACAAATGTAATGCCATGTCAGCTGCCAAGGCTTCCTCCAGCAAGAAAGCTTCTGGAGCCTCAGCTGCTACCCTGCCCTCTGCCTCGTGACTACCTGCCTCTCCCACTGCCTCTGTCCAGTCCAAAGGAACCGGTAGGGGGGAGATTCTCCTCCCGTCTACCAGGTTGGGAGAGGATAACAGTAGATGCCTGGGTGCTCCAGCTGATTTCAGCAGGACACTTGATAGAGTTTATTCAAAAAAACCCTCGCAGACCCCCTCCTCCCTCATCATACTCCCACACCCACCTGCAGTTGGTAATGGAAGAAATCCACTCTCTTCTACCGAAAGAGGCAATAGAGCCTGTCCCCTCCCATCTCCAGGGGACAGACTACTACTCTCACTTATTCCTAGTACCAAAGAAAACTGGGGACCTGAGGCCCATCCTTGAGCTCAGCACCCTCAATCAGTTTGTGGAGTACAAACGGTTCCGAATGTTCTTACTCCCAAGCCTTCTTCCCATGCTTCAGCCGGGCCTGTGGCTATGCACCCTGGATATGCAGGATGCCTACCTCCATATTCCCATTTGCCATTCCCACCGCAAGTACCTCCGCTTTTGTTTTCAGAGCTCCCACTACCAGTTCAGAGCCCTCCCATTTGGTCTATCCTCGGCCCCCTGAGTATTTACCAAATGCCTAGCAGTGGTGGCAGCTTTTCTGCTTACCAACGGGATCCAGATCTTTCCCTATTTGGGCGATTGGCTTCTGGCAGCCCTGTCCAGGGAGGAACTCTTGGGTTTCCTTTCCCTCACCCTTCAAGTTTTCTCCGACCCGGGGATTACTGTCAACCTTGTCAAGTCCTATCTGATCCCTTGCCAATGGCTGCAGTTCATAGGAGCAGTGCTGGACATGACCCTGGGCAAAGCCTTTTTGCCCCCGGACAGAGCCAAGACACTGTCAAACCAAGCTTGGCTCTTAACAGGGCTCAGAAGGGTCAGAGCCAGGAAGGTCATCTGCCTTCTCGGCCTGATGGCAGCCGCCATCCCTACCATCCCACTGGCTTGTCTCCACATGAGGATCACTCAGTGGACCCAACAAACTCAATGGGATCAGTCTCAGGACGACCTGGATCATGAGATCCTAGTGTCAGACCAAATGACCAGGGACCTGCAGTGGTGGATGGTCACAGAACACCTCAATCAGGGGACCCCGTTCTGTTCAGCCCCACCACCCAGACCCTGACAACAGATGCGTCAGGAAAGGCTGGGGCACCCATCTTGGGTCTCACCGGACTCAGGGCAGCTGGTCTGAGTTCAAACAAAGACTTCACATAACCGTTCTCGAGCTGAGGGCAGTCCTCTATGCTTTCCAGGCTCTTCTCCCAGTTGTTCTTCCTGGTCACCTCCTCGTATAATCAGACAACAGGTGTGTTGTCTGGTACCTCAACAAACAGGGGGGAACCCGTTCCTATCCCCTCTGCAGGGAAGCAATGAGAGTCTGGTATTGGGCGTCCCAGCACAGCCTCCATCTGACAGCTGTCCACATGCCCGGGATAGGGAACACTCTCACGGATGCTTTAAGCCATTCGACAGCCAAGTCTCACGAGTGGGAGCTCAACCAGGTTGTGCTAGATGACGTCTTCCAGCTCTGGGGACTCCTCAACTAGACCTCTTCGCCTCCCCCGACAACACAAAACTTCCTGCCTTCTGCTCACTCACTCCAGGACGAGACTTTTTTGTCAGGACGTGCTGTTTCTGTGCTGGAAGGACAAATTCATTTACGCATTCCCTCCGATCCCAAGAGTGCTCAACAAGCTAAGGTTAGAAGGTGTATGAATGGTCCTCATCGTTCCTTTTTGGCCAAGGCAAGTCTGGTTCTCTTTTTTGCAACAGTTTTCAGAGGAACCTCCTCTTCCTCTTCCTCTATCACTGCCGCAACACTTGCTGACCCAGGAGCAGGGGACCCTGGTCCATCCAGGCCTCAAGACTCTTCACCTTCATGCATGGCTCCTTCAGACGTAGCTAAGGCTCATTTCAGAATTTTCCCACAGTAGCAGACATCCTGGTGGAGGCCAGAAAGCCTTCCACCAGGTCTACCTATTCCATGAAGTGGAAACGCTTCACTATTTGGGCTGGATCCAAGGATTTGGAACCTTTTTCCTGCTCAGCTAATAATAAGGTATTAGACTACCTGAGACATCTCTATGACTTGGGCCTCAGCTACTTTTTTGTGAAGGGCCATATGGCAGCTATTTCAGCCTACCATATCCCCTTCAGAGACAAGACTTTTGCACAGCTAGAAGTCTCCAAGACTTTCTTGAAAGGGGTCCTTCATTTAAGGCCCCCAGTTCGTAATACTGCTCCCCCATGGGACTTAAACTTTATCTTGGAAAAGATCACACTGCCTCCCTTCGAACAGGCAGCAGAGGCAGAGTTAAAGTTTCTTTCTTGGAGGACATTTTTCCTGGTGGCCATTACCTCTGCTCGAAGGATTTCCGAGCTGCAAGCCCTAATGTGTAAAATACCATACCTGATTTTTCACAAGGAAAGGGTGACCATGCATACCAATCCCAAGTTTCTTCTGAAAGTGGTAGCTAAATCGACTGAATCAGTCAATCAAGCTCCCGGCCTTTTACTCGTAGCACTCTAATCAGGGAGAATACCTTCTGCATACATTGGATGTACACAGGATTCTGAGATGCTACACTAACAGGACTAAGGATCTCAGAAAAACTGATCAGCTTTTTGTTTCTTTCACTCACAAAAGAAGGCAACCCTGTTTCTAAACAGTGCCCCTCTAAGTGGTTAGTGAATTGTATCACTTTCTGCTACAAGTATCACAAAACGCTACCGGATCAAGTCAGAGGTCACTCCACCAGAGGGATCACTGCCTCTGCTTCTTGTTTCAGGAATGTGTCAGTGGCAGAAATCTGTGCAGCCACAACTTGGTCTTCCATCCACCATTTCACGAAACATTACAGTTTGGACATTGCCTCTCACCCCAGAGCAGGCTTTGGGTTGTCTACTCTACAGGGACTCCTTTCGTGAGTCCTGATTAGAATCCAGTCATTTTTGGATGATGTTTCCTCCTCCCAGTTTATCCTTGTTCCAGTCTGCTTGGAACTCAGTCCTATTTGTGAATACCTTCTGCAAGAGCCCTCTCGAAGTAAGATAGTACAGTTACGTAAGAACATAAGTAACAGTAGATCTTCGAGAGAGACTCTTGCAGTAGGTATTACCTTCCCTCCCTCCGACCCCCTCAGTTTCTTCTTTTCATCTTTGGGGGGCATATCCTCTTCCAACCTGTCAGACCTTTATCTCTTGGTGGGAAAGAACTGGAGGGCAGGTGTGGGGGATCGTTCTTTATACTGACGTCAGCTGACACTGGTCACCTGATGTGGTGGCGGTCCCTCGCCAGTGACTGCTAGCTAGAGATTTTTCCGTGGGGTCCTGGGACCTGGCGGCTTAGTCCTATTTGTGAATACCTACTGCAAGAGCCTCTCAAAGATCTACTGTTATGGTAAGTTCTTACATAACTGTACTTTTCTCAGTTGTAACCGTAGTTTTAGGAATGGTATACAGCTCACATCCACACAGCCCACACATCCTCCTCTGGCAAGTGGCACATGGATCTGTGCTTCTAGTTTGCCAAGATCTGACATCTCAGGGCAGAGCTAGAGGATATACCATCTAGGTGGTGGGAGGAGCTTACCTTGAAGACTTCCAATGAACTATCTGTCTTCAGAAAACTGCTAGAGTGTGCCTATGAACTATATGCATCTCCTAGAACTACGGTTAAGTAAAACCAGCCACAATGCAGCAACTTGCAGTAAATGACTTGTCACAAAACAGTGAATGACAAAAAGGCATAATCACCATTGAAATACTTTGTTTCCTGCAGTATACTGCAGCATTTTGTGATATACTGCATCGCATCCTGGCTGGCACTACTGTATATTTACCACCCCAGCTGCTGTAAACAGTATCCAGTAACGTGTTACCTAGAATTATAAACTCACACATACTCCTACAATGAAAAGCATCATGGGATGTACATGGAAATCACCAAGAACTCTTAGGCTGCTTCAACTTTAAGCAGGAATGCATGGTGCCAAAGGACCTCCCACACAATCTGCAAAGGGTGCAAACAGAAGCCACTAAACATGTGTTTCATCCTACCCACGACTCATCACTTTGCCTCATCTATAGAACACCCCAGGGGGGAAATGAACCAGCCCCTAAATTGGTCTAACAGGTTCCCTACTTACCTTGTTCTGGTGCACCTCCCCCAGTGGAGTGTCTAGCGGAGGCCTTACGGAAGCTCTGCTAGTGCCTTCAAGGCAGAACCTCCACTGCTCTGTCCCTCTCATGCAATGGAACATAAGTGTGATGGGACATGCTGAGTGTTACTCCTTTTATCTCTCTTCCTACTTCCTGTTGTCCTCCAATTGCCTGTCCTCTCACTGAGACTCTGGCAGCTACTCCCCCTAATTCAGTAGCGTAGCAAACTCCCAAAGGGCCTAGGTGCAAGGTGATGTTACAGGGCCCCTCCCCAGTTTTGAATAAACATCAAAATTATGATTTGGGCCCCTCAAACCTTGTGGGCCCGGGTGCCACTGCACCCCCTGCACCCTTTGTAGCTACACCCCTACCCTAATTACACACCTGATTCACAGGGCTTTCTTAATCTATCCACCCCCAAGATTAATTTCCTGAGATAGGTTCCCCACACCACCCATTACAAATTTAAAGAACAGTCCCAAAATGCCCCATAACTCTAAAAATCTCTTTCCTCTGCTTACCCACTTATAGTGCTACTTAAGTGTGAAGAGAAAATATAAATGTGTGCCTCTAGGTTTAAAGGCTTCTCACTCTCTTCTCTGTCGGCAATTCCAGCTGTTAGACACACCACCCATTACAAATTTAAAGAACAGTCCATATCTGTGTTCAGAATAACCATCTGACCTAACACCTCCCTTACAGTATACATGTATGTCTGAATTCTGTTATGCTACAAACGTCTGTGTAAGTTTCATGTAGGAAGACAAAGAATGCTTCTTTTCAACTTAAGTACATATCTTAAATGGCATTATTAATCATCAGAGCATTCAGTCTGTTATGTTAGAGGCCCTTAATTATTCAGCATGTTGTTTAAGTACATTTTAAAGCTTGTTAGAAAGAGTTCTTGCTTTGGAAATCAAAGCAATGAAGTACCTGACGTCGACTAGCTATATTTAAGAAGTTGTCAAACCAATTTGAAGTCGCCTGGTTTTGAAGGTCTAATGCTTGCAGATTTGTAGATAGCAAAACAAAAATGCTTTACATTTTGATTTCAGTCGTGTAACCTGTTTTAATTCCGTACGGGAGCCTACACAAAATGGACACTTGACAAGATCTGGGTGTCCAGGTGCTATAATAACTTAGGGAGTATGGACTTACAAGATTTATCAGGTCTTGTCTTACTATACTGCCTCACTTTCTCACCCCCCCAGCCTACTATAATACTGGGCTGACTCCCGCTTCCCTTGATCGACCACCCCTCAATCTCCTGGTACGCCCCAGGGAAAATTTATTTATGTGATTTATTAACCGAGTAAGAACCCTAGAGCATCAAATGCCCATTTTCAAGGGGGAACCAAAAAATACAAATGGTACAAAACAAGCAAATACAATACAAATCAGTACGTACAAAACTGCAGAGACAAAACAGGTTATAAATACAAATGCACTGACCACATTAACCAACACAGTAACAGGTTAACAGTCCTAGGAAATGTCTTTTCAAGTGAGACTTAAACCTAGAATAAGACATAGGTTGATGAGGTTCAGTGGGACGAGAATTCCAATCAGCAGTAGAATTAAATACAAAATAATGTTACCCTATGGCAGTATGGTATAAGGGAGCTTTGATTTTGCCACTAATGGATGACCTGGTAACATAACTCAATGATTGGGCACCCAAGATGGACTTAAAATGAAAAGGGATGAGACATTATAAAATTTCTGAAAGGCAAGAAACCTTACATACAAACATCTAGAGGCAAAAGAGAACCAAATTAATTTATAATATAGTATGCAATGATGCGTAAAATGTGGATCAGAAGTTACATATCTGCAAATCTGATTATAAGTAGTTTCTTCTCATTTTAATGTGGTTTTGTTAGCTGCAGTATAGATAGGCATACCATAATCTAAAAGAGACAAAAGCATTGTTTGAGCTAAGATTTTTCTGGAAATAATGGTCAGGCAGTTCTTCACTTTATAAAACAGACCCAGTCTTGAGTGATATTTTTAAATTAAGGAATCAGTATGGTTGGCATAAGACAAAGTATTATCTAACAGGAAACCTAGATGTTTAAAGCAATCCACTTTTTCAATTATGGTTCCATTTAAATCCTTAATTACCAAATGTGAATAATTTACAGCTTGGGACTATGAGACCCTTGCCCTGTCCCAGCCATGTTTAAACTTGTTACCTGCCCTCACACTTCTGCTGGCAGTCTGTTTCACAATTCCACCAACCTCTTTGTGAAGTAAAACTTTCTCATGTCCCTCCTGAATGTGCCTCCCAGCCCCAGTCATGTCCCTTTGTGACTGTGTCCCTATTTCTTTTTTTTTTTTCAAAAATAGTTTATTAGGTCAAAGATGTGCAAAAAATGGACAGACATACAGCAATGTCATACAATCAGTTGTCAGAGTACAAATGAGAGAAATCAAACACAGGGTATAGTACATTGTCTGATTAACAAAGGGACATATTCATATAAAAATAAGCACCTTTACATCAAGTTGTAAATACCCCAGACTCCACTGCTGCAATCAGTGGGTGCCAGACCTCAAGGAACTTACGAAGACTACCGAATGTGCTCATCTGTGCCCTCAAGAGTCATACATGACATAAGGGTACCAACCCATCTAGCAACTGGTGGAGGGGAAGAAGGCATCCAAACCTGGGCCAAGGTCCTCCTAGCATTAAGTGCCAGCGACCAGAGGGGATTGTTGGTCTCCCATTTGGGGTCAACAGGGTCCGCCCCCAATAATAGCTCAAGGGGGGACTTTGAGTAGCATAACCAAGCACCTGACTCTTTATATTGTGAAAGGAGTGCCAAAAAGGGGTGACCTTGGGACATGTCAAGGCTAAATGGATAAAGTCACCGGCCTCTACTCCACATTTAGGGCATAGCTCAGGTTCTGAACTGTCTATAGCATGCAATCTGATAGAAGTTATATAGGTCCTATGTAAAAAATTCAGCTGTATCTGGTGCAACTTATTGCTATATGAGCAGTTAAAGTAGTGGGAGCAGGCCAGTTTCCAGGTGTGACGATCTATGGAGAGGCACAGGTCTTTGCCCCAGTTAAGCCTACTGGAGCCAGGAGAGCTCTGTTGGTGCCCCGTATGATTCAATAAAAGACAGAGGGATTTCTGCCCTGGTTGGGTCCTGAAGAGTTCCTCCTCCAATGGGAAGGGAGTAGACCAACCATGAGCAGCAGAAAGCATATCACCATAGCTCTGGTGAACCCGCAGTACACAAAAAAGTCACCAGGGTGGATCATCCATTCCTTGCAAACCATTTGGAAGCTTTTCATTGTACCTCCCTCATATAACTGTTCTGTGGATATTAGCCCCCTTTTCCTCCAGTTCCAGAGGCGCTGAATTGTAGTAAGTGTACAGGAACCCCTGCTGTGCAGTACTGCCAGCAGGCTCGAGAATGCTGATATATTACAGTTATGTCTAATATATTGGTGTACATGAACCCAGACCCCTAGAGAGGTGCCCATAAAAGGGTTGAGTAATTACTCCCCACCTTGTGCCCCTAAGGCCCCCACCATAGTATCATTCCTGAGGTTACCATTTAGCAAGTCCTCCTCCAGGCCCAGCCAAGAGCACTCTGTCAGATCCAAGCCAGTGGGCAAAAAGGCCATCTGCACGGCTCAACAGTAGGCCCTGAAGTTAGGCAACCCAGAACCCCATCCTTAGGCAGTAGTTGTAGAGTGGTTCTCTTGATTCTAGACTACCTCCCCACCCCCACACCCGTGCCGGAAGAACATATGAATTATAGTGTTAAGGAACTTAACACAGGACTGGGGACTTTAATAGGGAGTGACTGATACAGATAAAGGCACCTTGGCAAGATTATCATCTTCACCACTAAAACTCTACGCAGCAATTACAGCGGTAATGCTGACCATCTGTCACAGTCATCTGCTATCTTGGTGAGGAGGGGTTTATAGTTTAGAGCATATAAAGATCCGATGGATGCCAACAGCTGGACACCCAGATATTTCAGTTTGGCCGCCATTTGCAACCCCCCCCAAATTTGCTGTTAATTGAGCCCTATCCAAAAGGCCCACTGGTAGCAGTTCACTTTTAGTCCAGTCAACCCTGTGGCCAGAAATATCCCCATAGGATCTCATCAATTGGTGGACAACCAGCAAGTCCTGTGTGGGATTTTGTAAGTAAAGGAGCTGGTCATCTGCATACATGGCAATCTTATGCTCTCTCCCACCCCCTACAAACCCCCTAATGCCCTCATGTGCTCTAAGAGCTGCAGCCAAGGGTTCCAGGGAAAGGACGTATAATAATGGGGATAATGGGCAGCCCTGACGGGTGCCATGTCCCAAGGTGAAGGGTCGGGACAAGGTGCCATTAACCGCCACCTGGGCTAGTGGCAATCTATATAATGAACGTACCCAATTACAGAAATTTGGTCCCAGTCCCAGTCTGCCAAGAGTCTCGAAAAGGTACCCCCACTCCACATGGTCAAATGCTTTTTCAGCATCTAACACCACCACAGCTGTACCATGTCTATGTTTATTCCATCCCCACCTAAAAATAATATTAAGTATGCCTTATGTTATGTTTCTCTGGGCTTCCCTGCACAAAACCTGATTGATCTTGATGTATCAAATTTGGAGGAAGGGTGTCAAGTCAAGAAGCCAGGGCCTTGGCCAAGATTTTATTATCAGCAGTTCAGAGAGAAATGGGCCAATAGGAGGCACACTTTTTACGGGTCTTTACCCGGCTTTGGTAGTACTGTATCTATTGCAGACCATGTGGAGGGGGGGCAATTCTCCAACCTCCACACTCTGTTACCATATTAAATAATGGCTCCAAAAGGGAGGTGCTGAAGGTTTTAAAAAAGTCAATAGGAAGCCCGTCTGGGCCCAGGGCCTTCCATCCTTTAAGAGATTTGAGTGCAGACAGGATCTCTTGTATGGTCAGTGGGGCGTCCAGTTGCTCTGCCACTTCCTCGCTCAATTTTTGAAGGGGGATACCCGAGAAAAAGGAGTTGTAATCGCTGTGCTCTGGACGACACTCAGAGGTGTATAGGGTATTGTAAAAGTCCCCAAAGGCCTTTCCTATCTCTGCTGTGTCCCGAACCAACTCCCCCTGACTGTTACAGACCTGTCCCACCATTCTCTCCACTTCCCTTCTTTTTATCTGCCACGCTAAGAGTTTCCCCGCACAATCCCCATTGAAGTACGCCCCAGCATTCACTATCAGAATAGACCTTTCCAACTGCGAACTACTGAAAGTATTGTATTTCCACTTCAATTTCTGAATAACATTATATAGGGCTCTAGTGGGGTTCACCTTGTGTGCTTTATCACAAGCTTCAATTTTAGCTCTTATAAAAGCTAACTCCTTCTCCTCACTTCTCTTCTGGTGAGATGAATAAGAAATAGTTTGGTCTCTGACAAAGGCTTTCAAAGCCTCCCACCTGGTCCTATGTGAGGTATCCCCTCTGCCATTAAATGAGATGTACTCCTGTATACCTTCTTTCTTAAATGTTGTATACCACTGATCTTTTAGGAGGAACGGATCAAGTTTCCACTGTCTGGGCATTCTGGGTGTACCGGAGCCCTTTAAGTTAATACAATGCAGAGCATGGTCTGAGACTAGGATTGGGAGATAGGTCGCCTCTCCCATCCCCATCAATGGAGGCAATGACACAGGAATTCTGTCTATTCTAGCACAGGAATGGTGTGCATGTGAAAAAAAGCTATAGTCCCATCCAGATGGATTGGCATGCCTCCAAGCATCTGTCAGTTTGTAACTCCTCCAGGGCCCCTGGTGTTTCTCGATAGAGACACTGGGATTACATTGGAGCAATCTAAAACTGTGTCAGAGACACAGTTAAAATCCCCGCAAAGGATCCCGGGACCCTCCCAGATAGACATTTCCAGAGCTAATTTCTGGAAGAATCCTGGCTCCTCCACATTTGGAGCATAGACCAACTCGATCAAAAAGATTCCCCTTCCCAGAATGGCCGTCCTGGCAAGGGCACACCTGCCTGCAGACTCTACCAATTTCCCCAGTATGTCAACCTGTAGGCCTTGGGGAAACCAAATTGATGCTCCCCGAGCCTTTGATGAAAAGGTGGATGATACCCAGGTCCCACCCATGAAGTCAGCGATTTTCTAGGCTTCAGGGGCAGAGAAATGAGTTTCCTGTAAGAGCGATATCTGCCCTTTCATCTTTCAGACCTCCACCAAAACCTTTCTGTGCTTCAGGATAGACTTGAGGTCATTAATATTACAAGTCACAAATTTAATATCATCCCCCATTTTTCTTTACATTTAAAACACATCGAATGACAACAGGAAAAAGAGTTGCACATTAAGAACCATTTTTTCCCCAAAACTTGTACAGCCAACCCAAACATCCCTCCCCAGCACTTGCCCCAATGTAACAACTTTTCACATAGCCCCTCCCCTGCAGCAGACTTCTTGGCGTATCAGGCGGTGCCAAAGCCAGCCCATCGAAAATGCCCATGTCAGTGGTTAAAGGCACCGCAGAACTAGTACTGGATCCATCCCGCCATATCACCTACACAGTCCACCATCCTCCAACCCCCTGAACACTACAACAACCCCGCCAGACCAAATCTACATCATACCTAACCCACCAATACGAAACTCAACCACTAAGCAAACTATCAACCCCCACACCCCGCGAGCACAATGGTGCCCAGTAAGTTCCCCACTGCAAACAACAGGCAGAAAATTGGGTGAAAATTCACCATGAGTTTTACATCAAAGTGGTGAGACACCAGTTCAAACATGACAATTGTGAAAAGCTGCAACAGGCAGTAAGCAAAGTACAGAACCAGAATGAGATAACTATGATGGCATCACTAATACAGATATTAATCCACCGATCTGCCATAGTCTAAATAAAGGGCCTAAGGTGTTCCAATCAAATTGTAGGTTTATCTCTGGGATATCTCTTGAGGAACAATCAAATTGCCCCGCAAAGGCAGCTGAAGTCGGTGCATGTATCGGCAAGATGCATGACCGCCCTGCTGATACCCGTGTCCCTAGACACGGTCGGGCGGTCATCAAAAAATCAACAATGCATCTGCATTAGGCCAGGGGTTCAAAGAGAGCCCCTAACAGCAAAGCAAACTAAATGTAGAGGCATAAGCCACGAACTGAAGGACCTCAGAGAAGCTGAAAAATTTACCAAGCCCCCCTCCAGCATCGAGGACATAAGAGCCCCAGGGAGTGCATATTTAAACAGAGTACTCACCTGTAATCAGGTCGGAACTGGCTGCGCTCTTTCTCTCCTGGACTCCTCTTCTACCCATTTTTCAGCCACTTTGGGGTAAACAAAGAACCGTGAAGCCTGGCCTGGTCTGCCAATACATAGGTGGGCAGGGAGCATGAAAGCAAACAACCATCCCATCAGGTGCAGCTTGCTTTTAATTTGATTAAATTTCTAGCTTTGGTTCTGCAGATCCTTACTACAATCTTGATACACGAACACTTTCATGTTTTTGAAGAAGATAGGGCCAGATTTCTTAGCTTTTTGCAGCACTGTCTCCTTGTCCATGTAGCACAGATATTTAATTATGCAGTGGCGTGGTCTCTCTCTGGGCTTAGATGGCTGGCCCACCCAGTGCACCCTCTCAATTTCAAATCAGTTGCACTCCTCTGGGAGCCCTAAGTGTTTCACCAACCAGCGATGGATTTCTCTGGAGGGGTTCAGACCCTCCGTGCCCTCGGGGAACCCTATAATACGGAGATTTGACCACCGGGAGCAGTTCTCCTGGTCATCAACACGCGTTACCAAATCAGCCAGGAAGGTCTTGAGTTCATTTCTCTCTACTGAAACCGGTGGCAGAGAGTCTTCTAGTTCACTCACTCTGTGCTTGAGCTCCGCAATCTGGTTAGAATGTGTGGCTGAAGTTTCCGTGAGACTGGCAACAACACTCTGCAGGTGTGTGAGTTGAACTGTAATTTTTACAAAGCCAGTCTTCATTTCAGGTTGCGTCTGCAGTAGTGTAGAGGGAACGCCGGCTAGGGATTTAGTAAGATCCTCCATAGTGAGTTCCCGGCGCTCTACTATGCACTCAGGGTTCGAGGCCTGCTGTCTGGTCACAGTTTCTGCCGCCTTACTCTCTTTAGACAATTGCTGAGCCTCAAAGTGCAGTTTCACTTGCTTGCTTTTCTGTTGGCTCGATGCCATGACTCAAAAGGGAAGTAAACAGTCAATGGTCTGGAGTTTATATTAGACAAATTAAATGACGGTGTCCCAATGAACTAACTAGCACACGTCTGCCATGCTTGCTGGCTCTGTGTCCCTATTTCTAACAAACAGGTCCTCACTATTTACCTTGTTTATACCCCTGGGAAACTGATATGTTTCTATCATGTTCCCCCCGCCGACCTGACCTCAAGCAAGTACATATTTAGGGCCACACATACACACAGTTGTGGTACATTATAGTATATCGTTTTTTGCTATAGCATACCTTGCACCTTACAGACTCAGTTATGCTCATCTGATAGGCTGACGATGTACATGTGACATCAGATCTTTTTGTAACCTGATTATATCTTGTCCCCTTACTTTCCCATTGTTGTTCATTTCTTACATATGAATTACTGTGGCTAGCAGCACAGCTCTCTAGCTCCCAAAGATCAACTCAGTGTAATGTAAGAAACATTCCCTTCCTTTGAACCTTGTTATTTCATCATCAGCAGTGATTAAGCCTAGCATGTTATCTAGATAGACTAGTGCAGGGAAGAAAGACTTGCTAATATACAGTATTTTTGAAAGATAGGTGGCTAGCTACTATCAGGAAGAGTTTACTGAACCCTTGACCCTTTGTTCCACCTCTAGTCACATCGAATGGTGTTGGATTCTCCCTTCCCTACTAGACCTTTGGTACCGTTTTCTGATCAGCCCAAGCACAGCACAGTCAAGAGTTGGGATGATTTTTATTTATGTGAGCATTTAGCACAGTTGGACAATCATGTTCCCTCCCCACCCTACTGGGATCCCTCATAGGACAGGAAGGGCAGACATGATTATCCTCCCTGGAGCCTCTCATAAGGGGCTCCAGAGTTGGGAATCAGCCCCACATGCTTGCTCCTCTGCCCCCCCATGAGCAGAGTCAGTCAGAGAGTAGAGCTTCCCTGATTGTCGCTGCCTTGCTCTCAACCATTGCCATTTTGGAAGGGGTTCCTACGTTGCATGTTGGCAGATCGAACAGCCACAAGGCACACCACCGAGTCGATCATCTTGGAGAGGTTAACTCACAAGATGTGAGGTTAGCCATTTTCTCAGAGGCAGGACCTGGAAATGATAAATTTTGCCCAAGACTCCACAGCTTTTAAAGAGGCAGACAACCTGAATCCGCAGATGATCGGTGGGGGGGGGGGGCAGCAAATGTCAGAGCCTTGCAGCCAAGGAAGCCTCCCTCATCCGGCCACAGATTGCCTGCCAGCCATGGCCGTGGCGATGTAGGGACCAACCTCCTTGCTCCCAATCCCCTGACCTTGAAACTATAGGGTGAGCAGCACAATGCAGTAGCCATGCATGCTGCAGCACTCAAGCAAGCACTTTGCATGCCTGTGCCTAAATAGACCCAAATTAAGGAAACATTTTTTGCTTCTTATGGCCATAGCCATCAATGGTTGTGAAAATGAAGATGTGCATGGTGTGCAGCATCTCCCTACTTCCCTCTTAAACCAGACTGAACTGCACCCTCTGCTCCATGAAGGAGCAGTCAGATCCCTCACTGGAGGAAGAAACCAGCACCAGTGACCTGGCAGAGGGCTAGTCCTAGAAGTCTTGGTCAGTGGACTGAGATATGGCCCCATTTGTACAAACTCAACAGGCTATCATGATGTAAATGCTGGAATGCATCGAGTCCTTGGCAGCTAGCCAAACCCCAAAATTTGCAGCCCTACTGGATAACAAGCCACAACTGGTGCTGGAACTTTCTGAGCCACTAGATGAGGATAAAAATGACATGGGATAAAAACTTTGGACAGTGACTCGGACCAGGAAAGCAACAGCCACATGGAGAAGGAAAAGGTCCACAGCCATATTCTGCCCCTCAGAGTCCATCTCAGAGGTGGCCAGATCAGTCAAGGACTTGGACTTCAGGAACCCATAGCCCCATCCCAAAAATAAACTGCACATGATGATCAGGCAGAAGCAGCAATTCCCAGAGTTCTTCCCCATATACCATTCTACAGAGGAACTATCAGCAAGGAATGGGAGGCATCTGACCAAGCTAGGCTCCTCAAAAAGAGGTTGGTTGACAAATACTATTCCCTCCAAGAACACAAGATGAAAGTATGGTACACACCACCACCTATCAATCCACAGATAGTGGCCCTCAACCCTAGAACAGTGCTCCTAACAGAAGGGTACGCATCGCCGAAGGACCCCCGTGACAAGAAACTGAAGCGGCTGCTAAAGAACTACAAGATGGCAGGCATGACCAACAGAGTGGCCACTGCCAGCAAATCATAGGTCAGATGACTGGAGAACCTCTCCAAAACCACCACATTGCAGTCAGAGCTGTCAGACATAATCAAATATACAATTCAAGCAGCAACGTATCTGGTAGATGCTGCGTAAGACATCCTGAAGCTGAATCCCAGGATGGGAGCAATAGCAAACTGAGCCAGAAGAATCTTGCAACTCAAACTTTGGAAAGCAGACAGAGACTCAAAAACCCTGCTCAGGAAGCTGCCATTCAAGGATGGTCAACTATTAGAAGAGAACATTGAGAAGTTTATTGAAATGAAGGACAACAGAAAAAAAATATCCAAGGACACGTCTCCCATCGATCCTGTCCATTTGGGGCCTGTTTTGAGCCAACAGATTCAAAAGAGACAGGAGACAGTCCCAAAATAAATCTTAAAGCTTCAAACTGCCCTTCTTATTGTAGGGGAACAAATTCAGAGGCATAGGCTCCAGGACCAGAGGAAGATTCAAGCTGTAGAATAATACATCACATGCAGCAGGCAATCACAGTAGAACCACCCATAGAAGGCCACCTACTACGATTGAGCCATTATGGGCCAGAATGACAAAAGACATATGGGTCCTAGAGGTAGTGTTGAAGGCTACACAACAAGAGTTCACAGAAAAACTAGCAAGACACCTGCGGGTGACATCCCCAGTATCCAAATGCAGCCCCAAAGTAAAGCACGCCAAGGCAACCCTGAACAGCCTCCTAGCAAAAAAAAAAAGCAATAACACCGTACAGAAGGAACAGCATGGCTATGGAAGCTACTCAATATTTTTCATGTCTCCAAGAAGGCAGAAAACCTCAGGCCCATCCTTGGCCACAAGTACATAGTCAGTTCATAAGCCAAAAAAGTTCAAGGTAGAGACATTAAGATCGACCCTGCAGTTTATTTGCGTGAAGGACCTTCTTTCAACAACATGAAAGATGCACATTGTGTCTCCACATCCCAGTCAGACTGAGCCATTACAGGTTCCTCAGATTCTGCGTACTGTGTCACCATTTTAGTAACAGGCCCTACCATTCAGTCTCAGTGCCAGGAGTCTTCATCAAAGTCACAATCGTGCTAGCAACAGCACTAAGATAAGAAGGCATCCACATTATTTCATACCTGGAACACTGGCTGATCAGGGCCAGGTTCAAACAGCATTCAGAGGTGGATTTTTCGAGGGTGGTTCACACAGTAACTAGCCATGACTGAGTGCTAAACAAGCAGAAAGGCAGCCCACACCCCTGCCATCGAATAGAATATCTGGGGGCATTAAACTATAGGTCCTTGGGCCTTGTGAGTCCCACCAACAAATAAGCGAACAAAATTGTAATGCAAGAGTACTGTCAGCCAACCCTTCTTTGTCTCCTGCAGATGTACTAGATGTTGGGTTCCATGGTATCATGCCTGGACATCATGCCCTCTACCAGATGGAATATGCATCCCCTACAAGCTTAAGCCGTACAGTACAGCACAGCACTGGATCATGGCCTCTCTCATAAGATGACACTGGGAAGGATGGCATGTGACTCCCTGGCCTAGTGGTGGTCCCAGTGATGCAGCCTCACCAAGGGAAGCCCACTAGAAGTCCAACATGATGTAATGATAGATACAGACATGACTCCCAGAGATGGGGGGGCTCACAAGGAGCCATCACATAGCTCAGGAAAGAAAATCAAGGTCAGAAGCTCTACTCCCCATCAGTGTCCTTGAAATGAGGGTGGTATTCTTGGCACTGCTATATTTTGCCACACACATCTCAGGAAAGAGATTGATGATACAGCAGCAAAGCACTCTCCAACCAATAGAGCTATGGTGGTGTACACAGTGAAGCAAGGAAGAACAAGGAACAGGAGGATTATCCAGGAGTCAAGCAAGGTCCTAAACTGGGTGCAAAGCAACCTCTCCCATGTCACCACAGTTCACTTGGGAAAGCTGAATATGCAAGTGGAGTGGCTCAGCTGCAAGTCTGTTAACCCATGGGAGTGGAAGTTACACCTGGAAGTCTTCAACATAACAGACAAGAGATGGGGCCTGTTGCAGGTGGACCTCATGGCCACTGGAAGAAATGCCCAGTTAGGGACATGCTACTCATGATTTAAGGAGAAGGATTCTCAATGGCACAGATTCCATTTCACTAGCATGGGACTTCAGCATGCTCAGCCAATATGTATTCAGGAAAGTTCAGCAGACATGCTCAACAGTAGTCTTAATCTAACAGACTTCTAGGAAAACATAAAGCGAACTTACAAGCTCAAATGGGCAGACTGGGTGGGCCGTAGGCTCTAATCTGCCAACACTGTCTATGTATCTATGTAATCCTTCTCGTCAAGACAAGCCTGATTCTCAACTCTGGTGGCAATGGCAATAGATCAGCCATGGTATCTCCTAGATAGAGCAGACATTCTAGCACAGGACCCAGTATAACAGCCAAGCCCACACAACCTATGCCTTATGGCCTGGCTCCTGAGAGAGACTGCTAAGAGCGGAATACAATGAAAGGGTCTTAAATACAGAAGATCATTCACCAGCAGACACTGGGCAATATTCTGCAAATGATGCACAGAGCATCAACTCTACCCCACCAGTTCAAAGGCTCCTCAAGACCATTGGTATCCTCCCTTAGAGTTCAGTTTGTGGCCATCAGGGCAGCAGGAGACCAGATTGAACAGTTAGCTCTCGGTGCACACCTGGAAGTCATCAGATTCCTCAGGCCAGCACACAACCTCAAATTGAAGCCCAGGCAACTTAAAGTCCCATGGGACCTCAAGTTACATAGAAATATAGAAGTTATTAGCAGATAAGGACCTCTTGGCCCACCTAGTCTTCCCTATATTATCAACCTACTGTGCCACTGCAGACCCTACTCGATCTCCGGTCTTCTCCCCACTTGCCTTACTTCTAAGGTCCCCTTGTATCTATCCCGTGCATGCCTGAATACTGTTACCATTTAGCACCCACCACCTCTGCTGTGAGGCTGTTCCAGGTGTCCACCACCCTTCCCGTGAAGAAGTATTTCCTCACATCTCCTCTGAGCCTCCTCCCCTCCTTCTTCATAGCGTGACTCCTTGTCCTGAAGGATCTTTTCTGTGGAAGATACTACCTTCCTGCACCTTATTAATACCTGTGAAGTATTTGAATGTTTCTGTCATATCTCCCCTTTCCCTCCTCTCCGCTAGAGAGTACATATTTAGTTCCTTGAATCTTTCTTTGGGTGTCAGCATGGCTCAGTTGGTAGCACATCTGCCGTTGGGCCAGAAGGTTGTGGGTTCTAGTCCCATGCTGGGATTGGGCTAATACCTAAAACACTGGCACCTGAGTACAGTATTAGGGGGGTGCTGTCCTTTGGATGAGACATTAAACCAAGGTCCCTTCTACCCATCCTGGTGCTAGTGCTGTCCTGATGGGTATCCGGGTGTACGTAAAAGAACCTAAAGCACGTTTCACAAAAAGTAGGGGAATTTTTATTGAAAGAAAATGACTTCATACAGAATAACTACACAATGTACAGTCTGTATCCCATGCTATTTTACACATCATATATCTAAACAAAGGTTAAACATTTTCCAAGTGCCTCCCTACTCAATCTCTAAAATGTTACATTAGTCCACAAATACCATACTCTATATTGTATTCTTCCCCATATCTTTTTCTTGTATTTGTCATAATGAATTGTGTGTTACAGATTTCTGTTGCAACACCCACTGACATCTTGCTTGCCAAATGTAATATTTAATGACCTTGAAAATAACCTGTAAGGTCTCTGTTTTGGATTTTTTCCATCCACTAGGTAATATACCATACATTAATCCTGTATACAGTATGTCATCTTGTCATACAGTAGCCTCTCCATTTTACCGCTAGAAAGCTCCAAAAGGGTTTTATGTATCCGCATTCTAAAAATAAATGTTCTTGTGTTTCAAAAATCTGTACACACTGTTCTCTAAGGCAATATCTGTATGTAATTTGTGTTTATTGTTATCTTTGACACCCAGCTTTCCATGGCTGCTTAACCATAGTAGATCCTATGCATATGGGGGTATCCTCACATTATTTAGCTGTTTAAGCACCTCTTCCCTTTGTCCTGCAGGGCAGTGTGGAAAGTCTACCTCCTCAGTCCTTTCTACCTTAAGCATGTTGTTATACAATGTTTTCCTACTTGAGGTTCGGACATTTGACTCTGAGATTCCCCATTTTATCACTGCCTTTGTTACTTCTTTCCCATAGCTAGGTATACTATGAAACCCAGCAATCATTCTACACTTTTGTTTTTGCCAGGCTTCCCTGCACTTATTTTTATTTATTAGCTTTTGGTAACCAGGTAAGTGCACTAGGCAACAAACCTGCCTATTTTCAGGCATGACCCGGGAGAGTACAGGAAATTGTTATACATATTACAGTAGCACATCATGACAATAAGGTAAACATAAGACAGCAGGAGCAGTTAACAACAAACGTAGGTTTAACCATCTAGCCAAGAGTGGTTTCCATATTGTGTATCCTGGTTTGAGCATTTGCCCTAAATTGTATGCAATAGATATACTGTGAAAAAAGGCCACAGGATTTACTATATTCAGACCACCTTCCTTAAGTGTTCTGTTTGTAACCTCTCTTTTAACGTTTGTAACCTCTCTTTAACCTGGAGGGACACCAGCCTATACTGGCAGGATGGTCTGCATCTCTCCAGGAAGGGAACAAGTCTTTTGAGCAATTGGTTTAAATGCTTCATTGGCAAGCTTTTAAACTAGTCAAAGGGGGAGGCACTGACAAGCAGCAGGAAAATCCCAGCCTCTCCCTACAAAACAGGGTACTAAATGAGTAAAAGACCGAGGTAGAACGGTCAGTGGAGATGCTGCAACAGAAGGTAAGGCCATCAAAAATGGAGAGCAATGAGTACCAATGCCCGTAGTCTAGGTAACAAGCTTCCTGAATTAGTGGCCTTGATGGAGGAGGAACATCTGGATATCGTGGCAGTCACAGAAACATGGTACACACAAAACCATGACTGGGACGTAAACATACCAGGATACACTATCTACAGGAGGGACAGGAGGGTAAAAGGGAGGAGTAGTTCTTTACATAGAGGAAGGAATAAAAGCAACAGAACAAAGGGTAAACAGAGGAGAAGAAGCACTGTGGGTAAATTTGGAGACAGGCACATAGCACCACAATCCGCATGACAGGGTTAGACACAGACTTTCCTCAGGGGGGAGGAAATGGACAAGGAAATGATAGAGTATACTTAGAATGGCAGAAAAAGGAGAGATATTGCTGATGGGTGATCTGAATATGCCAGATGTTAACTGAGCGCAGTTGCAGCTGCCACTTCAAGAGTGCAGTTATTCTAGATGCCTACAGGGGCATGCCTTAGACAACTAGTACTGGAGCCCACCGAGAGGGAGCAATATTAGACTTGATACTCTTGAATGGAGATGGAGAGAGGATCACAGATGTAGAAGTGGGTAGCCATCTGGGAACTAGCGACCATCGAACAGTATGGGTCACAATAAACACAGCAATAGAGTCAAGCCATACAAAGACAAAAGTACTGGACTTTAGGAGGGCTGACTTTGCCAAAATGGGTGAGTGCCTAAGGAATGCACTAGCAAATGGGCAGGAAGGAGGGGTGGAAGAACAATGGGGAATAATAAAAACTGCCATCACAGAGGTAACGAGCCTTTGTGTGAAGCAAATAAACAAAACAAGACGATGTAAGAAACCACTATGGTTCTCAAAGGAAGTGGCAGTGAAGGTTCAAGAGAAAAAGCATTCAGGAAGTACAGGATACTTGCAGGAGCAGGACAGAGAACTGTATCAGTTAAAGCAAAAGGAGGCTGGGAAGGCAGTCAGAACAGCAAGAGCCCAAACTGAGGAAAAGATAGCCAACTCAGTTAAGAAGGGAATAAAACCTTTATAGGTACATCAGGAGCAAAGGAAGACCAAGGAGGGACAGTGAGGCTTAATAAAGGGAGGGAGGGTGGGCAGAGGAGAATGTGAAAAGGCAGAGATACTAAACAAATATTTTTGCTCAGTATTTACAAAGGAAGAGGGGAGGTACATAAAACAAACAGTAGTAACACTCTGGATACAGAAGTTGATACCAGCCCATTTACAGAAGAAAGGGTTCTGAAAGAACTCTTAAAACTGAAGGTGGACAAAGCAATAGGGCCTGATGGATTCATCCCAAATTCTAAAAGAACTAAGGGTAGAACTAGTGACACGCTGACTACCCTCTTTAACAAATCATGGGAGGATGGGGTGGTACCCGAGGACTGGAGGAGGGCAGATGTGATTCCCTTCACAAGTGGGAGCAAGGCAGAAGCAGGGAAACTATAGACCTGTTAGTTTAACCTCAGTGATAGGAAAATGATGGAATCACTTCTAAAGGAAAGAATTGTCGAGTATCTAGAGGTCAGAGGCACAAGACCCTAGGCAGCATGGATTCACAGCGGGAAGGTCATGCCAGATGAATCTGATAGATTTCTTTGACTGGGTGACCAAGTAGTAGATCAGGAGGGCTGTGGACATGGCCTACCTAGACTTTAGCAAGGCATTTGACACAGTCCACACAAAAGATTAATATATAAGTTAGCCAGCCTGGGAGTGGGTCCCAAGATGACAGCCTGGGTAAAGAATTGGCTGGAGAATAGGGACAGAGAGTAATAGTAAATGGAGTCCACTCAGAAGAAAGGAGGGTTACTAGCGGGGTACATGAGGGTTCAATATTAGGACCAGTCCTCTTCCAATGTCTTTACAAGTGACATTGCAGAAGGACTGGAAGGAAAAGTATGTCTCTTTGCAGATGACACTAAGATCTGCAATCAGAGTTGATGCACAGGGTGGGGTGGAAAGGATGAGAAGGACTTGGCAAGGTTAGAGGAATGGTCAAATGTATGGCAGCTTAGATTCAATGCTAAGAAGTGCAAGGTAATGCACCTGGGAAACAAAACCCAGGGAAGTACACAATGAGGGTGAGATACTAACAACAACAAAATGAAAGGGACCTGGGGTAGTCATATCAGATGACCTAAAGGTGGGCAAGCAATGTGAGAAGGCAGCAAGGAGGGCTGGGGGATACTGGGATGCATAGGGAGAGGCATCACCAGTAGAAAACAGGAAGTTATTATCCCTCTGTACAGACAGCTGGTGAGACCCCATCTGGAGTACTGTGTGCAGTTCTGGAGACCCAATCTCCTCAAAGACATAGACAGGATGGAAGCTGTCCAGAGGAGGGCACTAAAATGGTGCAGAGTCTGCACCGGAGGACATATGAAGAGAGACTTAAGGAGCTTAATATGTATAGCCTCGAGGAAAGGAGGAGAGGGGACATGATAGAAACTTTCAAGTACCTCAAGGGAATCAACAAAGTCCAAGAGGTAGCATCTTTCAAAAAGAGGTGTGCAGAACAAGAGGGCACAATTTGAAGATAGAGGCGGCTCAGAGGTAATTTAAGGAAGTATTTTTCACAGAGGGTTGTGGATGCATGGAATGGCCTTCGGAGGTAGGTGTGAGTCAAAATCAGTGGTGGAATTCAAGCATGCATGGGATAGTCATAAGGCAATTCTGGGGATGGGGTAGAAAAAGTAGGCTGCTGGTTAACTAGGATCTGCAGCTTATCCAGTAAGTAGAAATGGGCAGACTGGGTGGGCCAAGCGGTCCTTATCTGCCGTCAAATTCTATGTTTCTATGTTTCTATGTTTCTATGACCCCATCTGAGTACTGTGTGCAGTTCTGGAGACCCAATCTCCACAAAGACATAGACAGGATGGAAGCTGTCCAGAGGAGGGCAACTAAAATGGTGCAGGGTCTGCACTGGAAGACATATGAAGAGAGACTTAAGGAGCTTAATATGTATAGTCTCAAGGAAAGGAGGAGAGGGGGACATGATAGAAACTTTCAAGTACCTCAAGGGAATCAACAAAGTCAAGAGGGTAGCATTTCCAAAAAGAGGTGTGCAAGAACAAGAGGCACAATTTGAAGATGGGGGCGGCTCGAAGTAATTTAAGGAAGTATTTTTCCAGAGAGGGTTGTGGATGCATGGAACGGCCTCCTGGAGGAGGTTGTGGAGTCAAAATCAGTGGTGGAATTCAAGCATGCATGGGATAATCATAAGGCAATTCTGGGGGGTTGGGGTAGGAAGAAGTAGGCTGCTGGTTAACTAGGATCTGCAGCTTATCCAGTAGGTAGGGAAATGGGCAGACTGGGTGGACCAAGCGGTCCTTATCTGCTGTCAAATTCTATGTTTCTATGTTTCTATAACGGGGTTCAATCTGCTGCCACACAGGGCCTGGAAAAAGACACTGAATAATGCAGTTATACTTTGTTGTGGGGGAGGATACACATAACTGACATAAAGAAACACCAGGATCAGTAGTGTTTTAATCAAAAGTATTCATTTTTTGAAATCTGTTTGCCCTTCCAAAGTTGTACTTTCCTATTAGCCTTTTGTATACAGGTTTCCCAGTTGTTGTTTTTTTACCTAAATCTCCTTTTCCAAATTATAACCCTAGAATTTTAACATTATCAACAGTGATCTTTATTTGTGCAACTTTCCCAGTGTCTGGTATCACTGCCCCTCCTAGTGTTGTACCTATACTTTTATCACAATTGATTTTTGCTACTGACATGTTGGAAAATTCATTAAAGGCCTGAAGTAATGACTGATCCTCATTTTCTGTTGCCAGTGCCACTACCTTGTCATCTGCATATGCTAACACTTTAATTGGGGGGTTTGGAGGCAGAATCTCCAATCCCTTAATGTTCTCATTATGGGCTGCAGTCCTTAAGGAAATATCTAAACCAAAAAGGTATTATAGTGGGCTAGGGGACATCCTTGCCTCATCCCCATCAATAACCTTATTTCATTACCTATCCAACCATTTACATTAGGTAAAATTGTAGCCTCTTAATATAAACTTTTTATCCATTCTACAAAGGTAGGAGGTATCCCGTATGCTGCTAATGTGTCAAACAAATACGTATGTGCTAGCCTATCGAAGGCTTTCTCTTGGTCGAGACTTAGTATATACCCCTGAATATGCTGTGTGGAACTTCTATGAAAAAAATTTCTCTTAATAGGACTTGCTTGTCTTGTATCTTCCTATTAGGTACTGAACGTGTCTTGTATGGACTAATTAATTTCCCTGCTATGTTTTTTATTTTTTGCAATGATATTTTACTTAATATTTTTAAGTCATTGTTTAAAAGACTCAGAGGCCTCCAGTTGCTTAGGTTCTCTTTTTCATGTTTGCTTGCATGCATGTGCAAGAAACATAGTGCCACCATACAAGTTTTCATAAGTGTGACACCCCCGCTTTCAATGCCCTGATCGTTTTCACAGCAGTGCGGCAGGGCACCAGTGATGTCCAAGCTGTCTATGACAGCAGTTCAGATGCAGTGGCGCATAGTTGAAAGAGAAAGACCGCTACAATCAGCGGTGGTAACGTAGACATTTGCATACTGCCATGCCGGCCAGCAGGCGTAAATTGCCTACACGCTACCACCATATAGCAGTCATTCTCTTTCAGCTGTACGCCACCGCATCACCCAGCATAATGTACCCCCCCATTTATTGTGTGCTGAGGGGGCATCCATTCCCCTTTGGCACATGCACACTCCCCCCCCAGCACACTGTATGTCCGATGGGGTGCCCAGTCCTCATTGTCTCCAGTGCCCCCCCTTCTGTTAAACTCTCGACAGTGGGACTGTACATTGGAATAAATCTTAAACTCTAAGTGGATTATGTGACTTCTGGAGTGCTGGTGTTTTTATTTATTAGTTTTGGACCCCCCAAAAAGCACATTTCAAGGTGCCACACTGGGAACTCACGCCAGCGTGGCAAAAGTCCTGCGTCGTCATGTGCTCCCTCACACTGTATGGCACAACGGGGTGCCCAATCCTCCATTGGCTCCACTGCTGTCCCCAAACAACAACTTTCCAGGTGCCATGCTGGGAGCCCACCCCAGCATGACAAAAGTTCTGCAACATCTTTTTTTTTTTTCAAAAACCCTGTAACAAAAGCAAACGGTCCCTTGTTGACTCTCTTGCCCCCAACCCATGCCCACCCCCTGTGCATCCCACCTCTCCACACCCTTCCCTCACTCCATATTTACCTCTGGAGCCTGGCGTGATGATCTTTGGTGGACCGGGAACATGTCTGCACTCTTCAAAGCTGACCACAAACTGAAGAAATTCCGGGAAGCCGTATGATGGCATAAATAGGGTGTTTTCAACTTTGGTTCATATCTTGGTCATTGTTTTGAATTTTTGCACCGGATTTTCAACATGGGGATCTTGGGACCCCATCTCATGAATTCAGTTACTGTCATCTGGTTAATCCGTCCCAAAAGGTGATTTTGCGGTCACTGCGTAGAACCACCTTTCGGGACTGATTAATGAAAAGTCAGTGTCACAGTTCGTGAGGCAGGCCCCCAAAAACCCTATGTTGAAAATTTGGTTGAAAAATTCCCAAAAATGACTGTTTTTACAAGCGTGCATGGTGCAGTTCCTACGCACGCTCATAACTACTATAATTTTTAGTTATTTTCACTCCAGATTTTCAACATTGCCATTTTACCACACCTCCTTATGAACATTACAGCTGTCATTATTCACATCTTGCCCAAAATGTGTTTTCGCACATGTAGCACACAATGGCACAGTCGGTGGGCGAAATCAATGTTCGGGACAGATTAAGAAAACCACAGTGACACTGTTCATGAGCAGAGGTCTTAAAATGGCTATGTTGAAAATTTGGTGACAAAAGTCCATAAAAGTTCGAAGTTAGAGTGCTAAGTGTTTGCAGCTTTTTTCTGAATCTGTGAACCCCCCACACACACACACACACACCCACCCCACTGAGCCAGCCTACAGGGCACCGACTGTGAAATTACATTGATTTTTACTGTTTAAATTGAAACCTGCCTGTGTAAAGTAAGGAAAAAAATATAAATCTGGTTTCGAAGTTAGAGTGCTAAGTGTTTGTAGCTCCTTTCTGAATCTGTGAAACCCCACACTCCCCCACCACCACCACCACAACTGAGCCAGGTCTCTTTGGTGCACAGTTTCTCCAGGGCCATTGTTCTGATAAATCTCCCCAAACTCCACACCTCTTACTGTCTTCTAAATATTTGGCTCCCCCACCCCCTCCACTGATTAAATACTCTTTCTGCCTGCCCTCTTCCTCGACCCCACCCCCCACCAGCCTCCTGCAGCCTTCCATTGGCTCCCCTCCACTCTAGCATTCCCATTGTCTCTGTTTCATCTCCTAGGCCTATTGGCCATTCACTCTCCTAGGGGCCAACCAACACATTCGTCCCAGCCAATCTCAGGCTCCTTTCTCCTCATAATTACCTCCTTGTCTGAAGCTGCTACAAAGTACCAGCACCATGTCCACTGTAGCTGGCGTTTACCTCTACTCAGTTGTCTGCTCTCTGCCTCCCTCCTCCTCTCCACCATGCGTCCACCTTTCTCATGCCCCCCCTCCTACTTGGCTCATTGTAGACTCCTCCTTGCCCTCCAATTCTGCTTCCTACCCACCCTATCTCGCACATTCCACTATACGTCCCCCCTTTCTAATCAGGCCCTCCCTCCTGACCTCCTGCACCTGCTTGCTTCTCGCCCCACCCTGTTACCCACACAATGTCCATCCTTGACCCCACTTACGGCAGGGCTCTTTCTTTCAAGCTACTCAGTATACTAGCTCAACACCTATCCTTCACCTCCTCCTTCTCATAGCGGGGACATACACCCAAACCGGGACCCTCGACCACCATCATCTCACCAACCTCAGCTGGCACCCCACCCCATATCCCATCCCTCCCAACTGCCAAGTTACCCCCTCCACAAAGGCCTCCCTCTCCTTCACCTAAATATTCATAGCCTACCACTTAAAATCGACCAGCTACAAGTTCTCGCTGCCCTACATGCCCCTGATGTCCTCATCCTCTCTGAAACTTGGCTTAACAAAAACATTCCCAACTCCTCAGTCACAATCCTTGGTTACACGATGGCCCACCAGGACCAGGCCATGAGAGGTGGCTGTGTAGCCATCTTCATAAGTTCGGACATTCACTACGAAATAATCTTATCTAAAACTGAACCTAAAGAGTACGAACTCTTGCTGCTCCAGCTCACACTACCTTTCTTGCTGCCCATATTCGTTGCCGGAATCTACTGCCGACCAGGCACCCCTGCCACAACTGTTACTGACCTTCTTATACAAATCAGTTCACGAGCACCCACCGGGGAATTATATGCTGTGGGTGACCTTAGCCTAAACTGGTTAGCCCTGGCCCTCAACAAAACCCGGACAGATGTCGCTGCCCTCAATTTAACCCAACTCATCATTGAGCCCACCTGCCTAAACCTTAAATCAGGTAACCACTCCTTTATCGACTGGGCTCTGACCTCCCATCCTCACAGAGTCATCCGAACAGGCCTACTCCCTGACTATATTAGTGATCACCATGTCATCTACCTTGTTCACAAAATCCACTGTCTCAAATCCCCCCAAGTTCTTAGTCCAACAGTTGTTCAAATCCCTAAACCTCACTCCCCTCCTAAATGACCTTGCCCTAGCTAACTGGCTCCCCTTCCCCCTTCCAACCTGCTAGATGACACTCTACTTCACTTCAAAAACATGTTCCTTAAGATATGAGATTCCCATGCCCCGCTGCAACATACTAGGGTACGTGATACCCACCTGCCTTGGATTGTCCAAGAGCTCACAGCTTGTATGAATGCTCGTGACTCAGCATAGCGAGCCTTCAAAGCCTCAGCCCTACCTCAGGACCTCTCCCACTACTGGTATCTGCACAACATGTGCACTACAGCAACTCCGCTAGCTAAAGCAGAGTACTTTAGGTCCTCCCTCCAATCTAACCTCAATAGCCCCTCCAAATTCTGGAAGGTTATACACTCCCTCTTCTCACCCCCAGCAGCCGAGCCCTCACCTCTCCTTAGTGTAAACAACTCCACACTCTTGGATTCTACCTCAGTCGCTGCTGAGTTTAACATATTTCTCCACCTGCGCTTCCTCACTTCTTTCCTCCTTAACCCCCATGTCACCATCTCCACCACCTAGAGGGCAAAAACTATCTCAAAATACAGGTATTTTCTCCTTCAGGGAAATCTCTCTGGAGGAAGATCTAGAAGCCCTGCTAACATTAAGCCCCTCAAATGGGAATTCCCCTGATGGACTAGACCCCAAACGTCTGTTCCTCTCAGCCTCTGCCATAGCCACCCCTATTGCCTACCTCCTAAATCTATCCTTCACCACTGCATCTGTCCCTGTGTCCTGGAAGCACGCCATTGTCATCCCTCTCCACACAGGGGGTGCCTCCTCCTCCACCTCAAACTATCGGCCAATCTCCCTCCTCCCTGCTCTGGCGAAGCTGCAAGAACACTTAGTGCTTAGCCAGCTAACCTCCTATCTCGTAAACTTAAATATCTTCACACACTACCAGTCCGGATTTAGGAAAGATCACTCCACTGCCTCCTCTTTACTAAGGCTCACTGACACCATCCAATCTGGAATGGATAGAGGTCTCATCACCTCTGCCATTTTCATCAATCTGGCCAAGGCCTTTGATACAGTCTCCCACACTCTGTTACTATCTAGCCTCTCTGACTCTGGCCTCTCCACATCTGCTACTGCCTGGTTCAGTGCCTATCTTACAGACCGCACCCAGTCTGTCAGGATTGCTGATGCCATATCCCCTCCCCTCCCCATGTCCACCGGTGTCCCCCAAGGATCGGTGCTTAGGCCTATCCTAGTCTCTATTTTTCTAAACAGCCTGCCCCAAACTTGTTCTGCCTCCTCGATCCACATGTATGCTGAAGATACTGTCCTATTTTCTTCTGGCTCCTCCCCAGCCTCAGTTGCCTTTACCCTCCAGGCAGATTTTAACAAAGTCCAGCTCTGGTTCAACTCTCACTATGACTTTTGGTACATCCCAACAACTAGCCAGGCTCCCCTCCCTCCCACTTTTCCACACTGTTGATGGGTCAGAGCTGGAGGACGTCACCTCCTTCCGGTGTCTTGGAGTTTGGCTTGACCACCTCCTCACCTTCACAGTCCATGCTGACTCTATACTAACAAAACTCCGCCCCAAGCTCGGGGCTTTATGTCGGAACCGTTCTAGATTCCTCTATCCGGTCCATCATGAGCTTATCCAGAAGATGATACTTCCCTCCTTCGATTATTGTGATATTGTTTACAGTGCCACCCACAAGCCAGTTTTATCCAAACTGGATACCCTTTTTAATGCTTTCTGCCGGTTCGCTCTTGACACTCCTCCTCGCACCCACTGCTGCGAGCTATACTGCTCCCTCCTCCCTTGAGAACTGCCGCCTAATACACCGTGCCAAGTTTATCTCGAAGAACTGGTTTGGTACCCTCCCAGTGCATCCGGCCTCCATACTATCACCCCCTCTGGCACCCACCTATGCTCTGAGGTCCCTAGACTCCCGGCTCCTGTTAGTCCCCACAAGTCGGACCCATGCTGGCCAGGCCGCCTTCTCTCACCACTTCCCTCAACTCTGGAACTCTTTTCCCTCTGAAATTCGCCACTCTTCCTCTATCCGCTCACTATCCTATGCCCTTGCCAACCACTGCTCAGTAAACTGCTCCTGCAGCTAACGCTCCAATCTATGCTACCTCAGACACTCCTATATTTCTTCTCCCAGTAGGCCCAATGGTGCTACTTCGCTAGCCACACCCAACTACTGCACTTGATCTCAACTTTTGAGCTAGCTAGCTTGCATTTACCCCTATCTCATTATATACCACAACCCAATACCTTAGCAGGATTTCCTCATTGCAGCTGTTACTCTCGACTATGAGGGTATGCGTATTAATCCACACTCACCTATTCCTGTCAAACATTTGCAGCTGTATTATCTAATTATATGTTTTCAAGGTATAAAGCATGACTTCCCTATGTAATTGCTACTATTCTATAAGTAAGGGTAAATTGTCATCTATGCCCAACTATTTCTGTCAAATGTCTTCAACTGTATTGTAATTGTATGTATATATGTCAGAACCTGGACTACCCTTGTCCTCTTCCCCACTGTACCTCTCCCCCAGGTCACACCGGGAGACGAGCAGTTCTTGTTCAGTGTTCTTTTCCTGGTGAAACAATTTGAATAAATAAATAAATAAACTGACTGTGTTATGAGCGTGCATTGCGCAGTTTCCACACACCCTTTTAAGTTCACAAATTTGTAATATTTGTAATATTTTCAGCCCAGATTTTCAAGATTGGCATTTTTCCACACCTTCTTATGGCCGAACCTGACCGAAATGTGTTTTCACACTTCCGGTACAGAATAGCGCGGTCGCTGTGGGAAATCAGTGTTCGGGACACATTAAGAAAATCACAGTGACACTGCTCATGAGCAGAGGTCCCAAAATGCATGTGTTGAAAATCTGCTGTAAAAAATCCCAAACTAATTACATTACGGGTGTGCATTGCTCAGTTTCTATGCACTCTCGTGCCTTCACCAGTTTTTTTAAATTTTCTCTCCAGATTTTTAGCATTGCCATTTTTTACACCTCCTCATGAACAGTACAGCTGTCATTTTTCACATCCTGTTTGAAATGTTATTTTGCACCTGTGGCAGGGGTGAGGGGTTACAAAAATGGAGGCACCGCTGGGCCTTTTTACAAAAACGACAGGTGGCATGCTGTTGGCGTTGGCAGCAATACCTGGCGGGGACCTGGGTTCGGGGAGGATGAGGTTACCTGGCATAAGGGACCTAGGTTTGGCTACTCTGCACAGGGGCACCCAAGTAAATCCAAATACAGGAAGCAATAACTGTAATGTCCAGAACCAGGATTGGGATTTTTCAGTGTGGCTTTTATTCATAACTAGCTGAACATAACAAAGCATAGATGGACCCTCAAGGGGCTACATTTACTGTAAATGCAGATTAGAGACTACAAGGCGGTCCACTTAAAGAATGAACCCATTTGTACTGTTGTCTGGCTCTGGACCCACCAGGCACTCAGCCCGGACTTGCATGCGCTTTGGATACACAGTCCGACTGGCCCGGCTCCCCTGCCGGCCACTTGACTGACGGTCCATTTAAAGAATGAACCCAAATTACTTGTTGTGACTCCCATCAAACAAGGAGAATGATTTCCCAAACTGTGGCTCCCACCACTTAAGAGTCTGCGACTCTTAGAATTTTCAATTGCGACCCACGTCTAGGTACCACCTCATCACTGGCCAGGCATGGAGGCAAGTAGCAATCACAGTAGAAATCCGTAGAGGTGGACCTGGTTACTAAAGATGGGGGGTGTTCCCACCTCCAGCTCCCACAGCCCATGCCCGGCCATTTCTCTGGACAAACAGAAACTTAAACTTTGAAATGTAGATTAAACGGTGGGTGACCTGAAGCACCCCCTCTACAACATTACTTGAAATCCATTCAGACTTTAAATTTTAAACTACTCCATTTGTTTGTCCTAGTACAATAGGCCTTCCAAATAGTAGTTCACATCCCAGCTTTCCTCATATTTTCCAAACTGAAGAAACATATTGTTTGCCCTCTCAAATTGAGCAAAACACTCACCCTTTCGTTGCAGGTGCCCCACAGGCGAAATGCCACTTATTTCACTGTTATCAAACCAGAACAGAAACTGTAAAAAGGCAGCTTTCTTCTGTAGTGGAAATTAGGGGATTGCCCCCGGAATCCACAGAGGGACTTTTCTTCCCCCTCCCCCCCAGAGGGAGGGGGCACTGAGACCTGGAACAGCGGTATCCACCACTTAATACTGGAACTCTAACTTTCTCCCAAGAAGGTAAACAGAAAAACTTCCTTCCTGCTTGGAGATAAACAGAAGACCTCCTTCCTGCTTTAAAACCAACAGGAGACTGACTTTGAAAACTCCCAAAGTTCTAACTCACTCCCTGTGCTGCAGATTCCAATGTGGCTTATGCAGCTGCGAAAGTTCTATGGTGATGTCATCTCTCAGTCTCAGCTGTGACTCAGACAGAGTGAGACAGTGTGAAACCCATTTAACTGGAGTTTCACAAGCTGCCTTCCCTGCCTACCACTAGGTCTTACTGGGATTCTAGTAACCCCGGGTAACAAGGGGTTACACTACCATCTGATAGGATTTCTTCCCTAGGTGGGGGGGAGGCGCATTACTTCTGATTCTTCTCTTGCTTCTGTTGCTGCCATGTTTTCAGCAGTCCTTGAACTAGTACTAGGCTGTCCATCTAGTTCTTCAGTTTTACAGTTTGTACCTGCCTATCTGTCTCCATTGTTAATGGATTTTCTGCTTCTATCTGTGATGGTGCCTGTTCCTGTCTCAGTGCCTCCATTTGTTGTTCTGAAACAATTCTGGCTGTTCTCTGCTGAGCTTTAGTAATTAATCCTTCGTGAGAAGGACAGTCTTCTCTATTATGTGATGTCCAGGGACATTTACCATAAGAGTGGCCTATTCTTTCGCACAAGTACATTTGAATAAATTCAGGTAGTTTGTTGACTGATGGCCATACTCTAAACAATAACTGCACCTGGAGGTGTCGCATGCAGAACTAAGGTGTGTCCAGGAGCCACACTTACGGCAGGATTTGGGTTGGCCATTATAAAAAAGAATACCCTTATCTCTTCCTCAAAAGAAACTGCTTGGTAAATGTACTGGCCCTCTGTCAGTGGAATACAATTTGACCTTAATTCTCCAACCTCCATTCCATATCTGCTCACTGTCCAAAATAGGGGTAGGTCTGTCCAGAACTTCACATCTTTGTCTCAGTCAGAGCAATATGTCTTCTACATTATCCCCCTCATTTTAAAACATAACCGTTATCCATTTGACTGCAGGTTTTGTTAGAGGGATATCATGAAAGGGAATCCGAAGGGGCATATTTTTGAAAGCACTGTACTGTGACCAAAATCTGTCTAGACTTGATACAGTTTTAAAACTAATGTCAAAATTAGATTCCCCTATGTGGATTAAGCAAAACTTTTAGATGGAAAACATTTCATTGACCCTTTTAGTAAAGTCTTAACGATAAATATTTAACAGTCTGGAGGTTCCTCTAGTCCACCTTTATAAAGCAGGTGTACTGTATTTCTCCTTGGGGTTGGTTCCCCCGTTATTTTGAAAAAGGTCTGATAGTTTAAAAAGTGGTTGCAACCAGGCTCTTTTTGTTGGGTTTTGCAAGATGTCTTCCTTAGGGCCCATACGTACAGGACTAGTTGGTGTTGCTCATCTGAGTTCAAGTTAGTGTCTGTTGTGGGCTTATTCAGATTAGATGGTTCTGTAAAAGTCTCCATCACAACAGGTTCCACAGTCACAATTGTTTCTGACTCACAGGGTTTAGTAATGCTAGCATTATTATTTGGACTTAAAGCTGCAGCTGTAGTTATTAGTGGTACCACATCAGCATGTACATTTGTATTATAGTCTTTAGTTTGGGATCCTTTGGGTCAGGAACCCACTTACCCTCCAGCATCTGAATCCAACCTGTTCCTGCAAGCACCAATTCAGGAAACCAGTTTTCTTCAATGTTTGAGAAATGTTGCTGGTCATTCTCTGTTTGTAATTCCCAATACACCTTTATCAGTTTGTCACGTTCTTGCAGGCTATTTTTTAATTTGCTGGAATCGGGTTCAGGGGCTCGTTTTAGGCCAAGTCATTTACAGCTCGTATATGCCATTCCCAACGAGCTCCCAAACTTTTTTGTCAGTTTTGTATGCACCAGGCTCTCAGTATCTGTTTTACTGTCTTTTTTCCCCCCACTGTTGTCTTACCCAGTGTTTACAACCCAAGCCTGTCCTTTTGATGAATGTACGTCAGCAATTATCAGCTATTCCGGGCTGTCAGTACACAGGCCCTTGCTTTTTGACAGTGTCAGTTTCTGTAGATGACTTCAAAAGTTCAGCCTTCAAACGTTCTTTGTTTTCCAAATAAAGATGGGCTTCCTTTTCTAAGTGCTGTACTATATATTGGCGTTTATTTGCATTTTTACCTTTATGCAGTTCCATTTCTGAAATGTTTGTTTGCAGAGCCACGTTATTTGCTTCCAGCTTTTCTCCGGTCACTACTTTCCAGTCCATCTCCATGTCATTTTCTATTTCCAGCATCACCGCGTTGTTGTCAATTTCAGCAGCCTCTATTGTCATCAGTATAGTGGAGGAGGCTATCTCCACTGCTTCCCTTGCATCCATGTTCTCCTCCTGCTCCATGACAGCAGCCATCTTGGATCAAGATGGCCAAGGGTTCCCCTTACTGGAAGAGTAGGGAACTTTCCCCGGTGACCTGAACAATATTCCCCTTCCCATAAAACCGGTTCATACAGTTGTCCAAGGCTGTGTGTGGGTGCTGATGTGCAAAATGACTGCCACTATATGTTCAATCGATTCGCTACCAGTCTAGCATTGTTTGTAAAGTGCTTCAGGATACAGTGTGTATGAAAAGCGCTCTATAAATGCTGATTCTTCATTCTTCTTCTTCTTTCCTTGTAGGGTTTTTGATGCAGGCCCTGCACTATTTTGGTAGCCCTCCTTTGTACCTTCTTCACCCTATGTCCTTCTGGAGGTGAGGCCTCCAGAACTGGGTGCAGTACTCGAGGTGGGGTCTTACCAATGATCTACAGGGGTAATACTATCTTCCTCCTTCTGATGGTGATGCCCCTTCCTATGCACCCGAGCATCCCTGTCATACTGCTTGGCTACCTTCAGGTCATCAGAAATGATTATCCCTAGGTCCTTTCCCTGTTTTGTGGTTGCTAATACCTCCCTGCTGAACTGGGACATTGCCCCTGGGTTTTTGTGCCCCAAGCGCATGATTTTGCACTTTTTTGTATTGAAACCCAGCTGCCATTCCCTTGACCATTCTTCTAGCTTTTTCAGACTGTCCCTCATTCTTTCCTACACCCTGCCCCCGGTGTTTCCACTCAGTTGCATATTTTGTGTCATCCACGAGCAGGCGTGCTTTCCTTTCCAGTTCTTCTGCAATGTTGCTAATAAAGACATTGAAGAGGACTGGGCCTAGTCCTGACCCCTGTGGCACCCCTCTGGTCACTTTCCCTTCTCCAGAGTGAACCCCAGTTACCAGCACCCTCTGACTTCTGTTGCTTAGCCAACTCCTTACCCATTTTACTACCTTTTGGACCTACTCCTAGGCTGCTCAGCTTGCTCACCAGTCTTCTGTGTGGAATGGTGTCGAAGGCCTTACTGAAATCCAGGTAGGCCACATTTGCCTCTCCTCCCTGATCCACTTCCTTGGTCACCCAGTCAAAGAACTCGATCAGGTTTGTCTGGCTAGACCTTCCCCCATGAAACCATGTAGCCTCAGATCCTGTAATCCACTGGTTACAAGGTATTCCCAATCCTTTTCTTCCATAGTGATTCCATTACTTTACTCACTACTGAAGTCAGACTGACAGATCTGTATTTTCCTGCCTCCTCCCTATTTCCACTTTTGTGTAGTGAGACCACATCTGCCCTCCTCCAGTTCCCTAGAACCTCTTCTGTTTCTAGTGATCAGTTGAACAAAGCTGTCAGAGGTGCAGTCAGCACCTCCTTGACCCGGACAGCTAGGGGTGGGATTCAACTAGCCAAGTAGCCAAGATGGAAAAGGAGAAGAATCTGGGGGTGATCATAACAGCAGCAATGAACAACTCAGCACGGTGTAGAAAGGCAGCTGCAAAGGCCAACAGGATGCTGGGTTGTACTGCCAGAGGCATATCCTCCAGGAGGGGGGAGGTGATCCTGCCGCTATACAGGTCACTAGTTAGACCACACCTGGAGTACTTTGTGCGGTTCTGGCAACCATAACTGAAGAAGGACATTAGGTTACTGGAGGGGTGCAGTGCATTGCAACAAGAATGATCCAGGGGCTAGGAGACTTACCCTACAAGAGCAGGCTGAGGGAGTTAAACATGTATTCCGTGGAGGAGAGGAGGGATAGGGGGGAAATGATTGAAATCTTCAAGTACATGAAGGGAATAAATAAGATGGGCACAGAGGGGCTTTTCAAATTAAGGTGGGGAGGGACACTTGAGGGCACAATCTGAGATTGGAAGGGGGAAGGTTCAGGAGGGAAATGAGGAGACACTTTTTTACGGAGAGGGTGATGTCTGGGTGGAACGCATTGCCAGAGGAAGTGATATCCTATAGAACAATGGGCTGCTTCAAAAGTGGATGGGACAGGGTAAGGGGGAAGGTCACTGGGGGGGAGAGAGGGGCAGCTGCAGTATAAAGGCGGCTAGCTGCACAATCAAGCAGACTTGATAGACCGTATGGCCTTTATCCGCTGGCAATTTCGTATGTTTGTATGTTCCCTGAGATCCCTCAGTATCCTAGGGTACATCCCGTCAGATCCCATTCCCTTGTCTACTTTTAATAGTGCTAGTTCCTTGAGGACCCTCTCCTCTGTAAAAGGACGAGTGTCCACGTCCCTTCCTTTAATGCCCTTGCCTCGTATCTTTGGCCCGTCACCTACCCCTTCCATCCTAAATACTGAGCAGTAATTGTTCAATATGTCTGCTTTTTTTTGTCCTCTTCCTCACAAACCCCTCCTTCCCCTTTTAGCCTTATTATCCCTCCTTTGGTCTTTCTCTTCTCACTAGCAAATCACTTATCTTTTTTGTGCTCCCAGGTCGCACCTGGAAACAAGATCTGGCTTAGTGTGCCTTTTTGGGTTAAACAGTTTCCCCTTTATATATCTAAAGAATGTTTTATCCTCTTTTTTTTTTCTGACTGGGCAATATTCTCCTCTGTTTGAGCCTTTGCACTCCGAACTGCTCTCCCCTGATTCTTTGTTTATCCTGGTAGCTATTCCTATCCTCTCCTTCTGTGTCCTCTTTTACTTTTTAAATGCTAGGGTTTTTTTTTTTTGCCCTTACTTTCTCCACTACTTCCGTAGAGAACTATAGTGGTCTCTTTTTTTTCTCTTGCCCTTGTTAACCTTCTTGACACAGAGATTTTCTGTCTTTTCAATGCCTCCCTTTATTTTTGCCCATTGTTCCTCAACTTCCCTCAGTTTCCTTATCCCTACTGGGGTGTCCCTGAGGCATTATCCTATATTCTTAAAATCAGCCCACCTGAAGGCCAGAACCCTCATCTTAGTGCGACTCGATTCTGGCCCATTTCTTATATTGAGCCAAGCCGTATGGTGATCACTGGTCCCCAGGTGGGCACCCATTGTTACGTCAGCAACACTGTCCCTGTTTGTCAGTACCAGCTCCAGTACTGCACCCCCCACAAGTGACTTCCTTAACTAGTTGCCTGAGAAACACCCCTTGCAGGGAGTCCAGCAGGATGTCCCTACTTCTGACTGTTGCCGCAGCTGGTAGGCTCCAATTCATATCCAGTAGATTGAAGTTCCCTACCAGCAATACCTCCTCTTTGCTTGCCATACTTTGGATTGCTTCCATCATATCTTTATCCACCTCTCCCCCCTGTGCTGGAAGTCTGTAGGTCACTCCTGTGTGAATAGTACCCGCCCCGTGTCTCCAGGGTGACCCACAGTACCTCAGCTCCTCCGTGCTCTCCCTGTATTTCTGTAGCTTTTATGTTGTCCATGACATAAACAGCCACTCCCCCCACCTCCTTTTTTTTTTTAACTACCCTGTCTTTTCTGGACAGAGTATTCCCTGGTATGGCTACATCCCAGTCCTGGTTTTCATTGCTTCAGGACTCAGTAATTGCTACTATGTCTAGGTACGCATCTCCCATGGTGGCATTTAGGTCTGCAGTCTTAGTACCCAGACTCTGAGCATTTACACACATGGCTCTCCAGATTGTCCTGCCACCCTCCATCTTATTTCCCATTTGCCCTTCCTTATTTCTTCCACTGTTTTTTTTTTTTTTTACTATCTCTCTTTCCTTTTACCCCTTGGATTCCTTTGTTATTTTGTTCCTTTTGGGATTTCACTCCCTCAGGTTTACCACTGCTGACCTCATGAGCTTGTGGGGGGGGGGGGGCTGTTGTGTCTCCCTGACTCATTCTGCTTCCACCCTTGACTAGTCTAAAAGCTCACCAAATATGACACTGAAACCATTCACTGAGGAACACAGTTCCTCTCCTGGATGGATACAGGCCATCGCCCCTGTACAGGCACTTATCCCTCCAGGTGGGGCCCCAATCCCCAGTGAAGCTGAAACCCTCCTGTCTGCATCATTCCTTCAACCATGCATTGAAGATCCTGGTGTGGAGAATCCTGTCCTCACCCCTGTTGCAAACAGGTGGCACCACCGAGAAAGTCACAGATCATGCTACTTGTCTAAGACCCCTCCCCAATTTCCTAAACTCCTCCTGAACTATCACTGGCTCATCTCTAGCCAGGTCATTTGCCCCTGATGGACAATGATATCCAGCTGTCCCTCTCTTCCTGCTGCCGCAGTGATCCTTTGGATCCTCTTCCCATCCCTGTGAGCCGTGCCACTGGGAAGGCTGCTAATCTCCCTGTCCTCATCCTTACCTGCCCCCAGCTGTATCCCCCTCACTGTGGAGTCCCCCATTAGGATTCACTTCCTCCTACTCTGGGGTCCTCTGTCACCTCCCTTAGGGTCTCCCTGGTCACTACTTCAGGTGCCTCTGTGGGACATTTCCACTTGGCCTGTGCAGCATTGGTGTTTTGCAGTGTACCGGATGGGTGATGTGCCTGTGCTCCACCACCCTAACCCTCCCCGAGCTGACTGCTGTCCAGCTGCTCCTTCTTCTGGGCAACCTCCAAGGTAGCGGTGACTGACTAGGTGGCCTCTGGGTGGGGGACTAGGTCCTTAAATCACTGACGGGCCTCCATTTGAAACCACTGGACTTGGTAGAGCTCATTTGCTTGCATAAAAGTTTGGTTGGCACTGGATGGTCTTTAATACAGTTGATATTATGCAGATGGTGAAGTCATTGCAGACTACAGATGACACATGATGTTCCAGCATCATTTTGCTGTTCACATTGACACCCAGATTTTTTTACCCTATCTGCACAGGCCAAGTGAAGCTGAGGTGAAAGTGTGCTTGCTCATAATGTCCAACGGTTTGTATTACTTGTCATGAGGTCTAGTGCTTATCCTCTTGGGAGCCCAAGACCTGTCATGCACAGCCATAATTACCACTGAATCATTTCTTTTTTAACTTATTTATAACATTTTGTACAATACAAATCAAAAACCATGGATGAAGATTATAGTACTGACAGGGGCACATACCAGTTTACATAAAATGCTCACAGCAGAAACTTTTAGTCATTCACCCCTCCTAGTTAAAAATTGAGGGGAAATCATTATCCTAAAAACAGAACAAATTTCTTACATGAAAGACTATTGCATTCATTTCAGGCCATTTTACAGCCATGTTAATGATGGTTAGGAAAGTGATTTAAAATGTCTTGTACTGGTGACATGAATCCTAAAGTCATAAAACTAGTATACATATAGTAACTAGTGTTCTCAAACAGCGCTCCCAGAGGAGCTAATCCGTAAACAAGAGAAACATACTATAACATGCAAGAAAGTCCATGCAGACCTATAACTTATAAAAAACAAGTTGTACCGGACAGAAACAAGCCAAAGGTTGCTGCACTCAAAGTAAGAAAGATGCACACAACCGATGAAATCAAAAATAAAGGCTTTATTGGCAAGTTAGATAATGTGCTCAGACACTCACTGCACATCACTCTTGCCCCAGTGCTTTGGGTCATAGCCCTTCATCAGGGGGCATGGTTGAGGGGAGAACACATCACCTTAAATACCAACAAGTCATGAATAAACATTAGGACTAATTAATATTAAGTAATGTAAATGAAAATAAAAATAAAACAAAATCTAACAAAAAAGCAATTTCGTATGTCTGTAACACCCCCAAAATACAGGCTTACCTCAATTACCCATTCTCCCATTTGCCTGCTGCATCCCTGTTTGTTCCTTGAAGTGCACCGCCGATTTGCCCAGTTCCAGTGTGCCCAGAAAACCCCCGATTGGCCCTCTTTGTTCATTTTTGCCCTCTTTGGACAAACGGAGCTGTGGAGCTGCCAGCTGTTTTCCCACACACACTTCACAGCCACCATGTGAGCGCGCGCGTGCGCAGAAGTGCGCTCCAGTTCTCGACCAGGATTGCGGTTACCGAATGGCTTCCTCGTGGTCCCGGCCCCATTGTAGGGCTGAGTGAGGACTGCCGACCAAAGCGGGACCTAGAGATCCTCCTCCATATTTTGCAGATAAAGAGTGCTGTGTGGGCTATGTTTCCCACTCATTAATATTACTGAGGCAGCATTAATATTCATGAGTTGTCTCTTAGCACAAGGGCTCCATAAATATTAGCGCTGGCAACAGGCTCAGAACTGGAAATAAATATGAATAAAAGTGAGCGCTGAACAAGACACAAAGGGGACTGTTAAATGGGGCAACATAAATTAATAAAGTTGTACTGGCTGCACCAGCTACATGATTGGGACCTATACGACCGCCTGTCTGCTGCCTGGGGACTGTATATTTCAGCAGCAGTGACAGGTGAGGGACTGAACATAAATGTTTGGGAATGGCAGTATGTAAGAGGGCACAATAATGGCTACTAAACTGTGGGGTTACAAGTTAAATAAAATATTTTATCTGGCTGCACCAGAACTTTAATGTTGGGACCGTGATGGACTGCTAGTGTTTACTAGCAGCCATTTTTGCAGCACAGCAGCCAGTCAGAAAGCCAAGATTTAGTGTGGAGCCTGATGGGGCTTTGCCAAAAAACGTATGGGACAGCGTCAAAGGCTTGTGAGGAAAAAGCAGGAACTTAATTTAGGTGCTGTCGGGAGACCAAGTCCCTGCAGTACTCTGACGAAATGGCAAAAGACGACCCAGGAACAGATGTTACAGATTTTAGTAATAAAGTTTATTACTATCCCAAAAAGCAAACATTTGCTACAGCTTACCTAGACTGGAGCTCAAAAGATCTCTGTCTACCCAATAAGAATCATGGAACTTGGGGTCGAACACAGTTACACAATATTATATATGGGAGATAAGGCTGTTGGTTACTGTAGTAACAGCACATTCGTACATTGCTAATAACTTTCTTATTGGTCAGCTTGGTGGGCATCTCCGGCTGGTGTAGAAGACTTGGTTTGCTGGCCAAGGCACCTAGTTTCACCTGAGCTCTTTCCTTCCAAGACTGCTTGAAAGGCAGAGTAGAGAACCTTACCAGAGCAAGGGAAAAGGATTAAGACTTCTTTTGGCTAAGCAGATTTACTGTGTGGTGTTGTTTTTAATTTTTACTCATAGGGATTGCTACTGTTTGTTGCTAACATTTCATTGCTTTATTTTTCTCTGTAGCAAAGTGTTTCTTACAGCGTATATCTTCTCTGAAGTGTACAGGTGGTGCTTTACAGGTTTTACAGTTTTATCGAACATTAGGATAAGCTTTCAGGGTTACTGCATTTGTTGTTGACTGATTGTTTCTGCTCTTACCTCCTTGTTCTTTTGTCCGTGGTTCTTCTTTTTCGGCAGGGGAAGGGCCCAGCCACCCACCCCCATCCCCAACCACCCCACACTACACTCCTTTTATAGGGTACCACAGTTGTGACATTTCCTGTGGCAGAGCAGGAAGGGGTGGATCAGTGGGGCATCCAAAAGGTGAGCTCATTTACAGGGGCACTAGTAATTTAACTTGTTATAACAAGTTAAACAAAACCAAAACACAATCAAACCATTACTTGCATTTTTTTCCTTCTAATTACTCTGACTAGGTTATAAACCCAGCAACTTATCTGGAATGGATATCATTAACTGCAGGTACTGTGGAACAATTTTCAGAAGGACAGTCTTACAGGATTTAGGACACTGTCCTACATGCTGGGCCATTGGAGATCTTGGGGCTCAGCTCCGGGCAGCATGGGCAGAGACTGCATGCCTCAAATTTCATATTCAAGAGGAAATACATTATAAGAACCACCCACCATTTCCCCAGCATCCAACAGAAAAACCTCGACCACAGAAGGTAGTTGGACCAGGAGGTTGGCAGGTGGTTAGGAGGGGCAAATCGGGTGCCCCATCACTCTCTACTCTCCAACATATTACCTCCAAAAATCATATAAACACTATAAACAGGTATCTGTCTCTATCTCTGAAATCAAATAAAGAGGCAGAAGACACTGCAGAGCAGGACACTGCGGCACAGGAGCTAGCACAACAAAACTCACCCAAATCAGGAACCAAAACCAAAAAAGCAAAAAGGGAATCCAACAAACTTCTGATCATAGGAGACTCCACGATTCGGGAGTTGACCCATCTCCAGCCAGGGGTAATGGTCAGATGTCTCCCAGGTACATCAGTATGGAGAGACACTGACCGCATTACTAAATTGTTCACAAAGCAGGAGAAAACATTGATATCCTAGTACACATAGGGACTAATGATCTAGCCAGCTGGTCGTTAGTGGAGACCAAGGAACACCTGACCAGGCTGGGTGACAAACTATCATCCATTTTGTCCAGCATCTCCTTCTCTGAGATCCTGCCAGTCTGGTAGAGGCAGATGGATGGAAGGTCAGAGAGGGGAGATAGGGGAGCTAAACCACGTGGCTCAAGGGCTGGTGCCAGGAAAAGGACACAGATTTGTAGGAAATGGCAACAGTTCTGGGAGGAGAGATTCTTTAAATTTGATGGACTGCATCTGACTAAGGAAGGAGTCAGTGCATTGGGGCAGACGTTTGGCGTCGAATGGGAAGAACACCCTCCCTCAGCTAGTGGTCAAACAGGAGTTCAGCACATCATTTGCAGTTCATTTGCATCACCAGGTAGAAAAAGGTTTGTCTCCCCATACAGCGCACAGGGGTAATGCCAAACCTCACCCAACAACTTCTTAAATGAAATCTGCCAATGGAAAATCATGTACACAAATGCTCACAGCCTGGGAAATAAGATCCCAGACCTGCAGGCAGTAATGTCAGAGGCTAAACTGGACATAGTAGCAATTAGTGAGGCGTGGTTTACCAGTAACACACTTGGGAGACTTCAGTGCCAGCTATGTATTGTTCAGAAGGGACCGAGGGTGAAAAGAGGGGGTGGCCTGTATGTCAATGAAAATATCAAAGCTACAGAAATTCAGAATACACATAAGGAGCCAGAAGAACTATGGGTCACCCTGGAAACAGGAAATGGGACAGCCATAAGAACTGGGGTTGTCTGCAGGCCCCCAGACCAGGGGGAGGACATAGACACATTACTGTTAGAAGATATACAAAACATGACAGCTAAAGGGGAGGTTCTGATAATGGGAGACTTCAACATGCCAGATACAGATTAGTCAGTACCAGCACAGGAACATCTGCCAGAACTAGACACATAGTGGATTCCCTGCAGGGGGAGGGCCTCAAACAACTGGTACAACAACCTACAAGAGACAGGGCTATCCTAGATCTAGTACTGACTAACAGGGAAGGGATCACAGATCTCCAGGTAGGAGGTCACCTGGGAGCCAGTGACCATCACATGGTATGGTTCAATTTGGCTACTACATCTAAATCATCCCATTCCAAGGCAAAAATATGAAGCTTCAGAGGAGCTGACTTTGATAAGATGGGCAACAGAGTTAAGCTAGCCCTGGCAAAAAGAAACACAGGTGAGGGGTTACAGGCAAAGTGGGCAAGCATTAAGGATGCAATACTTGAAGCAACATCCCACTGTGTTAGACAGAAAAGGAAGTGCAAAAGAAGAAGGAAACCACTTTGGTTCTCAAATACAGTAGCAGAAAAGGTCAGAGCCAAAAGGCTGGCCTTCAGGAAATATAAGAGAACACAGCAGGATGAAGATAGGGAGGCATACCAAACTGCCCTAAGAGAAGCAGGGAAGGCAGTAAGGCAGGCAAGTCCCAAACTGAGGAAACACTAGCACGAACAGTAAAGAAGGTGACAAGACTTTCTATAGATACATTAGTGAAAGGAGAAAGTCCAGAGGGGTATTGCTAAGCAATGGAGAAAAGGGAGCATGTGAGGAGGAGGACCATGTAAAAGCATTTATCCTAAATAGATACTTTTGCTCAGTATTTACTGAAGAGAAGGTAGGGCAGGGCCCACAGCTCAGCACCATGAACACAGCGGGGAGAGGGAGGTGAGCACTACTCCCTTCACAAAAGAAAGGGTCCCACAAGAGCTTGCTAAGCTCAGGTGGACAAGGCAATGGGACCTGATGGCATACATCCCACGGGTACTTAAGGAGCTAAAGGTGAACTAGCAGAGCCATTAGCAGAACTGTTTAGTGAGTCTCTGAGCACAGGAGAGGTCCCAGAAGACTGGAGAAGGCTCTTGTGGTCCCGCCCACAAGAGTGGTAGCAGGAGGAGGCAGGGAACTACAGACCAGTCAGTCTTACCTCAGTAGTGGGCAAGATTATGGAGGCACTCCTTAAGGAAAGGATAGTGCAACACCTGGAATTCATAGGGGCACAGGATCCAAGACAGCATGGGTTTACAAAAGGAAGGTCCTGTCAAACTAATCTCATTTCTTTGACTGGGTAACCAGAGTGGTGGACCAAGGGAGCAGTTGATGTCACCTACCTTGACTTCAGCAAAGCTTTCGACACTGTTCCACATAGAAGATTGATAAATAAGCTGGGTAGGCTTGGGGTGGGTCAGAAGTTGGTCAACTGGGTGGCAAACTGGTTGACAGGCAGAAAACAGAGAGTGGTGGTAAATGGTATACAGTCAGAAGAGATGCAAGTCACAAGTGGGGTACCTCAGGGATCAGTACTGGGGCCAGTCCTCTTCAACATCTTCCTTAGTGACCTTGCAGATGGACTAGAGGGTAAGGCTTGTCTGTTTGCAGATGACACCAAGATCTGCAACAGAGTAGATGATCTAGACGGGGTGGGCAGAATGAGAAGAGATCTGGATAAACTAGCAAAATGGTCAGAAGAGTGGCAACTGGGATTTAATGCAAAGTGCAAGATCATGCACATAGGGAAGAGAAACCCTGAAGCCACCTATAGTCTGGGAGGAGAGTTGCTATCAGTCACAAAGGAAGAAGGAGACTTGGGCATCATCATCACTGATGACCTGAAATCATCCAAGCAGACCTCTAAAGCAGTAGGTAAGGTTAGGGGGGTGTTAGGGCGTATTAGTAGGGTTATCACAAGTTGTAAGAGGGAGGTAATGATCCCTCTTTACAAGACACTGGTTAGGCCCCATCTTGAGTACTGCGTGCAGTATTGGAGGCCACACCTTCACAAGAACATTAACCAAATTGAGGCAGTCCAGAGAAGGGCAACCAAAATGGTGCAGGGACTGCATCAGAAGACATATGAGGACAGATTAACAGAGCTCAATATGTATACCCTTGAGCAAAGGAGGGAGAGATGTGATATGATTGAGGCATTCAAACACCTTAAGGGCATTAACAAGGTGAAAGAGTCTAACATGTTTAGATATAAGAAAAATAGCAGGACAAGAGGACACAGCATGAGATTAGAGGGGGGCCGATTAAGGGGGAATGTGAGGAAATTCTTTTTCACAGAAAGGGTGGTGGATGCATGGAATTGCCTACCTCAAGAAGTGGTGGCTATGAATACAGTGCAGGGCTTCAAACTGACATGGGATAGGCATAAGGGAGCAATACAAATGAGTATGAATAGATAGACCACTGACAGAGCAAAGGCCAATGGCACATTTATAAGGTAGAAAAAGAAATGGGCAGACTGGATGGGTCTTGCGGTCCTTATCTGCCGTCAACTTCTATGTTTCTATGATTCTATGGTGTTCAGTAATCTTAGATATACATTTGTGCTAAAGTAGGCACTTTGGTAAAACAATAGAGTGATTCTTAGAATATATATATATATATATATATATATATATATACACACACATCAGTAAACAGTTATATTTGCTAATGCCACAAGATGGCACCATAGACCACAATTATACTGTGGATTTCTTATAGTAGCTAAGCAGTAATTATATTATAAGTAAACTTTGTTATAATCATTTCCCGGCATGTTATAGTGATGGTATATGGAGAACCAGAGGGTTAGCAGGCCTACATAACCCCCCCAATTTCCTGAATAAGGAGACAACACCAATAAGGTGGATGGGTAGTCTTAGCGCTGTCTTTTATTTGGTGAGCTGGGTAGGGCAGGTAAATGATGAATTCATCAGACGGCTGGTGAAACATTGAACATCCTCCTTGTAGTCCTTGTAGATCGAACCTGGATTTGGCATGGCTGGCCGAGCTGTAGAAAGTGGTTGTTTGACAATGCCAAAGTTTATAGTGTCATTAGTAGTCATAGCAGTGTCTATGGAAAATGACCAATCAAAAGAATCAGGTCCATAACCACAAACAGGTTTGATTAAATCAAAGACATCACAACAGCATAAGCAGTGATAACCTTTTTTGGCACAACAATTAGTTTGGGGTGTGACCTACGCATCAAGTTCATTATGAAAGACCAGTAGAGGTGGTTGATCAATCCTTTCTCTGTAGATGCTGCCCTTGAGATCTCCCATGGAATGGATGATGGCCAGTTTGTCAAAAATTGCAGTCTTTGGGTCGAAACGTGGAAGAGACACAGTAAAAGTTACATACATAGTATCCCGAATGGAACATTGGCATGTGTCATAACAGGACCCCTGGTTGGGGTGTCTAGTTACATAACCTGGATTTCTGACTGTAACTAAAGGAAAAGAAACAGTGCATTGCATACAATTTGCAGTACATGATAAGGAATGGCAATACCATTTGGCGATACCTTTTAGCATGAATTAAATCAGGGATTTTACCAGATTCGAGATCCTGGAAGAGATTTGTCATGGTGGTCATGACATAAGAACCAAATGCTGAACATTAAAGTTCCCCAGCTATATGGTGCTTAGAGGCTTCTTTGTTATTTTGAAATACCAGTCCATTGATCTTATGCTTAGATTTATTAAATCTGTGTGCAATGTTGTACATGTTATAGACTGTAAAAATGCTCTTCTTGGGTAATACCATGTAATACAGGGGTAATTACATCTTGCCCTAAACCTGTTGGAAATTTCAGCGTTTGACTTTTAATGGCTGTCAGGTCTGCCCTATTTCAAATTGACATACCTGTACCAAAGAGACCTGAGACAGTGCCTGTGGCACTGGCTGCTCAGTAAGGTCTCATTTTTGTTTCCTACCTTGCTTTTGTTTGGTGGGGAAATGGAATACACCTAAATATTCTGTGGTGTGTGGCCCAGCTACCAGGTCCTGTGTGCGTGTTTGATACACTGCTAGTAGGTCTAATAACATAACACTGTGGAATCTGGAAGTATTTGTATTAGCACAGTATCTGAACTCTGCCATGTTCTGGTTGTCATATTTGGAAATTTGGTGCAAAAGTTTGGATTTATAAGTGCTGTGAGATTGTAAAGACCTGTGTGCTGTGGTGAGGCTTGGTGTATGGATAGGGTACTACTGGGGCAAATGCGGTTGTTTGGCCAGCCTTGAAATTTGACTTTGGAAAGGTGGACTACTGGAATTTGTTTACCATTGCTATCAGTCTGCCATTCAAGTTGCAGGGAAGCTTGGTCAGGTGCCACCACCATAGCATTAAGATATGCATCTTTACTTTCCTGAACGGTTATCAGTCTGGATGGGACATTGATACTGACACCACATTGGATGGCGTGGGTGGTGGCACATAGCCTGGGGGGAAAATATCTATCATCCGCAGGATGCAAGGTGTGAAGTAGCCTTTTTTAAATTTTGATTGGTGTTAGGATTCATCTCCCTTTGGGAGTCTGGCAAAACATCTTTTAGGAGCACACCTGCCAGTGTGTCCTGTGTCAGGAAAAACAGTAGACATATAGCCAAAGTTATCTTGGGTATCTGAAAAGAGAAAAACAAATAATTAGTAATTAATGACCTTGCCCTCTCTGGTGGGAAGGTATTCTTTTAATTACCTTTGTACACTTTTAACAGATTTGCATGAAGCCACTTTTCTATTGGCTTTCTGCTAATTGTGATTCTGATCTGAAATACAACTGGGCTGAGTTTGTTGATGATGTCATATGGGCCTTCCCATTTGTTTGCAAATGGGTGGACTGGGGTGGCAAATCTGAGCACCATGACCTAGTTTCCTACTTTCCAATTGACTTCTTTAACAGTTTTGTCAAAGTATATTTTGGATTGCTGTTGGGCATCTCCCATGTATCAAGCTGCAAACAGGTGATTCTGGATAATGTCGCCCCTCAATTGCGAAACATAGATGTCTACTGCTACTCTGTCTATGGTAGGTGTACTGAGTCAATCAACAGATGCTCAGGTAATCTCGTGCATCTCCCAGTCATTACTTCAAATGGAGTACAGCTGGTTGATGAAGCTAGGGTCACTCTGATTGACATTAGGAGTAAGGGCAGCAAAGTATCCCAGTTTTTGGGGTTGTCATCTTTTTTTTTCTATATATATGTTATTGATTTTCCATAATTAACAGCATCATACATTTGTAAGACATAGGTACAGTATTTTATAAAGTAACAACACATTCATTGCTGCCAGTCATATCCTTCTTTACCATCTCACAAAATCATATTTCCCTTACTCCCTTCCCCTTCTTTTGGAAGTATACCTGAGGTATCTTAATTTTCCATATGTGATATATTTAGTATATACTTATTCAATATTACTTCCTATATTCATAATAAGGGTGGAAACAGGGTCATAAATTCTTTCCATGATACAGCCATTATATCCTCTGGGTTTTCTATATTGTGCAAAAGTTTTTCGAAAATGAAAGTTTCTTTAACCTTGTGCCATCATACTTACTTAATTGAGATTGAGGCGGGCCTAGCTCTTCCAAAATCAATCTTTTTGTGGCAATGGTTCCCAAATTAATTATTCGACTTTGCGCTTTTGTTAATTTCAATGTGTCAGGTTTATAAAACAATAATATAGAAGGAGACATAGGGATATGAACTCCTATAAATTGTTTGATCATTTCAACAGTTTCCTTCCACCAATTGTATATTGTTTGGCAGTTCCAAAAGTTATGGGTTAAATCTGCATTTTCACCACATCCATGCCAACATTTATTTGATATATCAGTGTTCATTTTGTTTAAGGTTTCCTGAGTTATGTATGCTCTATTAATGATTTTGATTTGAATGGACCTATGTTTAGCTGATAAGTAGCTTTTATTTTTATTTAAGATTTGTGGGACCTCCTCTTCCATCCAGGGACCACCAGTGCCACTGCCGTTGCCTCAGAGGTTGCCAAGAAAGAGGAGCGGTTGGACCACAGTGGGCTCAGAGAGGGTGAGGGTAGTGGAACAGAGGCGCATCCCTCCCGTTGTACCTCTCCACAATTCCTATGCCATTCTGGCAAAGTGTGGTTCCTCTATGGAGGCACCCACATTGGAGACCAAGGAGGATGCTGGGAACCTCCACAAAGGAGACCCACAGGAGGGTGGCAGGGGACCCTGCAGGGGAAGGAGACAACTCCTGGTGGGGGACTCCATTGTTAGGAAGGTAGAACTGGGAGAGGAAGGGGAGAGGGAGGTAAGGTGCCTGCCTGGCGCCATGGCTTGAGGGACAGGGAGCAACCTCAGGATTGCCGAGCAGCTGCACAGGGAGGGAGTTGGATGTCATTGTCCACCTAGGGACAAATGACCTGCCACAAGAAAGGATTAGAGAAGTGCAGGAAGAGTTTGTGAATTGGGGAGGGCCTAGTCAAGTAGCACGCACGGTAACCTTCTCGGAGGTGCTACCCATCTATGGCATAGGGAGAGGCTAGGTGTTCTGCACCATGGGATTCAATCAGTGGTTGAAAAACTGGTGTGGAGCTCAGGATTTGGCTTCATTGGGGACTGGGGTCCACCTGGAGTGATGCGCCTATACTGGCATGATGGGCTGCATTTGTCCGGGAGGAACCAGGATCCTAGGTGATAGGTTTAAATGCTTCATTGGCAAGCATTTAAACTAGCTAAGGGGAGGTACTGGAAAGGAGCAGGAAAATCTCTAGCCCCCAAATAAAATCACAGTAGTAAGGCAAACACCAACATAAAGGTGTTTATAGGAGAAGAGCAGGGTAAATGGAGAAAGTGACAAAGGCAAGAAGGACAGGGATGGGGCAAAAGGAGTAAGGCCATCAGGAAATGGAGGGTAATGAGTACCAATGCCCATAGTCTGGGCAACAAGCCCCTGAGCCGATGGCCTTAATGGAAGAGGGATGCCTGGATATCGAGCAGTCACAGAAACATGGTACACAGAGAACCATGACTGGATGTTAACATACCAGGGTACATAACCTACAGGAGAGACAGGCAGGGGAGAAGAGGGGAGGAGTAGCTCTCTATGTAAAGAAAGGGATAAAAGCAACTGAACAAAAAGCAAACAGGGAGGAGAGGAGGTACTGTGGGTCACCTTGGAGACTGAAAGGACACACACTATCCGCACTGCTGTTGTGTACAGACCCCATGTCAGGGGAAGAATGGACAAGGATATGATAGAAGGCATTCTTAGAATGGCAGAGAAAGGGAGATACTGTTGATGGAGACCTGAATATGCCAGATGTTAACTGGAGCACATTTGCTGCAGCCACATCCAAGAGCAGGGCCATTCTTGATGCCCTACAGGTGGCAGGCATTAGACAGCTAGTTTCGAACCCACTGGTGAGGGAGCAATCTTAGACCTCGTGATTTCAAATGGGGGCAGTGAGAGGATCTCAGATCTAGAAGTGGGTTGCCATCTGGGGACAAGTGACCATCAAACAGTGTGGTTCACGTTAAACTCAGCTACAGAGTCAAGCCACACAAAAGTGAGGGTACTGGACTTTAGGAGGACTGACTTTGGCAAGATGGGAGAGTGCCTCAGAAAGCACTAGCAAACAGGCTAGAAGGAGGTGTGGAGCAACAATGGGAATTATCAAACTGCCATCACAGAGGCAACAAGCCTTTGTGTGAAGCAAATAAATCAAAATGAAAGAAAAGCCACTATGGTTCTCAAAAGAGGTGGCTGTGAAAGTCAGGAAGAAAAAGATAGCATTCCGGAAGTATAAGGAAACACAGAAAGAGCAGGACAGAGAGCTGTACCAGTTAAGGCAGAAGGAAGAAGGGAGGGAAGTCAGAATAGCAAAGGCCCAAACTGAGGAAAAGATAGCCAACTCAGTTAAGAAGGGGGATAAAACCTTTTATAGGTACATCAGCGAGCATAGAAAGACAAAGGGAGGGATAGTGAGGCTGAATAGAATGAACGATGGTTGGGCAGAGGGGGACAGTGAAAAAGCAGGAATACTGAAGGAATATTTCTGCTCAGTATTCACAAAAGAGGAGGGGGAATGCCTAATCCAGTTAACAGAAGCACTCTTGATAGGGGGGTCGATCCCAGTCCTTTCACAGAAGAAAGGGTTCTGCAAGAACTCCTAAAACTGAAGGTGGACAAAGCAATGGGTCCTGATGGAATTCACCCCAGAATTCTAAAAGAATTAAGGGGGAACTAGTGAAACCACTGGCTACTCTTTTTAATAAATCATGGGAGGATGGTGTGGTACCCGAGGACTGGAGGAAGGCGGATGTGATTCCCCTTCACAAAAGTCGGTCCAAGACAGAGGCAGGAAACTACAGACTTGTCAGTCTGACCTCTGTGGTAGGGAAAGTGATGGAGTCACTTCTGAAGGAAAGAATAGTCGAGTACCTAGAGGCCAGTGGAGCACAGGACCCAAGGCAGCATGGGTTCACAGCGGGAAGGTCATGTCAGATGAACCTAATAGATTTCTTTGACTGGGTGACCAAAGTAGTAGACCAGGGAGGAGCTGTGGACATGGCCTACCTAGACTTTAGCAAGGCATTTGACACAGTCCCACACAAAAGATTATGTCAAATTAACCAGCCTGGGAGTGGACCCAGGATGGTAGCCTGGGTAAAACATTGGCTGGACAACAGGACACAGAAGGTAATTGTAAATGGAGTCCACTCTGAAGAAGGGGTTACTAGTGGGGTACCGCAGGGTTCAGTATTGGGTCCAGTCCTTTTTAATGTCTTCATCAGTGACACTGCAGAGGGACTGGAAGGAAAAGTATGCCTTTTTGCAGATGACACAAAGATCTGCAACAGGGTTGATACACAAGGAGGCGGGAAAGGATGAAAAGGGACTTGGCAAGGTTGGAGGAATGGTCAGAAGTATGGCAGCTAGGATTCAATGCAAAGAAGTGCAAAATAATGCACCTGGGAAACAAGAACCCAGGGGAAGAATACACAATGGGTGGGGAGGTAGTAACAACAACAACAAAGGAAAGGGACCTGGGGGTAATCATATCAGATGACCTTAAGGTTATCAAGCAATGTGAGAAGGCAGTAGGGAGGGCTGGGGGTATACTGGGATGTATAGGGAGAGGCATCAGCAGCAGAAAACAGGAAGTTGTTATCCTCTGTACAGACAGTTGGTGAGACCCCATCTGAGTACTGTGTCCAGTTCTGAGACCCCATCTCCGCAAGGACATAGACAGGATAGAGGCAGTCCAGAGGAGGGCAACTAAAATGGTGCAGGGTCTGCAATAGAAGCCGTATGAGGAGAGACTAAAGGAGCTTAATATGTATACCCTTGAGGAAAGAAGAGAGAGGGGGGACATGATAGAAACTTTTAAGTACCTCAGTGGAATCAACAAAGTCCAAGAGGGTAGCATCTTTCAGAAAAAGAGACTTGCAAGAACAAGGGGACACAATTTAAAGATAGAAGGAGGGCAGTTCAGGGGCAATGTGAGGAAGTATTATTTCACAGAGAGGGTAGTGGATGCATGGAACAGCCTTCCTGAGGAGGTTGTGGGTCTAAAACTGTGGGAGAATTCAAGAATGCATGGGACAGACATAAAGCAATTCTTGTGGGGGGTAGGAAGAAATAGGCTGTTGGTTAACTAGGATCTGTGGCCTATTCTGTAGGTAGGGAAATGGGCAGACTAGATGGGCCTAGCGGTCCTTATCTGCCGTCAAAGTCTATGTTTCTATGTTATTCACCTCTCTTTGTAGGGAATACCATTGTTGGTCTGTTAAATTGATTCCAGTTTCAATTTGCCATTTCTTAAATATTTGTTGCCTACATACAGAGGGCTTGTCCGTAATACATTTATAACATTTTGACAATATTTTGGTAGAGAAGTTTTTTTATAAGAGTTTTTTCCCCCAATTTAAACTTGCTCTTATCTGATATATAGTGATTCTCATTTTTTGTAATTAATTTATTAAATGTAATGTGTAATATGTTATAATGTATAAAGTTCCTAAGATTAGTTGCTTTAATTTTTTGTACAGTTTGAGTATAGGTAATATATCCTTATTCATTTACTAAATCTGTCCATAATATATTGTCTTTCTTCAATTTATTACATAACTTTTTGAACTTATGACTTGTTGGATCATCCAACTGTTTTATGTTGGCATGGAACCATGGTATATTATTACTCTGCCAAATTTTGTATGTTTGATTCCCTTATCTATAGAAATCCTTCATAAAGTGTATTAATTTAAATTCTTTAAACGAATTATGGAACAAAAGTAAGTTTAATTGAGTTCTACAACCTAATTGTTGGAGCAATTCTTTAACCACTTTTCCATCTTTATGTGGGTACATAGTCCATTCCCATATTCTTGACATTAAGTAAGCCATAGCATAGAAAGTGAAGGCAGATCGGGGACCAAAGGTCCATCTAGTCTTCCCAGATTCTAACCCCCCCCCCAGATACTTTTTGTAACTATTCCCTTGTGTCTGTCCCAAGCTGATTTAAATCCCCATACTGTTTTGGATTCAATGACTTCAGCAGGTAGGCCATTCCATGAATCAATCACCCTTTCTGTAAAGAAAAACTTGTGCATGTTGCCTCTGAATCCCCAACCCCCAGTTTCATGTTGTGGCCTACTTACAGGTATCTGGACAGCCAAGTCCTACTCTTTCTCCTGTTCTCACTACACAACTCCATGCTGTCCTGAGTTTTCCCCGTCTCCACAGAAACACTGTAAATATTTGCTTTATAGTGGAAAACCCTTTAATATCTGGAAGGCCCCATAATGTCTGTAACACTTTAGTCGATAGGCGTTGCACTGTGTCTTCATTTAAACCTTCTAAGGCTGCCTGCTTTTCCCAATTAGACTCCAAATCTAGCTTTTCATTTTCCAATGATGAGTCATCTTCTTTGTGAAGCACATACACCATTTGCAGTTGTCTTTTGGTAATTACCTCCACAGGTTTTTTAGACCTTGCGGGCCTTGTTTTGTAAGAGTATGCAGTTTTACTTCTTTGTAGTCTTGTTTCTTTCTTTGGCAGCATTTACCTCACTCTTTAGCCACTTACAAACAGCCACCACTCTTTTCTTATGTTGCCAGCAAAACTTTGTGTACTTCTTTTCTTTGTTTTAACTAATAATTTATTAATGCAACATGGACAGTTCTTTAGCCTGTTGCTTGATATTCAAACAGAATACCAGGAGTTGGTTTGGGACACTGTGCCTTCACAGCTCATCAGATTGTCATCTTGCGCATGAGCAGTGAGTCTGCAAAGCATTAGTTTGAGCCTTCAATTGGTTCTTTCCACCTTGCCTGAAGATTTAGGAAGGTATGGAATGTGAAATATTTGGCTAACACCAAGCATTATCAAAGATTGTTTCATTACCTCACCTGTAAAGCTGGATCCTTGATCAGAGTATACCTTGAGAGGTAGGCCCCACCTGGTAAATACCTGGTCTACCAGAATTTTTGCTGTCAGTTTTGCTTTGGGTGCTCGAGTTGAATAGGCGTCTATCCATTTTGAGATTAGGTCTGTAATCACAAGTGCAAACTTGTTGTTTGTTGCTGGTTCTGGGTAGAGGACCAATGAAGTCAATCCGAATTGCATGCCAGGGGCCAGATTGCCTCTGGGGTAGCAATTTTACATTTTTCTTGCCAGGAATTGGGTTGTTCTGTGCACAGACTAGACAGTTGTCCATGTAGTGCTGGACATCCACTGTCATACCAGGCCACCATCCTGCAGTTTTAAGTCTGCAGGGGTTTTTCCACCCCTTCATTTCCTCCTGTAGGGTGTCATGGACCTGATGAATGAACTCTGATCACAGTGATGTAGGGACCACCCACAATTGTTGTTCTTCTTCTGCAGACTGGTACCACACCAGTTTTCGATCTTCTGAGAGGTGGAAATTATCTGCATGTCTTTTGAATGGACTGTTTGTTGGCAGCTCTTTTTCCTTGTCTTTTGACAAGTAGTAAATCACCTCTTTGATTTGTGGATCTGTTTTCTGAACTACACTAAGATCCAGTAGAAGCATATGTTCCTTTGAATTGGCTGCTGCCGGTATTGGGTGAGACATGGTCCATATGTCCTCCTCTCGAGCACCATCCTTGGCAAGGGTACTGCTCGATTAATGCTGTCATGAAAGGGTTCAGCCTTTGAATGGGCCTTCTTTCACCTTATGGATGTACAAGTTGTACTGGAACTTCTGAACAAGGCCATCAATTTATGTGAGTAGGTCCTTGTACTTGATTGGCGTGCCATCAGAGGAGGCAAAAGAATGGAGTTTCCAAAAGGGCATGCATTCTGTGAGAGAATTACAGACCCAAGAGGAGTCAGAAAGATGATGTATCAGCTTTTCCAGTTTTAACCAGTTTCAGAATGCAGGCCACTGCTGCTACTTCTGCATACTGAGATGATTTGGTTGTGTATTCTTTGGATGCCTGTATGGTATCCCCATTGGGGTAGATGATCAGCACACCTATTCCTGCTACTTGTTCTGCCTCATGGTAGAAGGAGGAGTTATCTGTGAAGTTATGGCACAAAGTAGGATTTTTCAAGTTCAGCTCTGTGGCCGGCAGGAATGGGCATGGATTTGGTAGTATTAGTGGCTGCAGCCCACATTCATGTGGTGGTCCTTTGTACAGTAGACCATGGGCCAAAATGGAAGGCAGTTCGGCCAGCTGTACTCTGATGTCCCAATCCTGCAAGAAGAGGGACCAGTGGGTAAGTCTGGTGTTGAAGACTATTTCATCCTTGACTCTGTCTGAAAGCAGAATGTCAGTAGGGGTATAGTTAGTGTGTAATACAATTGGAGAAAATCTTATAATATATAGGAAGTGTTTGATCGCCAAGTATGTAGCCAAAAGGCTTCTCTTACACAGATAGTATTTCAGTTCAACTGGTGTGAACATTTGGGATGCATATGTAATGGGTCTGAGTGTATTATTAACCTTCTGAGTGAGGACTGCTGACATGCCTTCCTCAGAGATTGCTGTTTCCAAATGAAATGAAAGGTCTGGATTTGAGCTGACCAATGCTGGGGCAAAGGCCAGTGATTTCTTTAGGACAGCAACTGCTGCTGTATGCTGAGGTCCTCATGTCCAAGGGACATCCTTCCTTAACAGTTCATACAGAGGGGCAGCCTTCTGTGCAAAAATACAGATGAAGTCCCTGGAGTACACATCTCAGTGTTGCCACACTGGTTGGGAGCAACAAATCTTGTAGGCCCTGATTCTTGTTTAGGGTGGGGTTCCTTCTGCAGTGATATGTAGGCCAAGGAAGGAAACCTCTTTTTGGCAATGTTGTACTTTGGCAGGATTGCACTTGAGGCCTGCTCTTTGTAAGAGGGTAAGCACATCTTGGAGCTCTAGGTGTTCTTTTATTGTGGGTGTTGCTAAAAGCAGATCACCTTCATACTGCAAGAGACATTCTGGTGTGGAAAAACCCTTGATAGCATCCCTCATGTGGATGTGAAACAAGGAGGGGCTATTGTGGATCTCCTGGGGCAAGCAGTTCCATGTGTACTCTTTTCCTTCAAATGTGAAGGCAAATTTGCATCGGCTCTCAAGGGCCAGTGGGAGTGACCAAAAGCCACTGGAGATATCCAGAGTGCTGAACCATTAGTGGTTCAGTTTTAGCAGTTTGAGCACATCTGAAGCAGATGCCACAGTGGGTGCACAGCTGGGGGTAGCTTGATTAAGTTACCTATAATCAAAGGTGAGTCTCTAGGTGTAGTTTGGCTTCTTCACTGGCCATATGGGTGAACTGGCTGATGAAACACATGGTCTGATGACCCCCTGCTTTAGCAGAGATTCAGTGGTGGCCCTCAACGAGGGCAGTGCCTCTGCAAGAAATGGGTATTGTCTTTGTCAGGCTAGTTCCTTGCCTGTAACTTCTATGAGAGTATTCATTCTCCCAGTCACGTTTGTTTTTAGAAAAAGTTCCCAAATGTTTTTGCAGGATAGGTTCCAGCGGAGGGAATAGTTTGTGTGCATGGAGCATCATGATGACGTCATATTTCATGTCATTAGCTGCTGCTGTAGCCACCACGTGTGAATTAGAGATGAGTAACTTGTGGCATTGTCCTAGGATTTGAATCAGGAGTTGGTTATCTAGGTCCACAACACAGCCGTATTGTGCCAAGAAATCAATTCCCAAAATGCTGGGATGATGATGTAACACTATTATATCGTACCTATGGGTCACAATCAGTGGACCAATCTCCACTGGTATTGGATTGGACTGATAGGTGGTCAAAACGGTCCCATCAAAGGTTTGAGCAGAAGTTGCCTTCCCAGTTGACCACGGGGAATTCCTTTGGTCACTTTGGTATAGAACAGACACAGCCACACCCGTATCTAGCAGTAGCTGTAGTTGGCAGCCCTCCACCATGGCCTTCACACAAGGCCATCTGTTATCATCAGTCACAAGGGAGGGGTGATGATTCAAAGTGGGGCCTGTAAGTGTCAGTCTGAACTTTCATGGTCCTCTCCTTCTTCAGGTGGGTAGCTGTAGCCCTCCCCAGTCGGGTCAGCCTTGGCTATCTTGAGCATCTGGCGGACCTCAGCATAGAGGGAATCTGGGATTTCTACAGATTCCAGTCAAGCCTCTTCCAGTGCTGTGACTGGAACAGTGGTGGCAGCTGCCACTGAAGCTATTGTTTTCTTGGGAATGGCATCGGCCAGGGACTAAACCTTTGTCACTAGTTCCCTAAGCCTGTTGTTCTCTTGGGCTAGCTCCTGGTACACAGGGCCAGGGTTTTGGCCTTTGTATCCGGGGTCCACCTTCACTTGCTGTTGTGAATTGGACTGTTGATTTTGCTTAGGCTGGTAGTACCATTTCTTTTCATTCTTGTGGTACCCCACCCCTTGAGAGGGCTTCTGCTTGTGGGCAGGGGCCTTGTTGGACTGGGCCTCCTTGCCCTTTGCTTCTACTGTATAGTGCTTAGATGGCTCACTGGTGTTCTGCACCACGGCCATGTTGGATTTGGAGCCTGTTATCAGGTCTCGCATGTAGAGTTGGAAAACTCTTTCTGTTCTTTCTAGGATTTTGTTGAATTTATCAGTTTTGGGAAATGCTGCCAGTTCTTTATTGTCTCAAAGGGCCAGCTGCCTATTTTTAGGAATAAACTTTTGTACTTAATTGAGTCACGGCTGCTACTCTCATGTGTGAGCCATTTGCCAGAGTTGTAAGCCAGACATAATCGATTCTCGTACTGTTCTGTGTTGGGCTTTTCCTGGCGTATTGCTTAATGGATTGGGCTAGCATTACACCAATGAGGTTGGTGTTGTGAGCAGCCAGTAGCTTGGCAGTTATGTCATCAAACCTCACCCCTGTGTCAGTTCGGGTAGTTTCGCCCAGAGGGTGGGCTCAACGGTTTGCCTCAGGCCTGTACTCGGTACTCCTCAGGGAGACTGAGCATTTCACACTGACTTCTAACCTTTTCCATGTGACAATTCAAATTATCACTGGTGGTTATGCGACCTACTTTGTCTGCAATGGTCTGGATTGCCTAGGCAGCTTGCAGTGGACTGGAAATTACAATGGGGCTAGAACTTTCAGCTCCTTGTATACCTTTTACAGCTGCCTCAGCCATAGCGGTGGCTACACTCTTGAGAACAGCTTGATTCTATCCCTTATCATGGAACATTTTTCTCATTTTCTCTCTAAGTGCCTCCAACTGTTCCTCAGAGAGCATCAGGTCAATACCAGCCTGCTTGATCGCAGTATTGATCATTTGATCACTCTCCTGCACGTCTTCTTTCTTGAGAACAGTGATCAGTGATCTCTGTCCACCTCCGTCACTACAGGATTCGCCATCTTGGATGAACTTGTCATCACGTGATGACACCAGGTTGATGGAGTGAGGGATAAGGTCTGCCCATCACCTTCACATGACCTGCCAACACCCCTCTTTAATGGCACAGTTTCGCCATCTTGGCTCTGCATACTATGTGATTTTCCCTGCAACTGTGCTGTCCCCTACTAACAAGTTCCTGCAACAATCTGTATGCAGTGCTGAGATCAAGATTTTCCCTAAAATCTTTGTCTAGCTCTCTCTCTCTCCATCCTTCTCATTTCCTTATACAACTCTTCATTCTCCTCTCTCAACGTATCATTCACACCAGTCAGTAAATCATGTATCTGTAACACTTGCCTTTTATCCTGCTGCAACTTACCAAACTCGTCCTTCAACCTACCTAATTCTCTCTCTGCGTCTTGCTCAGCACAATGCAGATTAGGGTGAGTCTTATTTCGGAGTGATTGGATTTCCTCTTCCAGTTGCTGCCGTTGCTCAGACATTTCAGCAGACAGGGTGCCCAAATCCTTTTCTAGAGCAGAAACCTCCAATTCCACTGTTTTTACTCTTGTTTCTGCTGCCTGTAAGGCAGCAAAGAGTGCAGCAACCATTAACCTTTTCTGATCATGTCTTTTAGCTGTTGACTTGGATTCCATATACAGTGTGCACACTTGCTGTATGGGATTGTCCTGTGATATCACATCCAGCACAAAATCACCCCAACCTCCATGGAAAGCCAGGGAATTTGAGACATCAGGTCTCAGTTCTGTACAGATATTGACCATGTTTTCGAGATCTTTTCAGTTTTATTTTTGCACTAACCGTGGGCACTGTCGATCCACTTTGCGTTGAGCCAATTAGGCAGATTTGTCTTGGGGATTCCAATGCCTCCCTCTGGACAGTACTGCTAAGGGACAGAGGAGAGGGTATCCTGATCTGTCCATACTGCCGAAAGGCCTGGGAGATGGTTCAGATTTATGGCAGAACGGGTGGGCAGAGGTTTGAGTCCCTGCTTATCCCAAACCTGTTCTTCTGAACACCTGTTGTTTTACTGGTTTGGATCTGTCCAGTTTGGTCCTGCTGCAGTTGCCAGAATGTCAGGAGGCCAAGTCCCTGCAGTACTCTGACCAAATGGCAAAAGATGACCCAGGAACAGGTGTTACAGGTATTAGTAATAACGTTTATTGCTATCCCCAAAAGACAAACATTTGTTACAGCTTACGAAGCTGGGAGCCCGAAAGATCTCTGTCTACCTGGGAAGAATGCTAGAACTTGGAGTGGAACACAATTACACAATATTATATATGGGAGATAAGGCTGCTGGTTACTGTAGTAACAGCACATTCGTACATTACTAATAACTATCTCATTAGTCAGTTTGGTGGGCATCTGCAACTGGTGTACAGTAATGTTAGACTACATTTGTGCTAAAGAAGGCACTTTGGTAAAATAATAGAGCGATTCATATCTGTATATATATCTGTAAGCAGTTATATTTGCTAATGCCACAAAATGGCACCCTAGACCATGATTATACCGTGTATTTCTTATAATAGTTAAGCAGTAATTATATTATAAGCAAACTTTGTTACAACCATTTCCCAACATGTTATAGTGATGGTATACAGGGAACCTGAGGGTTAGGAAGCCTATCAGGCATCAAAGGAAGCTAACGAATATTCCTTTTTGAGACAGACAAGTGATTTCAGCCAATCGGGAGAGAGAGCCCCAGAGAGCTCCTCAAAACTCAGACTTTCCAGCCTGAGCTCAGTTCAGCGCGAGCCCTTCCACAGAGAGGGAGGCTCTGGCCCCTAGTTAAAAAAAATGAGCCTAGTGTGTTCAGCAAGAGCCCCTCCACAGGGGAGGGGAGGCTTCTGCCTCTGCCAGAGAAAGAAAGTGGCTGTAAGCAACTGAAGTCATTGACCTGGGGGTTGCCAGAAATTGTCCTCCAGTGCTAACATTTTCCTTACCACATTAGGAAAATGTGGGAAAGAAGCCAGCATCCACCTTCAGATGAGAGCTGCAAGAAATGCTTCTGCCTCAGCAGTGAGAGTGCTGATGAAGTTTGTAACTTCCAGAAAAAAAAGTCTTCTGAATCCTTCTGAGTGACTTAACTTCTACTTGCAAGCTCAAGCTATTTAGAAATCTGTTTGGGTCAAAGAAGCCCAGAAAATCCAGAAATGCTTAGTGTCTGTTTGCACCCAGCACCTAAGGAACGGGTGGACATCTGTTTAAAGTGACCAGAGAAGGGTTCAGTAATTTGTGAAATGCTGATTGTGACTGTATAACGCAACTACAGGACTGGAAGGGAGGTTTCTTAGCCACGTGGCGCTTTTCCTGGCAGTGCCTGGGAGGCCAGTGAATGTCTGAGTGTCCAAGTTGGAGCTGCTAATGCCAGCAAAGCCAAATGGGACTGTGATATTGTGTCTTAAGCTTGAGAGAAGCTACAGTGATCAGTTGTACTACCAAGTCAAGTATGCTGAATGGTTGGGAGTCATGCCTCAAGCTCCCTCTGAGTTCAGTGGTCTCAAGTGGTAGAGAGCCAAGCCTTAAGCTCTGTTTAGTGTTGTGTTAAACATTCAAGCTAAGCTCCTATGTGTCTTTGCATGGACTGTGAGAGTCTGGGTAACCCTAGCCTTAGGGAAAAAGCACCAGTCAGTGAAAGTCTCTACATACAGGGTAAATGATCATATCGGCCACACTGGTTGAAGGAACTGTGACTATTTAAAGCATCTAACTTGAGTAAAAATATAAATGTGCTGAACTTATAAATGTGCTGAATGCTAAAAGACTGTTTCCAGATCAGCCTGGGATTTCACCCTGGTAATGTGCCAGCTAGGTTCTGCCATCAGTGCTTCCCCCTGGGGGGTATGGCCTACGCGTGGGGGTCTGAAGTGTGCCGGCCGTGGTCCTAGCCCAGTCTGCACTGAATGTGACTGTTAAGCCCAGAGAGAAGAGGCACCAACTTCATGCTGGCAGAGGTTCCCAGAAATACAAGCTGCCAAGCCTGTTACAGAGGTCATCCTCAGCTCCTGCCTGTTCCTCAGTGATGTTTCTAAAAATTAGATGATGACTTCCAACCGTGAGTAGGCAGACCCACCCTCTGCCAATAAATGGGGACCTATAAATAGTTATTCAGAGTTTTGCCCATCAATGATCTAGAGTTTGAGCCAGCATAGTTAAGAGTGAGATGGTTTCTGCCAAGTTACAGTCAGGATGATGTGTCTCGAGATTAAGGATGAAGTTAATCTGTTTTTTTTTAAGTGCTCCAACTCAGCTGCAGTGCCACCCACCACAGCTGCACCACGTAACAGGTCTGCATCTTTTTAAGAACTTTGAACTGGGTACCCAGGTATATAATATGGAATTGCAGGGTTCTATAATAAGTCTGGAACTGGTACTCGTGTGGGCATCATGCATATGTGTGTTACCATTCTAGTGCAGCTAGCTAGCTAGAGAAAGAAACCTGAATAATCACAAGGGTGTTGGGTGGCCACTGTGATTGATGCATGAACTTAGAATGCAAAATGATTATCTTAAATGCCAATTCAAAATACCACTCTAAATGCTGATCACTCCATATGTAAATATCTAACCTCCGTTTCCATTCTCCCTATCCTAACCCTCACTCTCACCCCTTGTAAATAAGTTGTTTACTGTTATTGCATATGTTGTCTTGAGCATATTATTAGTGAGAGTCAATAATTCCTAAGATGTGAAATGTGGGGTTTGGGTGATTGGGTCATGTGTGGGATGACTATATGGTAATGTGGGTGGGTTCAACATCCCAGGGGGTTGTACCAGGCTTATTCTAGCCCACTTAAAGGTATACTCGGGTGGAGACACTGCACAATATTGTTAATCTTTGGAACGAGAACCAGTTTTTAAAGTAAATTGGAACCCAGGCCCTTCAACCTTGGTCAGGCATGCAAGGCAGGGGTACAGTAGCCCTTAGATACCCAGCACCAGGGTTACATATCAGTAATGCGGTATTAGTAGCAGCAGGCCAAAAGACTGACTTGCCTTTAAAGTAGATGTCCCTCAGTTCCAAAATATCTTCAGTGGGAACTGTGCCAGTATTTAATGCCTCCATTTCTATCCTCATGTTGGCTCCATCTGTATCCCTGTCTTCCTCTCCTGTTTCCAGCAGACACGCTAGTTCTTCCTCATCCATGAGATCTAAGTCTCACTGCGTCTCAGATTGAGGGGCTCCAATGAAGCCCATTTCTGTAATTTCTTTCAAATTGACATCCAGGTCTTCTCTCCTGTCTGGTATATTTTCTTCACAGAAACTCGTGGCCCCTTCACCTCTAGAAGCTGGCTGCTTCTTCAGAAAGAACAACTTGAGTCTTAATTAAAAAAAAAAACTCTTTAAGTCCAAAATAACATTAAATTCATTGATTTTGGGGGTGAGTATAAAGGACAAACCCCTTCTAGGCACTGTATTCTGTACAGAACTGAGTTCATTGAAAGATGTATTGATTACTTGTAACTGTGAACTTTCTTTGTCACAGTTCTATGTGGTCTTTCTATGTTTGTTGCTTCCTCCTGTCTTGCCCTTCCTAGTCTTCCTTTTTCCTTTTGACTTTTTTGTTCTTGTCTGAACAAAACCCTCCTGTCCACCCACCCCACCCCCGGTGGTGGTTTCACTCTCAGCAGTTTCGGTAGTAGTAGTACCATGCAAATTCAGGTCTGTGCTCTCTTCCTGCTTATGACTTGCTGATTTCCCTTTATGTGATCTATGCTGGAAGCATACTTTAGACCTGCCCCGTTGCAACTTTTTTTATTATTTATTTATTTAGTTTCTGTTGAATGAGTAAGTGTGCTAGCCATAGCAATGACTATTTTCAGGCATGACCCGGGAGGGTACAATTACAAAACTGGCAGACACACATAGTAGTACAAAGTTAGACATAATTGAACGTAGAGACCATACAGACATGGTAGATAATACAATAATAAAGCAGGTAGGCGGTCGTGAGGTAAATAGTGTAGACAGTTAATACAAGCGGTATATATTGCAAGTACAAAATGTAGACATAGTTCATAGTAAAATACAGAGTAAATATAGCCATAGTGAACAATACTAAAACAGGGAGACAGTAGGCGAGGTGAGAGGAAATAAAAATGCATACTGTAAGCAGTCAAGTCAGGGCATTTGATAGCTAAGGCTTAATACACAATGTACTATTAGTGACCATAATATTCTAGTAAGATTAACAAGGGCGATGGGGGAGAAGGAGGGAAGTGGAAATCATAGAGGGGACTGTAAAAGGGGAGACGAGGGGAAAGTGCTATACATTTAGATTGCGATTGTCATTTCCCCCACTTCCATATATCCCCTTTGCTGTAGTCTTCAGCATCCCTGGCTAATTTGTGATCGCCTTGCATGGCAGATCGCTATTATCTCCAACTCAAACACTTCTACAGTGATTTAGTCACAGTGTCTAGCTGCATGAACTAGTTTAATTAACTATTGTAATTCTGATTTTTTTTCCTTTAACAGTTAGCCATTCACTGTTTGACTTATCACTTCGAGTCATAAAAATTGCTTTTTTGTTAGCTTTTGTTTCATTTGTATTTTCATTTATATTACTTAATATTCATTAGTTCTAATGTTTATTCATGACTTGTTGGTATTTAAGATTATGTATTCGCCCCTTAACCATGCACCCTGACGAAGGGTTGTGACCCGAAGCACTGGGGCAGGAGTGGTGTACAGTGAGTGTCTGAGCACGGTATCTGATCTGGCAATAAAACCTTTATTTTTGATTTCATCAATTGTATGTCTTTCCTACCTTGAGTGCAGCAACCTTTGGCTTGTTTCATTTGATTGAGTTTGCTACCCTTTTGCTGCACCTACAAGACTGAGTGTTCACAGTCTTCTGTTTGGAACTGTGCGGTCTTACCAGACAGGATACAGCATTGTGTCCAAAATAAAATTAACATCCACTCATCATGGAGATAATAAAACAAATCAGTACAACCACACATTACAAAATGGCGATGCTGTGAGAACTGGGTCTACATGTTTCCTCACCTTCTCCTAAAACAGCTGTGGAGTATGCGACGACCTGTATCACTGACCACAGTTAAAGGCTGTAGGAGACACACTAAAGTTACTGGCAACTCTAACTGAACTACACTGGATCTTGACATTGAGAAAGAAATTGTTTTGAGAAGATACAGCAGCTCTGGCTCTTGTGGCGATGTCCAAGCCGCTTGGGGAGTGGGGGGCATTATCAGAAGCAGAGTGTAAAGCAGAAGGTGCAGAAAACCAAAGTTAAAAGCCAGGCTTTTGATATTACTAAGTATTTCCTGACAAATAAAATGGCCACAAGATCTGCTTTGAATGAACAACAGCAAAAAAGAATGCTGGATTGTGTGACCATGCTGGGCCAAATGCATCAGGTCCAACAGTAAATCCCCTGGTGGAAGGTCCACAAATGGTTGATTCATGGCAGTCAAACAAGGCTAGCGACCTGCCAGGCACACACACGGCATATAGGGAAAGTTTGTAAAAAAAGCTCTGGGCATGGGAAATATGGAGGCTTTTAAATCTCCATACATATGGGCAAAATATCGGAGGGGCAAAGCCGTGTCTGTCAGCATATTGCAGTTTTTGGCTGCGCGATCGCCGTGGTTCCATACCCTGTTTCACAAAATGCCAGCTGCACCAGGGAGAAGATCCAAATTTATGAGCATTCAAGTATTTAAACTACAAACTATATATTAGGACTACAGGGGGGATCGGGATACTCAAGCCATAATATATGCTGCAGTAGCTCTGTCAAGTTTACCAGTAGTGTTCCTTTAAGAGAGAACCTGTTTTAAAAAACATGTTTCCAAAACTTTCTTTTAACTCTCCTATTAACATTACAGTTTTCTGCATGTGCAGTGTCCCTTTTCCATACCACATTTTCCAGCAAACAGTTCAGTATAAACACACACATTTTTTTAACCTTCTGAATTCCTGATCCATATCTTGACAGAAAGGCAGCATTGACATTCTCACTTCCAGATTTGTGCATCACTTTAAATTTAAATGGCTGTAGCGTCAGATACCACCTTGTGATTCTGAATTTTTATCCTTCATTTGATTAAGCCAACAGAAGGTATTACGATCTGTTATAAACACATATGGTGGGATATTTAGACTGCGCCAGGCAGGGGCACAAGGCTGGGTACAGTGCAACTGGGATGAGCCAGGGCATAGTCCAGGCGATATTCAATGGTGCTGCGCCATGGCTCAGCACCACTGAATATGGCACTGAGGGTGCACGCACTGCACATGGTGCAGTGGCACTGTGCCAGTGCAAGTGGCAGCAGGGGAGAAGGGGGCTGTGCCCGCGCATGTGTGGTTGCGCTAGGCGCAGCAAGAGCGATATTCAGCCGTGAGCATGCAGATGAGGCCATTATGTATGCAAGGTGCAAATGTGGATATTTGCATGTCATTATGGCTCCACTTGCATGCGGTGCACCGATCCGCCAGCGGCTTGCGCCTGGTGCCCTGCCAGGCTGCAGCCGTCAGTGACCGACACCCTGCTGCCCCTCGGCAGACACCACACTCATTCACCCAATCGTGGGCATGTGTAGAACAATCCCTGGTGGTCTAGTGGACTGCTATCCTCTTCCTGATTGTGGGCATATATAATAAATATTCCTGGTGGTTCAGTGGACTGCTATTCTCTGCCCGATCGCAGGCATGTATAATAAATATCCCTGGTGGTCCAGTGGACTCAATCCCCTGCCTGATCATGGGCATAGCCAGCAACTGATCCCTGATGGTCAAGTGGATCGATCTCCCATCGTCACAGTAGTCAGTCACCATGTGTGCCATGGTGCTCCCCTCCATTCCACTGTGACCTGACCACTTGCACTCAACAGTGGTGGTGCGAAATGCCTCAGGCGCCGCCTGCCACTGGCCAACTGACACAAGACAGTATGGTTGACAGCCGAGTTGTCCACTGCAGGTCCACGAGCTGCAGACTGACATCGTACCACACACAGTCCTGAAAATTTCGGGACTGTGTAGTACAGTACAGTCTGCATGCCCATTGGACCATGCAGTGGACCAATAGGTATACAGCTGTACTGTACACTGTCAGTTGGCAGGCGGTCGGGTGGCTTGCGGGTGGGGATCTGCCACCCACCACTGACCAGGGGGGTGCATGGTGTAAGGGTCACAGTGGGTGAGTGTGTGTGGGGGTATCGTTAGCACACATAGTGATTGACTACTGTCCACGAGCGGGCGACGGAGATCGGTCCACTGGACCACCAGGGATCAGTTATTTACATGCTCATGATCAGGCAGGGGGATTGGGTCCATTGGACCACAAGGGTTGATTTAAATGCATGCCCATGATCAGGCAGAAGATAGCAGTCTACTGGACCACCAGGGTTATATTCTTCATATGCCCGTGATCGGTCAGGGGATCGGGACCACCAGGGTTAATTATAACTATGCCTGCGATCAGATGAGGGAGGCACGATGCCCGGACTGTGTCCTGGGAGGTCGGGTGGCCACCCACAGCAGGTGGCCGGCGTGTTGCGCCCAGCAATACGGCAGCCCACCTGTGGGTGTCCCCCGACTTGTTCCTGGTTTTGATGGGCACATCTTTGCACCCCCTGTGCAGTGCAAGGTGGGTTTGTGCCTGCATATGCGCCGTACATCCCGGGCTGAGTATCGGGATGTGCTGCATATGCATGGGCACGCCCCTCGCACTTGTGCTGCATACATTTCTGGTGTGCATCAAGGATTGCGTGGAGCAACCTACCCCTTTGAATATCGCACTGGGGCACATCGGTGGGCTGCGCATGGCGCAACCCTGTTGCGCCATGCCCAGCCCCTTTGAATATCCTACCCAGAGTTCCTAGCAAATAAAACTTAAGGGACTCCATGGTCCATTTTGCTGCAATGCATTCCTTCTCAGTAGTGGAGTACCATTTCTCTCTACCATGTAATTTCCCTACTGATATACAGAATGGGATGTTCCTTCCCATCTGTATTCTAAGAACTGCACCTAGGCCTGCCTCTGATGCATCTGTCTCTAACAGAAATGGTTTCTCAAAGTCTGGACTTCTTAAAACAGGGGCTGAACATAATGCAGCTTTAATGGCTTGAAAAGCCTCATCACACTCTGGGGTCCATTTCACATTATTCGGGCACCGTTTTTTGATGAGTTCAGTGAGGGAAGTAGCTAACTGGGCAAACTTGGGAATGAGTCACTGGTAGTAACCAGCCGGCCCTAAAAATTATCTGACATGTTTGTTTTAGGGGCAGAACTGTTAGCTATAGCTTCTATCTTAGAAATCTCTGGCTTTACTTCTCCATTTCACAAAATATAACCCAAATATCTGGTTTTCTGCATGCCTAATGCACACTTGGTAGGATTAATGGTCAGACCTGCATTTGTGATAGACTGGATAACTGCTCATAGGTGTTCAGGTGGCTTTTCCAGTCTGGACTGTACACACGTGACAAACTCACCTGGTAAACAGCACAATAACCAATGTGGGGGGCTCGAAGTACATCCATGTACTGCTGGAATGTACAGGTGCACTATGTAAACCAAATGGCATGGTGAACTGATAGAAGCCAACAGGAGCGGCAAATGCAGTTTTGTCTCTGGATTCTTTAGCTAAGGGAATTTGCCAGTAACTGTTGGTAAGGTTGAGGGTACTGATGTACTTGGCATTTCCCAATCTGTTCACCAAATCATTTATCCTGGGTATGGGAATAGCTGTCAAATTCGGACACTTGATTAAATTTCCTAAAATCAAGGCAGATTCTTACACCCCCTTCTTTTTTGTTTGCAATCACCACTGGTGATGATCAGTCACTTCTTGACTCTTCTATGATACCTAATTCTTTCATTTTCTGTATTTCCTTAATCACATCTGCTGTTAACTGCTCTGGTATTCTGGATACCTTTTGTCTGATAGGGCAAGCATTCCCTGTTACTGTTATGTGCTCGACCCCTTTTGCTTAGCCTGGCATTGTGGTAAAAGTACTTTTAAATGCCTTTACCAAGCTATGAATTTCTGTTGTCTGTAACCTCTGATGCTGTAAAGCTACAGTAAATGTTTCCTTAACCCCAGAACAGTTTGTTCCAGTCTGTCATAAGCTATATTATACAATGACAAGAAAAATTCTGAAAACCTGATTGGCTACTGACCCCTAGACACAGTGATGTTATTAGACAATAACATCACGGTATCTAGGGCAGGTACAAAGATCACCGCAGTACAGTAAAAAAGATCCCTCCCTGCTCAACTGCTCTGAAGACTCTGCCTCACAATCCCCCCACTAGCTACAGACACCGAGCACCCGCTGCCATCTAGCTGCAGTCCCATTTAACCCTCGTCATTCTAACATAAAAAGAGGAACTCAAAACCTTTCTTCTACTCTTCTCTCTCGTAAAACAAAAAGAAAACTGTGACAGTGTTTTTCTCAGCACCCCGAGCTTGCGGAAGTGTGACCGTTGCAGCGCGTGCATACAAGAGCGCTGTGCTCACTTCACACACTTGAGCCTCGCATCCCTGTATTCATTGCATCCAAAGTTGACAAAAACCACAGGTTTTTAAATAAACCAAAATAACTTACAATCAGAAGAAAGCCATACCTGTAAGTAGCTTTCACAGAACACCACCAAAGTAGCTACACTCCTTCATCGGCTCCCGGCTCTGCTCCCAGATCGGCTCAGTCAACATGATCTCTGCCTCACATAAACAGCTGCACTAAGAAGCCAACATTCACACACACACACAAGATAAAACTTCAAATGTAGTCAGTTCAAAAAAACGAGCAGTCGGGACGGGGGGGGCGAATGTCAGACACAATTGAAAGATTTTCATGAGGAACTGCATAGTCAGCACCACTAACGTAATGGCTCCACCTACTGGTAGACAATGTAATGGACTTTTTTTTCAAAACATGCCTCCACACACCAAAAAATGGAGAAAAAAGCCAACAACTATTTTTTTTTCTTCTTTTTTTTTTTTATTAAAAAATTAGCTGTTGTATAATAGCAATAAGGCACTCCAGGGTGTGTGTTATCGTTGCAATAACGCACTCCTGGGGTGGTGGAAGCACTCTGCTTCGCCTTGTGCTTCAACCCACCCCAGGAGTGACGTTATTACACGATAACACAAACCCTGTCGTGCCTTATTGCTTAATCATCATCTTCCTTATCAATTTCTGGTAATGCTAACAAAGCTGCATTTGGTGTTTTGTCAACCCATTTCTTGAAGATGTTCACATGGTATATATTTTTTCCTACCGGGGTCTCAGTGTCATAGGTAACTGTACCAGTACATCTAACCATTTTATAAAGCCCTTGCCACTTCATTAACAGTTTCTTTTTTGTAGTGGATAAGAGTAACAAGACCTTTTCACCTGGCACAAAAACATTTTCTTTTACCCCATGGTCATAATACATCTTCTGCTGTTTTGGGGCCTCCTCCTGATTACTATAGGCAATCTCAATAAACTTTGCTAATTTCTTTCTCAGTGTACACATATAAGCTGTAATTGATTTTTTTTCTGAGAGGGGTTATCTTCCCATGTTTCTTGTATAAGATCTAGTGGTCCTCTTGGTTGTCTACCATACAGCATTTCAAAGGGTGAAAAACTTGTTAATGTTTGTGGCACTTCTCAGTAAGCAAAAAGCAGATAAGGTAAGTACTGGTACCAATCTTTCCTTTCACAGACCTTTTTAGTATGTGTTTTAGGGGTTGATTAAAATGCTTAACAAGACTGTCTGAGGGTGGTAAGGGGAAGTTCTTACGGCAGTGACATCTAGCAATCGATGCAGCTCCTTCAGCAAGGCAGCACCAAAATTACTACCCTGATCAGTAGTAATCTCTTTAGTTATGCTCACTGCTGAAAGTTTTGCCAAGCTCTGCTGCCACTTTTGGGGCTGTGACAGTATGCTTTGGAACTGCCTCTGGGTATTGAGTAGCATAGTCACATACCACCAACATGAATCGGTTGCCCTGTTTACCATTGCCTAAGGGGCCAACCACATCCATTGCAGTTCTCTCAAAAGGCACATCTATCAGGGGTAGAGACACTACGGGCGCCTTGCCTTTTTTAGTCACTAGTTCTACTGTCTGACATTTGGCACAAGAACTGCAATAGGCAGCAACATCTTCATGAATTCCAGGCCAGTAAAATCTGAACAGCAATCTGGCAAGGGTGCGATCCCTCCCCTGAGTGACCAGCCATAGGACTATCATGTGCTATCTGTAACAACTCAGTTCTGTACTTTTGGTAGGACCAGTTTTGCTCTCTGTTCCTGTGTCCAAGGATTAACAGAAACTCTGTACAGGAGCCCATTAATTTTTTTAAACCTTGGTTCACCCTGTTTTTGTTTTGCCCCACCTGCTTAAAATAACCTTGGAGAAAGGCATTGTTAGTTTGCTCTGAAACAAAACAAAATCACAACCAGTGATCAGTTTAGTTTCAGCATTTTCATGCATTATCCCCTTATGTCCATCAGTTTGTTGTTGTTGCCACTCTTTTTTCAGGCATCTTCTTTCATTCCTGGACTTCTGAATATTGGTGCTGGGCTCAAATAAGATGCGTTCAAAGTCATTAAAAGGAAGAGTGCTCCCGCCATCTGAGATTTTCTTTGCCTGTGCTCTTGTCATCATTTCTGCTGAAGCTGCAGGGCTTGCTCCCCTGTGATTAACTCAGCAATTCCTAGAAAGTCATTTCCAATTATCACAAGCACAGGTAACTTTGGTACTACCCCCACTTTCATTTGGTGTGACGCCCCCATTAATGCCCAGAGTCACTTAGATGGTGGGATAGTACTGAATGTCCCCATGGATGCAGATGACCCCAGTATCTGGTCCTTTTACACAGCTCTTTCCCAGAACTTCAACATGCATCAGAGTCTGTCTGCTTCCCGAATCAGTAAGTCCCGTCACAGTCTTATCCCACTTTAACATCTGTTAAATACTTCCCCCAGCTTGCTAAGGCCGAATCTGCTCCAGTGTTACCCTTCTTATTTTTATGGCAGTTTCTTGCAATCTGGCCTGGTATGTTACAATTATAGCAATAAAATCTTTGTGTGCAGATTTGTTACCCCCACCACAGTTTGTATCTGATCTGGAGTTAAAACTGGGAATTTATTTTATTTATTTTTGGTTTTGGTAACCGGGTAAGCAAGCTGATTCAAAGGACCATTTTCAGTTGGGAAAAAGAGGGTCTTACCAATCCTTGGTTGTTACTTCACTGCTGCGTGGTCTGTCTGGCCATCTGATAGTATTAAGCCAAAGAAATGGCCTTTCCCCCATTTTCTGGTCGGTGTTCTTTTACCCAAAGCTGCAGATCTGTGGGAAGGATGTTGATGATTTGCTCCATCACGTGTGTCGATGATCTGTTTGACTGTTTTGCCCTCTGGCTGGAGCCATTTAATAAGCAGTTCTCTGAGTCAGGTGAAGGTTTCTCACGGATTGTCGACTAATTTGAACTTCAGGGACCGGAATCTCTGCCTGTAGGACTCTGTCATACCCTTTCAAGATTTCTCATTTCAAGGAGCAGGAGCAATTATAAAAATTCACAGGTAGAACTTTATTATGAAAACAATAAAATAAAAAGAAATACATTTCTACAGGATGGCTTTTAACACAGGCAGTACAAGCAAACGTCCTTCTTAGTGCATCTCCAAATCTAAAACTAAAAATAAAACTGAAAAAACAAACACACCACTGTCTTTATATCAGATCTCTTTCTAGTAGTTTTAACTCTGCATCCTGTTTTATCATAAAATGTAACACATTTCTGGCTCCACTGGTGTAATAATAAACTAGAACAGGATGTCTGAAAGTGCCTCCTGTAGACAGTTCTGTTAACAAGTTTAAGGTCAAAAGGTTTCTCCAGGTCAAATCTCTGTCTTACAGATTTCAGACTCTCTAATAAACTGAAATAGCTTACTGCAGCTGATTTCAAAAGACATAACTATACACATTTGTAAATCAAGGGATCCCAGTGTAATCGCCCTGCACCTCCTTCCACTTGTCTAGGGGCTTCCAGATGTTATCTTAATGCCTTGTTCTTAGTGTCTTGTATGTCAATCTTGCCCTATCCCACTTCCTACACATCTTTAATCATATCTGAGATTGTCACGCAACCCTTAAAAAAGTCAGAGTAAAATGCCACCGCCACCCCTGGATCACCTCAAACCTGACTGCCATGTGTCGCACCAGGGACAAGGCCTGGAGACTCTACAAAGCATCCTACGCCCAAAATGACCTTCTGACATACAAACAACTCAGGAACAGGTGTACCAAGATAATTCGCTTGTCACCTATTTCAAATCCCAACTAGAGCAGAGCAAAAACTCCCCAGCTTCTTTCTGGAAGGTGATCCACTCCCTCCTGGGTCCCCCTCCCCATCAAGCGTGTCCAGTCCTTAAAATTGACAGCTCCCCTGTATCTGACCCAGCCACTGTAGCCGACGTGTTCAACAATTTCTTTATCTCCTGTGCCCTGCTCCCCCCCCCAACCTGACTTTTCCTCCAGTCCTCCTCCATCTGACTCTCCTCCTGGATGATCTACATCTCCCTCCCCCCTTCTGGCTTCCTCTTCCCCTTTCCTCCTCTAGAAATTTACTCCACACTCAAGTCCCTCAACCCTCAAAGACAAGCCCTAATGGTCTTCACCCTAGACTGCTCCATGTGTCTGCACCCACAATTACTGCTCCTCTAACACAGATACTAAACCTCTCCCTCATCTCAGCCACTGTTTCCAAAGCCTGGAAGCTGCTCAAAGTCCTACCCCTGCACAAGGGTGGTGATCCCTCTTCCCTAGGAAATTATAGGCCAATCTCACTGCTCCCCTCCCTTGCCAAAATTCAGGAACCTCTGAGCCTCACAAAGCTCTCTGACTTTCTCTCTTCAAAAAACAACCTCTCGCCTGTACAATCAGAAGAAGAAGAATCAGCATTTATATAGTGCTTTTCATACACAATGAATCCCAAAGCACTTTACAAGCAATGCTAGACTGGTAGTGAAGTGACTGAATGTGTGGTGGCGGCCACATCGCACATCATCACCCACACACAGCCTGGATAATTGCATGAACCGGGTTTATGGGAAGGGGAATGTTGGCCAGGACACTGGGAATGTTCTCTACTCTTTGCGAAGAGTGCCCTGGATTCTTTTACTTCCACCTGGACACCCACCAGGATAACACCAGGATGGGCAGAAGGGACCTCGGTTTAATGTCTCATCCGAAGGACGGCACACTCCAGCAGTACAGCACCCCCCAATACTGCACTCGGATGCCAGCGATTTTTAGGTGTAAGTCCAATCCCAGTGTGGGACGAGAACCCATGACCTTCTGGTGCAGAGGCGGATGTGCTACCAACTGAGCCACGCTGACACCTGGCTCAGATGGTAGCACATCAGGCTTCCATAAAAAACACTCCATCACCTCCCTATTGTGTGTCACTGACTCCATCCTCTCCACGATGAATTAAAGCCAAATCACAGCAGCAATCTTTATTGATTTGGCTAAGGCGTTCGATTCTGTATCCCACCCACTCCTTCAAAAACTAACCTCATTGGGCTTAACAAAACCTACAATTGACTGGTTCTGCTCCTGCCTTAACCATAGACAATAGTCAGTCCAAATAGGAGATGCACTGTCTCCTCCACTCCCTATCCTATCCGGGGTTCCTCAAGGATCTATCCTTGGCCACATCCTTTTCTCCCTTTTTTATAAATGATATACCCTCAGTCTGTCTCTCCTCTGACATATACATGTACGCAGATGACACTGTCCCCGATGCCTCCGGTCCATCCTATGACAGTATTATCTTCCACCTCCAGAATGATTTCAACAACATACAGTCTTGGTTCAAACTGAATCAATTAAAGCTAAAGACAGTAACCATGTTCTGAGGCACCAGGCAGAAGTTCGTCTCCCTCCCTGCCCCCTCCCCCCCGGTGATTGTCACCCAGCATGGCTCACCACTCAAGAGGGTCTCTGCCTTCAAATACCCGGGAGTCTGGTTGGGCAGCCACCTTGATTTCTCAACACACATTACCTCCATCTGCACCAAGCTCTGGCCCAAACTTGCAATACTCTACTACCATGAAGCCTGCCTTCCTCTCCCCACCTGATGGGAATTAGTAGTTAAAACTGTCTTGCCAGTGTTGGACTACGCCGACATAGTGTATGGCACTGCCCCAACCTCATCCCTCTACAAACTAGACACTCATCAATTATCAATTCTTTCTGCCATTTTGCCACCGCCTCCCCTCACACATCACTGTCTCCTCTATGCTCCACTCTCTCTTACCCCACTATCGCACAGTAGAACTATCCACTGTGCTTCCCTAATTGCTAAATACTGGTTCAGCTCCCTTCCTCCCTATCTCTCATCCTGCCTTACCCCAGCTAATCCCACATCCTACTCCCTTCATCACAGAAACTTGCGTACCTTCTCCATCCCTCGCCCACACTCCTCAGCAAGACAGTCTGCCTTTTCTTACTGTTTCCCTCTCCTCTGGAATAATCGACCCTCTGACCTTCATCTTACTTCTCCCTTCTCGCACCTACAAAGACTACTCAGTCTCATTCCATCTCCCCAGTGCATCCAGTGCATCCAGTGCTCTTAACCCACCACCCCACCCCGGTCCTCTCTTTTACCTACTCTAAGGTATCCACTGGCTTAAACAGGCTGAGCTGGCACCCACCTGATTTTTAAATCGCAGCTCCTGTTTTTGCCCCAGTTCCCTCAAAACAGAATAGTGAAGTGTTGTCTTAGGCAATACTGTCAACCATGCTGTTGTTTTTCTTGCCTTGTAACAAATGTTCCTTTTTAGATATGCTTTGTGCCTATTCCATATTTTACCTCTGTATATTGCACATAGCTGTAAACCCTATGTAACTTACTTTGTAACTAATGTTTTTCTAACACAGTTGTTATTGTGCACCCGGGTCGTACCTGTAAACAAACTTCGACTCAGTGTGCCTTTCCTGGTCACCAAATGTAAATAAATAAATAAATCTTAAAGGAGGCCGGTACAGTGGCACACCAGAACTCACTCAGAAGCATTTCCTGGCCCAGGCGCTGCTCAGAATATAATAAAATAATGGGCCTACCTTAAGCCGTCTTCTGAAAGTGAATTGCACCTTGAAACAAGGCACCCCAACTTCAATAAGCATAAAATCTGGCACACACTGACACCAAGACAAACACATTTTAAAAAAGCAGATAGTCTTTTATTTTAAATCCAGCATACCCACACAGCAAAACCATGGAGCCAAATACCTCAACGTTTCACTCAGACGCACCTGCGCTTTATCAAGAGAATAAAATTGCTATACAGTCATGCAGTCTTTATAGTGCACCATCAGGTGTTACTCATTAAATAATTTAACTATCATTCACAAATTTCTGAGACACACTAGGAAAAAAATATGCTTGTGCTTTCAGACAGATAAAGACAGAGTAGTGGCAGAAAAGAAGAGGACAGAACAGATCCTTGCTTTTTACTCTCTCTGCAAAAATGGGACAGGGTCTCATTCAACCCTGTCAAAATGAGGGATGCTTTTTCAAGGCCCTGGACCCCAGGCCTCATGTCCACCTTTCCTCCCTTTGCCTTGATCCACAAGGTGGTGGTCAAGGCCCGGAAGGACAAGGTGTGGATGATCCTGATAGATCACGACTGGGCATGGTAATTCTGGTACCTGGATCTCCCCATCCTCAGTGGCAGACCTCCATTGTTTCTTCATCCAGACCTGCTGACCAGACAACAGGGGAAGGTCCTGCACATGGACCTTCAGGCCCTGCACCTCACAGCCTGGTTTCTGAGTGGCTAGAGTTCCAGGCCTTGACTCTTTTGGAAGTTGTGCTCCACGTTGTGGAGGCCTCCTGAAAAGATTCAACTTGGCAGTGCTACACTTTAAAATGGAAAAGGTTTTCCATTTGGTGTCAGGGTAAGGAGCTTGATCCCCTTGCCGCCCCTGTGGCTGGTATCCTCTAGTACCTCTGGTGCCTCTTCCAGATGGGGCTGCTAGCGATGACCTTCAATGTGCACCTGGCAGCCATCTCTGCATACTGGGCACAGACTGGTATGCTGACTGTGGCCCAGGAAAAGGTGGACAGGCACTGTTTCAAGAGCTTCACTACCTATTCCCTCCACTGCGTGCACCACCACCACTACCATGGGACCTACTGCTGTTGCTGGCTAGGTTCATGAGGAAGTCATTTAAGCCTATGTACAAGTGTGAGACATCACACTTGTCATCAAAGAAAGCATTCTTGGTGGTCATTACGTCAGTCAGAAGGATCAGTGAGCTCCAGGTGCTCTTGGTGGAGTCTCCTTACCTGGCCTTCCACATGGACAAGGTCATCCTTCGCCTCACCTAAAGTTTCTCCCAAAGGTTGTATCAGAGTTTCACCTTAACCAGATTGTTAACTTACTAGTATACTTTAACAACCCAACTTCAGAGGCCGATTGCAGGCTCCATACCCTGGACCTGTGGAGGTTGCTCTCCTGTTATAAGGAGCACATGGCTGGAGTTTGGGCTGAGACTCACCAGTTGTTTGTGACATATGCTGAAATCATGCCTGGCAGACCAGCAGCTAAGCAGATGATTGCCAGGTGGCTCACATCCTGCATCTGTCTCTGCTATGGGATGGCTGGTAGGGAGCCTCCCGTAGGGCTTAGGGCTCATTCCACAAGACATATCACTGCCTTGGCGGCAGCTTCCAGGGACATCCGTATCCATGAGATCTTCAGCGCTGCATTTAATTTATTGTACTGTCTAGTTTTAGGCAGCCAGTTGAAATGGACTGAATGGAGATTTAGAAATAATTGAAGAATTGTTTTTTTAAAGGTAATGTACATTAACAGTATTCAGAATCAGAGTAAGTTTATTTGTTTGACTTTTTTATGAGTCAGTACAAATGTTGTTTGATCAAAAATCCATTAAAGCATTCTCAAATTCTCATATAATTCTAACATACTATAAATATTAGGCCATAAAGTATATCTTCCTGTCCTATCCTTTTTCATGAATACAATAACATTTCATTATTTCATTCCTATTTAAGCAGTACAAACTCTTGAGAGTACTTACAAATATTTAAAAAAAATAGAAATAAAATATAGCTGCCTACATAACAAGAACCGTATCCATTTAATACTAATATCAGCTTTTTACTTTAATGTACTCACTGTTTTGTGCTCAAATATCCATTTCAGGCTACACAAATTGTAGAATCATCTTGTATCCCAGACCTTATATCAACAGACTGCTCAGAATACAGTAAGAAAACTCAGAAAATACACATTCATCACTGCACCACACCATCGACCCATTACTTTTCTGAGTCTTTACTTTGCCTTAAAACACTTAGTGTGGTACCCTGGTTCCCTTATTTGGGAACTCAGAGTAAGCTTGTGGGGCTAGCTCTCAGGTGCATTAAGATCCCCAATTGGGGCAGACCAGATTAGACCTCCCCCAAATAGTCCCTCCTGGGCAGACTTCCTGGAGAGGCTTCAGTTGGGTTTTACTGGTTCTTAACCCACAACTTTTGGAAAATCCTACACCGAGTAGCCCCAGCAACATGGGAGCGGGGCAGCTATGTGTCCCATCCCTGTCCATGCAATTCGTTCTTGTAACATTGTTTGGACCCAAAATTTCCAGTTCAATAAATTGAGGTCAGCAACCTTTGGCATACATCTAAGTCACCTGACCTACTCCAGACCAAGCTATAGAACGACCTGGGTATATTCAGATTTAACCCCACCAGGACAACCTTAATAGCAATAATCAAACAAACAGAACAGTTAAACATTTTAAAAGGAAATTCTACACTACCATTACTTGAGAACACCTATGGACACATATATAAACACATGTAAAATTGTTTTGCCCTTTCCTGTGTTAGTAACCTATCTGAGTCATACTCCACATTTTAAAGCCCCCAAAAGCAAGGCATGAAGCAAACAAGGCATGAATTTAAAAATAAAACATTTAATAAAATGTCACCATTTTAACAGGGCATAAATCTTCACTTTAAATCTCTAATTTATAGGAGTCACTAATGTAACATTTGTGAGAATAATCAAACCAGAACCAGTCTCCACAACAAACAGCTCCATTACCAGGAGTCCCCTGAAGAAAATGGCATCAAAGAGGGGTTTATACCAAACTTGTGTATTCCTTACTGCAGTCGAGTCCTAGCTGCATTTTTTTATAGACTCAGGTTCCCATATGCAGTATACAGTTTTAGCAGTTAAGCAGCATTAGTAGTAAGACCAAGAGCAGACAGGTAATCAAATCTGAATAAGGCAATGCCCCATTTAAATCAAGAAGTTCAAACCACATACCCTAGATTTCCTTCGATTTTGTTCCATTTTGTAAATACATTGGGTCACATGATTTGCCTCACCTCTTTCAAAGCGCTCCAAGCCTTTTTCACCAAGTCTGGCTCATAAAGCACAAAATAAAGAGGTTTATTTAAAGTGCTTATTACAGTATGTCCAAGCCTCTATTCAAGCCGTCACCTGGCACCCAATATTTGAGAACCAGGGAGTTCATGTTCTCTGCTCAATATTATAATCTCAAGAGCCAGTCAAAAACCTTCTGTATGCAGGGGGACACTTAAGAGAATCTGAACAGTACCTCTAAAACAGTCTCAACAAACAAGCATGGATTCTTGATTTCCCGTCTCCCTCCATACTTCACCCCGGGGGTTTCCAACCACACTTGATTCACCGTCATCAAAATCCTCCATCATTTTCACTGTGCTACTGCTCTGGTTCTCCCCAGGCCAGGGGGCCCATCTCACTTTCCCCTGCAGTTTGGTCTTGGAGGGTATAATCCACCTGCAAAGTATAACAAAGAAAAGCACCACTCTCAGCATAGCATTTTCTTAACTTAGAATATCAACACCTCTCCCCTAAGGCAACAGTGGCATACCTATAAAATGAGAAAAAAGGACCTTGAGCGCAGATAGTGCAAATACACCATCGGGCTCTCTCCTTCCATGGATCCAGGTTCAGGCAACTGGTGTTCCACTCATCTCCTCCTCCACCGGCTCCACTCTTATTATTCTCAGACTCTGACAGGTGTGACTTCCTTCTCCTCTCTTGTTTCTGAACCAACTTCAATTCGAATGCCTTTACTTTTATTAGTTGTTAGTTATAATGAATAACAATGTCCAGCTATACGCTAAACTTCGACAAATGGCTAGCGCGACGAACAGGGGCAAAATGGCAGGAGCTAAATTATAATTAGCCTTATTTCCACTTACAAATGGCATTTCTCTAGAAACTTTAGTTAAAAATAATATGGGTTTCATTCAGGAGAACTTTAGCAATACTTTAGCAATGCTTTTAATGCTCTGCCAGCACTTGCTCGAATCAGCAAGTATCCAATAAACATGCCAGAGCTAATAGGTAGCCGAGACAGCTGTTCAGAATAAAAGCAGATCTACATCTTCTCCAACAGCAAGCAAGTACCTTTACAGTGTTTTTAGTCAAAAATAAAAATGAGTTTCATTCATAAAACCCATTGAAATCTTAGAGTCAGTAAACTAGGATCTAAAACTGTGCAGCGTGCAGCGTGAAGCGGAGCAGCGCTGTGGCCCCATTAACAGTATTATGGTTTAAATGGCATGATACATAGATACATAGATACATAGACAGTGTCGGCGGATAAGAGACCTATAGCCCTGATCTCCATTTGAGCTTGTAAGTTCAGTTTATGGTTTCCTAGAGTCTGTTGCCCTTACCCTGACCTCCAGAATTCCTTTATGTCTATCCATGCATTCTTAAATCCCTGATTGTTTCTAGCCCTCACCACTTCCTCTGGCAGGGTGTTCCACTTGTCCACCACCCGCTCTGTGAAGAAATTCTTCCTCACGCTTCTCTGAATCGTCCCCTCCTCCAACTTCATCCCATGCCTCTAGTCCTGAAACATCTTTTTCGCTTAAAAATAGTGTATTCCTGCACCCTGTTCCTCCCTGTAAGATACTTGTATGTCTCTATCATATCCCTCTCTCCCTCCTCTCCTTCAGGAGTATATGTTCAGTTCCTTCAACCTGTCTTCACAGGACTTGTGATGCAATCCATGCACCATCTTTGTTGCCCTCCTGTGAACCTTCTACCCTGTCTATGTCCTTACGTAGGTATGGTCTCCAGAACTGTACACTGTACTCCAGGTGGGGCTTCACTTAGTGTCTTGTATAGTGGAATTATGACTTCCCTTTTCCTGCTGGTGATGCCCCTGACTATACATCCCAGCATCCTATTTGCTTTACCTGCTGCCTTGTCACAATGTTTCCCTACCTTGAGGTCATCAGAGATGATAACCCAAGATCCCTTTCCTGCTTGGTGCATGCTATATCCTCACCCCCCAACTGATATATTGTGCCATGGCTTTTGTGCCCCATATGCATTATCTTGCACTTCCTTGCATTGAATTTCAACTGCCAAACCCCTGACCATTCTTCAAGTTTCTGCAGGTCCCTTCTCATTCTGTCTACACCCTCTGGTGTGTCTACTCTATACAGAGCTTTGTGTCATCAGCGAACAGCGAAATTCTGCCTTCTAGGTCCTGCACAATGTCACTGATGAAGATGTTGAATAGGACCCGGTCCCAGCACTGATCCCTGTGGTACCCACTGGTCACTCTTCCTCTGTGGAGTGACAGCCATTTACCACCACCCTCTGTGTCCTGCCACCCAGCCAGTTACCTACCCACCACACTACTGTCCTGCCCACACCCATATTCCCAGTTTGTGCAATAGTATACTATGTGGCACAGTATCAAAACCTTGCTGAAGTCCAGATAGGCCATGTCCACTGCCCTCCCTGATCCTCCTCCCAGTCACCCAGTCAAAAATTCAACTAGGTTGGTCTGACATGACCTCCCCCTGGTGAAGCCATGCTGCCTTGGGTCCTGTAGTCCATTGACAACCAGATGTTCCACCAATCTCTCCTTCAGTAGTGCTTCCATGATCTTCCCCACTACCGAGGTGAGGCTGACTGGTCTGTAGTTCCCTGCTTCATCTTTGTTCCCACTTTTGTATAAGGGGACTGCATCTGCTGTCTTCCAGTCTTTGGGTACCTCCCCTGTTTCCAGTGATCGGCTAAACAGGATAGCCAGAGGTTCAGCCACTACCTCTCTTAGTTCTTTAAGGACCCTTGGGTGCACCCCATCTGGCCCCATTGTTTTATCAACTCTTATTACTTCCAGTTCCTTCAGGACCCTTTCTCGTGTAAATACTTTATGAAGTCATGGAATATGTATTTATTAGTGTTGTTTGAACTTTTATAGATTCCCCTGAAGAAGTCATAAGGTGAAACATTTGGATGTTCTGAATAAAATGAGTGGATCGTTTGTGAAAACTGTGTGTGTTGTGGTGTCTTTTGCCCTGAGCAATCCCCATCTTATTCTGCTTTATGAAGGCATAGTCAGAACCCTCCCTAGTTATCGTATACCTTTTCCTACCTTGTCTGAGGCTGCAGAGGTGGAAGGCATAGCAAGAATTTTTATTATGATATTTAGAAGAGCTTTGTGGATGGAGTTGACACTTTTTTGCTGAGGTTAGCCTCAGCATGCTCATAAATTCATCTTCCTCTACATTCACTTGTGTTTCCATGGATTGTAGGTTCCGCATGCCTGCCATGCAGCCCACAAATGCTGTGTAAGAGTAATTATCGTCATTAACTCTTAGTGGAGAATGGAAGTCATCCTCAATAGAATCATCTAGGAATATTGGATCCTCATCAAGGACATCTCCTTCATTGAACCACACCTTTGGAATTGTAAGCCCTCAGTGTCAGGACCACTTGGAAATGTTTACTAACTGGGGGCCCCTCATGATGACATGCAACATCATTGCCTATAAAATGGATGACCCCATTGCTACTCAGATCTTCCAGGAATCAGTCTTCACCATTCATTCCCACTTATGGGTCCAAACTGGAGGCACTAGGACCCAACTGGAGTAAAGTCTTTTGCAGCCTAGGGTACTGACGTCAGTGCCAGCACCACCCGTGAGGCAGACATAGTGTCGTCGTGCTCGTGGGTTAACCAGTAACCAGTGCCAGCCCCACACTTCCTCAGTTTTGTTTTTCCTGCTACTGAACGTGCACCATGGGAGCTTCTACGGTCACCAAAACTATGTCACAACTCTTCCCAGTTTGTTGCCGCCTCAGCTTGACACCATTTTGCCTCGGTTTCTTGGTGCCATTATTGTTATTTTACCGACAGTTTGGTGCCAGACTCTTTTCATTTTGTTTAGATCATTTTGTCAGAGTCCTCATGCCCGGAACTGGGAAACATAAGAATGCCAAGAAGAAGAAGGACAGAAGTGACCCCCCCCCATGTGTCAGCACTCCTGTGGGGATCACATTCCCATCCTATACTGACATAGGAACAGCTGGGCCTGCTTTAGCACCGACCATGACATGGACAGGTGTGATGCCTGCTTCTCCATGGACTACCACACCATTGAGAAGGGCGTGTTGAAGTGGGGCAGTGCTTCCCCCACCTTCAGAGACAGACATAGCCCCAATTATGCCAAGGTAAAGCCCTTGGCTCTTCCCCGAGCTCCTTCCCAGTACCTGTACTACATGTACTGAGGAAGACCAGGGCAGTCCCCAAGCTTGCCTCACTAAGACATTGCAGGCCCTGATGAGGTCTGGCACATAGCCGGCTCCCTCCAGGGAAGTCAGCTGAGCATCCCTCAAGTCTGTCAGCCCCTTGGGGCAGCAGACTCCTCTGGTAGTGAACCTGAAGCTATACGCTTGGTCTACACTGGTTATCACCTCGGCATTGTGGCCTGTTGCCACCCCAGCTCCTGGTACTAAGACCAGTACTAGTGAGCAGGGCAGCGCTGGCCACAAGGCCAGGCCTCTTCTGGCTCTGCTAGCAGTGCCAGAAGAGGGAAGGGCTTCAGAGCCAGCCCTGTGTCCCAGAGGATATTGTTATCTCTTCCTCTGAGCATCCTTGTGGCCCGGGGAGGATGTCACTGACTTTGGGTTGGGAGATGGAGCCAGTGAGGATGGAGGCCTTCCTGAGTTTGATTCTGAGCCTGTCTCGGATCAGGAATCAATCCTGGAGTTGCCCTCGGATGAGCACCAGGACCCCTTCTGGCACCATACACGGTGTCAGTTTGAGTTCCGGTGCTGTTCGTGGTGTCTCTAGCCTAGAGACTGGGCTTGGCTCAGGGCGCAGGGTCAGCCCTGGTGATGAATTGAAGTGGGACACTGAGCCTGTGGCTCACCCTTGTCCAGAGATGGTGGCAACTCTAGCAGGGGTTACAGCACTAGCCCGGTGTCTAGTTTCTCTCTACAGATGTCTTGCCCTGTCACTGGTGAGGATCAGGACCACCCTGTGGGACATGTATAGTTCTTCTCTCCCCACTGGAGGGTTTCTTCCCAAGGGCACCGTCTGGACTGGTCCACTAATTTTGGTCATGCACAGACAGATAAGTTTGCCAGGCTGTCCCCTCGGCAAGGTCCTCTGAGCATTCTCACAAATCTTTCAGAGGATATGGCATGGCCATTCAGGATCCTCCCCCTCCTCCGCTGCCTTCCCCCTGCGCTCCCATGTATTTTGGTCACCTTGAGGCCTATGACCTGGGAGCAATTCAGTTCGATGGCTGGTGTGTTCCACCAGTACCTCCTCAGAGCAGATCAGGCTCTTTTAGACCTGAAGGTCCTGTACCACTGTTGCCTGACTCCAGCTCCTTCTCTCCAACTTCCTCCTCTGAGGAAGAGGATTTTTCTGTCCATCTTTCCTCTGATGTGGAGTACTCCCAATACCAGCAGTTCCTTTCAGAGATGATGCAGGAGCAGAGTTTGTCATTTCAGAGGTCGCAATACCTCTACCCTGGTGCTGTTATTCCTTGGGAATTATAGCAATGATGCTTCTGTCATCCTTCAGTGGCCCTGGCGGAGGCATCCAGACATGTCTGGCTCCATCTGCTTGCCCCTTCTCCAGCCCCTTTGGACATCCAGTGCAGATATTGCAGTCATATGGGATCTGAAGGTGCTGTCCCTCATCTCACCATGGGGATTCTGATGCTGCAGACCTCCTCTGGGCTTGGGCATCCAGTGCATGACCACCCCACAACACTGACTCTGCAGAGATCAAAGTTTGGGCATGAGAGTTTTTCTGGTGGCATGCACTGTGGTGTGCATTTCTGCACATCATGCAGTTGATGGCAAGCGCCTGTGGGCAATACTGAGTCAGGTATTTGTGTCCATGCTGGATTGCAAGTCAACCAGCCAAGCCATTTGCCTTTCTGCCAAAGAGCCTGGAGCTGGTGAGTCACCAAGTGAGGGTGTCCTATGACACCAACAAGGTAGCTCCCAGGCTGATGGGAAAAGCAGTCTACATTTGGTGGACGATGTGGCTTTGCCTCTTCCAGATGGCAACCTTGGCCTGGCATATTGTGCTCAACTCACATTTCCAAGGAACTCACTTTTTCTTCCGCAGGGTCAGGCGTGAGTTGTCAGGGCGCCCTCCTTCTCCCTGGCCACAGGAGCCTCCACCTGCCTCTGACCAGTCTCAGGTCCCACTGGACCTGTCAAGACTACATGCCCTGTAGTGGTTACCCTCTTCTAGAGGGCTAAGCGATATTTTTCCATCAGGGTGCACCAACTCTTCCCCTTCTTTGGGAAAAGCTTGGTACTCTGACCAATAAGTGGGAATGAATGGTGATTCTTGTGAGATATGAAAATTACGTACTTACTGTAATTGCTGATCTTCCAGAATATCTTCACCATTTATTCATATGCCCGCCCACCATCCCCTGTTCAGATAAGACCCATGGCCTCTGGACAGCTCACTGTGTGATGCTACGCACATGGCATCTTCTTGCCACTCTCTCAGGGCTCTCCTCTAGATGGTTAGCTCTTATCCTGCGATTGGTTTTCGGCCTTCTCACTTCTACCAACTAGCTATTTTTTTCCTGTTTACTTATTTATTACAGTCCCTTTTTCAGGGTCGACCCGTGCTCTTGGTAAAATAGCAGAGAGACAATTGCAAGAATACATTGGTAGAAAATTCAATGGCAGATGAGATAAGGCAAGTACAATGGCAGACATTGAGGTACAGCATAAACACTGGCAAAAAATATAGAGATACAGCATACAAGTATTTACAAAAATTAGTCAAACAAGGAATAAGTACTTTAAAAACAATCACGATTTCAAAGGTATATACAATAAACTTAGAGTAGCAACTAAGATCTAAAGGAAGAAGGGGAGGAAGGGTTAGGGGAGGTGAACAGACAATGAGGAAGAGGGGGATGCAGGGCAGAACACATGGGTGTAGGGCAGAACGCATGGATGTAGCTGGTAGAGAAGCACAAAGTTCAATGAGGGGTAGGGATAAAGGGGGAAGGGAAGGGTGAATCATCAGCGGAAGCAGGAGCCTGATACAGTGACTGAGAACGAGGCATATAGATTGGATTGAAAAGTGGAAAGAGAGGAGCAGGAGACGACAGAGGTGGGGAGGGAATTCCAGTCTGATGTCACCGCAAAAGAGAAAGACCTACAGGCAGTGGCCAGACGTAGTTTCAGAGTAATGAGAAGTGGGAGTGAGGCAGATCGTAGGGCACGGGGAGCTTGTCTTAGTCGTATAGTCTCACAGAGGCAAGGGGGTGTGAATTTATGGACAAGCTTGAACATGAAGCTCAGGGAGGAATACTTCAGTTTTGCCTCATAGGGTAGCCAGCCCAGAGAGGAGAGGACGTTGCAGTGGAGAGAGTGGGCATTTGCCCCTAGGGCAAACTTCCTCACCCTATGATAAGCCTGGGTAAGAAGGGTCAGGGAGGAGGAATTTGCAGAGAGTAGTAATGGAGCACCATACATTAGGAGTGACAGGAGAGATGCAGTAGCTATCTTATGGCAGGAGGCAGAGGAAAGAAGGGTACAGATGTGATAAAGAAGATCAAGTTTCTGGTACAAGGACTTGGTGATACAGGAGACATGAAGGCTAAAGGTGAGAGCAGTGTACAACAGGATACCCAAATATTTGAAGGACTGGACACACTCAAGCACATCTCCATTATTCGAGCAAATGCTAAGAGGGGGAAGAGGAAACTTGATGGAGGGTCAGTGAGTAAATACCATGCTTTTAGTTTTTTTCGTATTAAGAATGAGGTGATTGCGGCTGAACCAGTCCTCAAGGGAAGCAAAGTCAGATGCAAGTTCTCTGCTAATTAAACCAATATCAGGGGAGGAGTGATAGATGATTGCATCATCTGCAAAGAGGTGCACAGAAGCCCCTCCGCAAAAATTGGGCAGGTCATTAATGAAAAGAGAGAATAATAGAGAACCCAAAATGGATCCCTGAGGGACACCATGGATGATGGACCTTAGGTCAGACTGATCCAGCCCATTTAACCCTTTGAGAATGACAGGACAGATAGTTATGAACCCAGTTCAGAGCACCAGAGTCGAGGCCAAGGACATGTAGCTGTTGGAGGAGAAGACCGTGATTGACCAGGTCAAATGCTTTCATGAGGTCAACAAATATGGCACTAGTAATAAAGCCTTGATCCATCGCATGGAATATATCAGTGGTAACTTTTATCAGGGCTGTTAGGGTGCTATGATTCCATTGGAAGCCGTGGTGACATGGAAAGTAGATTGTGATATTCCAGATAGTCCTGAAGGTGGTTATATACTATTCGCTCTTGAATTTTGGCTAGCAGACAGAGGGTGGAAATTGGTCTATAGTTTTCTACTGCACTGTTGGGCCCTTCTTTGTGCACCAGAATGACCACCACCACTTTCCACTTATCAGAAATTGTACAAGAGAGGAATGATCGATTGAACAAGTCACAGACAGGTCGAGCGAGTGCAGGGGCACCTAATTTAAGAAATTTTGGCTCAAGTGTGTTATGTCCAGGGGAGCTCACTGATTTTAAGTTGGAGAGAAGCTTCCGCACTCTTTGAGGGAAGCCAATTTCAGATGGAAGCAGGCCTAGCACAAAGAGACTTGGTGGTGATTGGTTAGGGGAGCAGAAGGGGTGGGTGATGGAAGAGCGAAGTATACTTGTGAAGATCCATAAAAAAATTGTTAAGTCCAGATGCGATGGACATGGGGTCAGCAAGGGTGGCACCACTGACAACTATGGAGCAAGGGAAATCTGCAGACTTTCCTTTTACCAGAGAGTTAACTTTCCTCCAGAATTCTTTCGGGTTGCAAAGGTGCTCCATGTGAGGGATTGGTAATGGAGATGTTTGGCTTTATGGAGTGAATTTTTGCACTTGTTTCTGAATTGCCTGTAGACTTGCCAGTCTTGAAGGAGTCCACTCTTTTTATAGGTCTGCCAGGCTTTGTCTCGGAGGGACATAAGCATTCTAATATCGTCAGAGAGCCAGGGAGCTTTGACTCCCTTTGATCTACATTTTTTCAATGGGGCATGGTAATTAATAATTTGAGAGAGGGTCGAGACAAAGAAATCCAGGGCTAGATTTACATCGGGAAAGGTATTAATGGGGCGCCAGTCGGCATCACTGATGGATTTAATAAAGCTGCCTACATCAAACCTAGACATGTTCCGAACCATGGAGACCTTGGGGGGTGGGTTGGGATAATTGTTCCTCCAAATACAGAAAGTGGGAATGGTCACTGATACAGTCAGGAGGACACCAACAGCTTTTGTCTTCAAGGGCAGTTAGTATTTGCCAGTCAAGTGGGGCCTTATGTTTCCGAACTTGGAGTTGTGACGGAGTAGGATCCTGTAGGAGTTGTAGTCAGGTTGGCGTCAGCGAGAGTCATGCAGTTTGTCTGTATCAGTGTGGAGCCAGTCAGTATTAAAGTCACCACACAGGATAAGGTCGTGGCTAGGGAGATTCACAAGAGAGGAGAGAAAGGGGGACAGACCTAGGGGAGCTCTATTTGGTGGCAAGTATGCACACCCAATGGTAAGTTTCTTGACATTTCCAAGTGTTATGGAGATGAAAAGGGATTCAGCAGGAGATAAGCTCATGTCAGGAGAAGGGAGCTCGAGTACATCCAGACTGGACCTAAAGTAGATAAGAACGCCACCTCCCCTCTTACCTAACCTGTCATTTCTAAGGCACTTATACCCAGGTACAGCTACTTTGTGTTGTTTAACAGTTGGTTTGAGCCAGGATTCTGTGATACATAAGATGTCGGGAGACACCTGCATGGCTCATACCTCAAATTCAGCCATTTTAGGGTGGAGACTTCAGATGTTCATGTGTACAATTTTTAGACCTTTTATCAGGGGTATGGTAGTAGAGAAGTGGGTGTGAGCGAGGGTAGGGCAAGGGGGCCCAGGGTTGAGCTCAATGTCCCCAGCGAAGGCAAGAAGGAGAAGAACGGATAAATGAACCCAGGCCGAGGCACAGGAAGAAAGCATCGCAGTGCAAGTGGTATTACGGGGTAAGCGAAGGCATTTACAGAGCCAGAACCCAAGGAGAGCGGAGCCCAGCTTTGAAAGGCATGGGATGTATAGCAGGGCATAAGAGGATTCCGGCTGGTTGTGACACGGAGAGGGAGGAGTACTACTGGGAGAAGAGTGGTTTAATGCCACAGCAATAATCTGATCAAGACAGCAGGAAAGAAAGAAAGAGAAGGCAGGCAAGAGAGACTAGCCGGCTTAGGTAACCCATGCCAGGAGCACAAGAAAAAAGGATTCACTGAGAAAATTACAGATGGGCACAGATTAGCACAGGGATAGGATAAGAGGAGGGGTGGATGGCAGTAGAAGGTAGAAGAGGGTGAGCAACTCTGTGGGTGGTGCTAGACAAGGGACAACACAAGGAGGCAGGGGAAACTGGGCCCAGGTTAAGGTACAGGAAACAACTAGCAGGGAAACACATCTAGACAAACAGGTCAGCAATAAGTCACAGCACAACTAACTGTACAGAGTAGGGGTAAGACAGACCCAAGTGGGACTGATCAGGGAAGCAGATCTAGAAAAAAGAGGTCCGCAAAGGCACAGCACAACTAGTTATAAAGAGTAGGGGCAACATAGACCCAAGTAGGAGAGAAAGGCAGGTGTGTCCTGACTGACACAGCACCAGAAGGAAGTTGATGTTTAGTAGCTGCTTGCCTACAGGATAGGTTGTAGGAAGCCAATAAAAAACAAAAGGAACACAAGGGCTTGGCCTATTGTGTATTTAATAGAGGCTGGGGTCACGGCGGGAAGGCGGGATGAAAAATACAAATGTCCACAAAAAGCCGTAAAAGCTGGCAAGCAGAAAGCTTTCCTACCTTCTCCAAAAAACAGAAAGAAACCTTATTACCCTTATTTTTTGTATTTTTCCATTCCTAGCTTCCCTCTCTCTTCTATTAGTAGGTCTCTGTTTTTTTCCCCTAGACCTCTGGGGCTTTTAGGCCCTGTCCACACTATGCCTCTGTAACGTTACAGAGGGCTCAAACCGTTACCGTAACGGTTTGCATTTACATCTGTAACGTTAAAGAAGGCATTTTCAAAACCGTTATAGAAACCTGTTTGTATGTGGTTTCTACAACGGTTATGGTAATGTTTACAGATCTGGTAATGTTACAGCCTGCAGTGTGGATCGCGGAGAGTGTGTCCTCCAGTCCTCACTATACCACAATGCAGCGAGGTAGGCAGTGGTGCAGTCTGGGATGTAAACCAGGGCAAGAACCAGGAAGTGTACAGCTGATCGCGAGTGCAGTGAACCCCATCAGTCAGGTGTGGGTATTCCAATAAATGCCACCAGCTGGTGTAGTAGCCCAAGAACCAGCAGTAGAAGCAACGAGAGGCTGTGTTTGTGCAGAGTGCTTGTCTGAGCGTGGCCAGTATAGCCAGCAGTGAATCAGTGAAACATCAGTGTCCCAATAACTGCACAGGCAGTAGGCAGCATCATAGGTAGTGGAGGTGTAGGCATGGCTGATCGTGGTGCCACATGGCCTGATGAGGCAACGAAATTACTCGTTGACTACTGGACACAGGAATGGGTACAGTCAGAATTGGCTAGTGCACGTCGCAACACCAAGGTGTATCAGAAAGTGTCTGAATACCTATTTGAACATGGCATCAAAAGGAGTGCTAAACAATGCAGAGACAAAATAAAACAACTCAAAGTGCACTACCACAAGACTCATGACAGCAACAGGTGCTCTGGTGGTGGTCGTGTGGTGTGTCCGTTCTACGATGAATTGGACAAAATACTGGGAACAAGGCCAACAACCGAACCCCGTTTTGTCCTGGAGAGTTCTGCAGTGGAGTCCGATGATGATGGTGATGGAACGGGATGGAGGAGTCATGCCAGCCCAGCACAATTGATGCTGACGAGAGGCAGGTGGAGAGTCAGGTATGCGCACTATCAGTCACTATGTGGGGTGCTGGGGGGTGAGAGGTGGGTAGCACATACTGGGTAGCATGATGCGGCTGAGAGGCATCTGGGGCGCAGTTTGGAACCAAATGCCAATGACTGCATTAATGTAGTTGGGGAGGTAGGGGTATATGTTCAGCGTTCTGTAGTGCAGTTGTATACTGTATACTGAATAGTGCTATGAAGTATTTCCAGTAGTTATAGTTGTATACTGCGGATTGCATGGGAACTGGGTATCATAACAAATAAATGGCTGGGTGTGGTTGGGGTTCTTGGTGGGGATGGGAGGTTTCTTGGTGGTGTTTGCTGGGGGCCTGGCAGGTGTGTTGTACACTGTGTATGAACAAGCTGTTGTCATGGAGGTGGGTGGTTGCAGTGCTGCCAGTCAGCAGATGTTACCAAGAAGTACTATGCCACTTGCCTGTTGCAGCCTGAGAGTAACCATATGTGGCATGCTCATAAACAACATTTGTTGTTCTGCAGATGATGAGAATGATGAGCAGACATCCTTGGATAATAACCTGCTGGAGGCATCATCAGTGTCATCCACTGCATCATGTGCTGTGAATGATGAACGCCCTGGAACATCAAGCGATACCTCTGGTGGTGGCAGGCGAGGAGCTGCCAAGCGCTCATTTGAATGACAACCACTTGTCAACCTGAGAAAGAAGAAGAAAGAATCAAGACTGGCCAACCTGATTGGAGCAGTGCTGGAGCCCACACGGCAGATGCTGCAGCAGCAGCATCGAGAGCTGCTTGAATTGGAATGGGAGAGGGCTAGGGAGGAGAGGGAGATGGAGGAGAGATTACAGAAGCAAGAGGCAGAGCAAAATGTACAATTCTTTAGCAACATGTTAAAACCCTTAACTATGCAGTTCCAACAGGCAGCCACAAATGTCATTGTCCAGCCACAAGGTAGTGTACCACCTGCAGACCCTGGTAACGCAGCAAGTATGTTTGCAGGCATCACCCGTACTGCAACAAGTTCCACCCAGGTCGGCAGTACTCAAGACACTATGTCCACCACTTGTACCCCTGTCATGTCCCACAGTGCTTATCACGCAGTCAGTCATGGCAACATCCAGCATGCTACTGATGTCCCATGTGGCTCTCTGTCCTCCCATAACATGTACCAGACACCTATGCTTGGCAACCCTAGGATAGGAATGAGGGTGACTGGTGGTGGTACAGGAGTGCCACCTACTGTGTCGTGTCAGACACATTATGATTCAAACCCACAGCACGGCAGCATCCCCTCAAGTGCCCCATCCACTTTGCCCTCTGCCACAATACGCACACACAGGGTGCCAGGAATGCTGATCCTGAACCAACATTGGCTGTTCCAAGCTTCACACATGATCTGTACAGTGAAGATTTCCAGTGGACAACACTGTGAGCTCAAGGGCTGGTCTCCCCATGTTACGTTTGGAATGTCACTTGTTCTGTGGTGGCGTAATTTGTTAGAATGATACCTGTTGTTATCCCTCCCCATAATGTTACTCAGGGAACCCAGTACAGCTGGTAAGCTACACTGTATGAGAAGTGGTTCAGTGTGAATCAGTGGGTCTCATAGCACACTACTGGTAGTTGCTTAACAACTGCAGAACTGTTTGTTACAAATGCACAGCAGCGTATAAGCTCAGGATGACTTTACTGTACAATTGCACAATTGCACTGAATGTAAAGTGCTGGCATCGTATGCTACTATTAACAAATGAAACACTGTACTGGCGACATTATGTCGTTGCATAATTGTGTGTTGCACAGCTGTGCATTTCTGCCTTGTTTATTGTTGTTGCGCATCATCCACTGTTGTTGACATTGCAACCTTGGGACGGTACGGTCCAGCACTATGTTCTGTATACTTGGTGGTGGAAAAAAACACATATCAGGAATGTATGACAAAATATGCAATACTGTCTGAGTCCCTAAAAGGGACACTGTTTTCCTTAGCTGTGAAATACATGTAACTGCAAATGAGTGACAACATTACTCACCAGACTGATTTTATATGGTATGTTTTTGTTTATTTTGTTTATGTTTAATTATGTCTGTGCACGTAACAGGCGTACTACTGAGGCAATGTTACATACAATGCTCTGTCACATATGTTGTTGGTCTGTTGTGCCTAATGTTTGATCATTACTGTGCCAATGTTTGACATCTGCATCATACGCTTAGTGTGCAGTGTAGTACTTCATGCATGGAGTACACTGTGTATGGCAGGAACCTCGACAGAATACATGTCGTGACACTGATGTGTACCAATAGGGCCTAACGCTACATTTCTGTCTGGCTGATGCTGCAATACTGGACATGGTTTGTTGTACCACCAGACATCTAACGACATACTTACCATGCATACAGCAATAAACACAGCACTACTGAACTGAACTGACTTGCGTATCATTCATTATGCATGTTGGAAGTACATGGGTCACTGGTGGGCATGGATTGCTGTGACATGATAGGTGGTATCTTGCACAGGTATCTGTGAGTGTGTGGAAAGGTGGATGGCTACACGATTGTTACACAGTGTGTCACGGGTGTGTGTTGGTTTTTGCACTGCTGCATGTGGACACCATTCCTTACCACTTGGTGCAATGTGCACATATGTGCAGGAACAGAACTTACCAAAACTATGCATCCATGACGTTGTCAGCTAGGGTATCCCTGATCAGTGATGCGTATCGACTCTGGCCCGTGATAGTCATTTCCTCAGTGGGTACACTGTCATGGTCCGTAGGTTGTAGATATATGTCTGTTGCACTGTCCAGTTCCCAGCTGTCCATGAATACCTCTGCCCTTGTCTCGCACAGATTGTGCAGCGCACAGCATGCCCCTATGATGTAGGTAGCATTGTTGATGCTGAATTCACTTCTCTTCAACAGGCACCGCCACCTCCCTTTGAGGCACCATGCGTGCCCTACTGAGTCTGTAGTTGAAGTTGCGCTTCTTGGGGTCACCATAGTCATTGTACGGCTTCATGAGCCAGGGCAGTAGGGGATAGGCAAGGTCCCCCAAAACAACAACAGACACAGCAATTCCAGCTATGTGTCTTGGTGGTTCCATGAACAGTGTACCATTCTGCCCAAGGGTGTACAGCTTGCTGTTTCGGAACACCCTTGCATCATGGACCTTGCCTGGCCATCCCACGTTAATGTCCATGAAACAATACCTGTGGTCAAAGAGCCTGCATGATGATGGAGTAGTATGATTTCCTATTGAAGTACTCTGTGGCATTTCCTGGGGGGCATATGATTGGGAAATGGGTGCCATCCACTGCACCGCCACAACTTGGGAATCCCCAGTCCTTCTCAAATCCAAGCACTATGTCATGCACATTCTGCACCCGTACAACCTTTGGCAGCAGTACTTTCACTATGGCACAGCACACTTCTATGACTATTACCCCCACAGTGGACTGACCAACACCAAACAGATGGGACACTGTTCTATACTCTACATTTGTTGACAGCCGCCACAGTGCTATTGCAACTCTTTTGTCCACTGGTATTGCTGGACGGTGTGTATCCTCCGGTGATGTACGGAGCCAACTCACCACAGAGGCAGTTGAATGTCTGCCTGCACATCCGGAAGTTTGATAGCCACTGCTCATCTGTCCAGGATCGCACAATGTTGTCCCACCACACAGTGCTTTTTCTGTGTGCCCCACACAGCCCTGGGTACTGTGCCACTTTCAAGGATACACATCAGTATGTCCTGTAATACGGACACTGTGTCAAGCACACCTTGGCAAATGCTGGCAAGCCTGCGTGAGGCACAACGTTGTGCAGCCCTCCTCTGTCTCCTACACCTGGCAGTCTGCAGGTTCACTGCATAATAGTGCATTATACCAGCCAAGGAACACACTGCTTTCGAAAACGCTGCCATGTTTCACACACCCTACTGTGTTCTGTGTGCATGGCAACCCTTGGCATTCTGGGACATTGCTATTCAGCACCTACTGCATCTTGGGATAGCCACTGCTTCCAAGGGGTTACACCACTCCCAGTATTTTTCAATAGTGTGGACAGGCTGTAACGTTATCGTAACGGTTTCAACACTGTTCCTTTTGTAGTGTGGACGGCACTGTAACGTTACAGGGCTGAAATGGTTTCAAACCGTTACAGCTTTTAGTGGTATAGTGTGGACAGGGCCTTAGTCTCCACCTTGCAAATGTCTCCAGCCTCTGCCAGCTCGCAGTTTAGCCTCACAACAAGGTGCAGACTCCGCCTCTAGTGTCAAGGAGAGGCAGATACTAGGGGGTTCTTATGTGTCTGCTCAGCCTCCCAAGCTGTCTGCTTTCCACACCCAGGTGCTAGGACCGCTCTTTGTTTTTTTCTACTTTTCGCTTTTCTGGAGTGGCAAGAAGGTAGTCACTGTGCTATTGGACTTGTCCACACTCTACAGCTTCTAGCCCTTGAATTTTGTCTTTGTCTCTCTGGTTCCTGTCCTTTTTGAGCACAAAACTTTCCTAAATTTGCTTCTGCTGTTCCACCTTGTGGAGATGCCCTTAGGTCTCCCCTGTACCAGCCATAGCTATATGCCAGGGCTGTTGCCCTCCATCCGTTTTTCTGTCCAGGTGGCTGGAATAGGCTCTGGCTCTTTCACCTGCTACCCTGTGTAACTTAGGCCCATCCCTTAGTTCTCTAAGCTGGTAGTTGGATTTTATTATTTTATATCCTTTTCCTGTCACTTTGGGTTAGGAGTCTGTAGCCCTCTCTTTCCCTTCTCTACCACTTATTTTCTCTCCTGACAAACAGAACAGAGAAAGGGAAGGGACTGATGTCACTTACTGCCCATCCCATGAATGCAGTGTCTCTACATCTGCTTAGTGGGTGGTGCTGGCACTGGTATCAGCCCTCTGGACTGCAAAGGACTTTACTCCTGCTGGGTCTTAGCACCCCTGGCTTAGACCCGTAAGTGTCAATGAATGGTAAAGATATTCTGGAAAATCAACAATTACACTGAGTACTTAATTTTCATTTCTTTTTCCTGCCATCAACCACTCATCGGACCTGCAAAAAAACAACGCTGTCATTTACTTCACTTTATTATTTTTCTAACTTTGTTATACTTATTTTTACATGTCATTTTGTGCCACCCTCAAAAGAACCTTTGTTTTGGCTTTGTACCTGTGGTTATAAGATCTACAAGGACTATGCTTACACGCTCTGTGTTTGCTGTTTGGGCCTGTCCCACAACATGTTGACCTGCAAGGTCTGCTTAGAATTCAACCAGGCTACAGGGAGACGCCGAAAGAAGGTTGTTGAAACTTTCATTGCCAGAAAGCCAATGGAGCCTACCACTAATGTCGCATGTACAAGCCAGCTGTTCCCTCTCACTTGACGGCAGCCAGTGGAAAGAACACTCCCTTGGTTTTGGCGAATTTTTCAGGAACCAGGTCATCGAGGTTGAAGGACAAAGACAAGGAAAAGCCATTGATGTCCTCTTTCTCCAGCCATCAGCACAAGACAAAGGACAAGACTCCTGCTTCACCAGCGAGGTTGAGGTCTCCAATGAAGGAGGGTAAAACCTCCTCCTCATCAGCTCAGGCAGTGACGACTCCCCCCCCCCACTTGGATGAGACACCAAGGTCAGGATCTGGCTCTGGTGCAGCTGTACCTACTATGGACAGTGCACAATCTATGTCATTGAGTTCTAACATGTCAATGAAAGTAGTCCCGGGTCCCTTGCAGGGTCCCATAGACTCCCAGGTCATGCTGGCAGTGGTCCGTGAACTATGTCGACACCTGTTGCTGTTGCTCCCACTGATGATAATGACTGTCTGTCGATAGGGCCTCCCAATTCGGCACTGGCATCGACAGGCTATAGGTGCACACCTGCTGTTTTTCCCTTGCAACCACCACCATTGTCACCAGTTCTGTCTTTTGGTACCATCGTAATTCCAGCCAAAGACAAGGAGGAGTATAATCCTGATCTACTTAATATGGAGGAGGATTTAGAGGATGAAGAAAGGGAACATCATCTCTATTAGGGGGAGTTTACCCTCCAGTGCCACCCTCTCCTCATGCAGTGAGGTTGGTTGGTTTACACACCCAGATCTCTTCCCGAGAATGCCTCTTTTCAGGCATTGCTGAGGCAAATCCAGAATGTAATGGGATTTGCTGCCGAAGAGGATGACTCCACAAAGAGGAATTTATTGGCCAGCCCACCGGCACAGTGGTAGAGCTATCACCCAAGATGCCAATGACCTGGGTTCAGATGAGAGGCCAGGCTGGGGAGAAGAGGATTAAGTGTCCGATGGATGACTGCCCTCCTCCTCGGGGAAGGGGAGCATTCAATGCCTGACTGGCCCCTGGTGGAAGGCAGGGGCATGGCGGCCTGAGGTGACCTGGTTGGGGTGGCATGGCAGACTTCGGCATGATGTCATTGCATGCCACATCTCCCAGGGACGAGAAAGGGAAATAACCAGAATGCCACCCACTATGTTCCACAGGCCCCACACTGTCAACTGTGGTGCTCCCCTGGACAATTAAGCTTGAGGTCTGACGGGGGCAGGGGGTGCCCTCCAAAGGCCCAAGGAGCATCCAGGGTGAGGGAAGTCCCAGGGAAGATGGGTGACAGGGCTGGGGGCATGGTCAGGCCCTTGGGGAGCCAGTCCAGGGAGGCAGGGAAAAAAAATAATTTATTGGGTTTTCTGGAGGTCCCCACTACTCTATTCATTGTCATACCTCCTGTATATCCCGCCTTTAAGGCTACTACATTTGCTGCCTAGCATAGTCCTAATACCTTGCCTGCAGTACCCAGAAAGGCTGATAAGCAATACTCTACACCATCTGCTAAGCCTTACTGTGCCTCATAGCTTGAAACCGATTCTGTGTTTATTATGGCTGCTTGTGATCATTCTAGCATCCCTACACACATGAGCTCTCTACCTCTGATATAGAATCTAGGAGACTGGATGTTATTGGAAAAAGGACTTATGCACCTGCTTCCTTAGATCTTAGGATTGCTAACTAACAGACTTATATGATTAAATATTAGAATAGCCTGCAGAAGTCTGCCATGACCACTATTCAGACTTTTCCTGACAGTTCTGCCAAGGCTGATTTGCTTAAAGCTGACTCAGCTGGTATGGATCCTGGTAAACATCTGTTGTATGCTGTGTATGATTCTTGCGATGCTTTAGCTAGGGCTGCTGCCTCTGGCATATACCTTCAGAAATACTCCTGGCTACATGTGGCTGGGTTTGCCACTGATGTGCAGCAGTCTGCGCTGAATGTCCCTTTTATTTATTTATTTAGCTTTTGTTTACCGGGTAAGTACACTAGACAAGTAGTATGCCTATTTTCAGGAATGACCCGGGAGAGCACAAAACATACAGTATACATACATGGCAACATTGGAGAAACAGCATGATACAGTAAAAAACAGCTATAACAATGCTTGTATAAGGGCAGAGATACTGCCACACATAGTACAAATTGTTACAGGACATAGATAGTCATTAGAATCACTGAATACATATTTCATAGACCATCATGGACTCAGAGTGGACAATAGTGGACTGCAGAGTATTACATTACAGAGACTAGGAGCAGTCACATCTTGTCATTTGTTTTAGGTGGGATCACAGGGAGGAGCGAAAGGTCCCATGGGAAGGGGCAGAGCAAACAGAGTCCGGAATGGAGTTCAGAGCCTAGGCTAAAAAGCGGCAAAGTCATGACCCCCATAAGGGTCCGGTAGGGGAACTTTAAAACTCGCGGTCTGTGACCTGAGCTGGTAGGGGATGGCGTCCAGTTTTGGGAGGAGATGCGCCAGTCCCGACAGGATGCCCATGGCAAGCACTTTCCTGGTGAAGTTTCCTACACCAAGGATCAGGAATTCCGCAGGGGGGAGCCAGTTGAGTTTGTCATAGAGCTCACATCGGTGGGTGAGTTTGGAAGCAGCAAGTGCAAACCGACAGATATCATTATATGCCGTGTTCCACTGATTAAGATGGATTTGGGGTGGCCTGGCAAATAGGTGGTATCCATAACTAAGGGAGGGGAGAAGCACTCCCCTCGCAAGTGCCAGCCTCGCTCCCGGAGTCAGGTTGTATTTGGCCCTGTAGGCAAGGCCAAGCTTACACCTGGTGGCTCTGCAGATGTTTTGGATATGGCTTCCATGTCAAGTTGTGGGTCAAGGTGACCCCAGGATATTTAATTGAGCTCGCTGTTGGCAAATAGGGGCTTCCATCACAAGCTATTTTGAGCATAGCTGATGGGGCTTTTAACTTGGCCTTGGAACCAAAGAGCATGGCGTGAGTTTTGTTAGGATTCAATACCAGTCTATGGTTGGTAATCCAGGCCGAGACTCTGTTGAAGTCTTCAGATAGGCACTGGTTAAGGTCAGCAGCATCACGAGCATGGGCCACTAGCACAAGGTCATCTGCATAAAGCGTGACTTGGCAATGAGAGGTCACCCGTGGGAGTTGATTAATAAAAAGTGAGAATAGGAGAGGTCCAAGTACCGATCCCTGGGGAACTCCCATGGTCACAGCCCTAGGCTCCGAGAGGACCTTGTTAAAGCAGGTGCGCTGCTTTCTACCCGTTAGGTAGCCCATCATCCAACTCATGGCATGCGGAGAGAACCCGAGAGCCCTGAGCTGCTCCCCAGTAGGTCATAGTCGGCAAGGTCAAAAGCTTTGATAAGTCAATAAATATAGCACCTGACAGTTTGCCCTGATCCATGGCGGATCTAATACTAGAGGTTACAGTAATCAGGGCAGTAGTGGTACTATGACCCTTCCGTAAACCATGTTGGGCCTAAAACAGCTCAGGTATCCACGTACTCCGGTTGCTCATACAACCTTTCCAGGAGTTTACCAAGGGATGGGAGAATAGCAATAGGCGATAGTTGTCAGGAGTTTGGGATTTCCCTGCTTCAGAACAGGGACTATCCTTGCCTCCTTCCAGATGTCAGGATTATCCCGCTAAGGGATAGGTTAAAGATATGGGCAATCAGAGGGGCAATGTAAGCTGCTCCCAGCTTGAGAAGCCTGGGCTCAAGGTTGTCAGGCCCTGCACTGGAGTGCTGGAGAGGGCAGCCAAGCGGTTCCGAACATCAAGGACAGACACGGCCTTAAGATTAAATACCTCGAGGAGGATATTCCTCTGCATCGGAGGGATATTATGAGCGACCCCCATCGGTCGTGAAACGAGGTGAGGGCGAAAGGTAGGAGAAGTGGAGATTGAGGTACGGCTATAGTGTGGGGATTATTGCACGAGACTCCATCAATGATCATGTCCACGACCCGAGTGAGAGGGCCCACTGACGAGGGATTTAATGTTCCTCCAGAACCTCCTAGGATCTCTGACAGAGCTAAGTAGTGCCGACTACAGAAGTTACTTTTGGCAGCCCTAATGGCTTTTTACACTGATTCCTGAGTTGTCGATATCTCAGGAGATTAGCAGGATTTCTAGAACCCTTAGTACTTGCCCAGCATTTGTCTCTCTCCGCATCTGGGCAAGTAAGTCACCATTCAGCCAGAAGGTGGCTGTTCCCTCACCCTCGGGTGACCCTGGGGCGTGTCTCATCTTGGAGAACACCAAAGGAATGTATGAAGCAGGAGGCTGCCACTGAGGGGTCAGAGGCTTCAAGCACCCTGGTCCAGTCAGTACATCCTAGATCGGCCAGGAAAGCCTCAGGGTCAAAACTGGAGTATTTTCTGACTTGAATGATTTTGTGTGGAATTCTAGGGGAAGGGATTTTCCAGACACAGTATACCAGGGAGTGGTCAGATATGGAGTCTCATAGCATGCCTGATGAGGCAATCCTCTCCGGCCGGTTGGTCAGGAGCCAGTCCAGCAGGGAACTTGAGGAACCATTGGCTGCCTGTGTCGTCGGGTCATGGATTAGTTGGTTAAGGGATAGGCAGGCAAGTTGTGATTCGCATTTCCTAATATTGCCACACTCCCAGTTCATGTTGATATCACCCATAATAATGAGTTCATTGTCACCTATACTGGGCCTAACTGCATCTAAGAGGAAAGTGAGTCCTGTCAGACCCCCTAGGGGGTTATAGCACACCAAGTGCAGCTTCTAGCATCGCCCAGCAGCAGGAGCACATGAAGAAACCTCACAAGGTGGATGATCAGGTTTACTCTGTGCCACCAGGAGATTTTCAGATGGGATCTGTAGTAGATGAGGGTGTCACCCCTTCCTACCCCAGTTCTGTCTGAGCAGATGAACTCGTATCCTGTTAGGAAGCAGGCAGAGTCAGGAATCGAGGGTTTGAGCCAAGTTTCAGTTATCCCTAGGATGTCTGGCTTGTATAGCTCAGTCCACGCTAGAGATCATCTCGTTGAGGAAAAGCTCCTAATATTCATATGCACTATTTTTAGTCCCTTATTCCCACTCCAGGTGGGGGGAATATTAGAGATCAGCTTAGATGGCCCAGGATTGAGCTCAATATCTCCAGCCATGAGAAGTGAGAGTAGGGCTAGCCAGGGGAGGAACAATCTTACGAGAGGCCTACCTCCAGGCCTGTGCATGCTTCGGACTTTCTTCACCCTGACCGTACACATAAGGCATCTAGTGTCAAGGCTAAGGACAGTACAGTAGTGCATTACCTTAGTTACAAGCAGGTTGGAAAAGGAGAAATCAGTATCATCATGGGAGGAGGGCCACAATCCTGGGTCAATAAATAGGCTAGGAGTCGAGGTAGCACAATAAAGGAGGACTAGCCCCAGGGCCAGTATCATAATTATTAGTGTCGTAAAACCGACCTGCCGCCCCCTCCTGAACATAGGAGAGGTGGCTTCCAGTTCTTCCGTGGTAAGGACCGTAGTAACCACCCCCACAGATTATAGGCAACTGGAGACCTAGAAAAAGAGCAAACCAGGGCTCCTGGAAACCTGTAAAAGGGGCAAACCAGGACACCCCGTATGGTAGGGCCCCAAAAGGAACAGATCACCAAACTAGCGCACTGGGGGGGGGGCCCTCGGTGTAGGTCGCCCACGCCGCCCCTCCTCTCATCAGCAGCTTGCAGTAGTTGAAGGCGTTGAGACAGCAGATAGCAGAGCAGGAACTAAGCAATGCTGATAGGCAAGCAGGTGGTGCAAATAGGAAAATGTCTTTAAAGGCAAGACAGAACAAGTGTTAGGCCTAATAGCTGCACTCTGTATCTTTAGAGGAGTTGCAATATTAGAGAGGGGAGGATGAACATTGCTAGGGTTGTGTGCCGAGGAGGGGGAGTATTTAATAAAGGCTGGAGGTGGGAGATGGAGGGGTGGGCGTAAAAATTCAAGCAGCAAGGAGACAGAAGGACAGAAAGTGAAAGAGAAATTGAATTATTTGCAGGGCAAAGCTTACAACTGTGACCCAAATGGAATCTGGTCTAAACAGAAAAAACTGTATCACTTTAAACTTACTTTCTGATCCAGGGTAGCTTACCACTGGACCTTAAAACAAAAAGATTTTACAGTCTACAAACCTGCAGCCTAAATGAACTTGCACTTCAAACTACCCTTACAGTGCAAAATTGCTGTAAACAAGCTTAGGTTCGCGTTTAAGTTAGGATTTACAAGATAATTTGGAGACTTAACAAGTACCACAATCAGAATATAACATTAGCTTACGATCCAGAGAGGAAACAGCAGTAGCAAAGAATTAAAGAACTGCAGCAGCCCGTCGCGGAAGCAGAGTCGATGGTTCTGGACAGTCCAGTTTCTGCAGCGTACCTTCGGTCTGGTGATCAGCGGGCAGTGCAGCGAGGAAGGCAGCCGGTGGACATAAGGGGTCCTCCCGGCTGCTTGAAGCAGCAGACGCACCCGTGTCAAGGGTGAAGCTTCGCTCTGGTGATCAGCGGGCAGTGCAGCAAGGAAGGCAGCCGGCGGACAGAAGGGTGCTGAGTATCCCTTTTAGAGGCTTCAGACTGTTTGGTGGTGATGCTGAGAATGCTATGTATGAGCTTTAAATATCTAGGGTGACCTTATGGTCTCTTAAGTCACTGACCTCTCAACCAGCCAGATGACATGGTAGGAGCTCAATTCATAATCCTGCTGCTCATGGTAGCCTTGCTTCATGTCTGCAGCCCTGTGCTTATGGTGGAGGTCCCCTCCTGGATTCCCTCCCCCAGGTGTCCATGCAAAGGCACCCAAAGGTATCAGTAGAGGCAGCGCCCCGGGACTTTCTGACTCCTCACCTCCTCCCACCTCCACTACTGCCTCTGGGGGTGAAGGTGGGGGTAAGAATCTCCCAGATCATGGCTGACAAGTGGGTCCTGGAAATAGTGAAAAAAAGGCATGCTGTGGAACTGCTGTCTATCCCTCCAGTGCATCCACCGCCTCCCTGTCATTATCTTCCAGGCCACTTGTTTCTTCTAACAGAGGTTCAGTCACTTATACTGAAATGTGCTATCAAACCCATCCCCCCTCAAGAAAGAAACCAAGGGTTCTATGCCATATACTTCCTGGTTCCCAAATGAACAGGAGATGTGTCTCCTGTTGTGGACCTGAGAGACATAAACCTGCTCATCAAATACAAGAAGTTTGGAATGCTGTCTCTCTCTTTTTTTATGCTTGGCTCTGCATCCACCAGCCATCGGACACCTGCATGATTTGCCTCACACCCTGCGCATTGGGACAGACCCTGCACCAAACATCTGACACCCCCCTTGGGCTGGCCCTCCAATGTCCCAAGTCCAGATTCGAACCCGGGGCATCAGCGTCACAGGCAGAAATCCAACCCCTGCACCAGCAGGCCAGCCCTGGAATGCTGTCTGTTCAGGCTTTAATACCCCGCTGCAAAAAGGGCATTGGCTCTGTGCCCTACATACGAAGAACGCATAACATCATATCAAAATTTTCAAAAGCCACAAGCAGTATTTCCTCTTTGGCTGGAGGGCAACCATTATGGGGGGGGGGGTATTAATGATGTAGTCATATCAGATAACCTAAAGGTAGGCAAGCAATATGAGAAGGCAGTAAGGAGGGATGGGGGATATTGGGATGCATAGGGAGAGGAATCACCAGTAGAAAGCAAGAAGTTGTTATCCCTTTATACAGACAGTTGATGAAACCCCATCTGGAGTGCTGCATGCAGTTCTGGAGACCCCATCTCCACAAGGACATAGGATGGAGGCAGTCCAGAGGAGGGCAACTAAAATGGTGCAGGGTCTGCACCAGAAGCTATACTGGTTTGGTCTCTTGGTTCCTCATGGAACGATGCCCTCTGAGCTTGTTTCTAGTGGGGAACTGAGGAGCAAAGGGGGCATCTTCATTTTATGGGCACCAGCATTGTGAGTTATTATGGGTGGTCCCTGGCTAGCAAAGGTTTCTGAGTGGCCCTGACACCAACAGCTTAGAGTTCCAAAGATGTGAATCAGTGGACGTGATTCTCTTGAAGCTCTGCTGTTAGGGTAAGTTCTATAACTGTTCTTTCCTCCTCCTCCTTCCCATAATCCTGTACTGGGTATGGAATGGGGTGGAGGTTAGAGATAGGCATTTAAAAACATTGCATTTGTCTGGAAAAAGTGCCACATTTTCCTAATGTCCTCTGGAGGAGCAGATTCATCTGTGGCACCATTTCCTCTATTTGCTTTTCAGGCAGAGGACCATAAGGAGCTTTTTGTTTTGCTTTTTTCTTTGCCAGTAGGAGTAGTAGGCTGCTGATCTGAAAGCATTTTCTGCTTTTTACTATCTGAAGCATCAAGGCTTACCCTGCTGGGAGCCCAGTACTCTTTATTGGATTATGATCTGGCAGTCTTTATCAATCTCCCTGGGTGCCAGGGACCTCTGTGGAGATAAAGCCCCATCTGAAGTGTACGTTCTACCTTTAGTGGAACTTTTCTCCATTATTTATTCCTTTGTTTTTTGCAGGAAAGCGGTCTTGTGAAACTGTTGAGTGGAAGCTGGTGCAGATGATGACTGCCGTTTAGCTGTCCGGTTTTCTTTGTTTTAGGGTTGAAAACTGTCCAGAGTTCATAATTTTCAAAACTGTTTTCTGGGTCCGAACAATCAAAACAAAGGCTGTTGGTTAAATAGGATCTGCGGCCTATCCTGTAGGTAGGGAAATGGGCAGACTAGATGGGCCTAGCGGTCCTTATCTGCCGTCAAAGTCTATGTTTCTATGTAAAGGTTGTGCCATCTGCTTTTGCCAACCAGTGCTGACTGGATTTACAATGTTTAAATCCTGTCCGACCTGTCTTGTTTTTAGGCTTCTCAGTTATGCCACTTTGACAGAAAAGGTGCCACAAATGTTTTTAGTGGTGTCCAATACAAAAGGCACAACCGTTGTAAAAACAGAGCCAAGTTATACAAAGGCCCTTTATTTTTATTGGTTTAAACACTGTGAACCCAAACCAGGAACCAATGCAAACTGTGATTTTCTCAGTTCCAGGAAGAGGAGCGTAACCGAGAAAAAAATACACTAAAATATCACAAATTATGTATAGAATAATATAGAAACATAGAGTTGACGGCAGACAAGGACTGCAAGGCCCATCAAGTCTGACCATTTTTTCTACCTTATGAATGTGCCATAGGCCTTTACTCTGTCAATGGCCTATCTATTCATACTCATCTGTATTGCTCCCTTATGCCAATCCCATGCCTGTTTGAAGTCCTGCACTGTATTCATATCCACCACTTCCTGAAGTAGGCAGTTCCATGCATCCACCACCCTTTCTGTGAAAAAGAGCTTCCTCACAGTAGCCCTTAATCAGCCTCCCTCTAATCTCATGCTGCATCCTCTTGTCCTGCTATTTTTCTTATATTGAAGCATGTTAGACTCTTTCACCTTGTTAATGTCCTTAAGATGTTTGAATGTTTCAATCATATCACCTCTCTCCCTCCTTTGCTCTAGGGTACACATATTGAGCTCCATTAACTTAGCAGGATCCCCGAGGGTCCTGGTCGCGAGCAGAATAGAAGGAGCCTCCCCACCCCCCAAACTGAACTGAGCAGGACCCTGGGGTCCCAGTCATGACGGCAGAATAGAAGGAGCCTCCCCACCCCCAAAACTGAATTGAGCAGGATCCCTGAGGGAACCAATCGTGAGGGCAGAATAGAAGGAGCCCTCTCCCACCCCAAAACTGAATTGAGGTACGGAGAAGAGCATGGCTTTGTTCAGACCACGCTGTCTTAGCTGAACGCTGTACTAGCTATACCTGTTCGGCATCATTTTAATTCGAATTGTGTTTGGACAGGATCCCCAAGGGTCCCAGTCATGAGGGCAGAATAGAAGGAGCCCTTCCCCACCCCCCCAGAACTGAAGTGAGCAGGATCCCTGAGGGTCCCGGTCATGAGGGCAGAATAGAAGGAGCCCTCCCCCATCCCCCGAAACTGAATTGAGGTACGGAGAAGGGCACGGCTTTGTTCGGACCACACTGCCTTAGCTGAACGCTGTACCAGCTATACCTGTTTGGAGCCATTTTAATTCAAATTGTGTTTAAGAGTTATGTCGCTGCAACAGTTGCTGAGGGTTTTTTAACAAATTTCTTGTATCAACTTGAATGCAATTTTGCAGTTCCTTCATGATGCCGTAAGTGTACTTAATACTGCATCTGTGCTTTGCTTTGCTGCCAGTTTAATTAGACTGCACCTTTTCTTAATATTTGAGACTAGCTAGTTTGTGTAAATTTAAATCTAATCTCCCCATAGCCAGTTCTGTATAGTTAATATTGAATAGCTAGCCTGATAAATCTAAATCTCTCCAGGACCTGTTAGACTGCGCCTTTTCTTAATTATTTGTGACCAGACAGTTTCTGTAAAGTTAAATCTAAATCTCCCCAGGACCTGTTGTTACAGACTAGACAGTTTCAGCAAAGTTAATTTGTGCTGCCTCTGTTAATTTGATATCAGGGCTCTTTGCTTTGCCCATATGTCAATATAAGTACAAGATTAGTGCTTAAATTGCATACCTCCTCTTGTGTTTCCACAGCAGGATCCCGAGGGTCCCGGTCTTGAGGGCAGAATAGAAGGAGCCCTCCCCCACCCCACCCCGAAACTGAATTGAGGTACGGAAAAGAGCGTGGCTTTGTTCAGACCACACTGCCTTAACTGTACGCTGTACTAGCTATTCCCTGCAGTCACATCACGACTGCTCCCCAGCAGGCCCACAATACCCTCCCACCCTTAGTTGGTGTTACTTTTATACCTGATTTTTGTCGCAAGCTTTTTGCCATCTCCCTTGATTCTCACCTGCACATTATATTATTTAGCCACTAGAGGTCACCTGTTCTCTTCAAGAATTTTCTTATTCTTTCATTACCTCTGTGCTTATTCTGAGACATGTCTTCCCTTATTCATCTCTCTTTCTCCCCTCCTCATTTCCAGTTCTCCTCCATAAGTATCCTGCTCCTTTTTAATCATGGTTACTAGGGCCATATGCACCCTGCTGCTCTTAGTATTTGCTCTGTTTATTCTTTCAGTTTTTACTGTCCATACTGACCTTCCCCCCTCCAACTCTGTCTAGTCACTTGACAACTTCTGCTTCTCTAACCTACTGTTGGACCCCTCCCCTACCCCACCCCACCTCCTCCCTCTGGGCTTCCTTACATGCATCTGGGAGTATTAATTAGATATTTCCAGCTGAGATTCTCCATCTCCCCTCGGAGTGCCTCTCGGGCTTATGTCATTGCTTCTGTTTGCATTATCACCTTATCCCTTACCCTTGCAGGGGATGTGGAGACCAATCCAGGTCCTACCTGTGCTACTAATCTCTCCCAGTCCCACCCTTTAAATTGCTTGCCCCAATCATCGGGGTTCACCTTTGCTCACCTTAATATTAGGAGTCTGTTGGCCAATCTCCCTGAACTCGAGACTTGGGTGAGTGCTAACAACCCTGATATACCTGCCTCATCGGAAACTTGGCTAAAACCTTCCATTGCAGACACCCAGTGCTCCCTCCAGGGATATAATATGCTTCAGGTTGATCGCCCTAGGGCCAAAAGAGGTGGGAACTTGGCTCTATACTAGAAGGCTCATCTGAATGTATCTATGATATAGGATACCACTCTTACTAACTGTGAGTTACTTCATTCCCTTCTTTTGCTGGGTGGTGTGAAAAAACTCCATATCTTCTGCGTTTATATTCCTCCTAGAAATTCAAGGCTTGGTCTTAGTGAATTTGTGAAACATGTGCTGTCTGTGACTGGGAAGAATTATATAATCTGCCTGGGGCATCTCAATCTCGACTGGGCTAGGCTTAGCTCCCCACTCCTATCTTCTATGACTAGCAAGGCCAATCTCACTAAGCCTATACAGTACCCCACAAGGATCTCCTGTTGTGGTGCCTTAGATTGGATCCTGACTAACAAGAAGGAGTGCTTCCCCTTCTTTCTTACTCCATTAGTGACCATTGCCCTATATATTGCATATGGGACACTTCCCCTCCCTCCTTCCCCTCGAAAGTCTTATTTTTTTCCAACATCTCTAAGCTCAATACGGGTGTATTCCTCCATGATCTAAACAGGGTTGACTGGTCTCCCCTCTACACTACAAATGACATCAATATTGCAAATGACTGTTTCAACACTACCCTACTCTTGCTGCAAAACAAACGCATTCCAGTCACCACACGTAGGGTTAGAGGGAAAGTCACTAGATGGCTTACGTGTCCCCTGCTACAGCAGCGTAAATGTAGGGATAAACTCTGGTCCATATGAAAGTCCTCCTCCCGTCAACCTGACTTTGAAGCCTACAGGGCACTACGGAACTCCTGTAAAAAGGAGATACACCTGGCTAAGAGTACTTACTGTCAGAATCTCCTCTGTTCCTCCACCACTAATCCTAAATTTTACTGGTCTCAAATTAAAGAAATTCTTGGGAACAGTATGTTTCCGACCCCGAAGGATACGTATATAAATAGTACCAACTGTAACCACCCTCTCACCATTGCTAATGCCTTCAACTCCCTTTTTTCAACTCTTCCCTCCCTCACACCCACCTCTTCCCTCCATGTCTGGGCTCCCTCATCTACTCATGTCACTGCTCCCCCTGCACTTGATCTGTTACGGTCATGCATCAGGATGTTCTTAAGTTACTGCTTTCCATTCCTCCTAGCGGTAGTGCCAGCCCTGATGGGATTCATGCTAGGATTCTTAGACAGTTTGCTGCATGTCTTGTGGAGCCCATATCTAGGCTGTTTAATCTCTCTCTCTCTATCTGCTCTGGCTCAGTCCCCTCTGTCTGTAAAATAGCCAGAACTATACCTGTGTTGAAGAAAGGGGACCCTAAAATCTTGTCTAACTACTGCCCCATCTTACTTCTTCCCATGCTCAGCAAGCTACTCGAGAAACTAGTCCATCGCCAGGTCTCCGCTTACCTACTCACTTTTAACCTCCAATCCCCTATACAACATGGCTTTAGCGCCAGGTATAGTACTACATCTGCTCTGACTCAGTTTACTAGTGATGTCAAATGTAATATGGACAAGGGCTTACTCACAGGAGCTGTGTTTATAGACCTACCTAAGGTGTTTGACATGGTTCATCACCCTCTCCTGCTGGCTAAGTTGCAAGCATTAGGTGCCTCTGACTCTGCCCTTTCCTGGTTTGGTAGATACTTGGAAAATCCCCTCTCAAGCTGTCTCTTTCTGCAAAGTTCTCTCCACCCCTGCCCCATTACATGCGGTGTTCCACAGGGTTCTATCCTTGGGCTCCTACTCTCTTCTCTCTTCCTTAATGACATCCCTATTCCTTCCCCTCAGAGCAGCATACTAATGTACGCAGATGACATAGTGCTTTACTCTGCCTCCAAGTCTATTGAGAACATTAATCAATGTCTTTCTCTTGACTTTCAGTCCCTACTATCCTGGCTGCCATCTAACCATCAAATCTTAAACATAGTGAAGACCCAGGCCATGCTTTTTGGGTCCACAAGAAAAGTGCCCACAGAGGCCCCGAAACTCCTAGTCCACTGATGTGATGGTATTGCTGTCTCTAATACCTTAACTTTCAAATACCTCGGGGTTACGCTTGACCCCAGTTTTGGATTTTGCTACACATGTCAGTGAGGTATGTAGCGCAGTTAATGCCAAGATAGGTGCGGCCTACAGAGTGCGTCACTCACTCACCCCGGCAGCTAGGGTCTCAGTAGCAAGAGATGTTTTACTCCCACAACTCCTGTATGCCCTCCCTGTACTCTTTCATGCCAATGCAGGGGTTCTTCGCAAGTGGGACACTTCTTATAATAATATCTGTAGATTCACCTTATCTTTCCCTCGCTTAACCCATCACTGCCTACTCTATGCAGCCTTAAACTGGCTGTCTCCCAGTACCCTCCGCTCCTATGCTCTAGGGTGTTTTGTTGACTCCCTTACCAGAGCTCCTCATCCCGCCACCCTGGGGGGCATTTTTAACCCAGTCTCTCACTCCCGATCCCTCAGGTCCTCCTTCCCACTGCTATCCGTTCGGCCCTGCTCATCTAAAATGGGTGAGCAAGCTTTTTCATATTTTGCACCTAGGTTTTGGAACTCACTCTCCCTCATGTTATGAACTCCTCATCTCACCTAGCACTTAAGCATTCACTGTTTTCTCATCTCTACATCTTGGTAACTGCGACTGCTCGTAATCTACTGTGTGGTCTCCAGCTGTGTTTAGGCACTGGATGCAAAAGTCCAACAAATCTCTATTGTTTTCCTGTGCATTGCTGTTTTGCATTTTTCTCCCCATGCTTCCTACTCAACTGTTATTGGCATATTATGTCTTAATTGGTTATGACTCTAACTTGTGATAGCTCTTACTATTATCCCTGTTTGTATTAATTGGTTGTGATCACTACTGCTGTCTTATTGTACCTACAGTTATCTTCATTATGTTCCTTCTGTTGTCGTTGGTGTACCTTACTGTTGTCAATGCTGTATACACAATTTGTACTTTCCCGGGTCGTGCCTGAAAATAGGCAGGTTTTCTTTGCCTAGTGCACTTACCCGGTTACCAAAAGCTAATAAATAAATAAATAAATATGTCCTCATATGTTTTCAGATGCAGTTCCTGCACCATTTTGGTTGCCCTTCTCTGGACTGCCTCCATTTTGTTAATGTCCTTGTGCAGGTGTGGCCTCCAGTACTGCATGCAGTACTCCAGATGGGGCCTAACCAGTGTCTTGTAAAGAGAGATTATTACCTCCCTCTTACGACTTGTGATACCCCTACTCATACACCCCAATGTCCCCCTAGTCTTACCTACTGCTTTAGTGGTCTGCTTGGATGATTTCAGGTTATCTGTGATGACGATGCCCAAGTCTCTTTCTTCCCTTGTGATTGCCAGCAACTCCCCTCCCAACCTATAGGTGGCTTCAGGGTTTCTCTTCCCTATGTGCATGATCTTGCACTTCTTTGCGTTAAACCCCAGTTGCCACTCTTCTGACCATTTTGCCGGTTTATCCAGATCTCTTCTCATTCTTCCCACCCCATCTGGATCATCTGTTCTGCTGCAGATCTTGGTGTCGTCTGCAAACAGGCAAACCATACCCTCCAGTCCATCTGCAATATCACTGATGAAGATATTGAAGAGGACTGGCCCCAGGACTGAACCCTGAGGTACCCCACTTGTGACTTGCATCTCTTCTGACTGTATACTGTTTACCACCACTCTCTGTGTTCTGTCTGCCAACCATTTTGCACCCAGTTGACCAGCTTCTGAACCACCCTGAGCCTACTCAGCTTATTAATCAATCTTCTTTGTGGAACAGTATCAAAAGCTTTGCTGAAGACAAGGTAGGCAACATCAACTGCACCCCCTTGGTCCACCACTCTGGTTACCCAGTCAAAGAAATCTATGAGATTACTTTGACAGGACCTTCCTGTTGTAAACCCATGCTGTCTTGGATCCTGTGCTCCTAAGGATTCCAGGAGTGGCACTATCCTTTCCTTAGAGAGTGCCTCCATAATCTTGCCCTATTGAGGTAAAACTGACTGGTCTGTAGTTCCCTCTCTCGTCCCTGCTACCACTCTTGTGAAGAGGGATCACATGAGCTCTTCTCCAGTCTTCTGGGACCTCTCCTGTGCTCAGAGACTCACTAAACAGTTCTGATAATGGCTCTGCTAGTTCCACCCTTAGCTCCTTTAGTACCCTGGGATGTGTGCCATCCGGTCCCATTGCCTTGTCCACCCTGATCTTAGTGAGCTCTTGTAGGACCCTTTCTTTTGTGAAGGGACTTGTGCACACCTACCTCCCCCCTGTGTCCATGGTGCTGAGCTGTGGGCCCTGCCCTACCTTCTCCTCAGTAAATACTGAGCAGAAGTATCTATTTAGGATAGATGCTTTCCTTGGTCCTCCTCTACAAACTCCCCCTTATCCCCTGTGATCTTAGCAAGACCCCCTCTGGACTTTCTCCTTTTACTAATGTATCTATAGAAAGTCTTTTTTTTTTAGTTAGTACTTTTTCTCCCTGGCCACCAGGCTGCTTACCTCTACATCCAGGCATCTCCTCTGAGGATTATGTCTGGCCACCATCCTGAGGACTCCCCGGCTCCACATTCGGGCCCGTGGCAACCCCCGTAGCTTGCCTCCCATGGCGGGGAAGTGGAGAGCCCCCCTCTGAAGCTCTCACACCAGACCAGGATCCAGTTAAGCTGCGCACCCTCGGCGCCGAGCTAGTCCTTCCGAGGACGGCCATCATGCCGCCGCAACTGGTGCCCATATTTCCCATGTTCTCTCTCCATGACATCTACAGCATGCAATGATGCCAAGGGACAGGAGCGCGCATGCTACCGCATGCACTCCTTCCCAGTGTCTGCTGTAACACGTCCCCCAAGTCTGCCTGTGACCTGCCGGCACCCCCAGCCACCGCTAGAGGCCACTAGGACACCGGGACATCCCACCCCCTCTCACCGGAGAAGAAGAAGGAGAGCAGTCCTATGGATGCTTGATCTTTCTCCTCCCCTGCTGACCCCCGATGACCCAGGTTCGTTCCCGAACCCAGGTCACCGGCAAGGTGCGAGGTGTAGCGTCCAGCACCTCAACCCTCGGTGCCACCAGGCCGGCTTATCTATAGAAAGACTTGTCCCCTTCTTTTACTGTTCATGCTACTGTTTCCTCAGTTTGGGCCTTTGCCTGCCTTACTGCCTTCCCTACTGCCCTTAGGGAAGTTTGGTATGCCTCCCTATCTTCATCCCGCTTCGTTCCCTTATATTTCCTGAAGGCCAGCCTTTTGGCTCTGACCTTTTCTGCTACTGTTTCTAAGAACCAAAGTGGTTTTCTCCTTCTTTTGCTCTTGCCTTTCTCCTTAATGCAATGGAATGTTGCTTCAAGTATTGCATCCTTAATGCTGTCCACTTTGCCTGTACTCCCTCGCCTGTATTTCTTCTTGCCAGGGCTAGATTAACTCTGTTGGCCATCTTATCACAGTCAGCTCCGCTGAAGTCCCATATTTTTGCCTTGGAATGGGATGATTTAGTTCTAGTGGCCAAATTGAACCATACCATGTGATGGTCACTGACACCCAGGTGACCTTCTACCTGGAGATCTGTGATCCTTACCCATTAATCAGTACTAGATCTAGGATAGCCTTGTCTCTTGAGGGTTGTTGTACCAGTTGTTTGAGCCCCCCCTCCTTTGCAGGGAATCTACCATGTGTCTAGTTCTGGTGGATGTTCCTTCTGGTATTGACCAATCTGCATCTGGCATGTTGAAGTCTCCCATTATCAGAACCTCCCCTTTAGCTGTCATGTTTTGTATATCTTCTAACAGTAATGTGTCTATGTCCTTCCCCTGGTCTGGAGGCCTGTAGACAACCCCAGTTCACATGGCTGTCCATTTCCTGTTTCCAGGGTGAGCCACAGTTCTTCTGGCTCCTTATGTGTATTCTGAATTTCTGTAGCTTTGATATTTTCATTGTATATAGGGCTACTCCCCCCTTTTGCACCTCGGTCTCTTCAGACAATTACTGTGGGTGCTAGAGTCTCCCAAGTGTGATTACTGGTGAACCATGTCTAGCTAATGGCTACTATGTGCAGTTTAGCCTCTGTCATTGTTGCCTGCAGGTCTGGGATCTTATTTCCCAGACTGCAGGCATTTGTGTACATGATTTTCCATTGGCCAGATTTCAGTGCGTTAGTTGTTGAGCGAGGTCCGGCGTTTCCCCTGCGCGTTGCATGGGGAGCTGGATATTTTTCCTTACCTGGTGATGCAAATGAACTGTAAACATGCTGAACTCCTGTTTGATCACCAGCTGAGGGGGGAAGGGTGTTCTTCCAGTTCGATGTATTGGGTGCTGAACCCCTCTCCCCATCGGCTAGTTTAAATATTCTGCAAAGACGTCAAACTTCAGCCCCTATGCACTGACTCCCTCCTTAGTTAGATGCATAATGGAAGGTGTGTGTAACAGCGGTGTTTTACACACCTAGTGTGTGGGATACTTAATACATCACACACCTAAAGTGTATAATACCCAGTAAAAAACAAGAGCAAAGCTTGAGTGGTTTATTGGGGAATCCCTCACCAAAGATGTTTGAAAAAATCTGAATTACTAACCTCCCCATGTTTTATATTTTATATAATAACTGGTATAAAAGAACTTTTAACAAAAAACAACTTTATAAACTGAAGTTAAAAAAGCTTAAAAGCTTGTGGTGCATTTCCTGTGTCAGCTAACAAGCCAGACAGCAGATACTTTAAGCAGAGGCATAAATTTACTGAAAATGTTTCTGACAGAAAGAGCACAAGAATTGACAGGCATGTGGCACAACTGTTAGTGACAGTTCTCAGTTGTGCAAACTTGGTATATACCTTCCATTATACATGGGAGTGTATAATGGAGTATGACAAGCATACCAGTTATAGTACAACTAAGCAAAACTAACACAGAGTATTGAATAAGTATACATTTTTATAAAATAAAATGATAGTCCAAAACTAAGAAGCTTAGTCACTAGGACTGGAACAGGACTTCAGGGCAATTGATCTTTTCAGTGGAGAAATACGTCTGATTTTAGAGCACCAGAGGGAGTGTGACCTATGACCACACTGCACAGTTTGAACTTAAACATTCTTAAGTTCTATCACTTGTCAACAACTTGGGGCTGAGGTACCACATAATATGTGACATCACTAATACACTCTTGTTGCTAGAAGTATGTATTTAGCACAGTGGATCTGTATCTTCATGTTTTTTTTTTTCAACTTTCTTTCTAGCACTACAGCCAGGTTCGGGGATGTACCCCATATCCACCTGAGTTCCCCATCTCACCCTCTCCCTGGTACTTCCCCATGCTGCTGGTTCAGGAGGACTGAGACTTACCCCTCACAGAGGGGCATCCCATAGAGAGAGACCAGCATCACCCTTGGATCCCTGCCAAGTGATACGTTGGCATTGTTTTGGCTTGGGAGCAGCTAACAATCCCTGGACATCATACTGCCTAGTGGGAGGGTTTTTATTTCCTTTGGAGTCCCCTGAGGCTCAGATTTGCAGTGGTGTCAGAGGTACGCCTCGCGTGCTCCTGTCTGTGCGTGCAGAGCCACAAGCCCCAGCCCCATGCGCGCCATGAGTGGCCAAGTGTGCCGACTCCTGAGTCTCCACCAAGGGTCGGATTCTTACTGACTGTCCTGATTCTCCTACCCCAGGAGGAAAGCAGTTTTCCAGATGCTCATCCTCTTTCCCCCAGCCAATCCTATGACACTCCAGCCTCATCCCTGAACCCAGATCATCTACGACACAAGCGGTAGTGCTACCGCTTGCGTAAGCAAGCTGGCTATGGTTTGTTTTTTTATTGCCATTTTTTTATGTGACAAGTATGGCTTGTTTTTTTTTTCATTGTATGTGTTTCTTGAACATGATTGTTGAGGTTGGGTTCATGAAATTAATACAAATATTAATTAAAACATAAATAGGAAAATAGGTCTCATAAGGAGGGGTAATGTGAATTTTAAATGAAAATACAGAGGGTAATGTAAATCTTAAATGAAAAGACAAGGACACAAAATATCAAATGTAACATGGATTGCTTTAATATACAGTAAAGCTTTATTTTCTTTGAAATGTCCAGATGCTGCTGGTTGAAATCACAAAAGTGAACTATTTCATTTCATTTTTCATTGTATTTTATACTGATAAGCATATGAGCGTAAATGCCCATTTTGATATGCAACCAGTTTACATAAAAACATCAAATACAGAATGAACAATATATCACGAGGAAACAATACAGGCTAGTATAAGAGTACATGAGAAACAATCACGTTTAGACCAACCATCAAGAGTTTTTGAAGCTGATTCGTATTTAGTCACTGATTGGTTGATTTATTGAATTAATTAATTTAGCTTTTGTTGACTGGGAAAGGAAGGCTAGGCAATTCTTTCTATTTTCAACCTCGCCCTGTGGAGGGGATACAGATGGAAACCAAGGGAAACTGAACCCAATTAGCTGTTCTTGGTATGTATTTGCTTATTTATGTGTTTATTTGTGAACGAGGGGAATTTGACCAAGACAACGGGGAAATTCCCCAACTCTTGCTAGGGGGCACTGTGCTGCCGGTTGCAAGATGGAGGAGCCCAGTTCAATTCCTGTGGAGGATGAGTGAGGAGGTATGGGACAGACCTCTGTTGAACTGCTTGTTTCATTATCCTCAAGTAGTGAAACTTTGGGAAATTTAAATTGGATGACTCAACAAAGTCCTGCAAGTTCCACAAATGTCTTGAATGTTACAGCGGATCCAAGGATGTTGGAAATGTCCCTGCAAAGAACGCAGGTAATGTTAAAAGCACAACTTTCTACAATTGAGCAACAGCTGGCATCTGTACAGCAAAGATCAGAAGAGAAGAAAAAAAGAAAGTGTTTGGAAAACTCACCATTGAATGCTGAATAAGCTGGACCGGTGAAGCTCTTTGTGTTTGGTACCATACACAGTACCCCAGATAATGCCAAGGGAGCCGCAACCAACCTGATGGACTCAGAGGTAAACAACTTGGACTGGTCACTGGAGTTCACTCTCCAAAAAGCTGGTTGGATTCAGGATACTAAGGGAATCTGGATCCCAGACCCCAGTCTGCTGCTACCGGGAGCAGAACCTGCATCTCTATCAGACAGTGAGCAAGATTTGTTTGCGGAGGCACCTGAATCATTGGAGCAAATAGATCTACACCAGACAGGTATGCAAAAACCTGACATAAGGTCCAATAAACCTAAGTGCAGTATGATTATGGGAGCAGGGGATCTCACAGTTCTAGAGGTTGGGAATCCAACCAAGCAAATGTCAGAAGAAATAAATAAATTTAAAGGTCAAAAGTCTGTAGGTCCCGAAAGAAATGTTTTGCCTGATCAAGGAGCAGAAACTGGAGAAAGAGGTCTGGGACAGTCTAATGCAGGGTAGGAGACCTCAGAGACTGAAACAGACAGCAGTTAGGCTCTGCAGAACAATCTGAGGAGGTACATGCTCAGAATGTAATGGGCAAATTCTACATACACTCGTCTATTCCATAAACAAGTGGACCTTGCAAAACGCTGTTCAGCTTAAGTTTCTAGGGCCTAAAGAAGAAACCTGTGACAGATTTTACATAGGCAAGGTACTAATCAAACAGTCTTTGGGCTTCTCCCCCTCTGAGGTTTATGCCCTAATTCTTGCCCCTGGAGAAGCAACATACGATGTCAGTTTTCAAACACCACAGTTATTAGAAACATTCTGGTGTAAATACTCTTTGTTAAAGACCAGTCCTTTATGGGTGCCTTTTTCTGTCATTCCCCTTACAAAACAGCCCTTTCGAGTCATCACAATCCTTTTTAGGAATGAAGGGGTAAATGTCACTGATATTCTTTTTTGGATTGAGAAAAACATGCACTGTACAGGGTAATCCAGAATGTATTATCAATGAAGAAGGCTTCTGGAAAGGAGGGTGAAAATTAAAAGTCAGATTACAACAAACTTTGAATAATGTAGTTCATCTCCCAACCAAAACACCACGTTGTAGTCTGTGAAGAAGAAAGCCATGCTTTCATAGATTGTCCATGGGCCTCTAAGAACAATGAGAATGCAGACTATGGTGTCCAAGATTTTTATATTCACAAAGCCTCTAAATGTCCCCTCTTCAACCAGAGGCATACAAATGAACCAGAAATTCAAGAACCCCCTGCTCAAGAAGAATCAGGGATTCCCCCCTCCTCCCACACACACACCAAGGCAAGAGCAATGAGCACAACAGCCACAAAAAGACTCAGCAATTCCCATTATGGACATGCTGCCTCCAGCTCCAGTACCTGACCCAGAGTTTACAGAGGTAGTCAAAAAGAAAGGTGGTAAAGCAAAGAAAAACACCAGCCTCTTGCAAACCTCAGAAGCAACGACTATTGTAGAATGCAACAGATACTCTGCCTTACAGTGGGGGGAGATGGCAGTTGAGGATGAAATAGACTCTGTATCTGAATCCTCTACACAGATGGAAACAAATTCAGACAATGAAAAGGCCCCAGAAAAGCAGACCAGAACCTGCATGAGAAGTATGGGCACAAGAGCTGCAGATAAGAAACCTCCTTGAAACTAGTTCTTTAAATCTACAACACAGTATAACTTTAGAGTGGCATAGCTGAATGCCAATAGTCTACAATCTGAAAGAAAGAGACTTAATACTTATGCAGCTTTTCACAAATCTAACCTAGATGTTATTTTCTTTCAGGATGTTAGACTATATTCAGAACTTGATATAGAAAATGTTACTGAGGGGTGGAATTGGGGCCCCAATGTTTGGTCCATGGGTGATGGCACATGTACAGGGGTGAGATTCTGTTTTTTTTCCACAGGTTTAGATAATTCATATTGTTGATATTATACCTGGATGAGCTTTCTTATTGGATATCAAATTACAAGGGATGGAATTTAGGTTAATAAATGTATATGCCCCCTAAGGAAAATTTGAAAGGATACAACTGTTTAAAAAAATTAAACCCTTTCTGTTTTTAGCAAAAAAACAATACTAGGAGAACTATTACAACAGACAGACTTAAAGGATACTTTCCAAATGCTATATAGTACCCCCCAAACCTATTTTTGTAGCAATAGATCTTCTCTGATTATTTTTTTATTTCCTCAGATTTACAGTTAACAGCAACACAAGCCTGGATAATAGCCACTTCTGACCATAGTTTGTTGGAAATCACAATTCGAAACCACCCAGAACAAAGAAGAGGACCAGGGATCTGAGAGTTAAATATTAGTCTCCTAGAAAATCAGGCCATAGCTTCAGGGCTTTTGAACACCCTAGAAGCATGCAGATCCATTTATTTTTTATACGAAGATAAAAATTCTTGGTGGGAGAACACCAAAAAGGATATTTCAGATTATTTTAAAATCATGGGAAGGATAAATGAGAAAACCAAAACTGATGGGTATAAAGAATTAAGGGACCAAACACATTTTCTGGAGCTGGAAGGACACTACTTTCTTTAACTGCGAGCTGTGTGAGAAATTCTGTATTGCACTTGATATCTGCAACAAACGTGCACTTTTGCTTAATTCTGTGGGAGGTGAAACTAACCACCCTTGGTAATTGCTTTTTATTCACATTTATTTAGTGTTTAACCAAGAAGGGGCTTGTAAACTCTGTTTATCTTGTTAGTAACGTCAGAAGGATTTAAATACCGCATTTGGGTAGGTCCTTGGAGTGAGCTAGATTGTCTACTAGGATTTGCTGGCAGTTAAACTATTTTTAAATGAATTACAGTTGGCTGAGGAGTTGAAAAAGAAACTGCAAACTCTGCTTATCTTGGAAGTAACCTCATAAGTGTTTGAATACTGCATTCTGGTTGTCCCTTGGGGTAGCTGGATTGACTGCTAGGATTTTGGGACAGAAACTATTTTAAATAATTTACTGGTGCGTAGGAGTTTGTGATAGTTAAACTCTTTTTAACAGAGTTACTGGGGTTGAGGTGGTCACAGAAAAACCTGCAGTGTGAATTGAAACACAGACAGCCTTAGGGGCAGGACATTGTTTTCAGACCAAACAGGTTGTATTGGAACAGGAAGGTTACATATAACCATTGGCAACAAATTGCCCTGGGTGGAGATATCCAGACTAGATCAGATTACTATAAGTACTGCTGGCTGCAATTTTCAAAAACACAAAACACATTTTCTGGAGCTGGAAGGACACTACTTTCTTCAACTGTGAGCTGTGTGAGAAATTCTGTATTGCACTTGATATCTGCAACAAACGTGCACTTTTGCTTAATTCTGTGGGAGGTGAAACTAACCACCCTTGGTAATTGCTTTTTATTCACATTTATTTAGTGTTTAACCAAGAAGGGGCTTGTAAACTCTGTTTATCTTGTTAGTAACTTCAGAAGGATTTAAATACTGCATTTGGGTAGGTCCTTGGAGGTAGCTAGATTGTCTACTAGGATTTGCTGGCAGTTAAACTATTTTTAAATGAATTACAGTTGGCTGAGGAGTTGAAAAGAAACTTGCAAACTCTGCTTATCTTGAAGTAACCTCATAAGTGTCTGAATACTGCATTCTGGTTGTCCCTTGGGGTAGCTGGATTGACTACTAGGATTTTGGGACAGAAACTATTTTAAATAATTTACTGGTGCGTAGGGGTTTGATAGTTAAACTCTTTTAACAGAGTTACTGGGGTTAGGGAGTGGTCACAGAAAAACCTGCAGTGTGAAACAGGAAAAGACAGTCTTTCAAGCAACAGAGGGTGGTGGATCTAGGTTTATGTTTGTTTGTTACAATTCTTAAGATTTTCAGTGCAGGAAGAGTTTAAAGCACAGCTGACTTATTTTGGGGCTGACAGCTCTCAGAGCACAAACCACCAGGCCTGTTTTGGGGCTGGGAAGGTTTACCTGTGTCTGACTTGGATGTGTGGATTTTCTCTGTTTGATTAGCAGGGCATTTCTCTACCAAATTGTTGTGTAGGGCATCTTGCTGACAGGAAGGCACTCATTGCAGCGGTGGGTCAGAGCTTTTAGCTGGTGTTTGTGAGGGCACAGTTGCCCAACCCTTCCCACCCTCACCCCACCCACCCTGGAAATAGTTCCTTTATACCTGGGGTTCTGACATCATTTCCTCAAGAGTGCAAGGTGCATGTCACTGTCATATCCTCTTAGCACACTGCACTGACAATTTAAGCATACACATTGTATATTATAAATATATATTTCTATATTACAAACCAATCACACAAAAAAAAAATGTGGGGAGTAGTGCAATATAATGGCTGTGGGGCAGCAGTCTTCTGGGAGTCTTTCTGGAGGCTGAGATGCTGCCCTATTTGTGAACAACTCTCTGCCCTGAGGGAGGAAGTTGCCCGTCTTCAGGCCACACTGGACAGTACGGGGACCTTCCCCAGGCCACACTGGACAGTAGGAAGGAACCTCCCCATCCAGGGAGCACCACAGCCACCACCACTACCTCAGGTTGCAAAAACACAGCAGTTGGACCACAGTGGGCTCAGGAAGGGTGAGGATGGTGGAACGAGGCACACCCAGTCAGTTGTTCCTCCACAATCCATACACCATTCTGGGAGCATAGCTCCCCATGGATGCACCCACAGAGGAGACTAAGGAGGCTGAGGACAGCTGTCACAAGGAGGCCCACAGGAAGGAGGCAGAGGACACCACAAGGAAAGGAAGCAGCTCCTGGTGGGGACTCAATATTAGGGGATAGAACTGGGAGGAGCTGGGAAAACTGAAGTAAGGTGCCTGTCTGGTGCCATGGCTTGGAGGGACAGGAAGCGCATCCTCAGGATCACTACAACAGCTGCAAGGGATTCTGAGCTGGACATAATTGTCCACCTAGGGACAAATGACTTGGCTCATCATGAGGTTAGAGCAGTGCAGGAGAACATTGCAGAGTTGGGGAGGGGCCTAAGACAAGTAGCACACAGTATCCTTCTCAGAGGTGCTGCCTGTCAAAGGCATGGGTGAGGCGAGGGTCATTGGCACCATGTAGTTTAATGAATGGTTGAAAAATGGTGCAGAGCACAGGGGTTTGGCTTCATTGGGGACTGGGGTTCCACCTGGAGGACAACAGCCTATACTGGCAGGATGGTCTGCATCTGTCCAGGAAGGAACAAGTCTTTGAGCAATCAGTTTAAATGCTTCATTGGCAAGCTTTAAACTAGTCAAAGGGAGGCACTGACAAGCAGCAGAAAATCCCAGACTCTCCCTACAAAACAGGGTACTAAATGAGAAAAGACCAAGGTAGAATGGTCAGTGGAGGATGCTGCAACAGAAGGTAAAGCCATCAAAAAATGGAGAGCAATGAGTACCAATGCCCGTAGTCTAGGTAACAAGCTTCCTGAATTAGTGGCCTTGATGGAGGAGGAACATCTGGATATCGTGGCAGTCACAGAAACATGGTACACACACAACCATGACTGGGATGTAAACATACCAGGATACACTATCTACAGGAGGGACAGGGAGGGTAAAAGAGGAGGAGGATGAGTGGTTCTTTACATAAAGGAAGGAATAAAAGTAACAGAACAAAAGGGTAAACAGGGAGGAGAAGAAGCACTGTGGGTAAATTTGGAGACAGGCAATGGCACCACAATCCGCACAGGGGTTGTATACAGACCCCCTTCTCAGGGGGAGGAAATGGACAAGGAAATGATAGAAAGTATACTTAGAATGGCAGAAAAAGGGGAGATACTGCTGATGGGTGATCTGAATATGCCAGATGTTAACTGGAGTGCAGTTGCAGCTGCCACTTCTAAGAGTGCAGTTATTCTAGATGCCCTACAGGGGGCATGCCTTAGACAACTAGTACTGGAGCCCACTCGAGAGGGAGCAATATTAGACTTGATACTCTCAAATGGAGGTGGAGAGAGGATCACAGATGTAGAAGTGGGTAGCCATCTGGGAACTAGCGACCATCGAACAGTATGTTCACAATAAACACAGTAATAGAGTCAAGCCATACAAAGACAAAAGTACTGGACTTTAGGAGGGCTGACTTTGCCATAATGGGTGAGTGCCTAAGGAATGCACTAGCAAATGGGCAGGAAGGAGGGGTGGAAGAACAATGGGGAATAATAAAAACTGCCATCACAGAGGTGACGAGCCTTTGTGTAAAGCAAATAAACAAAACAAGATGATGTAAGAAACCACTATGGTTCTCAAAGGAAGTGGCAGTGAAGGTTCAAGAGAAAAAGAAAGCATTCAGGAAGTACAAGGAATCACAGAAGGAGCAGGACAGAGAACTGTATCAGTTAAAGCAAAAGGAGGCTGGAAGGCAGTCAGAACAGCAAAGGCCCAAACCGAGGAAAAGATAGCCAACTCAGTTAAGAAGGGGATAAACCTTTATAGGTACATCAGGGAGTGAAGGAAACCAAGGGAGGGATAGTGAGGCTTAATAAAGGGAGGAGGGTGGGCAGAGGAGAATGTGAAAAGGCAGAGATACTAAACAAATATTTTTGCTCAGTATTTACGAAGGAAGAGGAGATACATAAAACAAACAGTAGTAACACTCTGGATACAGAAGTTGATACACGCCCATTTACAGAAGAAAGGGTTCTGAAAGAACTCTTAAAACTGAAGGTGGACAAAGCAATGGGGCCTGATGGATTCATCCCAGAATTCTGAAAGAACTAAGGGTAGAACTAGTGACACCACTGACTACTCTTTTAACAAATCATGGGAGGATGGGTGGTACCCAAGGACTGGAGGAGGGCAGATGTGATTCCCTTCACAAAAGTGGGAGCAAGGCAGAAGCAGGAAACTATAGACCTGTTAGTTTAACCTCAGTGATAGGGAAAATGATGGAATCACTTCAAAGGAAAGAATTGTCGAGTATCTAGAGGCCAGAGGGCACAGGACCCTAGGCAGCATGGATTCACAGTGGGAAGGTCATGCCAGACGAATCTGATAGATTTCTTTGACTGGGTGACCAAAGTAGTAGATCAGGGAGGGGCTGTGGACATGGCCTACCTAGACTTTAGCAAGGCATTTGACACAGTCCCACACAAAAGATTAATATACAAGTTAGCCAGCCTGGGAGTGGGTTCCAAGATGACAGCCTGGGTAAAGAATTGGCTGGAGAATAGGACACAGAGTTATAGTAAATGGAGTCCACTCAGAAGAAAGGAGGGTTACTAGTGGGGTACCACAGGGTTCAGTATTAGGACCGGTCCTCTTCAATGTCTTTATAGTGACATTGCAGAAGGACTGGAAGGAAAAGTATGTCTCTTTGCAGATGACACTAAGATCTGCAACACAGTTGATGCACAGGGTGGGGTGGAAAGGATGAGAAGGGACTTGGCAAGGTTAGAGGAATAGTCACATGTATGGCAGCTTAGATTCAATGCTAAGAAGTGCAAGGTAATGCACCTGGGAAACAAAAACCCAGGGGAAGAGTACACAATGGGGGGTGAGATACTAACAACAACAAGAATGGAAAGGGACCTGGGGGTAGTCATATCTGATGACCTAAAGATGGGCAAGCAATGTGAGAGGGCAGCAAGGGCTGGGGATACTGGGATGCATAGAGAGGCATCACCAGTAGAAAACAGGAGTTATTATCCCTCTGTACAGACAGCTGGTGAGACCCCATCTGGAGTACTGTGTGCAGTTCTGGAGACCCAATCTCCACAAAGACATAGACAGGATGGAAGCTGTCCAGAGGAGAAACTAAAATGGTGCAGGGTCTGCACCGAAGTCGTATGAAGAGAGCTTAAGGAGCTTAATATGTATAGCCTCGAGGAAAGGAGGAGAGGGGGACATGATAGAAACTTTCAAGTACCTCAAGGAATCAACAAAGTCCAAGAGGTAGCATCTTTCAAAACAGAGGTGTGCAAGAACAAGAGGCACAATTTGAAGATAGAGGCGGGCTCAGAGGTAATTTAAGGAAGTATTTTTTCACAGAGAGGGTTGTGGATGATGGAACAGCCTTCCGGAGGAGGTTGTGGAGTCAAAATCAGTGGGAGAATTCAAGCATGCATGGGATAGTCATAAGGTAATTCTGGGGGGTTGGGGTAGGAAGAAGTAGGCTGCTGGTTAACTAGGATCTGCAGCTTATCCAGTAGGTAGGGAACTGGGCAGACTGGGTGAGCCAAGCGGTCCTTATCTGCCGTCAAATTCTATGTATGTTTCTATGTTTCTATGACCAATTAATCAGATATTTGGCCTGGCAAAATGAAGGAATAGGACATTTCTCAACAGAAATGCAGGAGATAAGAAAATAAATGGCTCAAGTACAATATGATGGACAAAATCATTGGAAAGAGAACAATAATTTGGTACCCAGGGTGAAGCAGCATCCACAAATTCATTTGATAATTGTATTCATTTTAGAGACACTAAAACTCTTTCATACCTTATAAATAAGGAAGGGACTAGAATAAATAAAAATTCAAGAAATTATAAAAGAAATAGAAACATACATTAAAAATGTTTTTTTTCAGGAGACTATCTATTTAAAAAATCTGTAAGGAACTGGTTGGCTACCTGTAATCTCCCTGAAGTTCCTTGGGAACGTCATAAAACATTAATAGATAAAAAATTACAGCAGCTGAACTGCATGCCATCATTATGTCCTTAAAACCTGGTGTGGCACCAGTGGCAGACTGCCTCCCAAGCAAAGTATATAGCTTAATTGTTAACACATTAGGTGATGAAATAGTTCAAATGTACAATGAGGCATTAGGGAAAGGTGAATTACCTGAGAGCACGTATACTGGTATTTTAATGTTATTATATAAATCTGGGGACATAGGGGACTTGACAAATTGGAGACCAATTACTCTCCTTAATATGGACTGTAAAATCTGGACTAAATTATTGTGCTCCAGACTATCAATAGTATTGGAAAACATAGTACATCAGTATCAATTTTGTGGAGTACCGTCTAGGAAAATATCGGATGGATTAATTCTACTCAGGGAAATATTTTCGAAAGGGCATGAAGGTGAATTGATGGGCTATCTTTTGAGTTTTGATCAAAATAAGGCATTTGACAAAACATGATTATCTCTGGGAGGTTTTATCAGCCTATAATTTCCCAGGAAACACAGTAAATTAGATTCAGACATATTACCTAAAAGCTTCCTTAGTCCCTTATATGAATGGATGGTTAGGGGAAAAATGTGAAATCACAAGAGGAATAAGGCAGGGGTACCCCTGAAGCCGCCTATTATATATACTTTCAGTAGACCCATTATTACATAAATTAAACCACTTGGACCAAATTATAGGCTTACCTCTGAACAATAAGGACTTATCAATTTGTACTGCAGCTTATGCAGATGATTTGTTTTTTACAGTATCAGACCATGTATCCAGTATTGCTGCAGGTAAGATACTAACATAATTTTCTATAGTCTCAGGTTCCTCAGTAAACTTCTCTAAAGGTTGCTGTCACTCAATTGGGCAACCAGGCATGCAACACTGAACCATATTGGGGATTTCTGTTCATAATGGCCACCATAAAAAATGGATTTATTTTGGACAAAACAAATATGTGGGCAATAAATTGGGATATTAAAATACAAGAAGCATCTAAAAAAGTAAATCAATGGAATAAATAGAAAATGTCCAAGAAGAAGAGGATCTGTATGATCAAAACATATTTAATACCCATATTTTTGTTTATAAGCAGCATTTTTCCACTCCTAAAGAAACAGAAACAACCTTATTAAGCATTTTTTCCAAAGTCTCTGGGTCAGTAGGCTTAACCCCTTAAAAAGAGGAATTACATATCAACCGCTTGAGAAAGGTGGTTTGGATATGATACACCATGTTGCATTTTTCCACTGTATTTTTTGTACAATAACATTGTTCCCATAATTAAGCAAACACAAACAATTTGGGCAGCCTGAATTTTAGACTTGTTATATACAGTGCTACAAAGTTGGAATTTACATCTGACAATTCCAAAGCAAACAGTTATGGGTGAACTGTCAGATAGTTTTCATAATTCCATAGGTAAAATAAAGTTTTGGAAACTTACTGAACAACAATTAAAAACTTTGCACAGGAAAGAACTGCATAATTACATAATGACAGAGTTTAATATGGAAGAAACACCCCACCCTTTTAGTATCAGGCCCCAAAAGGAGTTAAACCAAATAAATAAAATGCTACCTTGTAAAAGAACCCCACCATACATGTGGGACCACATGTGGCTCAGTGCCCATGGAAAGTTGGGAGTGAAAGACAATATGAAGCATTAAGGAATATCTGAGCAATGCTGCCCAGTAGGAGGCCCCTGTACTAACACTCCGGAAACAATGGAGCACTTATACTTTCAGTGTCCCTATGCTATATCTTTTTGGCAATATTTATGCAAAATATGGTTTTCATCCCCCTTTTAAAAAATTACAGCTGAGATCTTATTTTTAGGCATTTTACCATCAACATGATCCAAATTTCATGAAGATATTATGAGGCTAAGATTACTGTTCATAAGATTTCAGGTATGGCACGCTAGATGTGCACTCATTCTTAGATGGCAGATTATAACTGTAGAATGAGTAGTTTTCTCTATTAGACAGGACATACAAAGAGTACAGTCTATGGACAAAAAAAGAGCATCTGAGCAACAGCTTAGGACATGGTGGAAATATGTTGATTGGTTAGACACAGGGTGATGAAGAACATTTTCATAAGACATTTCTTGATAAAGATCCAATAGAGAGGAAAAAATCATTATTTTATAGAGTGTTTTCATGTGAAAGGGAATATGTAATGCTTTAATTTTGTTGTGTTCGGTACAAAGAGTTCTTATACTCTTATAAGTACTGGGAGGGGAAGGGGTACGTTGGAATAATTATTTTAGTGTATTGTTCTGATTTTCACTTTAAATTTATATGAACTTAGCATGTTTTATAACACACTATGATTTTTGGGAGTTAGAGAAAAAAAGGAAAGAAAAAAATTCCCTACTCTTTTGGGTGGGGGGGACATACAAGGTATGAAGTATAAATGTATTTGGTATCATTTCAGGACAGGTTACAATCTAACACACATATGAGAGTTCTAAGGGAAATGTATGCATAAATACTTATTTTCTTTTGTTTTTGTTTTATGGTATTATTTTCTTCTTTACGGAGGTTGTTTGGGGTTATTTATTTTTGGTTTAGTGGGGAACTTCAGAATGTATGCTTGAAATACTTATTTTACTTTCTTTTCATGTTTTAAATTGAAATTTATTTTGTATGAGTCAATACTGTTGATATGATTTGCTGTGCTGTTAAAATAAAAAAAAAAAAAAACCTACTGTTTTCAGGAAGTGCCATGGGATCTTTAACATCCACCTGAACAACCACCAGAACAAGCAGATAGGACCTTGGTTTAATGTCTCGTCTGAAAGACGGATCTCAAAACTAAAAATATTTTACATGAGGTAACGGTTTGTGGTAGATCATTGTAAAATTTAGTTGCCCTCAGACTAAATGAATTATGAAACATAGAGTCATAGAAGTTGATGGCAGATAAGGACCGCAAGGCCCATCCAGTCTGCCCATTTTTCCTATCTTATAAATGTGCCATAAGCACATGTACTCTGTCAATGGCCTAGCTAGTCATACTCATCTTTATTGCTCCCTTATGCCTGTCCCATGCCCATTTGAAGCCCTGCACTGTATTCATATCCACCACTTCCTGAGGAAAGCCATTCCATGCATCCACCACCCGTTCTGTGAAAAAGAACTTCCTCACATTCCCCCTTAATTGGCCTCCCTCTAATCTCATGCTGTGTCCTCTTGTCCTGCTATTTTTCTTATATTGAAACATGTTAGACTCTTTTACCTTGCTAATACCCTTAAGATGTTTGAATGTTTTGATCATATCACCTCTCTCCCTCCTTTGCTCTAGGGTATACATATTGAGCTCCATTAATCTGTCCTTATACGTTTTCTGATGCAGGTCCTGCACCATTTCGGTTGCCCTTCTCCAGACTGCCTCCATTTTGTTAATGTCCTTGTGCAGGTGTGGCCTCTAGTACTGCATGCAGTACTCCAGATGGGGCCTAACCACTGTCTTGTAAAGAGGGATTACTACCTCCCTCTTATGACTTGTGATACCCCCTACTAATACACCCCAACATCCCTTTAGCCTTACCTACTGATTTAGTAGTCTGCTTGGATGATTTCAGGTCATCTGTGATGACGATGACCAAGTCTCTTTCTTCCCTTGTGATTGCCAGCAACTCCCCTCCCAACCTATAGGTGGCTTCAGGATTTCTCTTCCCTGTATGCATGATCTTGCATTTCTTTGCATTAAACCCCCGATGCCACTCTTTCCGACCATTTTGCCAATTTATCCAGATCTCTTCTCATTCTGCCCACCCCATATGGATCATCTACTCTGTTGCAGATCTTGGTGTCATCTGCAAACAGACAAGCCTTACCCTCCAGTCCATCTGCAATGTCACTGATGAAGACATTGAAGAGGACTGGCCCCAGGACTGATCCCTGAGGTACCCCATTTGTGACTTGCATCTCTTCTGACTGTATACTGTTTACCACCACTCTCTGTTTTCTGCCCTCTAACCAGTTTGCCATCCAGTTGACCAACTTCTGACCCAGTCTAAGCCTATCCAGTTTATTAATCAATCTTCTATGTGGAACAGTATCGAAAGATTTACTGAAATCAGGGTAGGTGACATCAACTGCTTATGATCTAATCTTGTTTGAAACAAAGGAATTTTGAAGGTATATTTTCTCTGTGATCTAGTACCAAATGAATTTGAAAGTTTAGGGAAAAAATCAGCTATGGTTTCAGGTAGCAAACCTAATATGGCTTTGTGCAAAAAAACAGACATCTTGTAAGCAAAATGATATTCAAGAGGAAAACATTTAATGAAATTGTGCAATTCACAATGATATGTCAAATGCAATTGTCCTGTCTCAAACTTAATACTGTGATATGTAGCTTTCAGTTTTGACAAAACTCCAACAAAGGCAGCAGAATATATCAAAGAGCCATGATCTAACAATGAAAATAGAAAATTGTTTGCCAAAAGAAATCTTGATCCTGGTACCAAAAAATGTTTGCTACTATAAAGCATACCTAGTCTCTGATGGAGCTTGCCTATAAGATCAGACACATGGGCTTCAGAGGACAGACAGTGATCCAGAAGGACACTGTGATATTTAAACCCAAACACCCTTTCAATTACCTAACCTTTACAATCTACTGAAAGATAACCAGTGTTATTAGCCCTTTGGAGTCCTGTAAAGATCATTGTCTTTGTTTTCTTTTAACTGAAAATTAAACTATAGTGCAAGAACCCAAGACTGAATGTCATTAAAGTCATCCTGTACCCCATGATTAAGTTCACTCAAAGTATCATACTTACAAAATAATATAACATTATTTATGTGGAGTATGATGTCAGTGTAGGTACAAACTTTTGGAACGGAGTTGATAAAGAGGGTAAACAATAAAGGACCAAAGATGCATTCTTGGGGTACCACATTAACAAGTTTGTAGTCACCAGAATATGGGGTCATCCACATTAGAGCGGAAAGCAGCTGGCCGAATGTCAAGACACTGGGTGCAACAAGTTGGCAGCACAGTAAGTGGGTGGCAATGAAGTTGGAAGCAACTTACATTGGAAAGACAAACAATCAGCACCTGTCACAAGTGTTATCATGGCACCCAGTATCTCTCACATTCCTGTGAGGAAACACACATAATGATAACAGAAACCTGGCTGTAACCCACACCTCACCTAACTATATATAACAAACTTCAGGTGACACAAATACTGGAAGAGGGCACACATCACATATGGCACAAGTAAGGCAAAGACAGCAAATGAAGGAGCCGCACGACACTGAAATTGGTTGCCACACTTTATTAAACAGGACTACGACCACAACACCTCACGCTCTAAAGTCTAACCCACACACATACGCTTCACCCTCCTTCCTATGCCCACATCTCCTCACCCTAGAGTCTCTGCTGTACTGTCAGGATACCCAGAATATGAACCATCTATCAAAGTTTTATGAGTTGCCCTTACAGATAGTAAACCAACAAAGAGCATCTGCTGAAAAATTCTGACACTGTAATTTATTGATCAAAATTTGATGATCAACAAGATTGAATGCCTTGGTGAGGTCTACGAACATAGATGCCATGAGGAGTCCCTCATCAAGGGCCCTATGGATCTGGTTTGTGAACCTCACCAAGGCAGTCTCTTTATTATGTTTGGCACAGAAACCATGCTGTTCCTCTGCCCAAATTTTGTTTCCAATAAGAAAGTCAACAGTCTGATTAAATACTGTTTTTTTCCCAAACCTTGCAAAGATGGACCAGAATCAAGATGGGCTGATGATTTGAGACATAATTTTTAGACACAGATTTATGAATTGATCTAATGACTGCCTCCTTCCAAAGTGAAGGGAAAACTCTGTTACAGAGAGAATAATTGAAGATTTTCATGAGGGGGGAAGCAATGGAATCTGGTGCCAATTTTAAAAGCCTATAATCAATTCTGTCTATCCCAAGTCAAGGCCTAGGATTCATAGACCTAGGTACCTGGCTACTTCTATTGGTGAAAGAATGCAAAAAAATAGAATCTCTTGGGTTCAGAAAAAGGATGGCCTGCCATGGAATAATCACGATCAGGAGTTAATGATTGAGGTGATGAATTAGAAATTAACATATAGCACTTTAAGATTTTGAAAAATTTATTTAAGCAGTTTGCTACATCCTGAGGTTCACAATATTTTCACTTGGTTCTCCAAAACTATAGATTCTGATTTCTGAGATTTACCAAATAAATCATTTAAAGTGTTCCAATTTTAGAGAGAGTTTCAAAAGTCCTGCTTTTGCCTGTATTTAAAGTAGCTAATTTTGGCTCTTTTTATCAAAGACTTGAATTGGTTTCTTGGTGGTTTTTTATTTCTGTAAAACAACTGCATCCTTTTTTTTTTTTTTTTTTGTATTTGGCCCTCTTCGTATCTCTGATTCAAAATTGCTTGAAGAGCTCAGGGGTTAACCAATCACATTTAGTACCTCTTACTCTGAACTTTTAAATTGGAAGAAACCTGTTAAAGATATTTAAGAAACTTTGGCAAAATTGTTCATAAGCTAACTCCAAATTAAAAATGTTATTGAGAAAGGTCCAGTCTGCAACTCAAATGAAATTATTAAAAGCCTCAATGTTAATATATTATATTTTTTGAGTAAACAGAAAAGCAGGAGGCTTCTTGTCCCTCCATGCCACCAGTTACAGTACCCCGCAGAGTGATCATTATGGAATTCGATAGGACACCAGAATTGCCCACCCTAGAAGGACTGTTACAATGATCTAATCAAGGACAGATTAAAAACTTGTTTTATAATTGGTACGCATTGTAGTCTGAATTATTTGATGTAATGCATGAGTCACTAAAGACTCCTTAACTCCTTCCAACTGATCATTGCTCCAGTTCAAATTTACATCTCAGATTATGATCCATTCTGTATTTGAAGGTAACATGCTTTGAAAATTAAGTATAATATCAAACCCCGCAGTAAAATGTCTAGGGGGAAAATACACACAACTAAGTGTTAAAATGGTGCCACCTGATCCAAGATTTATTGACAAAAAAAACCCACAGGTAGATCAGTTTTGTTGGTTCTGACATTCAGTTGCCACTAAATCATAGGACACATAAAATAAGTATCCTCCTCCCTTTTTTACCAACCTGATATTTTTTAAAAATGGAATAACCATCCAAACTAATTTTGCTGTTAGAGACTACTATCGAGCCAGGTTTCCAAGAGTGAGATAATGTCAGAATTATGTGTAGCCACCCAGATGTCAAACAGTTGCTTTTTGGCCAATAAACTTTGGATGTTTAAATGAACCATGCTAATCACTGATTTGACCCCATACTCATCACCTGAATTACCACAGTTAACATCCTGTGGGCCTGGGTTTGGATGAACTGGTCCTGAAATCAAAAGCAACGGCAATAATAATCGTCTCTGCCTGATTGATTTAAAACTATCAACACTTCAGTTTAAAATAGTTCTAGGACACTTATTCCTCACAACATGTGTGCAGAACAAAGTATACCCTACTTAAATCCTATTACGTTGCTTTAAATATGAAAAGGTCAGTTTAGGAAAAAAACAATCTATAACCATGTCTTGAATAATTAAGCTAATGATCACAAAACTGAAATCCTGGATTAGCAACTGCTAAAGTTCCAGATTGATGCTGATTAAATAAGGCCTAAACAAAACAGCAGGAACAGAAGATTGAACCAATGAAGGTGCTACGACCCAGAAGAAAGTAAGCAAAACTGGTAAAAAAATATGTTTAAAATTAACAAAATAAAACAAGTATAAGAACAGGACCTAGCTGCCCATGGTCAGTTATGCTGGCACAGGAAATAAATATCAGCCAAGTAGCTCCCCTGAAATGCTGGGTTAGACCCTGCCTCACCCACTACTCATCCTGAACCAGCAACTGCTGCCTGCTACTGTGGACCTGGGGATGTCAGCCACCATTTCCCCCTAAGCCAGCAACTGCCACCTGCCGGAGAAGAATTTGCGAGGTGAGGTAAGGATGCAATGAAACCCTGTCTCAAATGATGTCCACAATTCATCACAACCGAAAGCTGCCATATGCTGCTACTGGACCTGGGGGTGTTGCCCATCGCTCCTCCTAAACTGGCAACTGTGACCTCCTGAAGAAGAATCTGGGGAGGGAGGGTGAAGATGCATAATGTCACTATATAGAGGATAAAACAAAGGAGCAAATTATAAATCGCAGTAACCCTCAGTTAATTTCACTAATGCAAGATTAGCTACAGAGTGCAGATGACAATGAACAACCCTGATGCAGTGTGTGGTACAACCCACCTCTAGTGACCTAACCCTTCACTCCACCCATACAGGCAACTGTCACCTGCCTGTATGGGACCTGGGGGTGAAGGTGCTTAAATAGTCACTCCAAGAGAGAAATTAATTAAGCAATAAGGCACAAGAGGGTGTGTATTATTGTATAATAATGTCATGCCTCGAGTGGTTGATGTTTCAACATCTGATAAGTGATGTTATTACACAATAACACACATCCCTGGAGTGCCTTATTTCTGTTATACAACAGCTCATTTCTTAACAATATTAACAAAGAAAAAATATTTTAAAAGAATGTTTAGTTTTTTTTTCCCTTTTCTGATGTGCAAGTATATCTTTTTAAAAAAGTCCACAATTTCTTATTCCCCACTAGGTGGTGCTGCTGGTATGTACTGCTAATTTCTTACTGTAAGCAGGTGTCATGGTGTGTGGTCTGTGTCATTTGAAAGCTTTCTCATTGTTACATTGTTACCCTCAACACCCGTCTACCCATAGTTTTTACAAGATAACATCCCCACAGTATATGCAGACCACCCGTGAATTTAAACAGCATGGCCGTTTTTAACTGTGGCTCTCAACACTGGAAAGCATGGTGCTGAACAGTCCATTCATTTGCAGGATCGCAGGAATGAAAAGTGCTGTTGTAGCTGTGGTATGGAAATGGCTGAGTAGTGATGAGGTGAGACTGGCAAGTACAGTGATTTTTTTTTTAAATCAACAAGGCAAATTGGACTGGGGGAACAGTGGGACAGTTCTGTCACCTAAGTGGAGCATAATACAGCATTCACAAGCTGGGGAAGAGTGGGGCACATCTGTCCTTTGTTAGTGCTGTGAAAAGTCATGCTGTTTTTTTTTTTTCTCTTTTTAAATGCTAGCTACCTAGAGTTTCTTTGTTGAGGAGAGGTGCTTTGTATATAGGACAAGAGGGATCGGTAGTGACAGAGGAGTATGAAGCTGCATTTGATCGCACTTCGTAGCTAAAGTCACTTAAAGGGGTGGTAACTTGTGGAGTGGTAGGATGATTTCTGACTGTTATCCAGCCATATGTGTGAGTGTGTGTGTCTGGACTTAATATAGTGATGTTACTGTCAGATAACATCACTATTCCAGGGGCACACTGACCAATCAGAATACAGGACATTTTCTTGCCATTGTATAATTTTCTTCTATTGTATAATAGTCAATGTAACACTGTTGAAACTTGAATGACAGCAGCCTTAAATCACTCAGGAAATTATTTCATAGCAAGACTGAATAAAACTTTTTCAAATGCAAATAAAAACAGTTATGAAGTAAGTTGTAGATTTTTTTTTTACATTTCAAATTTTATTTGGTTCCCATAGAGAAATTCACCATAAGTTGGTAACCATTAGTAACATACAACTTCTGTTACATGAAGTCTAAACATTGGACTATAACTTCTAACTAATTCTAACGTTCTGTTATTATGTACTCTAAAAGAGTACCAAAAGAAAGTTAATCAGACTAACATAGGTAAAAAAGAATCTTATGTCCATTAAGATGAGTATGTCACTTTTTGGGTCATACAAAAATCAATTTAATTAGTTAATACTTCATCAAATTAATGGTTATCAGCACAGGATGCCTTACATTGTTACAAGGTAATTACTTTTCTGTTCTCTGCTACCTAATAATCTATCTTCTTGTACATTGCAGGATCTGTTGAAGGAAGTCTCTACAATCAACTGTAGCCTCTATGTAGCCTATTTGCTTTAACCAGTGTAGGGTAGAGATATGGAGGGAGGTCATGTCACCACCTCTCCTCTCTTTGTGCATTAATAACGTTTCTGTATTCTATAAAATAATGTCCTCTGTCTGCTCAGCTGTTTTCCACCTTTACTTCAATCAGAAGATCAAAGCCTTGCAGTTTGTGAGCTTAAAAGACCATCTGCTTCTGAACTGTTTGTTTCACTTTGTGCTGTGTGCTTACATCTGTGCCAGTGCTCCTACCTCTAGGGGAAAGATTCAAACTGCTTGTTAAGCTCTGGTAAACTGGAGAAACACGACTTTCACCTGTGGCAGAGAGTGGGAGGAGAACCAGGGTCCTGCATCATAGAGGAGGAGGGGCAGAGTGCTATAAAGACTTGCGCAGCTCACAGCGTGAGCGCTGTGGCATGAGCATGAGGGGCGCGAGCACCACTTCGTAGAGAAAAAATTGTTCTAAACTAGGAACATTTAGGTTAAATTATAAGTTAAATGAACGCAGCTCAAATAGAAAAGGTTGTTTGACCTTATTTAGAGATAATTGTCAGTTTATTGGGTAAATTGTGAATGATTTTTAAATACAGTATTTGGTTATTTAGTATTTTAATTTATGTTAAGGTTTTGTTGGTGTTTGTATATAAACTATTATTTTGACTAGAGTAGTGGTTTAAATTTAGAAATTGTTTTCTAAGTAAGTTTTATTTTGTAGTAATTATTTTGAAAGATGTTAGTGTTTAACCTTTTAGGTTGTTCACTTCTTTGTTGCCTTCTGAGTGTTGCGATTCAAAAAGAATCTACTATAGCAAAAAAATCCATAAATGAAAAATGTTTGGTTAATTGGTTAATTTCATTTAACCAATTACAAAAAAATAATGGTAACAAATCAAGAAGAAATTATTTTCAGGTAACATTAAAAAAGCAAATATCGGGAGGATGTTACAGGTCTTTGAATCCTTTCAGGTTTAACACTGCTATTTCAAATTTATCTGGGGCAAGTTGTCTGTTATTAATATGGGGGGATATTGAAATGAACCCAGGGCCTAAAGATTTAAAACTAAAATTTTTTCATGATAATGCACGTAGTATTGGGTCTAAGAGTGATTTTTTTAGCAATTTTGTTGAAAGATAATGATCCATGTATATTAGGGTTAAGTGAAACATGGCTTTCAAATAAACACCAAAATGAAGAATTTGGTACTCAAGATTATAAAGTATGGAGGGCAGTTAGAAAATCTAGAGGGGGGGTGTGATGCTTCTTTTAAAACGAATATTGGGTCATTCAGAAATTGTAACACAGGGTAGTGAAAATAATATAGAATTTTTGGCTGTACATCTGGGACATTTAGTATTAGTAATTTTGATTGCTTATTCACCTCCAAAGGCAAAAATATCAGATTTGGAGATAATTTGAACTAAAATAACTGATATGGTAGGAAGTAGACCTTGTGACTGGAAAAATATAACAGGGAGACAATTAAAAGATATAGTAACTAATTTGGGACTAAAACAACTTATAAAAAAACCCACTAGATATAACATCAAATATGACAAATGGATCCATATTAGACCTAATTTTGGTGTCTACTCAAATTGAAGTTGAAGCAATGGGTGTTTTACCCCCATGTCTTGGTGATCATAATTTGATCTGTGTTATTTTGCCACGGTCTCAGTTCAAACAATATCTGGTTCATGAAACTAAACACTGGACTAGGGACTTTAGAAGATTCTCAGAATCTCGATTTTTGGATAGCATGAGTAAAATAAAATGGGATCGATGCAAACTAATCCCAGATATTGATACTTCAATCAAATACTTTAATCAGACTTTTGAAGAAGTATGTGATTTACATGCACTAAAAATTAAAATAAAGATGAAACCTAGTAAATTACCGTGGATTAATGACAAACTTTAAAAAAAAATTCTAATTAAAACTAGAATTTGGAAAAAAGCTTTAAAATCAAAACTGGAAAAGGATTGGATTTCCTTCAAAGTTGCCAGAAATAAATGTAAAAGGTTAATTAAGGCTTCAAAAATTTCATTTTATAAAAGTAAGATAGACTCGAGTACAGATCCAAGACAGTTTGGAGAGTGGTTAAGAAATTGACCAAACCAGTATGTGATTCTTCAGAAGGGATACTTAGGTTAAAAAATGGTGACACTTTTACTGAAAATCTGAAGGAAATCTGTAATGTCCTTAACAATTTTTTTGTTGATCTCCCAAACTGTAAAATACCTTGTCAATCAGATTTAAAACAAACTAAAACAGAATCTTCACAAAATGGACTTCCCCCATTTAGATTTAAAGTGTTGACTGTTACCAAAGTATATAAAACACTTCAAAACATAAACATTCACAAAACTTTTGGTAATGATGGTCTAGAAGGTACATTTTTGAAATTAGCTGCTTTCCATATAGCGCCAATTATTACATATTTATTTAATTGGAGTCTTCAAATTGGATATTTTCCCTTATCCTGGAAAGAGAGTTGAGTTAAACCAATCTACAAAGGGGGAGATGTGGTAGAAGTCAATAATTATAGGCCTATAGCCTTATTACCCCTTCTATCAAAAAGTTTTGAGAAACTTGTTTCTATCCAGATAATGGATTATCTGGATAAATATAGTTTGTTAACAACTAAACAATCTGGTTTTCGAAAAAATTATTCTACTACAACAGCTCTTTTGGAATTTTATGACCTGTTAAACAAGTCATTTAGGAAACAATATGGAGACAGCTGTTATTTTTGTAGATCTTTCAAAGGCTTTCAACCTGGTGGACTACTCCTTATTAATTGAGAGACTGTATGAAATAGGTCTTAGAGATGATCCTTTAAATTGGTTAAAATCTTATCTGGATAATCTATCCAAGAGAGTGGAGGTACAGGGATATTTATCAGAGAGAAGAAATGTTAATAGAGGGGTTCCACAGGGATCAATTTTAGGACCTCTTATGTTTCTAATATTCATAAATAGTCTTCCACATATTGTAGAACAAGCAGAGATTCGACTATATGCAGATGATACGGTAATAACTGCGTCTGGAAGAATGGAAGAAATATTGCAATCTAACCTGCAGTCTGATTTTTTAAGGTTAGAGGGGTGGTTCACCAGGTCGAAGCTAATTATGAATGCAAAAAAAAAATGCATGAATTTTCCATAAAAAAAAAGTGGTGATGTTATTCATAATCTATCTATTTACACAGGGAATCTAATTAAGCTAGAACAGGTTGATGATTATAGTTACTTAGGGGGTTATATTTGATGAATATTTGTCTTTTTCAAGCCACATTACTAAACTGATTAAAAAAGTTAACAGAAGGGTGGTGGCGTTAAGAAGAAGTACTGATTGTTTAACATTTTCAGATAGGAAAAAATTGGCAGATCAGTTAATCATCCCAGTGTTAAGATATGGTGAATTAATATATAGGAACACAAATAAAGTCCTACTGTCTAAGTTAGATAAAATTTATTATCATGTGGCAAGATATGTATTAAAGGGGAATTATCAGACTCATCATTGCTTATTGTTGAATAAAGTAAATTATCAGTGCCATTTGTTAACCTTAATATATAAAATGAAACATTTATCGGTAAATCATCCAATTTCATTATTATTGTTCTCAGTGAAATGTTGTCATAAACGGTTGTTAACCAGATCAGTTCATTTAAATAAAATAGCTGTAGGTAAGTTTCAAAACAAATATTGGGATAGGTCCTTGTTATATCAAGCAGCTTGTTTCTGGAATTCTCTCCCTGATGAGGTGAGAGAAATTACAAGTTACTCCTTATTTACTCAAATTATAAAGGAGTTATATACTCACATTTGTAAATGTGTTAAATGACCTTTGGAGGTGTCTTTGGAATCTGTTATGATTTATTTTTATAATAATTTATATGAAAGTATTCTATGTTGTTTGTATCTATTTGTATTTAAATGTGGAACCTATTTGTATGTACTTAGATAGGAATTTACACAGGTCTGGCTTGTAAACTGGATTATGTCCAAATGACATGTATCACCTGTATAAAAATAAATTTTGACCTACTTACCTTATTTCTGTTGAGTTATTGTCCCTATAAGCTACTTTGGGGGGGGGGATGAAGACAGGGTACACCTCAGCAACAGGTAACCAAGAGCAGTAATAATGGAGTTAAGACATGCCTCTCTCTTACTAAGGTGAGGTCCCACCTTGTCCATCTGTTCCGATATTGAGGGAAGGCTTATCTAACCAAAAAGGTGATCCTCTCATACTGTTTAATGTTCTCTATCAGCTCTTTCCAGTCTTCCAAGGTCGGGGAAGTGGGGGTAAGCACTTCTTAGTAATTGATTTGCCAGCTGTACTACTAGAATATTCCAAAGGTATTTTGCCTCTTAACCCCTGAGCTCCGATGGATACACCCCTAAAAGTAAGTGTTCTAGACCCAGAGGTTCCAAGAGAGTGAACAAGATCTGAACATTTTGCGTTATCTCTTGCCAGAATCTCTCCAGGATAGGGCAGCTCCAGAACACATGTGCGTGCATGGCAGCTGTTTCCCCACAGTTCCTCCAACAATGACTGGAAGTGGTGTCCCACCATTTTACTACCTGGACCAGTACTCTAAAGTATCTGGCTCTCATTTTCTAGGCAAATTTACTCCATCCAGGTGAGGAGGTGGTTCACCAGGTATTTTGCCAGATTCTGGTCCAGTCATTTCCATTTATTCTAATGGGAAGGTCTTGTTCCAATTTCACTCTTAAATAATCTGTCGAATGTTGCAGGTCTCTAAGGTAGTTTTGGTATAAGAGAGAGATTGCTTTCTCTCCTCTATCTGACTTCCAGATTAATTCAAACGTTTCTGGAGCTGGGGAACCTTTAGACCTCAGAACTGAAATATTTAACTGTACACCAATAAAGTCTCTGATCTAATAGTAATATATCAAGTCTCCTGATGCCCATCCAAACCTGGCATTAGCTTCCTCAAACAAAATGATCTTATCTCCCCTGAGAAGCTGCCATGGAGCTCTGTGCTTCAAACGTTCCTATCTTTTATATCAGGGATTGGTAGCTGCAAGGTTCCTAGCTACATCTGTGGTCCACCACATATATTTCCACATATATGTCTGGGTTGTTCCCCTAGAAAAGCCTATTCTATAGCCCTGTAAGGCAGTTTCCGTACCTGTAAATGGGGTACCTGTCCAATTCTCCTTAGGGTTTAAAGTGGTGTTCTGTGCTTGTATGGGGGAGGGGGATTAAAGAGGTGTTAAGATCTATCTCTTTCCACCTAGCTGGATAAGTTGGGTGTTGTAGCAAGAGTATTATCCTGGTCTGGGTTGCTATCCAGTATCCCATAAGCAGGGGGATGGGCTAGCCCTCTCATCTTCTTAGGTAGATACAGAGTTTGTTTTCTGATTCTTGGTCTCTTATTAAGCCAGATGTAACTTAAAATCATTTTTTGCCAATTTCCAATTTGCCTGAGTGCTATTTGGCATAGTACACATTGAAAAAGAAATAAAAACTGGGGCAACACATTCACTTTGATTGCCTGTGTTCTGGAGTGAAGGGACAAAGGGAGCAGCGACCATCTTTGTACATCTGCAGTTATCTGTTTTATTAAAGGGGGATGGTTCAGATGTAATAATTGTGATGTCTTTGTGGCTAATCTGATTCCCAGATATTGCACTGAAGGTAAATCCCACCTCATGGGGCACTGGTTCCTCAGCATGGGGGATGGGTGGAAGTTGAATTTTAGAATCTCTGTTTTAGTGGTATTTAATGTGTATCCCGAGAGGACTGAAAATGTTTTGGGATGTTGAAATAACATTAGTATGGATTCCTCTGTGCTGGATAGATAGAGTAGAATGTCGTCTGCATAGAGGGCCAGTTTCTGCTGTGTCCCCCCATCTGAATTCCATTTATGGCTGGATTGTCCCCGATTCCCTGGGCTAAAGGTTCTAAGTATAGGACAAATAATAAAGGGGAAAGTGGGCACCCCTGCTTGGTGCCACGTTCGAAAGTAAAAGCTGAAGAATGATGACCATTTGCTCATATGAAGCCTTTAGGCATTTCATGCATTTTCATAATTAAGGTGATAAACTGTTCTGGAAACCCGAATTTAGCCAGTACTGTTCAAAGAAAGGTCCAGGAGACTTTATCGAAAGCCTTCTCAGCATCTAAGCTGAGAAGGACTACCAATTGGTGGGAGGCATAAATATGGTCTATGACGTGGGTGGTTCTCCACAGATTATCTTGGGCCTGTCACCTGAGGATAAATCCCGCCTAATCATAATGGACCAACTTAGGTAGGATTCATTGCAGCCGGCGGGACAATATAGACATGAACAATTTATAGTCAGTGTTAAGGATGGAGATGGGGCGGTAGGAGGGGCAGAGCTTAGGGTCTTTTCTGGCCTTAGGTATGACTGAAATGATGGCTTGAGACCATGTCTCAGCGGGCATCCCTCAGGCGTCATTGTTTTATTGAAAACTTTAATTAAAATGGGGGAGAGTTGAACCTGTAATTGTTTGTATATTTCTGCCAGATATCCTTCCGTTCCCGGACATTTATTGGTTTTCAGACGGGATATCTCATCTTTCAGTTCCTCTCCAGAAAGTAACTTTGTTAATTGTTGTCCTGCTGTGGTAGGGATCTTGGGCAGGGGGATACCCTGGAGATATTGTTCCAAAGTTATGTAATCTGGGGGAGGGGGTGCACAGTATAGTTCTGCATAGTATGCTTTAAAGGCTTCTACTGTATCAGGGGTCTTCTGTAGTGTCCTGAGGGTCTGTGGGTGTGTTAGTATAGGGATGTGGGCCCTGGCTTTCTGTATTCATAACCTAGCCGCTAATAAACATGAGGCTCTTGGTCCCCCCTCATAATATCTCTGTTTAAGAAAAAGCAGCTTTTGTTCTATATAATAGTCTAAGATCCCATGTAGTTCTTTCTTAGGGTTCTGTCTATCATACCTTTCCTTCAGCTATGATTCCAATTTAGCTATCTCTATCTGCAATGACTCTGTCCTTTGTTCTCTTTGTTTTTTCTTGTATGTAGCAATTCAAATTAATTTCCCTCTAAGTATAGCTTTAGTGGTATCCCATACCAGAGCTGTTGATGTATCAGGGGAGGTGTTATCAGTTATGGCCTGCTTAATGGTGTCCACCTCCTGTTGTTTAACTTCCAGGTTCTGTAGAAGGGAGACATTTAGTCTCCAAAACGTCCTTTTTTGAAAGTCACCCAGGGATATCTGAAGAAAAATAGGGGCATGATCCGACAACAGGGTGTCACCAATCCAACTGTCTCTGACCGACCCCATTGATTCTCTTGGGCAGAAAAAGTAATCAAGCTTTGAGTAGGTCTTGTGAGGTGGAGAGAAAAAAGTAAAGTTTCTTTGTTTGTGGTGTATTTGTCTCCAAACGTCTACATATCCTATCTCTTCCAGTAGTTTAGCCAGTTTCCTAGAGGTCCCATTATCTCACTGATTACTCTGAGAAGTACTATCTAGTTGTGGGTTCAACAGTATGTTAAAATCCCCCGATAATGACCTGTCCCTCCGCCCATTCCTTTAACTTAAGTAAAATTGCTCTATAAATCTGGTAGTTTGAACCAGGGGGCACATATACCGATGCCAGGGTCAACACTTTTCCCTGGAAACGTCCTTAAGAAACACATATCCCCCCTTCTTATCCATAAGCTTATCAATTGGGTCAAATATTGTCTTAGTCGGTATCAGAATGGAGACCCCACGGTGTCTACCCCTCCCATAAGAAGCACTGGCTGCATAATTGAAACCCATTTTCCCCAGTTTAGTGTGTTCTTGAGAGGAGAGATGTGTCTCCTGTAGCATAATGAAATCCGGGGCTGCTTTCTTTAGTGAGACTAATACCTTGCTTCGTTTAACTGGACTAGTGAACCCATTTACATTGAATGAGCATATTACAGTTGGTTTAGCCATTTGGGGATGCAGCGACTCTCCTCTGTTCCTCATCCTCTAAATTTCTCCCACTCTCAGGTACAGTAAAGAGGCAGTAAACTTGAAGGTATCTGCTCATATCTATATTCATTAGCATTCGGTGCATTAACAATTTAAACTTAATAAACAGCATCTGGAACTTGTGTAACAAACAGGTTATTCAAAAAATTAAAAAAAGAACAAACTGCTATAAACTTCATAAATTTTTGTTACTTCCAAGGTTGGGGATCCCAAAACAGTGGGTCCCTAAGTCTGCCCACTTAAGGTGGTGGAGAGGGCAGCTATGAGCAGTAGTGGCCCCGTATCTGCGGGGACTCTCCTCGGGAAGTCCCTCAGTAGGAGGAGCTTTGAGTCTGTTAACGCCTATGTACTGCCAAGCAGACCTAATAGTCTTTTAGAAATATGAGATTCCCTTCCCTCCCCCCCTGCATATATACTGTACATCTGTCCCCTTTGTTTAAGTAAATGTGATTTAGTGAAAAGTTTTAGCAATAGCTGGGGAGTCTCGTGAAACATGCATTACCCCATCTATGAGCTATGGGATTGGGAGGCAACAGCTTAATATAATTTTCAGGTCTCTCACTAATCCCAAGGATCAGTATCATTTGTACAGGCTCCCAACAGAAAAAAAAATGAGAGAGATTCCTCACCAGCGCAAGACTTTCAGAAATATAGCATTCCTTTCCCCTCCCCATATATATATATATATATATATATATATTGTGCACCTATCCCCTTTATGTAAACCACTAAAGTTTTAACAATAACTGGGGAAGCTCATGGAGCATGTAGTGTCCTATCCATGAGCTGTGGGCGATGAGGTGATGTCATAAAGTAATCTTCGGCTATCTCACGAAACCCAAAGGTCAACATCATTTAACATGTTCTACAATAGAGGAGAAAAGAAAACAAACAACCCCCCAGATTCCTCAGTAACACAGATTGTTTTGAGAGCAGCTCTTCACTTTTTATCACTCTGCCCTCATTATATTATACATTTAATATTTAGGGGCTATACTTCAAGCCATGTCAGTGTTAATCTGCACTTATCAGATCTCCAATGAGGAGCACGCTGCTTCAGAAAAGACCCCATGTTATTTGGGCCCCAGGTCCCCGGGTATGTTATACCAGATCGGATATCCCTCGGTAGGACCACTAACCCTTCAAAGAGGAAAAAAGTTAGACACCTTCCCTTACGATGTGCCAGTGTTCAGCCCTCTGCTTCAGGACCTGATCTAGTCATTCACCCTGCATTGTTCTGAGCCATATTCTTTAGCTTCTCACAGGCCTCTCGAAGGATTTCCAGTGAAGATGTTCCCTGTTGGTGTGTTGTTACCTGGAACCAGTCCGGTGGATGGGTCTGCCATTTACAGAAGTGTTCCATTTCTTCAGCTGGAAGATGAATCCCTCTGTTTCAGTGCTTCCACCACTTTGTGTGGGGTCAAATACAGCTGAGTGCTTTCAGGCCAAAATACCCGTAATTTGGCCAGAAAAGGTGTCTGGAAGTGGACTCCTCTTTCTTTTAACATGCAGAGGATCAGGATATATTGTTGTAGGGCCTGCTGAATTTCAGTCGGATAATCGTGATCCATTGAGAGCTTGGAGAACAGGTAAGAGATATCCCTTTTTGACCATGATCTGCGCAGTAAATCCTCTTTAGTTTGAAGCTGGAGACTATAAATATCATTGAACGTGGTCATGCCTTTTGATCTTGGGGGTTTCTGCACCAGAAAATGATGAGCACCTTCAATTCTTAATTCGTAGTTCGAGGGAAGTTCTAAGACATCTCGAAGCCGGTTTTCAAGAAAAGCCGTCATTGGCGTTGTTTCCACACCCTCTGCTAACCCATATAGCCGAAGGTAATTGCGGCATGATCTGCTTTCCAGATCGATGCTTTTTGCTTGCAGGGCAATCGACTGCTGCATCAGAGCCCTGACAGCCTGGTTAAGGTAGCCCGTCGCATCCTCCACAGTGGAGACCCTTGATTCAGCTTCCTCTAGCCTGTTGTCTATTTTCAAAATCTGCTGCGAGAGACTTTGTAGATCTTTTTTTGTCTCCCTCCTGGAGCTACAGCTTTCTCATAGAATTGTTTTGTAGTGAGGCTGAGAAAGCTTGTCATGTTCCCCCTCTGTATCATAATCGGAGCCTCAGGTGCTGCTGGGTGAGTGGCTACAGCTTTGGGGCCCATGTTCATAGATGGATCAGTCTGCATCTCAAGGCTTAGGTGTGGATTTACCCTTCTGAGTGTCTCCTCTGTCCTTCTTTTGTGCATCTTTAGACATTTTCTTTGTTATTTCTGTCTAGAAGCTCAAGATGAGGTTTATTTTATTGTAGCGAGGGAGGGAGCTTTGCGGTGGAGCCGCCTAGCTGTCCATGGTGGAACTAGAACTCATGAAGTAAGTTGTAGATTAAGGTCTATCATTATCAAGATCAAACTGTTGAAGCAGATAATAGCTAAGGCTCATACAATAACGAGTTCAGAATTTAACAATACAGGCCACAGTACAGTGTCTGATAACTTGCAACTCTGCTGAAGTTAAAACAGTCAGTCCAAGACTAAAGTCAGTGTCAGTTGCTCAGCAGGTTGCACTCTCCCCTCTGAGGCCAGATGTCGGAAGGCTGTTGATTCCATCCCCACACCAGGAACTTGGGTTAAATCCCAGTACTGACACTGTAGCATAACATGAGGAGGGTGCTGCACTTCTGAGATGCTGTCTTTTGGATGACACATTAAACTGAGGTCCCATGTTCCTTGTTTTGGTGGTTGTTCAGGTGGATGTCAAAGACCCATGGCACTTCTTGAAAATAGTAGGGGAATTTCCCTGGTATTCTGGTCAGAGTTTCCCTATTCACTAAAAATACTACCAACAGCTTAATCTCGTTCAATTTCAGTTGGTTGTTATCTGTATCTCCCTTCCCAGGACAAGGCTGAAAATAGGCAGCATTGCCTAGTTCTCTTTTCCTGGTCAACAAAAACTAAAATTGGAACTAATGAGCATAGTTTGCAAAGATTAACTCTCAGTGCTCACTCTCAATACTCTCGATAATGTCCCACTCCAAAATTCACCTGTGTGTAAGGCTAGTACATCCTCAAGTCCAGAAGCAACTACAATATCCAAATTCAGAATTTCATTTTGAAGTGACACTTGCACCACTGGCCCTTGTGCTGCTGGGGAGTGCAGGCCTTTGAGCCCTGCTGCCCCACCTCCACTGATGATGTTCTTGTGGCTCCACCTTCACCGGCTCTGGTCTGGCCCCCTACAAACTGGACACTGGGACAATGTTTCTGGGGAGGGTAGCTGGGAGGGAGTGTAGCGGAAAACAGACTGAATCTGGAACAAAGTCTTATTTGTGGCAGCCATTCATTGGCAGGCAGGGAGTTCTATGAGTAAGTTGATATAGCTGACACAGCTCTGTCTTTGAACCCTACTGCCCACCCCACCTTCACAGATATCACTCCTATAGCCCCACCTTCACATGTTCTGGTTTGGCCCCTGAAAACTGGACACCAGGACAATGTCTCTGGGGAAGGTATCTGAGAGGGAGAATAGCAGCAGCAGACAGACTGAAGCTGGAACAAAGTCTGTTCATAGCAGCCACTCATCAGCAGGCAGGGAGTTCTTAGAGTAAGTTAACACAGCTGACTTAGCTCTGTCATTGAACCCCGTCACCCCATCTCCAATGGTTCCACCTTCACCTGCTCTGGTCTGGAACCCTGCAAACTGGACAATGGGACAATGTTTCTGGGGAGGGTAGCTGAGAGGGAGGGTAGCAGCACACAAATTGAAGATGGAACAAAATTTGTGTGTGGCAGTCACTTGTCAGGAGGCAGGGAGTTCTTAGTGTAAGTTAACGCAGCTGACAGGGCTCTGGCTTTGAACCCTGCTGTCCCACCTCCACTTATGATACTCGCTCCTACAGCTCCACCTTCACCGGCTCCAGTCCAGCCCCCTGCAATATAGACAGTGGGACAGTATAGGGACAAACAGGGTAGCAGCAGACAGACTGAAGCGGGAACAAAGCCTGCTCATGGCAGTCACTCATCAGGATGGAGGGAGTTCTTTGAGTATGTTTTATTTAGTATGATTTTTGCCCCTTAGTCCTCAGTTGGCCCCCCATCAGCCTGCTGCTTACCCCCAGCCCAGTCAACCATTGTCTCCGAACTTACCATCCCCCTGCACAGTGTCCCACAGATTGCCCCCCAAGACACTCCGCAAATCCCAGGAGAAGCTGGGTAGGGGATGCTGCAGTGAGCAGCCCAGTAGATGGTGCGGGGCCTACGATGAAGCATGGCATCATCCTGCCTGGCATCATTTTCTGCCATTTTTTTGTCCCTCCCTGCAGGTGGCTTGGTGAGCTTGGGCTGACTGCGACGTACACAGATGCGTGCATTGCAGCCCTGCAATGCCCACCCACACATACAGTCTCTGCTGTTGGATCCCCACCTATGGTCATCCAGGCGACATTGTCACAGTGGAGGCAACAACTCACTCTTCCCCCCAGAGGAAGAGAGCAGCCTAAAGGATGCTCAGTCCTCCTGCCCCCGGCTGACTGCCTGAATGACCCGGGTCCATTCCTGAACCTGGGTTGCTGGCATGGCACTTAAAGCAGTAATGTCTCAGCCCTCCATGCCATTGGGCTGGCTTGTTCTTTGAGTAAGTTAACACAGCTGGCATGGCTCTGGCTTTGAATCCGGCCTCCCCATCTGCACTGATGATGCTCCTATGGCTTCACCTTCACTGTCTGTGGGGAGGGTAGCTGAGAGGAGGATAGCAGCAGGCACACTGAAGCTGGAATAAAATCCGTTCATGACATCCATTTGTCAGCAGGCAGAGAGTTCTTTGAGTAAGTTAACATGGCTGACAGGGCTCTGGCTTTGAACCCTGTTGCCCCGCCTCCACTGATGCTGGTGCTACAGCTTCACTTCCACTAGGTCCAGTCTGGCCCCCTGCAAACCGGACACTGGGACAGTGTCTCTGGGGAGGGTATTTTAGAGGGAGGATAGCAACAGCGAAAGACTGAAGCTGGAACAGAGTCTGTTCATGGCAGCCACTTGTCATCAGGCAGGGAGTGCTTAGAGTAAGTAACTAGCAAGTAATGTTCATCAAGATTTCCCCCATTCCTTGTTCATTAGAAGTTCATTTTTATTTGTGATGTCATTGGAAGGAAAGACTGAGACTGAAACCAGCACACCCAACTGTCAAGCCCCTTTACTTGCTTGGGGAAGCAGTGCTGCCATGCCAGCAGTCAACAGTATTCACAGCTTCATACAGCGGAGATGGAATGCTGTGTGCTCATACTGTAATTAGCTGCCCAGCAGAGAGGCAAGCTGAGACAGAGCAACTCTTCTGTGAGTGTGTTTATTTTATTGCTCTATAGCAACCCCCCCCCAATGATTGCATGAGTCTTGGAATGGAACTGGAGAGGGTCAGACAGGTTCCAATGGCACAGTAGCAACAGTCTGTCTGAATTTTTCTCTCAGAGTCAAACGTGAAACTTGTGTAAATAGTACTGATGGGGAGGAGACATGAAATCAATATACAGGAAGAAACCTGATGCCAGCACACCATCCTGATCACCACATCTTAAATAAATAAAAACTGATGGCCATCTGATACACTAACTGTGATTTACTTCTCAAACAAAAAGGCTGAGTTTAAAGACAAAATGGCCAAGTTCTTAAATGAGAATATTTATCAAGAAAATGCCAATTTCTTCATGAGTTCAAACTTGTTCCAGTCTTAGAAGGTTAGACATTTAACAGCAGGGACAGACCTGTGATGGTAAAATCTTCTGAAAAAACACCTTCATTGTATAAGACATGTATAAGGTATCACAGAATTCAGATAATCATTTATTTTATTTAGCGATATTTCATTTATTTGTAGTTTTTGACCAGGAAAGGTACACTGAACCCTGGCAGCTCATGTGCAGGTGCCCCCTGAGGAGCGAGTTATATGGACTACTTTTACTGACCGGGGGAATGGTGGCCATAACATCGGGGAAAATCCCCTACTCTTCCTGCAGGGGGCCATGCTAACTTCCTACTAGAAGGATGGAGGAGCCAGAGGAGGAAGGTGGAATGGCATCCCAGGTGGAGAAGACTGCTTCCCTCACCACCCAGAGTACTGAGGAAGCCTCTATTGAGGGGATTGAAGAACAAACCCCTGCAGCTTGTTACCTGACTTTTCCGTGGCAGAAATAAGTATGGAACCTACTGAAATACCTGTTGTACAAGTTTCTGAAAAGGTGCTTGTTCCACCTGAGCCACTGTCATTGGAAATATCTGGTTTCCTGGACTCAGAAGAAGAAGCATTTAGAATAGCAGAACAATGTTTAGAGTCAGACTTGCTGATGAAAAAAAACACAGCTTCTGCAAATGATTGCTGAAGAAGAAAAAATATGCACAAAAGAAATAGCTGCTTAGATCTAATGGGGCCAAAGACATGAATGTGTTAGTCTCTTCTCCATGGTCCCAGAGTTGCCGTGATGGGGATGAGAAGAGTGATTGCAGTACTGTATATCAAAAAGCTTCAGTAACTTGTAGAAACCAAAAGTTGGGGAGCAGCAATAGTAAATGCCACAGAGCTGTGCAGAGATGGGTACTTGAACCCAGAGCAAGGGAAGAGCCCCTGTTTTTGAACCTCTCTTTAGAAGAAAGGCTGAGCAGAGCAAGGTGGGAGAAGAAACCTAGTGCTAAATTCTGGACTGTGGCCCTTGATGAAAATATGGACATGCAAATGCTGACTTCACAGCCCTCTCAAGAATGGAGAGGTGAACGTGAGTCCAATTACAGCCCTTTGCACTTACGAACTTCCCTGGATTTAACAGACTCTCTGGCTGCTCCTGTTTGTCTGGTGAATATTGCTGCATCAGTGCCTGTGACTGCAAAAAAGGAGCAACAGGAGGGTAGCATTTCTCGACAGATAAAATCCTTTTGTGCTACAACATCCTTCCTTCTCCCCCCCCCCCCCGAAACAACAGAGCAATATGCCTGTCACTATGGCAATATTACAGCAACTGTTGAACGTTCTAAAAAAACTGTAGTGGCTGACATGGCAGAGGGTAATAAACAGACTAATTTCAATACTGATGATTCACCAGCTCGGTGGTACTGAGAGGTGAGGCGCTGGATGCCACACCTCACGCTACACTGGCGACCCGTGTTCGGGAGCAGGCATGGGTCGCCGGGGGTCAGCTGGAAGGAGGAGGATTGAGCATCCCAGGGACAGCTGTCCTCCTCTGGGGAGGATGGGTGGGGAAGACCACCGAGGTGCCGGTTCCAAACGGCGGCTGAGGGCTGTGCAGCTTAGGGGCCAACAGAAGTGGATGGTGTTGGCACCATCTGACATGCAATCTATGGAAGTGTGCGTTGCAGCATCATTGACGCCATTGCACACCAATGCCAGAGGGGGGGCTATCACTACAAGGAAAACCCTCGGCGGCATGGCGCTGCCCCATGACACCACTGAGATGCCTCTCAAGTTAGCTCCTCCTGTGCCCGCCTTCCAGGTCTCCATGGTGGTGGGGTAATTACCTGCTGTGAAGTGACCTGGGAAGGGCTGTGGTGGTGAGGGGTGAGCTCTGGCTGGGGCAGGGGCCATGAGGGTAGGCTGGATGGGGGAACCAAAGGTACAACCCTCGCAGCCAAGGACATAAATAAAATAAGTAAAATACTGATGCTTCATGAGACTTGGGCTCACAAGAGCAACTGGCTACAAGCATAGGGCAGGCTCTAGGCACAGTGATTATTGATGCTTGGGGGGGGTCAGATCCTGGGGATATGGTGTCTGAACCTGGGACAACCTCTGTTCTGGACATTACTGAAGGGGCTGTGTCTGATAATGCTGAGACTGTTTTTGTCCAGGGCTCTCACGGAATCTATTTCTATTCAGGATAATAACACTGGAAGACAGCATGTAACAATAGCCGGGGGTCGAGTTGGGTACTGTTAGTGTACGTAATACAGCAATGATGAATAACAATTCTTGGGAAAATATGGTTAGAACAGCTGGGGAGGGGCATATGAATGATGTGCAAATCACCTCCTTACCCCCAATCCCTGACCCCAGGCTCTGGGCTTAGCAGGCATGAGGACCCAGGCCCAAATAATTCTGAAGCATGCGCAGATTTCTTTGCCATTTCAGCTGAGCTTGCGAGTGGAGAGAGTCCTGGAGAAGCTCACAAAACTGAAGGTGGACAACGCAATGGGGCCAGATGGCATACACCAGAGGATATTAAGGGATCTGCGAAGAAAGCTAGTGGCACCTCTGGCAGCCCTTTTCACCAAGTCACTCAACACAGAAGTAGTTCCAGAGGACTGGAAGAGGGCACATGTAGTCCCTGTACACAAAAGCGGAAGTAGGGAGGAGGCGGGGAACTATAGGCTGGTCAGCCTCCCCTCAGTAGTGGGTAAGACCATGGAGGTACTACCTAAAGAAATAATAGTGGCACACTTGGAATCCAGGGGTGCCCAGGATCCAAGGCAACATGGATTCATAGCAGGAAGGTTGTGTCAGACAAATCTGATAGATTTTTTAGACTGGGTGATGAAGGAAGTCAATCGGGGGACAGTGGATGTCGCCTACCTCGCTTTCAGTAAGGCCTCGACACCATCCCACATAAAAGGTTGGTAAACAAGATGGGTAGCCTGGGCATGGGGCACAGGATAATAAACTGGGTTAGGAACTGGCTAATGGACAGGAGGCAAAGAGTGGTGGTAAATGGGATCCAAGCCGGGGAAAGGGGGGGTGACCAGCAGGGTACCTCAAGGATCAGTCCTTGGACCAGTCCTGTTTAAAGCCTTCATAAGTGACATTGTGGAAGGGCTGGAGGGTAAGGTCTGCCTGTTTTCAGATGACACCAAGATCTGCAACAATACTCCAGACGGGGTGGAGAGAATGAGGAGGGACCTGGAGAAGCTTGAAAAATGGTCTGAGCTGTGGCAACTGAGGTTCAGTTCAAAGAAGTGAAAAATAATGCATCTGGGAAGAGGGAATCCTGGGGAGATCTACAGGATGGAGGGGGGAGCTGCTGACAATCACCAGGGAGGAAAGGGATCTGAGGGTTATAATTTCTGATGACCTAAAGGTGTCCAAGTAGGTTACAAAGGCTGCGGAGAGGGCCAGTGGCATATTGATGTGCATAGGCAGAAGTATCACTAGTAGAAGGCAAGAGGCGGTGATGCCATTGTATAAAACACTAGTGAGACCTCACCTAGAGTACTGCATGCAATTCTGGAGGTCGCACCTTCACAAGGACATTGACAGGGAGGAGGTTGTCCAGAGAAAGCAATTAAGATGGTGCAGGGCTTGCACCAGAAAACATATGAGGAGAGATTAAAGGAGTTCAATATGTACTTGCTGGAGGAAAGGAGGGATCTGGGGGACATGATAGAAAATTTAAGTACCTTAAGGGCATAAACAAGGTGCAAGGGGGAGACATCTTCCAATACAGGAGGAGTTCAAGAACAAGGGGGCACAATATAAAATTGGAGGGTGGCAGGTTAAGGGGAAATGTGAGGAAATTTTTCTTCACGGAGAGGGTGGTGGATGCATGGAACAGTCTGCCACAGGAGGTGGTGGGAGCAAGCACAGTAGAGGGATTTAAACATGCCTGGGACAGGCATAAGGGAACCTTAGAGGTGGGAGGGAGGGAGAGATGATAAGCCATTGACCACATAGGGTCAGAGGGCATAAACAAGTGTACAGATTACGGGCAGACTGGATGGGCCTGGCAGTCCTTATCTGCCAACAATTTCTATGTTTCTATGAAATGCCACAATGCAGTGTGGCTGAAATATAAAGAGCATATGGAAGAGGTACCTGATAGAGTGTTTGTAGGTTGCACTCTTCTCAGGTTTTTTGTTAATAAGATACTGTATATGCTTTGATCCACATTGTAAGAGACACTATCTTCGATGTTAGCTTTAAAACTACGAAAGGGCTCATGCAGTTTTGGAAGCAGTACCATGATGTGAAACACACACCCCTCTGGTCAGCTTTCTTCGCAGTCCATTTGACAAAACCGTCCTTTAAAATGGTTACCGTTCTTTTCAAAAATGAAGGAGTTTCTATTACAGATATGTTATACTGGCTTAAATCCTAATACAGAGTTCTTGGGTCTCCTGAGCCCGTAATGGACTCGGAGAACATTTGGATGGGGGGGGGTGGAAGGTAGAAGCCCAGCTTCCACAAACTGACCAAGATTTGAAGCACCTGTCTAATTGTTTTATTTACTGTAGGTAAGGATAGAGGGTTTATATTTTATTCTGGCCAGCCTGAAGCATGCTTCTGCTGTGGTTCTTGATCCCATCTTCACAGTGCATGTGATAGGGTTAAATGTAATTGTTGTGGTGAGATAAGGCATTTAGAAACATAGAAATATAGAAACATAGAAGTTGACGGCAGATAAGGACTGCAAGGCCCATCCAGTCTGCCCATTTCTTTTTCTACCTTATAAATATGCCATCAGCCTTTGCTCTGTCAGTGGCCTATCTATTCATACTCATCTGTATTGGTCCCTTATGCCTATCCAGTGCCTGTTTGAAGCCCTGCACTGTATTCATAGCCACCACTTCCTGAGGTAGGCCATTCCATGCATCCACCACCCTTTCTGTGAAAAAGAATTTCTTCACATTCACCCTTAATGTGCCTCCCTCTAATCTCATGCTGTGTCCTCTTGTCCTGCTATTTTTCTTATATTTAAACATGTTAGACTCTTTCACCTTGTTAATGCCCTTAAGGGGTTTGAATGTCTCGATCATATCACCTCTCTCCCTCCTTTGCCCAAGGGTATACATATTGAGGTCCGTTAATCTGTCCTCATATGTCTTCTGATGCAGTCCCTGCACCATTTTGGTGGCCCTTCTCTGGACTGCCTCAATTTGGTTAATGTCCTTGTGAAGGTGTGGCCTCCAGTACTGCATGCAGTACTCCAGATGGGGCCTAACCAGTGTCTTGTAAAGAGGGATTATTACCTCCCTCTTGAGACTTGTGATACCCCTACTAATACACCCTAACATCCCCCTAGCCTTACCTACTGGGTTATACCATTTGAGTATCTGCTGTCAGAACACTATTAAGTGTAATCTGTTTGATGAGATGGGCCATTCATTTAAAACCTGTCCATCGGCCTCCCATAATAAACATGATCGTACGGATCAGGGGGAGCAGAATTTTTATGTAAACACTGCCAAAAAGGACTGCCCCAGAAACCATGCTCCACCTGCCCCATGGCGGGACCCCTGTACCTCACAGCAAGAGACAACTCCTACTGAGAAGGTTGAGACTCTGGAAGGAAGCAGCTAGAGAGGTCCATCTGAATCAGTGCAGTTTCTCCTGTAGAGCACCAAGTGGAGGAGGTCCCAGGAGTACTGGCTACCGACTCAGCAGTAGTGAACCCACTTCCCCTGAATGAGGAACCTCTCCCCAGGAGGACATAGAGGTGCCTACCTCCTCTGCTACTTCACCTAGACCAACAGAAATGCCCCCTTCTTCCACCCCAATGACTGCACAGTTCCATATAGTAACCAGAAGGAGGGGAGGCAAAGGACCCCTAAGGCCAAATTGGTTAAAGCAAGCCTTACTACTACTTCTAATTAGTTTGAAATTCTACCTGTACAAAAAATTTGGGGAGATACTGGGGATGAATCAGATGGGTCCTCAATATCTCTTCCCAGCCTGACTTGTCCTCAGGTGCGGAAGGATGGTCTACAGGCTCTAGGTCCACTAGAAGAAAAAAAATAAAGGAGAAGTTTGAGAGGTGGTAAATCATAATTATGGCAAGTTAATTCTCCGGGCTTCCTTACTCTAATTATGGGCTTCTCACACCTGCAGATTTCTTCAGCTAATGTTTATATTATCAAGAAACAGAATCAGTTACTTACAACTTTTTTGGTTCTTAGTTCTCTTTTTAATAGTGATACTATCCTTTTGCAAGATGTCAGATTTCATACTTTGGGGCATATTGCAAGAGTAAACAAATATTGGCACTTTGATCCCTCCTTTTGGTCAATAGGTGAAGAAACCTGCTCAGGGGTAGGGGTTCTTTTTCAGTCTGCAGATTGGAAGTTACAACGTTTAATTGACTTGGTTCCTGGGTGAGTGCTATTCATAGACATTTCCCTGTTCCAGACTAATTTTACATTAATTAATATATTTGCACCACAATCCAAGGCAGCCCGGGTGGAACTGTTTCAGCTAATTCAACCTTTTTAGTACACTACTAAGGGAACACTTCTAGGGGAGACTTTAACTGCAGCATTACCTTATTAGACTGGAGAGGGAGCACAGAGAAAATATTTAATTATATGTTTTTTTTTAAATATGGTAAATATGGCAGGACTGAAGGATGCCTTTGCTGTAGGCCTATCTCGACCAGAGCATACTTTCTTTAAAGGTGCACTGTCTACTCATACAGATTTTTGGTTTCTGTCCCCGTGGTTGCCTATACAGAAAGTGCATTTCCTTCCATTGGAAACTTCTGATCATGAAATGATTTCAGCAACTATTGGACAACCATCAAATGTTCCAAAAAAATCAGACATCTGGAGGCTTAACACCTCCAAGGGAAAGCTTTTCAAGTGAATCCCTTTGATGACTGCAAGAATATGGTTAATAATAGACATTTTTTTTTTTTGTAATTCTTTTTACTGCCACACTCTGGGCATCCTTCCGGCATGTACCCTCGACAGCTGTCTCTACTCCCTTGCCTGAACCCCACCCTTGATCAGAGGGACTCCACACCACCCAGGCAGACCTAGCCCCCCAGATCACCCCTGGGGTGGGCCCGTCCTCCCTTAATGGCCTTTCTGTAGTTAGAGAGGTCCTACCTTGGGTGATGTGGTGGAGTCCTCTGATCATAGGGCCAACAGTTGGGATGGGGGCAGCATCCCTCATACCCTCTTCATCTGTGGGGGTGTGGCGAGGATTTTTTAGCTTTTTCTGTTTCCCTTGTGGAGCCTGGCCAGCAAGGCAATGTAACCCTGTAGCTCTGCCCCCCCCAGGCATCTGCTGCATCCCCTACGTTTGGTGGCCCCCAGCCACCGCCAGAGGTCACACAGTGAGCAGACGCACCCTGAACCCTCCCCGGGAAGAGAGAGAGCAGTCCACTGGACGCTTGCTCTCCTCCCTCCCCTGCTGATCCCCGGCCACCCAGGCTCTCTTCTGAACCCGGGGCACCAGTGTGGCGTCCAGTGCCTCAACCCTCAGCGCCACTGGGCTGGCCTATAATAGACATTGTTTAACACCTCCTTATTAGACCATCCCAAAATTAATCAAACATTTTGAAATTCTTGTCAGCAAGATGGTCTGTCTTTGATATTTATGAGAACACTGTTTTATGGTGGGAGGACACAAAGGTAGACAGGAAATTTTTTGTCACAATCCTAGCAAAAGCTGAACAAAGAGTGCTTAAAATACCTCTCACTTAGAGCTCAGTTACAGAGGTTTTTCTCTTTAGCAAGGAAACGGGGAGGATTTGGGCCATCTAATTAAGCAGATTAAGTCGGAAATGAAGTCTTTGCAGTATAATAAGGCTGCTGCTTTGCTACTGGAGTAGAAATGTGGGACACAAGGGAAAGCTTGTCAAGTGAATCCCTTTGAACTCTACAAGAATAGGGTTAATAATATAAGTTTTTCTGCCTTGAATGACCCTTCTTGTCTATCAACTACAGACTAGATAAAAATAATGGAAATAGTACATGATCATGTAGCCTCTTTTTTGGGTTCTGCAGTAACAGTGCAGGACTCTTTGGACTTCATTATGGGCAATATAACTTTACCTTTTTTAACACAACAGGAACAAGACAATTTAACTAAGTAATTTATGACAGAAGTATGTGGTGCTGCTACGTCCTGAAATACAGGAGTGTCTCCAGGAGAGGATAGCCTACCTGGCAAGTTGTATAAAAAAATGGTTCCCCTTTTGCTACTTGAATTAGTTTCAGTATTTAGCACTGTACTTGGAAAGAATTTAGGGGATAGTTCCATACCAAGGAGCAGTCCAATCTTTTTATATAAAAAGGGCCAAAGGAAAGTATACAAAACTGGTGGCCAATAAGTTTATTAAATACTAAAAAATTACTATGTCGTACCTCTTAAATGTAACTGCTGAAAAACTAATATGTATTATGTTCCTCGCTGTCTAGTGTAATGTACCTGTGCTGTATGCTACCCCATGTATTATTCCATGTAATTCCCGGGGTCGCCCCTGAAAAAGGGACCTTCAGGGCCCAGCGGGCCTACCCAGTTATCAAAATTTAATAAATAAATAAAAATACTGATTGGAAAATGTTGCCGAAAATTGTGGGGAAAAGAATGACCACAGTGGCTGGCACCCTCATTAGTCTAGTCCAGCTCTGTACCAGGAAGACAAATCTTTTTGCCATCAGAGAATTTCTGGAAATATGTCAGTTAGAAGGCAGAGAAGAGCTTTTCCTGGCACTTAACCAGGAGAAGGCCTTTGACAATGTAACGTATGCAGATTTGTTTTTACTTTTACGGAAGTATGGGTTTCCTGCTCCTTTTGTGAGCTGGTTAGAGAAATTATATGAGGCACCCTCAATAGTCCCTCTTGTTAATGGGAAACTGGGAGAAGCAGTTAGTGTTCGGAAAGGGGTCAGTCAGGGTTGTCCTTTTTCCCCACTTCTATATATATTTGACTTGCACCCAGTTCTTTATAAAATTGAACATTCCAGGGATATTGGTGTATTACACACGGCACTAGGTCCCTTTCCTCAAAAGCTGGTAGCCTGTGCAGATGACTTATGTCTGCTGGGTCCTGAATAAAGTGTCTGGGAAGCTGCCTGGAAAAATTTGGGGAAATGTGGGGGTCAAAGATAAATATTGATAAAGTGAATGTATGCCTGTGGGGCAGTGATGGGATATGTTAGTGGTATTACCGTAGAGAACGGACCTTTATCTGTTTTAGGCACAGCCTTTGGTAATGGAATTATGGCTGAGAGGAATTGGTTGGGAAAACAGCACATTGCTGGATCAAAAGTGGAAAGATGGAAACATTGGCCCGGGATGAAATAGAAGAGGTTTTTTTGGTGTAATACTTTTCTACTTCCATTTTTTTTTTTGCATATGACTATGATGTTTCCACCATCTGTAAAATCAGAAGCAAACATTTATAGTAGTTTCGTTGATTACTGTGGGGCAGCCATCTAAACCCAATTAAAAGAAAAAAAATTACTATTTGATTAGAGATGGGGGTTTATCAATGATTAACCTCAATTTTCTTTTTTTTGTTTAATTCTGTCTTCAGGAATCTTGGGCCTGTTCTTTTATAAGCCCATAAAACGTGGGTACCGATTTTTCAATATAAATGTACATTTTTCTTTGAGAAATGGGTTAGCAATGCTCTGAAAACTGTTAGGGGGGTTGTGAGCATATGATGGGTTATATGTTGGATTGTTAAAAAAAAAAAAAAAAAAGAAATCAAGCAGTGGAACCTGAGGAGTAACATAGTACAAACTGATACAAACAAGCATTTGTCAATGCTCAAGTGTTTGACTGCATGTTGCGAAGCACAATTTGCAGGATAACGAGAGGATGATAAAAGTTATTATACAATGGCAAGAAAGAATCCTGAGCTCTGATTGGTCAGTCTGGGCCTGAACCCATGATGTTATCCCAGCATAACATCACAGATTTAGTCCCAGCAACTGTACAACCTGATCACCACATGCAGTAAAAACAACATATGGGGCACGCTGTGGAGCAGCAAGATGGCACCAGCATCTTAGAGAAGCTCCTGATCACTGTCTTAAAAAAAAAAAAAAAGAGTACAAAAGCTATGTTTTGGCAGTTTCTAAAGATCAAACAGTGCCAGTAAACTGCCCAAAGGCATCGAGTACAAAATGGGACCAAAAAAAGACTTAAAACAGGCAGCACACAGCATGGAAGTGTTCTTGTCTCCAGCGAGTTCCAGTGCCGGAGTTGGGCCTGTAGCAACAAGTGGCATGCCTGCGTCGGAGTTGCCGACTAACCAAATCTTAACAATCCTTTCCAAGATACAGGCAAACGGGGAAGAGATGAATAAGAGACTGGCGGCAGTGGAAACAAAATTGTCGGACAACAACCATAAAATACAAGATAACACTGGGCCAATTAAAGATCTACAGGAATTGCAAAATCTCCAGGCTGAGACTAACATAGCCTATGTTCGGGACCTCATGTTTCTGAAAGCAAAGATGGAGAACTTGGAGAACACGCAATGCCAGGCAAATATCCGGATAGTGGGTTTTCCCCCTCATTTTGCCGAGCCTTGGACATCCACCCTGCAGTCACTAAATTAATCTTTGAGGACCTAAAATTGCTGCCTATAGATTCCAGTGTTATGATCCTAAAAGTATTTGCGATACCCCAATGCACCAAGTCACAAGGTGACTCGCAGAGTAGGCCGCTCACTGCAATAGCTACCCTGTCTACACCCGAAGCTCGGACATTGCTCCTACAAGCTGCTAGATCATGGGGTGAGACAGTATGGGAGAGCAGTCAATTGGGTTTCTTCCCCGACCCGTCAGCGCAAACCCAAATAGGCAAGAAGGAGTTGCAACTTATCAAAAAGGACCTTTTGCAGCATGGAGTGGAAGCTCATTTAAACTACCCAGCGCGGTTGCTGATCCGATACAAAGGGAAATTGTATGTTTTTATGGACCCTGTGGCGGCTGCCCAGTTCACGGAAAAACTCATTGGGAAATTGAATCCCCCTGAAGCCTCGTCTGAAGAGGATGGGTGAAGTACTGAAAATCACTGGGATCATTTAAACTCATTTTTGTGGGACTGGGGCTTTTTACAACCCTAATGATTGGCTTAATCAGTAAAAGTTTATTGTTTCACTTATTTGTTTTCTCACAGTCTGAACTGTCATGTAATCGAAGCCAAGTTTTCTCTACTTTAAGATAGCTCTAACAGCTTATTTAGTGATATAAGTTTTGTTTGTTAGCTAGTAAAGCTGCTCCAGTTAAATAACCTTAGTTAAAATACTTTAAATGACAAGATATGTAGTTGACGTTTGAGGGTGAATGTGATCACCACTCAGTCTGTGAACATTAACCAAATCCTGTAGATTCCTGTGCTCACAGGCAGGGTGTTATACTCTGCATTGGTATGTGGGTTTTCAAAGCAACTTAACTGGGACCAGGCTCTCATTTTAATATCCTGTCTACAGGAGTACTTGTCACTCAGCCCACCACAAACCCAATAATTCTACAAGGGAACTAATATTCTAGACTTCTGCTGTCTGGTAATTTACTTATGTGGTGAGAGTGCTGACGCTCTACATAGTAATTAGTTCAAACTGGTCTCCTTTGTGAAGCACACATTAAGCATAGGGCTTAATGTTAAGCTGCCACCCCTTTAAGAGCACTTAGAGCTTGCATGTAACAAATTGTTGCAGTGCCATGTATGCCTGTCATTCAGAGATTTGTCATTCTGGGGCTTGTCCTCATGAAGAGAACATCTGCAGTACAGCAAATAAACCTTCTTTCTTTCTTTAGATTTTGTTAACCAGGTAAACCCACTGAGACCGGAGGTCCCTTTTTCAGGGGCGACCCGAGGTGAGTACACCACCAACTTTATATTAGGTACAGTATACAGCTTCAAAAATACATATACAGTTTGAACAAGAGGTTGGGCAACAGTAAGCACATAGCAACCTGCCTTATTCTTTATTTTATGTGTCTGACTAGTTATTTGCACGGTCCAGATGGGGTCTTCACCAGCAGCACCTGCAGCAACTGAAGGAGCTGGCATACCACAGAGAAGGTAAGGAGTCTTTTAGTGGTGGATCATACAAAAAAACACCACACTTGGTGGAGAATGTGGCCCTTCTTCTGTCCAGAGCCCCATCTCGCTTGCTTGCGTCGCTTGGTTCCCCAAGTATTCACCTAAGTATGCTTGAACTGTCTGAATGATACTTCTGCCACAGACTTAGCTGCTGAGAGAAAACAAAGAACTGTGTCCTGCATTGCACAACAGCCTGCAGCCTCTTCTAATGTTTTAAGCTGTAGAAAAGGAAAAAATGTGTTGCATATTACAAGCAAGCTCCTGATAAAATGCATAGATAGCAGCTACTCATCTAAATCTTAAAATGTCCTTGGAGCTCCGCAAACTGCACCCCACCCCCCACCTAGTGGCAGGGTTAGTGCCTAACCTCCTGCTCCACTCCACAGTGCAGGACGCTGCTCCAGAAGGAGATACTACCAGAGAGAGCACCACACAGAAAACAAAAAAAAAACTACTAAGCGAGCCCTTCTGTCTGGGCCTCCTGCAACAGCTCCATGCTGCTCTCCTTACAGGCTCCCGCGTCCGCTCATACAGCATCAGCCTCCCCATGAGCATGGTGGCTCAGGGCTGCATTGCAGCATATCCCTTCAGCCACTCGAACCACGACTTCCCTCAGGCTCCTTCACTGCAAAGCGGAGCAATCCACTCCACACTTGGCCCTCCTGCCTCCTACCCAAGCAAGCCACTCAAGCTTCCCTGCCATACGGAGCAATTATCTGCCTCTCAGCCCTCCAGCTTTGCTCCCCAGCTAGCCTGCCCCACTATCAGCCACTCCAACGGCTACAGCTCTTCCTGACAGCTGCACTGTATAGCACCGGAGCTCCGCTCCCCTCAGAGCAACAGAAAATAGCCAACCAGCTGCACAGCCTCCTTGCAACTGCAATTCCCCCACACATAGCAGTTTCCTCAAAGCGGCTCCACTTCTCTCAAACAAGCAGAAGCCCTGCTGCACGGAGCCTATGCGGCAGTAGTTCACCCACCACACAGCCCTACTTACAGCTGGCACAGTGGGCTGTTTCCCGCTTGCTCCTGCTCCATACCACTCCTCCCGAATGGCTTCTCCTGTCACAAACAGAGCATCTGGTTCCCTGCTCGGCCACGCTTCACAAAACAGCCTATCAACAAACTAAATGAATGAAACAAACAAAAAAATATATATCAAAACGACTGCAGGAACCTGTGTAGCATAATCGGGGACAAGGAGGAAAAAAAAAAGTAAATGCACAGAAACACAAGAGTTCCCGCACCAGTAAGGACACTAAAATGAATGAATAAATAACTAAACAAAACAGAGAGAAAAAATAAAAAAAGCAGGGCACAGCAATAAACAAAACCTGGGAGCAAAGTATAAAATCAACAGAAGGATAACCCTGGGAGACAGATCAAATTGCAGCTGGGCACAATAAGGCAATAAATATTTCCCCTCAGTTTGTGGCTTACCAAATAAAATAAAAAATTACTCACCTTAGTATTGTTGTTTCTTCTAATGGAGTCTTGCTGTATTCTGACATATTGCAGTGATGTCCAACCTTTGAACTGCCCTGGAGATGAAAGAGTTAACTTTCCATGCCAGGCATGGAACGCTGAGCTCGAGCTCATTTGAGACTCTGTCTGTTGCTGTTTGAACTCAAACCGTCAGATCTTTATGAGCTATACTCACTGGGTGTCCTGTGTGGAAACTGTAAACTTACACTAGCCAACTGGCTACTAAATATAATAAACAGATTTTTTGGTCCCAAAACAAAGACTCAAGTCAGGAAACCCAAAAAATAAAACAAAACACAACACCCACCCACCCAAACTAAAGGGGTGAGAAAATAAGGGGTGGGGCACCTCCGAGTGCCAACACTGCTACTGCCCACCCACATCCCAAAACCAAGGCTCTGAGAGGGGGGGGAGGTCAGAATACAGCAAGACTCCATTAGAAGAAACAACATTACTAAGGTGAGTAATTTTTTTTTCAAACAACATGAAATCTTGCTGTATTCTGACTTATGTGCAAGCAGTACCTCCACGGAGGAGGGACAGAACCTACTTAGGAAATAGGCTCTGAAGCACTGCTGTGCCAAACCGGAGCATCACTCCTAGCCTAGATATCCAGAGGTAATGCTTGGTAAAAGTGTGTACTGTTTTCCAGGTGGCTGCTTGACAAATCTCTAAGATAGGAATATCCTGGCAGCAGCCAGGGAAGCAGCTGTACCTCTGGTAGAGTGAGCCCTCAGGCCTGAGGGTGGAGTCCTACCTAGTTTTTCATAGCAAAATTGAATGCAAGAGACAATCCATTTGGCAACAGATCTCTTAGTGGCAGGTTTTCCCTTACCAACCTCACCATAAGTGAGGAACAGTTGGAGGGAGTCAAACCTGTGACCCTTGGTGTGCTCTATGTAGTAGCTAAGGGCCCTTTTCACATCCAAACTGTGCAGCCTTCTCTCCCCAGAGGAGGAATGGTCAGTGAAGAAAACAGGAAGAGACATAGACTGGTTAAGGTGGAAATCTGATACCACCTTAGGCAAAAACTTCCTATTAGTCTTGAGGAGCATCTTATCTCTATGAAAAGAGATAAAATCAGGCTCCACTGACAGAGCCTGTAACTCACTTATGCGTCTGGCAGAAGTGATGGCCACCAAGAAAACAGTTTTCCAAGTCAAGTACTTAAGCTCTGCTGAGGACAAAGGCTCAAAAGGGGGTTGCATAAGCTGAGCAATGCAAACATTAAGGTTCCAAGCAGGGGCAGGGTCCCTGAATGGAGGATTGGTATGAAGCAATCCCTTGAAAAATTTAGAAAATACAGGATGGGCTGAAAGGGAAGAGTGCTTGCCAGCTGAAATGAAGGCAGAAACAGCTGCCAGATGCACTCTTAGTGTAGCTGGTCTGAGTCCCAAGCTATTAAGATGAACCATATAGTCAAGGACTGTGGGCAGGCCAGCAGACTCTGGGGAAATATGCTTCCCAGAGCACCATATAGAAAATCTTTTCCACTTGGAGTTGTAAGTGTTTCTGGTGGAATGCTTCCGAGAAGCCTTTAGGATATCCATAACACCTTGAGAGAGGTGCAAATCAGCAAACTCTAATGCTTCAAGAGCCAGGCCTTGAGATTGAGAGATTTGAGATTCGGATACCAAACCCTCCCCTGAGCACATGTTAACAGGTTGTAATTCCTGGGAAGAGACAGGGGAAGGTGAACTGCTAAGGACAACAAGAGAGGGTACCAGGGCTGCCTGGCCCAGTCTGGAGCAATCAGAATCACCTTGCAGGGTTGAGACCTGATTTTGACTAACACCTTGAACAGGAGAAGGAAGGGGGGAAGCATACAGGAACTTCCCTTCCCAATTGAGAACTAGGGCATCGAGGGGGACTGAGCCCAACACTGGAGGCCTGCAGCAAAAGAGGGGAAGTTGGTGATTGTCTGGGGCTGCAAAAAGATCTATCTGTGGGGTGCCCCATCTGGAGAAGATCACCTTCAAAACCAGGGGATCCAGGGACCATTCGTGATGGCCCTAAGATATCCTGCTGAGAGCATTTGCCAGGGCATTGTCCTTGCCTGGGAGGTGTACTGCTGTAAAAGAGGTGTTCAGGGAATAGGCCAGAGATCATAACTTCATTGCCTCTGTGCACAAGGCCGTAGACCGAGTGCCCCCCTTGCTTGTTGATATACCACATTGTGGTGGTATTGTCTGTCCTGATCTGAACTATTTTGTTCTGAACAGACTTGGAAAAAGCTTGAAGTGCTAGAAACACTGCTCTGAGTTCTAATAGATTGATGTGAAGCAGAGATTCCTGAGCAGACCACAACCCTTGGGTGGTCAAGTCTCCCAAGTGTGCTCCCCACCCCAAGAGGGAGGCATCTGTAATAAGAATTAGAGAATGAGACAGTGGCAAAAGGAACTCCCTATCTTAGATTGTCCTGATCCAGCCACCACTGTAACGCCTGGATCAGGGTTCGAGTCACTGGAATTAGTTTGGTCAGAGGGTCCCTTTTTCTGAGACCAAAAGGCTCTCAAGTGGAACTGAATATCCCTCATTTGAAATCTTGCTCCCTGCACCACTGCTGTAGAGGCAGTCATGTGTCCCAGGAGCTGCAGAAAATGCCTTGCTGGTCGAGACACCTGGGAGGTGAATGAAGAGGCCAGTGAGATAAGGGTCCTTGCCCTGTCCAGGGGAAGGAAGGCTCTTGCTTTTACTGTATCCAGCTATGCCCCTATGAAGGTGAGGAGCTGCACAGGCTCTAGAACTGACTTTGAAAGATTCAGAAGGAAACCTAGAGAAGTGAGCAGTTGCTGAGTTATCTGTAGGTGTAACTTGACTTGGTCTGAAGACTGGCCTATTATGAGCCAGTCATCCAGGTGTGGAAAGATGGAGATCCTTTTTCTCCTTAGGAAGGCAGCTACTACTGCCAGGCATTTTGTGAACACCCTTGGAGCAGAAGTTAGACTGAAGGGCATTGCTCTGAATTGGTAGTGGCCTGAGGGCAGCTCGAACCTGAGGTACTTTCGGTGGGAGCTTCTGATGAGAATATAGAAATAGGCATCCTTGAGGTCCAGGGAGACTAGCCAGTCCCCTGGTCTTAGAGAGGGTAGAATTATTCCCAGTGTCACCATTTTGAACTTTGGCTTTAAAAGGTGCTTGTTTAAATATCTGAGATTCAGGATGGGCCACCATTCTCCTGTCTTTTTTGGGGGTTAGAAAGTATCTGGAGTACAATCCTTTCCCTTTGTGTAGGGGTGGGACCATCTCTATGGCTCTGAGAGCCAAGAGGGAAGAGACCTCTGCCTCTAGGGCAAGTGCTTCTGAAGGATTTGCAGGTGGAAAGGATCTGGTTCTCATCTTTGGAAATTTTTTGAAGCTGAGAACCAGTCCCTGGCTTGCTACTTCCAGGACCCATTTGTCTGATGTTAAAGACATCCAGTCCTGGACAAAGTAAGCCAGCCTGCCCCCTACAGGTGGTGGAGAATCGGTCCTGGCAAACCCATCAGGGTGCCTGTTTGGCAGGGGCTTTAGGCTGAGGGGTGGAAGCAGGCCTGCTTGTACCCCGTCTGCCTCTCCCTCTGAAGAACCCCCTATGAGCATAAGCAGAAGAGGAGGCCTGGGCTTGGTAGAAAGGCCTATGAAAAGGCCTGCCCCTGCCCCTGGAATGCTGCCTCTGGGGAGTGGCTTGCCTTTCCTTGGCCTGAGCACTCCTGTAGGTGGTCCTGTATTCATCCATTTTCTTCATGTAGTTCTCTGTTTGCTCCCCAAACAGAGAATTACCCACAACAGGAAAATCCATGGCCTTAGTCTGGGTATCCTGAGACAGGCTAGTACATCTGAGCCAAGCCATCCTATGAAGGGCCACAGATGTAGCCATGACTCTAGATGAAACATCATTGGAGTCCACTGCAGCATGGAATTGCACCTTGGATGCCTCAATACCATCCGCAGCCACCTGCTCCAGCTCCTTGGCAAGCTGTCCAGGGACCTGTTTAGCTAAAGCCATTACAGTGTCCCATCTAGATTTCTGATATCTAGCTGTATAGGCTATATAATTAGCCTGCCTGAGTCCCAAGGATGCTGCCATGTACTGTTTCTTTGCCATGGCATCAATCCTCCTGGAGTCCTTATCTGGGGGGTGTGAAGCCAAGGGTATATTTGCCTTATCACAGGCTGCAGCCTGCACTACCCCAACAAGGCTGCATTGCTGGGTAAGGAACTCCATATCTGAGCCTGAGAGAGTATACCTCTTGTCCATTCTCTTGTCCACAGGAGGTATAGAATTAGGAGTCTTTAAAATTTTTATTGTCTGTTTCCCAAAGAACTTATGAAGGGGAATAGACAGCCTCTTGGACTCTAGGATATCCATCATTTCAACATAGTCAGGCTCCTCCTGGTCGTCCACAGCTTCTTCCACAGGAAGCTGAAGAGTTTCAGCCACTTTTTTGTAGAACATAAAATGGGAAGGGGACTCAAAGCCTAGGAGGAGAAACCCCTGAAGGTCTGTCTGGGGAGATGTCCGGGTCAATAGGCACATCCAGACTTTCGTAATCACCATCACTATCCTCATACTCTTCTTCCTCCTACTCTGGTTCATAAAAATCTTCTAAATTATAATCTGGAACCGGGGGAACTGACCAAACCGAGCCCCTTCCTGATGGTGCCGGTTCGGTCGGAACCGGGGTTAACGACTGAACAATCCTTATCGCTTTGGCTATTTCATCAGCGGTCGGAGAAAGAATTTGTGGATCCGCACTGGCTGATTTATCCCTTCTTTTTCCTTTAACCAGAACCGACTCCTCAGAGTCAGTTCTCCTTTTGCCCGAAGAAGTTTTGCCCTGGTCAGAGGACACTCCTTCTGGTTCGGTTGGAACCGAACCGGGCTGGCCATCCGGGTCAGCAGACATCTTGGCCTCCCTTTCCCTGAGCCTACCAACTCTCTTTTGCAGGGTAGCTGCAGGAAAATTCTTACAAATCTGGCAGTCTGAATCGAGGTGGTCAAACCCCAGACAATAAACACAGGTGGTGTGGGGATCAGCCTTAGCAAAGACTTCCCCACACACACTACAGTGTTGAAACCCAGTGACCCCAGTTTTTCTTTTGGGTTTCTCAGACATGGCCAGTCCTAACAAAAAACGTATCTTTTTTGGCAACCAGCCAGGCAAGACACTTTATTGGTTCCTGACCGTGTTACAGGTCATGGAAAAACGTAATGAAATCCGCTTTTTTTTTAGAACCGATAAGGACCGGTTACCACACTCTAAAAGCAGAATAAACTTTTTTTGAACAACCTGATCGGTTCAAACCGAACCGATCCCACGTCTACAAGTTCCACACAGAAGAACAAGAAAATAAACCTATCTAGTACTCGTGATACCACAGACAGAGACTGAACTGACAGGTTACGGTTTAAATTCGGTCAAAAACTGAGAAAAACGGTACTTTAACTGACAAACTTGAACTGAGCAAAGGAGAAATCTCCCGGAGCGACTGTTCAGTGAGGCGGAGTAAAGAATCTGACGGTTTGAGTTCAAACAGCAACAGACAGAGTCTCAACCAAGCTCGAGCTCATCGTTCCATGCCTGGCATGGAAAGTTAACTCTCATCTCCGGGGCAGTTCAAAGGTTGGATATCACTGCAATATGTCAGAATACAGCAAGACTTCATGTTGTTTGAACTACTGCCATTTTTATGTGCCAATTCATGGGGAAGAAGCTCAGTAGGGCGGCAATCGCAATTTTGAACATCGTTAGGCAGCCTCGTGGAAGAAATCCTCCATCTTGAGCACAGCAAAAACAAGAAGACAGGAAGTGAACCTTGACCCCTTGCTGGTGGCTATCTTGCTACAGTCAGGCAGTCAAATCCCACAGGAACTGCATGTCACAGTTCGACGGCCATCTTGTGAAGGGCACAAATTGACCTCACTCCATTGAAATGAATGGACACTGCAACCAAACCTTTATTTAAATAACAAACAACACAGAACTGAGTGGGAAGTTCTTTATTAAGATGTCATTGATGAACTTTGCTACAAAAATTTGTACTTTTATCTACAAAAATAACTTTTTCTCGGCACTTCATCTACGACACAACGTCCTGTCTCCCACATGAAGGCAACTCCTTCTCATCCATAAGACCTTTGCTCAGTCAAACAAAGTTCATCTCCAACCACAATGCCCGAAGACGACACAGAAATGTGCGCCGGCGCATCCGGGGTCCTAACTTCACCCACTTCAAGGGCCTGGGGCTACAAAATCGAAACAATCTTCCGTGACATCCAGTCTTCTGCTTCTGCTCAAGGAGCACCAGCTATGCAAGCTATTCAAGATGACTTGGCCTACATTAAAGCCATTTCACCACAGTCCACGGTCCATACCAGCCTACAACCAGTACCCTTCTCAGCCTTGCCTCACGAAGATGCTGTTGACTGACTGGAACACTTCCAAGCATGCATTTCCTTAAATGGTTGGACTGATCCCTTGTGCATCTCCAATGCTCTGCGCTTGCTTCTGAGAGGGACTGCCATTTCCTGGTTCAAGACACTTCCAGATCAAGTCAAGGGAGATATTGCCACACTGTACACCACCTTCAAAACCCATTTTCTCCAAGCACATCCACCCTGGTTGTTAGAACAACAGTTGTGGGAGCGCACCATGCAACCCTTGGAATCTCTTGAAGCCTTCATAGTGGACATTGAGACTCATTGCAAATGCTTACAGAAAGCTGAGAAAGAACAAATCACCACCTTTGTCCGGGGACTGCTTCCTCAACTCCATCTTTATGTAATCCAACAGAAACCAGCAACCTGGATGGACACAATCCAAGCAGCACGACTTGCACAACAATCCATAGCAATGTCCCAGGCTACCAGTATACAAGCACCTCAGTCGTCGCAGTTAGCCACACTTGCAACATGTGTCTTGCAGCAGCAATCAGTGATAGAGATGCTCACTACAAGTATCAATACTCTGCACGGCAGCTCAACTGCTTCTTCTACTACCTCTGTCAATGTCCTTCACCCAATTAGACAGCGACCTCATCCACCTCCACTTTCACGAGAACCAGTGACCTGCCAGTGGTGTGGATTCAGGGGGCATACTGCCGCTGTCTGCCGAAAGCTAAACTACTACAGAAATCAAGAGAACCACAGGCGCCCACCACTGCACAATCAGAAAAATAACTGCAACTACTCCCAGGACCAGAGGAATATAACAACTGACCACCCCTCTGACTCTCGCAATCCAAACAAAATGCTTCCTCCAACTGCGAATTCTGGCACACTCCCACTTCCAGGAGCAAGGGTACCTGTCATCCAATCACCTCTCCTAGCAAACTATGTACCTGTAACCATCGGAGATTGGTCCATGCATGCCTTGGTCAACACTGGAGCAGAAATATCAGCTGTCAACAGCAGTATTCTGTACAACCAAACTATTCGTCACATACCTAATGTCTCTCCAGTCGACATAAAGTACATTATCACAGCCAGTACAGATACAGTACCTATCACAGGCATGGTCCATCTTAAGCTTCACTTTGGCTCACAGCAAGCTACTGTCAAGTTTTATATAGTGCCTGATCTTCAACCTGCAATAATTCTAGGCCTGGGCTTTCTCAAAGCTCACAAAGCCATCCTAGACTTTGCCTCAGACAAACTGTCGCTATATCCTTGGAGGCAACGCTCAGCTATAGACTCAGTCACTGTGCCTCCTCAATCAGAAATGGTTTTGATTGCCAAGATTCAAGGTGAACTACTTCCACGAGGTGTTGTTGGCATCGTCACAGGTTCCCCCCAATTGCATTCGTCAGGTCTCCTTCTGGGAAATACCTTATCGGCAGTGCATGATGGCGCAGTCTTCCAGAAATGCTGCAACTTCACAGATGAGCCAGTGGTCATTTCAAAGGGTGCCAACATCAGAAAGTTTGTCTGCTTGTCTTCAGGGGACCAGCTCAATCTCATGCAAGAACCTCAGCCTGGTTCCACCAACTCTACTCCTGTTAGCTGTCAGTACTATCACAACCACTCCAACTTCAACAGAGTTACCCCTCAGTCAGCATCTAGCCTTTTCCAAACTTCCAGCATCTCCCACAGAAAAGCAACAACTTTTGACATTCCTGGAAAGTTACCCGGATGTCTTTGTTGGTTCCGATAACAAGCTCGGATGCTGTGATATCCTGCAACACACCATCGAAGTACAGCCCAACCAGAAACCAATCCATCAGTGAGCCTACAAAGTGGGACATAAACAGAAATAAGTCCTCGAAGACATAGTCAAAAGACATACTTGACCAAGACATAGTTGAAGAATCTACAAGCCTCTGGGGTGCACCTTGCTTGCTGGTGGTAAAAAAGGACAAAGGGTATCGTTTTGTAGTAGACTACAGAAAACTCAGTGCCTACACAGTGCAGGATGCTCATCCCTTGCCTACAACTGAAGATGCTTTAGAGAGTCTTGGTGTGGCCAGTCCTGCTTACTTCACCACTCTAGACCTTCAGAGTGGGTTCTATCAAGTTTCAATTGATCCAGCTTCTCGTCCATACACAGCATGGCACTGCCACTTGGGACTTTCCAGTTCAAACATCTGCCTATGCATCTTCAGAACAGTCCAGCCACATTTCAACATGTTATGGAAGCCGTACTACATGGGTTGTCTTGGAAATCTTGCCTAGTCTACCTGGATGATGTGATAGTCTTCAGCAGAACTTTGCCAGAGCACCTCCAACATCTTCAAGAAGTGTTGAAATGTCTCAGACAAGCCAATCTCAAGCTTCGCCCAGAAAAGTGTTGTTTTGCTCAGCATCAAATCCATTACCTGGGACATGTGGTTAGTTCTCAAAGCATCTCTCCAGATCCAGACAAGCTCTCAGCAGTCAAATACTATCCAGAGCCTAACAGTCTCAAAGATCTTCGAGCTTTCCTGGGCTTGTCTGGCTACTACCGAAAGTTCATTTGCAACTATGCCAAGATTGCAGCTCTACTGTACGCCCTCACCAAAAAATGATGTGACTATATTTGGACTTCTGAATGTAAAGAGGCCTTTGACACCTTAAAAAAAACCTAATCTCTTCTCCAGTATTGGCCTACGCAAGGTTCGACCAACCATTCAAGCTCTACTCTGATGCTAGTTCCTTTGCAGTAGGAGCTGTGCCCTGTCAAATTCAAGATGGAACAGAACGAGTTGTCTCCTATGCTGGGCGCTCTCTTTCCTCCACTGAGCAGAACTATGGCATCACAGAAAAAGAATGTCTAGCCATGGTATTTGCCATGAAGAAATTTGACTTCTACCTTTGCTACTCCTCCTTTACAGCTATCGTTGATCACTCTGCCCTCAGATGGTTATTTGAACTGAAGGCACCAGTAGGCAAGTTTGCCCGATGGATCACCATGCTGCAATCCTACAACAATGAAATTCAATACAGACCAGATCGAGTTCACTCAAATGCTGATGGTGTAAGCCAGAGACGATATCCCTCTACAGCCTCCTCAACAGATGAAGAATCCTGCTTACAAGCTCTTCCCTTCCATGCCACAGATGTGCTTCCTGTGGACAGTCCTACAGCACTTCAGGTTGCTTTGCTGCTCCCTACTGCTTCTACAGAGAGACACACAAATCCTCAGTTAATTAAAGCAGCAGAAGAGCTTCTCATCTCCTCTACATCTGATTTATCCCTGGCAACTGTTAAAACGCAACAAAGAACTGATACTCAATTTACAGACATACTCTCCTATTTAGAGTCTGGAACATTACCAATACAAAAGAAACATCTCCAAGACGTACTTTTCTTTGCTTCACAGTACTTCCTCAATGACGGCGTGCTCTTTCACATTTGGACCAAGGAAGGCAAGGGACATCGCACGGATAGAACTCATGTACAGCTAGCTGTGCCAGCCTCTCTCATCCCTCAGGTTCTTCTCTCCACTCATGCCTCTCCACTTTCTGGAGGCCATATGGGAACACACAGAACTCTGGAAAAGACAAGGCTTCACTTCTTCTGGCCACACATGAACAGGGACATTGTCCAGTTCGTAAAATCCTGCCAGTCCTGCTCCCAGAGAAAGCCTCCTGCCAAACCAACAAAGGCACACATCATCCCCATGCCTGTTGCCACTGAACCATTCCAAAGAGTCAGCACTGACATTTTTGGGCCCTTACCAACATGCTCTGACTCTGGTAACAAATACATCCTTGTCTTTGTGGACTACTTGACAAAGTATTTGGAACTCATCCCCTAAGAGACATTAAAGTAGCCACTGTGGCCAGTGCCTTTCTCACCACAGTTGTTTGTCATCATGGTACCCCATCATACCTACATTCAGATAGAGGCACTAACTACCTGTCCACCATTGTCCAAGAAACTTGCAAACCTCTCGACATAAAAAAGACACACACCACAAGCTACCATCCACAATGCAATGGACAGAGTGAAAGAATGATGTCCACCATTCTCGGCACACTCTCCAAGTATCTGGATGAGACTCACAGCACCTGGGACCAGTTTGTTCCCTTTGTGCAGTTTGCATACAATACCAGCCCTTGTGTCGACAGCACAGAATACACCCCCTTCTTCTTAGTCCCTGGATGTCATCCAAGAACTCCACTGGACAGGGATCTCTTGCTGCTAGAGGTGCCCAAGTCAGCGTCTTCTTTCATTATCCCTCTTCTGGAACAGCTGGAACTTGCCTGATGAATTGCAACCACCAGGTTGGGCCAGAGAAAATCAGCAATGCAAAAAATGTCTGCAACAAAAGTGCATGAGCCTTCATTCTTTGTTGGGGACATTGTTTATTTGTACTGACCTGTTCTTGCTCCGGGCGCCACCAAGAAACTGCTTCGCCCCTGGACTGGTCTCTTCTACATCGCAAGGTTTTATTTAACTCTAAAAATTGATTAGCGTTTTGCTCATAAACGTTCTAAAACATTGTGAAAATGCATAGCATTAGCCTCACTGTGTTTAACAAACATAACACTTCTAGAAAACCTATATAAATGCTTTCTGTACAGTTAGAATTGTCCCAAGAAAAAAAACTGCTAATCAATTATTTAAAACCCTGCGTCGTAGTAAAGCTTCCTCTGGTCCACGTTCATCTGCAACACAAGTCGGATGACAAGCTAGTACACAATAAAGTCCATATAAACTGAATCTGAATAACAACCTTCCAGATGACCATAGTCCTCCCAGAAATGAAGCTGCCCTTGAGCCAGCCATTCTCTCTGAAGTTGAGATCCCTCTGGACAACTTGCAACTAGTTCCTACAGCTCTTCCCACTCCTGACACTCTCCAGCTGGATTCCATGTTATCAGATGATTTGCCTGGGACTTCCTCTTCTTCTCAACCGTCTTCTTCTCAGGGCTCTCTTCTACACACCTCAGTGTACCAGATTGAGAAGATCTTAAGGAAGAAGTTTGTTAATGGATCCAGGACTTACACAGTAAAGTGGTGTGGATTCGATAGTGGGCAGAACTCTTGGGTCGCTTTTAACGACCTGACCCCCTCCTGTCAGGAACTAGTGCAATCCACGAATACCTCCATTTCCACTGACCGGAAAAGTCGACGGAGGTCCTGAACTTTTGTTACCGGACTCAGTGAAATGTGTTGGGACTAATTCATTTTCTGATTTAACTGTTTGCAGTAAATATCTCGTTGTACCTGTCTCTTATGTGCCTGTTGCCATGGTACTCTTTACCTGCACTAATGCTTTTCCCCATTAGGAATGTCTCTTTATATGGACAGTCCACCTGTTGATTATGCAACTGCTATTAAAAAAGAGGGCCTGCATTCTGGGTATCCTCCTGCTGCTACCCTTCCCTCTCTTCCCTTTTCCTTCCCCCACACTTTAGCGCTTGTAGCATGACCAAGTCTCAGGTACTATTATGTTTCCCTCCTCTGACTGGTTCCCAGTGTAGTCCAGGTTCTTTCCTCCCCCCCCCCGCAGCAGAGTACTGTTCTGTTTTGTGAAATCTGATGCCTTGTACTGCATGAAAATGTTTTTTTTTTGCCTTGAAACCTTTACTTAAAATATTTCTTAGAAACTGTTTATAGATTTATCGCTTGTTCGAGTGGTGCTCACATTCACTGTTCCAGCAGTGATGTGAAGCACACATTAAGCATGGGGCTTAACGTTAAGCTGCTGCCCCCTTTAAGAGCACTTAGAACTTGCATGTAACAATTTTTTTCACTGCCTGACAGTGCCATGTATGCCTGTCAATCAGAGACTTGTCAGTCTGGAGAACATGTGCAGTACAGCAAATAAACCTACCTTATTCTTTATTTTATGTGTCCAACTAGTTATTCGCACGGTCCAGATGGGGTCCTCACCAGCAGCACCTGCAGCAACCGAAGGGGCTGGAAGACCACAGACTAGGTAAGGGGTCTTTTAGTGGTGGACCATACAAGAAAATGCCACACCTTGATAAGATTATGACAAGCTCTACAGTGACTGGACTCATATACTCATGTTTTCATTATAGAAGTTCTGTATTTCCACCCTGTACACTCAATGTGGAGGTCTGAGATCCTCATATTTCTTTTTTTCTATGTATGATATAGTTAATGCTATATTATGAAATTTTAAAAATAAAGTACAAAAAAAATTAAAAATCCCTGTGCCACAGCTGTAACATCTGACAGACAGTCTTACGGCAGCTGAAGTAAATTTCAAAAATAGACTACTTTTTTCACAATGACATTGTGAACAAGTGGTTTGGAGAAGAAACAGAAACCAACCAACAAACAGCACATCAAGAAAGGAAAAAAATGAGAAAAGAAGATATGTAGAAATAGAAGAACAGCAACTAGATAGACTGGAGTGTGACAGAAAGGAAGCTTCAACAAATGCCAGACAAACTGGGCCATAAAAGTGCTATAAGACTGGCTGACAGAAACAGGCACTGAATTTGAGCTAAAAACAGTAACTGTACCTGAATTAAACACAGTATTGAGAAAATGTTATACCTCTGTCAGAAATGCCTCTAGTCAACCATGTGGCATAGGCAGCTTTGTGGGACTGAGGGCTGGGATTAACATGTTCCTCAATGAGCCTCCTCTTAGCCAAAATATAAATATCCTTAGTAACCTAGACTTCAAGAGTGCCAATAATGTGTGTTGCTGCCCAAATAAAGAACCTCTGTCACAAAGGTTGTGACCACTGGCCCTTACGAACAGTGCCCTGCGGCACCTGAGGCAATCTCCCGCTCTGAGTCCAGAAATGCCTGAGGGACTGCTACACTGCGTCTGTCTTAAGCTGCAGCTGCATTTTGCCAGACACGGCTGCGAAGGGCAGTGACAGTTAAAACCAACATCATTTGAATTCAAAGAAGCAGAAAATGAAATGCTATATGTCACACTAATTTTCAATGAGAAAACTAAGAATCACAGTGACCCCAACAAAAAAGATAGAGATAAATACAGGGGCTGCATGTTTGAACTCCAAGGCCACCCACTTTGTCCCATTGCAGCCCTAAAAAAATACCTTGAAAAGTTGACACCAAATGCCCTGTGCCTCTATACCAGGGCCCCGTGTTTTCTGTGATTCTGCGGTTGCATCAGTGGCCGCAGAAATCAGTGCTTGCCACAGAAATCAGGAAAACCAGCCACACAGCCACAGAAATGCTAGCTATGCTATACAATCACACAAGGCAAGGGCACAGCTATTGATGTGTTAAGTACGCCATGGCACACATGCTCATTAGAAGGGGCAACAAACTGATGCTGTCCACTACAAAGCTGAAAAGCTAGTGGTTGCATGGCATCTTGACTCATGCTGGCTCTTGTTACATAACTCCTTCCAGCCAGTATTGGGGGGGGCAACTGACGCAATAGTAGCATTGCTTGATTAGGTCCATGGCAGTTCTGATTTGCTGCTGTGTAGGTGTGGGTAGCTCAGCCATGTTAATGTTTCATTATGAGGCTGTTCATGGTGCTTGCTGAATCCTTGGAAGATTAATTTGGAAGGAGGAACTGAAAGGCGAGCTGTAGTCAAGAAGTGAGAAGATTCAGTGGTGCCCATGGAGGTGGAACTGATCTCAGTGTGGTGACAGGTATCGGAGGAGCTGATTGCATAAACATAGGGCTGGCAGCAGACTGAGCAGAGGACTCGGTCCCCACTGGTGGACATCTATCACAGTTTTGATTTGTGGACTGCAGTTCTGTACCTGCAAGTGTGAGAGTAATTTCTTGGCAAATCTGAACCTGCGGCATCAAACTCAATTCTTAAGGAGGGTCAAGTTGCCCAGCAGCAGCAGAGTTGGGGACCAGGGTATACTAGAACTGGAGCAAGCAGGTATGGAAAAAATTGGAACGGAGAGTTTGTTTGTTGCTATACATAAATGAAATGAGGAACACCACCACCCCCTGAGTTGCTAAGAGAAGAGAACATGCTAACCAAGGTTACTCCAGCTTAATAAGAATGACTTGCCTACATTTTTTAGTGTGCCCCCAAAATAAAAATCAGGAGTCAACAAATCCTACAGACACTGCAAGTTACACCCTCCTTCACTATTATAGGAAGACAATTCCCCTCACCCCCCAAAAAAACACAGATTTGTACACTGCACTCAACATGTTTGATGCAAGACAGCTGGAGTAGTCCTGGTTTACAAAAATAATAATTTAAAAGAACATTGATCAAAATCAGAAAAAAAATGGCCTTCAAGTTGGAGTCTCTCTCTTTGTATCTGCTAACCGTAAATATAAACCAGAAGAAATCCAAGCATGTTTTGCCTTCTGTGTAGTTTTAGCTAAGTGTGTATGTCCTCCACTGATTATAACCTAAGAGAACAGCAAAGGCAACCGATTTTCAGAAGAACAGATGAGCCTTCAAATTCGAGGCGGGAGGGAAAATTCATTAAACGAGAACACTAATGCCCATGGCTGTGCCAGGTTTGGGTTACTGCTGCTTAATATTTGTGATAAGACGACTATATACTGTTAAATGACCTGCTGTTCCACTTTCAGTGTAGCACAGTGGTTGCACGAAGGCAGTCAAAGGGTTAACTAAGACTTAATCCCTTTGAAGGTATGCTGTTTAGCCACAATTTATCTGCCGCAGAATAGCCTCAGAATCGGCAGTTGTTCTGCTGAAGAAAGTAGGAGGTCCTGCCGCAGAATGTAGGTCCACTTTGCTGCAGTAAACACGGGACCCTGACTATAGACCTGTTGATTTAACCTCAGTGATTGGGAAAATGATGGAATCGCTTTTTTTTTTTTTTTTTTTTTTAATTCTCATGTTTATTCCTCCTCTCCGACCCTCAGCTCTGTTCTCCTCGGGAGACACCAAGGAGTCATCCCTCTGTGGTCCACCCTGCCTGGACAATCCTCCATCACCCATGTAGCCTCAGTTTACCACCTAGGCGGGGACGAGGTGGGCCCCTAACACCCCAAGCAGTCAGTAGCATTGGTCAGGAGGGTGTCAGGCGGGTGGCCGCAGATCAAGGGAAAGCTCCAGTGCTCCATCTCCAACGGAGCTGAAGGGTGTTTTTCCCTGTTTCTTGGGGAGTGGCTGGCACCCTGACATCAAGGCATGTTACCAACGTCTGCCACTCCCCCGCTCCTTCTTCTGCATCGTCAGCACTTGCTGCAACTCCGGCCTCCGCCAGAGGACAACCGACCACCGACTCGGGACCCCTGTCCCTCCCAGGAGAGGAGAGCTGTCCTCCGGGCGCTCAATCCTCCTCCACTCCTGCTGACCCCAGCACCCGGCTCATTCCCAACCTGGTCTCGGCGTGCACGAGGTGTGGCGCCCAGCACCTCAACCCTCACTGCCACCGGGCCGGCTAATGGAATCACTTCTGAAGGAAAGAACTGTTGAGTACCTAGAGGCCAGAGGGGCACAGGACCCAAGGCAGCATGGATTCACAGTGGGAAGGTCATGTCAGATGAATCTAATAGATTTCTTTGACTGAGTGACCAAGGTAATAGATCAAGGAGGGGCTATGGACATGGCTTACCTAGACTTTAGCAAGGCATTTGACTGTCCTACACAAAAGATCAATATACAAGCTGGCCAGCCTGAGAGTGGTTCCCAAGATTGTAGCCTGGGTAAAGAATTGGCTGGAGAACAGGACACAGAGGATAATAGTAAACGGAGTCCACTCTGAAGAAAGGGGGGGTACTAGTGGGGTACCGCAGGGTTCAGTATTAGGACTGGTCCTCTTTAATGTCTTTATAAGCAACATTGCAGAGGGATTGGAAGGAAAAGTATGTCTCTTTGCAGACAACACAAAGATCTGCAACAGAGCTGATACACAAGGTGGGGGTGGAAAGGATGAGAATTGACTTGGCAAGGCTAGAGGAATGGTCAAATGTATGGCAGCTTAGATTCAATGCCAAGAAGTGCAAAGTAGGGCACCTGGGAAATAAAAACCCAGGGGAAGAGTACACAATGGGGGGGTGAGATACTAACAACAAAAATGGAAAGTGGGGGTAGTCATATCAGATGACCTAAAGGCGGGCAAGCAATGTGAGAGGGCAGTAAGGAGGGCTGGGGGATACTGAGATACATAGGGAGAGGCATCACCACTAGAAAACAGGAAGTTGTTATCCCTCTGTTCAGACAGCTGGTGAGACCCCATCTGGAGTACTGTGTGCAATTCTGAAGACCCAATCTCCGCAAAGACATAGACAGGATGGAGGCAGTCCAGAGGAGGGCAACTAAAATGGTGCAGGGTTTGCACCAGAAGACATATCAAGAGAGACTTAAGGAGCTTAATATGTATAGCCTCGAGGAAAGGAGGAAGAGGGGAGACATGACAGAAACTTTCAAGTACCTCAAGAGAATCAACAAAGTCCAAGAGGGTAGCATCTTTCAGAAAAAGAGGTGTATAAGAACAAGGGGGTACAATTTGAAGATTGAGGGGGATGGCTCAGAGGTAATGTGAGGAAGTATTATTTCACAAAGAGGGTTGTGGATGCATGGAACAGCTTTCCTGAGGAGGTTGTGGAGTCAAAAACTGGTGGATTTCAAGAATGCATTGGACAGTCATAAGGCAATTCTAGGGGGTGGGGATAGGAAGAAGTAGGCTGTTGGTTAACTAGGATCTGCAGCTTATCCTTTAGGTAGGGGAAATGGGAAGACTGGGTGGGCCAAGTGGTCCTTATCTGTCATCAAATTCTATGTTTCTACCTGACCCCTGGGACTACTGCAGTAATAGAGGCCATATGTGCCAGAAGTTTGAGGAAATGTCTGGCTGGTCTTGGCTATCCCAAGGAGAAAGAATCGGCCACTGAAAGGAAACTCTGAATTCTTTCCTGCGGGGGGAAAGCATATCCCTTCTGAGTGTCCAGCTGGGCCCCTATAAAGGTGAGCAGCTGGGTGGGTTCTGGGTGAGATTTCTTTAGATTTACAAGGAAACCCAGAGACTCCAAAGTGCGTTCTGTGAGGAAAAGATTCCTTGACCTTGCAAGGAGACTTTGCTACTATGAGCCAGTCATCCAGATAGGGGTAGAGAGAGTGACACCCAGTCTCCTGAGATGTGCTGCTATCACTGAGATACTTGGTAAAGACTCTTGGGGCCGAGGACAGACCGAAGGGCATTGCGGTGAACTGATAGTGACCCATAGGAAGTCTGAACCCGAGAAACTTCCTGTGAGATCTCCTTATGGGTATGTGGACGTAGGTGTCCTTTAAATCTAGGGAGGCTAGCCAGTCTCCTTGCTGTAAGGATTGTATGACCAGTGACAGAGTGACTATTTTGAATTTGGTTTTTTTTCAGATGTTTGTTTAAATATCTGAGATCTAAGATATGTCGCCACTCCCCAGTTTTCTTTTGTGTCAGAAAATACCTGAGGTAGAGGCCCTTTCCCTTCTCATAGGCGGGGACTTTTTTCCACTGCTTGTTAAGCCAGAAGGTTTTGTACCTCCATTTCCAATGGCAGTATCTGTGTTGGGGAGAGATTTCTTGACACCTGGGTACGCTTGAGGCCTGACAGCTGCTTGAACTGTAATGACAGACCCTTCTCCACTATCTCCAGCACCCACTTGTCCGACGTGATGAGGTAGCAGTGTTGAAGATAGTGGGAGAGTCTGCCTCCAACTGGAAGCGGGAAGGCAACCTGGACATTCACATCAGGACTTAGACAGAGGCAGATGGCTGAGTAGATGTGGCTCTTCTTTGGCCCATTCTGCCCCTGCCTCTGAAAGATCCCCTGTATTTGCCAAAGTCAGACTAGGGATAGGGATTGTAAGGCCTGGGAACAAAGCTTCTGCCCCTACTGCCCCGGGACAGGATCTCTGAGGGGTAACATGCTTAGGCTTGGATGAGTGGCTTTGCCAGGAGGCCTTGTACTCAGAATTTTTTCAAGTAGTCAGTGGTTCTGTAATCAAACATATATATAATTTTTTAAGTCTTTTTTCCTCCAGTCACGGCTCGTGGGAACTCTCTCAGGCAACCATTTCCTTGTGCCTGCCCGCCTGAGGTCCTCTGCGGTCTTATGCCCTCTCCCCTGCCTCTGCCAGCACCCCCGGTTTGACCCACCCGGGGAGGGTAGCCCGACTCGTTCCTTGGGCTCTTCTATCAAGGCAGACTCTGGCAAGCAGGTGGGGCCCAGGTGGAGGAATGATGAGGCCTAGCCGAGTTGGACCCAGTGCTGGGCATGGAGGATAGGTGCCATTGCCTAACCCAGCAAGCTGGGTTTTTCCTTATTCTGTCTCTCCCCCCCGCGTGTGCACCCCCCCCGACACTTGGCACACGGCAACCCTGCCAGCATTGGGCATGCTGTTACGTGTTGCCTGTGCTTCTGCAGCACCCCTGATCTCCACCAGGGGCAGCTGGAGAGCCAGGCATCCCAATACCCTCCCCTGGGACAGGGGAGCAGCCTGCTGGGTGCTCAATCTGATCCCTCCCCTGCCAACCTCCGGCGCCTGAGCTTGCTCCTAAACTCGGGTCGCCAACGTAGCACGAGGTGTGGCATCCAGCACCTCAACCTTCAGTGCCACTGGGCTGTCAAACATATTTTGATCACAGGGAAAATCCATGGCCTTGTTCCGAGAGTCTGTGGTCAGACTGGTTGTTCTAAGCCAGGTGAAGCGTCTGAAGAAAGATGGCATGGGCTATCGCCCTAGAAGCTGCATCACTGTCTGCCATGCGGAATGAGTACACAGTAGCTTCCAGGGCAGTTTTTGACATGTCCACCAGCTCCTGCAACATATAATCTGATCCGTTGAGGGCAATAGCCTGGATAAATTTCCAAAGGGCTTTCTAATATTTGGTTGTGAATACCATGTAAGAAGAAAGTGAGAGAAGCAGGGAAGCTGTAGCATACATTTTCTTTGCTATAAAGTCAATTTTCTTGGAATCCTTCTCTGGGGGAGAGGAGGACAAGGAGACTCCAGCTTTCTCACAAGCAGCCTGCTGCACTATACTCTCATGGCTAGGGTGTGCAGGCAGGAACTTGGTACGATTTTTAGACAATTTATATGGAAGTGGGGTGCTGAAGCACCTTCACGGTATTTTTTGTAAATGCATTATAGATAGGGACGACCAGGGTCTTTGAGGATGAAAGACCCTTCATCTCCTTATAATCTTAGTCTTCAATATCCTGGTTGGTGTCCAGCATATTTTGTATAAATGTAAACATAGAGGAAGGATCCTCGTGGTCACCTGGCGGATCCGGGGACTCCTGGGGCTCAAGGCCCTCAAAAACCAAGTCAGGAGCATCATAAAATTGATCATCTGCATCACCCCCTCAGTCTACAGAAGAGAGGACTGTGGAACAGTGCTTGCCAGCCCCAGTAAATCAAGAACCCATCTTTTGAAGGGTCTGAAACAGTTGCCATGCTTTTTCCATATCTTGCACTGCTGGAAGAACTTGCGCAGTTTGTGTTTTTGTTTTTTCTGTATGCTTTAAGCTGCCTGTTGTCTTGCTATTGGCTTTCCTAGAAACAATGGCAGAATAATTTGTCTTGACAGTTTCTTTTTAGCCATTTCATCAGAGGCTTGATCAAGCTTCCTTTTTTTGTCACTCATTTTTCAGTTTGTAAGGAACTTCATCTTTGGAAGCTTTATTTTTTGGCTGGGATCTGGAGGGTTCCTCAGCACCTCTGCTTTTAGTATTAGTACTTTTGAATGTCCCCTCATTGGAAGCCTTTGATTTATCCTCAGCCATAACCATCAAAGGTTTGTCTGCTATGTTTTCCAATTTAAGCGATGTAAACCAGTCCTGGACCTACGAACTGAGTGCAGGTTTCCGGAAAAATGCCACTGGCCAGTCCTGCCCTAGTTAATAAACTGTCTGTTACTAGTGCCTTTTTTTTTGGGTTGTAGAAATGGGATCTATACCAGTACCAGTCTTAATAGAAACCCAGTAATACTCAACTGCGCACAGGTGGCTGCTGGACCCTAATGGACAAGTCCTGACACAGATGATACCAAGGTCCATTAATATAACAAAAAGGGTTTCCTCTTAATTGTCAATCTAGAGAGAAACCCCCAGGCACTGTTTAAATTTGAAATCTACCACAGGTGCCTTGCGGTAAACCCCGCAAGGTTTGAGGTAAAAAAAACAAGGCAACTGTACCTAATTCGACAGTTCCCACAAGAATTTGACCCAAAATGAAGGAATGTCGAAACTAAGTACCTGCGATAAAATTAGGCTTTAAACTAAATAGTTGTAGTAAAAATGAAGTCAAAATAGCTTGGTCAAGTTAAAAATAAAACATTTGCTAGGCGGTAATGAAAAAGTAAAACTTTCATTCAGCACACTAAAGGAAATAATTTATGAGAAAAAGTTTACCCAGATAAGCTCTAGGAGGCTGTCAATAAGGAAAGTTGGGAGACACCTCAGAGGCAATATTGCTCAATCCAGCGGAGAAAAAATTCTGAAGCCTTCAACAGCTCTTACCACTTCCCTCCTGTCTTTTGAATGGCTTGGGCCCAAGCTCATTTAAATCTGTCTTAAAAGCACACCTCTGGGGCAGTTGCACCTAGCCAGCCAAGTGCAAAAAAGTTACTGATGCTAAAGGACTCCTTGGGTAAGAATTTCCCCTTCCCTTCCTCTACTCTGAGCCAAAACTAAAGTACAGTTACGTAAGAACTTACTGTAACAGTAGATCTTCGAGAGGAGCTCTTGCAGCAGGCTATAACCAATAGGACTAACACCACAGGCATTAGGACCCACCAGAAAACTTCTCAGCCAGCAATACCCAGCGGACCGCCCCAATGTCAGCTCCTCCGTCAGCCATATAATTACAAAGACCAGCTCCACCCAGTTCCCCCACAGAGACCCGTGAACCGGCCCTGACAAGAGAAGGAGGCGAAGCCTGAAGATGATGATCTGTACACCTCATTCAGGGGATGGAGGGTGGGAAAGCAGCTCCTGCTGCAAGAAATCCTCTCGAAGATCTACTGTTACGGTAAGTTCTTATGCAACTCTACTATCTTACTTTGAGTGGGAGCTCTTGCAGCAGGCTATAACCATTAGGACTGAATCCCAAGTAGTCCTGCACCAAGGAGGTGCCGAATCCTGGGAGGTGGAAGATGATAAAGCTGGAAACAGCAAGTTAAGACAAGAGTCCCTGAAGGACTCCCAGGTCAAAGCCGGCATGGCGTCTGGAGGCAATGTCCAAGCTATAGTGCTTCACAAAAGTGTGCACAGAGTTCCAGGTAGCAACCACACATATGTCACTAATGAAGACATTCCGCAGAGCGCCAAAGGAAGCAGAGACTCTGGTGGAGTGACCCCTAACCAGTCCCAGAAGGGATTTATTGTGCTTCTCATAGCAAAATAAATGCAGTGGAAAAGCCACTTGGCGATGGTCTGCTTGGACACCGGTTTACCAGAGTGTTGTGGCGCAAATGCCACAAACAGTTACTCCAATTTACGATGAGTAGCCGTGCACTTAAGGTAATACCTCAGCTCCCTGTGGACATCCAGAGTGTGAAGGAGAGCTTCTCCTCTATTAGAGGGAGAAGAGAAATAAACTGGAAGGTCAACCGACTGGCTGAGGGTCAACTCCGAGACCACTTTAGGAAGGAACTTAGGATTCGTTCTGAGGGAAACCCTTTCCCTATGAAAAATTAAATACAGTTCTTTACACATCAGAGCCTGGAGCTTGGAAACTCTTCAAGCTGAAGTAAAAAGCAACAAAAAAAGTGCAGTTATGTAAGAACTTACCGTAACAGTAGATCTTTGAGAACAGCTCTTGCAGCAGGATACACCATTAGGACTGAAGCTGTCAGGCGTCAGGACCCCACGGAAATTTTCTAGCTAGCAGTCTTCAGCGGGGACCACCTCCAATGTCGGTCCCACCCCCGACGTCAGGTGTAGTACATAAGGAGGCGGTCCCACCAGAATCCCCAGTTCTCCCGCTGGAGACTCCTGGCCGCTTGATGACATCAGAAGAGGAGACTGAGGATCCGCCATCAGATGGCCAAGACTAAAACAAATCAATCCATCCCGGAAGATGGATGTTAGGCTATAACCTACCTCCTCCAAGGGGGAATGGTGGACGGGAAGGTACCTGCTGCAAGAGCTGTTCTCGGAAGATCTACTGTTACGGTAAGTTCTTAAGTAACTGTACTATCTTCTTTGAGATACAGCTCTTGTAGCAGGTTACACCATTAGGACCGATTCCCAAGCAATAGCGACAATCTAACGCCACCGGGAGGAAGGAGAACTGAGATTACCACCCTGCTCAAGCCTAGGACAGAAGTCCCTGAAGGACGGCTAGGCCGAAACCTGCCCTTCACCTTGAAGCGATGTCCAGGCTGTAATGCCTAATAAAGGTATGCACCGAGCTCCAGGTAGCTGCAGTGCAAATGGCTAAAGTGGAAACATTCTTCAGCGCTGCAAAGGAGGTGGCCACTCCTCTGGTAGAATGGCCCTTAACTACACCAGGCAAGGGTTTGCTGCGCTTGTCATAACAGAAAGAGATACACTGAATGAGCCAACGTGAAAGGGTCTGCTTTGAAACAGGGGCCCCTTTCATCCTTTCAGCAAAGGATACAAACAGCTGATCCACTTTCCGGCACTGTCTGGTTCTGGTCAGGTAATATCTGAGACACCTGTGAACATCCAGGGTGTGAAGCAGTGCTTCTCCTCGATTGGTGTACTTGGGAAAGTACACTGGTAAGTCGATATCCTGATTAAGGGTAAGGGGCTGAAACCACCTTAGGCAGAAACTTAGGATTTGTCCTCAGGGACACCCTATCCTGGTGAAAAACTAAATAGGGCTCTTCGTACATGAGCGCATGTAATTCGAAGATTCTTCTCACCGAAGTAACTGCAACTAAAAACAATGTTTTCCACGACAGAAAATGTAGCTCGCAATCCACGGCTGGCTCAAAAGGTGGCAGCATAAGCTGCTCCAGGACAAAGGGCAAGTCCCATGGAGGAACTGGGTCCTTGAAAGGTGGCCTAAGGTGGAGGATCCCCCTTAAAAAGGCATGAGTAGCGTCCAATTGAGCCACCATACGATGGCCGATGGGGGCATGATAAGCCGAAATTGCACACAAGTGCACCTTAATCGAGGAGTAAGCTAGTCCGGACTGAAAAAGCGAAAGCAGGTATTCTAGGAACAGCTTCTTGGGACAGTCTAAGGGTGAGAGACCACGCGTTTGAGCCCATAAGCAAAACCTGCACCACTTTATGGCATATGTCGCATGGGTTGCCGGCTTTCTAGCAGCGGAAAGTACTTCTGCCACTTCCTGCCAGACCCCGTGTCGCATCATGGCTATGTCTTTAGGAGCCAGGCATGTAGGTTCAATGAATGTAAGTCCGGGTGGACTAGTGAACCCTCCTCCTGAGACAACAGATGGGAGCTGATTGGCAAAGGAAGCGGAGGTTCCCGGGATAGCTGATGCAGAAGCGGGAACCAAATTTGTCTGGGCCAGAAAGGCGCTATCAAAATGAGCGTCGCTTGCTCCCTGAAAAGTTTTAATACAACTCTCTGGGTCAACGGGAAAGGAGGGAAGGCATAGAGAAATCTGCCCACCCAGGAGAGGGACAACGCATCTCACCAGAAAACACTAGGCCCTGGATCTAGCAAGCAAAAATTGAGCAGTTTTGTGTTGGATGGGGATGCGAATAGATCTAATTCTGAAGCGCCCCATCTGTGGAACAGATCCTCTGCCACCTCTTGTAGAAGTTCCCACTCGTGGACTCTGGCCTGGGAATGACTCAGGCTGTCTGCAATGGTATTGTCCACCCCGGGGACGTGAGCTGCAATAAGGTTTGCGCCGTGTTGTATTACCCATTCCCACACTCTCATGGCTTCCCTGCAAAGGGGGTAGGAGTGTATGCCTCCTTGTTTGTTGAGGTAATACATCACCGCAGTATTGTCTGTTTGCAACAGGAGGGTACTCGGTGGAATTTCCAACTGGAAGGCTTGCAGGGCATAAAGGACCGTCCTCATCTCCAATATGTTGATGTGGAGATGAGATTCCTGGGTTGTCCATGTTCTCTGAGACCTCACCCCCTCCAAGTGCGCTCCCCACCCCAGCCCTGAGGCATCTGTGGAGAGAGTTACTGTCGGGGACGGTGCTACAAAGGGAACCCCCAAGGAGAGGGTTCCCGGATCTAGCTACCATTGCCAGTCCCGAACCACGGCCTTCGTGATTCGGACTGGTTGCCGCAGATGGTCTTGCCTTTGGTCCCACTGCACCCTTAACATCCACTGGGTTACCCGCATGTGGAGCCTTGCCATCGGGACTGTAGGAATGGCCGCAGCCATGTATCCAAGCAGGTGAAGGACCAGTCTGGCTGGGACGGTCTTCTTCGCCGACAGGTCCCTTGTGAGGGATCGAATGCGTTCTGCTCTGTCTTCGGGAAGGAAAGCTTTCCCCTTGATGGTGTCCAGAACTGCCCCTATGAACTGCAGTTTCTGGGACGGTACCAGGAGAGACTTCTCATAGTTGATGAGTATGCTCAGAGACTGAAAAAGGGTCTGGGTACATTGGATGGCTGTCAGAAGTGCCTCCTTGGAAGGGGCCATGAGAAGCCAATCGTCCAGGTACGGGAACACATAGTGGCCCTATCTCCTCAGAGACGCTGCCACAACTGCCATGCACTTGGTAAACACCTGAGGTGCTGATGACAGTCTGAATGGAAGTGCCCGGAACTGATAGTGGCAGCCGAGAAACTCGAAGCGCAGGAACCTCCCATGCACCTGAGCAATAGGAATGTGCAGGTAAGCGTCCTGCATGTCCAGGGATGCCAAGAAAGCGTCTTTCCTCAGCATGGGGATTAGTCCCGAAAGGGCCACCATGCAGAAGCACTTGTAGACGACCGATAGATTGAGGTCGCTGAGGTCCAAGATTGGATGGAGGTCCCCTGTTTTCTTGGGAACCAGGAAGAAGTGCGAATAGTATCCTGCTACTCTCTGGTTCCCTGAAATGTGCTCCAAAGCTTCCTTCTCTAGAAGTGTGAGCACCTCCTGCTGAATAAGCAGGGCGTGCTGACCCGAATAGCGGGAGAGCAGAGGAGGTCTTGTGGGCGGGTTGTCTACAAACTCTATATAATGGCCTTTTTCGACCAACTGTAGCACCCACCTGTCGGTGGTGATCGACTGCCACCCTGGCAGGTGGTCCACGATCTTCATTTCCCATTGATCCTGGGGGGGCAGGGGCTGGGAAGGAGTCATGCTGTAGCAGCATTAGATCCTACAGGTTGAGCCAACTTTGTGGCTCGTTGGCCTCTGCCTGAAGATGTCTTGGCCTGGGCTTTGCGAGTCATGGAGCCCCTCTGTTGCTGGCCGGATCGAGGTTGTTGCCTTTGGATCCAGCTGCAAAAGCGACTTTGGTTCCTACGAAAGGAACTAAGCCGAGACCTGTACATGGCATGGACAGATCTAATCGCCTTCCCGGCTTCCTGCAAATTGGTGATCACCTTCTCCGAGGCTTCACCAAACAGAACTTCGCCGTGATAAGGGGCATCCATGATGTTCTTCTGGACATCTGGGGTAAACCTGGAGACACAGAGACAAGAGTGTCTCCGGAGACACACGCCTGAGGCTGCAGCTCTGGCCAAAGAGTCCGCAGAGTCGTATGCGGCTCTAAGCACCTGGGTCCCCATGTCCGAACCCGTACGGAGGAGTTGCAACAGCTCCTCCTTCTGGCCACCGTCTGGCAGTTTTTCTGCTAGGTCCTGTCCCTGCTGCCACAATGCACTCTGGAACTGAACCATGTGGGTGAGGTAATTCAACGACCTAATGGCGCAAGTCGCAGCCGCGTACGTGCGCCTGCCCAGGACGTCCAACTGCTTGGACCCCAGGTCCGGTGGCTGCGTGCTCAAGTGCTGCGGTTTCTGAGACCGGTCATGTGAGGCTGTAATGACCAGGGAGTCAGCCAGAGGATGGTTCGCCAGGTACTGGTCTTCCCTTGGGGCCCTTTACAGGTGGTCAGCCTTCTTTGGCATTGCCGGGGTCGAATGTGCATGCTTCCACACAGCCTTGGTGATGTCCATGAAGGTGTCCACCAAGGGTTGGACTACCATAGGCTTGGGGTCTTTTTGCTGAAGGTAGCGGGCAAGGCATAGTCTTTCGGGGTCAAGCTCTTCAGCGTCCCACCCCATGTTTTCCTGAACATGCCTCATTATCTCAGAGAATGAGGGGTCATCCGGAGGAGACCTGGGAAGGTCGCGTGGGTCTGGAGAGGGGACGCTGATTGGAGAAGGAGATCTGGAGCACTCAGAGATGTCAGATCTGGAGTCCTCTGTGGATGGGGTATACCGACATCTTCTGGGTCTCTTGGGGCTGGGTGACCCTGAAGTGGATCTTGACAGAGGCCTTCTCCTCTCTAAAGATCTGCCCCTAGGAGGTGATGCTGGCTCCTTGGGAGATGATGCCCATCCTGCTGACCCACTGGGTGGAGGAGGGGGTGCAGGCATTGGAGGGGCAGCAGGCGCAGGAGGAGGTTGCATGCTGACCACATCCTTCTTGATGGTGTCCCACCAGAAGGTGAAGAGCTCCTTCACCTCTGCCAGATTTAGGCCCGACAATGGACCGGGTGCCAGTGGCCTGTCATTGGGGCTGGGAGTCGGGTCCCTGGGGGTCTCTGATTCTGGAGAGGGATCCCGTGGGAGCCCGACGGGGCCGGGGTCGCCCGCCTGGTCTTCGGGCTGGGTGGAGTCCTCCTCCTCCGACACCTTCCGACCGACGTCAGTAGGCAGTGGTGTGGTCCTCCTCTCTGTGATATCTGACACCGGTCCCCAAGCTGGTGTCCTCGGGGGCGAATGCCTGACCGGCGACGGGTGACAGACAGTCGCCGGTTCCTTGGAGTGCCTATGTGTCTTGGCCGACGTCGGGTCAGACATCCGCTTGAGAGAGGTCAGCTCCTTAGTCTTGCGCTGGGGTGGCCGCGGTTGGGAGACAGACCTGACGCCGGAGGCCGGATGACGGGAGGAAGACTTGTGGCGCTCCTCAGACCTGGATGAGGCCTTAACCAGAGTGGACGAAGACGCAGGCCTGGAGGTCTTGACAGGCTGCAGAGAGGAGGAACCAGTAGCCAATTTGACAAGAACCAGGGGAGGCTGAGAGCGGGCCCTTGACGGAGAACAGTCTGACCTGAAGCCGGAGCTGTGGGAGTCTGAGGCCCTGGAAGGGGATCTTGGTCTCTCCTTCTCCTGGTGCTTTTCCCGGTGCCTGTGGGACTTCCCTGAAGATTCCCCTTTGGAGGAAGGGTCTCGATCCATTGCCTTGAATTTCTCCTCAAGGAGGAAAGTTTGGAGGGCCTTCTGGCAGTGGATCCGTGTACGGCTGTTAAAGCCCTGGCAGAAGGAGCAGGCCTGGGTGTCATGGTCTGGGCCCAGGCAGCGAACGCAGGCTGAGTGAGGATCCTTAAAGGGAATCTGTTTGCTGCAGGCACACTTCGATGAATGGCCCTCCAGAGAAGTTGGAGAGGACATTAGATGAAATCTGTTGAAAAAGAACTGTTGAAATTCTCCTGGTCATCGCGCGCTAGAAACTGACCGAGACACCGATGCTGCAAAGTCAACGGTGGGAAAAGAACTGGGGATTCTGGCGGGACCGTCTCCTTATGTACTACGCCTGATGTCGGGGGCCAGACCAACGTCGGAGGCAGTCCCCACTGAAGACTGCTAGCTAGAAAATTTCCGTGGGGTCCTGACACCTGATGGCTTCAGTCCTAATGGTGTAACCTGCTGCAAGAGCTCTATCTCGGAGAAGATCAAACCTTCCAGGAAAGGTAACGCAGCTCACAGTCGGCTGCAGGTTCAAACGGAGGAAGAGTAAGCTTTTCCAACACAAACAGGAGGTCCCAGGGTGGGATAGGATCCCAAATGGGAGGTCTCATGTGTAAAAACCTCCCAGAAAAAGGTGCAGGCCACATCCAATCAGGCTAAGGTTTTGTCTCCCAAATGGGTGTGATAAGCAGAAATGGCCCACATGTGCACCTTTATGGAGGAGTAGCTCAAGCCTTGTTGATATAAGGAGAGGAGATACTGCAATGCTGAGTTCACCAGACAGGTAAGGGAGTCCAGATGGCGAGACAACGCCCATAAGCAGAAACGCTTCCACTTCATAGCATAAGTGGAGCGAGTAGAGGGCTTCCTCGTTGAAATTAGTACGTCTGCCACCTCTTCGGATACTCCATACCTGGACTTTGCACCTTCATGCTTGGCTCCTTTCGATGTAGCAAAGACCCAAGATTGGGATGGACCAGCGAGCCCTGATTCTGGGACAGCAACTGTGAACATATTGGCAGCGGGATTGGAGGTTCCATGGACAACCGCTGAAGTAGTGGGAACCAAATCTGCCGAGGCCACGGAGGAGCAAGTAGAATCATCCAAGCCCTTTCAGCCTGTAACTTTAGGAGAACTCTCTGGATGAGAGGAAAGGGAAGGAAGGCATAAAGAAACCTCCCTGCCCAACAAAGGGATAGCACAACTGGCCAGAAAACACCAGGCGTGGGCTCTTGCGAGCAGAAAACTGGGGTCAGATGGCAAGTGCAGTGTCATAAAGAGGTCCAGCTCTGGACTACCCCATGTCCAGAAGAGCTGGTCTGCTACTAACTGCAGTAGCTCCCACTCATTCGCTTTGGACTGAGACCTGCTTAGGCCATCAGCCAAGTCATTTAGGATGCCTGGAACATGCACTGTGGACAGAGAGATGTGCCACTCCAGTGCCTAGTACCAGACTCTCATTGCCTCCCTGCACAGGGGGTAAGAGTGAGCACCCCCTTGCTTGTTGATATAGAAGATGACTGCCATGTTGTCTGTCTGAACAAGAAGAGGGCCTGGAACAAGGTCCTCTTGAAAAGCATGTAGCACACTGAGGACCACTCGCATCTCCAAGACATTGATGTGGAGTTCGCGATGCATGGGGGTCCAGGTACCCTGCATTTGGAGGGCCCCCAGGTGCGCCCCCCCAACCAAAATCTGAGGCATCCATTGTAAGAGTTTGATTCAGGGGCTCCAGATGGAAAAGGACCCCTTTTTCACAATTTATTGGGTCCAACCACCAAAGAAGCGTCCTCTTTATTGGCTCCGTGACTCTGACCATGTGGTCTAGGTTGTCAGAGCATTGATCCCATTCTGGGCTTCTCATGTGGAGGCGGGCCAGAGGAATGACAGGAATGGCAGATGCCATGTGCCCCAGAAGTCTGAGGAAGGTCCTGGCCTCGACCCGAAGGGTTATTAGGACCAATCCGGCAATCTCCTGCAAGCGATTGCCCCTCTCTGGGGGTAGAAAATCCATGCCCTGGACTGTATCCAGGACCACTCCTATGAAGACAAGCCATTGGCTGGGCTCTGGAGAAGACTTTGGAAGATTCAGGGTAATCCCCAGATCTCAGAATAGAGTATAGGTGTCTCCAAGAGCTTGAAGAAGGCGTGACCTTGACGGGGCTGCAAGCAGCCAATCTTTCAGGTAAGGGAAGATATAATGTCTCTGGCACCTTAGAGCCACAGCCACTACTGCTAAGCATTTTGTGAAGACTTGAGGAGCAGTGGAGAGGCCGAATGGGAGAACCCGAAACTGAAAATGCTCCATCTGGAAGTGGAACCTCAGGTACGTCCTGTGAGGGGGAAAGACCCCGATGTGCATGCATGTATCTTGAATGTCTAGGGAGCAGAGCCAGTCTCCCTGATGCAGCAGGGGAAGCAGTCCTGGAAGAGTCACCATCCAGAACCTTCTATACTCTATATAATAGTTTAAAGAGCTGAGGTCCAGAATGGGACAAAGGTCTTGTGTCTTTTTTGGAACCAGGAAGAAATGGGAGTAATACCCTTTCCCCTGCTCCTGCAGGGGGACTGGCTCTATCGCCCTTTTCCACAAGAGGGCCTGAATCTCTCCTATGAGCAGAATGTGAGAAGGAGGATATCTCGAGAACCTTGGTGGGGTGTCTGGGGGGATCTCGGTGAACTCCAGTGTATGTCCCATCCTTATGATATCGATGACCCACTGGTCCGCAGTGATAGAACTTCAGCCCTTCAGATGAAAGGAGAAGTTACCCCCTAAAGCCTCCACCGGAGGAGGGGGGTCAGGAGAGAGTCATTGAGCAGAGCCGGGAGTGGGCAGAGAGGCCTGGGAGGACTTGGGACCATGAGAAGGAGCACCTCCAGGTTGCTGGTTGCCGGCTCTCCTTCGAAAGCCACCTCTCTGGCCTTGTTGGTTGCCACAGGCTTGGGCATCTGCGGGCTTCCAAAATGGCCACTTCCTTACTGTCCTCTGGTCTCCTCTGTACATCTGATGGACTGATCAGATGGATTTCCCAGACTCCTGGAAACAAGAGATGAGTGATTCTGTCTCCTGCCCAAACAAGATGGAACCCTGGAATGAGAGGTCCCGGATCCTGGATTGCAGATCTTGGTGAAAGCCTGAAACTCTCAACCAAGCATGGCGCCGGAGACAAAAAAATTACTCAGCTTAGTAATTATGTTTCTTCTATTGGAGTCTTGCTGTATTCTGACTAATGCAGTTAGCCCCAGCCTTTAAACTGCTCCAGAGAACAAAGGGTTAACTTTCTATGCAGAGCACAGAATGCTGAGCTTGAGCTCAGTTGATGTCTCTGTCTGTTTCCCTTTGAAATCTAACCATCAGATTCTAACGAGCAAAAACTCACTAGCTATCCTATGTGGAAACTGTAAAATTTTTACTAGCCAACTGGCAACAAAAAGGTTTGGATTCCCAAAGGAAGACTCAAGTCAGGAAACACAAAACACAAAACCAATTCAAATAATAATAACAACCACATAAACACCCAAACAAAAAGCAGAGGGTGTAAAGGAGCACCCCAGAGGTGCAACACTGCACCTGCCCACCACTTCCCAAAGACTACGTTCTGAGAGGGGAGGCGGGGGGTGGGGTCAGAATACAGCAAGACTCCAATAGAAGAAACATAATTACTAAGGTGAGTATTTTTTTCTTCAAACAACATGAAGTCTTGCTGTATTCTGACTAATGCAGACTACCAAGCAGTACCTCCATGGAGGAGGGACAGAACCTACTTTGGGAATAGCCTCTGAAGTACTGCTGTGCCAAACCGAGCATCACTCCTAGCCTGGATATCCAGAGAGTAATGCTTGGTAAAGGTATGGACTGTTTTCCAGGTGGCTGCTTAACAAATTTCTCAGAGAGGAATATCCCTGGCAGCAGCCAGGGAAGCAGCTGTACCTCTTGTAGAGTGAGCCCTCAGGTCTGAGGGTGGAATCTTTCCCAGTTTCTCATAGCAGAATTGTATACAAGACACAATCCACCTGGCAAAAGTTCTCTTGGTGGCAAGTTTACCCCTTCCCACTTCTCCATAAGTGAGGAACAACTGGAGGAATTCAAACCTGTGACTCTTGGTATGCTCTATGTAGTAGCTAACAATCAGAATCACTTTGCAAGGTTGTGACCTCATCTTGACTAAAACTTTGAACAGAAGAGGGAAGGGAGGGAAGGCATACAGAAATTTCCCTTCCCAGTTCAGAATCAGAGCATCCAGGGGGACTGAACCCAAGACTGGGGGTCTGCAACAAAACAGAGGAAGTTGGTGCTTATCTGGGGCTGCAAAAAGTTCTATCTCTGGAGTGCCCCACCTTGAAAAAATCACCTTCAATACCAGAGGGTCCAGGGACCATTCGTGATGGCCCTGTGAGATCCTGCTCAGTGCATCTGCTAGCACATTGTCCTTCCCTGGAAGGTGAACTGCTATCAGAGAGGTTTGCAGGGAATAAGCCAGGGACCACAACTTCATGGCTTTTATGCACAAGGCCATTGACCGAGTGGTGTTGTCTGTTCTGACCTGAACCACCTTGTTCTGTACTGACAGAGTAAGCTTGCAGGGCCAGAAAAACTGCCCTGAGTTCTAGGAGATTGATATGGAGAAGGGATTCCTGAGAGAACCACAATCCCTGGGCAGTGAGGGCCACCAGATGGGCTCCCCAGCCCAGAAGGGAAGCATTCGTGGTAAGGACCACTGAATGAGACTGAGTGGCAAATGGGACCCCTTGCTTAAATTGCCCTGATCTTGCCACTACTGAACGGCTTGGATCAAGGTCAGAGTCGCTGGGATCATCTTGGTAAGGGAATCCTTCTTCTGAGACCAAAAAGCCCTCAGATGGAACTGAATGTCCCTCATCTGGAATCTTGCCCTTTGGACCACTGCCGTAGAAAGCTGCCATGTGGCCCAAGAGCTGAAGGAAATGCCTTGCTGGTCGAGATACCTGAAGGCTGAAGGAAGAGGCTAGTTCTATAAGAACCCTTGCCCTTTCCAGGGGAAGAAAGACTCTTGCTTTGACCGTATCCAGCTCTGCCCCTATAAAGGTAAGAAGCTGGACTGATTTGAGAACTGACTTGGGAAGGTTGAGAAGAAATCCTAGAGAAGTGAGCACTTGCTGGGTCACTTGCAGGTCTAACCTGACTTGGCCTGGAGACTGGCCCACTATTAGCCAGTCATCCGGATATGGAAAAATAGAAATATTTTGCCTCCTTAGAAAGGCAACTACTACTGCCAGGCACTTTGTGAAGACCCTTGGGGCTGAAGTTAGGCCAAAGGGCATTGCTCTGAATTGATAGTGGCCTGAGGGTAACTCGAACCTGAGGTACTTTCTGTGGGAGCACCTGATGGGAATGTGAAAATAGGCATCTTTGAGGTCCAGGGAGGCTAGCCAGTCCCCTGGCCTTAGAGAGGGAAGGATTATTCCCAGAGTTACCATCTCGAACTTTGGTTTTAAAAGATGTTTGTTTAGGTATCTTACGTCTAGGATGGGTCGCCACTCCCCTGTCTTTTTTGGGGTAAGAAAGTACCTGGAGTACAGATCTTTGCCCCAGTGTAGGGTAGGTACTCTCTCTATGGCTCTTGAAACCAGCGGAGATGAAACCTCTGCCTCTAGGGCAAGGGTTTCTGAGAGACCTGCAGGTGGAAAAGATCTGGCTTTCATCTTTGGAAATTTTTTGAAGCTGAGAACCAGTCCCTGGCTTACTACTTCCAGGACCCACTTGTTTGATGTAATAGACATCCAGTCCTGGACAAAGTAAGCCTGCCTGCCTCCTACTGGAATAGGAGAGTCGACCCAGGCAGGCCCATCAGGGTGTCTGCTTGGCAGGGGCCTTAGGCTGAGGAGTGGATGCAGCCCTGCTCATCCCCCTTCTGCCTCTCCCTCTGAAGAACCCCCTCTGTGAAAAGGGAGAAGAGGCCTGTGCTTGGTAAAAATGCCTATGAAAAGGCCTGCCCCTGACCCTAGACTGCTGTCTTTGAGGAGTTGCCTGCCTCTCTTTGGCCTGAGCACTCCTGTAAGTGGTCCTGTACTCATCCATTTTCTTCATGCAATTCTCTGTCTGCTCCCCAAACAGAGAATTACCCACTACAGGAAAATCCATGGCCTTAGCCTGGGAATCCTGCAAGAGGCTAGTACATCTGAGCCAATCCATTCTCCGAAGAGCCATAGATGTAGCCATGACTCTTGATGACACATCATTGGAGTCCACAGCAGCATGAAAATGAACTTTTGATGCCTCAATCCCATTTGTAGCCACCTCCTCCAGCTCCTTGGCTAGCTGGGGGGAGGCCTGTTTAACCAGTGCCAGTACAGTGTCCCACCTGGACTTCTGGTACCTGGCTGTATAGGCCATGTAATTTGCCTGCCTGAGTCCCAAGGAAGATGCCATGTACTGTTTTTTGCCATGGTTTCAATCTTCCTGGAGTCTTTGTTTTGGGGGTGAGAGGCCAAGGGTATGTTTGCCTTATCACAGGCAGCAGCCTGCACAATCCCAACACGGCTGCATTGTTGATATAAAAACTCCATATCTGAGCCTGAAAGTGTATACCTCTTGTCCATTCTTCTATCAACAGGAGGTATAGAATTGGTAGACTTCAGGATTTGTTGTGTCTGCTTCCCAAAAGATTTGTGAAGGGGAATAGACAGTCTCCTGGACTCTGGGATGTCCATCATTTCCACAAAATCAGGCTCCTCTTGGTCCTCCATTGAAAGCTGGAGGGTCTTAGCCATCTTTCTGCAGAACATAAAGTGGGAAGGGGACTCAAAGCCTAGGTGGGGATACACCTGAAGGTCTGTCTGGGGAGATGTCTGGTTCAACAGGCACATCCAGACTTTCACCATCACCATCATCATCTTCAAACTCCCCTCCTCCTCAACCTTCGGTTCATAAAATTATTCAGGGGTATAATCATGAACCAGGGGAACCGACTGAACCGAGCCACTGCTAAAAGGTGCTGGATCGGTCGGAACCGGGCGAAGCGATTCCACAATTTGAATCGCTCTGGCTATTTCCTCGGTGGTCGGAACATGGACTTCTGGATCCAAACCGGATGATTTTTCTCTGCATTTTCTTTTTGTAGGAATCGACCCCTCATGATCGGCTATCCTTTTGCCCAAAGAAGTATCGCCCTGGTCAGAGGGCACTCCTTCTGGTTCGGTCGGAACTGAACCAGGCTGGCCATCCAGCTCAGTGGACTTCTCGGCCTCCTTTTTCCTCAGTCTACCTAGTCTCTTTTCAGGGGTAGATTTGGGAAAGTTTTTACAAATGTGGCAGTCTTAATCAAGGTGTTCAAACCCCAGACAATAAACACAGGTGGTGTGGGGATCGGCTTTAGCAAAGACCTCCCCACACTCACTGCAGAGTTGAAACCCAGTGGGCCTGGTTTTTTCTTGGGTTTCTCAGACATGGCCAACCTAACCAACTTGCACTTTTTTTGGCAACTGCCAGGCAAGACTCCCTTATCAGTTCCTAACCATGTCACGGGTCTTGGAAAAACCATACCAAACATGTTTTTTTTAGAACCAATAAGGACCGGTAACCACACACTAAAGAAAGATACAAGAATCAACAAATGATCAGTTCAGCTGAACCGATCCACACTTTTACAAGTTCCACACAGAAAAACAGTACAAAACCTATCTAGTACTCATGGTACCACAGACAGAGACTGAAACAACTATGTGGAAAATAAATTTTGGTCAAAAACCGACAGTAAACCGAAACTTCAACCGACTTTCGAACCGAGCTGCAGGAGGAATCTCCGGAGCGACTGTTCAGTGAGGCAGAGTAAAGAATCTGACGGTTAGATTTCAAAGGAAAACAGACAGAGACATCAACAGAGCTCGAGCTCAGCATTCTATGCTCTGCATAGAAAGTTAACCCTTTGTTCTCCAGGGCAGTTTAAAGGCTGGGGCTAACTGCATTAATCAGAATACAGCAAGACTTCATGTTGTTTGAAAGCCCCCGACACTGACGCTCTGGCCGCCATGTCTGCAGTGTCATAGAAGGCACGGAGAACATGTGTGCCTATGTCCGAGCCCGACTTAAGGACATCCAGCATCTCAGTCTTCTATGTGGTGTCTGGCAAGGCATTCACAAGGTCTTGTCCCCATTCCCAGATTGATTCTGGTACTGAATCATATGCATCAGGAAATTTAGGGACCTAATGGAGCAGGTGGAGGCAGAATAGACCTTCTTGCCCACCTGGTCCAAATAGCGAGACTCTGGGTCAGGAGGCTGGGAGCTAAGGTGCTTCAGCTGCTTGGACTTATCGTGGGCAGCTGTAATCACAGAGGAGTTCACCTGAGGGTGCTCTGCCAGGAAAGGCTCATCCCTCGGGGCTCTGTACAGCCTATGTGACTTTTTGGGAACTGCCGGGACTGAAGCTGGATGCTTCAAGGTAATCCTGGTCAGATCCTGGAAGGTGTCCACCAAAGGAGGCACCACGAGAGGTTTGGGCTCCTTTTGCCTCAGGTACTTGGCTAGTTGATGGCGTTTGGGATCCAGGCCCTCTGTATCCCATTCATTAGAGGCCTGGATATGCCTCATGATATTCATAAAGGTTGGATCATCAGGAGGCTAGTGGGGCTGGTCCTTTTCTCCTGGGGAACCCCTGATCCCCAAGAGGGAAAAAGAAGAGGAAGAGGGCGACCGGCTACTAGGTAGGGAGTAGCTGGACCTGCCCCTATGACTGGTCCCGATCAAACATTGGTGGCTCACCGACTGACATCAGTCCGAGGACTGACGCCGGTCACAGGACTGACGACGGAGTGATGACTGATGCCGGTCCGGGGACCAACGTTGGGAGTGGGCCTGCCCATCGGAACAGGAATGGCTCCTAGTATGAGACCTAAACCGGCATCGGCTACCTGACCTCGGTGAGCGCCGGTGTCGCTCTGCGGACCGAGACTGGGAACGGGCCCTGAAGGGTGAGCAAGGCAACAGCGTCCCGAGGGTCTTCATTGGTGCAGGAACACCCTCCGGTTGAAGTTTATCCGATGGGTCCGGTACCGGTGACTGGGCCGGCTTTGGGAGGGTCCTGCTTTTGGACTTGGCCCCACCAAAAGGAAAAAAGTTGCTGGAGCTCCTCCTTGGTAAACACCAAGGCTGCTGTCCCCAGAAAGGGAACCTCTGAAGTGTCCAGCCTTGAGGGGGAGCCTCCTGCAGAGCCCCAAGGGGAGGAAGACTTGGGGAATAAAGACGCTGTCCCTTCGCTGGTAGCATCAGGATCCTTTGCCCCTTCTACCGGCGTCAGTACCGGGACCGACAGTGGGTTCATACAGGGGGCACTGGAGTGTCCTCGGACTCCAGGGGCTTGCCCTTATCAAGCGAAGCTTGAACCTTGGTAGGCAGGGCTGTGGCATGTGCCTCTGAGGTCTTAGGGATGACTCTGAGCGGTGTCACCTTGGGCCTAGCAGGCTTCTCCCCAGATGTACCTGCTTTGGCCTGTGCTTTCTTTGCAAGGGCAGAATCCTTCTTTGAGTGCTGCTCTCTGGAACCCAAGGAAGAACGGGACTTATTAGGAGAGGACCGCAAGTGGGACCTGGACCAATGGTAGGACTGACTACAGTCCTTGCCTTGGGACCATTTGGATTTCTCCTTACACTTGGCCTTCTCCCCAGAGGTGTGCAAGTCCATCTTCTGCTCTAGAAGGAACGCCTTGGGAGCCTTCAAACGGCAGATCCTGGTCCTGCGTGTGAAGCTCTGGTGGGTGGAACAGGCCACGGTGTTGTGGTCAGACCCAAGGCAAAAGGCATACTTAGTGTAGCCATCCTTGGATGGAATCTGATGGCCGTAACTGCACTTATTGCGATGGGTCCCGATAAGGAGACCGATGACTGGGACAATATACATCGGTACTGAAAAACCATCTAAGTTAGATGTGAAAAAAGTGAAAAACTAAGTTTTTTGCTGGTAGCTGGCAAGCTAAGAACTTTCCAATGTGTGCGGGTCACGGTGGGAAAAGAACGGGGTGGAGCTGGGTCCTCCCCCTTTTGTACCAGGGCCGACATCAGGGTGGAGCCGACATCGGGGGCGGTCCCTGCTGGCTGAGAAGTTTTCCGGTGGGTCCTTATGCCTGTGACATTAGTCTTAATGGTTATCAACTATTGCAAGAGCTTCCACTTGCAGTAAGATCGTCTAAGGCAAATCCCAGATGCAGTTGCCCTGGCAGATGCATTCAGAGCCATCATAGACTCTGCAAATTAAATGTTTACTCACTTCAGCCCCAGCAGTCAGTTTTAAGTAAAGTAGTTACACAAGAACTTACCAGAACAGATCTTCCTGAGGATCTCTTGCAGCAGGTCATCACCGGTAGGACCAAGTCATCAAGCACCAGGACCACACGGAAACCTTTTTTCTACCCACTGTCCGGTCGACCCATGTTCACCATTCTTCCCAGCCCCACCACCCCTTTTCTCAGGTCTTACCTCTGTCCCCCCAGCTCAGTCACCCATTTTCTTAGGTCTTATCTCTCTCCCAGAGTCTCCCACAGTGCCCTTCAATGGCAGGGAGTCCCTCTACCCAGGACTTCAATTCTTGAGTCTGGGGGCTCCTAAGTTGTCTGGTGCAGGGCCTGTGGTCATCCAGCATGACTGGGACCATTTCCAGTTTTCCTGGCATGCGCTAATGTCAAGGAACATGTGTGCCACATCCCCACCTCGAGCTCAGGCAGTCTTCCTCCCGGTACCAGTACAGTACCAAGCTCATCCTCACCCTCCCCCCCAGGTCATTAGCACCTGTGCCAGCAAGCCGGCCACAGATGGAAACCTTTCTAGTGAGCAGTCTACCAGAGGGGGTCACCAACCTCGGATGTCAGGCAATCCTATAAAAGGCAGGCAGTTCCCACACCCTCCTCAAGGGGGAACTGAGGATCTTCCATTGTCAGTCTTCACCATTCATTACTGCTGGGTATAAGCCAGAAGCAAGCACCCTTGAAAGGAGTAGTCAGCGCCGCCCACGAGTGCGATGCACTACGTGGTGTGCGAGGGGCAGCTGTTAGGCACCGCAGACTCCTCCTCCATCCCAGTTCTGTTTCTCCTGCTGTCGAGGCTGCACCGGCTACGCGTGAGTGAACCTTTGCTGCTGCGCCATTAGGCCTTTTGTTGTTTTCCGACATCTGCTTCGGTCTGCTTCATCCCAGTCCGATTTTCCCCATCGCCATTGAAGCTGTTAAGACCATTTTAGTTTTATATTTCGGCGCCGAGATCTTTACTATTTCTAAAAAAATTTTTTGCATCCTCTCCGGTTCGGGAGCCAGGCGAAAGTTGAAAGTGGGCCATGCCCCCATGTGTCTGTACTCCTGTGGCCGGCATTTCTCCGTGATGGACCGACATTATGTCTACCTTCGGTGCCTGGGACCTAAATATGATATGGACAGATGTGACGCCTGTTTCTCCATGGATCACAGTGTTCTTGAAATCCATACATTCAAAGTCAGCAGGGCCCTGCCGACTTTCAGAGGACGGTGTTGTTCTCAGGTTTCCCAGGTCAGGTCTTTAGGCCCTTCCTCCAGGTCCTCACCCAGACTTATATGGTCTGGTGAGGAGGAGGCCTCCTCATCTTCAAGCCTAGCTGAAGAGGAGGCCTCTTTTGTGGTGTCGGAGGAATGGCATGACCCTTCCCGGGGTCGTGTCATTGACATCGCCTCGGCAGTCGCCTCTCCTGAGGTACAGGCTCCCCCGGTGTCACAGACCTCGGTTACTGGGTCAGGCACTGGCACACCCTTGATGCCGCCTTCTGGTGCCGTCTTGGAAACTGGTGCCGTTCAAGGTGCCGGTGATAAGGGTGGTGGCAGTTTAGTTCGCGCCATCGCTTACGGGGGCCGTTGACCCAGTCGCCTCCATTGGTGGCACCAGTGATTCAACTGAGGCCGTAGCTGAGTCGGGACAGGGTTCTGGAGCCATGGGTAGTGCTCCAGGAATGGCCGACGCCACGGGCGATGCCAGTGACGTTTTTCAGGGGGTTCTTGGGGTGGCTAGTATCGAGATCCACCTGGTAGACTCCTCTTTGGAGGGGGATGACTCGGATGTGAACTCTGGCTTCTTGATTCTTCGGAATCAGAATCCCCTGTGGGACACGGTGTCAGGTGGCCCAGCACCTCCATCCCTGAATCTCCATGGCGGTCTTCCTCTGAGGATTCCCAAGCTGGGGGTGGACTGGGGTCCTTGGAGGAGGATGGGCTGGGGAGAGGACTGTTCCCCCAGGGGGGGCTGCGGCAGCCTTCAGCCTTGGTGCTGCTGCACCCTCTTGGGGGCTGACTGGGAGTCCCATCTTCAGGGGCCTCCCTCGGGAGGCCCCTGGTTCAAGGGACCCCTTCACTGGGGTCAAGGAGGAAGGCATCCTCAGAATTTGAGGGGTCATGGTGAGGGACATTGGCACTTCTCTGCCACCCCTTGGGCTGCAGGGAGAAGCCGTAGCACCAAGCCCCACCTCTCCTTCTCAGGTTCAGGTGTCCCCTCCAGTGGCACTGCCGTGGGTTGCCCTTCTGGACTCATGCAACCCCAGGTGCATCACAGGGGAGATCCCCCATTTGGGCTCTTCCGGAGTTCACATTCCCAGGGTTCTGTCATATGACCCGGTTTGATTTCAGGGATCCTTCATGCTTGGGCTCCATTCCCTGGATTCTAGAGCCCTGGCAGAGGACAGTCACCACCTTGTAGGTGTCCCTCTCCCATTTCTCTGCAGCCACCCCCCTCTCTTCCAGGCCACGTGGGTGCTACGGGACCGTTATTCTGGGAGACGTTCAGAGGCACTGTGGCGGCCTTCCCATCATATGTTAGGTACGTGCACGAACGGGTCTTTCACCTGTCCCCACTGCCGCAGGAGTCTTCTGGACATTCAAGTTCCCCATCCTCCTCGGTTCCCTCCTTGGAAGGAGAGGAACCTACTGCTCACCTTTCTTCCGACGCAGATTTCACTGAATATCAGCGCTTCTTTTCGAGGATGGTTGGGGATCTCCATATTTCCTATGTTAGACGGGACAATACAGATGTGCAAATTCCTCAGTGAATTCAGTGCCCAGCACTTGGTGGTGCCATTCTGGCCTATTCCTTTCCAAGAGGTGTCTGTCCGCACCTGGCACTCTCCAGCTGACCCTCTCCCAGCCCTGACAGACTGCAGGAGGAGGTATTGTGCTCTCTCTGAGTCCCTAGGTTCTCTCCCTAACCTGCCCTCAGGCTTGGTGTTCCTAGAGACCCCTTCTGGGCGCTGGTGCCTGGCGCACGACCGACCAGCAGACTCGGATTCCCTACAATTAGACCAGTGGGGGTGAAGGAGTGTTTTCTTCTCGTGCGATGTTGTGCATTGCATCATATCACATTAGGCACACCATGCTGCCTATAACAGGCACCTGTGGTCGATGCTGGCTCAGGTGCTAACATCGATGCCTGATATGGAGCAATCTTGACAGGCCATTGCCCTCTCCTCTATATGCCTGGAACTGGCAAGGCACCAAGCAAGGGCATCTTACGATGCCAGTGAGGTGACTTCCAGGCCTGCGGGTGACAGTGATCTGCATTTGACGGACCGCATGGTCTGTCTATCAAGTTTGTCACCGCTGGCCTGGCGTAGGGTGATTCACTCTGCCTACTGAGGGACCTGCCTCTTTTCTTCCAGGGTTAGAAGGCTTCTGCAGGGGCTTCCTCCATCCCATCAAATTCAGGGAACACCTCCACTGCCTTAGGCTTCCAGTCTAGTATGGCCAGGGTCTCCTCTTCCTGTTTCTCATCAACAGGAAGCTGAGGGTCTTGTACCCTCAGGGTTATGTTAGTCCCCCTCTGGGGGGGGGGCTTGGTACTCACCCAGCAGTAATGAATGGTGAAGACTGACAAGAGAAGATATAAAAATTATATACCTACCATAATTCATGATCTTCTCTTGTATCTTCACCATTCATTACTGAATCCCACCCACCTTCCCCTCATGGGCCTCATTCTTAGGTGTCCCCTCCACACTGTTCACTCTCCCTCCCCTTCCTCCTTTCATAGCCATTACAGCCTAACTCCCCCTAGCCTTTGGGTCTTCCGTTCTTCTCTCAGAAAAGGTAACATAAGTCTGGAGAGGGAGGAGAGCGAGTAAAGCTTCATCTATCTCCTGAGGGAACTCTTTCTGATTACCCTTGACGGTGTCCCTACTGGCACTTTTTTTCTTAGGCCAAGTTAGTTCAATCACCAGTTAACAGGAATAGTTCTTGAACGGTCCTATTCCTTAGTTCTTGGACTTCACTGGTATCTCTGGATGTTGTCCTGTGTATGCCAGTCTGGTGTTAGTTGAAGTCTTTCTAGCCCATTTTCAAAAAAATTGCCTTCAGGAACTGGTGATTTGATTCTTGGCCTCTGACTTGTAGGGAGTCAGAATGAGTTTCCTTCCGTGGCTCTGCCCACTTTCTCAAGGGGGTCCCTTCTTTAGGGCTTCAATCCCCCTTCTCCCCCACCACCTGTCTTAACACATGGCAATGTACTAGTGGGGTCCTTTTTCCCGCTTTCCCAAGTTGGGCACTCGTCCTCCAGAACAGATTGTGTGCCTTGGCAATCTGTGAGCTCTCAGCTTGAGTGATGGGCTTCGGGATAGCAGGAGGTTTAGGAAATCTGCCTTTTGTGTATCAAGCTGTGCAAACAGTTCAGTCGAACCTTTAGGCCAGTTTTGTTTGAAGGGATCCTTGCTTCCTTGCCCTCTGGTTCTGAGCTGATAACCCTAAAGCCAATTTAACTCACAACTTGGCAGTGTTTTTCCCTCCTCCCAGCATCCCTCCTCTCTTCATTCTTTCTTCCTCTCCCTTATCTGTTCCCCCCTTGGAGTCACCCCAGGAGTGAGGCCTTGCAGTCCCTTAGGGTAGGGTTCTCTTCTTTCCTGTCCTCCTTCAGCTTATTTCTTTTTCAGTTTGTTTCCTTTTACTATCCGTAGGCTCTCTTGCCTCGCTCTTATACTTCTATTCGCCTCTCCGGCTTACAGAACTGGGATGGAGGAGTCTGCAGTGCCTCATGGCCACCCCTTGCACACTATGTAGTGCGCTCTTGTGGGCGACACCATAAGCACCAACTCCTCCCTCAAAAAAAAACCTCCTGTAGCAGGTGCACGCATCCAGCTTACACCCAGCACCAAATGAATGGTGACGATACAAGAGAAGATCAGGAATTATGGTAGGTACATAATTTTTATATTCAGAGGTATCCCAACAACCAAGAAAAAGTAAAGGCAGAAGGCTTACCTCAATGGAGGGGGAGGAAGACACAGGAGAAGGGGAAGAGGGAGGGAAAGTAGGGCCTGCAGCAAGAAGTCCTCTTGAAGTTTTTACGTAACTGTACACTGTACTATCTTACTTAGATGGTAGCTCTTGCAGCAGACAGTCATTGGTAGGACAAAGTCCCAAGCAGTTCTGGCACTACAGACAGTCTGGGTGGTAGGCAAAAGAAATAGCCTAAGCAAGCTTGGAGGACAACTAGGACGAAGCTGGCCCTACACCAAGAGGCAATATCCAGACTAATGCTTGGTAAACATGCGGACAGTGCTCCAAGTGGCAGCAAATATCAGTAGCTGACACATTATGGAAACAAGCAACTGATGCAGCTACACCTCTTGTGGAATGACCTTTAACCCCTCCAGGAAGTTCCTTGCCATACTTCTGATAACAATAGACAATACAACTGGCTAACCATTTTAACAAGCACCGTTTGGATACTGGGGTGCCCATCGTCAAATTACAGGTCAGGAAGCATAGGAAAACCAGGAGCAGTTTCAAAGTTTGCAAATAGAGTTTTATTTTTATGAAAAAATAAAATAAAAATTATTTAATATGACTATTCACAAAGGCAGTACAAACAGAAAACCAAGTCCTTCTTCTGAGAGTATCTTTTAATTCCAAGTCTGAGTCCCTCACTCTCCTCGTCTCTAGCAAAAGTAATGCTGCTTTTTATAAATGTCTGGGAACTTGTAGAAAGCCTACTTCTCACAGAATGTTATTGTCAGTTTACTTCCTTACAGGTGCAGCAACACAGTATATGGTGTCCTAGAACTGACCTCTTGTTGACAACTCTGCAAAGGGCTTAAAAACTCCATCTGAGGTTGACCCCTCGAGTTCCAAATGGCATTTTGCAAACATTTCAACAGTATAACTACATAGTTTTAAACAAAGGGATCCCAATATCAGTGACATTTTCATATAAAGATTCACATATATTTTTATACCTGCAGATATGCAAGGGGGAAGAAAAGACAGAAATAGCAAGGTAACGTACAGAGATAGCAAGAGGCGGAGAACTGTGAAACTGCTGGAATGATCAGTTCCAAGGTCTCACAAAAAAGTGTGGTTGCACAACCAGACAGAAAAGAAGAGGATAGAACAAACCCTACCTTTTCTGCATAACAAATGGGTCAGGGCCTTATTCAACCCTATCACAGTGCCCCCTTTCCCAGGGGTGAATGAAACAACTGATTGGATTTCCAACAATCCTTAGTTCAATGTGTATAGTACCTCAGGATTCTACGCATATCTAAAGTATGGAGCAATGCCTCCCCTTGATTGGAATGCTCCAGAAAATAAACAGGCAAGTGGATGGATTGATTCAAAGTAAACTCCAATACCATGTTAGGTAGAAAAAACAAATTATTCACCTGTAACAGTAGTTCTAGGAGTGGTATATGTTGTTCATCCACACTTCTTGGCATGTCCCTTTCCCTTTAAGGATCACCGGAAGGTCTTCAAGCTGGCTCCTCCCACTCACCTGGGTGGTATAATCCTTGGCTCCACCCCATCATGCCAGATCTTAGCCCACTGGAAGCCAGGTGTGTGCATGTCGCAGCCGGGAGGTCGGGTTGGTCTGTGTGGATGAACAACATTTACCACTCCTAGAACTGTTAGATGCGAGTAACCTGTTTTTCTAGGGACATGGATATGTTGTTCATCCACACTTCTTGGCAGACTCCTAGCAGTTCTCTGGGAGGAGGGAGGCAAGGCACACCCCCCACTGAAATACTTACTTGGGGAACACAGATTGGGGAACTGAGGTCCCAAAACCAGCATCCCAGCATGACTCAAGGTCGATGTGGTAATGGGTAATGAAGGTGCTTGCTGATTTCCAGATAGCAGCCTGACAGAGTTCCTGTATGAGGATGTCCCAGGAAGCAGCCACTGATGCAGCAGTATGGCAGGTGGAATGTGCTGCTATCCCTCTGGGAGGCTCCTTGCCCGCCAACTCAGAGCATAGACTAATGCAAGATGTAATCCATCTTGCGATCGCCCACTTTGCTGCAGGTCTCCCAGAAGCGGCTTCAGCGTAGGTTACAAATAGCTGGCGAACCTCTCCCAGAATTTCCACCGTCCTCGCCTTATAATAGGAGAGAGCTCATCTCAAGTCCAAAGTATGAAACCTGTACTCGGCCTCCGAAGTGTAACTGGGGTAGTACGCCAGCAGAGTCAACACCTGGTTAAGGCGAAACTCTGATGCCACCTTTGGAAGGAATTTTGGGTTGGGGTGTAGGACAACCTTGTCCCTGTGGAAGACCAGATAAGGGGAATCCACCAGGAGTGCCTGGAGCTCCCCTGTCCTTCTGGCAGATGTGATAGCCACCAGGAAGGCTGTCTTCCATGACATGTGTGACAACGCACTTGTGCATTGGTTCGAATGGCTTGACCATGAACTGTGCCAAGACCAGCAGTAGATCCCTCAGAGATGGAGGTTCATGCACTGGAGGGGATATGTGATCCAGGCCTTTGAAAAAGCGCCCGTCCACTGTCTCCCATGCCAATGTTTGGTGACCGGCCCATGCCAGGTAAGCAGAGATGGCTGCCAGGTGTACCCTAAGGGTAGATTACCAAAGACCCCCTTTGAAGAGTGAACAAAGGTAGTCTATAATGTTAGCCACTGGCAGGACAGAGGGTCCAGGCCGTTGCCCAGACACCAAATGGAAAACCTTTTCCACTTGAAGGTGTAACATTTCCTGGTCGACTCCTTCCTGGATGCTTCCACTACCGTGAGTACATCCTTGGATAGACCCAAAGAAAAAATTAGTCACCTTAGTAATTGTGTTTCTTCTAATGGAGTCTTGCTGTATTCTGACTTATTGCAGTTAGCCCCAGCACTTGAACTGCTCAGGAGAGGATAGAGTTAAATTCTATGCACAGCATAGAACATTGAGCTCGAGCTCAGTTCAAACCTCTGTCTGCTGCACTTCAAAGTGTAACCATCAGATTCTTATGAGCTAATACTAACTAACTAAACCCACTATGTGGAAATTATAAAATGTTTACTAGCCAAATGGCACCCAAATATTTTGGATCCCCCAAAAGACTCAAGTCGAGAAATCCAAAATGAAAAACTAGGTAGTGAACACTTATGACTATTAAAATAACAAAACATAACCCACTCCTCCTCTCTAAAAAGAAGGAGTGCCCAAATGTGCCCCTTGGGTGCAACACTGCACCTGCCAGCCCACTTCCAAAAACCAGGTTTTGACAGGGAAGGCAGGGAGGGAGGTCAGAATATAAGCAAGATTCATTAGAAGAAACAATTACTAAGGTGAGTAATTTTTTCTTCAAACAGCATGAAGTCTTGCTGTATTCTGACTTATTGCAGACTACCAAGCAGTACCTCCATGGAGGAGGGAATCAAACCTACTTTGGGAATAGGCTCTGCAGTACTGCTGTACCAAACAGAGCATCACTCCTAGCCTGGATATCCAGAGAGTAATGCTTGGTGAATGCATGGACTGTTTTCCAGGTGGCTGCTTTACAAATCCCTAGCAAGGGAATATCCCTGGCAGCAGCCAGGGAAGCAACTGTACCTCAAGTTGAATGAGCCCTCAGGCCTGAGGGTGGCATTCTGCCTCTCTTCTCATAGCAGAATTGTATACAAGAGACTATCCACCTGGCAATAGTTCTCTTAGTAGCAGGTTTGCCCTTTCCCACTTCCCCAAAAGGAGTGGAGGGAGGGAAAACTCTGGAGGGAGTCAAACCTGTGTGCCTTAGTACACTCAAAGTAGTAGCTAAGGGCCCTTTTAACATCTAAACTGTGTAATCTTCTCTCTCCTGCAGAAGAATGGTCAGTGAAGAACACAGGGAGAGACATGGATTGGTTCAAATGAAAATCTGTAACCACTTTAGGTAAGAACCTCCTATTGGTTCTAAGGACCACCTTATCCCTCTGGAATGAAATGAAATCAGGCTCCACTGACAAAGCTTGTAATTTACTGATTCGTCTGGCAGAGGGAATAGCTACCAGAAACACAGTTTTCCAAGTCAAGTACTTAAGTTCTGCTGAAGACAAAGGCTCAGAGGGGGGTTGCATAAGCTGAGCAATGCAAACATTAAGGTCCCAAGCATAAGTAGGATCCCTAAAGGGGGGATTGGTATGAAGCAATCCCTTGAAAAATGTACAGAAAACAGGATGGGATGCCAGTGAGGAGGGCTTTCCCACTGACAGAAAAGCAGAAACAACTGACAAGTGTACCTTGAGGGTAGCTGGTCTGAGGCCTAGGCCATTAAGATGAACCAAGTAATCCAGAACTGTAGACAATTCAGCAGTGTCTGGGGATATATGCTTCTTAGAACACCAAATAGTAAATCATTTCCATTTGGAGTTATAAGTTTTTCTGGTGGCAGGTTTTCGATAGGCTTTGAGAATGTCCAGAACCCCTTGAGACAGATGCAGGTTTGCATACTGTAACTCTACAAGAGCCATGCCTTGAGATTGAGAGACCGAAGGTTGGGATACCAAATCCTCCCCTGAGGGGAGGTTAGCAGATTGTGATTCCTGGGAAGAGACAGGGGAAGAGGGACTGTTAGGGACAGCAACAAGGGGTACCAAGGCTGTCTGGCCCAATCTGGAGCAATCAGGATCACTCTGCAGGATTGTGACCTTATCTTGACCAGGATCTTGAACAGTAGAGGAAAAGGAGGGAAGACATATAGAAATTTCCCTTCCCAATCCAGAATCAGAGCATCCAGAGGGACTGAGCCCAAGACTGGGGGTCTGCAACAAAAGAGAGGAAGTTGGTGATTGTCTGGGCCTGCAAAAAGATCCATCTCTGGAGTGCCCCACCTTAAAGAAAATAACTTTTAACACTAGGGGATCCAGTGACCATTCGTGATGGCCCTGGGAAATCCTGCTCAATGTATCTGCTAGCACATTGTCTTTTCCTGGAAGGTGGACTGCTACCAGAGAGGTCTGTAGAGAATAAGCCAGGGACCATAATTTCATGGCTTCCATGCACAAGGCCGTAGACTGAGTGCCTCCCTGCTAGTCGATATACCACATGGTATCCTGAGCTCCAGAAGGTTTATGTGGAGGAGAGACTCCTTAGTGGACCACACTCCCTGGGCAGTGAGAGTTCCCATGTGGGCTCCTCACCCCAGGAGAGAAGCATCTGTGGTTAGAACCACAGAATGAGACTGAGTGATGAATGGGACTCCCTGCCTGAGATTGTTCTGATCCTGCCACCATTAAAGGGGCTGGATCAAGGTCTGATTTACTGGAACAAGTTTGGTTAGAGAATCTTTTTTCTGAGACCAAAAAGCCCTCAGATGAAACTGAATGTCTCATCTGAAATCTGGCCCCTTGGACCAATGCATTGGCAGCTGCCATGTGGCCCAGAAGCTGAAGGAACTGCTTTGCTGGTCGAGAAACCAGAAGGTGGAATGAAGAAGCCAGCTCTATGATGGCCCTTACTCTTTCCAGGGGAAGAAAAGCTCTTGCTTTGACAGTATCCCGCTCTACCCCTTTGAAAGTCAGAAGCTGTACTGGCTCAAGAACCGACTTGGGAAGATTGAGAAGAAATCCTAGAGAAGTGAGCACTTGCTGGGTCACTTGCAGATCTGACTTGACTTGGTCTGCAGACTGACTCACAATGAGCCAGTCGTCCACGTATGGGAATATGGAGATATTTTTTCTCCTTAGAAAGGCCACTACTACTGCTAGGCATTTTGTAAACACCCTTGGCGCAGATGTTAGGCTGAAGGGCATTGCTTTGAACTGATAATGGCGTGAAGGCAATTCGAACCTGAGGTACTTTCTGTGGGAGCACCTGATGGGAATGTAAAAGTAGGCATCTTTTAGGTCCAGGGAGGCTAGCCAGTCCCCTGGCCTCAGAGAGGGAAGGATTATTCCCAGAGTCACCATTTTGAACTTTGGTTTTAAAAGATGTTTGTTCAGGTATCTTAAGTGTAGGATGGGCCACCACTCCCCTATCTTTTTTGGGGTAAGAAAGTACCTGGAGTACAGACTTTTGCCCCAGTGTATTGTAGGAACTCTTTATGGCCCTTAAGGCCAGTAGAGATGAAACCTCTGCCTCTAGGGCAATGGTTTTGGAGATGCTTACAGGTGGAAAAGATCTTGCTCTCAGCTTTGGGAATTTTTTTAAGCTGAGAACCAGTCCCTGCCTTACTACCTCCAGGACCCACTTATCTGAGGTAACAGACTTCCAGTCCTGGAAGTAGTAAGCCAGCCTGCCTCCTACAGGAATTGGGGAGTCGACCCCGACTGACATCAGGGTGTCTGCTTGGCAGCAGCCTTAGGCTGAGGAGTGGATGCAGCCCTGCTCATCCTCCTTCTGCCTCTCACTCTGAAGAACCCCCTCTGAGAAAAAGGAGAGGAGGCCTGTGCTTGGTAGAAAGGTCTATGAAAAGGCCTGCCCCTGCCCCTAGCCTGCTGCCTTTGAGGAGTTGCCTGCTTTTCCTTGGCTTGTGCACTCTTGTAGGTAGTCCTATATTCATCCATCTTTTTCATGTAATTCTCTGTCTGCTCCCCAAACAAAGAATTACCCACCACAGGGAAATCCATGGCCTTAGCCTGGGTGTCCTGTGAAAGGCTAGTACATCTGAGCCAAGCCATTCTCCGAAGAGCCACAGATGTAGCCATGACTCTTGATGCTACATCACTGGAGTCTACAGCAGCATGAAACTGAACTTTCAATGCCTCAGTCCCATCCGCAGCCACCTCCTCCAGCTCCTTGGCCAGCTGGGGGGAGGCCTGCTTAGCCAGTGCCAGTACAGTGTCCCACCTGGACTTCTTGTACCTGGCTGTATAGGCCATGTAATTAGCCTGTCTGAGTCCCAAGGAGGATGCCATGTACTGCTTCTTTGCCATGACATCTAGCTTCCTGGAGTCTTTATCTGGGGTGTGTGATGCCAAGAATATGTTAGCCTTATCACAGGCTGCAGCCTGCACAACCCCAACATGGCTGCATTGCTGGTACAAATACTCCGTACCTGAGCCTGACAACATGTACCTCTCGTCCATCCTTTTGTCAATAGGAGGTAAAGAATTTGGAGTTTTTAACAATGTTTGTGTCTGTTTCCCAAAGGACTTGTGAAGGGGAAAAGTCAATCTCTTGGACTCTGGGATGTCCATCATTTCAACATAATCAGGCTCCTCTTGTTCCTCAACAGCTTCTTCCAAAGGAAGCTGGAGGGTTTCTGCCACTTTTCTGTAAAACACAAAGTGGGAAGAGGACTCAGAAGGCCTGGGAAGGGAAACATCAGAAGGCCTGTCTGGGGAGATGTCTGGTTTAATGGGCTTTCCCAGACCTCCTATTTCATCATCATCATCATCATCATCATCATCATCATCATCATCATCATCATCATCATCATCATCATCATCATCATCATCATCATCATCATCACCACCACCACCACCACCATCCTAATCATCGTCCCCCTCCAAATCCAGTTCATAAAAATCTTCAGGGGCATAATCCTGAACCGGAGGACACAACTGAACTGAATGCAGCGATTCAACAATCCTAATCGCTTGGCAATCTCCTCAGTGGTTGAAACAAGCGATTCTGGATCTGAACTGGCTGATTTTTCTTTTCCTTTTTGACAGAACTGATCCCTTGGAATCGGCTCTCCTTTTGCCTGAAAAAGCATCACCCTGGTCAGAGGGCACTCCTTCTGGTTCGGCCAAAACCGAACCGGGCTGGCCATCCAGGTCAGTGGACTTCTCGGCCTCCTTATCCCTAAGTCTGCCCAATCTCTTGTCTAGGGTGGATTTAGGGAAATCTTTACATATTTGGCAGTCTGAATCAAGGTGGTCAGACCCCAGACGAACACAGGTGGTGTGGGGATCAGCCTTAGCAAAGACTTCCCCACATACCCTGCAGTGTTGAAACCCAGTGGGCCCGGTTTTTCTTTTCGGTTTCTCAGACGTAGCTATCCTATCAAACAAACTTACCCTTTACTAGGCAAAAGCCAGGTAAGACCCCCTTATCTGTCTCCAGCCGTGTTAAAGTATTTGAAAAAAAACACAAGAAACACGTTTTTTTTTTTTTTTTTTAAACCAATAAGGACCAGTAACCACACACTAAACCTAAAGAAAAAACTACAAAGAATAACACACAAGATAACTGGTTCAGCCGAACTGGTTAAAAGTTCAAAAGGAAAAATTACTCACCTTAGTAATTATGTTTCTTCTAGTGGAGTCTTGCTGTATTCTGACAATTGCAGTTAGGTCCAGCCTTTCAACTGCCCTGGAGAACATAGGGTTAACTTTTCTATGCATGGCATAGAATGTTCATCTCGAGCTCTGTTGAAGCCTCTGCCTGTTATTCGAACTGCAACCATCAGATCTTTACGACCAAAAACTCACTAGGTGTTGTGTGTGGAAACTGTAAAATTTTTAACTAGCCAACTGGCAGAAATATAATGTTTTTGGTTCTCAAAGGAAGACTCAAGTCAGGAAACCCAAAAACTAATCAAATGAAACAACATTCCACCCAAAGAAAAAGAGGGTGTAAAAGGGGAGGCACCTCTAGGGTGCCAACACTGCACCTGCCCACCCACATCCCAAAAATCTAGGTTCTGAGAGGGGGAGGCGAGGGGAGGTCAGAATACAGCAAGACTCCACTAGAAGAAACATAATTACTAAGGTGAGTAATTTTTTTTTCAAACAACTTTATGTCTTGCTGTATTCTGACAATTGCAGACTACCAAGCAGTACCTCCATGGAGGAGGGACAGAACCTACTTCGGAAACAGGCTCTGAAGTACTGCTGTGCAAAACCGAGCATCACTCCTAGCCTGGATATCCAGAGAGTAATGCTTGGTAAAAGTATGGACTGTTTTCCAGGTGGCTGCTTGACAAATTTCTAAGAGAGGGATATCCCTGGCAGCAGCCAGGGAAGCAGCTGTACCTCTTGTGGAATGAGCCCTTAGGCCTAAGGGTGGAGTTCTACCCAGTTTTTCATAGCAGAATTGTATACAAGAAACAATCCACCTGGCAATAGATCTCTTGGTGGCAGGTTTGCCCTTCCCAACTTCTCCATAAGTGAGGAACAACTGGAAGGATTCAAACCTGTGACCCTTGGTACACTCTATGTAGTAGCTAAGGGCTCTTTTAACATCCAAACTGTGTAGCCTCCTCTCTCCCGAGAAAGAATGATCAGTGAAGAAAACAGGGAGAGATATAGACTGATTGAGGTGGAAATCTGAAACCACTTTAGACAAGAACTTTCTGTTAGTTCTAAGGACCACTTTATCTCTGTGAAAAGAGATGAAATCAGATTCCACTGACAAGGCTTACAATTCACTGATATGTCTGGCAGAAGTAATGGCTACCAAAAACACAGTTTTCCAAGTCAAGTACTTAAGATCTGCCGAGGACGAAGGCTCAATAGGGGGATGCATAAACTGAGCAATGCAAACATTAAGATCCCAAGCAGGAGCAGGATCCCTAAAGGGAGGATTGGTGTGAAGCAACCCCTTGAAAAACTTACAGAATACAGGATGGGATAACAGAGAGGAAGACTTGCCTACAGACAGGAAAGCAGAAACAGCTGCCAAGTGTACCTTGAGAGTAGCTGGTCTGAGACCTAGGCCATTAAGATGGATCATACAATCCAGAACCGTAGGCAATTCAGCAGAGTCTGGAGAGATATTCTTCTTAGAACACCAAATGCTGAATCTTTTCCATTTGGAGTTGCATGCCTTTCTGGTGGAAGGCTTTTGAGAAGCCTTAAGGATATCCAGAACCCCTTGGGAAAGATGCAGATGTGCCAACTCTAACTCTTCAAGAGCCAAGCCTTGAGATTAAGAGACTGAAGATTGGGGTACCAAATCCTCCCCTGAGAGGATGTTAACAGATTGTAATTCCTGGGAAGAGACAGGGGAAGATGGACTGCTAGGGAAAGCAACAAGGGGTACCATGGCTGCCTGGCCCAGTCTGGAGCAATCAGAATCACTTTGCATGGTTGTGACTTTATCTTGACAAGCACTTTGAACAGGAAAGGGAAGGGAGGAAAAGCGTACAGAAATTTCCCTTCCCAGTTCAGGATCAGAGCATCCAAGGGGACTGAGCCCAAGACTGGGGGTCTGCAACAAAAAAGAGGGAGTTGGTGATTGTCTGGGGCTGCAAAAAGATCTATCTCTGGAGTGCCCCATCTTGAGAAAATCACTTTCAACACCAGAGGATCTAGGACCCATTCGTGATGGCCCTGGGATATTCTGCTCAGTACATCTGCTAGGACATTGTCCTTCCCTGGAAGGTGAACTGCTATCAGAGAGGTTTGCAGGGAATAGGCCAGGGACCACAACTTCATTGCTTCTGTGTACAAGGCTGTAGACAGAGTGCCTCCTTGCTTGTTGATGTACCACATGGTGGTGGTGGTGTCTGTTCTGACCTGAACTACCTTGTTCTGTACAGATTTGGAAAAAGCTTGCAGTGCCAGAAACACTGCTCTGAGTTCCAAGAGATTGATGTGAAGCAGAGATTCCTGAGGCGATCACAGTCCCTGGGTGGTATGTTCCTCCAAATGGGCTCCCCAGCCCAGCAGGGAAGCATCTGTGGTGAGGACCACTGAATGAGACTGAGTGACAAATGGAACCCCTTGCCTCAAATTGTACAGATCCTGCCACCATTGCAGGGCTTGGATCAGAGTTCGAGTCACTGGAATTAGTTTGGTAAGGGAATCCTTTCTTTGGGACCAAAAACTCTTAAGTGGAACTGAATGTCCCTCATTTGGAATCTTGTGCCTTGGACCACTGCTGTAGAAGCTGCCATGTGGCCCAGTAGCTGAAGGAAGTGCCTTGCTGGTCGAGACACCTGAAGGCTGAATGAAGAGGCCAGTTCCATGAGGGTCCTTGCCCTTTCCAGGGGAAGGAAGGCTCTTGCTTTTACCGTATCCAGCTCTGCCCCTATGAAGGTGAGGAGCTGCACTGGTTTGAGTACTGACTTTGGTAGGTTGAGAAAAAATTCTAAAGAAGTGAACACTTGCTGGGTCACTTGCAGGTGTGACTTGACTTGGTCTGGAGACTGGCCCGATATGAGCCAGTCGTCCAAGTATGGAAAAATGGAAATCTTTTGTCTTCTTAGGAAGGCAACAGCTGTTGCCAGGCACTTTGTGAAAACCCTTGAGGCTGATGTTAGGCCAAAGGGCATTGCTCTGAACTGATAGTGGCCTGAGGGCAACTTGAACCTGAGGTACTTTCTGTGGGAACACCTAATGGGAATGTGAAAGTAGGCATCTTTGAGGTCCAGGGAGGCTAGCCAGTCCCCTGGCCTTAGAGAGGGAAGGATAATTCCCAGAGTTATCATCTTGAACTTTGGCTTTAAAAGATGTTTGTTCAGGTATCTTAGGTCTAGGATGGGTCACCACTCTCCTGTCTTTTTGGGGGTTAGGAAGTACCTGGAGTACAATCCTTTGCCCCAGTGTAGGGTAGGTACTCTCTCTATAGCTCTGAGAGCTAGGAGAGAAGAAACCTCTGCCTCTAGGGCAAGGGTTTCTGAGAGATTTGCAGGTGGAAAAGATCTGGCTCTCAGCTTGGGAAATTTTTTGAAGCTGAGAACCAGACCCTGGCTTACTACTTCCAGGACCCACTTGTCTGATGTAAGAGACATCCAGTCCTGGACAAAGTAAGCCAGCCTGCCCCCTACTGGGATAGGAGAATCGACCCGGGCAGACCCATCAGGGTGTCTGCTTGGCAGGGGCTTTAGGCTGAGGGGTGGATGCAGGCCTGCTCATCCCCCTTCTGCCTCTCCCTCTGAAGAACCCCCTCTGTGAAAAAGAAGAAATGGCCTGTGCTTGGTAAAAAGGCCTTTGGAAAGGCCTGCCCCTGGACTGCTGCCTCTGAGGAGTTGCTTGTCTCTGCTTGGTCTGAGCATTCCTGTAAATGGTCCTGTACTCATCCATTTTCTTCACGTAATTCTCTGTCTGCTCCCCAAAATACAGGTTACTCACCTGTAACAGGAGTTCTAGGAATGGTATATGTTGTTCATCCACACTTATTGGCAGGTTCCTTGTCGCTTTAAATCTTGCCGGAAGGTCTTCAAGCTGGCTCCTCCCACCCAACCGGGTGATAAAACTCTCGGCCCGCCCCATGACACCAGATCTAGCCCGGCCAGCCAGGTGCTGCAGCCGGGAGGTCGGTGGGTCATGTGGATGAATAACATACACCATTCCTAGAACTCCTGTTACAGGTGAGTAACCTGTATTTCTAGGGACATGGATATGTTGTTCAATCCACACTTATTGGCAGACTCCTAGCAGTTCTCCGGGAGGAGGGAGGCAAGGCGTACACCCCCTACTTAGGGAACAAAGACTGGAGAACCAAGGCCCCAAAACCAACATCCCTGCGTGACCCAAGGTCGATGTGGTAGTGGGTAAAAGGTATGTGCCGACTTCCAGGTAACAGCCTTGCAGATATCCTGGATAGGGACATCCCTGGAGGCAGCCACTGTTGCAGCGGTATGGCGGGTAAAATGAGCTCTTATCCCACTGGGAGGCTCCATGCCCGCCAACCTATAGCGGAGATCTATGCAGGAGGTGACCCACCCGCTCATCGTCCACTTGGCTGCAGGTCTGCCAGGTGCGGCTTCAGCGTAGGTGACAAACAGCTGGCGAACCTCTCCCTGAACTTCAGCCGTACGCTCCTTAAGAAAGTGAGCTTTCTAGGTCCAAAGTATGGAGCCTATATTCGGCCTCCGAGGTGTGATTGGGGTAGAACACCGGCGGAGTCAACACCTGGTTAAGGTGAAGCTTCGACACCACCTTTAGAAGGAACTTCAGGTGGGGCACAGGACAACCTTGTCCCTGTGGAAGACCAAAAAGGGAGACTCAAAGGAAGCGCCTGGAGCTCCTCCGTCCTTCTGGTTGACGTGATAGCCACCAAGAAGGTGGTCTTCCACACCAGGTGGGAGATCTCACCTGTGCATTGGTTCGAATGGCTTGCCCGTGAGCTTGGCCAATACCAGCAGTAGATCCCACGGAGGTGGAAGTTCTCGCACCGGAGAGGAAATGTGGTCAAGGCCATAGAAAGCGCCAGACCACCTTCTCCTGCACCACTGACTGCTCTCCGGCCTGCACCCAGAGGGCAGAGATGGCTGCCAGGTGCACCTTAAGGGTCATCGACCAAATCCCTTGCTGAGAAAAAAGGACCACAGGTGGTCCGGAATGCTAGCCGAGGACAGAAGGAAGGGACCAGGCCCGTTCCCTGACATCAAAAGGAAGATCTCTTCCGATTGAAGGCATAGAAGATCTGGTCGATTCCTTATGGGACGCCTCAACCACGTTGAGGACCTCGTCGGAGGACCCAAGGCCTGGAGCCTAGCCGCTCAGGAACCAGGCCGTCAGGTGCAGGGATTGAAGGTCCGGATGGAATACCTTCCCCTGATGACAGAGATCAGGTCGGGCAGGCTGGAAGCTGCCTCAGGAGCCTGGAGCTGAGACTAAGGACAACTGGATACCAGAGCTCGTGGAGCCAGTCTGGGGCTACCAGAATCACCTGCGTCTTGTTCCTCCTCACCTTGAGAAACACCTTGTGGAACAAGGGAATGGGGGAAAGGCGTAGAAGAGGCCTGGGGTCCATGGCCTCGAAAAGGCATCCCCCTGCAGCGAGCCCTGCTGAAGGGGGCGGGCATGAAACAGTCTCAGCTTCGCATTCTCCCCAGTAGGCAAAAAGGGTCCACCTGAGGTGTGGCCCAGTGGGAGAACAGGTCTTGTGCTACCTCCATCAGGAGAGAACCCCTCGTGAGATGCAGCCCCTATCCGGCTTAGGGATCGGCCAGGGTGATGGAGGCTCCTGCCTCCTGAATGGCTAAGAATCCACCTCCAGGCTGCACACGGGACCATATACGGAGAGCCTCCTTGCATAATGGCAAGGAGCGTGTCCAGCCCTGGTGGTATAGGTAGCACCCGGTCGTGGTATTGTCCGTCTGGACCTGAACCACTTGACCCCGAGAAATGGACCGAAGGTGGTGAGAGCTGGGCGGACCGCATGGAGCTCCAGCAGGTTGATACAGCATTGGGACTCTGAAGGGGACCAGAGGACGTGCGCTCTGTGCCCCCCAGTGGGCACCCCAACCCATCAGAGATGCGTCGGTCAGTAAAGGGACCATCGGCCCGGGGCGGATGAACGGGATGCCCTCCTGCTAATGTGCCTGTGCCGGAATGGTCCACCACTGGAGAGCGTTCCACATTTCCTGGGTCATCGTCACCAACTGATCCAATGGATCGAGCATTGTGACCGCTGATTGGCCCGTCCCCGAAGAAGGGGGCGCGCATACCAACAGGCCCAATGGACCACAATGGTGCAGGCCACCATGGGGCCCAGGAGATGCAGGCGTCCTGGGCAGGGTGCAATTTGCCCAACCAGGAATGATTGGGCAGGGAGGAAGAATCTCCGGCCCTGTCTACCGGGAGCTGAGCTCTGGCTCTGAAGAGAGTCGAGCAGTGCCCCGATGAGGGGTATCACCTGCTTCAGCATGAGTTCCAGCTGAGCCTCAATAAAGAGGAGGCCAAACTGAGAGCAAGTCTGGAGAGCCAGATCTCTGAACTGCTCCACCTCTGCTCTGGAGGAGCTGCCCGACAGCCAGTCATCCGGGTAGGGGTACACCCGGACCCTTCGGTGCCGCAAGAATGCCGACACCACTGCCAAGCATTGGTGAGGGCCCTGGGAGTTAGAGAGGCTGAAGGGCATGGCCCAGAACTCTTAAGAGATCCCTCCGCTCTGAAGTGGAGAAATCTCTGATGAAACGGACAGATCGGGACAAGAAGAACATGTCTTGGAGGTCCAGGGAACAGAACTACATGCCCTAATCCCAGGGGTGGGAATATCTGAACTAGGGTGACCATCCTGAAGGTCCGAGACCTAAGGAACCTGTTCAGGTTGAGCAGGTCGAGAATGGGGCGCTAACCCCCCATCCGTTTTGGGGCCAGGATTTCCTGAACACAGACCCAGAGTCTGAAGAAGGATCCGCCGCCTACCTGATCACCTCTATCTCGAGGCGCAGGGCGATATCAGCTCGGCAGGCTGACAACAAGGCTTTGGACCCTGTGGTCCCCTGGGGGGGTGATGGCTTGAAAGGGAAGGGCCTCTCAAAACCAGAGGCAGGCCCTTACCTACCACCTCCCGTAGCCAATGGTCCGTGGAGAAAATGGACCGGGTGGAGGGGAAGTGGTGGAGCCATTCCCCCATGGGGGGGACCCAGGGAGGGGTGGCAAGGTTGGGGGTGATGCCCCTCAACCCGTCACTGGGCAGGCTTGGAGGAGGAACCAGTCAGGGAAGCTCCTGGGCCTTCCCCCTTGCTTCCCATTAGAGGGAGCCACTGGCTTGGGTTTGGGATGCTGAGCGCAAGCCTGCAGGCCCACGTGCTGGTGCTAATGGGCTGGTTGTTCCACAGGGGCTGAAGGATGAAAGGACTTACGCCGATATGGCCAGCGGCCCTTGTCCCTCTGGACAGAGGTGACCGAGTCCAGAGTGATGTTGAACTTTTTGATCCACTGGAGGTGTCCCTCTACTCCAGGGCCGAAGAGGTCAGTCCCCAAGAAGAGGAGGTCCTCCAACTTGTGCTGGGTATCCGGCAAGAAGGTGGATATCCTCAGCCATGCCCTGTGGCGCATAGCCACCACGGCCGCTACTGATCTGGCACAGGAATCACCTATGTACAGAGCAGTCTGAAGCTGCTGCTTAGCCACCGCCCTTTCCTGGTCCCGTACCTGCTGGGCTGTGGTCCGCAGGTCATCCGGGAGATGAGAGATCATCCCATCCAGGGAGCCCATGAGGGTTGGGAGAATTGTGCCATCAGCGCAACCGAACTGGCCTGCCGGAGGCCAAGGGAGGATGCAGTGTATACCTTGCACCCGACGTAGTCCAGCCTTCTGGACTCCTTATCAGGGGGCCTATCTACATCCTGAGAGCTACCGGAATGCCGGAAGACGTTATCGGTAACCCACCCCTCAGCAGAGGGGTGCTCTGAGAAACCGGGCAAAGAGCTGATAGGGACCGCATACTTCCTGGCCATCCTGGCCGAGGGCGCAGGGCAGGAAGCAGGCCACTGCCAAAGCTCCAAGGCTGGCCCGACAATGGCCTCAGCCACAGGGAAGGCTGCCATGGGCAAATCCCCTAGGTCTAGAATCTCCGTCAGGGGATAATAGGCCCGTCTGGACATGGGCTCGAGCTGCATCCCGGTAAACTCTGAGATGAGCCTAAGCAGACCCAAGAGGGAAGATGGGCTATCGTCCAGAGACTGGCTCTGGGAAGACTCCAGATCAAGCCTGGGGAACACGGAGGAGTAGTCATCGGACTCCGAAGAGTCTGCAAAGAGCTGCCTCGGGCCCGAACCACCCTTCCGAGGGTGGCCGGGAGTGAGGGTGACAGACGACCTGCTGGGCAGGCCGTGACCCGACTGAGGTTCCACCACAGTCGGTGGGGCAGCTGGAATTGGTCGAACAACCGGCCCAGAAATGGGCATCTCGACTGCGGTGAGCAGTTGCTTCGGCCATTCGGGCGGCAGCCACTTGATAGCTGGGGAGTGAGTCGGGGTCGATTGACTCCTGGACAACAGCAACTGCTGCCACAGAAGCTCCTCGTAACGTTGACGCAATCTGCGTCGAAGCCTCTTCTCATCCGAGGAGGATGACGAGGAGGAACGGTGTTGCCACTTAAGTCGGTGCCCAGACCGAGACCGCCTAAGTCGGCGGGAGTGACTTGACCAAGATGGAGTCCGAGACCGAGACCCTTGGTGAAGCAGGCGGGCCTGGGAAGAGGCGGGGACACCCACTCTTCCCTCAGCTCGGGCGTTTTGACCGGGGACTGCCGTCCCGAAGGCACGGACAGATCCTCGGTCTCCGCCGGGGGAACCGGCGCGGAGGGGTTGACAGCTCTACCAGTCGACCACCCGGCAGATGGGTCGAGAGAAAACTCGACTATGTCGACAGGAGTCTGGGCAGGCTGGCCTGATGGGGACACCATGAAGCCAGTGGCCTGAGCCGCAACCACGACCGAAGTCGACGGTAGGCTGTCCAGGGAAGGAGAGGACTCCCACTCCCGTGGACGCCGACAATGGGACTTATCCTTCGACTCCCTAGACTTGGGCTGAGAGGAATGTCCCAATGGCACCTCTCCTTTCGTAGAAAGGGACTGGAGAAGCTCCTTGAACAAAGCAGAATGGGAGGAACTCAGAGAGGGCGGGATAAACGCCGGGCGATCGGTGAGGGGGAGGGAGTTGCGCCTGGGCCGCCTCCATGGAAGGTATCGAGTGTCAGAGGCTGCTCAGCCATGCCAGCTAATTACAGACACTGCCCAACGAGCCTCCTTGGGTTTTACCGGAAGGAAAAACTCCGAACCTCGAACGGGCAGCACGATCCTCCAGGACGTTGACCGAAAGAGCGCAGAAAAACTCGCAGACCTGCGGGTCATGGTCTAAGTCGAGGCAGTATACACACGTGGAGTGCGGATCGGACTTGGAAGACTTCTGCCCGCCAGGGCGCCTCCAAGAGCCGGGAAACGAATTGTCCATCGCAGCCGCAGGGAAAGGAAGACCGAAGTTTAGAAAAACCTCAACTGAATTCGGAAGAACCAAAGAAACAGGAACCAGTCAAAACACAGAGCGCTAAGGAGGGAACCTGAGCTTCCAAGCGGTAAGGAAGATCTGGTGTCATGGGGCTGAGCCGAGAGTTTTATCACCCGGGTGGGTGGGAGGAGCCAGCTTGAAGACCTTCCAGCAAGATTTAAAGCGGCAAGGAACCTGCCAATAAATGTGGATTGAACAACATATCCATGTCCCTAGAACAAAGAATTACCCACTACAGGAAAATCCATGGCCTTAGCCTGGGTATCCTGTGAGAGACTAGTACATCTGAGCCAAGCCATTCTCCGAAGAGCCATAGATGTAGCCATGACTCTTGATGATACATCATTGGAGTCTACAGCAGCATGAAACTGAACTTTTGATGCCTCAATCCCATCCACAGCTGCCTCCTCCAGCTCCTTGGCAAGCCAGGGAGAAGCCTGTTTAGCCAGTGTCAGTACAGTGTCCCACCTGGACTTCTGGTACCTGGCTGCATAGGCCATATAATTAGCCTGCTTGAGTCCTAAGGATGATGCCATGTACTGCTTCTTTGCCATGGCATCAATCTTCCTGGAGTCCTTGTCTGGGGGGTGTGATGCCAAGGGAATGCTTGCCTTATCACAGGCAGCAGCCTGTACAACCCCAACATGGCTGCATTACTGATAAAGGAACTCCGTATCTGAGCCTGAAAGAGTATACCTCTTGTCCATTCTTCTGTCCACAGGAGGTATGGAATTGGGAGATTTAAGAATTTTTTGTGTCTGTTTCCCAAAAGATTTGTGGAGGGGAATAAACAGTCTCCTGGACTCTGGGATGTCCATCATCTCTACATAGTCAGGCTCTTCCTGATCCTCCACTGCCTCCTCCTCAGGAAGCTGGAGGGTATCAGCCACCTTTCTGTAAAACATGTAGTGCGAAGGAGACTCAGAAAGCCTAGGAGGAGAAACACCTGAAGGTCTGTCTGGGGAGATGTCCGGGCCAATAGGCACATCCAGACATAATCATCTTCCAACTCTCCTTCCTTCTCAAACTCTGGTTCATAAAATTCTTCCAGGGTATAATCCGGAACTGGTGGAACCGACTGAACCGAGCCCCTGCCAAAAGATACCGGTTCAGTCGGAAATGATCGAAGCGATTCCACAATACGAATCGCTTTGGCTATTTCATCGGAGGTCGGAGTATGAGATTCTGGATCTGAACCGGTCGACTTGTCTTTTCCTTTTGTCGGAACCGATTCCTCAGAATCGGCTCTCCTTTTGCCCAAAGTATCGCCCTGGTCAGAGTGCACTCCTTCTGGTTCGGTCGGAACTGAACCGGGCTGGCCATCCGGGTCAGCGGACTTCTCATACTCCCTTTCCCTCAGTCTACCTAATCTCTTTTCCAGGGTAGATTTGGGAAAATTTTTGCAAATTTGGCAGTCTGAATCGAGGTGGTCAAAACCCAGACAATAAACACAGGTGGGGTGGGGATCAGCCTTAGCAAAGACCTCCCCACACACACTGCAGTGTTGAAACCCAGTGGGCCCGTTTTTTTTCTTTGGTTTCTCAGACATGGCCAACCTAACCAAACTTACCCTTTTTTTCGGCAATCTGCCAGGCAAGACTCCCCTATCGGTTCCTGACCGTGTCACGGATCTTGGAAAAAAACGTGCTAAAACCTGTTTTTTTTTTTTAGAACCGATACGGACCGGTAACCACACACTAAAGTAAAGTACAAATTTTACCTCAAAATGATCGGTTCAGCCGAACCGATCCACAGCTTTACAAGTTCTACACAGAAAACAGAACAAAACCTACCTAGTACTCACGGTACCACAGACAGAGACTTGAACCGACTATGCAGAAACAATAATTTCGGAAGAAAAACTGACCGAAAACCGACACTTCAACTGACTTTGAACAGAGCAGCAGGAGAAATCTCTGGAGTGACTGTTCAGTGAGGCGGAGTAAAGAATCTGACGGTTGCAGTTCGAATAACAACAGGCAGAGGCTTCAACTGAACTCAAGATAAGCATTCTATGCCATGCATAGAAAAGTTAACCCTATGTTCTCCGGGGCAGTTGAAAGGCTGGACCTAACAGCAATTGTCAGAATACAGTAAGACTTCATGTTGTTTGAATTACAATTTCCACAAGTATCTTATGGCTAGTCCACTACCTAAGTACTTACTGTACCACAGAGATCTGAACTGAAATAGAAATGAAAGAATCGGTAAAACCGACGACTTTGGCTGACTGATGAACCGTGAAGAGCGGAGAAATCTCCGGAGCAACTGTTCAGTTAGGTGGAGTAAAGAATCTGATGGTTACACTTTAAAGTGCAGCAGACAGAGGTTTGAACCGAGCTCAAGCTCAACGTTCTATGCTCTGCATAGAATTTGACTCTATCCTCTCTGGAGCAGTTCAAGTGCTGGGGCTAACTGCAATAAGTCAGAATACAGCAATACTTCATGTTGTTTGAAGCCTTGATCTCTAGCCACTCAGGTACCAGGCTGTCAGGTGCAGAGATTGAAGGTCCAGGTGGGAAACATTACCCTGATTAACTGAGATCAGGTCTGGGCATACTGGAAGACACCTCGGCAACCTGTTGCTGAGGAGATCTGGATACCATAACTGGCAGGGCCAGTCTGGGGCTACCAGGATCACCTGCCCCTTGGTCCCCTCCTCACCTTCAGCAGCACCCTGTAGATCAAGGGAAATGGAGGGAAGAGGTCTGGGGTCCATGGCCTTGAAAAGGCATCTCCCTACAGTGAGCCCTGCTGAGGGGCGCAGGCATGAAACAGCCTCAGCTTGGTGTTTTCCCTTGAGGCAAACAGGTCCACTATCAGTTTGCCCCAGTAGGAGAACAGGCTGTAAGCTACCTCTGGATGGAGATGTCTTGCCTATGTGGCTGTGAGCATCCGACAGTTGATTTGAGGCTCCTGCTACATGGATGGCTAGGAGATCCACCTCCTATCAGCTCACGAGTGTCCAGATGTGGAGCACTTCCCTGCACAGCAGCCAGGAGTGCGTGCTGCCCTGCTTGTTGAGGTAGTACATGGTCATGGTGCTGTCCGTTTGGACTTGAACCACTTGATCCCGGAGCTGAGGAGCGAATGCTGACAGCGCCAGTCTGACCACTCTGAGCTCCAACAGGTTGATGTGGTAATGGGACTCCTCTGGGGTCCAGAACCCATAGGCACCATTGTCCCCCATGTGGGCTCCCCAGCCCATGAGAGAGGCATTGGTTGTGAGGACAACCGTCGACTTGGGGTGAACGGGATCACTTCCTGCAACCAGTCTAGGACGGTCCAACACTGGAGAGCGTCCCACATCTTCTGGGTCACAGTGATCAGCTGGTTGAAATTACCTAGGCATTGAGTCCACTGGGCAGCCAGCTCCCATTGAAGGGGGCGCATATGCCACTGGGCCCAATGGACCGCAGAGGTGCAGGCTGCCATTGCCCAACCAGAAATGATCAGGCAAAGGGGGAAAGAACCTCCACCTTGTCCGCCGGGAGCCAGGCTCTGGCTCTGCCAGAATCGAGCTCTGTCCCGATGAAACATCACCTGAGAAGGCACGAGTTCTGACTTGTCCTCGATCAGGAGGCTAAGCTGGGAGAAGGATTGGAGGGCAAGGTCCCTGAACCTCTCCACTTCCTGTAGGGTGGAGCTTGCTGAGAGCCAGTCATCGAGGTAGGAGTATATTCTGACACCCCTTCCCCAGATGCCTGAGATGGGCTGCCAGCACTGCAATGCATTTGGTGAAGACCCGTGGCGCCAATGACAGGCCGAATGGTGTGGTTTAAAACTCGTATAGGGTTCCCTCTGCCCAGAAGTGGAGGAACCACTGGTGGAACGGATGGATTGGGACATGAAAGAACACGTCAGAACTTCCGGCCATGTCACCTACCACATGGCTGCATAGCTGAGGGGCTCGGAAAACACTCACTCCTAAAAACATATTAAAAAACAAGAAAAGCGGCCTTTTATTGCTCTAAACAACCAGATCTCAAAACCTGAATGATGGCGACTTCAAAACATAAAGGGAAGAGCTCCCAGGCAGCGAAAATAAAAGCAATGATGAATACAGACAAGGGGCAAGGCCCGCTACTGAACTCCCAACCAGCCTCCCCAGTGGCGAGCATGGCTGATTCAGAGGAAAGCCTAGAACTACTGGATCCACACACAGTTATGGCTAAGCTCGATGGCATAATCAAGACCTTACACCAGGTGGAGTCCTCAGTGGCCGATGTACGAGCCGACCTCTGTAAAACTGATTAGCGAACCACAGCTTCTGAGCAAATAATAGGTTCCCTGGCAGACTCCTCAGGCCAACAAGACTGAGCCATTCTTTACTTGTTAACACAGGAGCGCAAATTGCAAGCAAAGTTAGATGATCAAGAGAACAGAGCAAGGCGCAATAACTTTAGAATTTACAGTGTGCCAGAGGGTATGGAAGCTTCATTTCCCACAATGGAGGACTTTATACAACATATTTTTGAGTCTGTGTTAAAAATGGATTCATCTAAGTCCCTGATTGTGGAAAGAGCACACAGATCACTCCTCCCAAGACCCAAAGAACAAAATGCTAAGCCTCGCTCTATAATTATTAAAATGCTAAATCACAGAGATCGTCAGCTCATCCTCTAGACAGCCTGGAAAAACAAAGAGATTCTGATAGACGGCAAGAAAATCTTTTTCGATCAAGATTTTTCTGACTACCTGAACAATAAAAGAAAGCAAGTTAAGGAGGTGATACGATTGGCAAAGGAGAAAAATGTGAGAATACAGCTACAGTACCCAGTACGCTTGAAACTTTTTACTGAAGAAGGTCCACGACTTTTTGAATCCTTGTTTGAGGCCTCCTCGACTCTATGAAGCCTGGGGATCCCGATCCTGGAAATGCAATCCAAAGCACTGGAAAGAGACATCACAAAGGTAGCCTGGCGTAGAGTGGGAAGACCGGGGTGCAATTTGCAGACAGCAATCTCATGGCCCTCACATCTTGGAGCTGACTTGAGAGACATACTAGAGAGAGAAATGAAGACTCCAGCGGATACATCAAGACCATCAACAGCAACATCTTTCACCGGATCTTGAAAAAAGACAGGTAGCTCGATTTCTTTAAAACTATGTGGGAACCTAACGGCTAAACGTGCAGCAGATTCAGTCGCCATGAAGGATCCTCATTAAGGACACTTTAATGAACAAAATTAACTCTAATAAAATATATACGGGAATCAGATGGGGCAGGGATGGCTGGGGTGAGAGGCAGGGGAATGGGTTAGATAGTGTATGGACAGGTTGATTCAATGGACACTCGCTTTCTCCTCATTCCTCCCCCCAAATGCTGCATGGCTCCTGAAAATCAGGGATTGAGGAAGATTATGCAATGATAGGTGGTGAAATAAGACCCTCAAACGATCACCTCAGTGTGCATAAAGGTTCAAATCAAATATGAAGGCCAAACAAAGGAGTGAGGTTCTTGAGTCCCTAGACTGCAGCCGCAAGGCCCAATATTATCTTGTGGGCCAGTTTCTACCACACGAATTGTAGTAGCAAAAGCGACGTAAGCACTACACTTTTTAAAGTCAGACCTGTTCAGACCATACCTCTCAACTGTCCCTGATTTTCAGGGATGTCCCTGATTTTACCTCAAACTTTTACGCCGTCCCGCCTAAAAATTGTGTTTCCGTGACCAAACTGTGGGGGTTATAAGCACAAAATAATGTAAAACATTACAGTTACAGACTTGTTCTTCCTTAGAAAATGCATTTTACACTAAGCCCTTTATTCTACCAGCTTCCTGAGTGGATATCTCTAATTTTAAACAAGTGTCCCTGATTTTGATCCTTTGTCCCTGATTTTTTAAGCCTTGTCCCCGATTTGTGAGGCAGGAGGTTGAAAGGTATGGTTCAGACCAGCAGGTATAATAGCGTATGCTATTAAATCCGTTCTCCTTTAATGGAATTTTGCCTTGGAATTGCCTTGGAAGGTCACAACCTTTTCTTTGGATACCCCAAAATAATCAGAGGGGGAAACTAATAGAAGGAGGAGAGTGTCTACCCGCATTGGTGGGTGACTTCTCACCGCCTCGATTTTTGACTTCCTTGTTCTCCTTTTTGTCCCCATCCACTCCATTTCTAACCCTCAACCCACTGATAGATTATTTTACCCCCTCTTATCCTCTCTTTCTTTTTTCACTTTTTTCCCCTCTTTTCTTTTAGATTTCAGACTTTGAAAATATAACCGCATTGGTATGTTGAAACTAATTGGGAAATCAGTGCAAAAACTAACATTAATTATGTTGGCACCTGTTGTGCCTGTTGTTTTTAATGAAGGGCAGAGCGTTGTAATGCGTGATCACATAAGGCCAATAAGAAGAAAGGGGATAGATGTTACCTTGATATGCACTGGCTTAAAACTGTCTTTTATAGTAAGGGGAACAACTAAGACAATATGCAGGCAAAGATCCTTTGATTTATGATACGAGCCATATTAAAATAGTTTCACTTAATGTGCAAGGTATAAATTCGCCTGCAAAATGAACTAAGATCCTTCATTACCTTAAGAGCCTCAACGCAGACATTTCTTTTTTTACAAGAGACCAGATTATCTCAGCTAGAAAATCAGCAGTTAGCCAGATCTTGGGTGTGTACAGTAGTGGGGTCATCTCACCCACAGCATAAGAAGGCAGGTACAGTGATTCTCCTAAAAATAAAATATACCCCTGACCATTATGGCGGAACACCGCGCCCCCGATGACAGATCTGTCTCAATTTCAGGACAAATATTTTCCCAAAAAATACACTGTATCAATATATATGGTCCAAGTAAGGATGACCAATCCTTTTATAGAAAGATCTTTCAAAAAATCCTCAGGGCTGGGGGAGGGAATGATAGTGATGGGTGCAGATTTTAATTGTGTGATTTTCACCATCAAGAGACAGGTCCTCTCAGATCTCATCCACTAATAAAAACATGAGTAGAATGGTTAGAATGAACATGCAGGAGTTAGCCCTGATTGATATCTGGAGGGAACATAATCCAACAGGTAAGGACTACACATTCTATTCTCATTCTAAGAAATTCTACTCGAGGATTGACTATTCCTATGCAGTTGGGCAGATATATTTAAAGTCAGAAACTGTGATATATTGCCCAAGTTAATATCAGATCATGCAGCAGTGGTTTTAGAATTGCAGTTGGGGGATTGGCAGAGAGATACTCTGTGGAGAATGAACACTTCCCTCCTGGGTAGAGAGGACTTTGTTGAAATGATAGAGTCCGCAATACTAGAATTTAAAGAAACTAACAGAATACAGGATACAGGAATCAAACGGTATTGGGATAGCTTGAAGGCTGTTTTAAGGGGCCGAATTATAGCTTATTCCTCCCAACTTAAAAAAAAAAAAACGAAATGCAATGCAATTAAAATGGGAATAACAATTAAGACAACTGGAAATAAAACACAAAAAAGAAGGCTCGCATCTGGTCTGGCAACAGATGGAGAAAACCAGAAAAGAATTACAAGACCTCCTAGATATCCACCTGGAAGGGAAACTTAGATACTTAAATCAGTCTTACTATGAACATAGAAATAAGGCAGGTAAATTACTCGCCTTCAGATTACGGAAAGCACAAACAGATACATCAAACACATTCGCTCCCAAGAAAATTTCCAAACAATTAACAATTATACCCCAAAAAAATAGCTGAAGCATTTCAAAAATACTATGCCAATTTGTATATATCAGACAGATTAGGCTTTGGCCCTCAGGAGAAAATTGAAGAATTCCTTTCACGGATACAGCTTCCACAGCTGAGCACAGCTAATTGGACCTTACTGGAAGCCCCTATTACTGAGCAGGAGATAAAACAGATCATAAAAAATTTGAAAAAAAATAAAACTCCGGGCCCCGATGGGTTCAATTCGGAATTCTACCAGATTTTTAATGACTCCTTAATTCCCATTTTAGGTAACTTATACACAGCTTGCAAGGAGAGGGACGATCTGCCACACTCCTGGCGTAGTGCCATAATTGCAGTGATACCAAAGGAGGGTAAACCACCAGAGACCTGCTCCTCTTGCCGACCCATATCCCTACTGAACATAGATTCCAAGATATTTACTAAAATCTTGGCCTCCAGGTTGAACAGTTTTCTGTCGGACCTGATACACCCCGATCAGGCCGGGTTTGTCCCGAACAGGCATATTCAGGACAATATACGGTGCTGCTTGAACATTTTGCAACTAGGTAGAACACATAAAAAACAACAAATTGCCATATCAATCGATGCTGAGAAGGCGTTCGACCGCCTGCAATGGGAGTTTTTAAAGGCTACATTGGTTAAATTTGGATTTGTCTCTCAATTTCTGGTCTGGATAGAGGCATTATATCAGAGTCCTCAGGCTAGAGTGAAGGTTAATGGCACAGTCTCGAGTCCCTTACAGATTCAAAGAGGCACAAGGCAGGGATGTCCCCTCTCCCCTTTACTTTTTGCGTTGAGTATTGAGCCCCTAGCAGAACATATTCATTCAAACCCGCAGGTTGAGGGAATAAGAATGGGGGGGTGGAAAATAAAATATCTCTTTACGCAGATGATACAATGAACTATCTAGGTAACCCTCAACAGTCCTTTCCTGCATTAATGCAAATTCTAGAAACCTATGGCCAAATCTCCGGCTTTAAAATAAACACAGACAAGACTGAGGTTTTGCAAATTAGTGGCCCTAGAGTCCCATCCTTAACTCAAACCATACCCTTTAAATGGGTAACAATGAGCATTAGATACCTGGGCATCTATATCCCCACTCAGTTGAACAAGTTATATAGCTGTAACTAAGGGAAACTTTTGCAAGAGGTCTTCACGAATTTAAAAAGGTGGGAAATACTGCTCCTGATGTTAATGGGTAGAGTTGAGACAGTGAGGATGAATGTCCTCCCGAGGTTTCTGTTTCTGTTCAGCTCCCTGCCTCTACACATCCCAGCATCGGAGTGGAAAAAAATTAACATGGCGATTAGACAATGTATTTGGGGGAAAAGTAGAGCTAGAATAGCCTGGACAGACTTAATGAGAGTGAAAATACAGGGGGGTCTAGGATTACCTAATTTAAAAACTTATTATTTAATGGCCCAATTAACAGCATGAGTGACGTATTGGTCAAAGGAAGACAAGAGCGTATGGAAAGAAATGGAATTTCATTCTGTCCCATCAGCTAGTCCTCTGTTGGATTTTGACAATCCTAGAGCCAAATTAACACTCTATAAATTAAATAATCCATGGCAGACACAGACATATAGAATATGGGGTAGAGTGAAAAGTAGACTCAAACTGGAATACTCTTTTTCCAGGGAATCAAAGATAGCCTCATATGTGCTATTTACCCCACCGCGACTAGATGATACATTCCGGAGGTGGACACATACGGATTTGGTTTATTTTAGACAGTTCATAGCAGAAGGGAAGGTGAAGACATTCCAAGAAATACAAAAAGAGTATCATATCCCGGATTCACATTTTTTTAGGTTTCTCCAGGTGGTCTCTTTTTTAGTTAGAGTGCCAACCTGGAAAAAGCACAACAGGACCCTCATCCAGTGGTGCGGACTATCCTGAGTGCAGCGAATAATCCAGGAGAAAAACATAATCTCACGACTAGTAGAAATCTACCAAGGCCTCACAGTTACAGAAAACCTGAAATGTCAAATGAAATGGCAACAGGAAGCAACATTACAACTAGACCAGAAACAATGGCAACTAATCTGGGAAGGCGTTTTTAAAACTTCAGCCTCCAAACACATGGAAAGAATTTAGGTGGAAAATAATTAACAGATACTTCCTTACCCCGACCAGAACCAAGCACTATGGAACTACTGTCTCAGATCTTTGTTGGAAGGGATGTGGAGTGAGAGGTAGTCTGTATCACATATTCTGGGGGTGCTCTAAATTGCTTGCCTTCTGGTCGGAAGTAAAGGAACACTATGGAAAACTGATGGGCTGTTCGGGCCATTTGGACTTTGAACATTTAGTTCTGGGGCTGCCCATCAGGAAAAAAATGCCTAATAAAACAACAAGTTTCTCAGGGTTACTATTGGCAGCCACCAGCAAGGCCATCACAAAGAGATGGTTATCCCCCACCCCACTGACATTAAAAGAGTGGATAGACATAGTGAAGGGAATAGAAAGAATATAAAGAGTCACAGCATGTCTGCGTTTACAAAAAGGCAAGTTTAATGGGCTATGGTTACTCTTCATGTGACTGCTCGAGAGCAATGAAGGCATCTCAGTGCTATCCCAACAGGCCTATATGTAACACAGAAAATTAAAAGTAGTAGGTCAGAAAGACAAAATACATCTACTCAATCCCTATTATGATTAGACAGTTACGTGGTTATGCATGTTATGTCTTTGTTTAACATTAGAGTAAATTGCTACATTGATAAACTCTCTATATTAACAATGCACAGAACATATTATTTTAAGGGAAAAAACTATAAATGACAGACCAAGAAATGGACACTGTATATAAAATACCTGTCATCTCTGAAGGCATGAATTCCTGAAAGAAAGAGAAGAAAGGAAAGAAACAGAGTGGGACGACTATAATTATGGACTGATTCTTTTACTGAAGGACTTAAAGAGGGGAAGTGAAGGGAAGGGAGGGGAGGGAAGGAGAGAATCTCTTTTTCCTCTTTTTATTTTTATGTACTGGTCAATCAGTCAAATTGTAAATGTTATAGCCTAGAAGGCTGGTCTGTGCAGATAAACAATAAATATGAAGTTAAAAAAAAAAAAAGAACGCGTCCTGGAGATCCAGTGAGCAGAACCACATGTTTTGCTCCAGGGATGCTAAGATCTGGGACAGAGTTACCATCTGGAAGGTGCATGGCCCGAGATACTGACTCAGGTCGTGCAGATCTAGAGTGGGGCATCAGCCCCCCATCCGCTTTGGAACTAGGAAGTACCTGGATATGAACCCTGGGTCTGGTGGAGGATCTTCCACTCCAGCTACTGCCTCCTTGAGGAGGAATTGAGCAATAATGTCTCAAAGAGCTGACTGAGTGTGGGCAGAAACTCTCTCCTCCTGTGGAGCATAGGCTCAGCTTGGGGGGTACTGCTCGAATTCCAGAGGCAGACCCTGGCCGACCACTTCTAAGACCCACCTGTCCATGGTAACAGCGGACCAGGCAGAAAGGAAGTGGCACAGCCAGCCCCACATGGGATGACCCAGAGCTGGCATGACAGGAATAAGGGTGGCAACCCCTATCCCGTCACTGGGTGGGTTTGGAGGAAAAGGGTCCAGGGTTTGAACCCCGACCTCCTTTACAGGCCTGAGAAGGTCTGGGCTTGGGGTGGGGGTGCCAAGCCTGAGCCTGCTGCTGACCTCCCTGAAAGGAGGGCTGCTGCTGCTGGGCCGCAGGGGAAGAATGCTGAAAAGGCTTCTGCTACTTCTTGGGACCAGGAGGACTCTGAGCAGAAGTGGCGTCCAAGGTGGCATTGGACTGCTAGATATGCTGAAGGTGACCAGCTACACCTGGGACAAAGAGATTGGTGCCCAGGAAAGGCACATCAGCCAGTTTGTGCAGGGTATCCACCGGGAAGGAGGCGAGCCTCAGCCAAGTCCTGCTGTGGGAGGCAACTGTGGCTGCCAATGAACGGGCACATGAGTCCCCAATGTCCAGGGCCGTCTGGAGCTGCTGCTTAGCAACGGCATGGCCTTGGTCTCAGACCTGCTTGACCATGATCTGTAAGTCAGCAGGGAGGTGTGGGAGGACTTCGTCCAAGGACCCCAAAAGGGCATGGGAGAAGTGTGCCATGACGATGGCCGAGCTCGCCTGATGGAGGCCTAAGGAAGAGACTGCGTAGACCTTCCGGGCAGAGTGATCCAATTTCTTGGACTTCTCCGGAGGTCTGTCAGTATCAGCAGAACTGCCTGTATGTCTGAACACAGAGGCGGTCACAAGGCTCTTGGCTGAAGGGTGCTCTGTGAACCCCCACTAGGAACCCCATGGGCACCTCACTTATGGGCCATCTGGGCAGACCGAGCTGGACAGGATGCAGGGTGCTGCCAAAGTTCAAGGGCTGGACCAATGATGGCTTCGGCCACAGGAAAGGCTTCCGTCGAGGTATCCCCTCTCTTGAGGATATCTGTGAGAGGGTACTCTGCCTTTTCTGGATAGGTTCCAGGGGCATACATGTGGTCTTAGATGAGGCAGAGAATGCCCTGAAAAGAAGAAGGACCTTCCTCTGTCACTAAATTACCATCCAATGCATCATCCCATGGATGAGAATGGAGGCCACTGTCATCCAAATCCGAAGTATCGGGATACAGCAGTCGACTGCGCAGATCACCCTCAACTTGTCTAGGGCGGTCGGGGTGAGAGTGACAAAAAGACATAGGGGGAGCCTGGTGTCCAGCCGAGCTTCCTTAGAAAGAGCCCCTCCCACGGGCTGCTTAGGTGGCAATTCCACTAGAATTGGTGGAGAGACCGGTTTAGATTGAACCAGAAGAGGCTTAGCCGGCTCCAAGGGCTGGGGAATCAATTTTATCGGTTCCTGGGAAGTTGGCTATGGCCTAGGAGGCAAAAGCCAATTAATGGCTGGGGTAGGAGCCGGAGTCTGCTTATGCCCAGACAAAATCAGCTGCTGCCACATGAGGTCCTCGTAGCATCGATGAAGTTTCCGCTGAAACCTCTCCTCTTCCGAGGATGACAGATGGCATTGTCTCTTTGGCGCACTTGTGCGCTTTCCTCGGCCTGTTGGTTGAGGAGGTCTGAGATCTCGATCGAGATCGGGCAGGCTGACTCGGTCACTTGGGAGATGCTGGTAAAAATGGAGACTTCCGGGGGTCAGGGACCACTTCCTCGGTGGGTTTCCCAGTGGGCTGGGTCTCCTCATCGGGGAAGGAAAGGACCAGAGTCTGATTGAGGGAGTTGTCGACAATGGGTCGATCAGGTCGAGAACGATCTCAACTTAGTCGATCGAAACTTTGGTCAACTGGCCTGATGGCAAAGCCGAGAAGTCAGCAGCCGAAGAGGTAATTTCGACTGAGGTCGAAATGGCCGGCTCCTGGGATCGAGATCTCTCCCGATCCCAAGAGCATCTCTGTCGAGATGGTTCCGGGTCCCTTTCCCGTTTACAGGACCGAGAGGAGTGCATGCCCATAGGACTCTCAGCCTTAGTCGGAAGAGAGTGGCACAACTCTCGAAAGTAACCCGAGAAAGTGGAGCCCAAGTTAAGTAGAACGAAGAAGCCCTGAGAGGAAGATTCCGCAGAGCGAGCCACTTCCTCCTCGAAGGCCTGCATGCACTCCAACTGCTTGGTGGATCCCGTGGCCATGGAAACTGCCAACCTGGCTTTAGATTTCACCAGTGGGTTCCGTTTTTCGGGCCTGCCCAATTTAAAGCGTGTGAAATGGTCTTGAGAACGTTAGGCTGAAAAGCGAGGCAGAACTCGCAGATTGTGGTGTCATGGCTAACATCAAGACAGTAGATGCACATGGTGTGTACGAGACATCTTCTGGCCGCATGGGCACAAGTGAAATCCAGGGGAAGACTTGTCTTCCATAATCGAGAAGCAACAGTCGCAATCGCAAGTCTAATTTTTGGAATGATCGAAGGCTGAGAAGCCAGGGCCTACAGAATGTGAGAGCATGATGGAGGCAACCTGAATCTTCCAGCGGAAAGGAAGATCTGGCATCATGGGGTGGAGCCGGGGAGTATACCAACCCAGTGGGTGGGAGGAGCCAGCTGGAAGACCTTCTGGTGATCCTTAAAAGGAAAGGGACATGCCAAGAAGTGTGGATGAACATCATATCCACATCCCTAGAATGTCCCATTTTTTCTGAAGTCAGATATGCCTTTGAACCTACAAGTTAAGACATTACTAGAAGATGTCAGCAGGTGGCGTGCCACTCCAACTATACATCTTTGCTGTTGAGAGGATTTTTCTTGTTTATTTATTTATTTAGTTTTTGTTGATCGGTAAGTGCACTAGACAAATCCTGCCTATTTTCAGGTACGACCCAGGGGAGGGGGATACAGATGAATGCCAACTGACCTTGAACCAGATTAAGCTGTTGGTGGTATTTTTCTTGAATGGAGGAAATTTGGCCATTGCACTGGGAACTTCCCCTGCTCTTTTTTTGAGAAGTGCCATGGGATCTTTAACATCCACCTGAACTACCACCAGAACAGGCAGATGGGACCTCGGTTTAACATCTCATCCGAAAGACGGCACTTCAGGAGTGCAGTACCCCACTCATGCTGCACTACAGTGTCAGTATTGGGATATTAACCCAAGTGTCTGGTGTGGGGATAGAACCCACAGCCTACTGATCTCCCAGCCTCAGAGGTGAGTGTGCTACCTGCTGAGCCACTGACACTGCTAAGACAAGGCAGGGAGTAATATTAGTGGATACCTTTGGAAAAAACAAGATTACTGCAGGTGAGTAATTTTTTCTTCTAACCCCAGGAATTCACTGTTATTACTCTTGTAGACTATGCAGCAGTACCTCAAGGAGGTGGGCCAGAATCTATATAGGAAAAAGACTGCAAGACTGCTGTGCCAAATCTGGCATCACTCCTGGACAGGGTGTCCAGGCTATAATGTTTAGTGAAGGTGTAGACTGACCCCCAGGTAGCTGCTTTATATATTCCATTAGTGGTACCTCTCGGGCAGCTGCAACAGTGGCAGCTGTGCCCCTTGTAGAGTGGGCCCTAAGACCAGAGGGAGGAACCTTGCCTGCCTTTGAGTAGCAAAACTGAATACACTGGACTATCCATCGAGAGATGGTCCTCTTTGAAGCAGGAGTACGCTTACCTATTTCCCCATAGGTGAGGAACAGTTGTCTGTCCTGCCTATGATCTTTGGTATGAGTCATGTAATAACTCAGTGCTCTTTTTACACCCAAGCTGTGCAATCTACATATGAAATTTTCCAGCAGATAAAGGCCAGAGGTCTATCAAGTCTGCTCGAATGTGCAGCTAGCACCCCTTATTCTGCAGCTGCCCCTCCCTTCAACACCATTCCCCTTCTTTGACCCCCTCGTCCTGTCCCATCCCCTTTTGAAGCAGTCCACTGTTCTACTGGATACCACTTCTGCAGGTAACGCATTCTACCCAGCCACCACCCACTCTGTAAAAAAGTGTCTCCTCATCTCCCTCCTGAACCTTCCTCCTCCAATCTCATATCATGGCCCCTGGTGTCCCTCCCTCCCTCCCTTACTTTGAACAGCCTGTCTGTACCTGTCTTGTTTATTTCTTTCATGTACTTAAAGGTTTCAATCATGTCCCATGTCCCTCCTCTCCTCCAGTGAGTACATGTTCAACTCCCTCAGCCTCCTCTCGAATGATAAGTCCCCCAGCCCCTTGATCATCTTTGTTGCCCTGCGCTGCACCCCCTACAGTAACTGAATGTCCCTCTTCAGGTCGGGCGCCAGTACTGCACGAGTACTCCAGGTGCGGTCTAACTAATGACCTATACAGTGGCAGAATCACCTCCTCCTCAAGGATATACCCCTTGCAATACAACCCAGCATTTTGTTGGCCTCTTGCAGCTGCCTTCCCACATTGTGCCGAGTTGTTCATTGACCCTGTAATGAGCACCCCCAGAGCCTTCTCCTTCTCTGTCTGTGCTAGCTGCACTCCCCCAGCTGGTAACTCCTTCTTGGGTTCTTCATCCCAAAATGAAGCACCTTGCACTTTTTGGCATTAAATCCCAGTTGTTAGGTGTCTGAGCAGGTTTCAAGCTTTGCCAGATCATCTTTCAACCCCTGCCATCCCCCTAGATCATCCACCACTGCTCCTACCTTGGTAGCATCAGCAAACAGACTGATCTTGCTCTTGATGTCCAATGATATGTCTGCAATGAATATCCCAAACACTGGTCCCAACACTGAGCCCTACGGAACACCGCTCGTCACTACCCTTGGGTGTGAGAGCTCCCCACCCACCACCAACTGTTGCCTTTCCTGAAGCCAGTTCCCTACCCATCTCACCAGCTTTGCATCTGCCCCATGCCTACTAACTTACTTCCCAGCCTTCCAAGCGGCACCGAGTAGAATGCCTTACTGAAGTCCAGATACAGGACATCCACTACATGTCCCCTGTCCAGTTGCCTAGTTACCCAGTCATAGAACTCCACCAGGTTGGTTTGGTAGGATCTGCCCTGTATGAAGCCATGCTGTCTGCTGTCCTGTAGTCCTTTGGCCTCTAGGAGGGCCACCAGCCTTTCCTTCAGGATAGTCTCCATTAGCTTACCCACAATGGATGCGAGGCTCACTGGTCTGTAGTTTCCCGGTTCATCCTTGGGGCCACTCTTGTGGAGGGGCACCACATGAGCCATCCTCCAGTCCTGAGGTACACACCCTGAATGTAGTGAGGCATTAAATAAGTCTGCCAAAGGTCCTGCAAGGACCTCTGCCAGCTCCTTCAGTACCCTGGGGTGGATGCCATCTGAGCCTGGTGCCTTATCCACCCTCAGTGCCTTCAAACCCTCCCAAACTCTGCCCTCCATGATTTCCCCATCTGTCACCCCCTCCCACCCTGTTTCTGCCATTTCTCCTCCCTTGGGTGTCACCCCCCTCTTCTCTTTAGTAAATACTGAGCAGAAATACTCATTTAGTGCTTCTGCCTTATTGCAACCTGCTTCCACCCAACCCCCCTCCTTACTATGTGGTCCTTACAGCTCATTTTCTCCCTGAGTTCACCTGAGCTAGAGTGTTCAGTAAAGAAAACTGACAATGTTATAGACTGGTTCAAATGGAAGTCAGAAACCACCTTGAGGAGGGACTTCCTATTAGTTCTAAACACTACCTTGTCCCTGTGGAAAGGAACAGTCTTTTTCCATACAGAGGGCCTGTAGCTCACTTATCCTTCTGGCAGAAGTGATTGCTACCAGAAAAACTACCTTCCAGATAAGAAATTTAAGCTCTGCAGATGCCATAGGCTCAAAGGGTGGAAGCATAAACTGGGCAATGCAAATATTAAGGTCCCATGCTGGCACTGGTTCCCTGTGAGGGGGAAACAAATTAAGAGCTGTTAAAAGAATCTTTTGAATATAGCATTCAATGCCAGGGAGGTATCCTTTATAGCTGAAACTGAAGCCAGGTGCACCTTCAGAGTTGAGTGCTGCAGCCCCAGGGAGTGCAGGTGAGACAAATAATCAAGAACGGTTGGGATTCCCGCCTGGCTGGGACTATACCCTTGTCACTGCACCAAATGGAAAATCTTTTCCATTTTGAGGCATAGGTTTTCTCGCTGGAAGGCTTTCTGTAACCCTTAAGAACTTCTAAAACTGCTTCAGAGAATTGGCAATCTGCATATTCTAAGTCCTCAAGAGCCAGGCCTTGAGCTTGAAAGACCTGAGATTGGGGTACACTACCCTTCCCTGAAAGGAAGTCAGCAGATTGTACCTCTGAGGGAGGTGAATCAGTTTGCTCAGACACTGAGAGCAGTAGGGAGTACCAAGGCTGTCTTGCCCAATCCGGGGCTACCAGAATCATCGAAGCTGGTTGTGATCTGAGCTTGATGAGCACCCTGCGTATCAGAGGAAAAGGAAGAAAGGCATAGCAGTACCTGCCTGTCCAGTCCAGAATCAGGGCATCCATTGTAACTATCCCCTTCACTGGGACCCTGCAGCAATAAAGAGGAAAGTGGTGATTTTGGTGGAAAGCAAAAAGATCAATTTTTGGGGTCCCCCACCTCCTGAATAGAGCATTCACCACTTGCATGTTCAATGCCCATTTGTGATGGGCTTGGTTTATCCTGCTCAAGACATCTGCCAAGGTGTTGTCCTTGCCTGGCAGACAAATTGACTGTAGAGAGGCATTTAGAGAGTAAGTGAGGCTCCATATCTTTATTGCCTCTCTACACAGAGGAGTGGACCTTGTGCCTCCTTGTTTGGTGATGTAATACACTGTTGTGGTATTGTCTGTTCTGACTTGTACCACCTCTCCCTGTACGAGATGAGAGAAACCCTAAAGGGCCAGACAAAAAGCTCTTAACTCCAGTGGGTTTATATGCAGGAGTGAGTCTGCACTCTCCCAAGTATCATGAATGGTGTGATCCCCTACGTGAGCACCCCAATCAAGCAGGGAGGCATCGATTGTGAGAACCAGGGAGGGAGGCTCCTGCAAAAATGTAACCCCTTCCCTTAAATTTTCTGGTTCCCTCCACCATTGGAGGACCTATAGTAACGTTTGTGTGAGTGGTACTGGCTTTGAGAGGGGGTCCCACCTTTGGCACCAGTGTGCTCTGAGGTGGAACTGAATATCTCACCTGAAACCTGGCACCTATGACTGTGCTTGTTGCTGCAGCCACTTGCCCTAACAGTTGAAGAAACTGTTTTGCTGGCTTTGGCCTGCCCAGGGCAAATGAGCCTGCCAGAAGCTGAATGCTTTCTGCCCTCTCCTGAGGGAGAAAAGCTCTTCCTACTACTGTATTCAGTTCTGCATCTATGACCTGTACAGGGGTCATGACTGACTTTTTGGCACTGAGAAGGAATCCCAGGGAGAGCAGCATATCATCCTGGGTTACCTGAAGGTGGTCTGACACCTGTTGGTGGGATTTTCCTATGATTAGCCAATCGTCCAGATAAGGAAAAATCATGACACCCAGTGTTCTGCGGTGTGCCACTACTACTGCTATGCACTTGGTAAAGACACTTGGTGCGGAAGTAAGCCAAAGGGAAGTGTTGAGAACTGGTAGTGGCCTGAGGGGAGTCAATCTGAGATACTTTCTGCATGACTCCCTTATACTAATATGGAAATATGTGTCCTTTAGATCCAGGGAGGCTAGCCAGTCCCCTTTTTGCAGAGTTGGCAAAATCATGGCCATTGTGACCATTTTGAACCTGGGCATTGCCAGGTACCTGTTTAGCACTCTGAGGTTTAGTATAGGCCGCCACTCTCCATTCTTTTTTTTTGTTAGGAAATATCTGGAATAGAACCCTTGCCCTCTTTGGTTGTGAGGGACAGGCTCCATTGCTTTTGCCAGCAGTAGGGCCTCCACCTCCTGTTCCAGTAGTTTTCTTTCCAAGAAGGGAGCTGCTGCAAAATGTTTTAACCTTGGAGGAGGAAGGGACTTGAAGCAAAGGGAGAGACCCTATTTCCACTTGTCTGGTTATTTTTAACAATGCCTGGAAATAGTGGTTGAGTCTGCCCCCTACAGGATGTGGAGAGGCAGCCTGAAGAGAAAAGTCAGGGGTTCTGTTTTGCTTGCTGCCGAGGCCGAGCAGATTGGGATCCTCTCAAAGAAATGGAAATTATGTACCTACCGTAATTCTTGATCTTCTTGGACAAAGTCTTCACCACTCATTCACACTGATGGGATCTATGCCAGAGGCGCTAGGACCCAACAGGAGCAAACTTTTTGCAAGAGGGCTGACGCCAGAGATGGAGCCATGAGGAACTGGGCCGCAAGCCTCAGCTTGTGTGGCAATGACCATCTCCACGTCAACCCTCCAACTGCCTCAGTACCTTTTTTCCGAGGAGGTGCAGTGTAACTAACCTAGAAGGATAGCCTAACAAAAAAACGGACATAAGATAGTCCGATCGACCCATAAAAGAAGGGTCAACAAAGAAGTCTTCACAGCCTAAGATTGAGGGAGTGAAGACCAACAACAGAGGTGAGCTCGGGGGATGGTGGGTGGACGTGTGAATGAGTGGTGGAGACTTTATCCAAGAAGATAAAGAATTACGGTAGGTACGTAATTTCCATATCTTCTTGGACATAAAGTCTCCACCACTCATTCATCTGATGGAAGAGTACTGAGCTAATAATCCCCCAAGAGGGTGGCAGGAGAGACCAAGAGCTCACAAATTTAGGACAGAAGTCCATTAAGGATAGTCCTGCCAAACGAAAGATGTCGCCTGGCATGGACATCCAGGGCACAGTGCTTGACGAAAGTATGCACTGAGCTCCAGGTAGCCACATTGCAAATGTCTGCAATGGGTATGCTGCGGATCTCCACCAGGGATGCCGTGACTGCTCTAGTAGAGTGAGCATACACTCTAACTTCCAGCTTAACCTGCGCCATGGAATAACAGTGGCGAAGGCATGCCACCAGCCATGCCGAAATGCATCTGATAGCAACAGCTTGACCCAGCCGGGTCTCGCTGAAGGAAACAGTTGTTGAGCTTTGAGAATTTCTTTTGTTCTGTCCAAATAGAAAAGCAGAGCTCTTTTGATGTCTAAAGAATGAAGGGTACGCTCTCCTTCATTTTGGAAGTTCGAAAAGTAAGTAGGTAGGACCAAAGGTTGGTTTAGATGGAATTCTGAAACAACCTTAAGGAGAAGCTTAGGATGAGTCCTAAGAACTACTTTGTCCTTATGAAACACAGTATACGGAAGGTCTGTGACCAAGGTATGTATTTCAGAGACCCTGTGGGCCGAGGTAATGGCCACTAGGAAGGCCGTTTTCCAAGTGAGAAATTTCAGCTCACAGGTAGCTAGAGATTCGAAAGGTTTGATTGAGCATGTCTAGCACAAGGTTAATGTCCCATGCTGCGACTAGATGTCTGATAGGTCATCTGGTATGCAGAATACCCTTAAGAAACCTCTTAACTACTGGTAACAGACAGTGATAAGGAAAGTACTGGCTCATGATAAGCTGAAATGGCACAAAGGTGAACTTTGATTGTCGAGTATTGTAGATCTGAATTTGAGAGGTCTAAAAGGTATTTTATTTGGTGGGCAGGAAAAAGGATTCAAAGAGGATTTTGCACACCAGAGAGAAAAACGCTTCCATTTGGCTGTGTAAGTTTTTCTAGTGGCTGGCTTGCGCACAGCCAAAAGAATATCTGAAACTCTATGAGAGTCATTGAACCTGTTCAATTGTATCTCTTCAGGAGCCGAAGGTGAAGCGACGTCAGATTGGGATGGACCATAGGCCCCTGGATCAGAAGGTTCATCTGAAGGGGAAGCGCTTTCCGAGGGGTTTCTGACATACTGTTGAGTAACGGAAAACATATCTGTCAAGGCCAGAAGGGAGCAATGAGGATCATTTTGTCCCTCTGGGACTCGAATTTGAGAAGTATCTTCTGAATTAGTGGAAGAGGAGAAAAGGTGTATAGAAAGCATTTTGTCCACTGCAGCCTGAATGCATCCTGACAGAAAATGCCAGGCCCTGGATTCTGGAGCAGAAGAGAGACAGTTTTGTGTTGAGTGGGGATGCAAAATGGTACAGGTCTGGAGTTCCCCACTCTGTGAATAGTGACTGAACTATGGTCGAGTCGAGAGACCGCTCATGAGGATCTCTGTTCTGCTCAGATGGTTTGCCAGTTCGTTCTGTACTCCTGGCAGGTAGACCACCTGAATTAGAGCCTTGTGCTCTAGGCACTATTCCCACACTCTCTCGCTTCCCTGCATAAAGGGTAAGAGTGTGCACCGTCCTGCTTGTTTATGTAATACATCACTGCTTTGTTGTCCATTTGAAGGAGAAAGTTCTTGTGACAGAGAATGTCCTTCAAAACTTGGACTGCATAAAGGACAGCTCTCATTTCTAGGACATTTACGTGAAGCTGGGACTCGTCCTGAGTCCACGTACCTTGGGTGTGGAGATTCTGACAGTGAGCTCCCCACCCCATCAGGGACGCTTCTGTGGTAATAGAAATCTGGTGGTCCAGGGGAGCAAAGGGAGACCCTTCCAGAAGATTGTCCTTCTTGCAACCACCAGGTGAGTGACCTCTTCAGAGGTTCTGTCACCTTGATGAGAAAGGACTGAGGGTGAGTGGTTGGGGACCATCGAGTACTGAGCATCCATTGAGAGGTTCTCATGTAGAGGCGTGCTAGGGGTACAGTGAACACCGAGGATTCCATGAGACCCAGCATCCATGGCATCGAGAGAGCTCAAACCGAGCTGTTCTCTCTCATGTATTGGGCCATCTGTAGGATATCGCTCCTTCTGTCCTCTGGTAGAAAAGCTTTCACACAGGAGTGTCCAGAAGAGTTCCTATAAAAAAAGCTTCTGGGAGGGCTGCAACTGCAATTTCTTGAGATTTAGCAGGACTCCCACAGACATGAGAAAGTCCGAGGCCATGGCTATGGCGTCGAGAGTTCCTTGCCTGGAAGGACTTGCTAGAAGCCAGTCGTCCAGATATGGGAGCACTTATATTCTGATCTTTCTGAGATGTGCTGTGAGACTTGCACAACACTGTAAAAATTTGTGGCGCTGAGGATAGCCCAAAAGGCAGGACTCTGAACTGATAATGCTGGCCCAGAGCTACAAACTGTAGGTATTTGTGATGCTTTGGGTGTATAGGAATATGTTGGTAAGCGTCCTGCATGTCCAGGGAAGCTAGGCAATTGTGTTGATGAAGCAATGGTAACAGGGTCCCAAGCGATATCATCTTGAACTTTTCCTTGAAAAGAAACTTGTTTAACTTTCTGAAGTCCAGAATGGGGCACATTCCACTGCTTTTTCGGGACCTGGAAGTAATGGGAGTAGAAACCTGTGTTTTGCTGATCCAGCAGAACTATTTCTACTGTCCTGTTGTTCAGAAGGCCTTGTATCTCAAAGGCAAGAAGGTGTAACTGTATTGTTGACAGCCTGGGCTGTCGTTTGGGAAGACGATCTGGAGGGGTTTCTGAAAGGTTGAGGGAGTACCCCTCGTGGATTATCCGGAGGACCCATTTGTCTGATGTTATGGACTTCCACTGGTTGTAGAAATGAGTCAGATGTCCTCCCACTGCTGAGGAGGAGTTCCCCTTGGATAGTTGAGGTGGGATCCAGCTCAGAAACTCAGAAGTTGGCACTGGGCACTTTGAGCCCTTGTGCCTTATGTTGCATTTTCTTTTGAGGCTGATGGGCTTGGTTTTTGTTAAAACCTCCCCTGCCCTTGCCCCGAAAGGACTGACGGTTGTGAAATTAACGCTTGTTAACACCCCACGAGAAGGGGAAGGAGCGGGTCGAACCATTTTAATGGCCGATCTAGTCTTCTGTGTGGCCTCCAGAGCTTGCTCTATTTGAGGTCCGAACAGATACATACCATCAAAGGGTAATGTTCTGACCTGCTGTTGGGCATCATTCATGAAGCCCGAAGTGCATAGCCAGGAGTGACGACGGGTACAAATCCCGCCGCTCGAGAAGCAGTATCGAAAGCATCCATAGCTGCTTTAATCTGCTGGTTTTTGGACTTGATACCCCTGGTTATGGTCTGAAGTAGCTCTGAACTAGTGACCAACTAGGGCAGAGCTTCTACCATCTGTTTGAGTGAATGCCAAAGAACATACTCATATTGAGAAAAGTAGTTCTGGTAGTTGGCAATATGCATACCCAGGGTGGAGGCAGCAAAGACATTCTTACCTAAGGTGTCTATTTTACGAGATTCTTTGTTTATAGGCTGGGTTGTAGATGCCTGAGGAAGAACAGCCTTATCATTCTCTGCCAAGACTACAATAGGGTCTGCAAAGGCCTGGGAGGCCAAAATGCGTTGATCCTTGGGAGCAGCATACTTCCCGTCTATGGACTTAGCCACAGAAGAATGAGAGTGGGATTATTCCATACCATCTGAGAAAGTGTCTCAAAGGATGGTTGTACCAGGGGAGTTAAATCCATAGGGTTCTCCGGCACATGTAGGTACTGGAGTCTCAAAAGCTTCCCAGGATCAATATCTGTAGTCTGGAGAGAAGGAGTAGAATTTAAATTTTTCAGCAGAGACTTAAATGACAGGTCTTCAACCACAGGCTGTGTGGCAGGATTAATCCCTACTCCTTCAACCTCATCACCCAGTCAAAGATCTGGGTCAGGCTCAATATCATCTCCTGACAGTCCAGGAGGGACTGTATGGACAGGAAAGGAGTGAAAATCAGAAGGAAACAAAGAAGAGAAAGCATTTGAAGTCGAGAACCCTTGAAGGCTGGACAGCACTGCACTCAGTCTCAGCGGCGAGGTAGAACATGATGCCGAAGGCAAGGGAGACGGCGCCATCGGAAACAACCCAGCAGTCGGTGCCGACAGGTGCAGCAGTTCCGAGGACCGCGCTGAGAGACACAGACACTGAGAGAGCCCCCGATGGTGCCAAAAGCAATCCAGGGTCCTGAAGATTCCGATTTGAAGAAAAAGGAGGAAGAATACCAGGAGATAAAGGCATTGGTGTGGCCCCCTGTGCCACAGCCATGTGAGGGGGAAAACACCTGAGCGTAAAGTTGACGGCACTGAAGATGGCGTCACACGACTAGGAAGGTCCAACCGCCCTAACTGCTCTCCCAAAGGGCCCGAAGGCCTCGGAGTGACTGGGCTGGATGAAACTGCTCATCAGAAGCCCTTTCAGTAGGCGGGGAAGGGCTCCGATGTTGAAGAGGTCGGTCATTGGAGCCAGAAACCATTGACTCCGGAGGAGGAGACCGGCATCTGACCCCAACGACTGACCGTCGACACGCAGACATACCAGAAGGCAACCTCGAGTGATGCCTTCTCTTTTTTGACTTGTGGGCTGAAGAAGAGTTCGAGGCCAAACAGTGCTGAGAGTGCGACCATTTTCTTTTATGCTACCAGGGAGACCATCCAATCCCCCAGGGCATTGGACCGTTCATTGTCATACCCTCCCTCCGGAGAGGGTGGCAGACTGGACCCAGCCCGGCTGACTGAACAGCTTTCATACGAAGTCTCCCTACAGTCACCTGACTCGCTCATGGTCGACTCCATCAATGGCGGGCTGAAGACTTCTTTTTCTCAACATGTAAACTTTAAAAATAAGTGGTACTTTGTTTGAGATAAATTACAGAACAATAAACTGAAAACTATGTTGCTAGTTTAAAGTTAGACTCCCAGCGGGCCAGTGTCATTATCACTGAAGCGCACTTGATGGTGGGAAAAAAGGAACTGAAGCAGTCGGAGGGTCGACACAGAGACAGTGATTGCCGCACAAGCCAAGGCTCAAGGCCCCATCTCTGGCACTGGCCCTCTTGCAAAATGTTTGCTTCCGCTGGGTCCTAGCACCTCTGGCATAGATCCTATCAGTGTGAATGAGTGGTGGAGACAGACTTTATGTCCAGGAAGATCCCCTTCTACCTCTAGTTCTGTAAAATCCAGTCTGCTGTGGTTGGTACTGCTGCTGAGAAATGGCCTGTACCTGAAAGAAAGGCCTCCTGAAAGAGGACCTGCCCCTGTCTCTCCTAGAATAAGATGAAGTTGAAGTAGAGGGCCTGTCTCTGGTCAAGTTGCTCCTAAAAATAGCTTTACATTCCTATACTTTTTTCACATATGCCTCAGTCTGGGCACCAAAAAGGAATGGCCTTCGACAGGAAAGTCCACTGCCTTAGTTTGGGTGTCCTGGGTGAGGTTGGTAGCCCTCAGCCAGGCAAATCTTAGAGCAATGGTACCAGCCATCCACCTTGCAGCTGCATCATTGGTGTCAGCTGCCATCTGAAATTTGTGTTTGGAAGTCTCCAAGCCCAATTTTGCTGTGTCTAGCAGCTCTGACACTGTTAAAGAGGGGCTAGCCTCAGCATTGTCCACTACTGACTGCCAGAGAGCTTTTTGATAAAGGGCTGCATTGGCCTGGTAGCTGGCTTGATGATTTGCCAGGGATGCCGAAAGGTACCCTTTTTTGCCATGCTGTCCACTTTTCTCAAATCCTTCTTGGGGGGAGAGGATAAGGCAGTTTTGGCTTTCTTACAGGCAGCCTGCTGTATAATACCCTTGTGATCTGGGTGACTAAAAAGAAACACCAGATCTTTCTAATTGATACTTCTTGCCACACTTTGTCCGTGGGGGTGTGTGTCTGTATTGGGAGCATTTAGGATTTCTAAAACATCCTTGTTAAAGAATTTATAGATAGGCAGAAAGAGCCTTTTTGAGGGTGTCAGCCCTATAAGCTCCATGTATTGTGCCCTCTTCATCCTGAAACTCTTCAGCTGTTTGCAGATCCAGGGTCTCTACCATTTTCTTAAGAAAAATGGGAAGAAAAATCCTCTGAAGGTCTGGGAAGGGAGCCAAAATCCTGTTCTGGTGACACCTCAGGTTTAGTTTCTTCATATCTTGGTCATCCTCCTCATACGCCACTGTAGCAGTAGGCAAAAGAGGGGTAACCGTAGCTTTTTCAGCAGTAGTAATCACAGGCTGCTGAGGGGGTTATAAACCCTGGAGTAAGGTGAAAGCCTGTGTCAACTCGGCAGGAGGAGCATTAATAGGCACCTGAGGGGTGTCAGTGTGTTTGGTTGATTGCGCCTCTTACCAGAGCCCTCATCCGTATCTGAGGTGGATTTAGAGGCTCTGGAAGGAACTGCCAGTCTTAGAGGAAGTGGACTGGTTATAGCCCATGGACCCATCTAGTTTTCTTTTAAGTCTCTCCCTGCATTTTTCCACCATCTTAACTGGGAAAGACTTACAAATATTACAGTCTTCATTGAAGTGCTGTAGCCCAAGGCAGATCATGCTTGTCTGCCTTGGCAAACACCTCTGCACACTTCAAGCAATTCTTGAACCCAGGGGGTCCAGTTTTCTTTTTAGGCTTGTCTGACATTATAGAAAACAGGAACCGGTAACTGACCAAAAAATAGACTACATTTTAATATTTGCAGTCAGTTTCAATAGACTAACGGTCAGTTCATGAAATGATAAAGTGAAAAAACTATCGGTTCTGATTGGAATCGGAGCCGAGAAACCGCTGAGAAAAAAAAACAAACAGTTCAGAAGTGGTTAAAATTGAATAAAATTAAAGAATAAAGTAACCAGAACTCTCTAAAAAGGTTTCGATTAAATAAAAAAGGTTGGTTGCCCCTTGGATCAAAGGAACCGTGAGAAACCGATAAACAAGTTTAAATTTAAAACTAAGGTATAAAACACTAAAGAACAATGACACTAGGAAGTAATAAAAATAAAATAAAAATACTTAAGTTTATTTGCTCTATGCACTACAGGAATCTTTCTTGATTGAGAGAGATCTTCAGGGCATCTGAACTTTGCAGCAGAGAGAAGAAATCTGAGGTAGAATGTAGGCAGTTGACACTGGGCAGTTTGCAAATAGATGCACAAGCTAAACATTCCATGATTAGCATAGCATTCTATTCTCTCTGGGCTAGCCGGCTGAAGGGAGCACTGCAAGAGTAGTATTAGTGGATTCCTGGCGTTAAAAAGTGCAGTTACACAAAGACTTTTGCTGTAACAGTAGATCTTCTAGGAATATCTCTTGCAGGAAGTCATTACTTCTGGGAGTTCCCGATAGGTGGCACTCCAGCACAGAAGTTTCTTCCAGCAGTCTCAACACTAGGGACCACCCACACGACCTCACTTCCTGGGCTGTACCTATAAAAGGCGGTGGTCCCTGGTAATCTCCATTCCCCGCCGGTTTCAGCTCGTTAGAGAGGGACAGAGGGGAACCGAGGTACCAAAGCTTCCCAACCCTACATTGTTTTTCCTGTTGCAAAATGGCAGGGGGTTGGAGGGTGGGAAACTACTTACTGCAAGAGACATTCCTAGAAGATTTACTGTTACAGCAAAAGTCTTTGTGTAACTGCAATATCTTCCATGGAATGGTCTCTTGCAGTAAGTCATTATTTGTGGGAGATTCCCAAGCAGTTATCGAGCAGAGGGTGGCCATATATGGCATTCTGCCTTACATGTTAGTATGGGCTTAGGATCGCAAGGGGCTGAGAACAGTGTATCAGCATGTAAAAAAGGATTTTGTAAGTAATCCATTATAGCATTCGTTATAGGATTATGGCTGAAAAAAACAAGCCAGACTGATTATTAGTTGGCATCATCAGATGAGTTCAAGTGGATGTAAACCTGATTAGGGCATGGCATATCAGATACTGTAATAGATCATAAGGAAGGCAGTCACATAATGGAGCAGTAAGTAAATCTCAGAGGCATGCACTGGAAAAGAGTCTCTGTCAAACCTATCGGGTTCCGAGTCTTGGATAGTGACCCAACTAATACAATGCTATTTTGTAGTGCTAGAATGTAGCAATTTAGTACTGTTTTTATTGCTGTGAAACAATGCATCTATTTCATGAAGGAATCCAGTGACATTTAAAGTCAGTGGCAACATTGCACCCGCTTTAGGGTAAAGATATAGAATGCAATAAGATTGATGCATTCAGTTCCATCATGTGTTAGTAATCTCATTTGCAAGGGGGTCCCAAGAACGCCAGGGTCTACCACCTTGCAAAGCGTAAACCCAAAATGTTAGTATGATGGACCCTTTGTTGATACTGTCAGGTGAACAGACATGTAAACAATAATTTAGATACTTACAGATTTAGGAAGCATGTGATCTCATGTGTGAGATTTAAAATGTAAGAAATTATAAGGTTTGTAACCTGTCCATAGTTTTGTCTAAGTAGCGTGGATCAGCAAGTTTCATAAATCTTACAGTTAATACAGGTTGTATGTATTCGCCATGTCCTGTCTGTCCAGACAGTAGAAAATGCAACCATTTAGTATAAATAGGATACAGAAGTAGCAGATAATGTTGCAAAATGAAACAATGTATCTGTGACATAAATGAAGTCAGAGATTCTTGCAGATGGTTTGGAGAACATATAAAGTAATAGAGTGATTCTGATATTTCCATCTTGTATCAATAATCTTACTTACAAGGGAGTCCCAGGTATGTCAGGGCCTGCAACCTGGTTGGGCGTAAATATGATGAGTCCATTATGTGTACTGTTTGGAAAACAGAAACTAAAATAATGAATATAATCGAACTCTTAAGGCAGTAGGTCTCATTCTTGAGATGACAGAAACACGTGTATGTATACACACTATTCCTTTTGCTGTGACCAAGCAAAAAAAAAAAAAAAAGACAAGTAGAATTTTTAAGGCTTATAATCTGTGTAGAGGTACTCACCCTTATTTATGTGATCTATGTTCATGATCAAGTGGAAGCTGCTTATAGCAGTAGAAGAATATAATCCATACCAGGATATATAGATTGAGTCTCAGCATGTGAATAGTAGTAGGTGGACCTGTTCATGGGAGGGACATGGAGTCCAGCACACAACAGGCTGAGAGGCATCCCAATGGAATACTCGTGATGGGGTCTCAATACCACCTCTGAAAATGTGGCTAGATGTATAGAGCCTGTTTAAATTAACAAAAAAGGCCTCCATGTTCAGTTGAAGTCTTTAGTGAAAAGAAAAGGTGCCCAGCCAGCCAGAGGGGCGGTCACGGGTTTAGAGGCCTATAGGTTATCCAGCATTGTTGAAGCCCCAGGGTCAAAAAGAAGGTTGCCTTAAAAAAGAGGCATTAGCCACATTCCATTGAATATCAAGTGCCAGCCCTGAGAGTCAGAGCCCTGCCTGACGGCGTAGAAAAAGACAGACAGCAGAGGCTGAAGCACTGGTAATGTCGCATCCTGACCTTTGTCGCATCCTGACCTTTTTAAATAGACTACCAGCGGATGCAGGTAGTCTATTTATAAGGTCACCAGCAGAGATGCTTACCAGACACAGATTATAGTGCTTGTATGTTCAGGTATGACAGTGTAGTCGTGAGCAGCTGCAAGACCACAGAATCCACAGTGGCCATATTTGTTAAATACGGCTAGACAAATAGGAGCTTGATAGAACCTGTGTGCTTTTCTAGGTAACTCCTGTGCCATTATGGATTAATTCCATGCTTCAGTAATCATATTTCTCAATATTATAGCAGTCAGTCATCCCAGCTGGATAGTACATCATAAGGGGACCCATATTCTCCTGAATATTCAGGAAGAGGCATGACAGGTGGGGCAGTCTAGCCCCATGCATGCCAGTATCGATAGTGACTGAGACACAGTCTGTGATAAATGGTGTGTGAGTACCATGCATGAGAGCAGATGAGGCTGGTTTGCCTCTGCGTTCTGTAGGATATAATTATTTTGTAGTGATGCAGCCCCATAGTATCTTTTGATGCATGTTGTTGAAAGTATTCATGGAAGTCGATGGTAAACTTGTAATAAGGATCCTTCATAGTTGTATTATATGCAGGTGAAGGTGCCATTCTATAATGCAGAGGCTGCTCCGTTGACGGTGGCAGCAGCCCCGTCGATGGAAGAGGAGAAGCATGCCTTGTCAATGATGTACTATGTCTTTATAGATGAAGGGTAAATAAAAAGCATGCTCCGTCGACGGTGGAAGACACTCCATTGACAATGAGGAAGACAGTACATGCCCCGTTGACGATGGAAATGCAGTCATTGACTATGGGGATGTGGAGCATGTCCCGTCAACGATGGAGCATGAAGAGTGTGCACTGTCAAAGAAGGAGGTGTTGTCATCAATGAGGATGTCTCCTGTCAACGGGGGAGTATGCCCCGTCAATGAGGAAAGCAGCAGGACCTCCGTTGACAGGGAGTATAGCCCTGTCGATGGGGAAACTGAAGAATGAAGCTCTGTCAATGAGGAATGTTCCTTTGATGAAGAAGAGCCTGCCGTCGACGGGGATGAATGCCTGTCAATGATGAATGTCTTCTTGATCTTTGTTTCGAAGGTATGGCCATTGAAAGGCAGTCAGGGAGGACATTAGGTGAAGGGGTTTCCTTCCCTATGTTAGTCATTGAATGGGACTCTGTTTATCAGCCCTTTAAATTAGTACCCTGTGTAAGACAAGGAAACATCCTTTGTAGTAGTCTTAGCAAGTACTGGAGTTAGGTGCCTTGTATGAAGTCCAGGCACCTCCGGCTATATTTTCAATCCAGTTTGTATACTGCTGTAGTAGAGATGCTGCCAGAGCTGAAGCCGGTGGGAAAATGAACGGAGATTACCAGGGACCACCCACTTTTATAGGTACAGCCCAGGAAGTGAGGTCGTATGGGTGGTCCCTGGCATGGAGACTGCTGGAAGAAACTTCCATGCTGGAGCGCCACCTATCGGGAACTCCCAGAAATAATGACTTACCCCTGCAGATATCCTGGATAGGGACATCCCTAGAAGCAGCCAGCGATGCAGCGGTATGGTGGGTAGAGTGAGTCCTTAGCCCTGTGGGCAGATCCTTACCCACCAACCTATAGCAGAGATCAATGCAAGATGTAATCCGTCTGCCAATCATCCGTTCACTGCAGGTCTGCCAGGTGCAGCTTCAGCGTAGGTGACAAACAGCTGGTGAAACTGTCCCCGAACTTCAGCCGTCCGCTCCTTATAATAAGAGCGCTCATCTCAGATCCAGAGTATGGAGCCTGTATTCTGCCTGTGTTCTATCCAAACTACACTTCAGAGGCAGAGTTAACACCTGGTTAAGGTGAAACTCCAACACCACCTTTGGAAGTAACTTCGGGTTGAGGCACAGGACAACCTTGTCCCTGTGGAGGACCAGATAAGGGACTCCATCGAGAGCACCTGGAGTTCCCCAGTCATTCTGGCTGACGTGATTGGCACCAGGAATGGACTGGTGGTTTTCAGAACCAAATGTTAGCAATCTTCCACAATGTATTCACTTGTCTATTCTGACTTCAACTGTTTACCTCATAATGTACGTACTGTGGTTACCAATTGTCTCTCTCAAGCTACTACTGACTTGTAATCCGATCCAAATGTTAGTGTCTCTCCCACTATGTATTCTTTTGTCTATACTGTTCTCAACTGTGTTCCTGTGTTCTCCCCTCCCCCCAGGATGCATCTGTAATTGAGCAGTACTCTGTTCAGTATGCCTTCCTGGTAAAAAGCTTAAATAAATAGGAAAGTGGTCTTCCAATGACAGATATGACATCTCGGCCTGCCTGGTGGTGCTGAGGGTTGAGGCACTAGATGCCACACCTCACGCTGCGCCAACAACCCCAGTTCAGGAACAGACTCTGGTGCCGTGGGTTGGCAGGCGAAGGGTTGAGCTCCCATGTGGTACTCTTCTTCCAGGCCACAGGAGATGGGGTAGCCCTGTGAGCCAGTGGCCACCAGTGGAGACCAGGGGGGTACTATAGCGAGCCAGACACAGCACATAATGGCATTGTTGACGCTGGCAGAGTTGCCACGTGCCAGAGCGTGCCCACGTATGGGAGGAGAAATGGCAGCAAAAAGGGAAAAAATCCCGAGGGCTGGATAGGTGACAGCATCCCGGTGCCTCGACCGCCACACATCCAATTCTGGGCCTCTGCCCCTTGATCTCCCCGTGGGTTTGAGTGGGGGGCCCGCAGGAAGCGCTAACATCTTTGAAAGGGAAGTCTGTCACAGTGGGTGGTAGAGGCAGCAAGTGCATGGACTGCCTGAGAGAGTTCCAGTTCTCGGGCGAGATAGAATTGAGAGAAAAAAAAGATGCGACATCTCACCCCTGTGCATCAGTTTGAATGGCTTGCCCAAGAGTTTTGCCGAAATCAGTAGATTCCATGGAGGTGGAGATTCATGCACAGGAGGGGAATATGTGACTGAGGCCCTTGAAAAAAAGCACCAGACCACGGTCTTCTGTGCCACCGTCCACTGATCAGCCCGCACCTGGTTAGCGGAGATTGCTGCCAGGTACACCTTAGGGTAGTAGTCCAGAGACTTCCTTTGGAGAGGGACCAAAGGTAGTTAGAGGATACTGGCTACAGGACAGTAACTGGGGTCTAGGTCCTTGCTCCGACACCAAATGGAAAACCTTTTCCATTTGAAGGCATAGCACCTCCTGGTCGACTCTTTTCTAGAAGCCTCCACTACACTGATGACATTGTTGGAAAGACCCAAAGCCTGGCACTCTAGCCGCTCAGCTACCAGGTTGTCAGTTGCAGGGATTGAAGGTCCTGGTGGAATACCTTCCCCTGACTGATATCAGGTCCGGGCGTGCCGGAAGATGCCTCAGGAGCCTGCTGCTGAGGCTGAGATCATCCAGATACCAGAACTGGCGTGGCCAATCTGGGGCTACCAGGATCACTTTCACCTTGGAAAGCACTTTGTGGATCAAGGGAAATGGAGGGAAGGTGTAGAAGAGGCCTGGGATCCATGGCCTTGAGAAGGCATCCCCCTGCAGCAAGCCCTGCTGAGGAGGTGGGCATGAAAAGTACAGTTACGCAAGAACTTACCGTAACAGTAGATCTTTGAGAACAGCTCTTGCAGCAGGTTACACCATTAGGACTGAAGCCGGCAGGCACCAGGACCCCATGGAAATTTTCTAGCTAGCAGTATTCAGCGGGGACCACTCCCGAAGTCAGGCATTGTATAAAAAGGGGGCGGTCCCTCAGAATCCCCAGTTCTCCTGCTGGCGACTTCCGGTCGCTGGATGACATCAGAAAAGGAGATTGAGGATCCACCATCAAATGGCAATCAGAGTGTTGTTAGAAACACCTAATCCTAGGAGAAGAATATCAGGACAAGTCTACCTCCAGTGGAGATGGTGGGAGGGAAGAAAAAATTACTCACCTTAGTAATGTTGTTTCTTCTAATGGAGTCTTGCTATATTATGACAGATGCAGTTTGTCCCACCATTAGAACTGCTCCGGAGGTGAAAGAGTTAACTTTCATGCAGAGCATGGAACTTAGAGCGCGAGCTCGGTTAAAGAAGCTCTGTTAGGGTGGTTTCAAACCGAAACCATCAGATCTTTACGAGCAAAACTCACTAAGGCTCTGTGTAGAAGCTGTAACCTACACTAGCCAACTGGCTACTAAAATATTCACACATTTTCCTGGTCCCAACACCAAGACTCAAGTCAGGGGACCAGAAAAATAAGATAAAATAACTAAATAAAACACAACACCCAAACATAAAAGAGGCATCAATAAATGCCAACAGTGGACTTCCACCCCATACCCAGGGTAGAAGTTCTGAGAGGGGCAGGTTGGGGAGGTCATAATATATAAGACTCCATTAGAAGAAACAACATTACTAAGGTGAGTAATTTTTCTTCAAACAACATGAAGTCTTGCTATATTATGACAGATGCAGACTACACAGCAGTACCCCATGGAGGAGGGACAGAACCTACTTAGGAATAGGCTCTGAAGCACGGCTGTGCCAAACCGAGCATCCTTCCTGGCCTGGATATCCAGGGAGTAATGCTTGGTGAAAGTGTGTACTGTTTTCCAAGTAGCTGCTTGACATATCTCCAAGATATGGATGTCTCTAGCAGCAGTTAGAGATGCAGCTGTACCTCTGGTAGAGTGAGCCCTCAGGCCTGAGGGGGGAACCTTACCCAGCTTTTGATAGCAAAATTGGATACAAGAGACGATCCACCTGGCAATGGATCTCTTAGTGGCAGGTCTCCCTTTCCCAACCTCACCATAAGTGAGAAATAGTTGGAGGGAGTCAAACCTGTGACCCTTGGTAAAATCTATGTAGTAACTTAGGGCCCTCTTAACATCTAAGCTGTGCAGCCTCCTCTCACCAGAGGAGGAATGGTCAGTGAAGAACACTGGAAGTGAAATAGATTGGTTAAGGTGGAAATCCGAAACCACCTTAGGCAAAACTTCCTGTTAGTCCTGAGGACTACCTTATCCCTGTGAAAGGAAATAAAGTCAGTCTCCACTGATAAAGCCTGTAACTCACTTATGCGCCTGGCAAAAGTGATGGCTACTAAATACAGTTTTCCAAGTCAATACTTAAGCTCTGCTCAAGACAGAGGCCCAAAGGGGTTGCATCAGCTGAGCAATGCAAACATTAAGATCCCAAGCAGGGCAGGGTCCCTGAATGGAGGATTGGTATGAAGCAATCCCTTAAAAACTTGGAAAATACAGGGTGAGCAGAAAGAGAAGAGGCTTCCTGCTGAAATGAAGGCAGAGACAGCTGCCAAGTGCACTTTCAGGGTAGCTGGTCTCAGTCCCAAAGAATTAAGATGGACCATATAATCCAATACAGTGGGTAAATCAGCAGATTCGGGAAATATGCTTCCCAGAACACCATATGGAAAACCCTTTCCACTTGGAGTTATAGGTAGCCCTGGTGGAAGGCTTCTAGCAGCTTAAGGATTTCGAGAACACTTTGAGAAAGTTGTAGATCAGCAAACTCTAACTGCTCAAGAGCCAAGCCTTGAGGTTGAGGGATTTGAGATTCGATACCAAACTCTCCCTGAGCACAGGTTAACAGATTGTGGTTCCTGGGGAGACACAGGGAAGATGGGCTGCTAAGGACAGAAGGTAGGTACCAGGGCTGCCTGGCCCAGTCTGGAGCAATCAGAATCATCTTGCAGGGCTGAGACCTGATTTTGACTAGTACTTTGAACAGGAGAGGGAAGGGGGAAGGCATAAAGGAACTTCCCTTCCCAATCGAGGAGAAAGGCATCCAGGGGGACTGAGCCCAACACTGGGGGCCTGCAACAAAAAAGTGGAAGTTGATGATTGTCTGAGGCTGCAAAAAGATCTATCTGAGGAGTGCCCCATCTGGCAAAAACTATCCCCAGTACTAGGGGATCCAGTGACCATTCGTGATGGCCCTGGGAAATCCTGCTGAGAGCATCTGCCAGGACATTGTCCTTGCCTGGGAGGTGAACTGCTATGAGGAAGTGTTCAGGGAATAAGCCAGAGACCATAACTTATCGCCTCGGTGCCCAAGCTAAGACCGAGTGCCCCTTGTTTGTTGATGTACCACATTGTAGTGGTGTCTGTTCTGACCTGTACCACCTTGTTCTGAACAGATGCAGAAAAACCTGAAGTGCTAGAAAACAGCTCCGAGTTCCAACAGATTGATGTGGAGCAGAGATTCCTGAGGGGACCATAACCCCTGGGTGGAGAGGTCACCCATGTGAGCTCCCCATCCCAAGAGGGATGCATCTGTAGTAAGGGTCAAGGAGTGGGACAGAGGGATGAAAGGCACCCTTGTCTCAGATTGCTCTGATCCTGCCCCCACTGAAGGGCCTGGATCAGGGTTCAAGTCACTGGGATTAACTTGGATAGGGGATCTCTTCTTTGACACCAGAAAGCTCTCAAATGGAACTGAATGTCCCTCATCTGAAATCTTGCTCCTTGCACTACAGCTGTGGAAGCAGCCATGTGTCCTAGGAGCTGCAGGAAATGCCTTGCTGGTCGAGAGACCTGCAGAGTGAAGGACGAGGTAAGGGCCACCAAGGTCCTTACCCTTTCCAGGGGAAGGAAGGCTCTGGCCTGCTTTGTGTCCAGTTCTGCGCCTATAAAGATGAGTACCTGGACAGGTTCCAAAACTGACTTTGGAAGATTGAGAAGAAAGCCCAGAGAGGTAAACAGCTGCTGGGTAACTAGCAGGTGTGATTTGACCTGGTCTGGAGACCCACAATGAGCCAGTCGTCCAGGTAGGGAAAAATGGCAATCTTTTGCCATCTTAGATGAGCAACTGCTACTGCCAGACATTTTATGAACACCCTTGGGGCAGAGGTGAGGCCGAAGGGCATTGCTCTGAACTGATAATGGCCTGAGGGCAGTTCGGAATCTGAGGTACTTTCGATGGGAGCTTCTGATAAGAACATGGAAGTAGGCATCCTTGAGGTCCAGGAAAGCTAGCCAGTCCCCTGGCCTTAGGGAGGGTAAAATCATTCCCAGAGTCACCATTTTGAATTTTGGTTTTAAAAGGTGCTTGTTTAGATATCTTAGATCCAGGATAGGCCATCCTCTCCTGTCTTTTTGGGATGAGAGTACCTGGAGTACAGACCCTTGCCCTGGTTGGGAGAAACCCTTTCTACAGCTCTGAGAGCCAGGAGGTTGAGACTTCTGTTTCAAAGCAAGAGTCTCTAAAGGGTTTCAAGTGGAAAAGATCTGGCTCTCATCTTTGGAAATTTTTGAAGCTGAGAACCAGACCCTGGCTCACTACTTCAGGACCCACCTGTCTGATGTTAAAGACTCCCAGTCCTGGACGAGTAAGCCAGCCTGCCCCCTACAGGTAATGGAGAGCCGACCCTGGGCATCCCATCAGGGTGCCTGTTTGGCAGGGGCTTTAGGCTGAGGGGTGGGAGCAGGCCTGCTCGTACCCCGTCTGCCTCTCCCTCTGAAGAACCCCCTCTGAGCATAGGCTGAAGAGGAGGAGGCCTGGGTCTGGTAAAAGGCCTGTAAAAGGCACCCCTACCCCTGGGGCTGCCTCTGAGGAGTGGCTTGCGTTCCTTGGCTTGTGCACTCCTATAAGTGGTTCTATATTCATCCATTTTCTTCATATAATTCTCTGTCTGCTCCCCAAACAGAGAATTTCCCACCACAGGAAAATCCATAGCCTTAGACTGGGTATCCTGTGACAAAGTAATACACCTGAGCCAGGCCAATCTACGAAAAGCCACAGATGCAGCCATGACTCTAGAGGATACATCATTAGAATCCACTGCAGCATGGAATTGCACCTTAGATGCCTCAATGCCATCAAGAGCCACCTGCTCCAGCTCCTTTGCAAGCTGGCCAGGGACCTGTTTGGCTAAGGCCATGACAGTATCCCATCTAGATTTCTGTATCTCGCAACATAAGCCATATAGTTTGCTTGTCTGAGTCCCAAAGATGCTGCCATGTATTGTTTTTTGGCCATGGCATCAATCTTCCTGGAGTCCTTGCCAGGAGGATGTGAAGCCAGGGGAATATTAGCTTTATCACAGGCTGCAGCCTGAACTACCCCAACATGACTGCATTGCTGTGAAAGAAAATCTGTATCAGGACCTGATAAAGTGTACCTCCTGTCCATCTTTTTATCTACAGGAGGCACAGAATTAGGAGCTTTTAAATTTTTATTGTTTGTTTCTAAAAGATTTATGTAAAGGATGGACAATCTCCTGGACTCTGGGATATCCATCATCTCTACATAGTCAGGCTCCTCTTGCTCATCCAAAGCCTCCTCTAAGGGAAGCTGGAGGGTCTCAGCAACTTTTTTATAAAACAAAAAATGAGAAGGGGACTCAGAAAGCCTAGGGGGAGATTCACCTGAAGGTCTGTCTGGGGAGATATCCGGTTCAATGGGCACATCCAGACTTTCAAAGTCACATTCACACTGATCATAATCATCCTCCCCCTCCTCTGGTTCATAAAACTCGTCTATATCATATTCTTGAACCGGTGGAACCGACCGAACTGACCTTTTGCCAGATAGTGGTGGTTCGGAGGGAACCGGGGACAGTGACTGGACAATCTATTGCCCTGGCTATCTCTGCAGCAGTTGGAGAAGGAATTTTGGACTCCACACCTGCTGACTTTCTAGTTCTCTTTGCTGGAACTGGCTCCTCAGAGTCAGCTTTACGTTTGGCCGAGGAAGTCTGGCCCTGGTCAGAGGGCACTCCCTCCGGTTCGGCTGGCACCGAACTGGGCTGGCCATCTGGGTCAGCGTACTTTTGGCCTCTCGTTCCCTGAGCCTAGCAACTCTCTTATCTAGGGTGGCTGCAGGGAAATTCTTGCAAATCTGGCAGTCTGCATTGAGGTGGTCAAACCCCAGACAATAAACACATGTGGTGTGTGGGTCAGCCTTGGCAAAGGCTTCCCCACAGACACTACAGTGTTGAAACCCAGTGGGCCCGGTTTTCTTTTGGGTTTCTCAGACATAATGCCAGCCTAACCAAAACTTGCCCTTTGATGGCAGTGCCAGGCAAGACACCCTTATCGGTTCCCAACCGTGTCATGGGTCGTGGAAAAAACTGTAATGAAATCAGTTTTTTTTTTTTTAGAACCGATAAGAACCGGGAACCGCACTCTAACAAGCCTTAAAAGACTTTAAAACCAAGTTTAAATATAATTCGATCGGTTCAAACCGAACCGATAAACATTTACAAGTTCCACACAGAAAACCTATCTATTACTTACAATACCATAGACAGAGCTTGAACCGATCGGTTTGCGGTTAAAATAAATATCGTGGTTAAATTCAACTGAGAAAAGACGTTTTAAACCGAAGAAATGAACCGAGCAGCAGGAGGAATCTCCGGAGCGACTGTTCAGTGAGGCGGAGTAAAGAATCTGACGGTTTCAGTTTGAAACCAGCCTAACAGAGCTTCTTTAACCGAGCTCGCGCTCTAAGTTCCATGCTCTGCATGGAAGTTAACTCTTTCACCTCTGGAGCAGTTCTAATGGTGGGACAAACTGCATCTGTCATAATATAGCAAGACTTCATGTTGTTTGAAAGTACCTGCTGCAAGAGCTGTTCTCAAAGATCTACTGTTATGGTAAGTTCTTACGTAACTGTACTATCTTACTTTGAGAAACAGCTCTTGCAGCAGGTTACACCATTAGGACTGATTCCCAAGCAAAACTGGAAATCCCTCACTGGTGGGAGGAGGAAAGGTAGAGATCACTAGTTGGACCAAAGCCTAGGATAGGAGTCCCTGAAGGACTGCTAGACCAAAACCTGCTCTTCGCCTTGATGCAACGTCCAGGCTATAATGCCTGATAATGGTGTGCACTATGCTCCAAGTAGCTGCTGCACAGATGGCTGAAGTGGACACGGTCTTCATGGCCGCAAAGGAGGTAGCCACACCCTTTGTGGAATGACCCTTAACCAAGCCCGGTAAGGGTTTGTTACGCCTCTGGTAACAGAACGTGATACAATGTATGAGCTCCTTGGACAGCGATTGTTTAGAAACGGGAGATCCCATCATCCTGTGGGCGAAGGAGATGAAAAGCTGGACAGATTTTCGGTGGTGTTTGATTCTGGTCAGGTAGTATCAAAGACGTCTAAAGTGTGCAACAGGGCCTCTCCTCTATTAGAATATCTAGGAAAGTACACTGGTAGATCTATGTACTGATTAAGGGTGAGAGCTGAGACCACCTTGGGTAGAAACTTCGGATTTGTCCTAAGGAACACCCTGCCCTGGTGAAAAACCAAATAAGGTTCTTTGCACATCAGTGCGTGAAGTTCAGAAATTCTTCTGGCCAAAGTAACGGCAACTAAAAATAACGTCTTCCATGTAAGGAGATGTAGCTCGCAAACCGCGGCTGGTTCAAAAGGTGGCAGCATAAGCTGCTCCAGGACAAAGGGTAAATCCCATGGAGGAATAGAATCCTTAATTGGAGGTCTGAGGTGTACTTTTATCGAGGAGTAGGCCAAGCCTGTCTGAAAGAGAGACAGGAGGTAGTCCAGGACCGACCTTTCTGGATAAACCATCGGTGAAAACCCCCGTGCCTGAGCCCAGAGGCAAAATCTGCACCATTTCATGGCATATGTAGCGTGAGTGGCCAGTGTTCTAGCAGCCGCTAGAACATCTGCTACCTCTTGCGAGACCCCATACCGCATGATGGCTATGTCTGTAGGAGCCAGGCGTGTAGGTTCAGAGATCGAAGGTTCGGATGGACCAAAGAGCCTGCCTCCTGAGACAATAAGTGACAGCTGATTGGCAGAGGCACTGGAGGTTCCCAGGGCAGCTGGTGTAGCAGAGGGAACCAAATCTGCCTGGGCCAAAACGGCACGATAAATATCAGCGTTGCTTGCTCTCTGTGGAGTTTCAAAAGAACCCTCTGGATCAATGGGAAGGGAGGAAAGGTGTAGAGGAATTTGCCCTCCAGGAGAGTGACAACGCGTCTCTCCAGAAAACACCAGGCCCTAGATCTAGCAAGCAGAAATTGGGCAGTTTTGCGTTGTTTGGGGACGCAAAGAGGTCTAACCTCTGGCATGCTCCATCTGTGAACAGATCCTCTACGACCTCCTGGAGTAGTTCCCACTTGTGGACTCCGGCCTGAGAGCGACTCAGGCTATCTGCGATGATATCCACTCCTGGAACATGAACAGCAATGAGGTTTGTGCTGTGTTGTAGTACCCAATCCCACACCCTCATGGCCTCCCTGCAAAGCAGGTAGGAATGGATGCCTCCTTGTTTGTTGAGGTAATACGTCACCACGGTATTGTCTGTTTGTAACAGGAGAGTACCCAGTGGGATCTCAGACTGCTCTCATTTCCAGGATATTTTTGTGGAGATGAGCTTCCTGGGCTGTCCATAAGCCCGGAGACCTGACACCGTCGAGGTGTGCTACCCAACCAAACCCTGAAGCGTCCGTGGAGAGCGTCACAATCGGAGATGGCGCAATGAAGGGGACCGCCGCTAATAGGTTCTTCGAATCTAGCCACCATTGCCAATCCCAGATTACGGCATTCGTGATCCGGACTGGAAGCTACAAATGGTCTTGCTTCTGATCCCATTGGACCCATAACAGCCACTGGGTCACCCGCATGTGGAAACCAACTTGTGGGACTGTTGCAATGGCTGCAGCCATACGTCCAAGCAGGCAAAGGACCAGTCTGGCTGGGATGGTCCTCTTTGCCAAAATGTCCCTGATGAGGGATCTGATGTGTTCTGCTTGGTCCTGGGGTAGAAAAGCTTTCCCTTGGACGGTGTTCAGAACTGCGCCTATGAACTGCAGATTCTGTTACAGAACCAGGCATGACTTCTCCTGATTGATAATAATGCCCAATGTCTCGAACAGAGACTAAGTACAATGAATGGTGGACATCAGGGCCTCCCGAGAGGGTGCCATGAGAAGCCAGTCATCCAGATAGGGGAACATGTAGTGCCTTGTCTCCTTAGAGCTGCTGCTACAACTGCCATGCACTTCACGAACACCTGAGGTGCCGATGACAGTCCGAAAGGGAGGGCTCAGAACTGATAATGGTGACCTAGAAATTCGGAGCGCAAGAACTTCCTATGTGCTAGAGCAATGGGTATGTGCAGGTAAGCATCCTGCATGTCCAGGGACGCTAGGAAGGTGCCCTGCTTGAGTATGGGTATCAGACCAGGAAGGGTCACCATGTGGAAGCATTTGTAGAGGACCGAAGAGTTGAGATCGCTGAGATTCAGTATCGGACGAAGGTCCCCTGTCTTTTTGGGGACCAGAAAGAAGTGGGAATAGTAACCTGCACCTCTCTGGTTCCGTGGTACGTGCTCTATAGCTTCCTTTCCTAGAAGCGTGAGCACCTCCTGCTGTATGAGCAGAGCATGCTGACCCAAATAATGGGAAAGCAGGGGAGGTCTTGATGGTGGGTGGTCGAGGAATTCGATAAAGCGACCTCTCAATCATTTGAAGTGCCCACCGGTTGGTGGTAATCAACTGCTACCCTGAAAAGTGGCGAGCGATGTGACCCCCAATCTTTTTTGCCTGTTGATCCAGAGGAGGGGCAGGGGCCAGGAAGGAGTCATGCTGTGGCAGCATTGGTTTCCGCAGGCTGGGCCGGTTTGGTTTATCGCTGGCCTCTGCCTTGGGAAGATTTAGCCTGGGCTTCACAATGGAAAGTGCCCCTTTGTTGATGGCTGGAACGTGGCTGCTGCCATTGTTGCCAGTCGTGAAAATGGTTCTGGTTCCTACGAAAAGGAACCAGGTTTAGATCTGTACATGGCCTGTACAGATCTTACTGCCTTCCCGGCATCCTGAAGCTTGGTGATGACCTTTTCCGAGTGTTCACCAAACAGGACTTTGCCATTGTATGGGACGTCAAGAATGTTTTTCTGTACATCTGGAGTAAAACCGGAGACAGACACCCAAAGCTGCAGCTCTGGCAAACGAGACCGCAGAATCGTATGTGGCTCGTAACACTTTGGTCCCCACATCAGACCCTGTGCGGAGGAGGTTTAAGAGTGCCGCCATCTGATTGCCATCCGGTAGCTTATCAACAAGATCCTGACCCTGTTCCCACAGGGTATCCTGAAACTGAACCATATGAGACAGATAGTTCAGATACCTGATGGAGCATGTAGCAGCCGCATACATGTGCCTCCCCAGGGCATCCAACTGTTTGGATTCCTGATCCAGTGGCTGTGTGCTCATATGCTGTGGTTGTTGGGACCGGTAATGAGAGGTCATAATGACTAGGGAGTCAGCCAGAGGTTGTTGCACCAAGTACTGGTCCCCTTTCGGGGCCTTGTACAGGCAGTCAGCTTTCTTTGGCACAGCGGGGGTGGAGTGCGGATGCTTCCACGCAGCCTTGTTGACGTCCGCAAAAGTGTCCACCAAGGGTGGCACTACCACAGGCTTAGGATCTTTCTGCCGAAGGTAACGAGCAAGGTGCTGTCTCTCGGGGTCGAGATCTTCTGAATCCCATCTCTTGTTCTCCTGGATGTGCCTCATAATCTTAGAGAAAGAGGGATCATCAGGAGGTGACCTGGGCAGGTCTTGTGGGTCAGGTGATGGGATGCTGAGTGGAGGAGGAGACCTGGAGGTGTCAGAAGTATCCAGTATAGAATCCTCCCCTGGCGGAGTGTACTGGCGACGTCTGGGTCACTTGGGGCTGGGAGACCCTGAAGGAGATCTTGAGGGAGGCCTTCTCCGTTCCTTAGATCTTCCCCTAGGAGGTGGAGTGTGCTCCTTGGGGGTTGGTGGTCATCCTGCTGGCCCCTGCGGTGGAGGAGGGGCAGTAGAAGGTGAAGGAGTAGGAGATTTCACTGGGATCACATATTTCCTTATTGTGTCCCACCAGAAAGTGAAAAGATCTTTGACCTCTTGGATGTTTATACCCGACAATGGACCTGGTGCCGGTGGTCAGGCATTGGGTCCGAAGGAGTCTCTGGGATTGGTGAAGGCTCCCATGGAAGCCCAGCATCTTCGGCTCCAGTGAACATGTCACCAACGTAAGGCACTTGGCCGATGTCTTCAGCTCTGGCAAACGTCTGACCGACGTCTGGTGTTTGGTCGACGTCCTCTGCACCGAACATCTGGCTGACGTCGGGTCCGTCGCCCGCTTCAGGGACATCAGGTCTTTAGTATTCCTAGGTGGGTGATCCAGACCCCTGGGAGGCTGGGAGACCGATCTGTAGTCAGGGTCCCGGCGTCGGTCTGATGAGGAAGACTTGGTCTGGTGACGGTCAGAGGACTTTGACGAGGCCCGGGAGGGAGTGGAGGAAGCCAAAAGCCTGGAAGTCTTTATAGGGTGCAGAGAAGCCGAAGAGCTGCCTGAAGCCTTAACCTTGACCGGAGAGGGCTGAGAGCGAGCCCTGGAGGAAGAGCAGTCTGAGTATGTGGAGCCTGAGCTGGTGCGTGAGTCCGAGGCCCGGTTAGGAGATCTGGACCTGGCCTTCTCCCAGTGCTTGTCCCGGTGTTTGTGGACTTTTGTGGTAGATTCACCTCTGGAGGAAGGTTCCTTATCCGTTCTGTGTAGTTTCTCTTCCAAGAGGAACACCTAAAGTGCCTTCTGGTGGCAGATCCTGGTGCGACTGTTAAGCCCCTGACAGAAAGAACAGACCTTGGTGTTGTGGTCCAGGCCTAAGCACCGCAGGCAGGACAAATGAGGATCCTTGAAGGGGATCTGTTTGCCTCAGACACACTTGGAAGGATGTCCTTCTGAAGGAGTTGGAAATGCCGACATTTAGTTTAGTAAACTGTTTTATGGAAGTTCTTAGTCGTCGTGTGCTAGAGTGGGACCATGAGGCCGATGCTGGTGAGTCAACTGCAATAAAAGAACTGGGGATTCTGGGGGACCGACCCTTTTATATGATGCCTGATGTCGGGGCGGGACAGATGTCGGGGAAGGTCCCCGTTGAATACTGCTAGCTAGAAAATTTCCGTGGGGTCCTGGTGCCTGCCGGCCTCAGTCCTAATGGTGTAACCTGCTGCAAGAGTTGTTTCTCGAAGTAAGATCAGCCTCAGCTTTGTGTTCTCCCTGGAGATGAACAGGTCTACCTGAGGGGTGCACCACAGGCTGTGAACTACTACTGGGTGAAGAGACCACTCGTGGGATGCCATGCCTATATGGCTATGGGCATCTGCCCATTGAGTCGAGGCTCCTGCCACATGGATGGCTGGGAGATCTGCCTCCAGTCAGCTCACAAGGGTCCAGATGTGGAGCACTTCCTGCACAGAGGTCGGGAGTGCATACTGCCATTTGCTGAGATAGTGGATGGTCGTTGCATTGTCAGTCTGGACCTGGAACACTTGACCACACAGAAATGGAGCTAATGCGGTTGGTGCCAGCTGGACTGCTCGTAGTTTCAGCAGGTTGATGTGGCATTGGGACTCCTCAGGGTTCCACAGCCCATGGATGCTGTGGTTTCCCATGTGGGTTCCCCAGCCTGTGAGAGGCATCTGTCGTGAGGATGACCACTGGCTTGGGAGGGAGAAATGGAAATTATGTACCTACCGTAATTCTTGATGTTCCTGGATGAAGTCTCCACCACTCATTCACACTGATGGGATCTACGCCATAGGCGCCAAGACCCAGCGGGAGCAAACTTTTTGCAAGAGGGACGGTGCCAGAGATGGAGCCACGAGGAGCGGCACAGCAAGCCTCGACTTGTGCGGCAATGACTATCTCAGCATCGACCCTCCAACTGCCTCAGTACCTTTTTTTCCGAGGAGGTGCAGCGTAACTAACCTAGAAGGATACCCTAACTAAAAAACAGACATAAGATAGTCTGAGCGACCCATATAAGAAGGGTCAACAAAGAAGTCTTCACAGCCTAAAGATTGAGGGAGTGAAGACCTACAACAGAGGTGAGCTCGGGGGATGGTGGGTGGGTGGGCATGTGAATGAGTGGTGGAGACTTCGTCCAAGAAGATCAAGAATTACGGTAGGTACATAATTTCCATATCTTCCTGGACATAAAGTCTCCAACACTCATGCACACTGATGAGAGTACAGAGCTAATAATCCCCCAAGAGGACGGCAGAAGAGACCAAGAGCTCACAATTTTAGGACAGAAGTCCGTTAAGGATGGTTCTGCCAAACGAAAGAGGTCACCTGGCATGGCTATCCAGGGCATAGTGCTTGATGAACGCATGCACTGAGCCTGCTGCAGCTGCAGCAACAACTGCAATGGGCACATCATGGATTTCCACCAGGGATGCCATGACTGCTCTAGTAGAGTGAGCATACACTCTGCAATCCAGCTTAACTTGTGCCATGGAATAACAGTGGCGAAGACATGCAGCCAACCATGCCGAAATGCATCTGATAGCAACAGGTTGGCCCAGCCGGGTCTCGCTGAAGGAAACAAACAGTTGTTGAGCTTTGCAAATTTCTTTTGTTCTATCCCAATAGAAACACAGAGCTCTTTTGACATCTAAAGAATGAAGGGTATGCACCCCTTTACAGAAAGGAAAGAGCTGGAACTCAATCGGACTCCCTGAAGGCAAGGCAAGATCATCAGCTCAAGGTAACTGAAGTGCCAGGACAGCACCAACCAGCAGAAGCTGATACAATAAGAGATTAAGACCTGCCAGAGTGAACCTGGAAAAAAGGGAGCCGAGCCATTAGAAGAACGGTCTCATTAACTGTGAATTAAACAATATGGCTAAGAATGAGCCAAGAGGTCACCCCTAGGGGTAAATCAGAAAGAGTTCCCTCAGGACAGAATAAATCCTACTTGTTCCTCCTTTTTCCATGAGGAAATAGGATCCGTCCAGAGAAGAACAGAAAAATGAAGATAGTTTTTTTTTTTTTTTTGGCTTAAAGGCCAACGAAGAAGAGGGAAGGAATGAGCAGGGAGGGGAAGACGCTGAAGTAGGAGGCCCTTGTGGAGAAGGTGGGCGGGTATCAGTAATGAATGGTGAAGATACAAGAGAAGATCAAGAATTACAGTAGGCATGCAATTTTCATATCTTCCCTTGTCAATCTTTACTATCCATTACTGCTTGGGTGAGTGCCAAGTCTCCCCCCCCGGAGGGGGACGACAAAAGAAACCCTGAGGGAACAAGACCCTCAGCCTCCTGCCAGTGGAAAACAGAAGGGAGAGACCCTGGGCTAATCAGATGAGAAGTCTAAGGCTGAGGAGAGCTAGGAGGTGTCCCCCAGAGATGACAAGTCGGAGGAAGCCCCTGCAGAAGCTTTCTAGCTCTGGTGGAGAAAAGACGGGTTCCCCGGAAAGCGGAGCGAATCACCCTACACAGGGCCAGGGGTGACAACCTTTATAAACAAAGCCATGCCATCCACCTAATGCAGATCGCTGTCCCTGCAAACCTGGAAGCCACCTCATTGGCGTCGTAAGATGCCCTTGTCTGGTGCCTTGCCAGCTCCAGGCCTATGGCAGAGAGGGCAATGGCCTGTCTAGATTGCTGCATATCAGGCATTGATGCTAGAAGCTGAGATAGCATCGACCATAGATGCCTGTGGTAGGCAGCACGGTGTGCCTGATGAGATGTGATACACAGCATCGCACAAGAGGAAGACAACACTCTTCGACCCAACTGGTCAAATTGTAGAGAATCTTAAGTCTGGTGGTTGGTCATGTGCCAGATGGCAGCACCTGGAAGGAGTCTCTAGGAACACCAATCCCAAAGGTGGGTTGGGAAGAGAACCTAGGGACTCAGATGGGGTACAATACTGCCTCCTGCAGTCTGCTGGGGCTGGGATAGGGTCGGCTGGAGACTGCCAGGAATGGATAGACGCCTCCTAGAAAGAAGTAGGCCAGGATGGAACCACCGAATGTTGGGCACTGAATTCACTGAGGAATTCACACGTCTCACGTTCAGTATTGTCTCACCTAACAAAGGAGATACGGAGGTCCCCAACCATCCTCAAAAGAAAGCACTGATATTCCATGAAATCAGTGTCAGAAGAGAGGTGAGCAGAGGGTTCCTCTCCCTCAGAGAAGGGAAATAAGGAGGATGGGGAGCTTGAATGTCCAGGACTCCTGCAGCGGTGGGGATAGGTGAAACACCCACTCATGCATACATCTAACATATGAGGGGAAGGCCGCCGCAGTGACTCTGAACGTCTCCCAGGATAACGGACCTGTAGGACCGACATAGTCCAGGAGAGAGGGTGGTGGCTGCAGAGGAATGGGAGTAGAGCACCTATGAAAAGGCAACTGTCCTCAGCTCAGGCTCTGGAATCCGGGGAATGGAGCCCGAGCTGGTGGGTCCTGGACAACAAACGAGGTTGCAGAACGGAACCCTGGGGATGCGAACCTTGAAAAAGCCTGGACGGGGATCCTCCCCTGTGATGTACCTGGGGCTGCAAGGATCCTGAAGGGCAGCCCACAGCAATGCCACCAGAAGGGTCCCTCGAGCCTAAGCAGGAGAGACAGGGCTCAGCATGAAGGGTTCCTGCCTACACCACGAGGGGCAGCAGACGAAACTCGACATGCCTCCCCTCGGCCCCTCAACCCCTTGGACTCAGAAGATGCCCTCCTCCTCAATGCCAGCAACACAGCCCATTGATCCTGGGATCTCCGAGGAGAGCAACCAGAAGACAAGGCCCCTAGTTCACCCCGAGAGGGCGCAGCAGCACCGGAGACAGCAGCTGTTACTGCCCCTTCTGGGTGAACAGACCCCTCCCTAGCCCTCACGCTGTCCCCTCCCAATGACCTCAGGCTACCCCCAGCTTAGGAGTCCTCAGAAGAAGACTGCTGTGGAGACTGAGGAATGGGCACACTAGGCCGCTTGACACCCTGTCCCACAGAGGACTCCAATCCCAAGGAATCGGGGAGCCAGGATGGGTCCACGTCTGAGTCGTCTACTTCTGAGCAAGAGGCGACTAGAAGGACCTCAATACTGGCAACCCCAGGAGTCCCCTGAGAAATTGCGTCGGTGTCATGGCGCCGTACGACCTTGGTGCACTGGAGACCATGCCAGAACCTGGTCCCGACCTGCCCGCAGCTCCAGATGAGTCCCTGGCGCAGCCCATGGTGCCGGGACCTGACACGGCACCACCAGCAGAGTCTACTGGGCCTGTGGCGCTGAGAGCCAAAATAGCGCCACCCCGATCACCGGCACTACTGGAATCCCAGACAGTGCCAGAAAACGGCGTAGAGGGTCCACCCACACCTGGCCCGGCAGCCACGGTCCACGACACTGGGGGAGCATGCACCTCCGAAGAGGTGACTGCAGAGGCGGTGTCCTCATTGGGGTCACGGTGTTCCACCCAACACTGCAAAAGTGGCCTCCTCCTCCTCAAGACTAGAAGACAAGGAGACCTCCTCCTTTCCAGACCACATAGACCTGGGAGGGGACCCAGAGGAAGGGCCTAAAGACCTGGCCTGGGAGGCCTGAGAGAGACGCCATCCTCCAAAAGTCGGCGGGGCCTTGCCGATTTTGAATGCGCGGACTTTGAGAACACGGCAGTCCATTGAGAAACAGGTGTTGCATCTGTCCATGTCATGGTTATATCCTAAACACCAAAGGCAGACATCATGCCGGTCCGTCACGGAAAAATGCCGGCCACAGGAGCACCGACGCATAGGGGCATGGCCCGCTTTAGAATTTGCTTAGCTCACCAAACTGGATATGATGCAAAAACAAACTAAAACACAGCAAAGCTCCGGCGCCCGATCGAAAAGAACGGACTTACTGGAGGACAAACCGGGATGAAGGGTTATACGCACACAGTGAGCCTATACCGCAGTCCCAAAAACTCACGCCGCCAGCCTCGACGCGGGAGAAACAGAACTGGGATGGAGGAGTCGTCTGTGATGCCTAACGGCCGCCCCTCGCACATCACGTGATGCGTCACTCTCAGGGTTGGCACTGACTCCTCTGGAAAACAAAAAACCAAAAACTCCTGTGGTGGGTGCGCGCCTCCGGCTTACACCCAAGCAGCAATGAATGGTGAAGATTGACAAGGGAAGATCTACAGTACTTTGTCCTTATGAAATACAGTATATGGAGGGTCTGTGACCAAGGCATGTATTTCAGAGACCCTGCGGGCCGAGGTAATGACCACCAGGAAGGCCGTTTTCCAAGTGAGAAATTTCAGCTCACAGGAAGCTAGAGGTTCGAAAGGCTTGAGTGAGCATGTCTAGCACAAGATTAATGTCCCAGGCTGTGACAGGATGTCTGATAGGAGGTCTGGTATGCAGAATACCCTTAAGAAACTTCTTATCTACTGTTAACTAAGACAGTGATAAGTACTGGCTCATGATAAGCTGAAATGGCCCAAAGGTGAAGTCTGACTGTAGAGTATTGTAGACCTGAATTTAAGAGGTCTAAAAGAAAAAAATTACCTTAGTAATGTTTCTTCTAATGGAGTCTTGCTGTATTCTGACATATGCAGTTAGGTCCTGCCTTTCAACTGCCCTGGAGAACAAAGAGTTAAACTTTCCATGACCAGCATGGAATGTTCACCATGAGCTTGGTTGAAGCCCCTGTCTGCTGTTGTTTAAACTGCAACTGTCAGATCTTTACGAGCAAAGACTCACTAGATGTTCTGTGTAGAAACTGTAATATTCTTACTAGCCAACTGGCAAATATATATATATAAAAAATGTTTGGTTTCAAAGAAAGACTTAAGTCAGGAAACGCAAACACAAAACACATCCAAAACACAACCTCTCACCCAAACCAAAAAGAGGGTGTAAAAAGGACACCCCTAGGGTGCCAACACTGGTCCTGCCCACCCACATCCCAAAATCTAGGTTCTGAGAGGGAGGCGGGGAGGTCAGAATACAGCAAGACTCCATTAGAAGAAACATTACTAAGGTGAGTAATTTTTTCTTCAAACATGAAGTCTGGCTGTATTTTGACATATGCAGACTACCAAGCAGTACCTCCAAGGAGGAGGGACAGAACCTACTTTGAAACAGGCTCTGAAGTACTGTTGTGTTAAACCGAGCATCACTCCTAGCCTGGATAGCCAGAGAGTAATGCTTGGTGAAAGTATGGACTGTTTTCCAGGTGGCTGCTTGACAAATTTCTAAGAGAGGAATATCCCTGGCAGCAGCCAGGGAAGCAGCTGTACCTCTAGGGGAATGAGCCCTCAGGCCTGAGGGTGGAGTTCTACCCAGTTTTTCATAGCAGAATTGTATACAAGAAACAATCCACCTGGCAATAGATCTCTTTAGTGGCAAGTTTGCCCTTACCAACTTCCCCATATGTAAGTAACAACTGGAGGGATTCAAACCTGTGACCCTTGGTATGCTCTATGTAGTATCTAAGGGCTCTTTTAACATCCAAGCTGTGTAGCCTTCTGTCTCCCGAAGAGGAATGGTCAGTGAAGAAAACAGGGAGAGATATAGACTGGTTGAGGTAGAAATCTGAAACCACTTTAGGTAAGAACTTTCTGTTAGTTCTAAGGACCACTTTATCTCTGTGAAAAGAGATGAAATCAGATTCCACTGACAGGGCTTGCAATTCACTGATACGTCTGGCAGAAGTAATGGCTACCAAAAACACAGTTTTCCAAGTCCTTAAGCTCTGCTGAGGACAAAGGCTCAAAGGGAGGTTGCATAAGCTGAGCAATGCAAACATTAAGGTCCCAAGCAGGAGCAGGATCCCTAAAGGGAGGATTGGTGTGAAGCAATCCCTTGAAAAACTTACAAAATACAGGATGGGATGATAGAGAGGAAGGCTTGCCTACTGACAAGAAAGCAGAAACAGCTGCCAAGTGTACTTTAAGGTTAGCTGGTCTAAGGCCTAGGCCCTTAAGATGGACCATGTAATCCAGAACCTTAGGCAATTCACCAGAGTCTGGAGAAATATTCTTCTTAGAACACCAAATGCTGAATCTTTTCCATTTGGAGTTGTAAGTCTTCCTGGTGGAAGGCTTTTGAGAAGCCTTAAGGACATCCAGAACCCCTTGGAAAAGATGTAGATCTGCAAACTCTAACTCTTCAAGAGCCAAGCCTTGAGATTGAGAGACTGAAGATTCGGGTACCAAATCCTCCCCTGAAAGGATGTCAACAGGTTGTAATTCCTGGGAAGAGACAGAGAAAGATGAACTGCTATGGACAGCAACAAGGGATACTATGGCTGCCTGGCCCAGTCTGGAGCAATCAGAATCACTTTGCATGGTTGTGACCTTATCTTGACTAACTCTTTGAACAGGAGAGGGAAGGGGGGAAGCATACAGAAATTTCCCTTCCCAGTTCAGAATCAGAGCATCCAAGGGGACTGAGCCCAAGACTGGGGGTCTGCAACAAAAGAGAGTAAGTTGGTGATTGTCTGGGGCTGCAAAAAGATCCATCTCTGGTGTGCCCCATCTCGAGAAAATCACTTTCAAAACTAGAGGATCTAGGGCCCATTCGTGATGGCCCTGGGATATTCTGCTCAGTGCATCTGCTAGGACATTGTCCTTCCTGAGGTGAACTGCTATCAGAGAGGTTTGCAGGAATAGGCCAGGGACCACAACTTCATTGCTTCTGTGCACAAGGCCGTAGACCGAGTGCCTCCTTGCTTGTTGATGTACCACATGGTGGTGGTGTTGTCTGTTCTGACCTGAACCACCTTGTTCTGTACAGATTTGGAAAAAGCTTGCAGTGCCAGAAACACTGCTGAGCTCCAAGAGATTGATGTGAAGCAGAGATTCCTGAGGTGACCACAGTCCTTGGGTGGTAAGATCCCCCAAATGGGCTTCCCAGCCCAGCAGGGAAACATTTGTGGTGAGTATCACTGAATGAGACTAAGTGACAAATGGAACCCCTTGTCTCAAATTGTACTGATCCTGCCACTGTTGCAAGGCTTGGATCAGGGCTCGAGTCACTGGGATTAGTTTGGTAAGGGAATCCTTTCTTTGGGACCAGAAGGCTCTTAAGTGGAACTGAATGTCCCTCATCTGGAATCTTGCCCCTTGGACCACTGCTATGGAAGCTGCCATGTGGCCCAGTAGCTGAAGGAAATGCCTTGCTGGTCGAGACACCAGAAGGATGAATGAAGAGGCCAGTTCCATAAGGGTCCTTGCCCTTTCCAGGGGAAGGAAGGCTCTTGCCCTTACTGTATCCAGTTCTGCACCTATGAAGGTGAGGAGCTGTACTGGTTCGAGAACTGACTTTGGAAGGTAGAGAAGGAATCCTAAGGAAGAGAGCACTTGCTTGGTCACTTGCAGATGTGACTTGACTTGGTCTGGAGACTGACCTACTATGAGCCAGTCGTCCAAGTACGGGAAAATGGAGATCTTTTATCTTCTTAGGAAAGCAACTACTACTGCCAGGCACTTTGTGAAAACCCTTGGGGCTGATGTTAGGCCAAAGGACATTGCTCTGAATTGATAGTGGCCTGATGGCAACTCGAACCTGAGGTACTTTCTGTGGGAGTACCTGATGGGAATGTGACAGTAGGCATCTTTAAGGTCCAGGGAGGCTAGCCAGTCCCCTGGCCTTAGAGAGGGAAGGATAATTCCCAGAGTTACCATTTTGAACTTTGGCTTCAAAAGATGTTTGTTCAGACATCTTAGGTCCAAGATGGGCTGCCATTCTCCTGTCTTTTTGTGGGTTAGGAAGTACCTGGAGTACAATCCTTAGCCCCTGTGTAGGGTGGGAACCCTCTCTATATCTCTGAGAGCTAGGAGAGAAGAAATCTCTGCCTCTAGGGCAAGGGACTCAGATTTGCAGGTGGAAAAGATCTGGTTCTCATCTTGGGAAATGTTTTGAAGCTGAGAACCAGTCCCTGGCTTACTACTTCCAGGACCAACTTGTCTGATGTAAGAGACTTCCAGTCCTGGACAAAGTAAGCCAGCCTGCCCCCTACAGGTATGGGAGAATCGGCCCGGGCAGACCCATCAGTGTCTCTGCTGGCAGGGGCTTTAGGCTGAGGGGTGGATGCAGACCTGCTCATCCCCCTTCTGCCTCTCCCTCTAAAGAACCCCCTCTGTGAGAAGGAAGAAGAGGAGGCCTGAGCTTGGTAAAAAGGCTTTTGGAAAGGCCTGCCCCTGCCCTGCTGCCTTTGAGGAGTTGCTTGCCTTTCTTTGGCCTGAGCTCTCCTGTAAGTGGTCCTGTACTCACATCTTCTTCATGTAATTCTCTGTCTGCTCCCCAGAGAATTACAAATTACAGGAAAATCCATGGCCTTAGCCTGGGTATCCTGTGAGAGGCTAGTACACCTGAGCCAAGCCATCCTCCGAAGAGCCACAGATGTAGCCATGACTCTTGATTATACATCATTGGAGTCAACAGCAGCATGAAACTGTACTTTCGACCGACTTTTTGAACCGAGCAGCAAGAGGAATCTCCGGAGCGACTGTTCAGTGAGGCAGAGTAAAGAATCTGACAGTTGCAGTTTAAACAGCAGACAGGAGCTTCAACTGAGCTCGTGGTGAACATTCCATGCTGGTCATGGAAAGTTTAACTCTTTGTTCTCCGGGGCAGTTGAAAGGCAGGACCTAACTGCATACAGTATGTCAGAATACAGCAAGACTTCATGTTGTTTGAAGGTACTCTAGAACTTTATTTGGTGGGCAGAAAAAAGGATTCAAAGAGGATTTTGCACACCAGAGAGAAAAATGTTTCCATTTGGCTGTGTACGTTTTTCTAGTGGCTGGCTTGCGCGCAGCCAAAGAATATCTGAAACTCTCAGAGAGACACTGAACCTGTTCGCTTCTCTCTTCAGGAGCCAAGTGTGAAGGTGAAGCGACCTCAGGCCCCTGGGTCAGAAGGTTCGTCTGAAGGGGAAGTGCTTTCTGGGGGGGTTTCTGACATACTGCTGAGTAATGGAAACCATATCTGTCGAGGTCAGAAGGGAGCAATGAGGATCATTTTGTCCCCCTGGGACTTGAATTTGAGAAGTACCCCCTGAATTAGGGGAAGAGGAAGAAAGGCGTATAAAACGTGTTTTGTCCACTGCAGCCTGAACGCATCCTGACAGAAGATGCCAGGCCCTGGATTTCTGGAGCAGACGAGGGGCAGTTTTGTGTTGAGTGGGGATGCAAAAAGGTCCAGGTCTGGAGTTCCCCACTCTGCAAACAGTGACTGAACTATGATTGAGTCGAGAAACCACTCATGAGGATCTGTCTCTGTTCTGCTAAAATGATCTGCCAGTTCGTTCTGCTCTCCCAGCAGGTAGACCGCCTGAATTAGAGCCTTGTGATCTAGGCACCATTCCCACACTCTCATCACCTCCCTGCATAAAGGGTAAGCGTGTGCACCACCCTGCTTGTTGATATAATACATCACTGTTTTGTTGTCCGTTTGAAGGAGAATGTTCTTGTGACAGAGAATGTCCTTCAAAGCCCGGATTGCATAAAGGACGGCACTCATTTCTAGGACATTTATGTGAAGCTGGGACTCGTCCCGAGTCCACGTACCTTGGGTGTGGAGGCTATGACAGTGAGCTCCCCATCAGGGACAGTCCGTGGTAAAGGAAATCTGATGATCCAGGGGAGCAAAGGGATACCCTTCCAGAAGGTTGTCCTCTTAAAACCACCAGGTGAGTGACCTCTTCAGAGGTTCTGTCACCTTGATGAGAAAGGACTGAGGGTGAGTGGTTGGCTACCACCGAGTACTGAGCATCCATTGAGAGGTTCTTGTGGAGGCGTGCTAGGGGTACAGTGAACACCGAGGATGCCATGAGATCCAGCATCCATTGCATTGGTATGGCTCGAACTGAGCTGTTCTCACTGATGTATCGGGCCATCTATAGGATATTGCTCCTTCTGTCCTCTGGCAGAAAAGCCTTCGCACAGGAAGTGTCCAGAAGAGGTCTTATAAAAAGGAGCTTCTGTGAGGGCTGCAACTGAGATTTCTTGAGATTTAGCAGGACTCCTATGGATGTAAGAATGTCTGAAGCTGTGGCAATGGCATTGAGAGTTCCTTGAATCAAACAACCGCTTTTGAGAAACTCAAAAGCCAGACCAACTGCAATTCACCCATTAGTTGTACTGAAATTATATCAAAAACGCACAGCTTACCATGTCATCATGTTTTATTCAAGTACAAAACCTGTTAACCGCAGCAAAGGTAGAGTGCAAGGCGGCGACTACTCGTTATATTAAAACAAAAAAGCCGAAGACACCATCATGGTGTTTAAAACCACAGCAGGACTTTGACCAGGCCGGCCGAGAACAGCCCATGTGCGTGATGATGCACAGGATCAGCTGACGTTTCGGCTTACGCCTTCCTCAGAGCGGTTTGATTCAAGTAATACTCTGATACCTTCTTGCACCAGATTTGAAGTACTCACCGTGAGTGAGTGGAGCCCCTCATTTGTTTTGTTTTTTATGTTGAGAGTTCCTTGCCTGGAAGGGCTTGCTAGAAGCCAGTCGTCCAGATATGGAAACACTTGTATTCCGATCTTTCTGAGATGTGCTGGAAGAATTGCACAACACAGTAAAAACTTGTGGTGCCGAGGATAGCCAATAGGGCAGGACTCTGAACTGATAATGCTGGCCCAGTGCTACAAACCGTAGGTACTTGTGATGCTTTGGGTGTATAGGAGTATGTTAAGCGTCCTGCATGTCCAGGGAAGCTAGTCAATCGTGTTGATGAAGCAAGGGTAGGAGTCCCAAGCGATATCATCTTGAACTTTTCCCTGAAAAGAAACTTGTTTGACTTTCTGAGGTCCAGAATGGGGTGTATGCCACCATTTGTTTTCGGAACCAGGAAGTAATGGGAGTAGAAACCTGTGTTTCATTAATCCAGTGGAAAGTACAGTTACGCAAGAACTTACTGTAACAGTAGATCTTCGAGAACAGCTCTTGCAGCAGGTAACACCATCAGGTAACACCATTAGCACCACCACCACAAGTCCAGCTCCCGTCACCCGGACCCCGACGCTTGGTCGGTCTCCTTGTCTCCTCCACCCCAGCGGAAGACCAAGGAGCTGACTTCGCTCAAAAGGACGTCGGACCCGACGTTGGCCCACCCGATGTTGGCTAAGCATCATAGGTCCCGAGACCCGACTGCGAGACACCCGTCGCCGGTCAGGCCTTCTCCACCTCGGACACCGGCTGGGGGACCGACGCCCATTCCAGTGGAGAGGAGAACACCTACTCCACCTACCGACGTCGGCCAGGAGGCGCTTACGGAGGAGGAGCTGACTCAGCCCGAAGACCAGACGGGCGAACCCAGTCCTGTCGCACCCCCCAGGAAGCCCTCCCCAGAACCAGAGACCCCTGGGAAGCCGACGCCGGAACCCGACAACCGACCACCGGCGCCCGGCCCGTCATTGGGCCTCAGTATTTCAGAGGTTAAGGAGCTATTCACCTATTGGTGGGATACCATAAAGAAGGATGTGGTTCCCACGCCTCCTCCTCTTCCTCCTCCTCCACCTCCACCCGTGACTCCACCGGCCCCAGCGCCCCCCACCCGGGGCAGCAGGCCGAGTACCTTCCCCCCCCCCAGGAGCCTGCGGGACCTCCTAGGGGCAGACCAGACAAGAGGAGACCTCCGTCCAGATCTTCTTCAGGGTCACCCAGCCCCAAGAGACCCAGAAGACGCCGCCACTCACCTTTGACGGAGGACTCGGTATTGGACTTCTCAGACGGATCCAGATCCCCTTCTCCCATCAGTGTCCCCTCTCCGGACCCACGTGAGCTCCCAAGATCTCCTCTGGATGACCCATCGTTCTCAGAGATTATGAGGCATATCCAGGAGAACATGGGCTGGGACGCAGAGGAACTTGACCCCGAGAGGCTACGCCTTGCCCGTTATCTTGGGCAAAAGGACCCAAAGCCTGTGGTGGTGCCACCCTTAGTGGACACCTTCATGGATGTCACCAAGGCAGCGTGGAAACGTCCATACTCGCTCCTGGTGATGCCGAAGAAGGCTGACCGCCTGTACAAGGCCCCTAGGGAGGACCAGTACTTGGCATCCCATCCTCTGGCCGATTCTCTGGTCATCACAGCCTCACATGACCGGTCCCAGAGGCTGCAACATTTGAGCACCCTGCCACCGGACCCAGAGTCCAAGCAACTGGACGCTATGGACAGGCGCACGTATGCAGCTGCTACCTGTGCCATTAGGTCCCTCAACTATCTAACCCACATGGTCCAGTTTCAGAATGTCTTGTGGGAGCAGGGACTGGATCTGGCGGAAAAGATGCCAGAAGGTGAGCAGGAGGAGTTGCTGCAACTCCTCCGCACGGGTTCGGACGTGGGAACCCAGGTGCTGCGAGCCGCGTACGATTCCGCGGACTCCTCGGCCAGAGCGGCAGCCTCAGGCGTATGCCTCCAGAGCTACTCCTGGATCCGTGTCTCCGGATTTACCCCGGACGTCCAGAAAAACATTCTGGATGCCTCGTTCCATGGAGAAGTTCTTTTTGGTGAGTCCTCGGAGAAGGTTCTCACCAAACTTCAAGAGGCCGGGAAGGCGGTACGGTCTGTCCAAGCCATGTACAGACCCAAGGTCAGTTCCTTTCATAGGAACCAGAGCCGTTTCCGAGGCCGGATGCAGAGACAGCAGTCCCGCACCGGTCCGAAACAGAGGGGCGCCTTCTCCCGCAGAGCCCAGGGGAAGTTGTCTGCAGGCCGAGGCCAATGCCCTGCCAAGTTGGCCCAGCCTGCAGGACCCTCAGCCGCCACAGCATGACTCCTTCCCGGCCCCTGCCCCTCAGGATCAACGGGACACCAAGGTCAGGGGTCGTATTGCGGACCACCTGCCAGGGTGGCAGTCTATAACCACCGACAGGTGGGTTCTTCAATTGCTCAAACAAGGCCACTTTATAGAATTCATGGACAAGCCACCCACAAGGCCTCCTCTGCTCTCCCGTTACTTGGGTCAGCACAGATCACTCATCAGGCAAGAAGTACTCGCACTCCTCCAAAAGGGAGTGGTGGAGTATGTCCCGGAGAACCAGAGAGGAACCGGCTACTATTCCCACTTCTTTCTGGTTCCAAAGAAAACAGGGGACCTCCGTCCAATATTGGACCTCAGTGACCTCAATATGTTGGTCGCCTACAAATGTTTTCGCATGGTGACCCTCCAAGGGCTCATTCCCATGCTGAGAAAGGACGCCTTCCTAGCGTCTCTGGACATGCAGGACACCTACCTGCACATCCCCGTAGCTCAAGTGCACAGGAGGTTCCTGCGCTTTGAGTTTCTCGGCCACCACTTGCAGTTCCGGGCTCTTTCTTTCGGACTGTCATCGGCTCCCAGGGTCTTTACCAAGTGTATGGCAGTCGTGGCAGCGTCTCTAAGGAGACAGGGCTACTATGTGTTCCCGTACCTGGACGACTGGCTTCTCATGGCCGCCTCCAGAGAGGTGCTGTTGTTGGCTATCCAGAACACCCAAGCTCTCTTCCAGTCTCTGGGCATTCTTATCAACTACGAGAAGTCTCTCCTGGTACCATCCCAGAAACTGAAGTTCATAGGCGTTGTTCTGGACACCGTCCAAGGGAAAGCCTTTCTTCCCGAGGAAAGAGCGGAACGCATCAGGTCCCTCATCAGGGATCTCTCAGCGAAGAAGACAGTCCCCGCCAGGCTGGTCCTTTGCCTGCTCAGACACATTGCTGCGGCCATTCCAACCATCCCTATGGCAAGGCTCCACAGGTGGGTACCTCAGTGGATGCTCAAAGTGCAGTGGGACCAAAGGCAAGACCACATGCAGCAGCCGGTCAGAATCATGAACGCCATGATTCGGGACTGGCAATGGTGGCTAGACCCAGGGACACTCTCTGCGGGTGTTCCATTTGCAGCGCCATCCCGGGAGGTAATCCTTTCCACAGATGCCTCAGGGCTGGGGTGGGGAGCACACCTGAACAGGGTGAGGTCCCAGGGAACGTGAACCCCTCAAGAAGCTCACCTCCACATCAACATTCTGGAGATGAGGGCGGTCCTTTATGCCCTGCAGGCCTTTCAGTCAGAAATCCCGCTGAGTACTCTTCTGCTTCAAACAGACAATATGGCGGTGATGTGTTACCTCAACAAACAAGGAGGCACACACTCTTACCCCCCTTTGCAGGGAAGCGATGAGAGTGTGGGATTGGGTAATCAGACACGGCGCGAGCCTGATTGCAGTTCACGTTCCCGGTGTGGACAACACAATTGCAGACGGCCTGAGTCGTTCCCAGGCCAGAGTCCACGAATGGGAACTCCTTCAGGAGGTAGCAGAGGATATGTTTCTTCGATGGGGCACTCCAGAGTTGGACTTATTCGCTTCCCCATCCAACGCAAAACTGCCCAATTTTTGCTCGCTAGATCCAGGGCCTGGTGTTTTCTGGCGAGACGCGTTGTCCCTCTCCTGGGTGGACAGATTCCTCTATGATTTCCCTCCCTTCCCGTTGATCCAGGGAGTTCTTCTCAAACTGCGCAGGGAGCACACAACAATGATCCTGGTAGCGCCTTTCTGGCCCAGACAGATTTGGTTCCCCATGCTGACGCAATTGTCCCGGGAACCTCCAGTCCCGTTGCCCTTCAGCTCTCACCTACTGTCTCAAGAGGGGGGTTTGTTAGTCCATCCAGACTTACGCTCACTGAACCTACACGCTTGGCTCCTCGAGACATAGTCATTTTGCGACACGGGGTCTCGCAAGAGGTGGCGGAAGTTCTTTCTGCTGCCAGAAAGCCGGCAACGCATGTAACGTACGCCATGAAATGGCGCCGATTTTGCCTGTGATCTCAGGCACATGGCCTCTCCCCTTTAGGATGCCCAGAGAAATCAGTTCTGGAATACCTGCTTTCCCTTTTTCATTCAGGCCTTGCCTACTCCTCGATTAAGGTCCACCTCTGTGCGATTTCGGCCTACCACTTCCCGATAGGTCAACCTACAGTGGCACAACTCGATGCCTCTCGGGACTTCACGAGGGGGGTGTTACACCTGAGGCCACCCATCAAGGATCCCGTCCTTCCTTGGGACCTACTCTTTGGCCTGGACCAGCTCATGCTGCCCCCTTTTGAACCTGCCGCAGATTGCGAGCTGTGTTTTCTGTCGTGGAAAACGTTATTTTTAGTTGCTGTTACATCAGCAAGGAGAATTTCTGAGCTACATGCTCTCATGTGTAAGGAACCTTATTTAATTTTCCACCAGGACAGAGTGTCTTTGAGGACGAATCCTAAATTCCTGCCTAAGGTGGTCTCTGCCCTTACTCTTAACCAGGACATCGATCTGCCTGTGTACTTTCCCAAGCACCCTAACAGAGGAGAGGCATTGCTTCACACTCTAGATGTTCACCGCTCCTTAAGATAGTACTTGAACAGGACTAAACAGCATCGTACATCCAAGCAGCTGTTTATATCCTTCGCTGAGAGGATGTTGGGCCAACCAGTCTCAAAACAGACCCTTTCTCGCTGGCTTATCCAGTGCATTTCCTTTGCTACAACAACAAACAGAAGCCTGCCCGCACAGTCCAGGCCACCGACTAGGGGGTGCTACTTCTTCGCAGCGCTGCGGAACGTCTCCACCTCGGCCACTTGTGCTGCAGCTACATGGAGCTCAGCGCACACCTTTTTAGGCATTACAGCCTGGACATTACCTCATGGCAGAGAGCCGGTTTCGGCCTTGCTATTCTACAGGATCTCCCGTCCTAGAGTCAGGATTTGTTCAAGATCTTTCCGTTATGCCTCCTCCCAGAACACTTAGAGGCGCTATTGCTTGGGAATCAGTCCTAATGGTGTTACCTGCTGCAAGAGCTGTATCTCGAAGTAAGATAGTACAGTTACGCAAGAACTTACTGTAGCAGTAGATCTTTGATAACAGCTCTTGCAGCAGGTACCTTCCCGCCCACCATTCCCCCTTGGAGGAGGTATGGCCTAACCAGACTTCGGCAGGAGCTAACTCTCTTTCTTCTTCTGATGGCGGACCCTCGGTCTCCACTTCTGATGTCATCCAGTGGCCAGAAGTCTCCTGCGGGAGAACTGGGGATTCTGGCAGGACCGCCTCCTTATGTACTACATCTGACGGGGGCCGGACAGACGTCGGAGGCGGTCCCCACTGAAGACTGCTAGCTAGAAGATTTCCATGGAGTCCTGACCTGTTGTTCAGAAGGCCTTGTACCTCTGAGGAAAGAAGGTCTGACTGTATTGACAACAGCCTGGGCTGTCATTTGGAGGGATGATCCAGAGGGGCTTCTGAAAGGTTGAGGGAGTATCCCTGGCAGATTATCCGGAGGACCCATTTGTCTGATGTTATGTACTTCCACTGGTTGTAGAACTGAGTCAGATGTCCTCCCACCGCTGAGGAAGAGTCCCCCTTGGGCAGTTGAAGTGGGACCTGGGCCAGAAACTCAGAAGGTGGCACTAGGCGCTTTGGGCCCTTGTGCCTTCTGTTGCATTTTCTTTTGAGGTTGGGGGGGGCTTGGTTTTTGTTAAACCTCCCCTGCCCTTGACCCGAAAGGACTGATGGTTGTGAAATTGACGCTTGTTAACACCCCACCAGGAAAGGGTGGGAGTGGGTCGAGATGTTTTAATGGCCGACCTCGTCTCCTGCGTGGTCTCCAGAGCTTGCTGTACTTGAGGTCCGAACAGATATATACCACCAAAGGGTAACGCCATGACCTGCTGTTGGGCATCATTCGTGAAGCCTGAAGTGCATAGCCAGGAGTGACGACTGGTTAAAATGCCTGCCGCTGATGCTCGGGAAGCAGTATCAAAAGCATCCATAGCTGCTTTAATCTGCTGGTTATTGGACTCTATACTCCTGGTTATAGTCTGAAGTAGCTCTGAACTGGCATCTGACTCGGGCAGAGGTTGTACCATCTGAGCGAATGCCAAAGAACATACTCCTATTGAGAGAAATGTCCCTGGTAGTTGGCATTATGCATACCCAGGGTAGAGGCAGCAAATACACTCTTACCTAAGGTGTCTATCTTGCGAGATTCTTTGTTTATAGTTTGGGCTGTAGATGCCTGAGAAAGAACGACCTTATTCTCTGACAGGACTACAATAGGGTCCGCAAAGGCCTGGGAGGCCAAAATGGGTTGATCCTTGGGAGCAGCATACTTCCTGTCTATGGTTTTAGCCACAGACGGAATGAGAGCGGGATTATTCCATACCATCTGAGAGAGCGTCTCAAAAGATAGTTGTACCGGGGGAGTTAAATCCATAGGGATCTCCAGGACATGAAGATATTGGAGTCTTAAGAGCTTCCCAGGATTGATATCAGTAGTCTGGAAAGAAAGTAGTATTTACATTTTTCAGCAGAGACTTAAATGACAGGTCTTCAACCACAGGCTTTGCAGCAGGATTGATCCCTGCTCCTTCAACATCATCACCCAGTCGAAGATCTGGGTCAAGCTCAATATCATCTCCTGACAGTCAGAGGGGCTGTATGGACAGGAAAGGAGTGAACATCAGTACAAAACAAAGAAGAAAAAGGATTCGAAGTCAAGAACCCCTGAAAGCTGGACAGCGCCACACCAAGCCTCAGTGCTGAAGAAGAACACGGCACCAAAGGCAAGGGAGATGGAGCAGTCGGAAGCAATCCAGCCCATGGCGCCGAGAGGTGCACTGATGTAGAGGACGGTGCTGACAAACCCAGCTGCACAGAGGACAGCGCTGACAACCCCGGTGGCACCCAGCACGGCGCTGACAGGTGCAGGGGCGCTGAGGATGCCACCGAGAGATCCATCGACACCGAGAGAGCTCCCGATGGTGCTGAAAGCAATCCAGGTCCTCAAAGACTTCGATTTGAAGGAAAAGAAGGAAGAATACCAGGAGATAAAGGCATCAGTGTGGCCCTCTGTGCTGCAGCCATGTGAGGGGGTAAAACACCAGAGCACGGAGTCGGCGGCACCAAAGATGGCGCCATGTGACTAGGAAGGTCCAACCGCCCTACCTGCTCCCCCAAAGGCCTCAGAGTGATGGGGCCAGGCAGCTGGACCAACCTCCGAGCCCACTGCTCCATAAGAGCGGCCCACTGATGAAACTGCTCATTGGAAGCCCTTTCAATAGGTGGGGAAGGGGTCCGATGTCGAAGAGGTTGGTCATCGGAGACAGAAACCAGTGACTCCAGTGGAGGAGACCAGCATCTGACCCCAACGACCGACCGTAGACACGCAGACATACCAGAAGACGACCTAGAGTGATGCCTTCTCTTTTTTGACCTGTGGGCCGAAGAAGAGCGAGGCCGAATTGTGCTGAGAGTGCAACCGTTTTCTTTTATGCTTCCAGGAGGACCACCCATCCCCCCGGGCATTGGATCGTTCGTTGTCGGGCCCTCCCTCCGGAGAGGGCGGTGGACCGGACCCAGTCCGGCTGACTGAACAGCTTTCATATGAAGTCTCCCTACCGTCACCTGACCCGCTCATGGTCAACTCCGTCAATGGAGGGCTGAAGATTTCTTTTTCTTCTTAACAAGTAAAATTTAAAAGTAAGCGGTACTTATAAATTACAAAACAAACTAAAAACTATGCTGCTAATTTGAAGTTTGACTCCCGGTGGGTGAGCGACATCGTCACTGAAGAGCACTTGACGGTGGGGAAAAAGGAACTGAAGCGGTTGGAAGGTCGAAGATGGGATAGTCATTGCCGCACAAGTCGAGGCTCGTGGCACCACTCCATCTCTGGCGCAGAATCTCTTGCAAAAAGTTTGCTCCCACTGGGTCCTAGCGCTTCGGACGTAGATCACATCAGTGTGAATGAGTCGTGGAGATTTTATGTCCAGGAAGATCAAATGGGATCCCTCTCTGCAGATGTTCTGGGATGATCCACCATTGGAGGGCATCCCAAAGCCTCTGGGTTACCATGACCATCTGGTCAAAATGACCTAGATGTTGGGACCACTGGCTGGCCAAGCTCCATTGAATGGGATGCATTCACCACCAGGCCCAACTAATCACGATGGTGCAGGCTGCCATGTATTCCAGGAGATGCAAAAAGTCCCGGGCAGGGCGCAGTTGCCTAACCAGAAATGACTGGGCAAGGAGGAGAGAACCGCCGCCCTGTCTGCCGGGAGCCGGGATCTGGCTCAGCAAGAGTTGCGCTCTGCCCCAATGAAGCAGATCACCTGTGAGGGCATGAGTTACGACTTTGCTTAGTTGATTAGGAGGCCAAGTTAGAGACAGGTCTTGAGGACCTGGTCCCTGGATCTCTCCACCTCCAGTCTAGAGGGACCCACTATGAACTAATTGTCAAGAGAAAGGGTACACCTGACCCCTCGACACCAAAGATGGGCTGCCACCACTGCAATGCATTTGGTGAAGACCCAGGGGGCCAATGGCAGGCCAAACGGCTTGGCTTGGAACTCGTAAAAGGTTCCCTCTGCTCGAAAGCAGAGGAACCTTCGGTGTGACAGACTGATCAGGATATGGAAGAACACATCAATCAATAAATCAATCAATCAACATCTTTATTTATTCAGGCGAACATCATTGAGCATAGCTCATTTACAAGATGGACCTGAGTGGTCATAACAATATAAGGTTACAAATTTTACACAAAAGCATGGTACTGAATGAACACAAATACAAAGATTTAAGAATGAGACAGGTGTACAAATATTTACATATATACAGGCAAAGGCAAAATGACATTGGACCAAGATCATATTAAAGGAGAGAAACAAACACTATTGTAGGGATAAAGCTAGGGTAATGGGACTTGGGGGGTATTTTTGTCAAGTAGGTTGGAGAACAAGCTAGAAGAACAATAAAGAAATAGGAGTAGTATAAAAAGGGGTAGGGGAAGGAGGGGGTGAGAGAGGACTAGGCCTTATGGAAGCAATTGCACGATTCTGGGAATAGACTAGTGTACAGTTTTTTGAAGGATGTTAAAGGAATGAGGGTATCCAATTTCAAAATCTTTTGAAGAGAATTCCAGATAAGTGCTAGGGAGTAGCTGAATGCAGCCCTTCCATACCGGGTGCAGGTGATAGGAATCTTCAGCATGATGAGTTTATTGATCCTTAGGGTGTAAGGCCTGGATGTGATCCGGTTGAAACAATCTGAGATGTAGGAAGGAGTTTGTTTGTCAGAGCTTTGTAGATCCAGACAGCAGCATTTTTGTTTCTTCTATGTTGTAGGGATGTCCAACTGACTGCATTGTAGAGAGAGCAATGATGGGTGCTGGAGGGAAGATCTGTAATGAATCTAATAGCCTATGATACAAGGTGTCTAATTTATTTAAATGGGAGAGGGAGCAGTGGCCATAGAGGAAGTCAGTGTAGTCAATAAGGGATAGGAATGATGCCAGGATTAGCCTTTTTTTGGAATCTCTGGTCAGGTAGTGTTTGATCCTATAAAATAGGCCAAGTCTTTGTCTAAGCTTTTTCAGGAGCTCTTCAATGTGGCTAGTATAGTCAAGTTTATTGTCAATCCAGACTCCAAGATATTTGAATTTGTCCACATATTCCAGATTTTCACCAAGGATGGTAGATAATTGTGGGGGTGAATGATGGGACAGTGGAAGAGCAGCTCTTGGTGGCAAAGAACATAGCTTTCATTTTCTTGGCATTTAGTAGTAATTTCTTTTCTAGTAAGTTGTGCTGTAGGAGGGAGAACTCAGACTGTAAAAGCTCACAGGCTTTTGATGGTGAGGGATTGCTGACATATAGTACAGTATCATCTGCAAAGAGGTGAATAATAGATTGTGAGAGATTGGAGTCAATATTGTTGATGTAAATGGCAAAGAGGATGGGGCCCAGGATGGAACCTTGCGGTACACCTCTTAGGAGTGGTTTAGAGGTAGATAGGTCACCTTCATTTTTTACCAGTTGTATTCTTCCAGAGAGATAGCATCTGAAACATTTAAGAGAGAGTGAGTCAAGGCCTATGGAGTTCAGAGAGAGATTAGTAGTTCATGGTCCACAGTGTCAAAGGCTTTGCTTAGATCCAGGAACACAGCACAGGTGTTATTCTTTTGTCTAAGGCAGTCTGCCAGTTATTTGTAACTTTTGCTAAGGCAGAGATGGTGCTGTGCATAGATCTAAACCAGATTGAGCTGGATTAAGGAGATTATTGGTATCAAGGTAGGCACTTAACTGAAAGTTCACTAACTTTTCAAGCATTTTGGACAGTACTGGTAAGATGGAAATGGGCCTATAGTTGTTGAGGTCCATTGGATCACCTGCCTTAAGTAGTGGAAACACTTGAGCTGTCTTCCATATTGAGGGGATAGAACCAGTGGCTAGGGACAGACTGAAAAGGTGAGTGAGGGGGACAGCTAAGGCGTGCAATGCTACTTTTAAAAAGTAGGGATCCAGGGAGTCTGCACCTGCGCTTTTAGTTGTATCTAGTTGGAATAGTAGGTCTTCTACTTTTAAGAGTATTGATTTGAAGGAGAATGGAAGCAGCCTTTGTTCCTCAGTAGATTGTAAGTTTAGTGATGACCTCAATAGGTTTGCAGGTGAGGAATCGAAAGCTAGGCCAGCTGTAGTGAAATGATCGTTGAAGGCATTTAAGATTTCTTGCTTGTCAGTGATTTCAACACTATTTAGGTGCACTTTGGGTGGTAAGACAGGGGTAGAAGCTTGACCTAGGATCCCCTTTATGGTACCCCAGAACCTGGAAGGGTTGTGATAGGAGGCATCCAATTCAGCTGTGTAGAAGGCAGCCTTGGCATTTCTCACTTGTTTTGTGCAGGGTTTTCTGGCTTTTCTGAATAGAAGCCAGTCATTTGAATCCTTGGTCTTTCTTGCCCTTTTCCAGAGTTTATCTCTGGCAAACGCTCGGAGTTAAGGTCAGCAGAGAACCAGCGACAAGATTTGAGTTTGGTTCTGCCACTGGTGAGGGGTGCATGTATATTGAGGGCACTTGTGATAATATCACTTAAGACCTGAACAGCTGTCTCTATTGAAGCTGTGAGATAGAATTCTTGCCAACGTGTGGTGTGGCACAAATCATGGAGATATCCTGAAATATTAAAGTTCTTTTTTGACCTTCTTGGGAGAAATTTTGCAGGGTTGGGTGGCTTGATTGTTGATCTTATGCCAGCTATGGGACAGTGATCACTTATGTCACTGAATAGCACACCAGCATGAGAATACAGATGAGGCTGATTTACCAACATGATGTCCAGGAGTGTGCTGTTGAGATTATTCTTTGGATTAATCCTTGTTGGTTCTTTGATTAATTGAGTGAATCCATAAGTGTCACAGAAGGTTACCAGGGGTGCAGATGCATTGGCTAGCCAATTTAAATTCAGGTCACCTAAAATGATGGTGTCTTCAGGGCCTAGATTAAGTATAGATCCTAGGTGGAATAGGAGTTTGAGGCCTGCAGAGGGGGGCCTGTAGCAGCCAATCAGTTGAAAAGATGATACGTTGGGAAGGGTTATTTTAATTGATAAGCATTCGAATTCCTTTGGCTGTGATGTAATATTGAGGCAGGATGCAGAGATGTTTGCTTTGATATAGATGGCTACCCCACCGCCCCTGGATGGACGGTCAGATCTGAAGAGCTGGTAGTTGGGAAGATTTATTTCACTGTCTTTTGTTGCAGATTTGAGACATGTTTCAGAGATAACCAGGAGATGTCCTGAAGATCCAGGGAGCAGACCCAGATGTTTTGCTCAAGGGATGGTATGACCTGGGACAGAATTACCATTAGACAGGTGCACAGCCAGAGATACTGGTTCAGGTCGTGCAGATCCAAAAATGGGGCGCTAACCCCCACCATCTGTTTTGGGACCAGGAAGTACCTGGAAACGAACCCTGGGTTGGCTAGGGATCTGTAACTCGGGCCACTACCTCCTTGAGGAGGAGGAGTTGAGCTATATAGTCTCTCAGAGCAGAGTATGGACTGATGCCTTTTCCTGGGGTCCACTTGGTGGGTACTGCTTGAACTCTAGAGGCAGTCCCTGACTGACCACCTCCAAAACCCACCTGTCCGTGGTAACAGCGGACCAGGCGGAAAGCAAGTGGTGGAGCTGCCCCCCCCCAACAGGAGGACCCAGAGTAGTTGTGATGGGTATGGGGCTGCTCACCCCATCCCGTCACTGTGCAGGCCTGGAAGAGGAGGATCCAGAAACAGGACCCTTCCCACCTGGTTTGCATGACTGAGCCGAGGGCGCCAAGACTGGGCCTACTGCTGCCCAGATTGAAACTGGGGCTGCTTGGGCCCAGGGGCAGAAGAGCAAAATGGCTTCTTCTGCTTCTTGGAACCTTGGGATTCCTTTTGGGCAGACATAGCGGAGTCCAATGTGGTACTGGACTTCGAAACGTTCAAGGTGACCGTCCACTCCTGGATCGAACAGGTCGGTACTCAGGAATGGGATATCTGCCAACTTGTGCTGGGCATCAGCCATGAAAGTAGAGCCCTGCAGCGCATGGCGACCGCAGCTGCAACAGGACAGGCACAGGAATCTATGATGTCTAAGGCCATTTGGAGCTACTGTCTGGCAACAGCCCGGCCCTGGTCCCAGACCCAACTGACCATGGTCTGAAGGTCCACGGGAAGATGAGGGAGCACCTCATCTAAGGAGCCCAACAGGGCATGGGAGAAGTGTGCCATGATAACAGCGGAGCTCGCCTGACGGAGACCCAGCGATGAGGCAGCATAGACCTTTTGGGTGGAATGACCCAGTTTTTTGGACTCATTGTCTGGTGGTCTATTGGAGTCTCCAGAGTTCCCAACCCACCTGAACACAGACTGTCACCTATCCCTCAGCCGAAGGATGCTGTAAAAATCCCGGAAGGGAGCCAGTAGGTACCACATACTTGCGGGCCATCCTGGCGGCTGATGCGGGATAAGAGGCTTGGTGCTACCAGAGCTCGGCCAACAATAGCTTCAGCTACTGGGAAGGCTTCGGTCACAGAATCCCCTCTTCTGAGGATGTCAGTTAGGGGGTATTCTACCCATTTCTCAACAGGCTTCAGCTTTATCCCTGTAGATTCGGAGAGGAGACAGAGGAAGCCCATGAAGGAGTTGGGCCCCTCCTCAGCAGACATACTCATGGCATCGTCATCCCAAAAACAGGATGCCAAATCCGAGGAGTCTGAATACAGTGGTCTGCTGCCAGAATCACTGCGAACCTGCTGTGACACTTGGACACCTGGTTCCGATTGCTCTATGATTTTATAATATAAAAATGTGTTATTGAGCATCTCTCATGAGACATCCTGTGCTCCTGTGATGACACCCCCCCCCCAAGGTTTCAGGTCAAAGGACAGAATATGTTAAACAGCAGATCTCTGTAATGTGATTGACTTCCAAGAACTCTCATTTTATAGCCTTGTTTATGATCTGTGTGGCTCTGAAGCCAGGAACTAAAATATCCATTTTATAACCTCCTGCCTTTGAAGTGGGGAAATAGGAACTGCTCAAAGAGGAGCAAGAAACCTCTCAAGATCAAAGAGTCATAGGGGGAAATTAGTTTTTTACCTCCTGAGTGATAAGACATCCTGATTGTATAATTTTTAATATTCTAAAAGAGGTAGCTAGATGACCTCATGGAATGGGTGGAGAGAGACAGTTTTAATCCAAGACTTGTGCCTGATCTTAGACACATTCCTGTTTGGACTCTCTTGAAAGAACAGCTAACTAAAGAACTGTATGAAGGTATACATTACATAGACAAGTCTAAGTGTATTGTGGTAGGAGTTTGTTTGCATTTTACCTTGTTCTTTTAAGTGATTGTATGTTTTGTGATATATTGCTCTGTGGTTACATTTTATATATTTTATTCATTTTAAGTAAAACCTCTTATTTTAAAGAGACTGTCTTCCAAGTCCTTCCTTTTTGCCTGTGATGTTTGGATGGTTAAGATTTTGACAACACTGTTCATAAGCTTAATGGTATACCAAACTGGGAAAAGATAAGAATTTATCTAAGTCTTTCATAGAGTTTTTAAGGGTTCATTTTGTATACCTAGTTAGATGCCCATAAGTGAAAGATCTTGGGCATTCCCCAAAGAGCAGAATTATCCGAGCCTGTACAGTTGGGTACAATAGCAAGAGGTTCTGTTTAAATCCCTCCAGAACTTGGGACCAAAGGTAATTCGGACCCACAAAACATACAGGAGTGTTACCCTGTTCTGTTAACTGTTCACAATGCTGCGTTCGGTGGTTGGCACTGTGGGAGCAGAGGGCCTGACCTGCTGAGTGGGGTTGTGACAGATTGGTTGGCAGCAGTGTGCATAATTTTGGTATTACAAGCTCTTATTGTATAGTGTGTCAGTTTAATACTATAAGCTTACTTGCAAAACAAGGTAGTCTATTTTTTTTTAAAAGTGCAAGTTAGAGTAACCATAGTTAAGGAAGAAGATGGCTTCCAACTGCAGCGGGCACACTGTAGACTACTTAAAGCAGTTGTGCAGGGATAGAGGAGTTCTGTACAAGGTGAAAGTCACCAAGCAGAACCTCATGGATGCCCTGATGGTAGCAGATATCCAGAGCATCGAGTCACAGACAGTGACTGTAAGATCAAACCTTGAGTGTGGAAGGCCTAGCAGCCAGTGCAGTGTCCAGATCCGATGAGGAGGGCAGCAGTGCCAGCAAAGGGCCACAGCAGCAGGGGAAGGTCACCAGCATTCTGGAGCCAGAAGTACTGAGGCTGCAGACTGAGTTGCACAGAATGGAGTTCCAGAGGGAGGTAGAGAGAGAAGTGAGCCACAGGAGAAGAGAGCGTGAACAGCAAGAAGTGAGCCACAGAGGAGAAGAGGGAGCGTGAACAGCGAGAGGTGGACAGAGAGGAGCGAGCGCGCCACAGGCAACATGACTTGGAGAAGCTACAACTCCAACCCCCAGCACCAGAGCAGGTAAGTGGCTTGGGTTTAACTGGAACTACAGGACTGGGTTGCAAATTGATAGCTGAATTTAAAGAGGGGGAGGATATGGATGCCTTTTTAAATTCTTTTGAAAAAGTTTATATTCAGGCTAAAATTCCTAGGGAGTCCCGGAACTTCCAGCTATCCCTGCTACTTACCAGGAAAGCTCAGGATGCATTGGGTCAAATGGACAATGAGGACAGTAATGATTACAGCAAACCTAAAGCTGCACTGTTAAAAAATTTGAATTAACTGCGGAATTATACAGAGCTAAATTCTGTAAGCTCAGGAGAAGCCCTGACATGAGCTACGAGGAGCTAGCCATGAAAACGTCAGTTTTTAAAACGTTGGTGGGAAGAAATTAAAGCAAACTCTGTAGATAAAACTGAAAATGTGATTCTGTTGCAACAGTTTTTCTGGGTATGCCCAACAGAGCTGAAAACCTGGCTGGAGGACCGAGATCTCAAAACAGTGCAAGAGGCTGCTGAACTCTGACTGCTATGCCAAGAGCAGACCTGCTCTGACAGCGAATGGGATAGGCATGGCAGCGCAGAAAGGGAAAAGCGCACCTTCAGGGCAGCTAAAACCCACACTGCCTCCACCAAAACTAGTTAGCCCCAGGTTTCAGAGAAAAAATTTCTCTGAGAAAAGAAATGAATCCTGGTTGTGTAAAGAAACTGGGCAATTTGCCAGATAGTGTCCCAAAAGGGTGAGCAATACACAACCGGGGGCTAGGAAAGTTGTGGGTTGTTTGTGTGTCCCTGGAAGCATGCCTGTGAACATGAGGGAACACATGCACCCAGTCATGGTGAATGGTGTACAGATGCAAGGGTAAAGGGACTCTAGGGCATCCCTGACATTGGCAAAAGGGGATCTGGTACAGCCTGGTCAGCTTATACCCAATAAATATGTCACTGTACAAGACTTTACTGGTGGGGAGAAAATACAGGTTACTCACCTGTAACAGGTGTTCTAGGAATGGTATATGTTGTTCATCCACACTTATTGGCAGGTTCCTTGCTGCTTTAAATTTTGCCGGAAGGTCTTCAAGCTGGCTCCTCCCACCCACTCGGGTGGTAAAACTCTCGGCTCCGCCCCATGATGTCAGATCTAGCCCGCTGGAAGCCAGGTTGTGTGTCGAAGCCGGGGAGGTCGGGTGGATGAACATATACCATTCCTAGAACTCCTGTTACATGTGAGTAACCTGTATTTCTAGGGACATGGATATGTTGTTCATCCACACTTATTGGCAGACTCCTAGCAGTTCTCCGGGAGGAGGGAGGCAAGGTGCATACCCCCTACTTAGGGAATAGACACTGGAGAACCGAGGCCCCAAAACCAGCATCCCGGTGTGACTCAAGGTCGATGTGGTAGTGGGTAATAAAGGTATGTGCCGACTTCCAGGTAGCAGGCTTGCAGATATCTTGGATAGGGACATCCCTGGAAGCAGCTACCGATGCAGCGGTATGGCAGATAGAATGAGCTCTTATCCTTCTGGGAGGCTGCATGCCTGCCAACCTAGAGCAGAGATCTATACAGGAGGTGACCCACCTGCTTATCGTCCGCTTGGCTGCAGGTCTGCCAGGTGCGGCTTCAGCGTAGGTGACAAACAGCTGGCGAACCTCTCCCCGAACTTCAGCCGTCCGCTATTTATAATAAGCGACCGCTCTTCTAGGGTCCAAAGTATGGAGCCTATATTCGGCCTCCGAGGTGTGACTGGGGTAGAACACCAGCAGAGTCAACACCTGGTTAAGGTGAAACTCTGACACCACCTTCGGAAGGAACTTCGGGTGGGGGCGCAGGACAACCTTGTCCCTGTGGAAGACCAGATAAGGAGACTCGATGGAAAGCGCCTGGAGCTCTCCCATCCTTCTGGCTGACGTGATAGTCACCAAGAAGGCGGTCTTCCATGACAGGTGGGAAATATCGCACCTGTGCATCGGTTCGAATGGCTTGCCCATGAGCTTGGCCAATACCAGCAGTAACATAGAAACATAGAAGTTGATGGCAGATAAGGACCGCAAGGCCCATCCAGTCTGCCCATTTCTTTTTCTACCTTATAAATGTGCCATCGGCCTCTGCTCTGTCAGTGACCTATCTATTCATAGTCATTTGTATTGCTCCCTTATGCCTATCCCATGCCTGTTTGAAGCCCTGCACTGTATTCATAGCCACCACTTTTTGTGGTAGCCATTCCATGCATCCACCACCCTTTCTGTGAAAAAGAATTTCTCACATTCCCTTAATCGGCCTCCTCTAATCTCATGCTGTGTCCTCTTGTCCTGCTATTTTTCTTATATTTAAACATGTTAGACTCTTTCACCTTGTTTATGCCCTTAAGGTGTTTGAATGCCTCGATCATATCACCTCTCTCCTCCTTTGCTCAAGGGTATACATATTGAGCTCCGTTAATCTGTCCTCATATGTCTTCTGATGCAGTCCCTGCACCATTTTGGTTGCCCTTCTCTGGACTGCCTCAATTTGGTTAATGTCCTTGTGAAGGTGTGGCCTCCAATACTACTGCAGTACTCAGATGGGGCCTAACCAATGTCTTGTACAGAGGATTATTACCTCCCTCTTACGACTTGTGATACCTCTACTAATACACCCTAACACCCCCTAGCCTTACCTACTGCTTTAGAGGTCTGTTTGATGATTTTAGGTCATCAGTGATGATGATGCCCAAGTCTCTTTCTTCCTTTGTGACTGCTAGCAACCCTCCCAGCCTATAAGTGGCTTCAGGGTTTCTCTTCCTATGTGCATGATTTTGCACTTCTTTGCATTAAATCCCAGTTGCCACTCTTCTGACCATTCTGCTAGTTTATCCAGATCTCTTCTCATTCTGCCCACCCCATCTGGCTCATCTACTCTGTTGCAGATCTTGGTGTCATCTGCAAACAGACAAGCCTTACCTCTAGTCCATCTGCAAGGTCACTAATGAAGATGTTGAATAGGACTGGCCCCAGGACTGATCCCTGAGGTACCCCACTTGTGACTTGCATCTCTTCTGACTGTATACCATTTACCACCACTCTGTTTTCTGCCAGTCAACCAGTTTGCCACCCAGTTGACCAACTTCTGACCCACCCGAGCCTACCCAGCTTATTTATCAATCTTCTATGTGGAACAGTGTCAAAAGCTTTGCTGAAGTCAAGGTAGGCGACATCAACTGCTCCCCCTTGGTCCACCACTCTGGTTACCCAGTCAAAGAAATCTATGAGATTAGTTTGACAGGACCTTCCTTTTGTAAACCCATGCTGTCTTGGATCCTGTGCCCCTATGGATTCCAGGTGTTGCACTATCCTTTCCTTAAGGAGTGCCTCCATAATCTTGCCCACTACAATAGATCCCATGGAGGTGGAGGTTCTCGCACCGGAGGGGAAATGTGATCAAGACCTTTGAAAAAGCGCCAGACCACCTTCTCCTGCGCCACCGACTGCTTCCCGGCCCGTGTCCGGTTAGCAGAGATAGCTGCCAGGTGCACCTTAAGAGTTGTCGACCGAAACCCTAGCTGAGAAAGGGACCACAAGTAGTCCAGAATGCTTGCCAAGGGACAGGCGGAAGGGTCCAAGTCCTTCCCCTGACACCAAATGGAGAATCTCTTCCATTTGAAGGCATAGCATTTCCTGGTCGAATTCTTACGGGACGCCAACGACGTTGAGCACCTCGGCCGGAAAGACCCAAGGCCTGGTACTCTCAGCCGCCAGGAACTAGGCGCCAGGTGCAGGGATTGAAGGTCCGGATGGAATACCTTCCCCTGGTTGACTGAGATCAGGTCCGGGCGGGCTGGAAGCCGCCTCGGGAGCCTGGAGCGGAGACTGAGGAGATCTGGATACCAGAACTGGCGGGGCCAATCTGGGGCTACCAGAATCACCTGCGCCTTGTCCCTCCTCGCCTTGAGAAGCACCTTGTGGATCAAGGGAAATGGGGGAAAAGCATAGAAGAGGCCCGGGGTCCACAGTCTCAAGAAGGCATCCCCCTGCAGTGAGCCCTGCTGAGGGGGACGGGCATGGAACAGTCTCAGCTTCGCATTCTCCCTGGAGGCAAACAGGTCCACCTGAGGCATGCCCCAGTGGGAGAAGAGATCTTGTACTACCTCTGACAGGAGAGACCACTCATGAGACGCAGCCCCTATCCAGCTTAGGGCATCGGCCAGGGTGTTGGAGGCTCCTGCCACGTGAATGGCTAGGAGATCCGCCTCCAGGCTGCGCACGAGGGACCAAATGCGGAGAGCTTCCTTGCATAACAGCATGGAGCGCGTCCCACCCTGGTGGTTCAGGTAGTACATGGTCATGGTATTGTTCATCTGGACCTGAACCACTTGACCCTGTAGAAACGGAGCGAAGACGGTGAGAGCTAGATGGACTGCTCGGAGCTCCAGCAAGTTGATATGGCATCGGGACTCCCGAGGGGACCAGAGGCCATGCGCACTGTACTCCCCCAGATGGGCACCCCAACCCATCAGAGATGCATCGGTCGATAGAAAGACCGTCGGCTCAGGGCAGATGAACAGGATACCCTCCTGCAGATGTGCCGGAACGGTCCACCACTGGAGAGCGTTCCACATCTCCTGGGTCACTGTCACAGGCTGGTCCAACAGATCGCAGCATTGTGACCACTGGCTGGCCAGTCCCCATTGAAGGAGACGCATGTACCAATGGGCCCAACGGACCACGCTGGTGCAGGCCGCCACGAGGCCCAGGAGGCGCAGGAAGTCCTGGGCAGGGCCGATTGCCCAACCAGAAATGACTGGGCAAAGGAGGAAAGAACCTCGGCCCTGTCCGCCAGGAGCCAAGCTCTGGCTCGAAGAGAGTCGAGCTCTACCCCGATGAAGAGTATCACCTACTTCGGCACAAGTTCTGACTTGGCCTCGTTGATGAGGAGGCCAATCTGAGAGCAAACCTGGAGGGCCAGATCTCTGGACCGCTCCACCTCCGCTCTGGAGGGGGCTGCAATCAGCCAGTCGTCCAGGTAGGGGTACACCCGGACCCTTTAGTGCTGCAGGAATGCTGTCACCACTGCCATGCATTTGGTGAAGACCCTGGGAGCTAGAGAGGCGCTGAAGGGCAAGGCCCAGAACTCGTAAAGGGATCCCTCCGCTCTGAAGTGGAGGAATCTCTGATGAGATGGACGGATCGGGACATGAAAGAACGCGTCCTGGAGGTCCAGAGAACAGAACCACACGTCTCGTTCCAAGGATGGAATTATCTGAGCCAGAGTGACCATCCTGAAGGTCCGAGACCTTAGGAACCTGTTCAGGTGAGGATGGGGTGCCAGCCCCCCTGTCCGTTTTGGGACCAGAAAATACCTGGACACAAACCCCGGGTCTGGAGGAGGATCCGCCATGTTCCTGATCACCTCTTTTTTGAGGAGCAGGGAAATATCGGCTCGGCGGGCCGACAGCGAGGCTGTGGACCCCGTGGCCCCCCAAGGGGCGATGGCTTGAAGGGGTGGGGCCTGCTCGAACTCCAGAGGCAGGCCCTTTCCTACCACCTTCAACATCCAGTGGTCCATGGTGATAGCGGATCAGGTGGAAAGGAAGTGGTGGAGCCACCCCCCCACGGGGGGAGTGACGAGGTTGGGGGCGGCACCCCTCAACCCGTCACTGTGCAGGCTTGGAAGAGGGGCCGGCCGAGGGACCTCCTGAGCCTTTACCTCCATGCTTCCTGTTGGAGGAAGCCGCGGGCTTGGGTTTGGGACTCCAAGCGCGAGCCTGCTGGCCCTGTTGCTGGTGCTGTTGGGCCAGTCGTGCTGCAGGGGCTGAAGGACGAAAGGACTGTTGGTGGCATTTGTCCCTCTGGGCGGAGGTGACCGAGTCCAGAGTGGCATTGGACTTTTCGATCCGCTGGAGATGTCCCTCTACTCCAGGGCTGAAGAGGTCAGTCCCCAAGAATGGGACATCTGCCAGCTTGTGCTGGGTATCCGCCGTGAAGGTGGATATCCTCAGCCACGCCCTGAGACGCATAGCCACCGTGGCCGCTACTGACCTGGCACAGGAATCACCTATGTCCAGAGCAGTCTGAAGCTGCTGCTTCGCCACTGCTCTACCCTGGTCCTGGACCTGACAGACCGTGGTCTGCAGGTTGGCTGGGAGATGAGGGACAACCTCATCCAGGGAGCCCATGAGGGCGTGGGAGAAGTGTGCCATCAGCACGGCTGAGCTGGCCTGTTGGAGGCCGAAGCGTACACCTTGTACCCGGCAAAGTCCAGCTTTTTGGACTCTTTGTCAAGGGGCTTATCCACGTCCCGAGCGTTTCCGGAACGCCGGAAGACGCTGTCGGTGACTAACCCCTCGGCAGAGGGGTGCTCTGAGAAAACGGGCAAAGAGCCGGTAGGGACCGCATACTTCCTGGCCATCCTGGCCGAGGGTGCAGGACAGGAAGCAGGCCACTGCCAAAGCTCCAAGGCTGGGCCAACAATGGCCTCAGCCACTGGAAAGGCCTCCGTGGAGGAATCCCCTCGGTCCAGTATCTCCGTCAGGGGATACTTGGCCCGTTTGGACATGGGCTCGGGCTGCATCCCGGTGGACTCAGATGAGTTGAAGCAGACCCAAGAAGGACGATGGGCTATCGTCCAGTGACTGGCCCCTTGAGGACTCCAGGTCGACCTGCCTGGAGAACAGGGAGAAATCATCATTGGATTCCGAAGAGTCTGCGAAGAGCTGTCTCGGCCCTGAGCCACCCTCCACCTGCCGAGGACGGTCGGGAGTGAGGGTGACCGACAACCTGTGTGGTAGGCCGTGACCCGACCGAGAATCCTTGGTCGGTGCCCCAGACTTCGGTTGTGGAGGCGGAGGTTCCACCACAATCGGTGGAGCAGCCGGTTTCAGCCGAGCAACTGGCCCTGGAATGGGCATCTTGACTGGGGCGAGCGGTTGCTTCGGTCGTTCGGGCGACAGCCACTTGATGGCCGGGGACTGAACCGGAGTCAGTTTAGTCCCAGACAACAGTAACTGCTGCCACATAAGCTCCTCGTAACGTCGACGTAATTTACATCGAAGCCTCTCCTCATCTGAGGAAGAGGACAAGGAGGAATGGTGTCGCCGTTTGCTTCGGTACTATGACCACCGATGTCGGGCGGAACGGCTTGACCGAGATGAAGTCTGAGACGGACCCCGGGGAACTGAGGGTGGGTCTGGGAAGGGCACACCCGCCTTCCCCTCGCTCGGCATCTTTATCCGGGACCGCGGCCCAAGGCACAGGCAGATCTCGGTCTCACCGGGGAAACCGTGAAGGAGGGTTGTTGGCTTCACTAGTTGACAGCCCGTCCGATGGGTCGAGAAAAATCTCGACTGCATCGACGGGAGTCTCGGCCGGCTGGCCTGACGGGGACACCGTGAAGCCAGAGGCCTGAGCCGAAACTTCGACCGAAGTCGACAGTCGGCTATCCAGGGAAGGAGACCTCCCGCCTCCCATGAATGTCGACGAGGGGACTTACTCCTTCCGATTCTTCTTCTTGGGCCGAGAAGAATGTCCCGAAGGCCCCCCTCCCTTTGTGGAAAGGGATTGACAAAGCTTCTTGAATGAAGCCGTGTACGAGGAACTCAGAGAGCGGGATAAATGCCGCGGCCGAGGAGGAGGAAGATGCGGCCTGGGCTGCCTCCTCCTCGAGGGCGATCATCTGCTCTAGCTGCTCAGCCGAGCCAGCCACCGCAGACACCGCCCAACAAGCCTCTTAATTTTACCGGCTGGTAACGCTTCTTGGGGCACCCGAGCTTCAATTGGGCAGCGCGGTCTTCCAGGACGGTGGCTGAAAAAGAGCGGCACAACTCGCAGGCCTGCGGGTCATGGTCTAGGCCTAGGCAGTAGACGACGTGGAGTGCGGATCCGCCCTGGACATTTTCTGCCTGGCAAGGGCTCCAAAGCCGAATCGACGTCCTATCGCAGCCGCGAGGGATGATGAAGACCGAAGTTTAGAAAACTTCAAAACTAGTTTTGGACGAACCGAAGAGTTAGGATCCAGTCTAAAACGCAGAGCGCTAAGGAGGGAACCCGAGCTTCCAAGCGGTAAGGAAGATCTGGCATCATGGGGCGGGGCTGAGAGTTTTACCACCTGGGTGGGTGGAAGAAGCCAGCTTGAAGACCTTCCGGCAAGATTTAAAGCGGCAAGGAACCTGCCAATAAGTGTAGATGAACAACATATCCATGTCCCTAGAAACACTGCCTCTTGCTAGTGTTCTTTTAGACTGGGGTGAAACAGGAGGAAATGTGCAACAGGTGGCTGTAGCCAAAACATTAGCAGTGGAGGTCATCCTTGGCAACAATCTCCAACAGGGGATGGTGTGTGCAGTTACCCGTAGCCAAGCAGCAAGGGAAAATTGTAGTTCCCTGAACCCCACAGAAGCCATTGTGGAAACCACTGGGAGGCTGGTTCTCCAACCTGTGTTTCCTGATATGGAGACTAATGAAAAGGGGGTAGAAATTTCCCCAGAAGCAGTTAACCACGCAGCTACAGGGGGTTACTCCGAAGGAGGGGTGACCCATTATCAGAGGGTTAGGAATGACAGTGATCATGAGTGGCCTAACGCTAGTGCTAGGGACCCTAGTTTAGGGACTGAAGGGGACCCGTCCCATACCTTGGGAATGTGTAAAGAGTTTGCAGCTGCTCAGAAAAGTGACAGTCTAGATAAGCTGAGGGCTTGGGCAGACTGACGGAGCACAAGGAGGTGATGGTAAACAAGATTTATCAGGAAAATGGACTGATGTATACTTAGGCTGTGCAGACAGAGGGAGAGGGAGAGGGTGCTAGGCAGGCAGCTTGTCATTCTCCAGGGGTATCATGAGCAGTTGCTCAAGATTGCACATGATATTCCCTTGTCTGGTCATCTGGGAATTGTGCACACTGCACAACGGTTGCCCCAGAGTTTCTATTGGCCCAACTTCACCCAGCAGGTGAAGGAGTATTGCAGGTCTTGTCACTGGTGCCAAGAAATAGGGGAGGCAGGCAAGAAAACCCAAGCCGCCCCAATTCCCTTGCCCATAGTGGAGGAGCCATTCCAGAGTGTGGGAATGGATATTGTGGGGCCTTTAAATACCCCTAGCTCCTCAGGGAAGAGATTCATCCTGACTGTGGTGGATTATGCCACCCAGTACCCAGAGGCAGTCTCCCTATCCTCATGGAGGACAGAAAGTGGCAGATGCCTTACTTGGGATTTTCTTCCGTGTTGGGTTTCCGCAGGAGGTTATTACCGATCAAGGGTGTTCCTTCATGATGGACCTGATGAAATGTTTGTGGGAGAAGTGTGGGGAGGTGCAGAGATGCATAACACCGTAGCACCCACAAGCCAATGGGTTTGTGGAAAGATTTAATGGTACCCTGAAATCAATGCTCCGGGCATTTGCTGAACAGCATGGGAGGGACTGGTAGAAATACCTTCCTCACCTGTTTGCATACAGGGACAAGCCCCAAGAGTCGAAAGGATTTTCACCCTTCAAACTCTTATATTGATGCCAGGTACATGGAGCCCAAGACTTGATCCGGAAGGACTGGGAAGGCAAGCACGCCATCCAGGGAACTCCCATAGTGGATTACGTCCTTAGGTTTAAGGAAAGGCTGAAGGAGCTTATGGGGACAGCCCAGAGCAACCTGGCAGCTGCCCAACACAAACAAAAAGTGTGGTACGACCGCAGAGCCAGAGCTCGCTTGTACATGGTGGGTCAGGATGTCATGGTCCTTATTCCTGTCCGGAAAGATAAGCTGCAGGCTAAGTAGGCAGGACCGTACAAAGCTGTTAGGAAGACAAATGACATGAACTATATAGAGTTACCTGACAGAAAACAAAGAATGTACCATGTCAAAATGATGAAGCCATATGCTAATAGGGCTGACATGGTGTTTGCAGTGTGTAATCCTGGGGAGGGGACGGACGGAGACCCCCTTCTGGATGTGCTGGAAGAAAGCAAGCATGAGTTCTCTGTGGAGGCAGTAAAATCGTCTCCCCAGCTGGCCCTAGACAAGATCCAGGAAGTAAGGGATGTTTTTGCAGACTCTGCCCCATTGTTTAGTGCCAAGCCTGGACTAACCCCCTTAGCAATGCGCGATATGGAGACAGGGACACAGACACCCAGACAGCATACTGAGTGTCCAAAAGGACACTAGGAGGGAACTGGAGGAGATGCTGTATTTAGGGGTAATCCAGAGATCCTGCAGTCCCTGGGCCTCACCCGTAGTCCTTGTGCTCAAGTCAGATGCCTCTACTCATTTCTGTGTGGACTATCGTGGACTGAATGCAGTCACGAAGTCAGATACCCCAGACGGACGGACTCCTGGACAAGTTGGGAGGGATGACCTACCTTATGACTACTGACCTGACCAAGGGGTATTGGCAGGTAGAGTTAACAGACAGGGCTAGGGGAAGGTCAGCCTTCATCACTCCGATAAGCTTATTTGAATTTAAAGTAATGCCTGTCAGAATGAAGAACGACACTACCACTTACCAAAGATTGGTGAACCAGGTGTTAAATGGTGTCGAGAAGTACGCTGTGGCATAGCCAGATGACACTGCCATCTTTAGTGCCAGCTGGGAGGAACACCTGTCCCACCTTAGGGAAGTGCTGGGCAGGATACAGAGCGCTGGGCTCACTGTCAAAGCTAAGAAGTGCCAGCTGGCCATGGGAGAAGTGGCATACCTCAGGCATGTGGTAGGCCAGGGACAGCTCCATCCTAACCAAATAAAAACAGAGGTGATCCAGGCATGACCCAGACCAGAAACACACAAGCAGGTCAGGAGTTTTCTAGGGACAGCACGGTACTATAGGAAATTTGTGCCCAATTACAGTGCGCCTATCTGACCTGGTAAAAAAAAAAAAAAAAAAAGAATGCACAGAAAATTACCTGGGGACCAGCCTGTGAGGATGCCCTGTATTGACAAGTCCTGACTAAAGCAAACCCTTTATAGTTCAGACTGACGCCTCAGACGTGGGTATTGGGGCAGTACTGAGTCAGATATCCAACCAAGGGAAAGATCACCCTGTAGTGTATCCAAGTAAAAAAAGTTACTTCCCAGGGAGCGGGCATACTCTTGTGGAAAGGGAGTATCTTGCCATAGTGTGGGCCCCAAAGAAGCTAGAGCCACACTTATATGGGCAGCATTTATTGGTACAAACTGACCACAACCTCTTGGTTTGGCTGACGCAAATGGGAAAAACTAATGGTAGATTGTTAAGATGGAGTCTAGCTTCGCAAGGGTATGACAGGACAATCTTACACAGGGCTGGAGCTACCAACCAGAACTCAGATGGCTTGTCTCGTGTCTATGAAGAGTGAACTGATTTGGGAAGCACATCCCATGCAGGAGATAGAGCCCCCAAATTCAGTCTAGGTGGGGAGGACTGTGACACTTAGTTCTGATTGTTCTGTGGTTTTATAATAGAAAAATGCGTTACTGAGCATCTCTCATGAGGCATCCTGGGATGACACCCCACCCCCAGGTTTCAGTTCAAAAGACAGGGTGTTAAACAGCAGATCTCTAATGTGATTAATTCCAAGAACTCACATTTTAAAGCCTTGTTTATGATCTGTGTGACTTTGAAGCCAGGACCTAAAATATCCATTTTATGACATTTCAAGAGTTGCAGTTTATGATCTCCTGCCTTTGAAGTGGGGAAATAGGAACTGCTCAAAGAGGAGCAGGAAGGAAAAATTACTCACCTTAGTAATGTTGTTTCTTCGAATGGAGTCTTGCTGTATTCTGACTATTGCAGTTAGGTCCTGCCTTTCAACTGCCCCGGAGAACAAAGAGTTAAACTTTCCTTGGGCAGCATGAAATGTTCACCGCTAGCTCGGCTGAAACCCCTGTCTGCTGTTGTTTAAACTCCAACTGTCAGATCTTTACGAGCAATACTCACTAGAAGTTCTGTGTGGAAACTAAAACTCACACTAGCCAACTGGCAACTAAATTTATTAAAAAGGTTTTTTGGTTTCAAAGCAAAGACTCAAGTCAGGACCCCTCCCCCCCAAAAAAACACCCAAAATAAAGGAGGGTGAAAAAGGGACACCCCTAGGGTGACAACACTGCTCCTGCCCACCCACATCCCAAAAAACAGGTTATGAGAGGGGAAGCAGGAGGTCAGAATACAGCAAGACTCCATTAGAAGAAACATTACTAAGGTGAGTAATTTTCTTCAAACATCATGAAGTCTTGCTGTATTCTGACTATGCTCTGAACTACTAAGCAGTACCTCCATGGAGGAGGGACAGAACCTACTTGGAAGCAGGGCTCTGAGTACTGCTGTGCCAAACCGAGCATCACTCCTAGCCTGGATATCCGAGAGTAATGCTTGGTGAATGTATGGACTGTTTTCAGGTGGCTGCTTGGCAAATTTCTAAGATAGGAATATCCTGGCAGGCAGCCAGGGAAGCAGCTATAACCTCTAGTAGGGTGAGCCCTCAGGCCAGAGGGTGGGGTTCTACCCAGTTTTTCATAGCAGAATTGTATACAAGAGACAATCCACCTGGCAACAGATCTCTTAGTGGCATGGGTTTGCCTTTCCAACCTCTCCATATGTGAGGAACAATTGGAGGGACTCAAACCTGTGACACTTAGTGCACTCTATGTAGTAGCCGAGGGCCCTTTTAACATCCAAGCTGTGCAGCCTCCTCTCTCCAGAGGAGGAATGGTCAGTGAAGAAAACAGGGAGAGACAGACTGGTTAAGGTGGACATCTGAAACCACCTTTGGCAAAAACTTCCTGTTAGTTCTTAGGACCACTATTTCTATGGAAAGAGATGAAATCAGGCTCCACTGACAGGGCTTGCAATTCACTGATACACCTGGCAGGGGTAATGGCTACCAAAAACAGTTTTCCAAGTCAAGTACTTAAACTCTGCAGAGGACAAAGGCTCAAAGGGTGGTTGCATAAGCTGAGCAATGCAAACATTAAGGTCCCAAACAGGAGCAGGATCCCTAAGGGGGGGGGGAAGATTGGTGTGCAGCAATCCCTTGAAGAACTTACAAAACACAGGATGGGCTGACAGAGCAGAGGGCTTGACTACTGACAAGAAGGCAGAAACAGCTGCCAAATGCACTTTAAGTGTAGCTGGCCTAAGGCCTAGGCCATTACGATGGACCACATAGTCCAGAACCGTAGGCAACCCAGCAGATTCTGGAGAAATATCCTTATTAGAACACCAAATAGTGAACCTTTTCCATTTGGAGTTGTAAGTCTTTCTGGTGGAAGGCTGTCAAGAAGCCTTAAGGATATCCAGAACCCCTTGAGAAAGCTGCAGATCAGCAAACTAACTCTTCCAGAGCCATGCCTTGAAATTGACAGACTTGAGGTTCGGGTACCAAATCCTCCCCTGAGAGGATGTCAACAGGTTGTAATTCCTTGGAAGAGACAGGGGAAGGTGGACTGCTAAGGACAGCAACGGGGGTACCAGGGCTGTCTGGCCCAATCAGAATCACATTACATGGTTGTGACCTTATCTTAACACCTTGAACAGGAGAGGGAAAAGGGGAGCATACAGAAATTTCCCTTCCTAATTTAGAATCAGAGCATCCAGGGGGACTGAGCCCAAGACTGGGGGTCTGCAACAAAAGAGAGGAAGTTGGTGATTGTCTGGGGCTGCAAAAAGGTCCATCTGTGGAGTGCCCCATCTCGAGAAAATTACTTTCAAAACTAGGGGATCTAGGGTCCATTCATGATGGCCCTGGGATATCCTGCTGAGAGCATCTGCTAGGACATTATCCTTCCCTGGGAGGTGAACTGCTATAAGAGAGGTTTGCAGGGAATAGGCCAGGGACCACAAGTTCATTGCTTCTGTGCACAAGGCTGTAGACTGAGTACCTCCTTGCTTGTTGATGTACCACATTGTAGTGGTATTGTCTGTTCTGATCTGGACCACCTTGTTCTGTACAGATTTGGAAAAAGCTTGCAGTGCCAGAAACACTGCTGCTCTGAGTTCCAAGAGATTAATGTGAAGCAGAGATTCTTGAGGTGACCACAGCCCTTGGGTGGTAAGATTCCCCCGGTGGGCTCCCCAGCCCAGCAGGGAGGCATCTGTGGTGAGTATCACTGAATAAGACTGAGTGATAAAAGGAACTTCTTGTCTCAAATTGTCCTGATCCTGCCACCATTGCAAAGCCTGGATCAGGGTTCGAGTCACTGGGACTAGTTTGGTAAGGGAATCCTTTCTTTGGGACCAGAAGGCTCTTAAGTGGAACTGAATGTCCCTCATCTGGAGTCTTGCTCCCTGGACCACTGCTGTGGAGGCTGTCACGTGGCCCAGAAGCTGCGGGAAAAGCCTTGCTGGTCAGGACACCTGTAGGGTGAATGAAGAGGCCAGTTCCATAAGGGTCCTTGCCCTGTCCGGAGGAAGGAAGGCACTTGCCCTTACTGTATCCAGCTCCGCCCCATGAAGGTGAGAAGCTGTACTGGCTCGAGAACTGACTTTGGAAGGTTGAGAAGGAATCCTAAGTAAGTGAGCACTTGCTGAGTTACTTGCAGATGTGAATTGACTTGGTCTGGAGACTGACCCACTATGAGACAGTCGTCCAAGTATGGAAAGATGGAGATCTTTTTTCTCCTTAGGAAAGCAACCACTACTGCCAGGCACTTTGTGAACACCCTTGGGGCTGAGGTTAGGCCAAAGGACATTGCTCTGAATTGATAGTGGCCTGAGGGCAACTCGAACCGGAGGTACTTTCTGTGGGAGCACCTGATGGGAATGTGAAAATAGGCATCTTTTAGGTCCAGGAAGGCTAGTCAGTCCCCCGGCCTTAGAGAGGGCAGGATTATTCCCCGAGTCACCATTTTGAACTTTGGTTTTAAAAGGTGCTTGTTCAGATATCTTAGGTCCAGGATGGGCCGCCATTCTCCTGTCTTTTTGGGGGTTAGGAAGTACCTGGAGTACAATCCTTTGCCTTTGTGTAGGGTAGGAACCCTCTCTATGGCTCTGAGAGCCAGGAGGGAAGAAACCTCCGAGTATAGGGCAAGGGTCTCTGATGGATTTTCAGGTGGAAAGGATCTGGTTCTCATCTTGGGAAATTTTTTGAAGCTGAGAACCAGTCCCTGGCTTACTACTTCCAGGACCCACTTGTCTGATGTCAGAGACTTCTAGTCCTGGACAAAGTAAGCCAGCCTGCTCCCTACAGGTATGGGAGAATCAGCCCGGGCAGACCTATCAGGGTGTCTACTTGGCAGGGGCTTTAGGCTGAGGGGTGAAAGAAGGCCTGCTCATTCCCAGTCTGCCTCTCCCTCTGAACATAAGAAAAAGAAGAGGCCTGGGCTTGGTAAAAAGGCCTTCCCCTGGACTGTTGGCCTGAGCATTCCTGTAGGTGGTCCTGTACTCGTCCATCTTTTTCATGTAGTTCTCTGTCTGCTCCCCAAACAGAGAATTACCAATAATAGGGAAATCCATGGCCTTAGCCTGGGTATCCTGTGATAGGCTAGTACATCTGAGCCATGCCATCCTCCGAAGGGCCACAGATGTAGCTATGACTCTTGATGATACATCACTGGAGTCCACAGCAGCATGAAATTGCACCTTAGATGCCTCAATCTCATCTGCAGCCACCTGCTCCAGCTCCCTGGCAAGCTGGTCAGGGGCCTGTTTAGCTACAGCCAGCAGTGTCCCATCTGGACTTCTGGTATCTAGCTGTGTAGTCCATATAGTTAGCCTGCCTGAGTCCCAACGATGCTGCCATGTACTGCTTCTTTGCCATAGCATCAATCCTCCTCCTGGAGTCCTTATCTGGGGGTGTGATGCCAAGGGGATATTTGCCTTATCACAGGCAGCAACCTGCACTACCCCAACATGGCTGAGAAAGGAACTCTGAGCCTGAAAGAGTGTACCTCTTGTCCATTCGTCTGTCCACAGTGGGTATGGAGTTAGGAGTCTTAAGAATTTTATTTGTTTCCTAAAAGATTTATGAAAGGGAAGAAAAAATTACTCACCTTAGTAATGTTGTTTCTTCTAATGGAGTCTTGCTATATTATAGACATTAGCAGTTTGTTCCAGCTCTAGAACTGCCCCGGAGTGAAATGGTTAAAACCATTCCAAAATAGAATTTTGGCACGAGAGCAGCTCTATCTGTGTCATTTCAAACTTGAACTGTCAGATCTTTACGAGCCAAACTCACTAAGGTCTGTGTGGAAGCTGTAACCTACACTAGCCAAATGGCTACCTAAATAACAACCATTGATGGTCCCAACACCCAAGACTCAAGTCAGGGGACCAGAAATACTAACACCATTCTAATAATATGAAAATGGAACATAAGTATAATTAAACACACACGCGTACACATACACACCCCCAAAGTCCCAAAGGGGACAAAATGCTAACAGGACTTAAGTAGTGCCCACACTAAGTTGCCCGCACCCACCAAGTAGAGGTTCTGAGAGGGCAGGTTGGGGAGGTCTAAATAGCAAGACTCCATTAGAAGAAACAACATTACTAAGGTGAGTAATTTTTCTTCAAACAACAACATGAAGTCTTGCTATATTATAGACATTAGCAGAATACACAGCAGTACCTCCATGGAGGAGGGGCAGAACCTACTTAGGGAATAGGCTCAAGAACAGCTGTGCAAACCTCAGCATCTCTCCTGGCCTGGACATCCAGGGAGTAATGCTTGGTAAAAGTGTGCACTGCTTTCCAAGTAGCAGCCTGTCAAATCTCTAATGAAGGATATCTCTGGCAGCAGCTAGAGACGCAGCTGTACCCCTGGTAGAATGACCCTCAAACCGGGGGCTCTGCCCACTTTCTGATAACAAATTGGATACAAGAGAATCCACCTGGCTATTGATCTCTTAGTGGCAGGTTTGCCTTTCCCAACTTCACCGTAGGTAAGTGAAAAGTTGGAGGATTCGAACCTGTGACCTTTGTAGGCGCTCTATATAATAACTAAGAGCTCTCTTAACATCCAGGCTGTGCAACCTCTCTCACCAAAGAGAGTGATCAGTGAAAAATACTGAAGGGAGATAGATTGATTAAGATGGAAATCTGAAACCACCTTAGGCAAAACTTCCTATTAGTCCTAAGGACTACCTTATCCCTGTGGAAAGAAATAGTCAGTCTCCACTGACAAGGCTTGCAATTCACTTATGCGTCTGGCAGAAGTGATAGCCACTAGAAAAACAGTTTTCCAAGTTAGGTACCTAAGCTCTGCAGAAGACAGAGGTTCAAAAGGGGGTTGCATTAACTGGGCAATGCAAACATTAAGGTCCCAAGCAGGGGCCGGTTCCCGAAAGGGAGGATTAGTATGGAGTAATCCCTTAAAAAACTTGGAAAACACAGGATGAGAGGAAAGAGGGGATGACTTTCCTGCTGACACAAAAGCAGACACAGCTGCCAAATGAACTCTCAGGGTAACTGATCTGAGACCCAAGGAATTAAGATGTACCATGTAATCTAACAAAATGGGCAATTCAGCAGATTCTGGGGAAATATTTTTCCCAGCACACCAAATGGAAAACCTTTTCCATTTAGAACTATAAGTAGCCCTAGTGGAAGGCTTTCTGGAAGCCTTTAGGATCTCAAGAACACACTGAGAGAGGTGTAAATCAGCAAACTCTAACTCCTCAAGAGCCAGGCCTTGAGGTTGAGGGATTTGAGGTCCGGATACCAAACCCTTCCCTAGGCACAAGTCAACAGATTGTGATTCCTGGGAGGCACAGGGGAAGATGGACTGTCAGAGACAGAAGGAGTGGTAGCAGGGCTGCCTGGCCCAATCCGGGGCAATCAGAATCACCCTGCAAGGCTGAGATCTGATTTTGACTAGTACTTTGAATAGGAGAGGAAGGGGGAAAGCATAGAGAACTTCCTCCCAATCCAGAAGAAGGGCATCCAGGGGAACTGAGCCCAGCACTGGAGGCCTGCAACAGAACAGAGGAAGTTTGTGATTGTCTGGGGCTGCAAAAGATCTATCTGAGGGATGCCCCACCTGGCAAAAACTATCCCCAGCACTTGAGGATCCAGGGACCATTCGTGATGGCCCTGGGAAATCCTGCTGAGGGCATCCGCTAGGATATTGTCCTTCCCTGGAAGATGAACTGCTATGAGGGAAGTGTTCAGGGAATAGGCCAGAGACCACAACTTCATTGCCTCGGTGCACAAGGCCGAAGACCGAGTGCCCCCCTGTTTGTTGATGTACCACATTGTTGTGGTGTTGTCTGTTCTGACTTGTATCACCTTGTCGTGGACAGATGCAGAAAAAGCTTGAAGAGCTAAAAAGACAGCTCTGAGTTCCAGCAAATTGATGTGGAGCAGAGATTCCTGGGGGGACCAAACTCCGAGTGGAAAGGTCGCCCATGTGGGCTCCCCAACCCAGAAGGGAAGCATCTGTAGTGAGTCAACTCGTGAGAAGGGGAAATGAAGGGGACCCCCGCTCTTAAATTGCTCTGATCCTGCCACCACTGGAGAGCTAGGATCAAGGTTCAAGTCACTGGACCAACTTGAAAGGGGTCTCTTCTCTGAGACCAAAAGGTTCTCAAGTGAAACTGAATGTCTCATCTGAAATCTGGCTCCCTGCACAACAGCTGTGGATGCAGCCATGTGCCCCAGGAGCTGCAGAAAGTGTCTTGCTGGTCGAGAGACCTGCAGAGTGAAGGAAGAGGCCAGAGCCACTAAATTCCTTACCCTTTCTGGGGGAAGAAAGGCTCTGGCTAGCTTTGTGTCCAATTCTGCCCCTATAAAGGTGAGTACCTGGACTGGTTCCAGAACCGACTTTGGTAGGTTTAGCAGAAAACCCAGGGAGGTGAGAAGCTGCTGGGTGACCTGCAGGTGAGATTTTACCTGTTCTGGAGACTGGCCTACAATGAGCCAGTCATCTAGACAGGGAAAAACAGCAATCTTCTGCCTCCTTAAGTGGGCCACTGCTAGACACTTTGTGAATACCCTTGGAGCAGAGGTAAGGCCGAAGTGCATTGCTCTGAACTGGTAATGACCTGAGGGCAGTTCGAATCTGAGGTACTTTCGATGGGATCTTCTGATTAGGACATGGAAATAGGCATCCTTGAGGTCCAGGGAGGCTAGCCAGTCCCCTGGCCTTAGGGAAGGTAAAATCATTGCCAGAGTTACCATTTTGAACTTTGGTTTCAAAAGATGCTTGTTCAGATATCTGAGATCTAAAATGGGCGCCATTCTCCTGTCTTTTGGGTAAGGAAGTATCTGAATACAGACCCCTGCCCTGATGCAGGGGAGGAACCTTTCTACTGCTCTGAGAGCTAACAGGATGAGACCTCTGTTTCCAGAGCGAGGGTCTCTGAAGCACTTGCAGGTAGAAAAGTCTGCTTCTCAACTTGGGAAACTTTTGAAGCTGAGAACCAGACCCTGGCTTACTACTTCCAGAACCCACTTGTCTGAGGTTAAAGAAGCCCAATTCTGACTGAAGTAAGCCAGCCTGCCCCCCACTGGTACAGGAGAATCGGCCCTGGGCACCCCATCAGGGTGCCTGTTTCGCAGGAGCTTTAGGCTGGGAGGTGGGAGCAGGTCTGCCCACCCTCGCCTGCCCTCTCTCTGAGAAGCCCCTCTGAGCAGGGCAGAGGAGGCCTGAGTCTGGTAGAAAGGCCTGTGAAAAGGCTCCACCCTACCCCTGGGAGCATGCCTTTGAGGAGTGGCTTGCCGCTCCTTAGCCTGGGCACTCTTATAAGTAGTCCTATATTCATCCATCTTCTTCATGTAATTCTCTGTCTGCTCTCCAAACAGAGAATTTCCACCACAGGAAAATCCATAGCCTTAGTCTGGGTATCCTGTGACAAACTAGTACACCTGAGCCAGGCCAGCCCATGAAAAGCTACAGATGTGGCCATGACCCTAGAGGAAACATCATTAATATCCACAGCAGCATGAAACTGAACCTTAGAGGCTTCAATGCCATCAGCAGCCACCTGTTCTAGTTCACTAGCCAGCTGGCCATAGGCCTGCTTTGCCAATTGCATAACAGTATCCCATCTAGATTTCTGATACCTAGCTACATAAGCCATATAATTTGCTTACCTGAGTCCCAGAGAGGCTGCCATATACTGTTTTTTTGCCATGGCATCAATCTTCCTGGAATCCTTGTCAGGAGGATGTGAAGCCAAGGGAATATTAGCTTTATCACAGGCAGCAGCCTGAACTACCCAACATGACTGCATTGCTGAGAAAGGAATTCTGTATCAGGGCCTGACAATGTATACCTTCTGTCCATCTTTTTATCTACAGGAGGCACAGAATTAGGAGCTTTTAAAATTTTAATTGTTTGTTTCCTAAAAGACTTATGTAAAGGAATAGACAATCTCCTAGACTCTGGAATATCCATCATTTCTACAAAATCAGGCTCATCTTGCTCATCCACAGCCTCTTCTAAAGGAAGCTGGAGGGTTTCAGCAACTTTTTTATAAAACATAAAATGAGATGGGGACTCAGACAGCATAGGGGGAGATTCTAAAGGTCTGTCTGGGGAGATGTCCGGTTCAATGGGCACACCCAGACCTTCCCAGCCACATTCATACTGTTCATAATCCTCCTCCCCCTCCTCTGGTTCATAAAATTCCTCAATATCATAATCCTGAACCACTGGGACCGGACGAACCGACCTTTTACCAGATAGTGGTGGTTCGGACGGACCCTGAGACAGTGACTGGACAATTTGTATGGCTTTTGCTATCTCTGCAGCAGTTGGAGAAGGAATTTTGGACTCCAGACCTGCTGATTTTCTTGTTTTCTTTACTAGAATTGGTTCCTCAGAACCAGCTTTTCTTTTGGCCGAGGAAGTCTGGCCCTGGTCAGAGGGCACTCCCTCTGGTTCGGTTGGCACTGAACCGTGCTGGCCATCCGGGTCAGCGAACTTTTTGGCCTCTCGTTCCCTGAGCCTGCCCAATCTTTTTTCCAGGGTGGCTGCAGGGAAATTCTTACATACCTGGCAGTCTGACTGGAGGTGGTCAAACCCCAGACAAACATGTGGTGTGTGGGTCAGCCTTGGCAAAGACTTCCCCACAAACATCACAGTGTTGAAACCCAGTGGGCCCGTTTTTCTTTTGGGTTTCTCAGACATAATGGCAGCCTAACCCAAAACTTGCCCTTTTAACGGCAGTGCCAGGCAAGACACCCTTATCTGTTCTAACTGCGTGTCACGGGTATTGGAAAAAACCGTAATAAATCCGTTTTTAGAACCGATAAGAACTGGGAACCGACTCTAAAATAGTAACTTTTAGTTTTAAATGAGTTTTAGCCCACTGATCGGTTCAAAACCGAACCGATAACTTACAAGTTCCACACAGACAAAACCTTCATTTACTTACGGTTTACCACAGATAGAGCTTGAACGAGCGGTTTGCTGTTAAAATAAAACTATTCTCTGTTAAATCCAACTGAGAAAACACTTTTTAAACCGAGAAATGAACCGAGCAGAAGGAGAAATCTCCGGAGCGACTGTTCACTGAGGCGGAGTAAAGAATCTGACAGTTCAAGTTTGAAATGACACAGATAGAGCTGCTCTCGTGCCAAAATTCTATTTTAGAATGGTTTTAACCATTTCACTCCGGGGCAGTTCTAGAGCTGGAACAAACTGCTAATGTCTATAATATAGCAAGACTTCATGTTTGAATAGACAGTCTCCTGGACTCTGGGATGTCCATCATTTCAGGAAAATCAAGCTCCTCCTGATCCTCTACTGCTTCTTCCATTGAAAGCTGGAGGGTTTCAGCCACTTTTTTGTAAAACATGAAGTGGGAAGGGGACTCAGAAAGCCTAGGAGGAGAAACACCTGAAGGTCTGTCTGGGGAGATGTTTGAAACATGAAATCAAAGAGTCATATGGGGAAAGAGTTTTGCTGATATCACCTTATTTAATTTACCTCCCAAGTGATAAGACACCCTGGTTGTATAATTTTTTTAATATTCTAAAAAGAGGAGCTAGCTGACCTCATGGAATGGGTAGAGACACAGTTTTAATCCAAGACTTGTGCCTGATCTTGGACACATTACTGTTTGGACCCTCTTGAAAAGCTAACTAAAACACTAAGAAGGTACACATTAGACAAGTGTATTGTGGTAGGAGTTTATGTTTGTATTTTACCTTGTTCTTTTACAGGTAAGTGATTGTAAGTTTTGTGATATATTGTTCTGTAGTTACATTTTATTCATTGTAAGTAAAACCTCTTATTTTAAAGAGACTGCCTGTGTCTTCCAATTCCTTCCTTTTTGCCTGTGATATATATGGATGGTTAAGTTTTTGACAACATTGTTCATAAGCTTACTGGTATACCAAACTTGGAAAAGTTAAACATTTATCTAAAGTCTTTCATAGAGTTTTTAAGGGTTCATATTATGTACCTGGTTAGGTGCCTGTAGGTGAAAGATATCTGGCATTCCCTGAACAGAATTATCTGAGCCTGTACAGTTGGGTACGCTAGCAAAAGGTTCACAGTTTGAATCCCTCCAGAACTTGAGACCAAAGGTAATTCAGATCCACAAAACAGACAGGAAGGTCACCCTGTTCTCTTCACAATACTGCACTTGGAGGTTGGCACTGTGGGAGCAGAGGACCTGACCTGCTGAGTGAGGTTGTGACACCCGCACACGGGTGATCAGTAGTCATAGTAACACAGCCTGAGGCAGGCAGAGGCCCAGAGGGAGGCCATTTCGGCAGCGGCTCCACTGGAATAAGTGAAGAGATTGGCTTTGGCAGAGTCAGGAGTGACGTCACTGGCTCCGGTAGCAGAGGGGAGATGACAGACTCCAGTGTAGGCTACTTCAACCTGGAGAGCAACAGCCAGGTAATGGCTGTGGCAGAAAGGACCACCTTCGTCCCAGCCAGAAGAAGCTGCTGCCACAGCATGTCCTCGTAGCACTGACAACTCGAGGAGTCTCCCCTCATCTGAAAATGAATGGCGATGCCGCTTCTTAAGAGTGCGACTTGAGACTTCAACCTTTTAGTAGAGGATGTCCCAGAACTCGACATCTACCATCCGGGGGGGGGACCGACTGGGATCCTCAGGAAAAGGGGGACAACCCTGCTTCCTCTGGGTCAGGGATGACCAACGCCCAAGGCTTCCCAACTGGCTGAGTCACTTCCTCAGCGAGGTACAAAAGTACCAGAGTACAAAATAAGGGGTTGTCTGCCTCCTCAGACAGGTAGATAATCTCGACTGGATCGTTGTCCAGCGTTTGGGCCGGCTGATGGTGATACTGTGAGGTCAGCAGCCAAGGTCACAACTTCGACCAAAGTCAAAAGAGGAAACTCCTAGGATAGAGAACTCTATCCCAAGAGAGACATCCATGAGATGCGATTTCTCTTGGTTCCTTAGATATCTTTTTACGGGATCTGGAGATATAAGAGCCAGGGCCTTCCCCATGAGTGGGAAGGGATTGGACCAGCTCCTTGAAAGAACCAGAGAAAGAGGACCCCAATTTTAGAGGAAGGAAAACTGAGGGCGAAGACACAATCTCAGCGGCGCAAGCCACCTCCTCTTCGAAGGCCTTCATCTGTTCAAATTGTTCTGCAGACCCCACAGCCGCAGAGATGGCACAGTGTGCAACCTTCCATTTGACCAGCAGGTGCCGTTTTTCCAGACGTCCAAGCTCAAGACGAGCCAGGCGATCACCCAAAACATTTGGATGAAAAGAGCACTATAGGTCACAGGCCTGAGTGTTATGATCAAGACCCAGGCAGTACATGCACGTCAGTCCTAGACATTTTTGCCCGCAGGGACACCGGTGGAACCTGGATGAGGACTTGTCCATCACAGTTGCAAGAAAAAAAAGAGACTCTGTGAATCTTGATTAGTAAAACAGTTTGAGCACCAGGACCTTCTACACACAGGTGTGAAAAGTAGAGAACTAGTATCTTCCAGCACAAAGGAAGATCTGGTGTCACAGGGCAGACCCGAGGGTTATACCACCCCAGTGGGTGGGAGGAGCCAGTTTAAAGACCCATCTTAAAGGGTAAAAGACATCCAATTAATGTGGATCCCGTTGTGAAAAACACAAATAAGGCTCCTTACACTTGAGGACTTGAAGTTCGGAAATCATTCGAGCAGAAGTAATGGAAGAAAAAATTACTCACCTTAGTAATGTTGTTTCTTCTAATGGAGTCTTGCTATATTATGACATATGCAGTTTGTCCCAGCCTTAGAACTGCTCCGGAGGTGAAAGAGTTAACTTCCATGCCAGGCATGGAATCTTGAGCGCGAGCTCGGTTGAAAAAACTCTGTTGATCTTCAAACTGAAACGGTCAGATCTTTACGAGCAAAACTCACTAAGGTTCTGTGTGGAAGCTGTAAACCTACACTAGCCAACTGGCTACTAAAATATTAAACACATTTTTCTGGTCCCAAAACCAAGACTCAAGTCAGGGGATCCAAAAAATAAAATACAACACCCAAACACCCCAAAAAGAGGGGTGAAAACACAAGGTGGGCATCTACTAAGTGCCAACACTGCACTGCCCACCCACATCCCAAGTGCAGAGGTTCTGAGAGGGGCAGGCAGGGGGGCAGGTCATAATATAGCAAGACTCCATTAGAAGAAAACATTACTAAGGTGAGTAATTTTTTCTTCAAACAACATGAAGCCTTGCTATATTATGACATATGCAGACTACACAGCAGTACTTCCATGGAGGAGGGACAGAACCTACTTAGAAATAGGGCTCAGCACAGCGTTGTGTTAAACCGAGCATCACTCTAGCCTGGATGTTTAGGAGTAATGCTTGGTGAAAGTGTGTACTGTTTTCCAGGTAGCTGCTTGACATATCTCTAAGATAGGGATGTCCCTGGCCGCAGCTAGGGACGCAGCTGTACCTCTGGTAGAGTGAGCCCTCAGGCCTGAAGGGGGAACCTTACCCAGTTTTTGATAGCAAAATTGGATACAAGAGACAATCCACCTGGCAATGGATCTTTTAGTGGCAGGTTTCCCTTTACCAACCTCACCATAAGTGAGGAACAGCTGGAGGGAGTCAAACCTGTGACCCTTGGTACGCTTTATGTAGTAACTAAGGGCTCTCTTTACATCTAAACTGTGCAGCCTCCTCTCGCCAGAGGAGGAATGGTCAGTGAAGTACACTGGAAGAGATATAGATTGATTAAGGTGGAAATATGAAACCAACTTAGGCAAGAACTTCCTGTTAGTCCTGAGGACTACCTTATCTCTGTGAAAGGAGATAAAATCAGGCTCCACTGACAAAGCTTGTAATTCACTTATGTGCCTGGCAGAAGTGATGGCTACTAGAAACAGTTTTCCAAGTCAAGTACTTAAGATCTGCTGAAGACAAAGGCTCAAAGGGGGGGTTGCATTAGCTGAGCAATGCAAACATCAAGATCCCAGGCAGGAGCAGGGTCCCTGAATGGAGGGTTGGTGTGAAGCAATCCCTTGAAAAACTTGGAGAATACAGGGTGAGCAGAAAGAGAAGAGGGCTTTCCTGCTGAAATAAAAGCAGAGACAGCTGCCAAATGCACTTTCAGGGTAGCTGGCCTCAGCCCCAAAGTATTTAGATGGACCATATTTATTTATTTATTTATTGAAAATTTCGGAATTACAACCTTTGAGTCAAGGACTCCTTTGCAAAGGCTCCACGTCAGTCATGACAGTACAATTACAACAAGACAGTATGGACAATGTTCTCAAAACAGAGAAATTACATTTCGACAAACGTTTAAAATCATAGCTTAAGTCAAAGGCTACACGTCAGTTGTAATATTGAATTTTACATAGAGACAAGGTTTGTACAGAAATTGCCAGGACATTACAAGAGTTTAACAATCACAGTATAGGGTATTGCCAAGACTGAGATAATATCTGTGAGTTCTAGAGTGTTCCTAACGATGTGGTGGCCCAGGTGCCTGACAATCTATGCGAAAAGATGGAAAACAGCTACAGGTCTCCATGTTGAGCAGATACTTCTTGCACTCTGTTTTGAATAGTCTTAGACTGGGGCAAGCAAGATGGAAGATGGTAGATTGTTTAGCAAAGTGGAGCACGTAACGGAAAGATCTTTGCCCCAGAGAGGTTCTGCAGTGGGGAATGCGAGGGAGGTCCCTGCTAATCGTTTAAGGGTGCCCCTATTGAGGGCTGGTTGGATGGAGGCGATGCAGACAGATGGGTGAGTTTCATAAGGGATCTTCTTGGCTTGGAGGCAGGTATGGTATTTAAGCCTCCTTCAAAGGTTAGCCAGTCCGCTTGATAATAGAGCTGACAGGTATGTGTTTGTCTACTGCTGCTGGTGACCATGCGGCAGGCTTTGTTTAGTGCTATATTGATGCTGTGTAGGGCTGATTTGTCAGCAGCTACCAGACATAGTTATTCCATAATCGACCAATGAGAGGACCGAGCTAGTAACGGCTAAACGTAGAGCCTGAGGAGGAAGGCAGTGTTTGTGCCTGTAAAGAATGCCAAGTCGGGTATTAACTGAGGAGGAGAGAAGTTTAATGTGCTGGTGGTAGGTAAGGGATGTGTCCAGGGTGATACCTAGATGTTTAAAGTGGGTGACCTGTTCAATGTGGTTACCCTGTAGGTTTGAGATATAGTCCAGGACTGTGGGCAAATCAGCAGATTCTGGGGAAATATGATTTCCAGAGCACCATATGGAAAACCTTTTCCATTTAGAATTATAAGTAGCCCTGGTGGAAGGCTTCCTAGAAACTTTCAAGATATCGAGTACACCTTGAGAAAGGTGTAGGTCAGCAAACTAACTTCTCAAGAGCCAGGCCTTGAGGTTGAGGGATTTGAGATTCGGATACCAAACTCTCCCCCTGGGCACAGGTTAACAGATTGTGATTCCTGGGGAGACACAGGGGAAGGTGGACTGCTAAGGACAGAAGGAGTGGATACCAGGGCTGTCTGGCCCAATCTGGAGCAATCAATCATCTTGCAAGGTTGAGATCTGATTTTGACTAGCACCTTGAACAAGAGAGGAAAGGAGGGAAAGGCATAGAGGAACTTCCCTTCCCAATCGAGAAGAAAGGCATCCAGAGGGACTGAGCCCAACACTGGGGGCCTGCAACAAAAAAGCGGAAGTTGGTGATTGTCTGGGGCTGCAAAAAGATCCATCTGAGGGGTGCCCCACCTGGCAAATACTAACCCCAGTACTAGGGGATCCAGAGACCATTCGTGATGGCCCTGGGAAATCCTGCTGAGAGCATCTTCCAGGACATTGTCCTTGCCTGGGAGGTGAACTGCCATGAGGGAGGTGTTCAGGGAATAAGCCAGACCACAACTTCATTGCCTCGGTGCACAAGGCCAAAGACAGAGTGCCCCCTTGCTTGTTGATGTACCACATTGTAGTGGTGTTGTCTGTTCTGACCTGTACCACTTTGTTCTAAACAAATGCAGAAAAAAACCTGAAGTGCTAGAAAAACAGCTCTGAGTTCCAACAGATTGATGTGGAGCAGAGATTCCTGAGGGGACCACAATCCCTGGGTGGTGAGGTCGCCCATGTGAGCTCCCCATCCCAAGAGAGATGCATCTGTAGTAAGGGTCAAGGAGTGAGATTGAGGGATGAAAGGAACCCTCCGTCTCAGATTGCTCTGACCCTGCCACCACTGCAGGGCCTGGATCAGGGTTCGAGTTACTGGGATCAATTTGGCTAGAGGATCTCTCCTTTGAGACCAGAAGGCTCTCAAATGGAACTGGATGTCCCTCATCTGAAATCTTGCTCCTTGCACTACAGCTGTGGAAGCAGTCATGTGGCCAAGGAACTGTAGAAAGTGCCTTGCTGGTCGAGAGACCTGCAGAGTGAAGGAGAAGGCCAGAGCCACCAGGGTCTTTACTCTCTTTCTAGAGGAAGGAAAGCTCTGGCCTGCTGTGTGTCCAGTTCTGCGCCTATGAAGGCAAGTAGCTGAACAGGCTCTAGAACTGACTGGACGATTAAGAAGAAAACCTCGAGATGTAAGCAGCTGCTGAGTAATAGGAGCTTCTGATGACAACATGGAAGTAGGCATCCTTGAGGTCCAGGGATGCTAGCCAGTCCCCTGGCCTTAGGGAGGGTAAAATAATTCCCAGAGTCACCATTTTGAATTTTGGTTTTAAAAGGTGCTTGTTTATGTATCTTAGATCCAGGATGGGCCGCCATTCTCCTGTCTTTTTTGGGGTAAGGAAGTACCTGGAGTACAGTCCTTTGCCCTGGTGTAGGGGAGGAACCCGTTCTACAGCTCTGAGAGCCAGGAGGGTTGAGACTTCTGTTTCCAAAACAGAAGCCTCTGATGGATTTGCAGGTGGAAAGGATCTGGTTCTCATCTTTGGAAATTTTTTGAAGCCGAGAACCAGTCCCTGGCTTACTACTTCCAGGACCCACTTGTCTGATGTTAAAGACTCCCAGTCCTGGACGAAGTAAGCCAGCCTGCCCCCTACAGGTAATGGGGAATCGGCCCTGGGCATCCCATCAGGGTGCCTGTTTGGCAGGGGCTTTAAGCTGAGGGGTGGGAGCAGGCCTGCTCATACCCAGTCTGCCTCTCCCTCTGAAGAACCCCCTCTGGGCATAAGCTGAAGAGGAGGCCTGAGCTTGGTAAAAAGGCCTGCCCCTGCCCCTGGAAAGCTGCCTCTGAGGAGGGGCTTGCCTCTCCTTGGCCTGTGCACTCCTATAAGTGGTCCTATACTCATCCATTTTTTTCATGTAATTCTCTGTCTGCTCCCCAAACAGAGAATTACCCACAACAGGAAAATCCATGGCCTTAGCCTGGTTATCCTGTGACAGGCTTGTACACCCGAGCCAAGCCATTCTACAAAAAGCCACAGATGTAGCCATGACTCTTGAAGATACATCATTAGAGTCCACTGCAGCATGGAATTGCACCTTGGATGCCTCAATACCATCAGCAGCCACCTGTTCCAGCTCCTTGGCAAGCTGGCCAGGGACCTGTTTCGCTAAAGCCATAACAGTATCCCATCTGGATTTCTGGTATCTTGCAACATAGGCCATATAATTTGCCTGTCTGAGTCCCAAGGATGCTGCCATGTATTGTTTCTTTGCCATGGTATCAATCCGCCTGGAGTCCTTGTCAGGGGGGTGTGAAGCCAAGGGAATATTTGCCTTATCACAGGCTGCAGCCTGCACTATCCCAACATGGCTGCATTGTTGTGAAAGGAACTCCGTATCAGAGCCTGACAAGGTGTACCTCCTGTCCATCTTTTTATCCACAGGAGGTAAAGAATTAGGAGCTTTTAAAATCTGTCTGTTTCCTAAAAGATTTATGTAAAGGAATAGACAATCTCCTGGACTCTGGGATATCCATCATTTCCACATAGTCAGGCTCCTCCTGTTCATCCACAGCTTCTTCCACAGGGAGCTGGAGGGTTTCAGCAATTTTTTTATAAAACAGAAAATGAGAAGGGGACTCAGAAAGCCTAGGGGGAGACACTCCTGAAGGTCTGTCTGGGGAGATGTCTGGTTCAATGGGCACATCTAGACTTTCAAAATCACATTCACTCTCTTCATAATCCTCCTCCAGTTCATAAAATTCTTCTATATCATATTCTTGAACCGGTGGAGCCGACCGTTTACCTGATGGTGCCGGTTCGGACGGAACCGGGGAAAGCGACTGGACAATTTGGATCGCTTTGGCTATCTCTGCAGCGGTTGGAGAAGGAAATTTTGGCTCCACACCTGCTGATTTTCTAGTCCTCTTTGCTGGAACTCGGCTCCTCCAAGTCAGCTCTTTGTTTGCCCGAGGAAGTATCGCCCTGGTCAGAGGGCACTCCCTCCGGTTCGGTTGGCACCGAACCGGGCTGGCCATCTGGGTCAGCGGACTTTTTGGCCTCTCGTTCCCTGAGCCTACCAACTCTCTTATCCAGGGTAGCTGCAGGGAAATTCTTGCAAATCTGGCAGTCTGCATTGAGGTGGTCAAACCCCAGACAATAAACACATGTGGTGTGTGGGTCAGCTTGGCAAAGGCTTCCCCACAGACACTACAGTGCTGAAACCCAGTGGGCCCGGTTTTTCTTTTGGGTTTCTCAGACATAATGCCAGCCTAACCAAAAACTTGCCCTTTTCCGGCAAATCGCCAAGCAAGACACCCTTATCGGTTCCCAACCGTGTCACGGGTCGTGGAAAAAACCGTAATGAAATCAGTTTTTTTTTTAGAACAGATAAGAACCGGGAACCGCACTCTAAATGTAATTTAATAAGTTTTAACAACAACCTGATCGGTTCAAACCGAACCGATAACGTTTGCAAGTTCCACACACAGAAATGTAAAACCTATCTATTACTTACTATACCACAGAGAGCTTGAACCGACTGGTTGCGGTTAAAATATACAAATGCGGTTTAGAAAACCAAGAAATAACACTTTAACCGACAAATGAACCGAGCAGTAGGAGGAATCTCCGGAGCGACTGTTCAGTGAGGCGGAGTAAAGAATCTGACAGTTTCAGTTTGAAGATCAGACAGTTTTTTCAACCGAGCTCGCGCTCAAGATTCCATGCCTGGCATGGAAGTTAACTCTTTCACCTCCGGAGCAGTTCTAAGGCTGGGACAAACTGCATATGTCATAATATAGCAAGACTTCATGTTTGAAACTAAAAAACACCTTCATAGCTTACAATATATGGCCGGTTCAAAGGTAGGCAGTGTAAGCTTTTTCAACACTGAATTAAAGAGCAGCTGACTCCATTAGGACAACTAACAAAACACATTTAAACATTCCAGCTTGTATTTCTGATCACCCTTATTTGGTACTGAGGCCAGTTGCATGAAAAGGGGATCTTTGCTCCTGAAGAGTTCATCTATTCCCACTGCCTTCTCCCTACCTGAGGTCATAATGCTCTGTGGCATCACAACTACTCCCACGGCAACAGACTGATGTCACAAAGGACTAACATGAAGCAGGGAGTAAGCGGAAGAGGCAGATAAGAAAAAATTACTCACCTTAGTAATGTTGTTTCTTCTAATGGAGTCTTGCTGTATTCTGACAAATTGCAGTGATGTCCAACCTTTGAACTGCCCCGGAGATGAGAGTTAACTTTCCATGCCAGGCATGGAACGCTGAGCTCGGTTGAGAGACTGTCTGTTGCTGTTTGAACTCAAACCGTCAGATCTTTACAAGCTATACTCACTGGGTGTCCTGTGTGTAAACTGTAAACTCACACTAGCCAACTGGCTACTAAATATAATAAACAGATTTTTTTGTCCCAAAACAAAGACTCAAGTCAGGAAACCCAAAAAATGACACACACAACACCCACCCAAACTAAAGGGGTGAGAAATAAGGGGTAGGGAACCTCTCGAGTGCCAACACTACTACTACTGCCCACCCACATCCCAAAAACAAGGGTTCTGAGAGGGGAGGCAGGGGGGAGGTCAGAATAAAGCAAGACTCCATTAGAAGAAACAACATTACCAAGGTGAGTAATTTTTTTCTTCAAACAACATGAAGTCTTGCTGTATTCTGACAAATTGCAGACTACCAAGCAGTACCTCCATGGAGGACGGACAGAACCTACCTAGGAAATAGGCTCTGAAGCACTGCTGTGCCAAACCGAGCATCACTCCTAGCCTGGATATCCAGAGAGTAATGCTGGTAAAAGTGTGTACTGTTTTCCAGGTGGCTGCTTGACAACTCTCTAAGATAGGAATATCCTTGGCAGTAGCCGGGGAAGCAGCTGTACCTCTGGTAGAGTGAGCCCTCAGGCCTGAGGGTGGAGTCCTACCTAGTTTTTCATAGCAAAATTGAATGCAAGAGACAATCCACCTGGCAATAGATCTCTTAGTGGCAGGTTTTCCCTTATCAACTTCACCATAAGTGAGGAATAGTTGGAGGGAGTCAAACCTGTGACCCTTGGTACGCTCTATGTAGTAGCTAAGGGCCCTTTTCCCATCCAAACTGTGCAGCCTCCTCTCCCCAGAGCAGGAATAGTCAGTGAAGAAAACAGGGAGAGACAGACTGGTTAAGGTGGAAGTCTGAAACCACCTTAGGCAAAAACTATTAGTCTTGAGGACCACCTTATCTCTATGGAAAGGGATAAAATCAGGCTCCACTGACAGGGCTTGTAACTCGCTTATGTGCCTGGCAGAAGTGATGGCCACCAAGAAAACAGTCTTCCAAGTCAAGTACTTAAGCTCTGCTGAGGACAAAGGCTCAAAAGGGGGGTGCATAAGCTGGGCAATGCAAACATTAAGGTCCCAAACAGGGGCAGGGTCCCTGAATGGAGGATTGGTATAAAGCAATTCCTTGAAAAATTTAGAGAATACAGGATGGGCTGAAAGGAAAGAAAGCTTGCCAGCTGAAAGGAAGGCAGACAGAGCTGCCAGATGCACTCTTAGTGTAGCTGGTCTGAGCCTCAAGCTATTAAGATGAACCATATAGTCCAGGACCGTGGACAGGCTAGCAGACTCTGGGGAAATGCGTTTCCCACAGCACCATATAGAAAATCTTTTCCACTTGGAGTTGTAAGTGTTTCTGGTGGAAAACTTCCGAGAAGCCTTTAGAATATCCATAACACCTTGAGAGGTGTGCAAATCAGCAAACTAACTCTTCAAGAGCCAGGCCTAGAGATTGAGATTCGGATACCAAACCCTCCCCTGAGCACATGTTAATAGGTTGTAATTCCTGGGAAGAGATAGGGGAAGGTGGACTGCTAAGGACAACAAGAGAGGGTACCAGAGCTGCCTGGCCCAGTCTGGAGCAATCAGAATCACCTTGCAGGGTTGAGACCTGATTTTGACTAACACCTTGAACAGGAGAGGGAGGAAGGAAGCATACAGGAACTTCCCTTCCTAATTGAGAACTAGGGCATCCAGGGGAACTGAGCCCAACACTGGGGGCCTGCAGCAGAAGAGAGGAAGTTGGTGATTGTCTGGGGCTGCAAAAAGATCTGTGGGGTGCCCCATCTGGAGAAGATCACCTTCAAAACCAGGGGATCCAAGGACCATTTGTGATGGCCCTGAGATATCCGCTGAGAGCATCTGCCAGGGCATTGTCCTTGCCTGGGAGGTGTATTGCTGCAAGAGCTGTTCAGGGAATAGGCCAGACCATAACTTCATTGCCTCTGTGCACAAGGCCATAGACCGAGTGCCCCCTTGCTTGTTGATATACCACATTGTTGTGGTATTGTCTGTCCTGATCTGAACTACTTTGTTCTGAACAGACTTGGAAAAAGCTTGAAGTGCTAGAAACACTGCTCTGAGTTCTAATAGATTGGTGTGAAGCAGAGATTCCTGAAGAGACCACAACCCTTGGGTGGTCAAGTGTGCTCCCCACCCCAAGAGGGAGGCATCTGTAGTAAGGATTAGAGAAATACAGGTTACTCATCTGTAACAGGAGTTCTAGGAATGGTATATGTTGTTCATCCACACTTATTGGCAGGTCCCTTGCCGCTTTAAATCTTGCCGGAAGGTCTTCAAGCTGGCTCCTCCCACCCACCCAGGTGGTAAAACTCTCGGCTCCACCCCATGACGCCAGATCTAGCCCGCTGAAAGCCAGGTTGTGCGTGGAAGCCAGGTGGGTAGTGTGGATGAACAACATATACCATTCCTAGAACTCCTGTTACAGGTGAGTAACCTGTATTTCTAGGGACAAGGATATGTTGTTCATCCACACTTATTGGCAGACTCTAGCAGTTCTCCGGGAGGAGGAGAGGGCGACACCTACTTAGGTAGGAAAGACTGGAGAACAGAGGCCCGACCAGCACCCAGTGCCGACCCAAGGTCGATGTGGAAGGGGAACGGTAAAGCCTGATCCGGGCAGAAGCCCTGCGGATATCCTGGATGGAGTATCCTCGAAAGCTGCCACCGATACAGCGGAAGGACGGGTAAAAAGAGCGCTTATCCCTCTGGGAGGCTCCATGCCTGCCCGCCTATAGTGGAGACCTCTGCAGGGGTGACCCGCCCGCTTGTCGTCCACTGGGCTGCAAATCTGCCAGATGCGGCTTCAGCAAAGATGAACAGCTGGCGAACCTCTCCCGAACTTTAGCTTTATGCTCCCTAGATAGGTGAGCGTTAAACTGGTTCCTATGGAACCTGTATATGGCCTCAGAGGTGTGAATGGGGATAAACCCCGGCAGAGGCAATACCCCGAAGGGAAGACTCCGCCACCGCCTTCGGAAGGACTTCGGGTGGGGCGCAGGACAACCTAGTCCCTGTGGAAGACCGGATAGGGAGGTTAAAGGAGCGCCTGAAACTCTCCCCGCCTTCTGGATGGCGGAGTGGCCCCAAGAAGGTGTTCTTCCACAACAGGTGGGGGAAACTCGCACCTGTGCAAAAGGTTCGGATGGCTTGCTCATGAGCCAAGCCCATACCAGCAAGGATCCCACAGAAACGGGGATACTCTCCCCAAAAGGGGAGGCGTGATCGAGGCTTAGAAGAAGTGCCAGACCACCTTCTCCGCACCACCAACTACCTCCTGGCCCGCGCCCGGAAGACAGGGGAGACCCGGAGAAGCACCTAGGGGTCATCGGCCGAAGCCCTGGTTTAAGGATGGACCGCAGATGGTCCGGAATGCTCGCCCAGGGACGGGGGAAGGCACGGCCCTATCCCATCAACAAAAAGGGAGAACTTCTCCCAGAGAACGAGCATCTTGGCCGATTTCTAGCAGGACGCCTCGATGGTCGAGGACCTTGCCGAAAGACCCTAGGCCTGGCCCCTAGCACACAGGGGTCAGCCTACAGGTGCAGGGATTGAAGTTCCAGATGGATAGCCTTCCCCTGAAAAGGAAAGACAGGACCGGGCGGACTGGAGGCCGTCGTGGGAGCCTGAGACTGAGGAGAGCTGGATACCAGAACTGGCAATCCAGTCTGGGGCTACCAGCATCACCTGCGCCAAGTCCCTCCTCGCCTTGCCCGTAGGTCAAGGAAAATGGGGGAAGAGGCACGGAGGGACCCGGGGTCCGAGGCCCCAATGGCATCCCCTGCAGCAGACCTTGCTGAGGGGCGGGCAAAAAAAAAAAAACAGTCTCTGCCTCGTATTCTCCCCGGAGAGAAGAGGGAGAAGATCCCGTGCTACCTCCGGCAGGGGAGACCACTCATGAGGCGCAGCCTTTGCCCGGCTCAGGGCAGCAGCCAGGGAATCAGGGCTCCTGCCATCAAATGGCTGGGAACCCTCGACTGTGCAACAACCCAATGCGGAGAACCTCTTGCACAGAGACAAGGGGATCGACCGAACCTGGCGGAGTAGGTAGCACATGGTCTTGGTGTTGTCCTACTTGGACTTAGACCTGTAGACCCCGTACAAGTGGAGCAAGCAGTGCAGGCTAAGCAGACAGTCTGTTCTCCAGAGAGCAGGAAGGACATCGGGACTCGCGAGAGGACCAGAGGCGAAGCACTGTATTCCTCAAGATGGGCACCCCACCCATCCGAGAAGCATCGGTTGGAGAAGACCGCCGACTCAAGGCAAACAAACAGGATGTTCTCCTGCGAGTTGGAACGGTCCTCAGGGCCGTTCTTCAACTCCCGGCTGTTAGTCATGAACTGGTCCAAGGGACGCAGCGCCAGACTCTGGCTGGCCTTTCCCACTAAGGGAAGGCCACCTGAGGCCCAGGAGGAGCAGGAGGTCCTGGCAGGACATAATTTCGCCAACCCGACCGGGCAAAGGAGGAAGAACCTCAGCCCTGTCCGCCCAGAGCCGAGCTCGGACTCAAGAGTCGAGCTTAGTCCCGAAGAAGCTTCACCGCTAAGGTACGAGTTCTCACTTGGCTCCGGAAAACGGGAGACCAGTCTGCCTTCCGGGTGGGGTGACATCCGGACCCTTCAGTGCCGCAGGAGACCGCTGAGCAAAGAAGGCCTGGCTAGGAACTGTAGAGCTCCCCGAAGAAGGGTGGAGCCTCCCAAGAAACTGACGGAACGAGGAGGTAGGTCATCCTGGAGACCCAGGAAACAGCTACACGCCATGCCTGAGGATGGGATATCTGAAGTAGAGAGACCATCCAGGCTGCTAGGGAGAATGGCGCGAGCCCGTCCGCTTAAGACCAGGAATACCTGGACACGAACCCAGGGTTGAATGGCGGGGTCCACAGCCTCCTGATCACCTCTAACTAGAGAGCCGGCATGCTGTCGGCACGATCACACAGAGGCAGTGGACCCAAGATCCCCATGGGGCAACGGCTCAAAAAGGGGAAACCGCTCGCAACCTGCGACAGGATCCACCCTTAAATACCTCCAGAACGAGGTGCGGAGCCGTCCCCCCATGGGGAAACCCGGGCTGGGACGACGGGGCCCGGGCAGTGCCCCTTGGCCCATCACTGAGCAGGCTTAGAGGGGGAAGGAGCCGAGGAGCCCTCTGTTTCCTGCCTCCCTGCTTCCTTTTGGAGGAAGACGCTGGACTGGCAACAGGCCGCCCAGCGCATGCCTGCTGGCCCTTATGCTGGACCGGTGGGGCCCCAGGGCTCAGGGGGCAAAGGCTGACTGCTGCCCTTAACCCTCGGGGCGAGAGTGACCGAGTCCGGAGTGGCATTGGACTTCTCGGGCCCATGGATGTATCCCTCCACTCCAGGTCCGAAAAGGTCAGTCCCCAAGAAGGGGATGTCCGCCAACTCGTGCTGGGTTTCCAAAGAGAAGGAGGATAACCTCAGCCACGCCCTGCGGTGCATGGCCACTGCGGCCGCCACCGATCTGGCACAGGAGTCGCCTAGATCCAGAGCCGTCTGGAGCTGCTGCTTCGCCACCGCCCTACCCTGGTCCCGCACCTGCCGAACCATGGTCCGCAGGTCAGCCGGGAGATGAGGGAGGACCTCGTCCAGGGAGCCCAAAATGGTGTGGGAGAAATGTGCCATCAATGCAACCGAGCTGGCCTGACGGAGGCCTAGGGAGGACGCAGCGTAAACCTTGCGCCTGATAGTCCATCCTTCTGGACTCCTTGTCAGGGGTCTGTCACATCCCCAGCATTTCCAAGACATTGGAAAACGTCGTCGGTGACTACCCCTTCAGCAGAGGGGTGCTCCGAGAAACCGGGTAGAGAACCGACAGGGACAGGGTACCTCCGAGCCACCCTGGCCGAAGGCGCAGGGCAGGAAGTAGGCCGCCGCCATAGCTCCAAGGCTGGGCCCACAATAGCCTCAGCCACTGGGAAAGCCTCCAAGGAAGAACCTCTTCGATCCAGAATCTCCGTAAGGGGGTAAGGTGCCCGACTGGAGACGGGCTCGAGCTGCATCCCAGTGAATTCTGAAATGAGCTGAAGCAGACCCCTCGAAGACGATGGGCTGTCGTCTACTGAATGTTCCTGGGAAGACCCCGGGTCCTCCCTGCTAGGAAACTTAGCAGAGCCTGCTTCAGGCTCCGAAGGATCTGCAAAAAGCTGCCGCAGGCCCGAGGCACTCTTCGTCCGCCGGGGGCGGGCAGGAGTGAGGGGACCGAGTGACCTGAAGAACAGGTCATGGCCTGGCCTGAACCCCGCCAAAGGCGGAGGGGCAGCGAGGGTCGGATGAGCAACCGGCCCTGGAGAGGGCTCCTCAACTGATTCGAACGGCTGCCGACCGAGCGGCGGCTGCTTGCTATCCAGAGAATGAATCGGGGTCGATTGAAACCCGGACAATAACAGCTGTCGCCACATAAGTTCCTCGTAACACCGACGCCAACGAAACTGCTTCTCATCCGAGGAGGGGGACGAGGAAGAATGGCAAAGCCACTTAACTTGGTGCCTCAGCCGAGATCGGCGTGAGCAGCTAGACCGAGACCCAAATCCTCGGGGGGACCGAGGGCAGGCCTGGGAAGGAGCGGGACACACCCGCTCCTCCCTCAGCTCGGAAGAAAGGACCGAGGGCTGTCGACCCGAAGGGGAGGACAGAGCCTCAGCCTCCGCTGAAGGGATGACGGCACCAGAAGACCCCCCAAAAGACGGGTCTAGAGACTCGACAACGTCTACAGGGAACCTGGCCGGCTGACCTGACGGGGATACCGTGAGGCCAGTGGCCGAAGCCGAATCCTCGACTGAAGTCGAGCGTCGGCCGATGAGGGAGGGGGAGAGTTTCCGCTCCCGCCAAAGAGACCCCGCCTGAGGCCCTTTAGTCTTAGGCCGAGCGGCAGGGCTCCAGGGTCCCTCTCCCTTGGAGGAGAGGGAATGACGAAGCTCCCTGAAGGAAGCTGCATGAGATGAATCCAAGGAGAGTGGGATAAGCGCCGCAACCGAGGGAGGGGGGAACCGCCCCTTCCCCGGCAGGATCAAACTACAGAGAAACAGTCGAAGCGGACACCTGTCGGTCCGATGGAATCTCCGGAGCGGAAAAAACTACTGGATGTCCGAGCCCCGAACGGGCCGCATGGTCCTCCAGAGAACTGACTGAAAGGGCAGAACAAAAATTGCAAGCCTGAGGATCGTGATCCAAGTCCAGGCAAAAAACGCACGTGGAGTTAGAGTCCCTCCTGGAGGAACTAACCGTGCGCCTCTCGGGGCCGGAAAAAGCCATCGCCGTAGCGAAGAAGAAAAGATCGAAGATTCAGAAAGGACACTTCAATAAATTCGAAGACCGAAATTTTCAGGAACCAGTCGAAAAACGCAGAGCGCTAAGGAGGGAACCTGAGCTTCCAAGCGGTAAGGAAGATCTGGCGTCACGGGGCGGAGCAGAGAGTTTTACCACCCGGGTGGGTGGGAGGAGCCAGCTTGAAGACCTTCCGGCAAGATTTAAAGTGGCAAGGGACCTGCCAATAAGTGTGGATGAACAACATATCCATGTCCCTAGAATGAGACTGAGTGACAAAAGGAACTCCCTGTCTTAGATTGTCCTGATCCAGCCACTGGAATTAGTTTGGTCAGAGGGTCCCTTTTCTGAGACCAAAAGGCTCACAAGTGGAAAGTACAGTTACGTAAGAACTTACGTTAACAGTAGATCTTCGAGAACAGCTCTTGCAGCAGATTACACCATTAGGACTGAAGCCAGCAGGCGCCAGGACCCCACGGAAAATTTCTGGCTAGCTATCTTCAGCTGAGGGACCTTGACGTCGGTCCCGCCTCTGACGTCAGGCGTGTGGCACTCCGAGGCGGTCCCGCCAGAATCCCCAGTTCTCCCGCCGGAGACTCCCGGCCGCAGGATGATATCAGAAGGGAAACAGAGGATCCACCGTCAGAAGGCAATAAAGGATAAAATCCCGACAGGAGCATTTCCTACTATCTTACTTCGAGATACAGCTCTTGCAGCAGGTTACACCATTAGGACCGATTCCCAAGCAGTAACGCTTACCAGAAGATCCGGGAGGAGGCAGAGAGATAAGAGAAAAAAACAATCCAAGCCCTGACTCAGGACAAGAGACCTTGCAACACCGCTAGGCCGAAACCGGCTCTACGCCTAGAGGCTATGTCCAGACTGTAATGCCTGATAAAGGTATGCACAGAGCTCAAAGTAGCTGCAGCACAAATAGCTGAAATACAGATGTTCCTGAGCGCTGCAAAGGTGGCCACACCCCTGGTAGAATGACCCCGGTGGAACCCGGGAGGGGCCTTTGTTTAATCTGGTAATGTGAAATACACTGGACAAGCCAGCAGGACAAAGACTGTTTAGACACCGGCTGGCCTTTCATCCTCTGAGAAAAAGAGACAAAAAGCTGGTCAGAAGCCCGGAAGGGTTTAGTTCTGTTGAGGTAATACCTCAGGCTGCGGTGAACGTCCAGAGTGTGGAGCAAAGCCTCTCCTCTGTTAGAATAACTCGAAGTAGACCGGAAGGTCAATATCCTGATTCAAAGTAAGTGTTAAACCACCTTAGGCAAAACTTTGGGTTCGTCCATGAGATACTCTGTCCCGTGGAAAACCAAATAGGGCTCTTTGCACATAAGAGCGTGAAGCTCAGAAACTTCTGGCTGGAAGTAACGGCAACCAAAAATAACGCCTTCCACGACAGAAAATGTAGCTCGCAATCCGCGGCAGGCTCAAAGGGAGGGAGTGTAAGTTGTTCCAGGACAAAGAGTAGAACCCACGGAGGCACTGGGTCCCTAATGGGAGGCCTTAGGTGCAACACTCCTCTAAGAAACTCCCGAGAAGCGTCAAGCTGAGCAATAGTACAGTGCCCCACCGGCAGGTGGTAGGCCGAAATAGCACAAAGATGCACTTTAATAGAGGAGTAGGCTAGCCCTGAATGGAATAGAGAAAGGAGGTAGTCTAAAACCATTCCAACGGGACAACCTAAAGGGGAAAGGTCACGAGCCCGTGACCATAGATTAAAAACGACGCCACTTCATGGCGGTAGCATGCGTTGCCGGCTTTCTGGCTGCGGAGAGAACCTCAGCAACCTCTTGTGAGACCCCGTGTCGCAAAATGGCTATATCTCTAGGAGCCATGCATGCAGGTTCAAAGAGCGGAGATCCGGATGAAGCAATGAACCTCTCTCCCGAGACAGTAGGTGGGAGCTGAGCGGCAACAGGAGCGGGGGTTCCCGAGATAGCTGTGCCAGCAAGGGGAACCATATCTGTCTGGGCCAAAATGGAGCCACCAGAATCATTCGCGCATGCTCCCTGCGCAGTTTGAGAAGAACTCTCTGGATCAACGGGAAGGCATAAAGGAATCTGTTCACCCAGGAGAGGGACAACGCATCTCGCCAGAAAACACCAGGCCCTGGATCTAGCGAGCAAAAATTGGGCAGTTTTGCGTTGGATGGGGATGCGAACAAGTCCAACTCTGGAGTTCCCCATCGAAGGAACAGATCCTCTGCCACCTCCTGAAGAAGTTCCCACTCGTGGACTCTGGCCTGGGAGCAACTCAGGCCGGCTCTCAATCGTGTTGTCCACCCCGGAACGTGTACAGCGATCAGGTTTGCGCCTGTCCGACACCCCAATCCCACACTCTCATGGCCTCCCTGCAAAGGGGGTAAGAGTGTGTGCCTCCTTGTTTGTTGAGGTAATACATCACCGCCTTGTTGTCCGTCTGAAGCAGGATAGTGCACGGCGGAATTATGGACTGAAAGGCCTGAAGTGCAGAGAGGACCGCTCTCATCTCTAGGATATGGAGATGAGCCTCCAACGGGGTCCATGCACCCTGAGACTTCACCCCGTCTAGGTGTGCTCCCCACCCAAGACCCGAAGTGTCCGTGGTAAGGGTTATCTCTGGGGACGGCGCTGCAAATGGGACACCTTTGGAGAGTGACCCGGGGGCTAACCACCATTGCCAGTCTTGAATCACGGATTTTGTGATCCTGACTGGATGCTGCAAATGGTCTTGCCTCTGATCCCATTGCGCCTTGAGCATCCACTGCGTTATTCGCATGTGGAGTCGCGCAAGAGGGACTGTGGGAATGGCCGCAGCCATGTGTCCGAAGAGACGAAGGACCCACCTGGCTGGTACGGTCTGGTTAGTCGATAAGTCCCCTGCGAGGACCTGATGCGTCCGCCCTGTCGGCCGGAAGAAAAGCTCTTCCCTGGACCGTGTCCAGCACTGTTCCTATGAACTGCAGGTTTTGCGACGTACCAAGAAGGACTTCTCTTGATTTATAAGAATGCCAGTGATCCAAATAGGTCTTGGGTGTCCTGGATCATGAGCAGAAGCGCCTCGCTGGAGGCGGCCATGAGAAGCCAATCGTCGAGGTACGGGAACACATAGTGGCCCTTTCTCCTCAGAGATGCTGTCACGACTGCCATGCATTTGGTAAAGACCCTTGGAGCAGATGACAGTCCGAAAGGGAGAGCCCGGAACTGAAAATGGTGGCCTAGAAACTCTAAGCGCAGGAACCTCTGATGCGCTTGAGCTATGGGGATATGCAGGTAGGCATCTTGCATGTCTAAGGACGCTAAATAGGCGCTTTGCTTTAGCATGGGGATAAGGCCCGGAAGGGTCACCATGCGGAATCTCTTGTATGCAATCGACATGTTGAGGTCGCTTAGGTCCAGAATTGGACGGAGGTCCCTGTTTTCTTGGGAACCTGGAGAAGTGAGAATAATACCCTAGTCCTCTCTGGTTTCCGGGACGATACTCTATCGCCTTGTTTAGGGAGCCTGCACTTCTTGCCAAATTAAGGCGCCGTGCTGACCCGAATACCGGGAGAGCAGAGGAGGCCTTGAGGGTGGCTTTTCCGCGAACTCTAAAAAGTGGCCGATGCTGACCAACTGAAGAACCCACCTGTTGGTGGTGATTGCCTGCCATCCCGGCAGGAAGTTCGCAATGCGACCCCCGACCATAACATCCCGTTGATCCTGAGGGGCGGGGGCCGGAAAGGAGTCATGCTGTGGCGGCAGACGGGCCTGCTGGCTGGGTCGCCTTAGGGGTGCGTTGACCTCTGCTGGCGGGCTGCTTACCCTGGGTTCTGAGGAAACCAGAGCCCCTCTTGTGTGGCGGAACGGGGTTGTTGCCTCTGTGTCCACCCACGGAAACTGCCTTGGTGCCTACGAAAGGAACCAAGCCTAGGCCGGTACATTGCTTGGACCGACCTCACCGCCTTTCCAGCCTCTTGGAGTTTGGTAATCATCTTCTCCGAAGGATTACCAAACAATACATCTCCCTCGAAAGGGGAGTCCATAATGTTCTTCTGGACGTCCGGGGTGAAGCCAGAGACATGGAGCCATGAGTGTCTCCGGAGACAAACGCCCGAAGCTGCCGCTCTGGCCGAAGAGTCCGCGGAATCATACGCGGCTCTAAGCACCTGGGTCCCCACGTCTGAACCCGTGCGAAGAGGAGCTGGAGCATCTCCTCCTTCTGCTCACCTTCGGGTAGCTTTTCGGCTACCTCCAGACCCTGTTCCCACAGGGCGTTCTGAAATTGAACCATGTGGGTCAGATAATTTAAGGATCTGATGGCACAGGTAGCGGATGCATACGTGCGCCTGCCCAGAGAATCCAACTGCTTGGATTCTGGGTCCGGTGGCAGGGTGCTCAAATGCTGCGCCTTTGGGACCGGGTCATGTGAGGCTGTTATGACCAGAGAATCGCCAGAGGATGTTGGTCAAATACTGGTCCTCCTAGGAGCCTTGTATAGACGGTCAGCTTTCTCGGCACCGCCCGAAACGAATGTGGATGCTTCCACACGGCCTTGGTGACATCCACAAAGTGTCCACCAAGGGTGGCACCACCACAGGCTTGGGGTCCTTCTGCCGAAGATACTTAGCCAGGCGCAATCTTTCGGGGTCTAATTCCTCAGCTTCCCACCCCATGTTCTCCTGGATATGGCGTAAGACATCTATGAACGAGGGGTCATCCAGAGGAGACCGTGGTGTCTCACATGGGTCCGGAGAAGGGACTGAGATTGGAGATGGGGATCTTGAAGTGGAGTAAACAGATCCCGTGTCCTCCGTCGACGTCTCCTGGATCTCTTGGGGGAAGAAGAAGAAGAAGAAGGAGAAGAAGGAGGAAAAGGAGAAGGAGGAGAAGAACAAGAACTTGACGGGGGTCTCCTCTTTGTATGCCGAGCCCTGGGAGGGGATCTGGACTCCCTAGGGATAGAGCGGGCAGCCTACCCCGCAGGTGAAGGGGGGCCGGAGGAGGAGGAAGAGCGGTTGGCGCCACGTCTTTCTTGATGGTGTCCCACCAGTATGTAAAGAGATCCTTTACATCCGCAAGGGACAATCCCGACGCCGGCTCAGACGCCGAGGGTCGGACATCGGGTCCCGGCGACGGCTCCGCAGAGGCCTCAGGCGGCGAGGGAGCCCTGGGAGATCGTGCGAGGCCGACGCCTGCCTGGTCCTTCTTGGCCGCGCCAGGTCTTCCTCCAGAGACTCCTGCCTGGTCAGAGGCGCAGGAGCCCCTTCAGTACTGCGACGCCGGTCCCAACCGACGTCCGATGTGAAGGCTTAGCCGACGACGGTCTGACGGCCGACGACTGCTCCGAGGAGTGGTGACGAACGGCCGACGGAGGTCGAGCCGGCGTCTGGTCTGCCAGCCTCTTCAGAGGGGTGAGCTCAAGGGTCTTCCTGGGAGGCACCGAAGAGGACCGGGCGTCTGGTACAGACGAGCGGGAGCCCGACTTGTGGCGTTGAACGACGCTCCCCGGACTTCGCCACGGCCTTAGGGGTGGAGGAAGACGACGGCCTGGCGGTAGGGGCCTGAGAAGACCTAGAAACAGCCACTGCAGCCGGGGGGGGAGAGGGAAGAGGCCCTGGACGGGGACCGGTCCGACCTAGATCCGGAGCTGCGGGACCCGGAGGCCCAAGTCTGAGACCTAGAAGGGTCCTTCTCCCTTCTCTTCTGCGTGCTTATGGGAGGATTCCCCTTTAGAGAACATGGCTCTAAGTTTTTCTTCGAGGAGAAACGCCTGAAGAGCCTTCTGTCGCCGGATCCTGGTGCGGCTATTAAATCCCTGGCAGAGGGAGCAGGCCTGGGTGTCATGCTCTGGGCCCAGGCACTCGAACGTAAGTCGATGAGGGTCCTTGAAGGATCTGTTTCCGCAAGCACACTTTGATGTATGCCCGGAGGTCGGAGAGGACATCAGCAAAGGAAATTCTTCAAGTGAAGCAAATTCTCGAGGAAGTTCAACAACCACGCCGCAGATGCTAGATTGAGAATCAAGGGTCGAGCATGCAAGTTCGACGGCGGGAAAGAACTGGGGATTCTGGCGGGACCGCCCCCTTATGTACCACACCTGACGGAGGCGGGACCGACGTCGGGAGCGGTCCCCGCTAAAGATAGCTAGCTAGAAATTTTCCGTGGGGTCCTGGCGCCTGCCGGCTTCAGTCCTAATGGTGTAACCTGCTGCAAGAGCTGTATCTCGAAGTAAGATCTGAATATCCCTCATTTGAAATCTTGCTCCTGCACCACTGCTGTAGAGGCAGCTCATGTGTCTAGGAGTTGCAGAAAATGCCTTGCTGGTCGAGACACCTGGGGGGTGAATGAAGAGGCCAGTGAAATAAGTGTCCTTGCCCTGTCCAGGGGAAGGAAGGCTCTTGCTTTTACTGTATCCAGCTCTGTCCCTATGAAGGTGAGGAGCTTCACAGGCTCTACAACTGACTGAAAGATTCAGCAGGAAACCTAGAGAAGTGAGCAGTTGCTGAGTTATCTGTAGGTGTAACGACTTGGTCTGGGGACTGGCCTACTATGAGCCAGTCGTCCAGGTATGGAAATATGGAGATCCTTTTTCTCCTTAGGAAGGCAACTACTACTGCCATGCATTTTGTGAACACCCTTGGAGCAGAAGTTAGGCCGTAGGGCATTGCTCTAAATTGGTAGTGGCCAGAGGGCAGCTCAACCCCGAGGTACTTTTGTGGGAGCTTCTGATGAGAATATGGAAATAGGGTATCCTTGAGGTCCAGGAGACTAGCCAGTCCCCTGGCCTTAGAGAGGGTAGAATTATTCCAGAGTCGCCATTTTGAACTTGGCTTTAAAAGGTGCTTGTTTAAATATCTGAGATCCAGGATGGGCCGCCATTCTCCTGTCTTTGGGGGTTAGGAAGTACTTGGAGTACAATCCTTTCCCTTTGTGTAGGGGTTGGACCCTCTCTATGGCTCTGAGAGCCAAGAGGGAAGAGACCTCTGCCTCTAGGGCAAGTGCCTCTGAAGGATTTGCAGGTGGAAGGGATCTGGTTCTCATCTTTGGAAATTTTATGAAGCTGAGAACCAGTCCCTGGCTTACTACTTTCAGGACCCATTTGTCTGATGTTAAAGACATCCAGTCCTGGACAAAGTAAGCCAGCCTGCCCCCTACAGGTGGTGGAGAATCGGCCCTGGCAAACCCATCAGGGTGCCTGTTTGGCTGGGGCTTTAGGCTGAGGGGTGGAGCAAGCCTGCTTGTGCCCTCTGCCTGCCTCCTCCTAAAGAACCCCATGAGCACAGCAGAGGAGGCCTGGGCTTGGTAGAGAGGCCTATGAAAAGGCCTGCCCCTGGGATGCTGCCTCTGAGAGGCTTGCCTTTCCTTGGCCTGAGCACCCTGTGTGTGGGTCCTGTATTCATCCATTTTCTTCATGTAGTTCTCTATTTGCTCCCCAAACGGAGAATTACCTACAACGGGAAAATCCATGGCCTTAGTCTGGGTATCCTGAGACAGGCTAGTACATGTGAGCCAAGCCATCCAATAAGGGCACAGATGTAGCCATGACTCTAGAGAAACATCATTGGAGTCCACTGCAGCATGGAATTGCACCTGGATGCCTCAATACCATCTGCAGCCACCTGCTCCAGCTCCTTGGCAAGCTGTCCAGGGACCTGTTTAGCTAAAGCCATTACAGTGTCCCATCTAGATTTCTGATATCTAGCTGTATAGGCCATATAATTAGCCTGTCTGAGTCCCGAGGATGCTGCCATGTACTGTTTCTTTGCCATGGCATCAATCCTCCTGGAGTCCTTATCTGGGGGTGTGTGAAGCCAAGGGTATATTTGCCTTATCACAGGCTGCAGCCTGCACTACCCAAACATTGCTGGGTAAGGAACTCCGTATCTGAGCCTGAGAGAGTATACCTCTTGTCCACAGGAGGTATAGAATTAGGAGTCTTTAAAATTTTCATTGTCCGTTTCCCAAAGGACTTATGAAGGGGAACAGACAGCCTCCTGGACTCTGGGATATCCATCATTTCAACATAGTCAGGCTCCTCCTGGTCATCCACAGCTTCTTCCATAGGAAGCTGAAGAGTTTCATCCACTTTTTTGTAAAACATAAAATGGGAAGGGGACTCAAAGCTGAGAGGAGACACCTGAAAGTCTGTCTGGGAAAGCAAATAACAAGCACATCCAGACTTTCGTAATCACACTCACTTTCCTCATACTCTCCTTCCTCCTCCTCCGGTTCATAAAATTCCTCTAAATAATCTGGAACCGACCAAACAGAGCACCTTCCTAATGGTGCCGGTTCGGCCGGAACCAGGGATAGTGACTGAACAATCCTTATCGCTTTGACTATTTCATCAGCTGTCAGAGAAAGAACTTGTGGATCCGCACTGGCTGATTTATCCCATCTTGTTCTTTTAACCGGAACAGACTCCTCGGAGTCAGTTCTCCTTTTGCCCGAAGAAGTTTCACCCTGGTCAGAGGGCACTCCTCCTGGTTCGGGTGGAACCAAACTGGGCTGGCCATCCGGGTCAGCGGACTTCTTGGCTTCCCTTTCCCTGAGCCTACCAACTCTTTTCCAGGGTAGCTGCAGGAAATTTTTTACAAATCTGGCAGTCTGAATCGAGGTGGTCAAACCCCAGACAAACACAGGTGGTGTGGGGATCAGCCTTAGCAAAGACTTCCCCACACACACACTACAGTGTTGAAACTCAGTGGGCCCGGTTTTTCTTTTGGGTTTCTCAGACATGGCCAGTCCTAACAAAAACAACCTTTTTTCGACAATCCACCAGACAAGACACCCTTATCGGTTCCTGACCGTGTTACTGGTCGTGGAAAAAACCATAGTAAAATCTTTTTTTTTTTTTTTTTTTTTTAAGAACCGGTTACCACACTCTAAAAGCAGAATAAACTTTTTTTAAACAACCTGATCGGTTCAAACCGATCCCACGTTTATAAGCTCCACACAGAATAACAAAAAATAAGCCTATCTAGTACTCACGAAACCACAGACAGAGACTGAAACGATAGGTTATGGTTTAAATTCGGTCGGAAACCGAGAAAAATGGTACTTTGACTGACAAATTGAACCGAGCAAAGGAGAAAATCTCCAGAGCGACTGTTCAGTGAGGCGGAGTAAAGAATCTGACGGGTTGAGTTCAAACAGCAACAGAGTCTCTCAACCGAGCTCAAGCTCAGCGTTCCATGCCTGGCATGGAAAGTTAACTCATCTCCGGGGCAGTTCAAAGGTTGGACATCACTGCAATTTGTCAGAATACAGCAAGACTTCATGTTTGAAATGCAGGTTACTCACCTGTAGTAGGAGTTCTAGGAGTGGTATGTTATTCACCCACACTTACTGGCAGGTTCCTTGCAGTTTTAAATCTTGCTGGAAGGTCTTCAAGCTGGATCCTCCCACCCACCTGCGTGGTAACTCTCGGCTCCACCCCAAGACACCAGATCTAGCCCTCAGGAAGCCTGGCTGCGCGTCAAAGCCGAGGAGGTCGGGTAGGTGAACTACATATGCCACTCCTAGAACTCCTGTTACATGCGAGTAACCTGTATTTCTAGGGACGTGGATATGTTGTTCAATTCACACTTACTGGCAGACTCCTAGCAGTTCTCCGGGAGGAGGGAGGCAAGGCGCACAACCCCTACTTAGGGAATAAGGACTGGAGAACAGAGGTCCCAAAAATCAGCATTCCGGCGTGACTAGGATGATGTGGTAATGAAGGTGTGTGCCAACTTCCAGGTAGCAGCCCTGCAGATTTCCTGGATAGGAACATCCCTGGAAGCAGCGATATGGCAGGTAGAATGAGCTTTTATCCCTTTGGGAGGCTCCATGCCCGCCAACCTATAACAGAGATTTATGCAGGAAGTGACCCACCTGCCTATCATCCGCTTGGCTGCAGGTCTGCCAAGTGCAGCTTCAGCATAGGTGACAAACAGCTGGCGAACCTCTCCCCAAACTTCAGGCGTCCACTCATAGTAAGAGAGCACTCTTCTAGGATCCAGAGTATGGAGCCTATATTCTGCCTCTGAGGTGTGATTGGGGTAGAACACCGGCAGAGTCAACACCTGGTTAAGGTGAAACTGACACCACCTTTGGACGGAATTTCGGGTTGGGGCGTAGGACAACCTTGTCCCTATGGAAGATCAGGTAAGGAGACACTATGAAAAGTGCCTGGAGCTCTCCCATCCTTCTGGCTGATGTGATGGCCACCAAGAAGGTGGTCTTCCATGACAGGTGGAAGACATCACACCTGTGCATCGGTTCGAATGGCTTGCCCATGAGCTTAGCCAATACTAGCAGTAGATCCCACGGAGGTGGAGGTTCTCGCACCGGAGGGGATATGTGATCAAGGCCTTTGAAAAAGCACCCAACCACCTTCTCCTACGCCACCGACTGCTTCCCGGCCTGTGCCCAGTACGTAGAGATGGCTGCCAGGTGCACCTTAAGGGTTGTCGACCGAAGCGCTAGCTGAGAAAGGGACCACAGATAGTCCAGAATGCTAGCCAAAGAACAGGAGGAAGGGTCCAACCCTTTATCCTGACACCAAATGGAGATTCTTTTCCATTTGAAGGCATAGCATTTTCTGGTAGACTCCTTATAGGATGCCTCAACAACGTTGAAGACCTCGTCGGAAAGACCCAAGGCCTGGAACTCTAGCCACTCAGGAACCAGGCCGCCAAGTGCAGGGATTGAAGGTCCAGGTGGAGTACCTTCCCCTTGTTGACTGAGATCAGGCCCAAGTGGGCTGGAAGCTGCCTCGGAAGCTGAGGTGATCTGGATACCAGAACTGGCGGTGCCACTCTGGGGCTACCAGAGTCGCCTGCGCCTTGTCCCTCTTTGCCTTGAGAAGCACCTTGTCGATCAAGGGAAATGGAGGGAAGGCATAGAAGAGGCCCGGGGTCCACGGCCTCGAGAAGGCATCCCCTGCAGCGAGCCCTGCTGGGGCGGGCATGAAACAGCCTCAGATTCACATTCTCCCTGGAGGCAAACAGGTCTACCCTGAGGAGTGCCCCAGAGTGAGAACAGATCTTGTACTACCTCCAGCAGGAGAGACCACTTGTGAGATGCAGCACCTATCCAGCTTAGGGCATCGGCCAGAGTGTTGGAGGCTCCTGCCACATGGATGACTAGGAGATCTGCCTCCAGGCTGCTCACGAGAGACCAAGTGTGGAGAGCCTCCTTGCACAGAGGCAAGGAGTGCCTCCCACCCTGACGGTTTAGGTAGTACATGGTTGTGGTGCTGTCCATCCACTTGACCTATAAATGGAGCAAAGGCAGTGAGGGCTAGTCGGACCGCTCGAAGCTCCAGCAGGTTGATGTGGCATTGAGACTCCTGAGGGGACCAGAGTCCGTGGGCTCCGTGCTCCCTGAGATGGGCATCTCAACCCACAGAGGTGGTTGTCAGAGTGACAGTCGGGGCGGACAAACGGGATACCCTCCTGCAGATGAGCTGGAATGAGCCACCACTGGAGGCCTTTCCACATCTCCTGGGTCACTGGCTGGTCCAGAAGACCGGAGCGCTGTGACCATTGGCGGGCCAGCCCCCATTGCAGGGGATGCATATGCCAACAGGCCCAATGGAGCACGCTGGTGCAGGCCACCATGAGGCCCAGAAGGCGCAAGAAGTCCCAGGCAGGGCGCAACTGCCCAATCAGAAATGACTGGACAAAGGAGGAAAGGACCTCAGCCCTGTCCGCCGGGAGCCGTGCTCTGGCTTGAAGAATCCAGCCCTGCCCTGATGAACTGAATCACCTGCCATGGCACGAGTTTCGATTTGGCCTTGTTGATGAGGAGGTCAATCTGAGAGCAGACCTGGAGGGCCAGATCCCTGAACCGCTCCACCTCCAACCTGGAGGAGGCTGCAATCAGCCAGTCATCCAGGTAAGGGTACACCCAGACCCTTTGGGGCTGCAGGAATGCTGTTACCACTGCCATGCATTTGGCGAAGACCCTGGGAGCTGGACAGAGGCCGAAGGGCATGGCCCGGAACTCGTAAAGGGATCCCTCTACCCTGAAGTGGAAGAATCGCTGGTAAGACAGATGGATTGGGACATGAAAGAATGCATCCTGAAGGTTCAGAGAACAGAAGCACATGCCTTGTTCCAAGGATGGAATGATCTGAGTCAGAGTGACCATCCTAAATGCATGAGACCGTAGGAACTTGTTCAGGTCGTGTAGGTCTAGAATGGGGCACTAGCCCTCCCCCGTCCGTTTTCGGACCATAACGTACCTGGACACAAACCCTGGGTCTGGAGGAGGATCCGGCACCTCCCTGATCACCTCCTCCTGGAGGAGCAGGGCAATGTCTGCTCGATGAGCCGACAGAGGTTGCAGAACCCATAGCCCCCCGTGGGGCGACTGCTCGATAGGGTGGGGATTACTTGAATTCCAGAGGCAGACCCCTGCCTACCACTTCCAACACCCAGCAGTCCGTGGTGATATCGGACCAGGTGGAAAGGAAGTGGCGAGGCCGTCCCCCCCATGGGGGAACCCGGGGAGGAGTGACAAGGTTGGGGACGACACCCCTCAACCCGTCACTGGGCAGACTGAGGAAGGGCTGGCCGAGGAGCCGCCTGGACCTTTCCCTCCCAGCTTCTTGCTGGAGGAAGCAGCAGGCTTGGCTTTGGGGTGCCAGGTGCGAGCCTGCTGGCCCCGATGCTGGTGTTGGTGGGCCAGACGGGGGCTGAAGGACGAAAGGGCTTACGCTGCTGCTGGCAGCCTTTGTCCTTCTGCGCAGACGTGACAGTCCAAGGTGGCACTGGACTTCGACCCGTTGCAGATGACCCTCCACCCTGGGATTGAACAAGTCTGTACCCAAAAAGGGAACATCTGCCAGCTTGTGCTGGGTATCCGCCGTAAAGGTGGAGATCTGCAGCGCATGGTCACTGCGGCTGCTACTGACCAGGCACATGAGTCAGCGATGTCCAAGGAAGTTTGGAGCAGCTGTTTGGCCACTGCCCTTCCCTGATCCCACATCTGCTTGACAGTCGTTTGAAGGTCAGCCGGGAGATGAGGAATCACTTCATCCAGGGAGCCCAAAAGCAAGTGTGAAAAGTGTGCCATCAGGACAGTCGTGCTAGCCTAGGGAGGAAGCAGCATAGACTTTCCACCTGGAGTCCAATTTCTTGGACTCTATCTGGTGGCTGGCCCACATCCCAAGCATTGCTGGAAAAACGCTGTCTGTCACTAGCCCCTCCACAGAGGGGTGCTCCGAGAAACCGGAGAGTGAACCGGTGGGAACAGCATACTTCCGAGCCATCCTGGCTGAAGGTGCTGGACAAGCTGGCCGCTGCCATAGCTCCAGGGCCGGGCCAACAATGTCTTCGCCACCGAAGGCTCTAGGAATCCCCAGTCCAGCATCTCCTGAGGGATACTTGGCCCATTTTGAAACTGGTTTGAGCTTCACCACAGTGGACTCAGTCTAAGCACTCCAAGGAACGAGGATGGGCTCTCGTCCACCGACTGACCCCCAGTGGACTCCAGGTCAAGCGGCCTGGAGAACAAGGAGTCGTCAGACTCAGAAGAGTCTGCGAACAGCTGCCGAGTGCCTGAGCCACCCTCCACCTGCCAAGGTCGATCGGGAGTGAGGGTGACCGACAACCGATGGGGCAAGCCCTGACTCTACTGAGAATCCTTGGTCGGGGCCCCAGTTTTAGGTTGTGGAAGCGGGGGTTCCACCACAATGGGTGGCGCAGCCGGTTTTGGCTGAACAACCGGTACCGGCTTCGGCTCCTCAACTATACGATGGGTTGTTTTGGCTGCTCCGGTGACAGCCACTTAATGGCTTAAGGCGGTCGACAGTCTGCTTATTCCCGGACAGTAAGAACTGCTGCCACATTAGATCCTCGTAGCGCCGACGCAACTTGCAGCGGATCCTATACTCTGAAGAGGATAAGTGGCGCCGCTGCTTTCCATGGTGCTGAGACAGACGTCGGCAGGACCAGCTGGACCTGGAAGAGGACAGACACCTTCGGGGATTCAGAGGGTGGGTCTGAGAGGGGGCCGGGAAACCCAGTCCTCCCTAGGTTCAGGGACCTTAACCGGGGACTCTGGCACAGGCAAGTTCTCTGTTTCCACCAGAGAAACCAGTGACGGGTTGTCGGCTTCTCCAGTTGACAGATGGGTCAAGAAAAATCTTGACCGCATCGACTGTTGTCTTGGCCGGCTGACCTGACAGGGACACCGTGAAGCCAGTGGCCTTAGCCGCAACCTCAACCAAAGCAGAGTGTTGACTTTCCGGGGAAGGGGACCTCTCCCGTTCCCACAAACTTCGATGGTGGGACTTAACTTTGGAGTCCTCCTTTTTGGACCAAGAGGAATGTCCCGAAGGCCCTTCTCCCTTGGTGGAGAGGTATTGGCAAAGCTCCTTGAAAGAAGCTGTGCAAGAGGAGCTCAAGGAGTGCAGAATAAGTGCCGTGACCAAGGAAGATGATGCGGCCTGGGCCGTCTCCTCCTCCTCGAGGGCAATCTGCTCTAGCTGTTCAGCAGAGCCCGGAGCTGCGGACACCGCCCAACGGGCCTCCTTCAACTTGACCAGAGGATAATGTTTCTCAGGTCGCCCTAACAGCAATCGGGCAGCACGGTCCTCCAAGACCGAAGCCGATAAGGATTTGCACAACTCACACGCCTGTGAGTCATGGCAAAATCCAAGGCAATAAACGCACATGGAGTGTGGATCAGTCTAGGATGTCTTCTGCCCACAGGGGTACAGACGAAATCCAGGAGTCAATTTTTTCATCGCAGCCACGAGGGAGAGAGAGAAGACCAAAGTCTCTTAAATTTAATAATGAATTTCCGATTGACCGAAGAGTGTGGATCCAGGCCTAAAATGCAGAGCGCTAAGGAGGGAACCCGAGCTTCCAAGCAGTAAGGGAAATCTGGTGTCATGGGGCAGAGCCGAGAGTTTTACCACCTGGGTGGGAGGAGCCAGCTTGAAGACCTTCCGGCAAGATTTAAAGTGGCAAGGAAGCTGCCAGTAAGTGTGGATTGAACATACCCACATCCCTGCTGAACACCTGCCCACAAATATATGATAAAGATATGGCAGAGAAGTACCCTCAGAGTACTGCAAACCCAAGTGTGAGGTACACAAGGTGCTCCAAAACCTGATTGACTGGACACGTGAAGTGATCCATATGGTGCGATGCAACCCAAAGAGCAAAGCACTTCCATTTTTCATAGAGTAGGTGGCTCTGGTGGAGGGCTTCCTGGCTGCCACCAGGTCATCTGCCACTCAGGGACCCCAAATCTAGTGATGGCTGTCCTCAGGTCTCATGCAAGGAGATGGAGTCAGCCTGTGCACAGGGGCAGGGACAGAAAAGGTTCCCATTCCACTTACTGCATCAAGGGGAACCAGATTCAACAAGGCTAGAAGGGGGAGACTCATTGTAGTCCCCAACATGTGCGGTTTGGTCAGGTAGGAGCAGGAATGGAAGGCACACATACAGAAACCTCCCTGTCCAGGACAGGGACAATACATCTCATCAAAAAACACCAGGCCCTGGTTCCAGAGTAGAAAAGCAGCAGTTTCCATTGTATGGGGACACAAAAGGTCCAATTTGAGCAGACACCATCTGTCGAAGAGATCTACCATGGAGGTCAGATGTTCCCACTCATGGGCTCCTGACTGAGTGACTTAGGCCATCTGTCAAGACGCTTTTGGTCACTGGGAACATGGATGGTCGAGAGTTCCAGGCCATGCTTGATGGTCCAGTACCAGATTCACCACTTCCCTGCAGAGGAGATAGGAATGAGTCTTCCCCCGCCTATTTATGTAATAAGCTACACATATGCCGTCCATCTGAACCAAGAGTAGACACTGAAAGAGTAGTGTCTGGAAGGATTGCAGGCTGTACAGAGCTGCCCACATATCCAGGATATTTATATGGAGATCCCTTTCCATCTTGGACCAAGTCCCTAGAGTTTGGTGGGTCCCAATGTGGGCTCCCCAACTGAAGCCAGAGTCATCTGTTGCAAGGATCTGCTGAAAGGGTGGTGTATAAGAAAAGATTACTCACCTTAGAATTGTGTTTCTTCTAATGGAGTTTTGCTGTATTCAGATATATGCAGTTAGTCCCAGCACTTGAACTGCTCCGGAGAGGAAAGAGTTAACTATGCAGGGAGCATAGAATGTTGAGCTCGATTCAAACCTCTGTCTGCAGCACTTCAAAGTATAACCATCAGATTCTTACGAGCTAATACTAACTGCACTTCCTAAGTGCAAATTGTTAAGAAAATAGCCAGGCAACCATTTTTTGGGTCCCCCAAAAAACTCAAGCTGAGAACCCAAAAATAACCAGGTAGTGAACCAACATATAGTTACCAACACAACATAACCCATTCCCCTTTCCAAAGGGAAGGAGTGCCAAGTACACCCCTGAGGTGCAACACTGTACCTTCCAGCCCACTTCCCGAAAAACAGATTCTGAGAGGGGAGGGAGGTCAGAATACAGCAAGACTCCATTAAAAGAAACAATTACTAAAGTTAATTTTCTCCAAACATGAATTCTTGCTGTATTCCGACATATGCAGATTACCAAGCAGTATCATCATGGAGGGGGTACCGAACCCATTTTGGGAATAGGCTCTGCAATACTGCTGTTCCAAACAGAACATCACTCCTAGCCTGGATATTCAGAGAGTAATGCTTGGTAAAAGTATGGACACTTTTCCAGGTGGCTGCTTTACATCTCTACTAAAGGCATATCTCTGGCAGGAGCCAGAGAAGCAGCTGTACCTCTAGTCGAATGAGCCCTCAGGCCTGAGGGGGGTATTTTACCTAACTTTTCATAGCAGAATTGTATACAAGAGACAATCCACCCGACAACAGTTCTTAGTAGCAGGTTTACCCTTTCCCACTTCACCATAAGTGGGGAAACAATTGAGGACAATCAAACCTTAGCCTTAGTATGCTCAATGTAGTAGCCAAGAGTACTATTAACATCCAAACTGTGTAATCTTTCTCCTAAAGAATGATCAGTGAACACAGGAAGAGACATGGACTGGTTCAGGTGAAAATCTGAAACCAGTTTGGGCAAGAACCTCCTACTGGTTCCAAGGACTCCCTTATCTCTATGGAATGAGAAAATCCAGCTACTCTGACAGCTTGTAATGCACTAATACGCCTGGCAGAAGTGATAGCTACTAGGAACACAGTTTTCCAAGTCAAGTACTTGAGTTCTGCTGAAGCCAATGGCTCAAAAGGGGGTTGCATAAGCTAATCAATGCAAACATTAATATCCCAAGCAGAAGTAGGGTCCCTAAAGGGAGGGTTGATATGGACCAAACCTTTAAAGAACTTACAGATTACAGGATGAGATGCCAGGGAGATAACATTCCTCACTGACAGGACTTCAGAGACAGCTGCTAAGTGCACTATCAGAGTGGCTGGCCTGAGGCCTAGACCATTGAGATGAACCATATGATCCAGAACAGTGGCCAGATCAGCAGCATCTGGTAAGACATCCTTATTGGAGCACCAAATGCTGAATCTCTTAAATTTGGAATTATAAGTTTTTCTTGTGGTAGGTTTGAGAAGCTCCAGAGCCCCAAGACAGGTGCAGACTTGCATACTCCAACTCTTCAAGAGCCAAGCCTTGAGGTTGAGAGACCAAAGACTGGGGTACCAGATTCTTCAGAGAGGAAGTTATTGCGTTTCTTGGGAAGAGAGGGATATGGACTGCTAGGGACATCAATAGAGGACACCAAGACTATCTGGCCCAGTCTGGTGCAATCAGGATCACCTTGCATGGTTGTGACCTGATCTTGACCAGTACCTTGAATAAGAGGAAAGGCATACAGGAATGTCCCCCCAATCCAGAACTAGAGAATCCAGGGGAACTGTGCCCATGACTGGAGGTCTGCAACAGAAAAGGAAGTTGATTGGAGCTGCAAAGAGATCAGTCTCTGGAGTGCCCCACCTGGAGAAAAATTACTTTCAATATGGAGGGGTCCAGGGTTCATTCGTGATGGCTCAGAGATCCTGCTCAGGGCATCTGCTAGCACATTGTCCTTCCCTGGTAGATGGACTTCTGCCAGAGATGCCTGCATGGCATAAGTCAGAGACCATATTTTCATGGCTTCCGTGTACAAGACCACAGACAGAGTGCCTCCCTGCTTGTTGATGTATCAGGTGGTGGTGGTGTCTGTCCTGAACCACCTTGTTCTTTAGAGTCCGAGAAAGCTTGGAGAGCCAGTAATACTGCCCCAAGTTCCAGAAGATTGATATGAAGTAGAGACTCCCAAGGGGACCACACCCCTTGTGGTGTGAGGGCTCCTAAGTGAGCTCCCCAACCTAGGAGAGAAGCATCTGTAGTCAACACCACTGGATGAGTTGAACTGATGAATGGGACTCCTTGTCTGAGATTGTCCTGATCCAACCACCATTGGAAAGTCTGGATCAGAGTCTGAGTCACTGGAATCAATTTGGTTAGAGGATCTTTTTTCTCAGACCAAAAGGACATCAGATGGAACTGAAGAAAAAAATTACTCACCTTAGTAATTGCTTTTCTTCTCATGGAGTCTTGCTATATTATGACTATATGCAGTCAGCCACTGCAGCTGAACTGCCCCGGAGAGGAAAGAGTTAACTCCAGAGAGTCTGGAGTTCCACAGCGCGAGGGCGCTATACCAAAGCTCTATCTGGCCAGTTTCAAATGAAACTGTTCAGATCTTTACGCTAACACTAAGCAACAAGTCTGTGTGGAAAGCTCTACACTAGCCAAGTGGCTACCTACTAGTAGGAATAACAACAATATAAACAGCAATAATAATAATAACAATGAATAATAGTATTAGTTTCTCCCTAACAAGCACTAATAGACCCCCCTACCCCCCCAAGACTCAAGTCCAGGAAGGGGGCCAACATATTACTTAACAGAAATACCTAATTCCCTAACCCTAAATAAAGGGGGTGAAGGGAAGAACTAAAATGGCATGACAGTGCTTGCACTAATTTGCCACCCCTACCCAAGTAGAAGTTCTGAGAGGGCGAGGAGGGTGGTTTACAATATAGCAAGACTCCATGAGAAGAAAAGCAATTACTAAGGTGAGTAATTTTTTCTTCAAACACCATGAAGTCTTGCTATATTATGACTATATGCAGATTACACAGCAGTACCTCCATGAAGGAAAGTCAGAACCTACTTAGTAAATAGGCTCTGAAGCACAGCTGTGCCAAAACAAGCATCTCTTCTGGACTGAATATCCAGGGAATAATGCTTGGTAAAAGTGTGAACTGTTTTCCAAGTAGCAGCTTGACAGATTTCCAGAATGGGAATATCTCTAGCAGCCGCTAGAGATGCAGCTGTACCCCTGGTGGAGTGAGCCCTCAGTCCTGAGGGGGTTCTCTACCTAGTTTTGATAAAATTGATCAAAGAGACAATCCACCTTGCAATTGTCCTCTTAGTGGCAGGTTTCCCTTGCCAACCTCGCCATAGGTAAGGAAGAGTTGGAGGGATTCAACCTGTGACCCTTGTGCTGCTCCAAATAGTAGCTTAAGGCTCTTTTGACGCCCCAGCTGTGCAGACTCCTCTCACCTGAGGAAGAATGCTCAGTGAAAATACTGGAAGAGAGATGGATTGGTTCAGGTGGAAATCTGAAACCACTTTAGGCAAAAACTTTGTTAGTCCTGAGGACTACCTTATCTCTGTGGAAAGAGATAAAATCTTCTTCCACTGACAGGGCCTGTAGTTCACTTATGCCTGGCAGAAGTGATAGCCACTAGGAAAACAGTTTTCAAGTCAGAAACTTGAGCTCTGCTGAGGACAGAGGCTCAAGGGGGTTGCATTAACTGAGCAATGCAAACATTCAGGTCCCAGCAGGAGCGGTTCTGAAAAGGAGGGTTGGTGTGAAGTAACCCTTAAAAAACTTGAAGCACAGGGTGAGAAGAAGAAGGAAGCAGGCTTCCCTGCTGACTGAAAAGCAGAGACAGCTGCCAGATGAACCTTTAAGGTAGCTGGCCTAAGGAATTTAAATGGACCAAATAGTCAGTAAAATGGGCAGATCAGCAGATTCTGGGATAATCTGCTTCTCAGAGCACCAGATGGAAAACCTTTTCCACTTAGAATTGTAAGTGGTTCTAGTGGAAGGCTTCCTTGAAGCCTTTAATATCCAAAACACCTTGAGAAAGGTGTAAGTCAGCAATTTAACTCCTCAAGAGCCATGCCTTGAGATGGATGGATTTGAGGTCTGATACTCACACTCTCCCTGTGCACAGGCCAGTAAGTCGTGGACTCTGGGCAAGCTCAGGGCAGGGTGGACTGTCAAGGACAGAGGCAGTGGGTACCAGGGCTGTCTGGCCCAATCTGGAGCAATCAGAATCACTTTGCAGGGCTGAGATCTGATTTTACTAGTACCCTGAAAAGAAGGGAAAGGCATACAGGAACTTCCTTCCAATCCAACTGAAAGGCGCCCATGGGGACTGATCCCAGCACTGAGGCCTGCAACAAAACAGAGGAAGTTGGTGGTTGTCTGGGGCTGCGAAAAGATCTATCTGAGGGTGCCCCATCTGGCAAAGACTGACCCCAGCACCTGAGGATTCAGAGCCCATTCGTGATGGCCCTGGGAAATCCTGCTTGAGGGCATCCGCCAGACATTGTCCTTCCTGGAAGGTGAACTGCTATCAGGAGGTGTTCAGGAGTAAGCCAGAGACCACAACTTCATTGCTTCGTGCACAAGGCTGATGACCGAGTGCCCTTGCTTGTTGATGTACCACATTGTTGTGGTGTTGTCTGTCCTGACTTGAACTACTTTGTTCTGGACAGAAGCTGAAAACGCCTGAAGAGCTAAAAGGACAACTCTGAGTTCCAAAAGATTGATGTGGAGCAGAGATTCCTGGGGAGACCACACTCCCTGAGTGGACAGGTCGCCCAAGTGAGCTCCCCACCCCAACAGGGAAGCATCCGTGGTGAGGGTGAGGGAGGGAAACGGGAATGAAAGGAACCCTTGTTTTAGATTGCTTTGATCCTGTCACCAGTGTAAGGCCAGGATCAGGGTTTGGGGTTACTGGAACCAATTTGAAAGGGGTCCCTCCTTTGAGACCAATAGGCCCTCAAATGGAACTGAATGTCCCTCATCTGGAATCTTGCTCTTGCACTACAGCTGTGGAAGCAGCCATGTGCCCCAGGAGTTGCAGAAAATGCCTTGCTGGTCGAGACCCAAGAGGGTAAAGGAGGATGCCAGGGCAATGAGTCTGTCTACCCTTTCTGAGGGGAGAAATGCCCTGGCTAACTTTGTGTTCAATTCTGCACCTATGAAAGTTAGTACCTGAACTGGTTCCAGAACTGACTTTGTCAATTCAGCAGGAATCCCAGGGAAGTGAGAAGCTGCTGGGTGACTTGCAAGTGGGATTTACCTGATCTGGGGACTGACCCACTATGAGCCAGTCGTCCAGGTAGGGAAACACAGCAATCCCTGCCTTCTAAATGAGCCACTACCACAGCTAGACATTTCGTGAATACCTTGGCGAGAGGTAAGGCCGAGGGCATTGGCCCTGAACTGGTAGTGGCCTGAGGGTAGTTCAAACCTGAGGTACTTTCGGTGAGAAGGCCTGATCAGAACATGAAAATAGGCATCCTTGAGGTCCAGGAAGCTAACCAGTCCCCTGGCCTCAGGGAGGGCAAAATCATTGTCAGAGTTAACATTTTGAACTTTGGTTTCAAAGATGCTTGTTCAGGTACCTTAAATCTAAAATGGGCCGCCATTCTCCTGTCTTTTGGGGTAAGAAAGTATCTTGAGTAGCCCCTTGCCCTGATGGCAAGGAGGGACCTTCTACTGCTTTGCAGTCCAAAAGAGAAAGTACAGTTACGTAAGAACTTACCGTAACAGTAGATCTTAGAGAACAGCTCTTGCAGCAGGTTACACCATTAGGACAAGCCGCAGGCGCCAGGACCCCACGGAAAATTCTAGCTAGCCAACTACAGTGGGGACCGTCGACGCCGGTCCCGCCCCGGCCAGGCGTGGTACAAAGGGGCGGTCCCGCCAGATTCCCCAGTTCTCCGCCGAGACTTCTGTTCGCAGGCTGACATCAAAATGGGAGACCTAGGATTCATGCCAGAAGACAGAAAGATAATAATTCCTGCTCAGAAAGACTGAGCCATGCTTCCTCCAAGGGGAAGGTGGTGAAGGTACCTGCAAGAGCTGTTCTCGAAGATCTACTGTTACGGTAAGTTCTACGAACTGTACTATCTTACTGAGACACAGCTCTTGCAGCAGGTTACACCATTAGGATTGATTCCCAAGCAGTCACGCTGTCAGAAAATCCGGGAGGAGGAAATTAAAGGATAAAAACCAGGTCCTGAACCTAGGACAGGAGACCCTGAAGTACGGCCAAACAAAACCAGCCCTTACGCGAGAGCGTGTCCAGGCTATAATGCCTGATAAAGGTATGCACAGAACTCAAGTGGCTGCAGCGCATATAGCAGAAGTAGAAACATTTTGAGCGCTGCAAAGGAAGTAGCCACCCTCTAGTGGAATGACCCGGACTGTACCGGAGAGGGCTTTTGTTTGATTACCATAATAGTGGAAATACACTGTGTCAAGAGAAAGGGACTGTTTGGATATTGATTGGCCCATCATTCTCTCAGAAGAAATGAAAGCTGCTCAGAATCACGAAAGGACTGAGTTCTGTTGAGGTAAAACCTCAGGCCGCGTGAACATCCAGGGTATGGAGCAGAGCCTCCCTCTATTAGAGTAGTTCGGGAAGTAGAACCGGAAAAGTCGATATCCTGGTTCAGAGTAAGTGAAGAAACCACCTTAGGCAAGAATTTAGGGTTGCCTCAGGATACTCTGTCCGGTGGAAAACTAAATAAGGCTCTTTGCACATGAGAGCTGAAGTTCAGAAATTCTTCTTGCCGAGGTAACAGTAATAAAACAACGCTTCCACGACAGAAACTAGCTCGCAATCCGCGGCAGGTTCAAAGGGGAGCGTGAGCTGTTCAAGGACAAAAAGCAAATCCCATGGAGCACAGGGTCTCTAATAGGAGGCCTAGCAACACTCCCTAAGAAATTCCCGAGGTGCCCACCTGAGCCACTGTACGATTTCCCACCGGAGGTGGTGTTTCGAAATGGCACAGAGGTGCACTTTAATAGAGGAGTAGGCTAGACCAGAATGAAAGGAGGGAGAGCAAATATTCTAATATTACTCCCACAGGACAACCTAGAGGGAAAGGAGGTCGTGCTCTGACCATACATAAAACGGCGCCATTTCATGGCGACGCCGTATGCGTTGCCGGTTTTCTGCTGCAGAAAGGACTTCGTAACCTCTGGCGACCCCTGCGGATTTAAAATGGCTATGTCTCTAGGAGCCAACATGCAGGTTCAAGGAACGTAGGTCCGGTGGACAAGTGAACCCTTCTCCTGAGACAGTAAGTGGAGCTGAGCGGCACGGAGCGGGGGTTCCCAGATAGTTGAATCAACAAAGGGAACCAAATCTGTCTGGGCCAAAATGGGGCCACTAGGATCATTATTGCGTGCTCCCCGCGCAGTTTGAGAAGAACTCTGGATCAACGGAAAGGAGGGAAAGCGAGGAGGAATCTGTTGGCCCAGGAGAGGGATAACGTTGCCTCGCCAGAAAACACCAGGCCCTGGATCTAGCGGCTGAATTGGCAGTTTTATGCTTGGATGGGGAGGCCAAGTCCAGATCTGGAGTTCCCCATCGAAGAAACAGATCCTCTGCTACCTCTTGAAGGAGTTCCCATTCGTGGACTCTGGCCTGAGAACGACTCAGGCCGTTTGCAAACCGGTTGTCCACTCCGGAACGTGCACAGTGATCAAATTCGCTGTGTCTGATTGATCTAATCCCACACTCTCATGGCCTCCTGCAAAGGGGTAAGAGCGTACTCTTGTTTGTTGAGGTAATACATCACCGCCTGTTGTCTGTCTGAAGTAGAAGAGTACGCGTGGGATAACTGACTGAAAGGCCTGCAGGGCATAGAGGACCGCTCTCATTTCCAGCAGTTGATGAAGGTGAGCTCCATCTGGGTCCAGTGCCCTGGGACTTTACCCGTCCAGGTGTGCCCCCACCCAAGACCGAAGCGCCTGTGGTGAGGTGACCTCGGGATCGCGCAATGAACAGGACGCCTGATGAGAGCGACCCTGGGGCTAGCCACCACTGCCAGTCTTGAATCGCTGAATTCGTGAGTCTGACCGGATGCTGCAAGTGGTCTTGCCTTTGGTCCCATTGCACTTTGAGCATCCACTGAGTAATGCGCATGTGGAGTCTTGCAAAGGGACAGTAGGAATGGCGCAGCCATGTGTCCGAGCAAGCAAAGGACCGACCTGGCAGGTACAACCTTGCTTAGTGATAGGTCCCTTATGAGGATCTGATGCGCCCGCTCTGTCGGCCGGAAGAAAGGCTCTTCCCGAACAGTGTCCAGAACTGCTCCTATGAACTGCAGTTTCCGTGACGGTACCAGGAGAGACTTCGAATTTATGAGGATGCCCAGGATCGGAACAGATCCTGGGTGCTCTGATTGCAAGAAGCAACGCCCTCTGGAGTGCCATGAGAAGCCAGATCGTCCAGGTATGGGAACACGTGGTGGCCCTGTCTCCTCAGAGGCTGCCCACGACTGCCATGCACTTGGTAGACCCCTCGGTGGAGAGCGATTGGGTCCGAATGGCTCGGAACTGAGAGGTGGTGGTCGAGAAACCTCAAGCGCAGGAACTCCCAGCGCCTGAGCCATAGGGATGTGCAGGTAGGCATCCTGATCTAGAGACGCTAAAAGCGCCCTGTTTGAGCATGGGGATAAGACCTGGAAGGGTCACCATGGGAATCTCTTGTAAGTGACCGACACATTGAGGTCGCTGAGGTCCAAGATTGGACGGAGGTCCCCTGTTTTCTTGGGAACCAGGAAGACGGAATAGCATCCTAGTCCTCTCTGGTTTCTGGGACGACTCATCGCCTCCCTTTCGTAGTAGCGCCGAGTACTTCTTGCCAGATCAAGGCTTTGTGCTGACCCTGATACCGGAGAGCAAAGGAGGCCTCGAGGGTGGCTTTCCCGCGATTCTAAGTAAAGCGGCCTAGACTGACCAACTGGAAGAACCCACCTGTCGGTGTAATGGCCTGCCATCCCGGGCAGGAAGTGGCAGCTGCACTCCCCACTATAAACTCCCGCTGATCCTGAGGGGCGGGGCTGGCAAGGAGTCAGGCTGTGGCGGCAGATGGACCCGCTGGCTGGGCCTGCTCTAGGAGAATGCTGGCCTCGGCTGGCGGGTGTTTGCCTTGCCCACGAAAACCAGAGCCCCTCTGAGGTGCAGCGGAGGGTCTGTTGCCTCATGCCCCACAAGCATCGAACGGAAGTTTGGTCCTTACTTAAGGAAACGTTTAGGTCGGTACATGGCCTGAATCGACCTTACCTCTTCCCGCCTCTTGGAGTTTGGTAAGGATCTTTCTGTAGGATTACCAAACAATACTTCTTCGAAAGGGGCGCCCAAGATGTTCTTTGGACGTCCGGTAAAACCGAGACGCTGCGAACTGGTGAGCCTCCGAGGCAAACGCCAGAAGCTGCTGCTCGGCCGATGAGTCCGCTGGAGTCATACGCTGCTTCTAGCACTTGGGTCCCCACGCTCGAAACTGCGACGGAGGAGCCGAAGCACCTCTCCTTCTGCTCACCTGGCATCTTTTCAGCCGCCTGGTGACCTTGTTCCCCACAAAGCGTTTGAACCGAACCATGTGGGTTAAAGAGTTAGGGATCTGATGGCGCAGGTAGCGGTAGACACGTGCGCCACCCAATGCGCCTCCAGTTGTTGGACTCTGGGTCCGTGGCAGGGGTGCTCTGAATGTTGTGGCCTCTGTGACCGGGTCATGTGAGGCTGTGATGACCAGAGAATCGCCTGAGGATGCTGGGCGCTGAGCACTGGTCGTCCTAGGAGCCTTGTACAAGCGATCAGCTTCTTCCGTCTCGCCGGGAGGAGTGTGTGACGCCCACGCAGCCTTGGTGACGCCCACGTAAAGTGTCAACCAAGGGTGGTACCACCACAGGCTTGTGGGTCCTTTTAAGATATTTGGCGAGTCGTACTCTTCGGGTCTAAGTCTTCAGCATCCCATCCCATGTTCTCTTTGTATACGCCTCATAATATCAAGGAACGAGGGATCATCCGAGGAGATCTGGGCATCTCACGGGATCCGGAGAAGGTGGAGGAGATGGGGATTCGAGGTGGAGTAGTCTGATTCCGTCCTCCGCTGAGGCGAACGCTCATGCCTCCTGGACCTTTAGGCTGGGTGATCCAGAAGAGGATTTCGGACGGAGGTCCTCGGCTATCAGGGTCTCCTGGGAGGGGTCTCCCTAGGCCCCGGGAGGAGGAACACGGCTCGTTGCACTCGGCTGGCTTAGGGGGGGCAGGAACCGAGTACGGAGGAGGAGGAATAGGAGGGGGGAACCATGGGTTCTTTTAATGGTATCCCACCAGTAGGTGAACAGATCTTTCACTCCACTAGAGAGAGGTCTTGACGACGGCTCGGGTGCCGGTGGCGGTCTGCCGGGTCCCGCGCTGGCTCCACAGGGGCTCTGTAATGGCGAGGACCCTGGGAGTACCTACGGACCGGGTCGCCTGGCCTGGTCCTCTTGGCTGCTCTAGGTCCTCTCCGAGCAGAGGCCCTGACCGGTGTCGGGTCGGAGGCAACAGGGCCTTCTTTTCAGGAGGGGCGGGCGCCAGTCCCTTCTACCGCGCCCGCTGGGATGTGCTGGCCGCTGCTGCCGCCGGGCGACGGGCGGCTCCAGGGAAGAAGGGCGACGGCTGACAGCTGTCTCGGCCGCCTGGGCTACAGGCTCTTTAAAGGCGTGAGCTCCAACGCTCTTGCGTGAGGCACCGGCTACGACCTGACGCTGGTGGTACTGAGTGAGCGGGAACCTCGACTTGTGGTGGTGGATGGTGTCGCTCTCTCGGACTTCACAGCCCTGGAAGGGGAGGAAGGCTCAAGTTGATTTCTCCTGAGATGAAGGTTTCTTGATTGGCAGCCGGGAGATTTTAACATCGAGCTACGGGACTCAACTCCTAGAAGGGGACCTGGAACGGCCTTTCCTTCTCTTCTCCGCGTGCTTGTGGACCCTGGAGCTTTCTCCCTTGAGGACATGGTCTTCAGTTGTTCCTCCAGAAGAAACGCTTGCAAAGTCCTCTGACGCCGATCCCGGATACGCTACTGGAACCTTTGGCAAGGACAGGTTCGGTATCGTGGTTCGGGGCCTAGGGCACCGGACTTTTGCACGTGTGGGGGGTCCTTGAACGGGATCTGCTTTCCACAAGCGCGACTTCGGCAGGATGGCCCAAAGTGCAGATGACATCAAGATCTTGCTTGAAGAGGATTCTGAAGATTTTCAAAATTTTATCGAAAAAGAACTATTCACGCGGCCGCAAGGCTAGACTGGTAAACCGGCGGGGCCTGTGTGTAGCTAAGCTTCACGCGGAAAAGAACTGGGGAATTGGCGGACCGCCTCTTTTGTACCACACGCCCTGACGCCGGAGGCGGACCGACGCCAGGGCGGTCCTCGCTGTAGTTAGCTAGCTAGAATTTTCCGAGGTCCTGGCGCCTGGGCGGCTTCGGGTCCTAATGGTGTAACCTGCTGCAAGAGCTCGTGTCTCGAGTAAGATCCTTGCTTCAAAGCAAGGGCTTCTTGAAGGATTTGTAGGTGGAAAATGTCTGGCTCTCTCTTCGAAACTGTTTGAAGTTGAGAACCATTCCTGGCCTTGTTACCTCCAGAACCCACCCTGTCTGAAGTTAGGGACACCTAGTTCTGGCTGAAATAAACCAACCTGCCCCCACTGGTAAAGGAGACCGGCCTGGGCACCCCATCAGGGTGCCTGCTTGGCAGTAGCCTTAGGCTGAGGGAGGGGACGGTTTACTGTGCCTCGCCTGCCTCTAAAGAAACTCTCTGTGCAAATGCAGAGGAGGCCTGAAATTGGTAAAAAGGCCTGCCCTCACCTCTGGGAGCTGCATTCTGTGGAGTGGCATGCCTCCTTAGCCTGGGCACTTTTGTAGGTAGTTCTGTATTCATCCATCTTTTCATATAGTTTTCTGTTTGTTCTCCAAACAGAGAATTACCCACAACAGGAAAATCCATAGCCTTTGGCTGAGTATCTTGGGGACAGATTAGTGCATCTGAGCCATGCCAACCTACGGGAAAGCTACAGAAGTGGCCATGACCCTAGAGGAAACATCATTAACATCAACAGCAGTATGAAATTGAACGTGTAGAGGCTTCAATGCCATCAGCAGCCACCTGTTCTTAACCTCACTAGCTAGCTGGCCATGGCCTGCTTGATTAACTGCAATACTGTGTCCCACCCAGATTTCTGATATTCAGCCACATAGCTATATCATTTGCCTGCCTGAGTCCCAAAGTAGCTGCCATATACTGTTTTTTTCGCCATGGCATCAATCTTCCTGAACTTTATCAGGAGGATGTGAGCCAGAGGAATATTAGCCTTGTCACAGGCTGCAGCTTGTACCACACCACATGACTAACACTGCTCAGTGAGGAAGTCTGTATCAGAGCTGACAAGGTATATCTTCTGTCCATTTTTTTTTTTTTTTCTCACAGGAGGGACAGAAATACAGGTTACTCACCTGCAACAGGAGTTCTGTGGAATGGTATGGTGTTGTTCATCCACACCATTGGCGTATCCCTGCCGCTTTAAATCTTGCCGAAGGTCTTCAAGTTGCTCCTCCCACCCACCCGGTGGTATAACCTCGGCTCCCCCATGACGCCAGATCTGCCCGCTAGCTCAGGTAGTAGTGTCGGGCCGGGAGGGTCGGAATGTGTAGGATGAACAACATATACCATTCCTAGAACTCCTGTTACAGGTGAGTAACCCAGTGCTTCTAGGGACATGGATATGTTGTTCATCCACACCATTGGCAGACTCCTAGCAGTTCTCCGGGAGGAGGGAGGCAAGACACACCCCATACTCTACTTGGGAAAGAGAGAGTGGAGAACCGAGGCCCCAAAACCAGCATCCCGGGCGTGACTCAAGGTCGATGTGGTGGTGGGTACGACAGTGTTTGCTGATTTCCAGGTAGCAGCCCTGCAGATTTCCTGGATAGGGACGTTCCTGGAAGCAGCCACCACAGCAGTATGGCGTGGTAGAATGAGCCTTATCCCTCTGGGAGGCTCCATGCCCGCTAACTTATAGCAGAGATCTAGCAGGAGGTTACCCACTGCTTATCGTCCGCTTTGTGCAGGTCTGCCAGATGCGGCTTCAGCGTAGGTGACAAACAGCTATGCAACTCTCTCCTCGATTTTCAGCCAAGGCCTTATACAAGCGAGCCACTTTCAGGGATCCATATGGAGCCTATATTCGGCCTCCGAGGTGTGATTGGGGTAGAACACCGGCAGAGTCAACACCTGGTTATGTGGAACTCCCACACCACTCGGAAGGAATTCTGGTGGGGGCGTGGAGACAACCTTGTCCCTGTGGAAGACCAGGTAAGGAGACTCATGGAAGGTGCCGTGAGCTCTCCCATCCTTCTGGCTGACGTGATAGCCACCAAGAAGGCGGCCCTCCACGATACAGGTGAGAGAGAGCACACTCAGGCATAGGTTCGAATGGCTTGCCCATGAGCTTGGCCAGTACTAGCAGTAGATCCCACTTGAGGTGGGGGGTTCTCGTGACTGAGGGAAATGTGATCAAGGCCTTGAAAAGCGCCAGACCACCTTCCCATGCCATCGACTGCTCCTGCCCCACTGCAAGGGAGAGATGGCTGCCAGGCGCACCCTTAGGCCTCGCCACCTGCCTTTGACTAGAAAGGGACCATAAATAGTCCAAGATGCCGCATGAACAGGAGGAAGGTCCAGGCCTTGTTCTGACACCAAATGGAAAACCTTTCCATTTGAAGGCATAGCATTTTCTGGTCGACTTCACGGACGCTCTAACTACATTGAGGACCCGTCGGAAAGACCCAAAGCCTGGAACTCAGGCCGCCCAGAACCAGGGTCGTTAGGGTGCAGGGATTGAAGGTCCGGATGGAACACCTTCCTGATTGACTGAGAGCAGGTCCGGGCGAGCTGGAAGCTGCCAGGAGTCCTGGAGCTGAGACTGATGAGATTGGCACAGAATCAAGCAGGCCAGTCTGGGGCTATCAGAATCACCCGCGCCTTGTCCTCCTCGCCTTGGTAAAGCACCCCTGGATCAAGGGAAATGGGGTGCAGGCGTAAAGAGGCCCGGGTCCATTGCCTCGAGAAGGCATCCCCTGCAGCAGCCTGCTGAGGGGCGGGCATGAAACAGATTCAGCCTCGCTCTCATGGAGGCAAACAGGTCCACTTGAGCCCCTGGGTGAGAACAGATGCTGTACTACCTCCGCAGAGCCATCAAGGGATGCAGCCTCATCCGGCTCAGTATCGGCCAGGGTGTTGGAGGCTCCTGCCACGTGAATGGCTAGGAGATCCGCCTCCAGGCTGCGCATGTCGAGTGAAATGCGAGAGCTTGCAGAAGCTACGGAGCTCGCCCCGCCTCGGCGGTTTAGATAGTATATGGTCGGTATTGTCCGCCTGACTCGGACCACTTGACCGGAGGAACGGAGCAAAGGCTGTGAGAGCTTTTGGCGGACCGCCGGAGCTCCAGCAGGTTGATGTGGCATCGACTCCGCTGGGACCAGAGGCCATGAGCCCGGTGTTCCCAGATGGGCACCCTAACCCATCAGAGAGGCATCGTCGACAGAGAGACCGTCGGCTCGGGCGGACGCAATCGGGATGCCCTCCCTGCAAATGATCTGGAACGGTCCACCACTGGAGAGCCGCCCCACATCCCCTGTGTCACCGGCACAAGCTGGTCCAAGGGATCGCAGCTGCAGACCACTGGGCTGGCCAGTCCTCACTGAAGGACGTGATGCTCCAGCGGCCCAACGGACCACGCTTGGTACAGGCCGCCATGAGACCCAGGAGGCGAGGAAGTTCCGGCAGGGGTTAATTGCTCAAATCCAGAATGATCGCGAAAGGAGGAAAGAACCCTGCCCTGTCCGTCTGGAGCCGCGGCTTGCTCGAAGAGAGTCGAAGCTACCGATGAATAAAATCACCTGCTTCGCTCGAGGTCTGACTCTGCCTGCTACAGGAGGCCCAGTTGAGAGTAGACCTGGAGGGCTGGGATCTCTGACCACTCCGCCTTCCTGGAGGGAGCTGGTATCAGCCAGTCGCCCAGGGTGGGTACACCCGGGACTTCGTCAGAGGAATGCTGTCACCACTGCCATGCATTTGGTGAAGACCCTGGGAGCTGGAGATACTTCTAAGGGCATGGTTTGAATCAAGAGAGATCCTCCGGCTGGGAAGCGAAGGAATCTCTGTGAGACGGACGATAGTGGACGTGAAAAACGCTGCCCTGCAAGTCCAGAGAGAGCAGAACCACACGCTCGCTCCAAGGATGGTGGCTATCTGAGCCAGAGTGACCATCCTGGAAGGTTCGAGACCTTAGGGAACTTGTTTAGGTCGTGTAGGTTCGAGAATGGGGCTGTAGCCCCGTCTGCTTCGGAACCAGGAAGTACCTGGACACAAACCCTGGGTCTGAAGGAGGGTCCACCACCTCTCTTACCACCTCCTTCTGGAGGAGGAGAGCTGTGTCGGCTCTCGGAATGAGCCGCCAGTGAGGCTGGGGATCCCGAGGCCCCGAGGGGCTTTTAACGGCTCTGAAGGGTGGTGCCTGCCTCAATTCCAGAGGCATAGTGGCCTCTTCTCACCTACCTCTAAGACCCACCTGTCCGTGGTAACAGCGACCAGGCGGAACGGAGTGCTGGAGCTGCCTTCCACGGGGGACCTAGGTAAGGTGACGGGATGGGGGCACACCTCAGCTCTGCCACTGGGCAGGCTTGGGAGGAGGGACCGAGGGACCTCCTGGGCCCTTTCCTCCCTGCCTCCTGTTAGAGGAAGCCGGGCGTTGGGCTTGGGATGCTAAGGCCGAGCCTGCTGGCCCCGACAGCTGGGCTGGGCCTGGGCACAGAAGGACGAAAGGCTTAGCTGTGGTTTGCTGCTTTGTCCTTCTGAGCGGAAGAGACCGAGTCCAAGGTGGCATTGAACTCTCCTTGACTGCAGGTGACCTTCCACCCCAGGGTCAAGAGGTCAGTCCTGTAAAAAGGAACATCCGCAACTTGTGCTGGGTATCCGGCAAAGGTGGATATCCTCAGCCTGCTTCTCCGGCCGACGATAGCCATCGGGCGGCCGCCACCGATCCAAGTGGGCTTATGAGTCCCCTCGGCATCCAAAGCAGCTGGCTGTTGTTGTTTGGCCACTGCTCTGCCCCTGGGTCCCGCACCTGCTTAACCGTAGTCTGGAGATCGGGCGGGAAGATGAGGGATGACCATCCAGGGAGCCCAACAGGGCATGAGAAAATGCGCCAGAGGACGGTCAACTCGGCCTGATGTCGCGAGAGGACGCAGCTGTAGATTTTCGCTCGTACATAGTCCAATTTCTGACCCTTGTCAGGAGGTTTGTCCACATCCCTGGCGCTAAGCGGCGCTACCGGAAAACGCTGGTCGGTAACCAACCCTCAGCAGAGGGGTGTTCAAAACCGGACAGGGAACCGGGGACCGTATACTTCTGGCCATCCCGGTCAAGGCGCAGGGCAGGAAGCAGGGCGCCAAAGTTCCAGTGTTGACCCACTATGGCCTCGCCACCGAAAGGCCTGGTCGGAGAATCCCCCGGTCCAGTCTCCGTGAGGGGATACCTGGCCTGCTTGGAACGTGGTTCAGCTCCATCCCGGTAGACTCGAGATGAGCCAAGCAGTCCGAGAAGGACGACGGCTATCGCCTCCATTGGCTGACCTCCTGAAGACCCAAGTCCAGTCGCTGAGAAGGAGGAGGAATCATCTTCGACTCGGAAGAGTCCTCAAGAGCTGCTCTCCTCTGCCTGAGCCAATTCTTCACCTGCCGAGGTCGGTCGGAGGAGTGGCACCGACAGCCGATGGGTAAAACCTTAGCCTAATCAGAATCCTTGGTCGGAGCCCCAATTGGTGGCTGTGGAGGCGGAGGTTCCACCCAACGTGGAGGAGTTGGTTTTACCGCAACAACCGCCTGGTATAGGCCCTCGGCAAGTCGAGGGGTTGTGTCGGCTGCCCGGGTGACAAATATTTAATGGTCGGGAAGGCGCCGAGTCGGCTTATTCCCCGGCCAGGAGGAGTATGTTAAACATAAGGTTCCTCGCATCGTTCGACTAATTTACGCCAAGCCCTCATCCGAGGAGGAGATCGAGGACGAAGGTAACGCCGCCATCATGGTGCGAGACCGGAGACCTATGACGGGAACGGCTGGACCGCTAAGAGGTCCGGAGACCGAGTCCCGGGAATTTCGGGTCGCAGGGAGGTGTCGGCCGGAACCGACACTCCCTTCTCGCCGAAGGTCCATCCGAGGGCCCGGAACCGGAGGCACAGGCGAGCCCACGGGATCCTCAACTCCTCCGGGGAACCGGAGAGAGAATCTCGGCTGCTAAGCGACAGCCCGTCAATGGGTCGAGAAAAATCTCGACTTCATCAGTGGGAGTCTCGGTCAACTGACCTGACGGGACACCGTGAGGCCAGTGGCGAGCCGAGCGTCGACGAAGCCGACGGTCGACGGCCGGGGAGAGGACCTTTCCCGCTCCCAAGAGCGTCGACGGAGGGACTTTCCTTGTCCCTCTTTTGGACCGAGAAAAGGTCCAGCAGCGCAGGCCCTTCTCCTTTAGTGGAGAGGACAGACAAAGCTCCTAAAGGAAGCCGTGTAGGAAGAACCCAGAGAGAGCGGGATAAATGCCGCGGCCGAGGAAGATACGGCCCGCGCCGCCTCCTCTTCGAGGGCGACCATCCGCTCGAGCTGATCCGCCGAGCCCGCCGCCGCGGACACCGCCAACCGGGCCTCCTTGGACTTCACGGAGGAAACGCTTCTGGACGGCCCAGTTGCACCGGGCAGCACGTCTCGGTGACGTAGGGGCGAAAGATGAGCACAGGTCGCAAGCCCGCGGTCGTGCTCACGGCCTAACAGTAGACACGCGTGAGTGTGTGGATCCGTCCAGACATCTTCTTCCGCATGGGCATCTCCAAACCGAGTCGATTTATCCATCGCAGTCATGAGGGATCGAAGCTGAAGTCTTTTGCAAAATATTATTTTTAAATCCAAAGCGGAGAAATAGGAACCAGTCACAAGCATGGAGCGTTAAGGAGAGAACCTGAGCTTCCAAGCGGTAAGGAGATCTGAGCGTCATGGGGCGGAGCCGAGAGTTATACCACCCGGGTGGGTGGGAGGAGCAAGCTTGAAGACCTTCCGGCAAGATTTAAAGCGGCAAGGATACTGCCAATGAGTGTGGATGAACAACATATCCATGTCCCTAGAATGAGGATTTTTTAAAATCTTTGTTGTTTGCTTCCTAAATGACTTATGCAAAGGAATAGACAACCTCCTAGACTCTGGTATATCTATCATTTCTACATAATCAGGCTCCTCTTGCTCATCCACAGCTTCCTCTAAAGGAAGCTGGAGGGTTTCTGCAACCTTTTTGTAAAACAAAATGAGAAGGGGACTCTGACAGAATAGGAGGAGATTCTAAAGGTCTGTCTGGAGAAATGTCCGGTTCAATGGGCACGTCCAGACCCTCCCAGCCACACATGTAATGATCAAATTCATCCTCCCTCTCCTGTGGTTCATAAATTCCTCAACATCATACCCTGAACCACTGGCACTGAACGAACCAACCTTTTACCAACTGTAGGTGGTTCGGCAGGACCCTGAGACAGTGACTGGACAATCTGTATGGCTTTAGCTATTTCTGCAGCAGTTGGAGAGAATTTTGGACTCCAAACCTACTGATTTCTTAGTCTTTTTCACTGAGACTGGTTCCCCTGAACCAGCCTTCCTTTTGACCGAGGAAGTCTCGCCCTGGTCAGAGGGCACTCCCTCTGGTCCAGTGGGTACTGGACCGGGCTGACCATCCGGGTCAGCGGACTTTTTGGCCTCTCGTTCCCTGAGCCGGCCCAATCTCTTTTCCAGGGTGGCTGCAGGGAAATTTTTACACACCTGGCAGTCTGACAGGAGGTAGTCAGCCCCCAGACAATAAACACAAGTGGTGTGTGGGTCAGCCTTGGCAAAGGCTTCCCCACAGACATCACAGTGTTGAAACCCAGTGGGCCAGTTTTTCTTTTGGGTTTCTCAGACATAATGCCAGCCTAACCAAAACTTGCCCTTTTGATGGCAGTGCCAGGCAAGACACCCTTATCGGTTCCTAACCGGTCACGGGTATTTAAAAAACCTATTTTAAAAGCAAGGTTTTTTTAGAACTGATAAGAACCGGGAACCGCACTCTAAAAGCCCAACCACACTTTAAAACGTTAAATTAAGCAAACCGATCGGTTCAAAACCAAACCGATAATTGAATTTCAACACAGACTTTAAATTTTCTACTTACGGTTTACCAGATAGAGCTTTTAACCGAAATGCGGTAAAATAAATACTTTTTGCCGGTTCAAATGAACCGAAAATACTCGCTTGAACCGAGAAATGAACCGATGTGAAGGAGCTGATCTCCGGAGCGACTGTTCAGTGAAGCGGAGTAAAGAATCTGACAGTTTCATTTGAAACTGGCCAGATAGAGCTTTGGTATAGCGCCTTCGCGTTGTGGAACTCCAGACTCTCTGGAGTTAACTCTTTCCTCTCCGGGGCAGTTCAGCTGCAGTGGCTGACTGCATATAGTCATAATATAGCAAGACTTCATGGTGTTTGAATGTCCCTCATTTGAAATCTGGCTCCCTGTACCACAGTATAAGCTGCCATGTGGTTCAGGAGCTGAAGAAAATGTCCTGCTGATTGAGACACCAGAAAGAAGCAAGGTCTGTAAGGGCCTTCACCCTTACCAAGGGAAGAGAAGCCTTTGCTTGGACAGTATCCAACTATCCCTATGAAGGTAAGGAGTTGTACTGGTTTGAGAACAGACTTTGGTAGATTGAGAAGAAACCCTAGGGAAGTGAGCACCTATTGTGTCACTTGTAGATACAACTCGACTTGGTCTGGAGACCGTCCCACAACGAGCTAGTCGTCCAGGTATGGAAAAATTGAGATATTCTGTCTCCTGAGAAAGGCCACTACTACTGCTAGGCATTTTGTGAACACCCTTGGAGCGGATGTTAAGCCAAAGGGCATTGCTCTGAACTGATAATGGCCTGAAGGCAATTCGAACCCGAGGTACTTTCTGTGGGAGCACCCGATTGGGATGTGAAAGTAGGCATTCTTGAGGTCCAGGGAGGCTAACCATTCCCTGGCCTTAGAGAGGGAAGAATTACTCCCAGAGTCACCATTTTGAATCTTTGCTTTAAAAGGTGCTTGTTTATTTTAGGTCTAGGATGGGCCGCCACTCCCCTGTCTTTTTTGGGGTAAGGAAGTATCTGGAATACAGACCCTTGTCCCTGTACTGAGTAGGGACCCTCTCTACAGCCCTGTCAGTAGGGAAGACACCTCTGCTTCTAGAGCAGTGGTCTCGGAAGGGTTTGCGGGTGGAAAGGACTTGGTCCTCAATTTTGGGAACTTTGCAAAACTGAGAGCCAGTCCCTGGCTTACTACCTTCAGGACCCACCTGTCTGAGGTAACAGACTTTCAGGCATGGTAGTAAGCCAGCCTGCCTCCTACTGGGATTGGGGAATCTACCCAGGCTGACGCATTAGGGTGTCTGCTTGGCAGGAGCCTTGGACTGAAGAAGAGGCCTGTGCCTGTTAGAAAGGCCCTGCTCCTAGACTGCCTCTGAGGAGTTGCCTGCCTTTCTTTAGCCTGTGCATTCCTGTAAGTGGTCCGGTATTCATTTTCTTCATGTAACTGTCTGCTCCCCAGAGAATTACCCACCACAGGGAAATCCATGGCCTTAGCCTCAGTGTCCTGTGAGAGGCCAACACATCCGAGCCAAGCAAACCTCCAAAGAAACAGATGTAGCCATGACTAGTGATGCCACATCAGCATGAAATTGAATCTTGGATGCCTCAATCCCATCAGCAGCCACCTCCTCCAGCTCTTTGGCTAGCTTGGGAGGAGGCCTGTTTAGCCAGTTCCAGGACAGTATCCCATCTGGACTTCTGGTATCTGGCTGGGTAGGCCATACAAGTTGCCTGCTGAGTCCCAAGGAGGAAGCCAAATACTGTATTTTGGACATCGCATCCACCTTCCTAGAGTCCTTATCTGGGGTGTGTGAAGCCACAGGTGTTAGCACTGTCACAGGCTGCATTGGAACAAGAACTCTGTACCTGAAAGCATACACCTCCTGTCCATTCTTTTATCTAGAGGAGGTAAAGAATTTGGTGTTTGAAGAACTCTGTCGGTTTCCCAAACATTTATGGAGGGGAAACCTTTTGGACTCTGGGATGTCCATTATTTCCGTGAAATCATGCTCCACTTGTTCCTCAACAGCTTCAACCAAGGGAAGCTGGAGTGTCTCAGCTACCTTTTTGTAGAACAAATAGTGGGATGGGGACTCAAAGCCTGGGAAGGCAAACAGAAGGCCTGTCTGGGGCAATGTTCAGTTCAATGGGCTCATCCAGACCACCACCCCATTCTGGTTCGTAAAATTCATCCGGAACATACTCTGGAACCGGGGGAACCAAACACCTACCAAGAGGTGCCGGATCGGATGGAGCGATTCTACAATGCTTATCGCCCTGGCTATCTCCTCAGGGGTTGGACGCCGTGGTTCTGGATATGAACCGGCAGACTTTCCTTTTGAAAGAAAAAAAAAAAAAAAATGACAACTCCTCAGGATCGGCTCTCTTGCCCAAGGGAGTATCGCCCAAGTCAGTGGGCACTCCCTCACATTTAGTCGGAACTGAACCAGGCTGGCATCTGAATTTGCGGACTACTCTGCCCCCCTTCCCCGAGCCTACCCAACCTCTTTTCTACGGTGGCCTTCCGGAAAATTTACAGATTTGGTAGCCTGAATTGAGGCGGTCAAACCACAGACACAGTAAACACAAGTAGTGTGAGGATCTGCCTTAGCAAAGGCATTCCCACACTCAAGTGTTGAAACCCAGTGGGCCCATTTTTTTCTTGGGTTTCTCAGACATGGCCAGGCTACAAACTTACCCTTTACAGCTTAAAAACCACACAAGACCCTCCTATCGGCTGCCAACCGTGTCACGGGAAAAAATTTTTTTTTTTTTTTTTAAACCACTGGGGTTTATTTTCTTTTAGTGTGAGGTGCCGGTTCCTAACCAGACCGACTGACAGGTTTTACAATTTCCACACACAAAAATAAACACAATAAACCTAAAGTACACTACCTACAACACTTACCGCAGACAGGGATTTGAAGCAGAAACAAAAAACTAAACTGACAGATTTTCAACTGAACCAAGTGAAGGAGCAATCTCCAGAGCGACTGTTCAGTTAGGTAGAGTAAAGAATCTGATGGTTACAGTTTGAAGTGCTGCAGAGGTTTGAACGGAGCTCGATCTCAACGTTCTATGCATCCTGCATAGAGTTAACTCTTTCCCCTCCGGAGCAGTTCAAGTGCTGGGGCTAACTGCACATATCAGAATACAGCAAGACTTCATGTTTGAAAAGGGAATTCCCTTAAACAGGTTGCTGGACTCCAGCCACAACAGTACCTTCTTGACTAGATCCAGCACTGGTTGGTTTAGGGCATTCATGCGCTTGACCCGTAGGTGTTCATTTATGGATATGCTTATGCAGCCTGGCCTAGGGAACTGCAGCAAAGGCTGGGGCCATGAGGCCTTAAAAAAAAAAAAAAAAGCCTCAAAAGACCATCACCGGAAAATGATTGCTGGAGTAAAGGAGACAAGTCTGGTCCATCAGATGCTCTGCTGTCTGGGGGTAAAAAGTCCTCCCCAGGTGGTGTCCAGCACTGCCAAAGGATCAAGAAATACTCTGGGAGGTTAATAGTAATGCTCAAAGCTTTGAAAAGGCTGCAGGTGTTGAGTGAAGGAGACTGTCTGGACAGGGCCACTAACAGCCTATCATGCAGGTACAGGAAAAATGCAGAACCCCTGCCACCTCAAGTCAGTTGCCACCACCACCAGGCATTTGATGAAGACCCTGGGAGCAGAGGACAAGCCAAAGGGCAGAGCTCTGAACTGGTACTGCACTCCCTGGAAGTGGAAGCGCTAGTGGGAGGCAAAAACCTTGATATGCATCCTGCATATCCAGGGAATAAATCCAGTCCCCCTGATGAAGCAGGGGTAGCTAATCCTGAAGGGGGACCCATCCTGAACAGTTTGTATTCTATGAACAGGTTCAATTGGCTTAGGTCCAGGATGGGGCAAAAGACTCCTGTTCACTTGGGGACAAGGAAGTGGAAGTAGAACCCCTTTCCCCTGATGAAAGAGGGACTGGCTCTATGGCCTTTTTTTGAAGTAAGGCCTGGATTTCCTTCCAGAGAGGGATGTGGCCAGGAGGGTACGAAGTATTGCTCAGAGGCAACTCTACCAACTAGAGTGCGGCTGTGCTAGATGAGTTGCAGTGCCCTTCTGTCTGATTTCCCTTCCCCCTGTCCAGGCGCAGGGGAGAAGTGCCCCCCTGACCACCTCCTGTGGAATGACTGGGGGGGGGGGTCTGGCAAGGAGTTAGGTGGGAGTAGTCGCTGCCACACCTCAGGCACAATGGGTGGTGGCAGCAGAGGGAGAGTTGCCCCAGCCTTGTGCTTGCCCTGGGCTTTTGGGTGGGGTCACACCTTTCTGAGGGAGGAGCAACGAAAAGGAGTCTGCGGCCCAGATTATGACTGGGTAAGGTACACAGAATGGACAGATTTGAGAGGATGTCCTGAGTTTGGAGATTATATCCTGGACATTCCCCCCAAAAGTTTTAATCCCCTGAAGGGGTGTGTCCATAATATTGGACTTGACATCCTGTGTGAAGTCAGAAATGCAACTTCATAGACACGGATGCTGCCCGGTCTGAGGCATCTACAGCATCACAGGTAACCCCAAGGATGTGATTACTGACAGAGTCCACTTTCAGGGTCTGCTGCTTGTAGGGGTCATCCAGTATGGCCAGGACAGCCTCCTGAGCCAGATTCCAGAGCAGGTTCCTGTGTTGAACCATATGGACCAGATACGAGATGGCCCGGATGGCCAAAGTGGCAGAAGCAAAGGGTTGCTTGCCCAGACGGTACTCAGAGGGAAGGGAGCTTAGGTGCTTCGATTTTTTGGGGCAGTTGTGGGCAACATTAGTAATGACTGAATTGGTCTTGGGTTTACGGCTTACCAGCTGGGGCATGGTAAAGCCTTTGATAGAGTCACGACCATATGGAGTGGTTCCAAGCAGCCCAAGTAACATCCAGAGTATCATGGGTGGGACCATCAATGAAGGGGCATCTGGATAAGTATATGGCAAGCTGACTGTTCCTCAGTCTCCCACCCCATGGTGGCCTGAATGCACTTCATGATGGCCATAAAGTTAGGGACATTGCTGGGTGCTCCTTCCACTCTTAAGGAATCTGGCCCCAAGGCGGAGGGCTCACTGAAGCTCTGGTCAGCACAGTCATCCCCACTCACCTCGGGCCAACAATCATTGAAGCACCCCACTGACCCAGCATCTGTCCTGGGGTGTGCGAGCACTAGGGCCTGGACAAACAGGGGCAAGGGAGGTAGGCCCTTGAGGGGTGGCTACAGCTGGAGCACCCAGAGTTGAGACTTGCATCTGCATGAAAGACCAGAGGACAGAAGTCAGCCCATGATAATCCAGAGGCCGGTATCTGTCCCAAGTGCTGCATAAGGGGAGAGGGGGAACCTGAAAATGCCCCACAAGAGCTGGGCATGGGTAGCCTAGCACAGTGGTGTCTGATAGGAGTACACAGGTGCTGGACCTTCAGGCATGGGTTGTAGCACAAAGGGCGGCTGGAGAACAGGCAGTAGGCCCACAGGCGTGGGCTGAGGGAGCACAGTCAACACCTAACCCACAGGCTGAGGCAGGACAGGTGCAGGCCCTGTGAGCTCTGGTCGAGGCAACACCAGAGGAGTGTCTATAGGCGCCGGCTGAGGAGAAACCAGGCTCTGGGTGGCAGTCCCAGCAGAGGAAAGTGGAGTCAGTGGCATGGGTGTCAGCCAGGAGGCTGGCACCAGCAACACCTACGCTGGACAAAGAGACTCTAGCCAAGCCACCTGACCAACACCCAGAATACTTGTCCTAACAAGCTGCTGCCTGTGAAGGTTAGGGCATCCAGGCCCGTGGAAGTCACCCCCTAGAGGAAGGAGGAGCACTTTGCAGCTGAAGAATCCTTATGTGGGAACCATGAGCAGGAGGCAGACCAAGGTCCATCCCAGTCCTTGTCCCTGTGTTTATGCTTCCTGGAAGACTTGTCCCAGGACTTAGATGAGCCTGGGGACTGGACAGTGAAAGCAAGAGCTCCTGGCTTGCAGCTGCGGTTCCATTGAGGCGACCTACTGCTTGAGGTGGTGATTCTCCAGGATCTTCTGGTGATGTCTGCGGGTGGCCGGGTTGAACTTCTAGCACGCCTTGCAGGTCTGGCCCTAGACACAAGATACAGGCAGAATGGCTGTCCTTGTCTGTTATCTCTTAGCGGCAGGCACACTTCATGGAACGTTGTGAAGACAAACCATTCTGAACACTGAAAATTCAATATTAAACTGAGAAAGAGAGGTAAAAATAAAGTGCAGTAAAATGGCAGTTAACTAGTTGTGGTGGTAGCAGAGGTCAGACGCGCACTGGTTGACAGCAATAAAGAACTGCTTAGGGTGCGGAGGCCACCTGCCTTTTATAGGATTGGCTGACAGGCACAGATGAGTGAAATGGGCAGTCCCCCTCAGGAAGACTGCTAGTGGGAAAGGTTTCCGTGAGGTCTCAGTATTACCTGCAGCCTTGGCACTTCTCCACAAAGTGTTCTGGTATGTGATCATGTTGGGGGCCTAGTACATTACGTAGGCCCAATGAGGCAGAGACAAACATTTGCCCATGACATCCAGCCTCCTGGATTCCTTATCAGGAGGCAGGGAACTCATGCTTACATACCCGGTATATTAAGGGCAGCTATTTATCACTACAGAATCAGTCTCAGGCTGATAGACATAGTAAGGCTCATTAGATGGAGCAGTATACATCTTGTCAGTCTTTCTAGGGACAGCTGTATAGCATGAGGCCTGCACCAGGCTGCATAGGTGACATTTTCCATTGCTGGATATAATGGAGAACAATGGAGGGAGTTTGACAACTCCCAAAACTTTATTAGGTTCTTTGTGGAGTCCTCTTCCTCCAAGGTAAAGCCCATGACAGCTTGTATTGCCTGCATTATGGACAGGAAGAAAAAATTAGTCACCTTAGTAATGTTTCTTCTAATGGAGTCTTGCTATATTATGACAATTGCAGTTTGTCCCACCATTAGAACTTGTCCGGAGGTGAAACAGTTAACTCCCATTCTAAGAATGGAACTTGGAGCGCGAGCTCGGTTAGAGAAGCTCTGTCTGGGTTATTTCAAACCTAAACTGTCAGATCTTTACAAGCAAAAACTCACCTAAGGTCTGTGTGGAATCTGTAACCTACACTAGCCAACTGGCTACCTGACTATTACATATACTCCTGGTCCCAACACAAAGACTCAAGTCAGGGACCAGAAGTAATAATATAAGTAATATGACATAAAATAAAAACATCACACCCCAAAACCCCAAGAAGGGTAGAAAACATATAATGGGCATAACTAGCCCACAGTAGGCTGCCCACCCCATACCCAAGTAGAAGTTCTGAGAGGGGCAGGCTTGGGGTTATAATAGGCAAGACTCCATTAGAAGAAACATTACTAAGCTGAGTAATTTTTCTTCAAACAACATGAAGTCTTGCTATATTATGACAATTGCAGAAACTACAGCAGTACCTCCATGGAGGAGGGACAGAACCTACTTAGGGAATAGGCTCTGAAGCACAGCTGTGCCAAACCGAGCATCCCTCCTGGCCTGGACATCCAGGGAGTAATGCTTGGTGAAAGTATGTACCGTTTTCCAAGTAGCTGCTTGACATATCCCTAAGATAGGGATGTCTGGCAGCAGCTAGAGACGCAGCTGTACCTCTGGTAGAATGAGCCCTTAGGCCTGAAGGGGGAACTTTCCCCAGTTTTTGATAACAAAACTGGATACAAGAGACAATCCACCTGGCAATGGATCTCTTAGTGGCAGGTTTCCCTTTTCCCACCTCACCATAAGTGAGAAAAAGTTGGAGGGATTCGAACCTGTGACCCTTGGTACGCTCTATATAGTAACTTAGGGCCCTCAACATCTAAACTGTGCAATCTCCTCTCACCAGAGGAAGAATGGTCAGTGAAAAACACTGGAAGGGAGATAGATTAAGATGGAAATCTGAAACCACCTTAGGCAAAAACTTCCTGTTAGTCCTGAGGACTACCTTGTCCCTGTGGAAAGAAATAGTTTCTACTGACAGGGCTTGCAACTCACTTATGCGCCTGGCAGAAGTGATAGCCACTAGGAAAACAGTTTTCAAGTTTAAGTACTTGAAGCTCTGCAGAAGACAGAGGTTCAAAATGAGGTTGCATTAACTGGGTAATGCAACATTAAGGTCCAGGCAGGGGCCGGATCCCTAAAAGGTGGATTAGAATGAAGTAATCCTTTAAAAAACTTGGAAAATACAGGGTGAGCGGAAAGAGGAGGGCTTTCCTGCTGAAACAAAAGCAGAGCTGCCAAATGTACTTTCAGGGTAGCTGGTCTCAGTCCCAAGGAATTAAGGTGGACCATATAGTCCAAAACAATGGGCAAATCAGCAGATTCCAGGGAAATATGTTTCCCAGAACACCAAATGGAAAACCTTTTCCACTTAGAATTGTAAGTAGCTTCAGTGGAAGGCTTCCTAGAAGCCTTTAGGATTTCAAGAACACCATGAGAAAGGTGCAGGTCAGCAATTCTAACTCCTCAAGAGCCAGGCCTTGAGATTGAGGATTTGAGGTTCGATACCAAACTCTCCCTGTGCACAGGTTAACAGGTTGTGATTCCTGGGGAGACAGGGGAAGATGGACTGCTAGTGACAGAAGTAGTGGGTACCAGGGCTGCCTGGCCCAATCTGGGGCAATCAGAATCATCCTGCAAGGCTGGGATCTGATTTTTGACTAGCACCTTGAATAGGAGAGGGAAGGCATAAAGAAACTTCCCTTCCCAATCTAGGAGAAAGGCATCCAGGGGGATTGAGCCCAACACTAGGGGTCTGCAACAGAACAGTGGAAGTTGGTGATTGTCTGGGGCTGAAAAAAGATCTGAGGGGTGCCCCATCTGGCAAAAACTATCCCCAGTACTTGAGGATCCAGAGACCATTCGTGATGGCCCTGGGAAATCCTGCTGAGAGCATCTGCTAGGACAGTGTCCTTTCCTGGAAGGTGAACCTGAGTTCCAGCAAATTGATGTGGAGCAGAGATTCCCGAGGGGACCACACTCCCTGAGTGGAGAGGTCGCCCATGTGGGCTCCCCACCCCAGGAGGGAAGCATCTGTAGTGAGGGTCAAGGAGTGAGACAGAGGAAAGAAGGGGACCCCCAGTCTTAAATTGCTCTGATCCTGCCACCACTGGAGGGCCTGGATCAGGGTTCGGGTCACTGGGTCCAACTTGGAAAGGGGGTCTCTTCTGAGACCAAAAGGCTCTCAAGTGAAACTGAATGTCCCTCATCTGAAATCTTGCTCCTTGCACTACGGCTGTGGACGCAGCCATGTGCTTGCTGGTCGAGAGACCTGCAGAGTGAAAGAGGAGGCCAGAGCCACCAAGTTCCTTACCCTCTCTAAGGGTAGGAAGGCTCTGGCCTGTTTTGTGTGTCCAATTCTGCATCTATGAAGGTAAGCACCTGAACTGGTTCCAGAACTGATTTTGGAAGATTGAGCAAGAAGCCCAGGGAGGAGAGCAGCTGCTGGGTAACTTGCAGGTGAGATCTTACCTGTTCTGGGGACTGGCCTACAATGAGCCAGTCGTCCAGATAGGGAAAGACAGCAATCCTTTGCCTTCTTAAATGAGCCACTGCCAGACATTTTGTGAATACCCTTGGGGCAGAGGTGAGGCCGAAGGGCATTGCTCTGAACTGGTAGTGACCTGAGGGCAATTCGAATCTGAGGTACTTTCGGTGTGAGCTTCTGATTAGGACTTGAAAATAGGCATCCTTGAGGTCCAGGGAGGCTAGCCAGTCCCCTGGCCTTAGAGAGGGTAAAATCATTGCCAGAGTTACCATTTTGAACTTTGGTTTCAAAAGGTGTTTGTTCAGATATCTCAGGTCTAAAATGGGCCGCCATTCTCCTGTCTTTTTTGGGGTAAGGAAATATCTGGAGTACAGATCCTTGCCCTGGTGTAGGGGAGGAACCCTTTCTACAGCTCTGAGAGCCAGGAGGGTTGAGACCTCTGTTTCTAAAGTAAAGGTCTCTAAAGAGTTTGCAGGTGGGAAAGACCCATTCTCATCTTTGGGAACTTTTTGAAGCTGAGAACCAGACCCTGGCTTACTGCTTCCAGGACCCACTTGTCTGAAGTTAGAGACACCCAGTTCTGAACGAAGTAAGCCAACCTGCCCCATACAGGTAAAGGAGAATCGGCCCTGGGCACCCCATCAGGGTGTCTGTTTGGCAGGTGCTTTAGGCTGAGGGGTGGAGCAGGCCTGCCACGCCCGTCTGCCTCTCTCCTCTGAAGAACCCTCTGAGCATAAGCAGAGGAGGCTGGGTTTGGTAAAAGGCCTGTGAAAAGGCCTACCTCTCTACCCATGGGGCCTGCCTCTGAGGAGTGGCTTGCCGCTCCTTAGCCTGGAGCACTCTTACAGGTAGTCCTATATTCATCCATTTTCTTCATATAATTCTCTATCTGCTCCCAAACAGAGAATTTCCAACCACAGGAAAATCCATAGCCTTAGTCTGGGTATCCTGTGACAAGCTAGTACACCTGAGCCAGGCAACCTGTGAAAAGCTACAGACGTAGCCATGACTCCAGAGGATACATCATTAAAATCCACAGCAGCATGAAACTGCACCTTAGATGCTTCAATGCCATCAGCAGCCACCTGTTCCAGCTCACTAGCAAGCTGGCCAGAGGCCTGTTTGGCCAAGGCCATGACAGTGTCCCATCTAGATTTCTGATACCTTGCTACATAAGTCATGTAATTTGCTTGCCTGAGTCCCAAGGACGCTGCCATGTATTGTTTTTTAGCCATGGCATCAATCTTCCTCGAATCCTTGTCAGGAGGATGTGAAGCCAAAGGAATATTAGCTTTATCACAGGCTGCAGCCTGAACCACACCAACGGGGCTGCATTGCTGTGAAAGGAATTCTGTATCAGGACCTGACAGTGTACCTCCTGTCCATCTTTTTGTCCACAGGAGGCACAGAATTAGGAGTTTTTAAAATCTTTGTCTGTTTCTTAAATGATTTATGCAAGGGACTAGACAATCTCCTAGACTCTGGAATATCCATCATTTCTACAAAATCAGGTTCCACTTGTTCATCCACAGCTTCCTCCAATGGAAGCTGGAGGGTTTCAGCAACTTTTTTGTAAAACATAAAGTGAGAGGGGGACTCAGAAAGCAAAGGGGGAGATTCTAAAGGTCTGTCTGGGGAGATGTCCGGTTCAATGGGCACACCCAGACCCTCAAAGTCACATTCATACTGTTCATAATCATCCTCCCCCTCCTCTGGTTCATAAAATTCTTCAACAACATATTCCTGAACTGGTGGAACCGACCTTTTACCAGACAGTGGTGGTTCGGACGGAACCGGAGAAAGTGACTGGACAATCTGAATAGCTCTTGCTATCTCTGCAGCAGTTGGAGAAGGAATTTTGGGCTCCACACCTGCTGATTTTCTTGTTTTCTTTACTAGGACTGGCTCCTCGAGCCAGCTACGTTGCCGAGAAGTCTCGCCCTGGTCAGAGGGCACTCCCTCCGGTTGGCACCGAACCGGGCTGGCCATCCGGGTCAGCGGACTTTTTGGCCTCTCGTTCCCCGAGTCTGCAGGGGAATTTTTACAAATCTGGCAGTCTGAATTGAGGTGGTCAAACCCCAGACAATATACACATGTGGTGTGTGGGTCAGCCTTGGCAAAGACTTCCCCACAGGCATCACAGTGTTGAAACCCAGTGGGCCCGGTTTTTCTTTTGGGTTTTCAGACATAATGCCAGCCTAACCAAAACTTGCACTTTTAAAGGTGATGTGAGCAAGACACCTTTATCGGTTCTAACCGGTATCACGGTCTTGGAAAACTGTAATGAAATCCGTCTTTTTTTTTTTTAAGAACCGATAAGAACCGGGAACCGCACTCTAAAACCCTTCAATTCAAGTTTTAAAACAAGCTGATTGGTTCAAAACCGAACCGATAACATTTACAAGTTCCACACAGAAAATAAACAAATTACTTACGATACCACAGACAGAGCTTGAACCGAACGGTTTTGCGGTTAAAATAATAATATTCTCGGTTGATTTGAACCGAGAAAAACACTGTTTAAACCAAGAAATGAACCGAGCAGTAGGAGAATCTCCGGAGCGACTGTTCAGTGAGGCGGAGTAAAGAATCTGACAGTTTAGGTTTGAAATAACCCAGACAGAGCTTCTCTAACCAAGCTCGCGCTCCAAGTTCCATTCTTAGAATGGGAGTTAACTCTTTCACTTCCGGAGCAGTTCTAATGGTGGGACAAACTGCAATTGTCATAATATAGCAAGACTTCATGTTTGAAAGAAGGATCTTCTGGTGGTTACCTCGGACATGTTCACCACAGAGTTTGCTACAGGGTGACAAGGGGCACTGAAGCCCGTAAATACTAGTCTTCAGCATACTCTGCCTCGAGGTCTGGATTATATTCGACCTTGTCATCTCTCTTGACAGGAATAAAGGACCATGCCGGTGACATTGGTGGTGTCGAAGTATGCTGCTCTGCAGCGTCAACTGGGTTTGTGAGGTAGTCATGCCCACTGACGAGGCAAGCCGTTCAGGCAAGCCTGGTTGTGGTCATATTTCTTCAAACACCAGCACTGCTTGTGTGTCGGTGACGCCCGTATTGTACGTTGTGCTGGACAGTAGACAGCTCATGAAGACCCACTGACACCACCTGTAATATTTCTGGCAGCACCCAAGCAAAGCCCCGACCTTGGTGTCAATGGTCAGGGGCCTCCTGTGTCCACTACGGCACACGAAGCATTTGAGGTACTGATAGCTACAGCACTGACCAACATCTCGCTATGGAGGTCATCTTTGTACCGATGCTTATAGCGGCCTGACAATTGTGTCTTTGGATTTGGACCATGATTCTGTCAATGGGGCAAGCAGATTTCTCCTGCACCCATTTTTCCATCATTGTCAAAGTTCTTTAAAAGAACCTTTTCCAGGGCTCCCCTCCCTATGTTGCCTGGTAGTGAAGCTGAAGCTCTGGCAAATCTCATGCCTTATGAGCGAGGCCCAAACAGCAGACTCACTTGGTGAGAGTCATAAATCTCTCCACATTCAATACTGAAACAACTTTGGCAGCCCTTCAGGTGGCACCAAAATCACTAAACCAGTGATTTCAAAGTTAAATAATGGCAGCAAGTAGGCATTCCTGGGGCACATCCTAAGAGTATGATCAATGGTGGAAAAACTGGAGAGAGGGGGCTGTCCATATGTAGACATTGGGGTACTGCCTTTTAAGAAGCCCAAAGTGGGACATTTCGTACTGAAACATGATTTCTCGTAGGACAGTACGTACCCTTGACCAATGCAACAGTCTTCTTTTCTCTGTACAAATCAGAATTAAAGCTAAGTATTACAGTTTTAGTTTCTTCTACTATTTACAATTTTAAGGTATTTTCTGCAACATGTAGCGAAAAGTTAGAAAATATTTTTTCTCCTTTTAAGTCAGGACATGTAGCATTTTCAAGTTTTTTTTGCAGGACAGGTGGTAACCCTATGTAGACACTGATGCATGACAGTCATAGCCAGCCCTTGGTTTGCAAAAGTTTCCATGTGGTCCTAGTGCTGACAGGTGTAATTCCAAAGGTATGGCCTGATAAGATATCCTCAGAGTTGATAAGTTGATTTGCCTGGAAAAAGGCACTCTAAATTTGAAAACCCGCAATGCTGCAGAGTTGTGAAGAAGGCAGCCTGTCCTGTCACCTGGCTGGTAGCAAGAGCTTATCTTGAAGACTTCTGATGACTCCACTGTCTCCAGCAGAACTGCAAGAGTGGGCTTGTGAATTAAATCCACAATCATACAGACACTACACTAGTAATACTTACATGCACTATGCTGTCTCAATTTGCCCAGTGTCCAATAATGCACAATAGCTAAATGAGGATGTTTCATGATTTAAATTCACGTTTCTCAAATGGTGAGGCTACAGCCAGTTTCAGGGAAGGCTCAAGCAAGCCTGGCAATGCAAGGTACCAATAATGTAACTAAAATATATAAAAAGTCATTTACTTAAACTTTCACTTTATTCCTGGTATACTGTGCAAAATACTGTACATTTTCACTCAAAGGAGGTAAAGATCATTTCCATAGCCAAAGAGGCTCACAATGAAAAAGTTTCAGAACTAATGGTTTAAAGAGACAAGAAAAGCATGACAACTTGTTTGTAATGTTCCCATTTTTCAGGATCTTAATACCTTCAAATGATCCATATTTGACTGCCTACATCAAAGCTGAATTGTACTGGAAATATTCTAATTATCTTCAAGAAACCAATAATTTGTCACAGTCACTGCTTGTGTACAGATTCCTAGCACGGAGCTGTCCGACCTAAGAGAGCAGCATTTAGGGTTCTGTACAAAGTGAAACAGTTAGTAGCTTTACGTATGCGTTGCTTACTCCCATGCGAACAATATACAGAAAAGTATATGTATTTACATCACTAATAAAAATTTCCACATCATTACTTTTTACAGTCAAATTAGTTTCCACTAAGAGCTATAGGAAACATCCAACAAACAAAATGTATAAATACATATTCACAGCAACTTAGGCAGTTAAATGGGTGCCATTTGGAAATGCATTCAAAACATTACAAGCCACTGCTAATTATGAAAGTATACCAATATTCTGAAATGTGCACACATGTAGAATCCTCCAGGCTCAGACATGTATGCTAGTGTAGTAGCTATGGAAAAGTAGTATAAACAGCAGGGTGTGCACTGGCCAGCATACACTGGCACAGAACAAAGCGAACTACCTCCGCAGCAAAACAGTACTGCAAATTTTTATTCAGAAATGTCAATATTTGTGATGAACGCACATAATGACGATTAACTAGAAGAAATGTCACTGAGTAAATAATTCTGTTTATTGGGAGCAGCACTAAAAAATAAGAATCTGCCAAGTTCTGTCATCTAAAGCTTAAGAGCACTTATAAAAAATAAAATTTACATGTATAAAATTGACCAACTCTGTATAAACTACTCATAATTCTCAAATTAACCACAGAGTTACTCCATGGCCTTCAGTTATCTGGTCGATGTAGTGACGCTCAACAAAAACATGAATTACAATAACTGTACAAAGTTAATCTCCAAAGGAGCAGATATATTTAAAACTATTAAAATCAGTCCATACGAGTACTACAGAAAGGCCAAGACCTTTGGGGGATCAATCAGTGATACTCCATGATGCCTGAAAGAAAGAACACAAATAATGCATCAATTCAACTGTTCAGGCCAATAATTCAGCTGTTCAAGCCAGTAAAAAGAAAATATAAATTACTCAGCAGCTATGACCAATGAATGTGGTGACAACGTGGAATGACAGAAAAAGAAAGTTACCTACTGCTGCAATTAAAGGCTAAAACAAAATTAACATTTTCCTGGCCTGAGAGATTTATTCAAGAGTTGGTTCTGTCAGAAATAAAACACACACCATTAAACCCATTTATAGTGTATGGACGAACCTGGCTGTGTATGGAAATCCATACACCCTTAAAAGTAATTCTGCTGCACGACTGATGTGTGTACTAATGCAGAACGTCAGAGTGTTAGTAGGCACATCACAATGCAACCACCCCTGAACTGTGCTGCTCACTTAACAGGGGCAGTTGATAAGCCATGTGCCTGTGCTAACTGGGCAGGAAGCCAGAGGAGAAGGCAAGGTCTCCAGCAGCAGGGACTTGACACCCGGAGCCACGACAGCAAGGCAGCTCATTTCTTTGGGATCCACACACTACACAGAAAAGTGTATGGCAGCTCCAAATACACAACCAGATATTCAAACCCCTTGTGGTTTCCACGACAACAGGGACCTCTCGAGCTTTGCTCTCTAGGTCATTGCCATCATGGAAACCACTCCGTATTAGAATAGCGTGGTTGTGCAAGTACGGGCTCTCATACACCATCCTATATGATGATTTTTTTTTTTTATTTAAACAGGATACATACCGTTAGGTTAAAAAAACGGTTTCAACAGTGTCCTGTGCATCATTGCACATGTAACAATACATGCATAAAGTTACAAACATTTAAATCCATCATTCATTCCATCATACAAAGTACATATAATTGTATAAGCCTGTCTGGTCAGAGAAAGCTAGGCACCATCTAAAACAAGTACATGCTACATACAAATGATTTTTCAAAGTCTTTTTAAACTGAAGAGGACCATGGATTTGTTTTACTTCTCTTGGTAATCTATTGCAATGGGTTGCCAGGTTGTTTTGCCAAATAATGCCCCCAATCTATTTCCTGATTTTAGTTTAGGGATAAATGAGTGAGTGCCTCAAAGAGGTTTAAAGGGCATAAGGATCCCAGTATAATTGTTTGGTTTAAAGGGAGAGTTTCTGTATTGTAAATTAACTTGAGGCACCAGGTCAGCCTGCAATAGACTGAGCCTGGTTGTAGTCAAGAGTTTCACAGATTTTACAGTGGTGGGTACCCTATTTAGCATTAACTGCAAATCTACCAAGTCTATAGTATACCTGATCTATCTTAAATAAAACTGGGGGAGTTTATATAAACAGGAACCATATTCCAAAACAGGGATCAACAACTTTTACCAGTCTTTCCCTTGTTTTGGTTATGAAACAACCAGGCACCTTCCTTAAGATCCCAGTCTGAAATTTTGGAGTTTCATAATCTGATCACATTTGTTTGCAGGTAAACAGAGTCCACTAGTACCCCTAAGTATTTATAAGCCTTCACATTTATTAGCTGGGTACCTTCAATTAGTTTTCGGTGCAACGGTGGAGTTTCATATTTCAAACCTACTTTATAGGTCATACTTTTTTGCATTAATTTGTAGGACAGAATCACTAACCACTCCTCCAGACTAGACAAGTCAATCTGCAATTGTCTCCAGTTCATAGATATCAGCCGACGACACTAGTAGTGTCTGTGTATAGCTGAATCTCACCAATATTTTAGATGTTATATTATTGACAGATGTTGATCAGGGGGCCCAATACTAAGCCCTGGGGAACCCCTCTTGACTTCTACCAGATCTGAAACAGCACCAATGGAGACACTGATGCTGACCTGATCAAGGATTTAAACCAGTGTTTGGGTTCTTCTAGAACTCCCACTGCACATAGTCTTTCCATCAGTCTATCGTGATCTACCAGATCAAAAGCCTTGCTGAGGTCCACGAACACCAGTCTTTTCCCCCTGAATTTAGTGATACAGTATAGCCACAAGGTTACTGAAGTCTACTAGTGTGGTATCCATGGATCCGGCTCTAAATCCATGTTGGGAGTTGGTCAACAGGCTATATTGTTCCAAGAACTGGAACTACACTTCAAAACAATTTAAACTGCAAGTCCTTAAAAATCCCTTTACTAAAACTACCAACATGCAGGTGTTAAGTATACTGGAAAGTTTCCCTTTTACAGGAGATAACCAGGTTAGCAAAACAAATACAGAAAGTTACAGCAAGTCATGATGCCCTACTTATGATCTGATGCAGACCAATGTCACAAGCAGGTGAAGTGACTTTAGCTCTACAGTGAGAGATTGTGGAGCTGAAGTGAAAAGCTTAATATTTCTGTACAAGACAAATTAGTTTTGGAAACTACTAGTCTTTGCTAGTTATCAAAATTTCGAGTAGCAACCTGCTAAGTTTGACAAGCAATATTACCAAGTAGGGGTAGAATTTAAGAAAAAGTTGTATTCTCAGTGGATTTCCAAGATTCTGATAGTCTACCCAGTTAACATTGATTTACATGTATTTTTAATTACAGGTAGTTAAGTACAGTGTTTTCCTGAAAATGCAACAAAGATTTGTCAAGGAATTACTGGTACTTTATCTGTTCAGACCTTGCCAATTTCCGTTTTTCCATAACAAGAAAATTCAGGCCTTGTAAGCATTATCCTCTCTCAATACGATTCATTACTAGGCCATAAAATTACAGCTTCCCTGACATCAGCACAGCACGCATCAGTTAGTTCTCTGATCAAAATATAGCACCACTCATTGGTCAGTTTACCTACCCCTACAAACTGTGCAAGGTGTTGAGCCCCAATACCTGTATGTTGAAACAGTTCTACATTTCAATCAATTTTTTACAGCAAGGACAGTGGCTGTGGTGGGACTCAAACCGGCTATCTCCCAATTCCCAAAGTGCCCCTAACCACTAGATAACATGGCTTTCCCTTAGCATGCCAGGGGAATCTAAAGAAAACTAAACATGAAGGCTGGGGAGGCAGCATATGTGGTCCTTAGGTTATTTTGCATTCACAAGCCAATATAATTTGTCATGTCTGGGAAATGGGGTTAAATAAATTAAAATTATGTACCTACCGTAATTATGATCTTTTGTGCATCTTCACCATTCATCACAATTGGGTATATGGCCAGAGGTCATGACCCCACAGGACTCTTTCGTATGGGAGGAGTCAACGCACCATCGGTGCCGCCCTTGAGGCAGATGCAGTGTGTGGCGTTCGCAGATTGGCTGTTAGGTGCTGTAGGCTCCACCCTCCTGCCAGTTCTAAGTCGCCGGTGAGGTGAGGAACAGGGCTGGAGGGCGGGACAAGAAAGTCCAAGGGACAGATAAAGGAAAACATAACTAAGGAGAAATAAAAGGACAGAATGAGGAATTCTAAGGGGATTGGGTAGGGGCCCCAATCTCTGGAAATAGGAAAAAGGAGAGAGGAAAAGGAAGGCTTTAGGATAAGCGTGAGAGGGGGAGGAGAAAGGTGACAACCATACCCTGGACCTTGACTTGTCTCCAGATTGTACAGGAACTGCAAGGAGTAGCCAAAAGGCTTATTGTCAGAATTCATGGCATGGAATTACTGGCAAAAACTCCAAAGCAGAAAACGGCTATTCTGGAAGACAACCAGGACACAGAATTCTCCCCCTCTCAAGGGAAAATATTTTTTGTGAAAGAAAATTTGTTTGTTTTTTTTTGTAAAATAAACTATATGTCCAGACAAAGAAATCTAAAGACGGACGGGAACAAGGAGGAGGAGGAGAATGGAGGGCAACTGCCAACTCCCACCCCACAGGGGTGGAGCTACAGCACTGGAGAAGGAGTGCCCCCATGCTGACCACTCTCCCCTTAGAAACAATATCCCCCTATGTGCCTTGTTTACCCCACTCCTGACAAAATAAAGGGGCGCGAGGCTGGACACAGAGAGGAGGGACCCAGAGACTGAGGTCCCAGGGGGATGGAGGGCAGGATCGTGATGAATGGTGAAGATACACAGAAAGATAATTATGGTAGGTACGTAATTTTCATATCTTATCTGCGTCAATCTTCACCATTAATCACATTTCGGTGAGTGCTGAGCGCCCCCCCCCCCCCAACCAACCCTAATGGACAGAGTCCCTTAGCTCTTAGTGGGTGACACACTAAGAGGGAGAAATTTCAGGGCCTGGAGAGGCCTGAGGGAAGAGTGAGGACGGGACCCCTGGAGAGAGGAAGGTCCCGACAAACACTGTCTTGCTCTATGGGAGGAGAGATGGGCTCTCTGGTGAGCGGAGTTAATCACCCTACGCTGGGCCAAGGGCGACAACCGGGAAAAATTCAGCCATGCCGTCCGCCTAGTGCAGATCGCTGTCCCAACGACCCCAGTAGCTACTTCGTTAGCATTGTATGATGCCCTCGTTTGGTGCCTTGCTAGCTCCAGGCCACATACAGTGTGTGCAATGGCTTGTCTGGTTTGCTTTGTGTCAGGCATTGAAGCTAGGAGTTGACCACGCCTGGACCACAGGAACCTGTCATAGGTTGTGTAGTGGGCCTGATGTGCTGCAATAGAGAGCAGCAACTGTGCAGAGTAGAAAGTCCTCCTTCCCCAGAAGTTAAAATCCAAGGAGTCTTGATCTGGGGGCCAGTCACGGTGAAGGGCGCAAAGCCTATCGAGTGTCTAGTTGTGTCAATCCTGATTGAGGATGCGGCAAGGAACCTGGAGACTGGGGGGTTGGGGGGCCAATATCACTGGCAGAGATACCTGGGGGCAAGAACTCCGGAAAAGGGTCTCTGCCAGGAATGCAACGCCACCTACCGATAGGGAGCAGGCCAGGGAGGCACCACAAGAGTTTCCTTGCCGAAATTGCCTAAAAAGGTGTACACAGAGTGCTCTGGATTGCTTTGAGTGGGAGGAGTGATACACAGGTCCTCCAACATCCTTACAAGGAATCGCTAATACTCTGCGAGATCAGTAGCTGGAGGAATGTGGACAGAAGGCTTCTCTCCCTCAGAAGAGGGGGATGAGGAGTCAGAACCTAGGCTGCTCGGAGCACGGCTGCTCAGGGGGAGGTTGAAAAACCTGTCTGTCCATGGCCCTGATGTAAGCAGGGAACTGAACAGCTCCCAGGTGAGAGGCCCGGAAGGATCAAGTATACCAGGGAGCACAGGAGAATGCGGCAGAGGGATGGGGACAGAGCAGAGAAGAGAAGTCGACTGACCTCTGCCTGGGCTAGAGAGCGGACCAAAGCTCCAAAAAAGGAGCTCCGGAAGACTCCACAGCAGACAGTTGAACAACCATTTCGGAACTGCCTTGGGTGTGCTCGGAAAAATCCCCCCCGTGAGGTGACCGAGGCAGTGAAAATCCAGAAGGATGGTCCCCTCCCTACAAAGAATGGAGTCCTCTCAAAGAAATTGAGGGGGAAGAGTGCAGATCCACACTATGGCTCCTGCCAGAGCTCAGGTGGGTTCCGGAAAAGGCCTAACAGAACTCAAGTCCGAGAGTGCCCTCCTCCTCGAAAGAGCCAGCCTAGGCAGCTGGCAACTCTGGTCAGCCCCTGAAGGAGCTATCCAAGGAGAACTGCCCTCCCTCCTGTGGGTGCTCCGATTGGCCCAAAAGTTAGGCGATCTAGGCACACTACTCGAGGGGGTACCACCACTGAGGGGACAGCGAACCCTCCGAGGCCAGGCTGCAGGTCAGTAGTGGCCTGCACCACTGCCTGCAAGTCAACACCCCTGACCCTGGCAGCCGCTGTCTGGTCCTCAAAGGGGGCTGGTAGTGGCCTGTCAAGGATACTACTAGAGCGTCCATCTGGGCAACTAGCTCAGAGGAGCCAGACTGCCTGTTAGACCCAGAATCAGACTCCTCTGAAGTGGAAACCAAAGTCCTGTGCCAGACAGTAAGTAAATAAAATTTTATTTATATTAAGCGCCCTTCCCAAGCTCAGGGCGCTTTTACAATAAAACAAGTGAAATCACATTTCAAACAATAAATCAACCAACCACACAATACACTTACTCATTATGTACCAACAAATGCTAAGGCAAAAAGGAAAGTTTTTAATTGTTTTTTAAAACTTTCAACAGTTAGGCATTCTCGTATCTGACGTGGTAGAGAATTTTACAGGGTTGGTGCTATATAGGCAAAGATCTACCTCCAGACATCTTTAGATGTACCCTGGGAATCTCTAGCAATCCCTCATCAGAGGAGCCAAGAGAACGGGCAGGACAGTAAGGCACCAAGAGCTCTTTCAGGTAGTGGGGTCCCAAATCATGTAGGGCCTCAAAGGTCAATACTCGACCTTGAAGGTGATCCGCCATTGTACTTGGCAGCCAGTGCAAATCACCTGAGCACAGGTGTTATAGGCGGCTAGATCGCGAAACTCCCATCAACCACCTGGCCGCCGGTTTCTGCAAAAGCTGCAGCAGCGGATATCCACCCGCAGCCCTAGATAAAGCGATTGCAGTAATCAAACGGCTGGCAACAAAGGTGTGGACCAAATGGGAAGATCTTCCGTGGAACCAAGTGTTCACCCGGCAATATTCCTCAGATGAAAAAGGCAGATTTGACTACGGTCGACACCTGCATCTTCATAGTCAGGCTTTGGCCAAAATTACTCCCAGGTTACGTACTTGGCCAGAGGTATGAAGCTGCCCCCAAAGATATAAACCCTAGGGTTTCCGTCCAAACCCCTGTTATCCTCCCTCCAGGGTCCACAACCAACACCTCAGTTTTCCCTGGGTTCAACCTAAGCCAACCAGCACTCATCCAATCCTGAATCTCCAGGAGGCAGTTATTAAACAGTGATGGAATCAGACTCCTGATCAGGCATAAAAGACAGGTAGAGCGGAGAATCATCAGCATAACAATGAAAGCTCAGCCCATACCGTCTTATAATGTCCCCCAGTGGAAGCATATACACCGCGAATAACATAGGGAACAGCACCGACCCCTGCGGTACCCACACAGGGCAGACAGTGAGGGGCAGGTGTTAACTCCCGATACCACTCTCCAAGATCTGCCCTCCAAAAAGATCGAAACCAACTGTGGACTGCTCCCTCAGACCACAGAGAAACCACAGGCGGTCAGAGCAATACCCCATGATCCACGGTGTCAATGCTGCTGAGAGATCCAGGAGAACCAAGATGGAACGGGTCCTCTGATCTCTTGCCATCAGGAGATCATTCAATACCCGAACAAGAGCCGTCTCTGTACTGTGCCTCTTCCTGAAGCCGGATTGGAGAGGGTCATAGATATTGTGGTTGGACAAATGATCCTCCAGTTGCAGAGCGACAACCTTCTCAATAACCTTCTCAACAAAAGGGAGGTTAGAGACTGGTCTATAATTTGCTGGGCAGTCAGGGTCAAGAGAGGGCTTTTTCAAAAGGAGGTATATTACCGCCTCCTTTAAGGGATCCGGAAAGATCCCTCTCTCCAACGACACCACCACTATCCCAGCCAGGACTGGGCCGATAACATCTACACACCCCACCACCAGGTGAGTAGGGCCTGGGCTTACAATAGGTAGGTCACAGAGTCTGGATAATCCTCACAATATCTATTACTGCTGGTAGTCTAAAGGTAGACCAGTACAACTGGGTATTAGTACCACCCGATTGATCAGTACAATGCTCAATAGAAAGACACTGGCTGATCTCATCCCTGATGGTGGATACCTTGTCAGCAAAGAATTTCGCAAACTCCTCACACTGTACCTGTGATAATGCTCTACCAGTCTGGAGACAGACTGGATTGCACAGTCTGTCCACAGTCCGGAAGAGCTGGGATGGTCTATTCCTAGCTGCAGCAATTTCCCTGGACTGGAACTCTGCCTTCTTATGGGAGATTGCGGATTGGTAGAATTTATAATGTTCTAACAATTCAAGTCTATCCACCTCCAGTTGAGTTTTCTGCCAACGTCTTTCTAATCTTCGTCCCTTCCTCTTCCACTCACGGACCTCCCCGTCAAACCAGGGAGCCCCTAGGTGAAGAGTACGGGGACGAACATGAATTGGAGCTATGGCATCCAGGGCCTCAGTCACAACCCTATTATAGGCCAAGACCAGTGGCCCTGGATCCATACTATCCCTTGGAAAATCCGAGAAGTCCAGCTCCGTCATTAGGCCCTCTGAGGTAATCCCTCTTAAAGGACGGAACTATACTAACTCCCTGGGGAAGGCCTCATTTCGGAGGCCGCAAATCTAAACTCTCAAGGCGTGATGGCTGAGACCATCCGACTGGCTCCACCTCCACATCAGATATCTCCATCCCAGATGGAAAACCAAGTCCAATGTATGCCCCCTCATGGGTTGCAGAGGTAATTACTCGTGACAGGCCCAATGAATCCATTAATTGGAGGAGATTTTGACCAAATAACGAGAGTTCACAGTCAACCAGGCATTGAAATCCCCAGAATTATCCATCTGGAGATTCCACCATGTCGGCACTTAAGTCTGCAACCCCTTCAGGAACTCCTCTCATCCCCTGGTGGACGGTAGATAAGGGTCCTGTAGCCTGCACCTGCACCCACTATGCAATCAAAGGAGTTGGTATCACCAACTGGAACCTCCCTGAGATCCAGATCTTGTCTAAAACAGGACGGCAACCCCCCCGCCCCTCCGGTCCACTCTCGGGCGGTGAATCACTGAGAACCCAGCCAGAACCCTGGAGTCCAACACAGGACCAGCATTTCCATCTAGCCAGGTGTCTCGTGATGCAAGCTAGGTCGACTGAGAAAACAAGATCCGCAATCACTGCAGTCTTGTTCTAATCGACTAGGTATTGCTTTTAACACCGCCCGAAGGGACGGAAATCAAGGGTGATCCCACTTCCAGCCTGACACACTCCAAGTCAGTGCCTTGGGTATGGGAACTAGGCAAGGAGGACCTCGCTTCCAGTACCTATTTCGCCCCAGGCGTCTCCTAGCCCTCACTGCCCGTATCCGCTCTCTTCCCTCCCATCCTCCCAACAGTTCCAAGATCCCTGTATCCTTCTACTTTTTGATCTTACAATGCCAAGATTTCGACATCTAGCATAAACCTCCACTGTAAGTGGGGGTAATTCAAAGGGACGGAGATCCCGAAGTCTTGAGGGGGAGTACTGCCTAACCATTTTACTTGTACCCCAACACATATTTTAAACCAATTTATTCACTCATACAAAACAACAACCCTCCCACCCCAACTTAAATAATAACCAAAAAATGAATAAAATAAAATGCCCCTTAAAATATTAAAACAATTTTATACACATCTAAGAGAGTCCAACAGATCTAGGCCCAAAATTCCAATCAGATAACTATCAAACGAAACAATAACTAATAAAATAAACCCCCCAGGCAACCAGGAACTCTCACTAACTGGTGCCACTAAATAAAAAGAAACTTAAACCAAAAAAAAAAAATAATCTCTCGAGCCACACCATACTCTCACTATGGTAGCCAGGAGGAATAAAAATGGTACTACTACCATATATAGTTGAAAAATTATATTAGTAATGAGGCCACTAAAAATCAGGGAATCCCAGTCCTGAGCACTCTCTGCAAGATCTTCCAAAAGGCACGATTCTCAAAAAAAATTAGTGATGGAAAAACAAATTGAACCAAAGTTTAGTACATATCCAACGACCAAAACCCCAGAAACACTCACTGATTCAAAGGGGTCTTGAGTCATAGAAACAGTCTGTCCACTGAAGAAGACGCTGAAATATCTTCGGGACTAGCTATATTCCCCCTTACTAAAACCCAAAAGGTTATACCCAGTAGGTGGGCACTCCGTGCCATCTCATCCAAACGGGACACCAGAAAAGGAGACTGCACCCGCGACTGTTCCACGATCCCCATAGCACTGCAAATGGTGGCAGGAGGCGGCACGGCTCTAACAAGGGCAGCAATGCTGGTGCCAGAACCAGAGACTGCACAGACAGCCCCATCAGCGCCAAGAACAGTGCCGCTAGGCCCCATAAGCGGCGCCGACAGCAGTCTTGGCCCCGTGAACGACTCTTGAGGAAGACACGGGGCTGTGCTCAACCTCGGTGCCGTGGACGGCACCAAGCCAAGAGAAAGACTAAGACTGCACCGTAGAAACTCAGACGGAGCCACTAGCACTATCTGCACTGGAAACAGCGCTGACCGACAGAGGACGGCACCAACCCAGGCCTTCCAAGCTGCGGGTCAGACACCAGGGGAGCCTTCACCTCAAGGGGCTGCTCAAGGCGACGGTGCCTCCGGTCCGGCCCCCTCCAGAGGGAAGCAGACTGGCCTCCTGCACCGCGGGAGGAGCCCCTCGCCACAGCTAGGTTGGGAAAGCCTCGCCTCGCTCCCTCCTCAGTTCAGATACAACCGGGAGGGGACCGGAGGGAAAGGCCGAGAGAACATGGCTTGGCCTGACTAGTGCGAATCCCGAATTTCTGCACTTCAAGTCCGATCCCACCCCACTTTCCATGTGCGTGGTTAGATTACTCTCTGATCCATGGACAAACAGGTGTCGTGAATACATGCCGTGAAGCGGGCCAAGATACGCAAGGCAACAGCTGTGCTGGTCGCTGACAAAATATTTGGCCGCATGGGTGTCTGACTAGTCCTGGAAGTTTTCTTGCCCTCTGACCGAGACATTACCTACAGAGAAAAATAAAAACCTCGCAGAAAATAGAATTGGAAAGGTCTTACTGGGCGACAGTGAGGCAAAACGGAACTGGCAGGAGAAACAGACGGACTTCGGCACATAAATAGGCAAATGGTGTAGTCTAGAAACTGAGCAGGCCTCAATCTTCCTCTAGCGTCTCATGAGGCGACCTTGACGGCAGGCGACGAAGAACTGGCAGGACGGCAGAGCCAACAGCACCCAACGGCCAACCCGCGAGCACCATGCAGTGCGTCGGCCCCGCCCATCAAAAAGAAAAAGCTCCTACGGGGTCATGACCTCAACCCATGTACCCAAATGTGATGAATGGTGAAGACTGACAGATATGAAAAAATTACTCACCTTAGTAATGTTGTTTCTTCTAATGGAGTCTTGCTATATTCTGACATATGCAGTGAGTCCCAACCTTCAAACTGCCCTGGAGATGAGAGTTAACTTTCCATGCCAGGCATGGAATGCTGAGCTCGAGCTCGGTTGAGACTCTGTTCTTCAAACTCAGTCAGATCTTTACGAGCTAAACTCACTAAGGTCCTGTGCGGAAGCTGTAAACCTACACTAGCCAACTGGCTACTAAACATAAAAACACATTTTGGTCCCAAAAGACTCAAGTCAGGAGATCCAAAAATGAAAACGCAACACCCACTCACTCCAAAAAAGAAGGGGTGAAACAAAAAGGGTGGGCACCTACTACGTGTCAACACTGCACTGCCCACCCACATCCCAAAACAGGTTCTGAGAGGGGCAGGCTGGGTCAGAATATAGCAAGACTCCATTAGAAGAAACAACATTACTAAGGTGAGTAATTTTTTCTTCAAACATGAAGTCTTGCTATATTCTGACATATGCAGACTACCAAGCAGTACCTCCATGGAGGAGGGACAGAGCTACTTAGGAAATAGGCTCTGAAGCACAGCTGTGCCAAACCGAGAATCACTCCTAGCCTGGATGTCCAGGGAGTAATGTTTGGTAAAAGTGTGAACTGTTTTCCAGGTAGCTGCTTGACATCTCTAGAATAGGGATGTCCCTGGCAGCCGCCAGGGAAGCAGCTGTACCTCTGGTAGAGTGAGCCCTCAGACTTGAGGGAGGGACCTTATCCAGTTTTTCATAGCAAAATTGGATACAGGAGACAATCCACCTGGCAATGGATCTTTTAGTGGCAGGTTTCCCTTTATCAACCTCACCATAAGTGAGGAACAGTTGGAGGGAGTCAAACCTGTGACCCTTGGTACACTCTATGTAGTAACTAAGGGCTCTTTTGACATCTAAACTGTGCAGTCTCCCCTCTCCAAGGGAGGAATGGTCAGTGAAGTACACAGGAAGAGACAGATTGATTAAGGTGGAAATCTGAAACCACCTTAAGCAAAAACTTCCTGTTAGTCCTGAGGACCACCTTATCTCTATGAAAGAAAATAAAATCAGGCTCCACTGACAAAGCTTGTAATTCACTTATGCGTCTGGCAGAAGTGATGGCTACCAGAAACAGTCTTCCAAGTCAAGTACTTAAGCTCTGCTGAAGATAAAGGCTCAAAAGGGGGTTGCATAAGCTGAGCAATGCAAACATTGAGGTCCCAGGCAGGGGCAGGGTCCCTGAATGGAGGGTTGGTGTGAAGCAATCCCTTGAAAAACTTGGAGATAACAGGGTGAGCTGAGAGAGAACAGGGCTTACCTGCTGAAATAAAAGCAGACAGCTGTCAGATGCACTTTTAGTGTAGCTGGTCTCAGCCCCAAGCTATTTAAGTGGACCATATAATCAAGGACTGTGGGCAGATCAGTAGATTCTGGGGAAATATGCTTCCCAGAGCACCATATGGAAAATCTTTTCCATTTAGAATTATAAGTAGCCCTGGTGGAAGGTTTTCTAGAAGCCTTCAGGATATCCATTACACCCTGGGAGAGGTGTAAGTCAGCAAACTAACTCTTCAAGAACCAGGCCCTTGAGATTGAGAGATTTGAGGTTGGTACAAACCCTCCCTGAGCACAGGTTAACAGGTTGTAATTCCTGGGAAGACACAGGGGAAGATGGACTGCTAAGGACAGTAGGAGTGGATACCAGGGCTGTCTGGCCCAGTCTGGAGCAATCAGGATCATATTGCAGGGTTGAGATCTGATTTTGACTAGCACTTTGAACAGGAGAGGGAAGGGGGGAAAGCATAGAGAAACTTCCCTTCCCAATTGAGAACTAAGGGATCCAGGGGGACTGAGCCCAACACTGGGGGTCTGCAGCAAAAAAGGGGAAGTTGGTGATTGTCTGGGGCTGCAAAAAGATCTATTTGCGGGGTGCCCCATCTGGAAAAAATCACTTCCAAGACCAGGGGATCCAGTGACCATTCGTGATGGCCCTGGGAAATCCTGCTGAGCGCATCTGCCAGGACATTGTCCTTTCCTGGTAGGTGAATTGCCGTGAGGGAGGTGTTCAGGAAGTAAGCCAGAGACCACAACTTCATTGCTTCGGTGCACAAGGCCATAGACCGAGTGCCTCCTTGCTTGTTGATGTACCACATTGTGGTGGTGTTGTCTGTTCTGACTTGTACAACTTTGTTCTGAACAGATTTGGAAAAAGCTTGAAGTGCTAGAAATACTGCTCTGAGTTCCAACAGATTGATATGGAGCAGAGAGTCCTGAGGGGACCACAACCCCTGGGTGGTGAGGTTGCCCATGTGAGCCCCCCACCCCAAGAGGGAGGCATCTGTAGTAAGGATTAAAGAGCGAGACTGGGTGACAAAGGGAACCCCTTGTCTCAAATTGTTCTGATCCTGCCACCACTGTAGGGCCTGGATCAGGGTTTGAGTTATGGGATCAGTTTTGGTCAGAGGGTCCTTCCTTTGAGACCAAAAGGCTCTCAAATGGAACTGAATGTCCCTCATCTGAAATCTTGCTCCCTGCACTACTGCTGTAGAAGCAGCCATGTGCCCCAGGAGCTGTAGAAAATGCCTTGCTGGTCGAGACACCTGCAGGGTGAATGAGGAGGCCAGAGAGACCAAGGTCCTTGCTCTGTCCAGGGGAAGAAAGGCTCTGGCCTTCTGTGTCTAGCTCTGCACCTATGAAGGTGAGGAGCTGGACAGGCTCTAGAACTGACTTTGAGAGGTTTAGGAGGAAACCCAAAGAAGTGAGCAGTTGCTGAGTTATCTGCAAGTGTAACTTGACTTGGTCTGGGGACTGGCCTACTATGAGCCAGTCATCCAGGTAAGGGGAAAATGGCAATTTTCTGCCTTCTTAGAGAAGCAACTACTACTGCCAGGCATTTTGTGAATACCCTTGAAGCAGAGGTGAGGCCAAAGGGCATTGCTCTGAACTGGTAATGGCCTGAGGGCAGCTCGAACCGGAGGTACTTTCGATGGGAGCTTCTGATGAGAATATGGAAGTAGGCATCCTTGAGGTCCAGGGACACTAGCCAGTCCCCTGGCCTTAGAGGGTAGAATAATTCCCAGAGTCACCATTTTGAATTTTGGTTTTAAAAGGTGCTTGTTTAAGGATCTGAGATCCAGCATGGGCCGATATTCTGTCTTTTGGAGAAAGGAAGTACCTGGAGTACAATCATTTGCCCTGGTGTAGGGGTGGAACCCTTTCCACAGCTCTGAGAGCTAGGAGGGAAGAGACCTCTGCCTCTAAGGCAAGTGCCTCTGATGGATTTGCAGGTGGAAAGGATCTGGTTCTCATCTTTGGAAACTTTTTGAAGCTGAGAACCAGTCCCTGGCTTACTACCTCCAGGACCCACTTGTCTGATGTCAAAGACTCTCAGTCCTGGACAAAGTAAGCCAGCCTGCCCCCTACAGGTAGCTGAGAATCGGCCCTGGCAACCCCATCAGGGTGCCTGCTTAGCAGGGGCTTGGGGCTGAGGGGTGGAAGCAGGCCTACTTGTACCCCATCTGCCTCTCCCTCTGAAGAACCCCCCTCTGGGCATAAGCAGAGGAGGAGGCCTGGACTTGGTAAAAAGGCCTATGAAAAGGCCTGCCCCTGCCCCCTGGGAAGCTGCCTTTGAGGAGTGGCCTGCCTTTCCTTGGCCTGTGCACTCCTACAGGTGGTCCTATACTCATTCATTTTCTTCATGTAATTCTCTGTCTGCTCCCCAAACAGGGAATTACCCACAACAGGAAAATCCATGGCCTTAGTATGGGTATCCTGTGACAGGCTAGTACATCTGAGCCAAGCCATTCTTTGAAGTGCCACAGATGTAGCCATGACTCTTGACACATCATTTGAGCCCATTGCAGCATGGAATTGCACCTTGGATGCCTCAATACCATCAGCAGCCACCTGCTCCAGCTCCTTGGCAAGCTGGCCAGGGACCTGTTTTGCTAGAGCCATGACAGTGTCCCATCTGGATTTCTGATATCTAGCAACATAAGCCATATAATTTGCCTGTCTGAGTCCCAAGGATGCTGCCATGTACTGTTTCTTTGCCATGGCATCAATCCTCCTGGAGTCCTTGTCTGGGGTGTAGCTAAGGGAATATTTGCTTTGTCTGAGGCTGCAGCCTGCACTACTAACATGGCTGCATTGTTGTGTAAGGAACTCCGTATCAGAGTCTGACAATGTGTACCTCTTGTCCATTCTCTCTTATCCACAGGAGGTTTAGTGTGAGGAGTTTAGAATTTTAAATGTCTGTTTCCCAAAAGATTTATGCAAGGAATAGACAGTCTCCTAGACTCTGGGATATCCATCATTTCCACATAGTCAGGCTCCTCTTGATTTTATTTTTTTTTTTTATTTAGCTTTTGTTGACCGGGTAAGTGCACTAGACAAATCCTGCCTATTTTCAGGCACGACCCGGGAGGGAAGGGGATACAGATGAATGCCAACTGACTTTTGAAACCAGATTAAGCTGTTGGTGGTATTTATAGTGAATGAGGGAAATTTGGCCAGGACACCGGGGAAATTCCCCTGCTCTTTTCGATAAGTGCCATGGGATCTTTAACATCCACCTGAACTACCACCAATCCAGGCAGATGGGACCTCGGTTGATCATCCACAGCTTCCTCCATAGGGAGCTGGAGGGTTTCAGCCACTTTTTTTTTATAAAACATAAAATGAGAAGGGGACTCGGAAAGCCTAGGAGGAGACGCTCCTGAAGGTCTGTCTGGGGAGATGTCCGGGTCAATGGGCACATCCAGACTTTCAAATCCACATTCACTCTCTTCATACTCCTCTTCCCCCTCCTCCGGTTCATAATATTCCTCTAAATCATACTCTTGAACCGGTGGAACTGGCCGAACCGAACGCCTACCTGATGGTGCTGGTTCAGTCGGAACCGGGGAAAGCGACTGGACAATTTTGATCGCTTTGGCTATTTCTTCAGCGGTTGGCGAGGAAAGTTTTGGCTCCACACCAGCTGATTTTCTAGTCCTTTTTGCTGGAACCGACTCCTCAGAGTCGGATCTCCTTTTGGCCGAAGAAGTCTCGCCCTGGTCAGAGGGCACTCCTTCTGGTTTGGTTGGAACCGAACCGGGCTGGCCATCCGGTTCAGCAGACTTTTTGACCTCCCTTTCCCTGAGCCTATCAACTCTTCTCCAGGGTAGCTGCAGGAACATTTTTTACAAATCTGGCAGTCTGCATTGAGGTGGTCAAACCCCAGACAGTAAACAGGTTGTGTGGGGATCAGCCTTGGCAAAGACTTCCCCACATACACTACAGTGTTGAAACCCAGTGGGCCCGGTTTTTCTTTTCGGTGTCTCAGACATAGTGCCAGTCCTATCCAAACTTACCAGTTTATGGTAATCCGCCAGATAAGACCCTCTTATCTGTTCCCAACCGTGTCACGGGTCGTGGAAAAAAACGTAATAAAATCCATTTTTTTTTTTTTTTAAAAGAACCGGTAACCACACTCTAAATCACAGTTTAAGATTTTTTAAACAACTTGATCGGTTCAAATCGAACCAATAAACTGTTTACAAGTTCCACACAGAATAGAATTAATGTAAAACCTATCTAGTACTCACAAATACCACAGACAGAGACTGAACCGACAGATTGCGGTTTAAATTAGATCGAAAACTGAGAAAAACGGTACTTTAACTGACAAAATGAACCGAGCAGAAGGAGAAATCTCCGGAGAGACTGTTCAGTGAGGCGGAGTAAAGAATCTGATGGTTTGAGTTTGAAGAACAACAGACAGTCTCAACCGAGCTCGAGCTCAGCGTTCCATGCCTGGCATGGAAAGTCAATTCTCATCTCCGGGGCAGTTCGAAGGTTGGGACTCGCTGCATGTGTCAGAATATAGCAAGACTTCATGTTGTTTGAAATGAAAATTACGTACCTACTGTAATTCTTGATCTTCTTGAAGTCGCCACTCATTCACACTGATGGGACTACACCGGAGGAGCTAGGACCCAGTGAAAGTAAACTTTCTGCAGGAGGGCCGGCGCCAGAGATGGAGCCGCGAGCCTCTACTTGTGCAGCAATGACCATCCTGAGTCGACCCTACCCCCTTGGGAGGTGCAGGCGTAACTAACCTAGAAGGATAGCCTAACAAAAACCGGACACAAGATAGTCTTGGCGACCTGTATAAGGGTCAGAGAAGCCTAAATATTGAGGGAGTGAAGACCAACAACAGAGGTGAGCTCTGGGGATGGTGGGTTTGTGTGAATGAGTGGAGACTTCATCCAAGAAGAGAAAAGAATTGCAGTAGGTACCTAATTTTCATATCTTCCTGGACATAAAGTCTCCACCACTCATTCACACTGATGGGAGAGTACAGAGCTAATAATCCCGAGAGGGCGGCAGGAGAGACCAAGAGCTCACAATCTAAGGACAGAAGTCCATTCAGGATGGTTCTGCCAAATGAGATGCCGTCTGGCATGGACATCCAAGTCACAGTGCTTGACAAAAGTATGCAGTGAGCTCCAGGTAGCTGCATTGCAAATATTTGCAATGGGCACGTTGCGGCTTTCCACCAGGGATGCTGCGACTGCTCTAGTAGAGTAAGTATACACCCTGCCCTCCAGCTTAACCTGCGCCACAGAACAGTGGTGGAGGCATGCCACCAGCCATGCAGAAATGCATCTGATAGCAACAGGCTGACCCAGCCGGGTCTCGCTGAAGGAAAAAAGTACAGTTACGTAAGAACTTACCGTAACAGTAGATCTTCGAGAACAGCTCTTGTAGCAGGTAACACCATTAGGACTGAAGCCGGCAGGCGTCAGGACCCCACGGAATTCTAGCTAGCTATCTTCAGCGGGGACTGCCCCCGACGTTGGTCCCGGTTCTGATATCAGGCGTAGTACATAGGGGGGAGGTCCCGCCAGATTCCCCAGTTCTCCCGCCGGAGACTTCCGGCCGCAGGAAGACAGAATGGGAGACAGAGGATCCACCGTCAGAAGACAAAGAGGTATGAGTCCCGTTAAAGGCTTGAGAAGCCATGCCTCCTCCAAGGGGGAAGGTGGGCGGGAAGGCACCTGCTGCAAGAGCGGTTCTCGAAGATCTACTGTTACAGTAAGTTCTTACGTGAACTGTACTATCTTACTTAGAGATACAGCTCTTGCAGCAGGTAACTACCATTAGACCGATTTCAAGCCAGTAGCGCTTTGCAAACACTCTGGGAGGAGGAAACTAGAAGGCTCATTCCAAGTCCTGGTTCTAGGACAGGAGACCCTGTAGCACGCCAGGCTTGAAGCCGCCTTCGCTGTGAAGCAATGTCTAGGCTATAATCTGATAAAGGTATGGACAGAGCTCAAGTGGCTGCAGCACAAATGGCTGAGGTGGAGGCGTTGCGAAGTGCTGCAAGAGGTGGCCACTCTGGTGGAATGGCCCGATCTGATCCCGGGAGAGCTTCTTTTGATGATATAGCAGATCGATATGCACTGGACTAAGCCAATAGAAAGGACTGTATGAGACTGGCTGGTTCATCATCCTTTCAGTAAAGGAAACAAAAGCTGCTCCTGACTTACGGCTGTTGGTCCTGCTTAGGTAGTACCTTAAGCTGCGGTGAACATCCAGGGTGTGGAGCAGTGCCTCTCCTCTATTAGAATAATTAGGGAAGTAGACCGGCAGGTCAATGTCCTGATTGAGAGTGAGTGGAGACCACCTTAGGCAGGAACTTAGGTTCGTCCCTCAGGGAAACTCTGTCCTGGTGAAAACCAAATAAGGTTCCTTACACATGAGAGCCTGAAGCTCGAGATACTCTTCTCGCTGACGTAACAGCAACTGAAAGTAACGTTTTCCACGACAGAAAACGCAGCTCGCAATCCGTGGCAGGTTCAAAGGGGGGAAGCGTGAGCTGTTCCAGGACGAAGAGTATATCCCATGGAAGCACAGGGTCCTTAATGGGAGGCCTAAGATGCAACACCCCTCAGGAATTCCCGACAGGCATCTAATTGCGCCACAGTGCGCTGTCCCACCGGAAGGTGATAAGCGGAGATAGCACAGAGGTGCACCTTAATAGAGGGGTGGCGAGACCCGAGCGAGGAAAGGGAGAGCAGGGGTACTCTAGTTCGCGCCTTCATGGACAACCCTAGATGGGAAAGGCCGGCGTGCTTCGCGACCATAAACAAAAATGGCGCCATTTCATGGTATGTTGCGTCGTTGCGGCTTTCTGGCTGCGAAAGGACTTCCGCCATCTCTGCTAGACCCGTGTCGCAAAAATGGCTATGTCTCTAGGAGCCATGCATGCAGGTTCGAGAGCGCAAGTCCGGGTGGATCAGTGAACCCTCCTCCTGAGACAAGAGATGGAGCTGAACGGCAATGGGGCGGAGGTCTCGGATAGCTGCATTAGCAAAGGAACCAGATCTGTCTGGCGTCAAAGGGGCCACCAGGATCATTGTTGCATACTCCTTGCGCAGTTTGAGAAGAACTCTCTGGATCAACGGGAAGGGAGGGAAAGCGAGAGAAATCTGTCCGCCCAGGAGAGGGACAATGCGTCTCGCCAGAAGACACCAGGCCCTGGATCTAGCGAGTAAAAATTGGGCAGTTTTGCGTTGGATGGGGAAGCGAACAAGTCCAATTCTGGAGTTCCCCATCGAAGAAACAGATCCTCTGCTACCTCCTGAAGAAGTTCCACTGTGGACTCTGGCTGGGGCGACTCAGGCGTGTCTGTGATTGTGTTGTCCATCCCGGGAACATGTACTGTGATCAGGTTCGCCCGTGTCGGATTACCCAATCCCACACCCTCATGGCCTCCTGCAAAGGGGGTAAGAGTGTCGCGCTCCTTGTTTGTTGAGGTAATACATCACCGCCGTGTTGTCTGTCTGAAGCAGGAGAGTACTCAGGGATCTGACTGAAATGCCTGCATGGCATAAAGGACCGGCCTCATCTCTAGGGACGTTGGTATGGCGGGGTGAGCCTCCTGAGAGGTCCACGTTCCTGGGACTTCACCCGTCCAGGTGTGCTCCCCACCCCTAGTCCTGAGGCGTCCTGTGGTGACGATTACCTCCGTGATGGCGCACTAACGGACGCCGTGAGAAGAGAAGAGTCCTCGGTCTAGCCACCATTGCCAGTCTTGAATCACGGCGTTCGTGATTCTGACCGGATGCTGCATGTGGTCTTTGCCTTTGGTCCCATTGCACCTTGAGCATCCACTGAGTTACCCGCATGTGAAGCCTTGCAAAGGGGCCGGTCAAATGGCGCAGCCATGTGTCCGAGCAGGCGAAGGACCGACCTGGCTGGGACGGTCTTCGACGAAAGATCCCTGATGAGGGATCTGATGCGCTCCGCCCTGTCGTCTGGAAGAAATGCTCTTCCCTGAACGGTGTCCAGAACTGCGCCTATGAACTGCAGCTTCTGCGACAATACCAGGAGAGACTTCTCATGGTTGATTAAGATGCCCGAGATCGAAACAGCTCCTGGGTACTCTGGCCCTATATGGCAGCTTCAGAGGCGTTGTTACTGGCGATCCAATCGTCCAGGTACGGGAACACATAATGGCCCTGTCTCTTAGAGGCGGCTGCCACATACTGCCATGCATTTGGTAAAGACCCTGGGTGCCGATGACATCCCGAATGGAAGGGCTCAGAACTGAAGATGGTGGCCGAGAAACTCGAAGCGCAGGAACCTCCTGTGCGCTTGAGCTATAGGGATGTGCAGGTATGCGTCCTGCATGTCTAGAGACGCTAAGAAGGTGTCTGGCTTTAGCACTGGAATAAGACCCGGAGGAGTCACCATGTGGAATCTTTTGTAGGTGACCGACATATTGAGGTCGCCGAGGTCCAGAATTGTACGGAGGTCCCCTGTTTTCTTTGGAACCAGGAAGAAGTGGGAATAGTATCCGTATCCTCTCTGGTTCTCTGGAACGTACTCTATCGCTCCCTTTTGCAGGAGTGCGAGTACTTCTTGTCTGATCAATGACTTGTGCTGACCGGAGTACCGGGAGAGCAGAGGAGGCCTCGAGTGTGGCTTTTCTGCGAATTCTATAAAGTGGCCTCTTCCGACCATCTGGAGAACCCACCTGTTGGTGGTTATAGACTGCCATCCTGGCAGGAAATTCGGAATGCGACCCCCGGCCATGAAATCCCGTTGATCCTGAGGGGCGGGGGCCGGAAAGGAGTCAGGCTGTGGCGGCTGAGGGGCCCGCTGGCTGGGCCGACTTAGAGCGCTGTCCTCGACCTGCGGGTTTTCCCTGGGCTCTGCAGAAACCGGAGCCCCTCTGTTGTGGAACGGGGCGGGACTGTTGTCTCTGCGTCCGTCCACGAAGTCGGCTTTGGTTCCTACGAAAGGAACTAAGCTTCGGTCGGTACATGGCCTGAACCGACCTCACCACCTTCCCGGCTTCTTGGAGTTTGTGATTACCTTCTCGGAGGGTTGACCAAATAAAACTTATCCCTCGAATGGGGCGTCCATGTTGTTTTTCTGGACGTCTGGGGTAAAACCGGAGACACGGAGCCAAGAGTGCCTCCGGAGGCATACGCCGGAAGCTGCTGCTCGGGCCGAGGAGTCCGCGGAGTCGTACGCGGCTCGTAGCACTTGGGTTCCCACGTCCGAACCTGTACAGAGGAGCTGCAACATCTCCTTCTGCTCACTTTCTGGCAATTTCTCAGCCGCATCCAGACCCTGCTCCCACAGGGCATTTTGAAACTGCACCATGTGGGTCAAATAATTCAGGGATCTGATGGCGCAGGTAGCGGAAGCATACATGCGCCTACCCATGGCATCCAGCTGCTTGGACTCTGGTCCGTGGCAGGGTGCTCAAATGTTGCGGTCTCTGGGACCCGGTCATGAGAGGCTGTTATGACCAGAGAGTCGGCCTGAGGATGTTGAGCCAAGTACTGGTCTTACTTTGGAGCTTTGTACAGGCGGTCAGCTTTCTTGTCGCTGAGGAGAATGTGGCGCTTCCACGCTGCCTTGGTGACGCCCACGAAGAGTGTCTACCAAGGGTGGCACCACCACAGGCTTGGGGTCCTTCTGCCTAAGATATTTCGCAAGGCGTAGCCTTTCGGGGTCTAACTCTTCCGCATCCCATCCCATGTTCTCTTGGATGTGTGTCATGATATCCGAGAACAGAGTCATCCGGAGGAGACTTTGGAAGCTCACGTGGGTTCGGAGAAGGGACGGAGAGGGGAGATGGGGATCTGGATCCTGTTGAAAACTCTGATCCCAGGTCCTCAGTTGAAGGCGAACGGCGGCGTCTTCTGGGTCTCTTAGGGCTGGGTGACCCAGAAGAGGATCTGGACGGAGGTCTCCTTTTATCTGGTCTCCCCCCTTGAGGGATCCTGGGCTCCCAGGGAGGAGGTAACCGGCCTGCAGACCCAGATGGAGAAGGGGGCGCAGGAACCGGAGGAGTAACCGGTGTAGGAGGAAGGAGGTGGTGGGAGAGGAGGAGGAGTGGGGACCATGTCCTTTTTGATGGTATCCCACCAGCAAGTGAAAAGCTCCTTCACCTCTGAAAAAGAAAGGCCAGACGACGGACCGGGCGCCGGTGGTCTGGTCCTGGCGTCGGCTCCACAGGGGCCTCGGGTTGCGGGGAGGGTTCCCTGGGAGTCTCAACAGGACCGGTCGTCTGCCTAGTCCTCTGGTCTGTGTCAGTCCCTCCTCAGTGATGGTCTCCTGACCGAGACATCAGTCGGAGGCGTCTGGGTTCTCTTCTCGATTGGTGCGGGCGCCGGTCCCCCTACCGGCGTCCGGGGATGAGTAGGCTTGGCCGGCGACGGTCTTCTGACGGACGACGGCTCTGGGGACCTGTGGCGAGAGGCCGACGTCTGGTCCAACGGCTTCTTAAGTGAGGTGAGCTCCTTGGTCTTCCGCTGGGGAGGAGGAGGCAAGGAGGCGGACCTGACGGGTTCAGAATGGTGGGAACCAGACTTGTGGTGATGGTGACTATCCCCCGACTTAGCCAGGGCCTTGGAGGATGAGGAAGGCCTGGGAGTCTTGGCCTGAGAAGAGAAGCCTGAAGATTTTCTCACCGCAGTGGGGGGAGGCGGAGAGCTGGCCCGGGAAGGAGAGTGGTCGGACCTGGAGCCAGAGCTGCGCGAGTCGGAGGCCCTAGATGGGGACCTGGAAGGGGCCTTCTCTCTATGCTTCTCAGAATGCTTACGGGCCTTCTCCGAAGAATCCCCCCATGAAGCCATGGTCTTGGGTTGTTCCTCGAGCAGGAACGCCTGTAGGGCCTTCTGGCGACGGATCTGGGTTCTGCTGTTGACACCCAGGCAAAAGGTGCAGGACTGGGTGTCGTGGTCTGGGCCTAGGCACCGGACACAGGCCGAAAGTGATCCTGAATGGGATCTGCTTCCCACAGGCGCACTTCGAGGAGTGACCGGAGGTTGGAGAGGACATCAGACAAAAGTCGAACGAAGAGAAATTTCCGTGGGAAAACACTACCACGTTAGAAACTGAACCGAAGGGTCGAGACATGCAAGTCGACCACGGAAAGAACTGGGATCTATGGGACTTGATGTCGGGGTCCCCTGAGGATAGCTAGCTAGAAGAATTCTGGGTCCTGACGCCGGCTTCAGTCCTAATGGTGTTACCTGCTGCAAGAGCTGTATCTCGAAGTAAGATCTGTTGAGCTTTCCGAATCTCAATTTTTTTTTTTTTTGAGCCTTTTCTTTTAAATCAGGAGACATTTTACAATCAAGATTTTTTTCTGTAGTTCAGTTTTGTTAGATCTTCAATTGCAAAAGATCTCTATTCATACTTTAATAATGTATATTTGTATAACATTTGAGAAGCTTTAATATTCTTTGCTAAAATCTAGCAGCTCAGGAGTACCATACTAATCTTATTTCTTCTCCCCGTGGCTTACATGTTATGGGCAAAAATCAGGATCAACCCCTGCTTGATAAAATTACCATTTCTGCCAGAGTGCGGCAAACTTATCAGTTTGGTTATTAAGTTTAGCAATGATTTTCCATCTGGTATACAGATATCACTCTTCGCCTCCAATCTTGTATGGTAGGGGTGTCTGGTCATCCATTTCTTTAAGGAATTTTTTTGCAGCCAACAAAAATATGGGCAGCAGAGTTTTTGTTCATGGGGGTGGAGGGTGGGAATGATATGGGTACACAGCCATAAGCACCATTTAAGCTGTGAGCTCAATGTTCTCTCCAAGGCCATCACTGATTTTTTTTTGTAGAAATACCCAGAAGGGCATCAAACGTGGACATTGCCACATATGTGCAAAGTCTGCCATCTTTGCTCCACATCCCTTCCAGTAAGCCCCAAATTCAAACGGAAGGTATTTCGTCAGACTTGCCGGTGACCTGAAAAACCTAGATCTACACTTCCACGAGTATTCTCTCCAGATATGAGATTGGGTGATTTTAACCACATGCAGAGATGAAGAGGACCACTCTTCTATTGATAGAGATCCAAATCCTTATTCCAACTTGTCAGTATTCAACTACTTGATTCTTTAGTTTAGTCGCTTTTTTTTGGATAGATTTCCAATTAAATGATTCCAGTGGTGTCCCAAGGAATGGTCAAAGAATAGTTTTAGGAAGGGAGAGTGTGGTGGGGGCAGTTTAACCTGAATGGTTCGATTGCGTAATAAATAGTTTCTGATTTGGAGCTATCTAAAATTATCAACATTTGGTAGGTTGAATTTAAGCTTTAATTCCTCGAATGATAGGATCCCCTTAGGACCCAGAAATTAGAACACCTGTTCCAGTCCTAGTCTACGCCATCGAGAAAAGGTCAGGTCGTTGTGTAATGGGATGAAGACCTCATCCTCTGAAATGATCTTACAGTATTCATAGATTAATTTAAGTGGCTCTGTGTCTCGCATTTTGAAGCATATTTCAGTAGTCTTTTAAAAGGGGGGGACCTCCCGGAGGAAGAAAGTATGAATTTTTATGTCACATATTCAGGTGAAACTCTAGATTCTTCCATAAGGAATCAAACTGTTCGGAAAGCCAGAGAAGAAGTATTCTAAGAAATGCGGCTTTGGCATATTTAAGGTCTGGAAGGTTGGTTCCATCCTGAGCCAATGATAATTTTAATATTGAAAGCTGGATTCATGTTTTTTTGGTTTGTTCCAGATGAACACTGATGATATGTTATCCCATGATTTAAAGTAGTAGAGATGGGAAATAGAATATTTTGGAACAAGTACAAAAGGCGAGGTAAGACATTCATTCTGATAGCTTCAATGCGTTTGAACAGTTAGAGTGGTAGATGAGTCCATCTGTCCAGGTCTTTCTTGATGGAGACAGGTTCGTAATTCAACTAATCAGTTACTTAAAGATTATGGGGTATGTATATGCCTAGGTATTTTATTTTGGTCGCGTGCCATTTGATGGTTAAACTTCATTTTAAGGTGCTTGGAGGGGTATAATTATATAAGAGGGCTTTATTTTTTGAAATATTTAATTTAAAGCAGGCAAGTTCTTCGAATCGGGATAGGATTTTCCATGTCTCTAATCTAATCTGTAGGAGACAGAAGGGAAAGGAGAATATCAGCAAAAAGACTGATCTTATATTCAGTTTGCTGCATTGGAATACCTTTTTTTTTTAGATGTTTTTACCACTATTGCTAGAGGTTCGAAGTATAGCACAAACAGTAGAGGGGAGAGCCCTGCCTTGTGCCTTGGCTTATTGTGATCAGAGAAGAAAGTCCCCCATTTATTCAAATGTATGCTTTGGGAGAGAGATATATTTGACTCAGCCATTGTAGCTATGAGTCTAGAAAGTCGAAGGCTTTTAATGTATCCCATAAAAAGGGCCAATGAACCCGATATAATGCCTTTTCAGCATCTAGACTTAAAGGTACCTGAGATTTTCTGAGTTTGGATATATTCCATTAATATTAGGGACTTTCTGACATTGTCCATTGTTGACCTGTTTTTGATGAAACCTGCTTGATCTGGTTGTATTATTGTTGGAAGGATATTTCTAGCCTCGGACCAAATGGCCATAAAAATTTTATAGTCAGTTTAATATGGATATCGGGTGGTAAGAGGATGGGTCTAGTTTCTATTAGGTTTTGGGATAGCCGCAATTGTGGCATAGTTCCACATTGGCGGGGCTGAATTTCCCTTTGTCGTTTCTTTATACAGCTTAAGGAGTCTTGGGGTAAATTATTAAAGAATTTATACCACTCAATATAGCCATCAGGACCTGAGCAGCAACCCGATTGTTTAATGACCGCAGCATCTATTTCTTCAACTACGATCGGGGCTTGTAATTTCTGGACTTGTGTTGTGAGTTTTGGGAGTTGTAACTGGGCTAGGAAGGTTTGTCTGTTCTCTTGGGAAGAAGTATTATGCAAGGAGTATAATTGTTGTTAATAAGCAAAAGCTCGTCTTAAGTCATCTTCTCTATGGGTAATCTTACCCGTTTGAGGTTGTTTAATTTTTAATATTGTTACTGCATTTTTCCTTGCTCTCAACTTCTGCGCCAATCTGCGTGTTCCCCTTGGTCCACCCTCATAATTGGTTTGTTTTAAGTATATTAGAGGCATTTGGATCCTTTCATCTATTTTTTGAATAGCAGCTTTGGTTTCTCTAATTTTAGTTTGTAATTCTTTGTCCCCCTCTATAGAGCAGTTGAGTTTGCAAGGTCATGGTCAGGTCATTATATTTTTTCTCCCTTTTTTTGAGAGAGGCATAAGCAATGATCTCGCCTCTAATGGTGGCCTTCACCGCGTCCCATAATATGGCTTCTGAAACAGCCCATTACATTTTCTTCAAAAAATTTTGGGATTCTCTATTTGATCAGTGAATTCTTTATCCTTTAGGAGAAAAGGATTTAGTCTCCAAAGTGTGTGTTTTGTTTTTTTCCCCCCAGGTCTAGTTTTAGTAGGAAGGGGTGGTGGTCGGATATTATTTTAGGACAAATAGTTATGTCACTCACTCTGGAGAAGTGTTCGCATGAGGTAAAAAAATAATCCAGTCTTGAATATGAATGGAATCTTCCAGAATCGTATGTAAAACCAGGGGCTGAAGGGAAAAAAAATTTCCTCCAGATATCTACCAATCAGAGGTTTTCAAGTTGTGCTTTGAGAAACTTTACAGGGGTTGGTAGATTTTAGGGTTTGATATGTCAAGGTTTGGAGTAACTCGTATTGAAGTCTCCTGCCATTAGTAACTGCCACCGGTGAAGATCCAATATTTTCGTCAGGATTTGATGGATTATTGGTGATTTAGTCTGTGGAGGTAGGTATATATTGGCTAGTGTGACTTCTTGGTTATATAGGCAACCTTGAATTATGATATAGCGCCCTAGTCCGTCAGAATATATTTTAAATTGGGTAGTTGGAATCATTGCCACTCTTATGTCCACTTGAGAGGTGGTGGCTAAACCTCTGGCTATCCTGTTTAGCCAATCGCTGGAAACAGGGGAGGTACCCAAAGACTGGAGGACAGCAGATTTAGTCCCCTTATACAAAAGTGGGAACAAAGAGGAAGTGGGGAACTACAGACCACTCAGCCTCACCTCGGTATTGGGGAAGATCATGGAAGCACTACTGAAGGAGAGATTGGTGGAACATCTGGTTGTCAATGGACTACAGGACCCAAGGCAGCATGGTTTCACCAGGGGGGTCATGTCAGACCAACCTCGTTTAATTTTTTGACTGGGTGACTAGGGAGGTGGATCAGGGCAGGGCAGGGCAGTGGACATGGCCTATCTGGACTTCAGCAAGGCCTTTGACACTGTGCCACATAGAATATTACACAAACTGGGGAATATGGGTGTGGGCAGGACAGTAGTGTGATGGTTAGGTAACTGGCTGGACGGCAGTAAATGGTTGTCACTCCAGAGGGAAGAGTGACCAGGAGGGGTACCACAGGGATCAGTGCTGGGGCCGGTCCTATTCAACATCTTCATCAATGACATTGCGCAGGACCTAGAAGGCAGAATTTCACTGTTTGCTGATGACACAAAGCTCTGTAACAGTAGACACACCAGAGGGTGTAGACAGAATGAGAAGGGACCTGCAGAAACTTGAAGAATGGTCAGGGATTTGGCAGTTGAAATTCAATGCAAAGAAGTGCAAGATAATGCATATGGGGCACAAAAACCCTGGCACAATACATCAGTTGGGAGGTGAGGATATAGCATGCACCAAGCAGGAAAGGGATCTTGGGGTTATCTCTGATGACCTGAAGGTAGGGAAACAGTGCGACAAGACAGCAGGTAAAACAAATAGGATGCTGGGATGCATAGGCAGGGGCATCACCAGCAGGAAAGGGGAGGTCATAATTCCACTGTACAAGACACTAGTGAGGCCCCACCTGGAGTACGGTGTACAGTTCTGGAGACCATACCTACGTAAGGACATACAGGGTAGAGAAGGTTGAGAGGAGGGCAACAAAGATGGTACATGGATTGCATCACAAGTCCTGTGAGGACAGGTTGAAGGAACTGAACATGTACTCCCTGGAGGAGAGGAGGGATATGATAGACATACAAGTATCTTACAGGGAGGAACACGGTGCAGGAATACACTAAGCGAAAGATGTTCCAGAACTAGAGGGCATGGGATGAAGTTGGAGGGAGTACAATTCAGAGGAAACGTGAGGAAGAATTTCTTCACAGAATGGGTGGTGGACAAGTGGAACACCCTGCCAGAGGAAGTGGTGGGGGCTGAAACAATCATGGGATTTAAGAATGCATGGGATAGACGAAGGAATTCTGAAGGTCAGGGGTAAGGGGCAACAGACTTCTAGGAAAACAAACTGAACTTACAAGCTCAAATGGGCAGACTGGGTGGGCCATAGGCCCTTATCTGCCGACACTGTCTATGTATCTATGTTGAATGTGATGAGGAATAAATGGTATATCGACCTCCCCATGTTAATTTCTGGTGTTCAGTACCTGAGAGGTGCATTTCTTGTATAAAGAAAATATCTGCCTTTTGTCTATTTAAGTGCTGCATCACATGCAATCTTTTAATGGGGTTATGAAGACCATTAACGGAGTAGATCTTTACTGGTTGTGAAGCCATTTGGATTTATTAGTCTGATTTTTATTGTTTAAGGTTTAATACTTGTTGCTTTTTATTGTCGTGTTAAATAACTGACTCGTAATCTTTGTTTCTCAGGTCACTCCTGCTTGGCGCCACCCAGATCATTCCCCCCGGACTCTGAAGAGAAAATTACCAACCATTTTCAGTCCCTCTCTCAATAGTTTGTTAGATCTCTCAAACAGATGATTATGAAGTTTTTGTAATAAGGCATAACACTGAAACACTGTCATGAAGTTGGAAGGAGACAGTGTACAAAGTAAACTTCAACCATAACTATATTTAAAAGAACTATGTAGGTGAATGCTTCCATCGTTAAGGTTGCACCACGTAACCACCCTAATTAAATCTCAAACCAGTCACCCAAGTGGAGACCGGATTTGATCAAGGATCTTGATTGGGAGATACCTCACAGGTGGTAAAAACCCCACCTAAGTGGATCAAAAAGACCAGATAATCTGGGCCCCCTGTTTAGCCCCTCCCTCTTTTCAAGTTGCTATGGGTTAGTTACCACTGTTTAAACCCTCCCTTTTCTTGTTCTCCAAGGTTGCTCCCCCACCCGATGGGAGGGGAGGAGAAGAGACCCACCCCAAAAACCTTCCAAAAAGCCATCCCGAGTCTTGTAGAGTCTGGAGAGGTCCCATCTCCCCATCACTATCCCCTAGGACCCACTAGGATCTACTAAAATATTCACACATTTTTCTGGTCCCAACACCAAGACTCAAGTCAGGGGACCAGATAAAATAAATAACACAACACCCAAAAAAGAAGGGGTGGAAAACATAAAAGGGGCATTAATAAGTGCCAACAGTGGACTGCCCACCCCATACCCAAAGTAGAAGTTCTGAGAGGGGCAGGTCATAATATAGCAAGACTCCATTAGAAGAACACATTACTAAGGTGAGTAATTTTTTCTTCAAACATGAAGTCTTGCTATATTATGACTAATGCAGACTACACAGCAGTACCTCCAAGGAGGAGGGACAGAACCTACTTAGGGAATAGGCTCTGAAGCACGGCTATGCCAAACCAAGCATCCCTCCTGGTCTGGATATCCATGGAGTAATGCTTGGTGAAAGTGTGTACTGTTTTCCAAGTAGCTGCTTGACATATCTCTAAGATAGGGATGTCTCTGGCAGCAGCTAGAGACGCAGCTGTACCTCTGGTAGAGTGAGCCCTCAGGTCTGAAGGGGGAAACTTACCCAGTTTTTGATAGCAAAATTGGATACAAGAGAATCCACCTGGCAATGGATCTCTTAGTGGCAGGTCTCCCTTTCCCAACCTCACCATAAGTGAGAAATAGTTGGAGTGAGTCAAACCTGTGACCCTTGGTACGCCTATGTAGTAACTTAGGGCCCTCAACATCTAGCAGCAGCCTCCTCTCACCAGAGGAGGAATGGTCAGTGAAGAACACTGGAAGTGAAATAGATTGGTTAAGGTGGAACCGAACCACCTTAGGGCAAAAACTTCCCGTTAGTCCCGAGGACTACCTTATCCCTGTGAAAGGAAATAAAGTCAGTCTTCACTGATAAAGCCTGTAACTCACTTATGCGCCTGGCAGAAGTGATGGCTACTAGAAATACAGTTTTCCAAGTCAAATACTTAAGCTCTGCCGAAGACAGAGGCTCAAAGGGGGGTTGCATCAGCTGAGCAATGCAAACATTAAGATCCCAGGCAGGGGCAGAGTCCCTGAATGGGGGATTGGTATGAAGCAATCCCTTAAAAAAACTCGGAAAATACAGGGTGAGCAGAAAGAGAAGTGGGCTTCCCTGCTGAAATGAAAGCAGAGACAGCTGCCAAATGCACTTTCAGGGTAGCTGGTCTCAGTCCCAAAGAATTAAGATGGACCATATAGTCCAAAACAGTGGGTAAATCAGCAGATTCTGGGGAAATACGCTTCCCAGAACACCATATGGAAAACCTTTTCCACTTGGAGTTATAGATAGCCCTGGTGGAAGGCTTCCTAGAAGCTTTCAAGATTGAGAACACCCTGAGAAAGTTGTAGATCAGCAAACTAACTCCTCAAGAGCCAGGCCTTGAGGTTGAGGGATTTGAGATTCGGATACCAGACTCTCCCCTGAGCACAGGTTAACAGACTGTGGTTCCTGGGAGACACAGGGAAGATGGACTGCTAAGGACAGAAGGAGTGGTACCAGGGCTGCCTGGCCCAGTCTGGAGCAATCAGGATCATCTTGCAGGGCTGAGACCTGATTTGACTAGCACCTTGAACAGGAGAGGAAGGCATAGAGAAACTTCCTTCCCAATCGAGGAGAAAGGCATCCAGGGGACTGAGCCCAACACTGGGGCCTGCAACAAAAAGTGGAAGTTGATGATTGTCTGGGGCTGCAAAAGATCTGAGGAGTGCCCCATCTGGCAAAAACTATCCCCAGTACTAGGGGATCCAGTGACCATTCGTGATGGCCCTGGGAAATCCTGCTGAGCATCTGCCAGGACATTGTCCTTGCCTGGGAGGTGAACTGCTATGAGGGAAGTGTTCGGGGAGTAAGCCAGAGACCACAACTTCATCGCCTCAGTGCACAAGGCCAAAGACAGAGTGCCCCCTTGTTTGTTGATGTACCACATTGTAGTGCTGTCTGTTCTAACCTGTACCACCTTGTTCTGAACAGATGCAGAAAAAACCTGAAGTGCTAGAAAAACAGCTCTGAGTTCCAACAGGTTGATGTGGAGCAGAGATTCCTGAGGGACCAAAACCCCTGGGTGGAGAGGTCGCCCATGTGAGCTCCCCATCCCAAGAGGGACCGCATCTGTAGTAAGGGTCAAGAGTGGATAGAGGGATGAAGGCACCCTTGTCTCAGATTGCTCTGATCCTGCCACCACTGAAGGGCCTGGATCAGGTTCAGTCACTGGGATTAACTTGGATAGGGAATCTCTTTGAGACCAGAAGGCTTTCAAATGGAACTGAATGTCCCTCATCTGAAATCTTGCTCCTTGCACTACAGCTGTGGAAGCAGCCATGTGTCCTAGGAGCTGCAGGAAATGCCTTGCTGGTCGAGAGACCTGCAGAGTGAAGGACGAGGCCAGGGCCACCAGGGTCCTTACCCTTTCTAGGAGAAGGAAGGCTCTGGCCTGCTTTGTGTCCAGTTCTGCACCTATACCTGTACAGGTTCCAGAACTGACTTTGGAAGATTAAGACAGCCCAGAGAGGTAAGCAGCTGCTGGGTAACTTGCAGGTGTTATTTGACCTGGTCTGGAGACTGACCCACAATGAGCCAGTCGTCCAGGTAGGGAAAGATGGCAATCTTTTGCCTTCTTAAATGAGCAACTGCTACTGCCAGACATTTTGTGAATACCCTTGGGGCAGAGGTAAGGCCGAAGGGCATTGCTCTGAACTGATAATGGCCTGAGGGCAATTTGAATCTGAGGTACTCGTGGGAGCTCTGATAAGAACATGGAAGTAGGCATCCTTGAGGTCCAGGGAAGCTAGCCAGTCCCTGGCCTTAGGGAGGTAAAATCATTCCCAGAGTCACCATTTTGAATTTTGGTTTTAAAAGGTGCTTGTTCAGATATCTTAGGTCCAGGATGGGCCGCCACTCTCCTGTCTTTTTTGGGGTAAGGAAGTACCTGGAGTACAGACCCTTGCCCTGGTGTAGGGGAGAAACCCTTTCTACAGCTCTGAGAGCCAGGAGGGTTGAGACTTCTGTTTCCAAGGCAAGAGTCTAAAGGGTTTGCAGATGGAAAGGATCTGATTCTCATCTTTGGAAATTTTTTGAAGCCGAGAACCAGACCCTGGCTCACTACTTCCAGGACCCACCTGTCTGATGTTAAAGACTCCCAGTCCTGGACGAAGTAAGCCAGCCTGCCCGCTACAGGTAATGGAGAGCCGGCCCAGGGCATCCCATCAGGGTGCCTGTTTGGCAGGGGCTTTAGGCTGAGGGGTGGGAGCAGGCCTGCTTGTACCCCGTCTGCCTCTCCCTCTGAAGAACCCCCTCTGAACATAGGCTGAAGGAGGCTTGGGTATGGTAAAAAGGCCTGTGAAAAGGCCTGCCCATACCTCTGGGGGGCTGCCTCTGAGGAGTGGCTTGCCGTTCCTTGGCTTGTGCACTCCTATAAGTGGTTCTATATTCATCCATTTTCTTCAAAATAATTCTCTGTCTGCTCCCCAAACAGAGAATTTCCCACCACAGGAAAATCCATAGCCTTAGACTGGGTATCCTGTGACAAAGTAGTACACCTGAGCCAAGCCAGTCTACGAAAAGCCACAGATGTAGACATGAATCTAGAGGATACATCATTAGAATCCACTGCAGCATGAAATTGCACCTTAGATGCCTCAATACCATCAGCAGCCACCTGCTCCAGCTCCTTGGCAAGCTGGCTAGGGGCCTGTTTGGCTAAGGCCATGACAGTATCCCATCTAGATTTTTGGTATCTCGCAACATAAGCCATATAAGTTTGCTTGTCTGAGTCCCAAAGATGCTGCCATGTATTGTTTTTTGGCCATGGCATCAATCTTCCTGGAGTCCTTGTCAGGAGGATGTGAAGCCAGGGGAATATTAGCTTTATCACAGGCTGCAGCCTGAACTACCCCAACATGACTGCATTGCTGTGAAATAAATTCTGTATCAGGACCTGACGAAGTGTACCTCCTGTCCATCTTTTATCCACAGGAGGCACAGAATTAGAGCTTTTAAAATTTTTATTGTTTGTTTCTAAAAGATTTATGTAAAGGAATAGACAATCTCCTGACTCTGGGATATCCATCATCTCTACAAAGCCAGGCTCCTCTTGCTCATCCAAAGCCTCCTCTAAAGGAAGCTGGAGGGTTTCAGCAACTTTTTTATAAAACAGAAAATGAGAAGGGGACTCAGCAAGCCTAGGGGGAGATTCTCCTAAAGGTCTGTCTGGGGAGATGTCCGGTTCAATGGGCACATCCAGACTTTCAAAGTCACATTCACACTGATCATAATCATCCTCCCCCTCCTCTGGTTCATAAAACTCCTCTATCATATTCTTGAACCGGTGGAACCAACCGAACCGACCTTTTGCCAGATAGTGGCGGTTCAGAGGAACGGGGAAAGTGACTGGACAATCTGTATTGCCCTGGCTATCTCTGCAGCAGTTGGAGAAGGGAATTTTGACTCCACACCTGCTGACTTTCTAGTTCTCTTTGCTGGAACTGGCTCCTCAGAGTCAGCTTTACGTTTGCTCGAGGAAGTCTGGCCCTGGTCAGAGGGCACTCCCTCCGGTTCGGTTGGCACCAAACTGGGCTGGCCATCCGGGTCAGCGGACTTTTTGGCCTCTCGTCCCTGAGCCTACCAACTCTTCTCTAGGGTGGCTGCAGGGAAATTCTTGCAAATCTGGCAGTTTGCATTGAGGTGGTCAAACCCCAGACAATCAAACACATGTTGTGTGGGTCAGCCTTGGCAAAGGCTTCCCACAGACACTACAGTGTTGAAACCCAGTGGGCCTGGTTTTCTTTTGGGTTTCTCAGACATAATGCCAGCCTAACAAAAAACTTGCCCTTTTGTTGGCAGTGCCAGGCAAGACACCCTTATCGGTTCCCAACCGTGTCACGGTCGTGGAAAAACGTAATGAAATCAGTTTTTTTAGAACCAATAAGAACCGAACTCAGACTTAACAGTTTAAAGCGCTTTTAGAATGAAGTTTAAATACAATCTGATCGGGTTCAAACCAACCGATAAACATTTACAAGTTCCACACAGAAAACCTATCTATTACTTACAATACCATAAACAGAACTTGAACCGATCGGTTTGCGGTTAAAATAATGAAAATCGCGTTTGAATTTAACCGAGAAAAAAAACTCTTTAAACCGAGAAAATGAACCGAGCAGCAGGAGGAATCTCCGGAGCGACTGTTCAGTGAGGCAGAGTAAATAACCCTGACAGCTTTCTTAACCGAGCTCGCGTTCCAAGTTCCATGCACTGCATGGAAGTTAACTCTCACCTCCGGAGCGGTTCTAATGGTGGGACAAACTGCATTAGTCATAATATAGCAAGACTTCATGTTGTTTGAAACAAAGATCCCAGGACTTCTACTCTGATGTCAAGGTAGGATTTTTTCAGAAGATTAATCTTGTGCAGCATTTCCTCTAAAGTCAGGATAGGTCAAGAAGGACTCAGTTTCTTGAATTCCCCGTTTAGTGCTCTTGGAAACATTAGTCAGGCCCAGCACTTGCTCCTTCAGCACCCCTCTTTGGAAAAGGTAATGAAATGACTGTCCAGGAGGTAGGGTCCCAAGAACCCCATGTTGAAAGTTTGGGGCCAAAAGTCCTAAAAATGACAGATATCAACTTAAGTTGAACAGCCCCCCCCAATATATGGCTTACTTGCCAGACAGTTCTGAAGAGTGCAGACGTGTCCTGGTCCACAGAAGATCATTGCTCCCGACCTCCAGAGGTGTGTGAGATGGGTGAGTAGTGGGAGAGTAGGGACGGGGAAGGGGACAGGGAGACAATGATGGAGCATTGTTTTTAGGTTTACAAATAAAGACATTGGGGACGGCTCTATTTTTTTTTTTTATAGGAAAGGATGTGTACATTTCTGGACACTGGGAGTGTGCTCCCCAGTATCTGGGAAGGAGAACAGACATGGAGGGTGCAAGAAATACAGGTTACTCACCTGTAACAGGAGTTCTAGGAATAGTATATGTTGTTCATCCACACTTATTGGCAGGTATCCTTGCCGCTTTAAATCTTGCCGGACGGTCTTCAAGCTGGCTCCCCCCACCCACCCGGGTGGTATAACTCTCGGCTCCGCCCCATGACGCAAGATCTGGCCCGCTGGAAGCTCAGGTTGTGCGTCGAAGCTGGTGAGGTCGTGTGGATGAACAACATATACCATTCCTAGAACTCCTGTTACAGGTGAGTAACCTGTATTTCTAGGGACATGGATATGTTGTTCATCCACACTTATTGGCAGACTCCTAGCAGTTCTCCGGGAGGAGGGAGGCAAGACGCACACCCCAATACTTACTTGGGAAAGAGACTGGAGAACCGAGGCCCCAAAACCAGCATCCCGCGTGACTCAAGGTGATGTGGTAATGGGTAATGAAGGTGTGTGCGGACTTCCAGGTAGCAGCCCTGCAGATTTCCTGGATAGGGACGTCCCTGGAAGCAGCCACCGAAGCAGCGGTATGGCGGATAGAATGAGCTTTTATCCCTCTGGGAGGCTCCATGCCCGCCAACCTATAGCAGAGATCTATGCAGGAGGTGACCCACCTGCCTATCGTCTGCTTGGCTGCAGGTCTGCCTGGTGTGCCTTCAGCATAGGTGACAAACAGCTGGCGAACCTCTCCCGAATTTCAGCGCATGTCTTTGTAATAGGCGGCGCCTTCTAGGGTCCAAAGTATGGAGCCTATATTAGGCCTCCAAGGTGTGATTGGGGTAGAACTCCGCAGAGTCAACACCTGGTTAAGGTGAAACTCCACACCACCTTCGGAAGGAATTTCGGTGGGGTGCAGGACAACCTTGTCCCTGTGGAAGACCAGGTAAGGAGACTGATGGAAAGCACCTGGAGCTCTCCCATCCTTCTGGCTGACGGGATAGCCACCAAGAAGGCGGTCTTCCACGACAGGTGAGAGAGAGCACACCTGTGCATAGGTTCAATGGCTTGCCCATGAGCTTTGCCAGTACCAGCAGTAGATCCCACGGAGGTGGAGGTTCTCGCACTGAGGGGAAATGTGATCAAGGCCTTTGAAAAGCGCCAGACCACCTTCTCCTAGCCACCGACTGCTTCCCGCCCACGCCCAGTAGCAGAGATGGCTGCTAGGTGCACCCTTAGGGTCGCTGACCTAAGCCCTTGATTAGAAAGGGACCATAAATAGTCCAAGATGCTTGCCAAGGAACAGGAGGAAGGGTCCAAGCCCTTGTTTCTGACACCAAATGGAAAACCTTTCCATTTGAAGGCATAGCATTTTCTGGTCGACTCCTTACGGGACGCCTCAACTACATTGAGGACCTGGTCGGAAAGACCCAAGGCCTGGAACTCTAGCCGCTCAGGAACCAGGCCGTCAGGTGCAGGGATTGAAGGTCCGGATGGAACACCTTCCCCTGATTGACAGAAATCAGGTCCGGGCGAGCTGGAAGCTGCCTCGGGAGCCTGGAGCTGAGGCTGAGGAGATCTGGGTACCAGAACTGGCGAGGCCAGTCTGGGGCTATCAGAATCACCTGCGCCTTGTCCCTCCTCGCCTTGAGAAGCACCTTGTGGATCAAGGGAAATGGGGGAAAGGCGTAGAAGAGGCCCGGGGTCCACTGCCTCGAGAAGGCATCCCCCTGCAGCGAGCCCTGCTGAGGGGGGCCGGCATGGAACAGCCTCAGCCTGCTCTCCCTGGAGGCAAACAGGTCCACCTGAGGTGTGCCCCAATGGGAGAACAGATGCTGTACTACTCCGGCAGGAGAGACCACTCGGGATGCAGCCCCATCTGGCTTAGGGCATCGCCAGGGTGTTGGAGGCTCCTGCCACATGAATGGCTAGGAGATCCGCCTCCAGGCTGCGACGGTGACCAAATGCGAGAGCTCCTCGCATAGAAGCATGGAGCTGCCCCGCCCCGGCGGTTTAGATAGTACATGGTCGTGGTGTTGTCCGCCTGGACCGGACCACTTGACCCCGAGGAACGGAGCAAAGGCGGTGAGAGCTAGGCGGACCGCCGGAGCTCCAGCAGGTTGATGGGCATCGACTCCTGGGACCAGAGGCCGGAGCCCTGTGTTCCCCCAGATGGGCACCCCAACCCATCAGAGAGGCATCGGTCGACAGAGAGACCGTCGGCTCGGGGCGGACGAACGGGATGCCCTCCTGCAAATGACCTGGAACGAACCACCACTGGAGAGCGTTCCACATCCCCTGTGTCACCGACACAAGCTGGTCCAAAGGATCGCAGCGTTGTGACCACTGACTGGCCAGTCCCCATTGAAGAGGACGCATGTTCCAGCGGGCCCAGCGGACCACGCTGGTGCAGGCCGCATGAGACCCAGGAGGCGCAGGAAGTCCCGGGCAGGGCGCAATTGCCCAACCAGAAATGATTGGGCAAAGGAGGAAAGAACCTCGGCCCTGTCCGCCGGGAGCCGCGCCTGGCTCAAGAGAGTCGAGCTGCGCCTGGTGAACAGAAATCACCTGCTTCGCTCGAGTCCGACTTGGCTCTTGATGGAGGCCCAGTTGAGAGCAGACCTGAGGCCAGATCTCTGACCGCTCCACCTCCTGCCTGGAGGGAGCTGCCATCAGCCAGTCGCCCAGGTAGGTACACCCGACCCCTCGGTGCCAGAGGGAATGCTGTCACCACTGCCATGCATTTGGTGAAGACCCAGGAGCTGGAGACAAGTCAAGGGCATGGCTCGAACTCTAAAAGGGATCCTCTGCTCGAAGCCGAGGAATCTCTGGTGAGATGGACGGATAGGGACGGAAAACGCTGCCCTGCAAGTCCAGAGAGCAGAACCACACGCCTGCTCCAAGGATGGTATTATCTGAGCCGGAGTGACCATCCTGAAGGTTCGAGACCTTAGGAACTTGTTTAGGTCGGGGTAGAGAATGGGGCCAGCCCCGTCCGCTTCGGAACCAGGAAGTACCTGGACACAAACCCTGGGTCTGAGGGGGGTCCGCTACCACCCTGATCACCTCCTTTCGGAGGAGGAGAGATGTCAGCCTCGACGAGACGACAGTGAGGCTACGGACCCCGAGGTGCGACGGCTCTGAAGGGTGGGGCCTGCTCGAATTCCAGAGGCAGGCCTTTTCCCACCACCTCCAGAACCCACCTGTCCGAGGTAATAACGGACCAGGCGGAAAGGAAGTGTCGGAGCCGTCCCCCCACGGGGGGAACCAGGGGTGAGGTGACGGGGGTTGGGGTGACACCCCTCAGCCCGTCACTGGGCAGGCTTAGAGGAGGGACCGGCCGAGGGACCTCCTGGGCCTTTTCCTCCCTGCCTCCTGTTAGAGGAAGCCGACGGCTTGGGTTTGGGATGCCAAGGCCGAGCCTGCTGGCCCTGACGCTGTTGGGCCGGGCCAGGAGAAGGACGTAAAGGGCTTAGGCTGTGGCTTTGCGCCTTTGTCCTTCTGAGCCGGAAGAGACCAAGTCCAAGGTAGCTGGACTCGATCCTCTGCAGGTGACCTTCCACCCCAGGACCGAAGAGGTCAGTCCCTCAAAGGGAACATCCGCAACTTGTGCTGGGTATCCCAAGTAAAGGTGGATATCCTCAGCCAAGCTCCGCCGACGATAGCCACCGCGGCCGCCACCGACCTGGCACATGAGTCCCCAATATCTAAAGTAGTCTGAGCTGCTGTTTGGCTGTTCTGGTCCCGCACCTGCTTGACCGGAGTCTGCAGATCCGCTGGAAGATGAGGGATGACCTCATCCAGGGAGCCCAACAGGCATAGAAAAATGTGCCATGAGGACGGCCGAACTGGCCTGACGAGGCCGAGAGAGGACGCAGCATAGACTTTTCGCCCGACATAATCCAATTTCTTGATCCTTGTCGGGAGGTTTAGCACATCCCTGGCGCTGTCGGCGTCGTGAAAACGCTGTCGGTAACCAACCCTCAGCAGAGGGTGTTCAAAACCGGATAGGAACCGTAGGGACCGTGATACTTCCTGGCCATCCTGGCCAAGGCGAGGGCAGGAAGCAGGCGCCGCCAAAGCTCCAAGGCCGGACCCACTATGGCCTCGCCACCGAAAGGCCTCCGTTGGGAAATCCCTCGGTCCAGAATCTCCGTGAGGGGATACCGGCCCATTTGAAACTGGTTGAGCTTCATCCCGTGGACTCAGAGAAGAGCCGAAGCAGTCCTAGGAAGGACGACGGGCTATCGTTCATTGACTGTCCTCCTGAGGACTCCAAGTCCAGTCGCTTGGAGAAAAGGAGGAATTATCCTCGGACTCTGACGAAATCCTAAGAGCTGCCTCTGGCCTGAGCCACCCTCTCCCGCCGAGGTCGGTCAGGAGTGAGGGTAACAGACAGCCCATGGGGTAGACCCTCAGCCGACCGAGAATCCCTGGTCGGAGCCCCAGATAGTGGCTGTGGAGGCGGAGGTTCCACCGGAATCGGGTGGAGCAGCTGGTTTTGGCAACAACCGGCCTGGTACAGGCCCTCGGATAAGTCGAGGGGTTGTGGGTCGGCCCGTGACAGCCACTTGAATGGTCATGCAACGCCGGGCTTATTCCCGGTCAGGAGGAGCTGTTGCCACATGAGGTCCTCCTGCATCGTCGACGTAATCTTACGCTGAAGCTTCCTCGTCCGAGGACCAGGGAGACGCTGCCACTGCGGTGCTGAGATAGAGACCGCCTATGACGGCGGGATCGGCTGGACCGCGAAGAGGTCCGAGACCGAGAGCCTCGGCTTTTCCAAGGTCGGTGCGGGGAAGTGTCGGCAGGAACCGGCACTCCCTTCGGCTCGGAGGGTTCATCCGAGGGCTCCGGAACCGGAGGCACAGGCAAGCTCCAGGATCTCAACCTTCGGGGAACCGGGAGAGGGGAGTTCTCGTTTATAGGCGCATAACCATTCAACTGGATCGAGAAAAATCTCGATACTGGCGTCAACGGGAGTCTCAGTCCAACTGACCTGACGGGAACACCGTGAGACCAGTGGGCCAGTCGAGCGGTCTGACGACTCAGAGAGGGGACCTTCCCGCCCCAAGAGCGCGACGGAGGGATTTACCTTGTCCTTTTGGGACCGAGAAAGGTCCAGCAGATGGCCCTCTCCCTTAGTGGAGAGGGACAGACAAAGCTCCTTAAAGGAAGCTGATAGGAAGAACCCAGGAGAGAGCGGATAAATGCCGACGGCCGAGGAAGATACGCCCGCGCTTCCTCTTCGAGGGCTTATCATCTGCTCGAGCTGATCCGCCAGCCCGCGCCGACACCGCCGACCAGGCCTCCTTAGACTTCACCGGAGGAAAACGCTTTGGACGCGCCCAGTTGCACCGCAAGCACGGCTCGAGGACGAGGCCGAAAGGAAGAGCACAAGTCGCAGTCCGGCGGGTCGGCTCAAGGCCTCAAACAGTGGACACGTGGAGTGTGGATCCGCCCCAGCATATCTTCTGACTCGCAGGGGCATCTCCAAAACCGAGTCGACGGTCCATCGCAGCCGCGAGGATCAAGATCAAGTCTTTGTGCGTAAAAAACTTTCAAATTCGCAAAATGGAAGAAGAAATTAGTTCTCAAACGCAGAGCTAAGGAGGGACCTGAGCTTCCAAGCGGTAAGGAAGATCGCGCCATGGGGCGGAGCCGAGAGTTATGCCACCCGGGTGGGTGGGAGGAGCCAGCTTGAAGACCTTCCGGCAAGATTTAAAGCGGCAAGGATACCTGCCAATAAGTGTGGATGAACAACATATCCATGTCCCTAGAAAGTACAGTTACGTAAGAACTTACCGTAACAGTAGATCTTCGAGAACAGCTCTTACAGCAGATTACACCATTAGACTGAAGATGGCATGCCAGGACCCCAATGGAAAAATTCTAGCTAGCTATTCAGCGGGACCGCCTGGACGCCGGTCCCGCCCAGATTCCCCAGTTCTCCTACTGAGACTCCGCACACAGGGATGACATCAGAATGGGAGACAGAGGATCCACCGCCAGAGGAAAATAAGGAATGAAAATCCCAACATGTTGAGGTAAAGTTGCTGCTCTCCTGGAGAAGTAGATTTCACAAGAGCTGTTCTCGAAGATCTACTGTTACAGTAAGTTCTGAAGGAATTACTAGGCTTACTTTAGACACAGCTCTTGCAGCAGGTTACACCATTAGGACCGATTCCCAAGCAGAACGCTGCCAGAAATTCCGGGAGGAGGAAAATAGGGAAAAAACATTCCAGGTCCTGGAACTCAGGTACAGGGAGAGTCCTGCAGCAATCCCGCATGCTTCAAACCAGCCCCTATGCCGAGAAACGGTGTCCAGGCTATAATGCCTGATAAAGGTATGCACAGAGCTCCAAGTGGCGGCTGCAGCACAACAGAGATGGACACGCTTATGCTGCAAAGGATGTGCCACACCCCTGGTAGAATGACCGCGATAGAACCTCGGGAGGGTTTCTGTTTTAAATCATAACAGTAGGAAATACACTCGACAAGCCAGCTAGACAAAGTCTGTTTGGAAACTGATTGGCCCATCATTCTCTCAGAGAAGGAAACGAAAAGCTGATCAGAACCACGGGAGGGTTTAGTTCTGCTGAGGTAATATCTGTGGCTGCGTGAACACCCAGGTGTGGAGCAAAGCCTCCTCTATTTGAATAATCCTCTGGGAAATAGACCGAAGGTCAATGATCTCCTTGTTTAAAGTGAGTAAGAGACCATCTTTGGCAAAACTTAGGGTTCATCCTCAGGGATACTCTGTCCCGTGGAAAATTAAATAAGGTTTTGCACATGAGCATGAAGCTCAGAAATTCTTCTCTCGCCAAGTAACAGCACCCTAAAATAACGCCTTCCACGACAGAAAATGTAGCTTGCAACCATGCTGCAGGTTCAAAGGAGACCGTGAGCTGTTCCTGAGACAAAGCAGATCCTATGGAGGCACAGGGTCCCTAATGGGAGGCCTATGTAACACTCCCCAAGAAATTCCTGAGAGGCGCCCAGTTGAGCTACTGTACGGGATGCCCCACCGGGAGGGTGATAGGCAGAAATGGCACAAGAGTGTACCTTACTAGAGGAGTAGGCTAGGCCTTTGAATGACCAGTAAGGGAGAGGAGATAATCCAAAACTACTCCCACAGGACAACCTAAAGGGGAAAAAATCACGAGCGCGTGACCATAAACAAAAACGGCGCCATTTCATGGCATACATTGCATGCGTTGCCGGCTTTCTGGCTGCAGAAAGAACCTCTGCAACCTCTTGCGAGACCCCATGACGCAAGATGGCTATGTCTCTAGGAGCCAAGTATGCAGGTTCAGAGAACGTAGATCCGGATGGACCAATGAACCTTTCTCCTGAGACAGTAGGTGGGAGCTGAGCGGCAACGGGAGCGGAGGTTCCCAGATAGTTGCACCAACAACGGGAACCAGATCTGTCTGGGCCAGAATGGGGCCACCAGAATCAGTAAAGTGCTCCCTCATGATTTGAGAAGAACTCTCTGATCAACGGGAAGGGAGGGAAAGCGTAGAGGAATCTGTTCGCCCAGGAGAGGGATAACTGCCTCGCCAGAAAACACCAGGCCCTGGATCTAGCCAGCAAAATTGGGTAGTTTTATGCTGGATGGGGATGCGAACAAGTCTAGTTCTGGAATTTCTCACCAAGAAACAGATCCTCTGCTACCTCCTGAAGAAGTTCCCACTGTGGACTCTGGCCTGGGACCCACCTTGTGGCCTTCTGAGATTATGTTGTCCACCCGGGAACGTGCACAGTGACTGGATTTGGCGCCGTGTCAGATTACCCAACCGACCACCTCATGTCCTCCCCTGCAAAGGGGTAAGTGTGCCCTGTTTGTTGAGGATAAATCACCACCGTGTTGTCTGTCTGAAGCAGGAGAGTCACGTGGGATTACTGACTGAAAGGCCTGCAGGGCATAGAGGAACCGCCTCTCATCTCTAGGACATTGATATGGAGATGAGCTTCCAACGGGTCCACGTATCTGGACTTTACCCCGTCCAGGTGTGCCCCCATCCAAGACCTGAGGCGTCCGTGCGGTGAGGTTACTCGGGACGGCGGCTACAAACGGGACGCTCTTGGAGAGCGACTCGGGACTAGCTACCACTGCCAGTCTCGATCACTGAGTTTGTGATCCTGACCGGATGCTGCAAGTGGTCTTGCCTTTGGTCCCATTGCACCTTGAGCATCCACTGGGTTACCCGCATGTGGCTTCTAGTGAAGGACAGTAGGAATGGCCGCAGCCATGTGTCCGAGCAGTTAAGGACCGACCTGGCAGGTACGATCTTGTTCAACCACAAATCCTTTATGAGGGATCTGATGCGTTCCGCTCTGTTGTCCAGAAGAAAAGCTCTTCCCTGAACAGTGTCCAGTACTGCGCCTATGAACTGCAGTTTCTGCGACGGTACCAGGAGAGACTTCTCGTAATTTATGAGAATGCCCAGAGATTGGAACAGATCCTGGGTGCTCTGGACCGCGAGTAACAACGCCTCTCTGGAGGCGGCCATGAGAAGCCAGTCAAGGTACAGGAACACATAGTGGCCCTGTCTCCTCAGAGATGCTGCCACGACTGCCATGCACTTGGTAAAGACCCTTGGTGCGGATGATAGTCCTAAAGGAAGAGCTCGTAACTGAAAGTGGTGGTCGAGAAACTCGAAGCGCAGGAACCTCTGGTGCGCGTGAGCTATGGGGATATGCAGGTATGCGTCCTGCATGTCTAGAGATGCTAAAAAGGCGTCTTGTTTCAGCATGGGAATAAGGCCCGGAAGAGTCACCATGCGGAATCTTTTGTAGGCAACAGACAATGAGGTCACTGAGGTCCAGAATCGGACGGAGGTCCCCTGATTTCTTGGGAACCAGGAAGAAGTGGGAATAATATCTCATCCTCTGGTTCTCTGGGACGTATTTCATCGCTCCTTTCTTAGGAGCGCGAGTACTCCTTGCCAGATCAAATTTTCGCTGGACCCGACACCGGGAGAGCAAAGGAGGCCTCGAGGGTGGCTTTTCTGCGAACTCTATAAAGTGGCCTAGACTGACTAATCTGCAGAACCCACCTGTCGGTGGTGATGGCCTGCCATCCCGGCAGGAAGTTCGCAATGTGACCCCCGACCACGATTTCCCGTTGATCCTGAGTGGCGGGGGCCGGAAAGGAGTCAGGCTGTGGCGGCAGATGGGCCCGCTGGCTGGGTCAGCCTAGGGGAACGCTGACCTCAGCTGGTGGGCTGTTTTCCCTGGGTTCTACGAAAACCGGAGCCCCTCTGATGTGTAGCGGAACAGAGCTGATGCCTCTGTGTCCGCCCACGAAAACGGCTTTGGTTCCTACGAAAGGAACTGAAGCTTGGGCCTAGATGGCTTGAACCGACTCTATCCGCCTTCCCGGCCTCTTGAAGTTTGGTAATGATCTTCTCAGAAGGATTACCAAATAAAACTTCCCCCTCAAACGGAGCGTCCATGTTTTTCTGGATATCTGGAGTGAAGCCGGAGACACGTAACCAGGAGTGTCTCCGGAGGCAAACGCCAGAAGCTGCTGCTCAGGCCGATGAGTCCGCGGAGTCGTACGCGGCTCGAAGCACTTGGGTCCCCACGTCTGAACCTGTACGGAGGAGCTGGAGCATCTCCTCCTTCTGCTCACCTTCGGGCAGCTTTTCAGCCGCCTCCAGACCCTGTTCCCACAGAGCGTTCTGGAATTGAACCATATGGGTTAGGTAGTTCAAGGATCTGATGGCGCAGGTAGCTGAAGCGTATGTGTGCCTGCCCAGTGCGTCCAGCTGTTTGGACTCTGGGTCCGGTGGCAAGGTGCTCAGATGTTGTGGCCTCTGTGACCGGTCATGTGAGGCTGTGATGACCAGAGAGTCGGCCTGAGGCTGCTGTGTCAGGTACTGGTCCTCCTTAGGAGCCTTGTACAGACGATCAGTTTTCTTCGGCACTGCCGGGAGCGAATGTGGGCGCCCATGCTGCCTTGGTGACGCCCACGAAAGTGTCCACCAAGGGTGGTACCACCACAGGCTTGAGGTCCTTTTGCCAAAGATATTTGGCAAGGCATAACCTTTCGGGGTCTAGTTCTTCTGCATCCCATCCCATGTTCTCCTGGATATGTCGCATAATATCCATGAACGGAGGGTCATCCGGAGGAGATCTCGGCCTCTCACGTGGGTCCGGAGAAGGGATGGAGAGAGAGATGGGGATCTAGAGGAGGTGTAGACTGATCCCGTGTCCTCCGTCGACGTCTCCTGGACCTCTTGGGGCTGGGTGATCCAGAAGAGGATTTCGACGGAGGTCTCAGTTTTTCTGATCTTCCCCTGGGAGAGGATCTAGGCCCGGGGGGGGGGGGAGATTAAGCGGCCTGCTGACCCTCAAGGGGGGGCGCACCGGAGGAGGAAGAGTGGTGGGGCCATGTCCCTCTTAATGGTATCCCACCAATGAGTGAAGAGATCCTTCACTTCCGCTAAAGAAAGTCCCGACGACGGCCCAGGTGCCAGAGGGCGGTCGTCCGGTCCCGGCGTCGGCTCCACAGGGGCCTCGGGTAAAGGCGAGTGGGCCCTGGGAGTTTCCGCGAGGCCGGGATCGCCCGTCTGGTCCTCTGGCTGCGTTAAATCCTCCTCAGTCAGCGTCTCCTGACCGACGTCAGTCGGAGGCGAAGGAGCCCTCTTCTCAGGAAGAACGGACGTCGGTCCCCCAACCGGCATCTGCTGGGATGACTTGGCCGACGACGGCTCCAGGGAGGAATGACGTACGGCCGAGCCGACATCGGGTCCAACGGTCTGAGCTCCAAAGTTTTGCGGGGAGGCACAGAAGACGACCGGACGTCGGGTGCCGAAGGGCGGAAACCCGACCTATGATGGTGATGGCGCTCCCCAGACTTCGCCAAGGCCTTAGAAGAAGACGACGACGGCCTGGCGGACTTGGCCTGAGAAGGAGGCTTAGGTACCGCAGCCGGGGGAGGCTGAGAGCTTGCCCTGGAAGGAGAGCGGTCGGACCTAGAACCGGAGCTGCGGGACTCAGAGGCCCTGGACGGGGACCTGGAAGGGGCCTTCTCCCTTTTCTCCGCGTGCTTGTGGGATTTGGACGACTATTCCCCCTTGGAGGACATGGTTTTTAATTTCTCCTCCAACAAAAAAGCCTGAAGAGCCTTCTGATGTCAGATCCTGGTTCGGCTGTTGAACCCCTGGCAGAACGAACAGGCCCGGGTATCGTGGTCTGGGCCCAGGCACCTGACTCAGGCCGTGTGGGGGTCCTTGAAGGGGATCTGTTTCCTGCAAGCACACTTGGAGGGATGACCGGAGGTTGGAGAGGACATCAGCAACAATCTTGCTTGAAGAAAAAAGGAATTCCCGGAGGAAAGCTCTGTAACCACGTGTCGCGCACTAGACTGAAAACCGAAGGGTCGAGACATGCAAGTCGACGGCTGGGGCGGTCCCCACTGAAGATAGCTAGCTAGAATTTTTCCGTGGGGTCCCGACACCTGCCGGCTTCAGTTCTAATGGTGTAACCTGCTGCAAGAGCTGTGTCTCGAAGTAAGATCCTGTAACTCTGCAGTTTTCCTCCCAAGGCTCCTAGCATTAAGGGTAACCACCTTCCACCATCTCTTCCCCCCCCCCCCAAATCCTGCCCTCCTTTCCTAGCATCACCAACAGTACTTGCCATTTGCCCTTTGTCACTGTTATGGGGGGGTAAGCTCATATGGTTTCCCAACCTGTGGTCTCTGCATCTCTCTTCCCCAACTGCCACCCCCCACTCCTAGTTTAAATTCCCAACTTCCTCTATGTACTCCTCCATCCTCTTTTTCAACACTTTCTTTCCCTCCTCACTCAAGTGAGGTCTGTCCTTGGCATAGAGACTACTGTCCTCCCAGGTCTCCCCCCCCAAATACCCTTTAGCACACCAGGTTCTTAGCCATCCGTTAAATTCCTCTATTCTCAGCTTTCTTGTGAATGGAACCGGGCTGGCCATCCTGGTCAGCGGACTTATCGGCCTCCCTTTCCCCGCAGTCTACCTACTCTCTTATGCAGGGTAGCTTTGGGAAAACTATTACAAATTTGGCAGTCTGAATTAAGGTGGTCAAACTCTAGACAAACAGGTGGTGTGGGGATCAGCCTTAGCTTCCCCACACACACTACAGTGTTGAAACCCAGTGGGCCCGGTTATTTTCTTGCGTTTCTCAGACATGGCCAATCCTAAACACAGCTTACCCTTTTTTCGGCATTCCGACAGGCAGAACACCCCTATCGGTTCCTGACCGTGTTACGGGTCATGGAAAAAAACGTAATCAAATCAGTTTATTAGAACCGATATGGACCGGTTACCACACTAACAAGACAGAAGAAAAAAAAAAACAAACCTGATCGGTTCAAACCGAACCGATCCAATGTTTACAAGTTCCACACAGAAACTAATACAAAACCTATCTAGTACTCACGGTACCACAGACAGACAGGTTCAGTAGCAGAAATTCAGTAGAAACCGAGCGAAAAACTACACTAACCAACTTTTTTTGAACCGAGCGAAGGAGAAATCTCCGTAGCGACTGTTCAGTGAGGCGGAGTAAAGAATCTGACAGATGGAGTTTAAACAGCAGACAGAGCTCAGCGTTCCATGCCCTGCATAGAAAGTCAACACTGTTCTCCAGGGCAGTTCAAAGGTTGGTGATAACTGCAATAGTCAGAATACAGCAAGACTTCATGTTTGAAAAGGACCACAGGTAGTCCGGAATGCTGGCCGAGGAGCAGGAGGAAGGGTCCAACCCCTTACCCTGACACCAAATGGAGAATATCTCCCATTTAAAGGCGTAGTATTTCCTGGTAGACTCCTTACGGGACGCATCAACGATGTTGAGGACCTCGTCAGAAAGATCCAAGGCCTGGAAATCTAGCCGTTCAGGAACCAGGCTGTCAGGTGCAGGGATTGAAGACCTGGGTGGAGAACCTTCCCCTGGTTGACAGATCAGGTACGGGTGGGCTGGGAGCCGCCTCAGGAGCCTGGAGCTAAGGCTGAGGAGATCTGGATACCAGAATTGGTGAGGCCAGTCTGGGGCTACCAGAATCACCTACGCCTTGTCCCTCCTCGCCTTGAGAAGCACCTTGTGGAGCAAGGGAAATGGGTGAAAGGCACAGAAGAGGTCCAGTGTCCATAGCCTCGAGAAAGCATCCCCCTGCAGCGAGCTCTGCCAAGGGGGTGGGCATGAAACAGCCTCAGCTTTGCATTCTTGCTGGAGGCAAACAGATCCACCTGAGGTGTGCCCCAGTGGGAGAACAGATAGTGTACCACCTCCGGCAGGAGTGACCACTCGTGAGACGCAGCCCCTATCCGGCTTAGGGCATTGGCAAGAGTGTTGGAGGCTCCTACCACATGGATGGCTAGGAGATCCACCTCCAGGCTGTGAACGAGGGACCAAGTGCAGAGAGCTTCCTTGCACAGAGGCATGGAGCACATCCCGCCCTGGCGGTTTAGGTAGTACATGGTCGTGGTACTGTCCACCTGAACCTGAACCACTTGACCCTGTACAAAAGTGACGGCACTGAGGGCTAGTGTGACCACTCGAAGCTCCAGCAGGTTGATGTGGCATCGGGACTCCCGAGGGGACCAGAGACCATGTGCTCTGTGCTCCCCCAGATTGGCACCCCAACCCAGAGAGGTGTCGGTCAAAAGAGCCCATCGGCTCGGGGCAGACAAACGGGATGCCCTCCTGCAGATGAGCTGGAACGATCCACCACTGGAGAATGTTCCACATCTCCTGGGTCACTGCCACTGGCTGGTCCAAAGGACCGGAGTGCTGTGACCATTGGCTGGCCAGTCCCCATTGTAGGGGACGCATGTGCCAAAGGACAACGCCGGTGCAGGCCGCCATGAGGCCCAGGAGGCACACGAAGTTCTGGGCAGGGCGCAATTGCCCAACTTGAAATGATTGGGCAAAGGAGGAAAGAACCTCAGCCCTGTCTGCCGGGAGCCGTGCCCTGGCTCGAAGAGTTGAGCTCTGTCCCGATTAATTGAATCGCCTGTTTTAGCACGAGTTCCGATTTGGCCTCGTTGATAAGGAGACCAACCTGAGAGCAAACCTGGATGGCCAGATCCCTGGACCATTCCACCTCCGGTCTGGAGGAGGCTACAATCAGTCAGTCGTCCAGGTAAGGGTACACCTGGACCCTTTGGCGCCGCAAGAATGCCGTCACCACTGCCATCCATTTGGTGAAGACCTTGGGAGCTGAGGAGAGGACAAAGCATGGCCTGAACTCGTAAATGGACCCCTCTGCTCTGAAGCAGAGCAATCACTGGTGGGATGGACGGATTGGGACGTGAAAGAACACGTCCCGGAGGTCCAGAGAACAGATCCACACGCCTCCTTCCAAGGATGGAATGATCAGAGCCAGAGTGACCATCCTGAAGGTTTGAGACCTTAGGAACCAGTTCAGGTCGTGCAAGTCTAGAATGGGGTGCCAGCCCCCGTCTGTTTCTGGACCAGGAAATACCTGGACACAAACCCTGGGTCTGGTGGAGGATCCGCCCTCTCCCTGATCACCTCCTTCTGGAGGAGCAGGGCAATGTCAGCTCGACTGGCTGACAGAGGCCGCGGACCCTGTAGCCCCCTGTGGGGCGATGGCTCGGAAGGGTGGGGCCTGCTCAAATTCCAGAGGCAGACCCTTTCCTACCACTTCCAACATCCTGTGGTCCGTGGTGATAGCAGACCAGGCGGAAAGAAAGTGGCAGAGCTGTCCCCTCATGGGGGGAGCAACAAGGCTGGGGGGCAACACCCCTCAACCAATCAATGGGCAGGCTTGGAGGAGGGTCCGGCCGAGGGACCTCCCAGGCCTTTCCCTCCCAGCTTCCTGCTGTAGAAACCGCAGGCTTGGCTTTGGGGTGTGAAGTGCGAGCCTGCTGACCATGATGCTGGTGCTGCTGGGTCGGACGTGCCGCAGGGGCAGAAGGCTGAAAGGGCTTACGCTGCTGCTGGCAGCCTTTTCCTTCTGGGCAAACATGACAGAGTCCAAGGTGGCACTGGACCTCGATCCTCTGCAAATGGCCCTCCACCCCGGGACCGAACAAGTCTGTACACAGGAAGGAGACGTCTGCCAGCTTCTGCTGGGCATCTGTCGTGAAGGTGGAGATCCGCAGCCAAGCTCTGCAGCGTGTGGCCACTGTGGCCGCTACTGACCGGGCACAAGAGTCTACAATGTCAAGAGCAGTTTGGAGCTGCTGCTTAGTCACCGCCCTTCCCTGATCCCGCACCTGCTTGACTGTAGTCTGGAGGTCAGCCGCGAGATAAGCAATCACCTCATCCAGGGAGCCCATAAGGGCATGGGAAAAGTGTGTCATCAGTACGGCCGAAGTGACCTGATGAAGGCCTAGGGAGGACGCAGTGTACACTTTACGCCCAGCGTAGTCCAGCTTCTTGGACTGTCGGGAGGCTTGTCCATGTCCCTGGTGTTCCCGGAACGCCAGAAAACACTATCGGTCACAAGCCCCTCTGCAGAGGGGTGCTCCGAAAAACTGGATAGTGAACCGGTGGGGACTGTACTTCCTGGCCATCCTGGCCGAAGGAGCAGGACAAGAAGCCGGCCGCTGCCATAACTCCAAAGCTGGGCCAACAATGGCTTCAGCCACTGGAAAGGCCTCCGGAGAATCCCCTCGGTCCAGTATCTCCGTGAGGGGATATCTTGCCCGCTTAGACACGGGTTCGAGCTTCATCCCAGTAGATTCTGAGATAAGCCAAAGCAAACCCATGAACGAGGATGGGCTCTCGTCCACCAACTATCCCCCAGTGGACTCCAGGGGAAAGGGCCTGGAGAACAGGGAAGAGTCAGACTCTGTGAACAGCTGCCTAGGGCCTGAGCAACCCTCCACTTGCAGAGGACGATCGGGAGTGAGGGCGACTGACAACCAATGGGCAACCCTCAACCTGACCGAGAATCCTTGGTTGGAGCCCCAGATTAAGGTTGTGGAGGTGGGGGTTCCACCACAATGGTTGGTGCAGCTGGTTTCAGCCGAACCGGTGCCGGTTTGGGCTCCTTGATAACAGAGGTTTTTTTTTTGGCCGTTCTGGTGACAGCCACTTAATGGCCGGGGGAAGGCAACTGGGTTGGCTTGTTCCCGGTCAGAAGGAAATACTGCCACATCAAGTACTCGTAGCGTCGACGTAATTTGCGCCAAAGCCTTTCCTCAGAGGAGGAAGATTATGAGGACGAGCGCCGCCGCTTTCTTTGGTGCCGAGAGGATTGGCTGGACCAAGAAGAGGTCCGAGACGGAAACAGTCTGTATTTCCGAGGGTGGGTCTGGGAGGGAGCGGGGGAAACCCATTCCTCCTTCAGCTCATGAACCTTAACCGGGGACTCCGGCACAGGAGGCACAAGCAAGTCCTTGGTTTCCACCGGGGAACCGGTGAAGGGTTGCTAGCTTCTCCAGTCGACAGCCCGTCTGACCTGAGGGGGACACTGAAGCCAGCAGCCTTAGCCGCAACTTCGACTGAAGTAGTGTTGACTGTCCGGGGAAGGCGACCTCTCCCGCTCCCACAAACGCAGACAGTGGGACCTACCCTTAGAGTCCTTCTTGGACAGAGGAATATCCCGATGGATCCTCATCTTTTGTAGAGAGGGATTGACAAAGCTCCTTACAAGAAGCTGTGTAGGAGGAGCCCAAGGAGAGCGGGATAAATGCTGCGACTGAGGACGACAAAGATGCAGCCTGGGCCGCCTCCTCCTCAGAGGGCGATCTGCTCAAATTGCTCAGCCGAGCCCGCCGCCGGACACCACCCAATGGGCCTCCTTTGACTTCAGAAGAATAAGTCTTCGGGGCGCTCAAGCTGGAGTCTGGCAGCACGGTCTTCGAGGACACTGGCCGAGAAGGACTTGCACAATTCACAGGCCTGCTGATCGTGACCAAGCCCAAGACAATAAACGCAAGTGGAGTGCAGATTGATCAGAGACATCCTCTGCCCGCAAGGGCACTGCCGAAATCAGAGAGTCTACTTATCCATTGCAGCCGCGAAGGAAGCAGCAGACCGAAGTCTAGAAAATTTAAGAATAAGTTTTGGTTTAACAGTTTGGATCCAGGCCTAAAACGCAGAGCGCTAAGGAGGGAACCTCAGCTTCCAAGCGGTAAAGAAGATCTGACATCATGGGGCGGAGCTGAGTTCTACAACCCAGGTGGGTGGGAGGAGCCAGCTTGAAGACCTTCCCGCAAGATTTAAAGCGGCAAGGAACCTGCCATAAAGTGTGGATTGAATATATCCATGTCCCTAGAAGTACAGTTACTCAAGAACTTACTGCAACAGTAGATCTTTTAGAGAGGCTCTTGCAGTAGGTAATCACATATAGGACTGAAGCTGGCAGGTGTCAGGCCCCCCCACGGAAAAATTTCTAGCTAGCAGTCTCTGGTGGGGGACCGCCCCCATCTCAGGTGACAGACGTCAGTATAAAAGGGCAGTCCCCCACACCCGCCTTCCAGTTCTTTTCCGCCAAAGGACAAAAAGGCAAGATGAGAGAGAAGCTGATATTTCCCCTCCTGGAAAAGGAGCTGAAAAGCTTAGGGGGATGGAGGGCGGGAAGGTAATACCTACTGCAAGAGCCTCTCGAAGATCTACTGTTATGGTAACTTCTTCTGTAACTGTACTAACTTACTTAGAGAGGGCTGTTGCAGTAGGTAATTACATATAGGACTGAGTCCCAAGCAGTCTGGAACAAGCAGCACACGGGAGGAGGAAAGCTACTCAAAGCAGATCCTCTAGCTGTGAAGGCCTTAAGAAAGAAGGCCTTGCAGAATAGAGCCCAAAGCCTGCTCTACAGCGAGAGGCAATATCCAAACTAATGTTTTGTAAATGTACGGACAGAAGTCCAAGTGGCGGCAGCACAAATGTCTGCTGCCGACATTCTTGAAACATGCCACAGAGGCAGCAACCCTCCAGTGGAATGACCTCTTATTTGAACCGGAAGGGTCTTGTACTTTTCATAACAGAAGGTGACGCAATGAGCCAACCATTTAGACAGGCATTGCTTGGAAACAGCATTGCCTCCTCTTTTGGGGCAAAAGACAAAGTTGATCAGTCTTTCTGAGATCATTTGTTCTGCTAGTGTAGTATCAGAATGCGGTGAACATCCATAGTGTTAAGTAGATACTCCCCCTGATTGGAGTACTGCGTAAAGAAGGCGCGTAATTCTATGGACTGGTTCAATGTAGATTCCGCTACCACCTTGGGGAGAAAGTTAGGATTGGTGCGCAGAGCTATGCGTTCATTGTGAAAAATCAAGTATGGGATTTTACATATCAGGGCCTGGAGCTCTGAAATCCTCCGAGCAGATGTAATGGCCACTAGGAAGAGTGTCTTCCATGAAAGGAACTTCATGTCTACTGAGGCCGCCGGTTCAAAAGGAGGCAAAGTAAGTTTCTCAAGAACGAAGTTCAAATCCAAAGGAGGGCGGAACTTGGGTAGGGGGTCTCAAGTGAAGAACCCCTCTGAGGAAAGTCTTAGAGACTTACAACTGTGCAAAAGTTGTCCCCAGAGGGAACACAAGCAGAAATGGCCACCATTTGAACTTTCAGAGAGGAATGACAGACCCAGATCAAAGAGATGGGACATATAATCCAGAATTCTCCAGTCAGGAAACAAGAATGGCTCTAAGTCTTCGGAAGAGGCCCAAATAGAGAAGTTTCCATTTCATGGCATAGTGGAGGGCTTTCTGGCCTCCACCACAATCTCAGCCACAAGCGGGGAAACCCCAAATCGGGCTTGAGCTACGTCTGCAGAAGCCATGCATGCAACTGAAGGTATTTGAGACCTGGATGAACCATGGTCCCCTGATCCTGGGTCAGCAAAAGTTGCAACAGAGGAAGAGGAGGTTCCTCTGAATACTGTTGCAGAACAGAACCAAACTTGCCTGGGCCAGAAAGGAGCGATTAGGATCATGCAAGCTCCTTCTGAGCAGAGTTTGTGCAAGACCTTTGAAATTAAGGGAATTTGGGGCTGGCAGCACAGACCGAATCTGCCCTTCCAATCTAGAGAGAGCATCTCAAAAAAATGCCTCGCCCTGGAGCAAGCAAGCAGAAAGTGGTAAGTTTTACATTGTGAGGAGACACAAACAGGTCCACCTGAGGAGTTCCCTAGCGCAGGAAGATATAGTACAGTTACGTAAGAACTTACCGTAACAGTAGATCTTCGAGAACAGCTCTTGCAGCAGGTTACACCATTAGGACCGAAGCCGCCAGGCGCCAGGACCCCACGGAAAAATTCTAGCTAGCTAACTACAGCGGGGACCTTGACGTCGGTCCCGCCTCCGACGTCAGGCGTGGTACAAAAGGGGGCGGTCCCGCCAGATTCCCCAGTTCTCCCGCCGGAGACTTCTTGCCGCAGGCTGACATAGATACATAGACAGTGTCGGCAGATAAGGGCCTATGGCCCACCTAGTCTGCCCATTTGAGCTTGTAAGTTCAGTTTGTTTTCCTAGAAGTCTATTTCCCCTTACCCCTGACCTCTAGAATTCCTTTATGTCTATCCCATGCATTCTTAAATCCCGTGATTGTTTCAGCCCCCACCACTTCCTCTGGCAGGTGTTCCACTTGTCCACCACCCGTTCTGTGAAGAAATTCTTTCTCATGTTTCCTCTGAATCGTCCTCCCTCCAACTTCATCCCATGCCCTCTAGTCCTGAAACATCTTTTCGCTAAAATAGTGTTTTCCTGCACCCTGTTCCTCCCTGTAAGATACTTGTATGTCTCTATCATATCCCTCTCTCCCTCCTCTCCTCCAGGGAGTACATGTTCAGTTCCTTCAACCTGTCTTCATAGGACTTGTGATGCAACCCATGCACCATCTTTGTTGCCCTCTCTGAACCTTCTCTACCCTGTCTATGTCCTTACGTAGGTATGGTCTCCAGAACTGTACACTGTACTCCAGGTGGGGCCCTCACTAGTGTCTTGTATAGCGGAATTATGGCCTCCTTTTCCTGCTGGTGATGCCCTGCCTATACATCCCAGCATCCTATTTGCTTTACCTGATGCCTTGTCACACTGTTTCCCTAACTTGAGGTCATCAGAGACGACAACCCCAAGATCCCTTTCCTGCTTGGTGCATGCTATATCCTCACCCCCAACTGATAAATTGTGCCAGGGTTTTGTGCCCCATATGCATTATCTTGCACTTCTTTCATTGAATTTCAACTGCCAAACCCTTGACCATTCTTCAAGTTTCTGCAGGTCCTTCTCATTCTGTCTACACCCTCTGGTGTGTCTACTCTGTTACAGAGCTTTGTGTCATCAGCTAACAGTGAAATTCTGCCTTCTATATCCTGTGCAATATCACTGATGAAGATGTTGAATAGGACCGTCCCAGCACTGATCCCTGTGGTACCCACTGGTCACTCTTCCCTCTGTGGAGTGACAGCCATTTACCACCACCCTCTGTGTCCTGCCACCCAGCCAGTTACCTACCCACCACACTACTGTCCTGCCCACACCCATATTCCCCAGTTTGTGTAATAGTCTTCTATGTGGCACAGTGTCAAAGGCCTTGCTGAAGTCCAGATAGGCCATGTCCACTGCCCTCCCTGATCCACCTCCCTAGTCACCCAGTCAAAAATTCAATGAGGCTGGTCTGACATGACCTCCCCTGGTGAAACCATGCTGCCTTGGGTCCTGTAGTCCATTGACAAGCAGATGTTCCACCAATCTCTCCTTCAGTAGTGCTTCCATGATCTTTCCCACTACCGAGGTGAGGCTGACTGGTCTGTAGTTCCCTGCTTCCTCTTTGTTCCCACTTTTGTATAAGGGACTACATCTGCTGTCCTCCAGTCTTTGGGTACCTCCTGTTTCCAGTGATTGGCTGAACAGGATAGCCAGAGGTTCAGCCACCACCTTCTCTTAGTTCTTTAAGGACCCTGGGTGCACCCCATCTGGCCCCATTGCTTTATCAGCTCTTATTACTTCCAGTTCCTTCAGGGCCCTTTCTGTAAAGGGACTGTGTCCATTTCTGCACCATTCTCACCCCTTGTACTCCTTCAGACCCATTACCCCTCTTCCTTAGTAAAGACTGAGCAGAAATACCTGTTCAATATGTCAGCTTTACTGTTGTCATCCTCCCACGCTCCCATCCTCCCCTTCAGTCTCACTATCCCTCCTTTGTCCTTTTTCACTTATGTACCTGTAAAAGGTTTTGTCCCCTTTAACCACTGATTTTGCAATGTGTTCTTCTGTCTGAGCTTTGGCTTCCTTACTGACTTCCCTGCTTCCCTTTGTTTCTCCTGGTACTTCTCCCTATCCCTTCTGCCTGTGTCTTTTGTATTGCCTGAATGCAATCTTTTGGCTTTCACTTTCTTTGCTACCTCTTTGGAAAACCATAATGGTCTCTCTTTCTTTCCTCTTGCTAACCTGCTTAATGCATAATTCTGTTGTCTATAATCCCCATTTTAAATACTGCCCACTGTTCCTCAATCCCTGATTCCTGTCCCATTCCCTTAATGCCTCTTTCAAGCATCTCCCATTTTCCCAAAGTCTGCCCCCTAAAATCCAGGATACGTGTTTTTGTGTGGTTTGGTTCTGCTCTTTCTGTGATTTCAAACCACAATGACTGGTGGTCACTGTTACCCAGGTGCTCCCCACTGTTACCCCCATCACACTGTCCCTGTTTGTGAGCACAAGGTCCAGTATTGCCTTCTGCCAAGTTGGTTCCATGACCAGTTGCTTGAGGAAGGCACCCTGAAGGGAGTCCAGGATAAATCTGCTCCTAGTTGATGCTGCTGCTGGGATGCTCCAGTCCACGTCTGGTATATTGAAGTCTCCAACCAGTACTACCTCACCCTTGTCTGCCATCCTTTGGATGGCTAGCATCAGCTCCGTATCTGTTTCTTCCTCCTGGGCTGGTGGTCTATAGACCACACCTGTGCGGATGGCTGGCCCCATCAAAATGGGAGACCTAGGATTCGACGTCAGAAGACAGAAAGATAACAATTCCTGCTCAGAAAGACTGAGCCATGCTTCCTCCAAGGGGGAAGGTGGGCGGGAAGGTACCTGCTGCAAGAGCTGTTCTCGAAGATCTACTGTACGGTGAGTTCTTACGTAACTGTACTATCTTACTTGAGACACAGCTCTTGCAGGTTACACCATTAGACTGATTCCCAAGCAGTAACGCTGTCAGAATATCCGGGAGGAGGAAATTAAGGATAAAAACCAGGTCCTGAACCTAGGACAGGAGACCCTGAAATACAGCCAAACTAAAACCAGCCCTCCTTAAGAGGCGATGTCCAGGCTATAATGCCTGATAAAGGTATGCACAGAACTCCAAGTATTGCAGCGATATAGCAGAAGTAGAAACATTTTGAGCTGCAAAGGAAGTAGCCACCTCTAGTGGAATGACCCGGACTGTACCCGGAGGGCTTTATGTTTGATACCATAACAGTGAGAAATACACTGGACAAGCCAGCGAGAAAGGACTGTTTGGATATTGATTGGCCCATCATTCTCTGAGAAGGAAATTAAAGCTGCTCAGAACTACGAAAGGACTGAGTTCTGTTGAGGTAAAACCTCAGGCTGCGGTGAACATCCAGGGTATGGAGAGAGCCTCTCCTCTATTAGAGTAGTTCGGAAGTAGACCGGAGTCGATATCCTGGTTCAGAGTGAGTGAAGAAACCACCTTAGGCAAGAATTTAGGTTCGTCCTCAGGGATACTCTGTCCCGTGGAAAACTAAATAAGGCTCTTTGCACATGAGAGCGTGAAGTTCAGAAATTCTTCTTGCCGAGGTAACAGTAATTAAAACAACGCTTTCCACGACAGAAACGTGAGCTCGCAATCCGCGGCAGGTTCAAAGGGGGAGCGTGAGCTGTTCAAGGACAAAAAGCAAATCCCATGGAGGCACAGGTCTCCTAATAGGAGGCCTGAGGCAACACTCCCCAAGAAATTCCCGAGAGCGCCCACCTGAGCCATCGTACGATTTCCCCACCGGAGGTGGTAGTCAAATGGCACAGAGGTGCACTTTAATAGAGGAGTAGCTAGACCCGAATGAAAGAGGGAGAGCAAATATTCTAATATTACTCCCACAGGACAACCTAAGGGGAAAGGTCATGTCATGACTACCATTGAAAACGCGCCATTTCATGGCGTGACGCCGCACAGCTAGCCCTGCTTTCTGGCTGCAGAAAGACTTTCGCAACCTCTTGCGTAGACCCCGTGACGAAAAATACAGGTTACTCACCTGTAACAGGAGTTCTAGGAATGGTATATGTTGTTCATCCACACTCATTGGCAAGTATCCTTGCCGCTTTTAAATCTTGCCGAAGGTCTTCAAGTTGCTCCTCCCCCCCACCGGGTGGTATAACTCGGCTCAGCCCCATGACGCCAGATCTGGCCTCCTGGAAGCTCAGGTTGTGCTGCCGGCCGGGAGGCAGTCGTAGGGAGCCTGTGGATGAACAACATATACCATTCCTAGAACTCCTGTTACAGGTGAGTAACCTGTATTTCTAGGACATGGATATGTTGTTCATCCACACCTGTTGGCAGACCTCCTAGCAGTTCTCCGGGAGGAGGGAGGCAAGACGTTTCACCCCCATATACTTACTTGGGAAAGAGAGAGTGGAGAGCCGAGGCCCCAAAACCAGCATCCCGGCGTGACTCAAGGTTCCATGTGTGGTAGTGGGTAATGAAGGTGTTTGCTGACTCAGGTAGCAGCCCTGCAGATTTCCTGGATAGGGGATCCCTGGAAGCAGCCACCGTTGCAGCAGTATGGCGTGGTGAATGAGCTCTTATCCTCTGGGAGGCTCCATGCCCGCTAACTTATAGCAGAGATCTATGCAGGAGGTTACCCACCTGCTTATCGTCCGCTGGCTGCAGGTCTGCCAGATGGGCTTCAGCGAGTGGTGACAAACAGCTGGCGAACCTCTCCTCGGAATTTCAGCCGTGCGCCCTTATAATAAGCGAGCCCTTCTAGGATCCAGAGTATGGAGCCTATATTCGGCCCGAGGTGTGATTGGGGTAGAACACCGCCAGAGTAACACCTGGTTAAGGTGAAATTGCCCACCACCTTCGGAAGGAATTTCGGTGGGCGCAGGACACCTTGTCCCTGTGGGAAGACCAGGTAAGGGACTCATGGAAAGCCCTGGAGCTCTCTCCCATCCTTCTGGCTGACGTGATAGCCACCAAGAAGGGGGTCTTCCACGACACAGGTGAGAGAGAGCACACTGTGCATAGGTTCAATGGTCAAGCCCATGAGCTTTGCCAGTACCAGCAGTAGATCCCACGAGGGGGTTCCTGCGACTGGAGGGAAATGTGACTGGCCTTTGAAAAGCGCCAGACCACCTTCTCCTGCGCCACTGACTGCTTCCCGCCCGCGACCTGTAAGCAGAGATGGCTGCCAGGTGCACTTAGGGTCCCGCACCTAAGCCCTTGACTAGAAAGGGACCATAATAGTCCAAGATGCTTGCCAAGGAACAGGAGGAAGGGTCCAAGCCCTTGTTCTGACACCAAATGGAAAACCTTTTCCATTTGAAGGCATAGCATTTTCTGGTCGACTCCTTACGGACGCCTCAATACATTGAGGACCTCGCGGAAAGACCCAAGGCCTGGAACTCTAGCCGCCAGGAACCAGGCCGTCAGGTGCAGGGATTGAAGGTCCGGATGGAACACCTTCCCCTGATTGACTGAGAGCAGGTCCGGCGAGCTGGAAGCTGCCATGAGTCCTGGAGCTGAGACTGAGGAGATCTGGGTACCAGAACTGGCGAGGCCAGTCTGGGGCTATCAGAATCACCTGCGCTTTGTCCCTCTCGCTTTGAGAAGCACTTCTTAGACTAAGGGAAATGGGGAAAGGCGAAAGAGGCCCGGGTCCATTGCCTCGAGAAGGCATCCCTCAGCGAGCCCTGCTGAGGGGGCGGCATGGAACAGACTCAGCGTTCTCCATGGAGGCAAACAGGTCCACCTGAGGTGTGCCCCAAAGGGAGAACAGATGCTGTACTACCTCCGGTAGGAGAGACCACTCGTGGATGCAGCCCCTATCCCGCCCAGGGCATCGGCCAGGGTGTTGGAGGCCCTGCCACGTGAATGGCTAGGAGATCCGGGCCTCCAGGCTGCGCACGAGTGACCAAATGCGAGAGCTTCCTTGCATGTAGAAGCATGGAGCGCCCGTCTCTGGGCGGTTTAGATAGTACATGGTCGTGGTATTGTCCGCCTGGACCGGACCACTTGACCCCGGAGGAACGGAGCAAAGGCGGTGAGAGCTATGGCGGACCGCCGCGAGCTCCAGCAGGTTGATGTGGCATCGGACTCATGGGGACCAGAGGCCATGAGCCCGTGTTCCCCAGATGGGCACCCCAACCCATCAGAGAGGCATCGTTCGAGAGACCGCCGCTCGGGCGGATCTAACGGGATCCCTCCTGCAAAATGATCTGGAACGGTCCACCACTGAGAGCATTCCACATCCCTGTGTCACCGACACTAAGCTGGTCCAAGGGATCGGGCATTGCAGACCACTGGCTGGCCAGTCCCTCACTGAAGGGGACGATGTTCCAGCGGGCCCAACGACCACGCTGGTACAGAGCTGGCCATGAGACCCAGGAGGCGCAGGAAGTCCGGCAGGGCGCAATTGCCCAACCAGAAATGATCGGGCAAAGGAGGAAAGAACCTCGCCCTGTCCGCTGGGGCAGCGCCTGGTCAAGAGAGTCGAGCTGCGCCTGATGAATAAAATCACCTGCTTCGCTCGAGTTCGACTTGGCCTCGTTAAGGAGGCCCAGTTGAGAGCAGACCTGAGGGGCCAGATCTCTGACCACTCCGGGCCCTTCCTGGAGGGAGCTGCTCATCAGCCAGTCGCCCAGGTAAGGGTACACCCGACCTCGGTCGGGCAGGGATGCTGTCACCACTGCCATGCATTTGGTGAAGACCCTGGGAGCTGGAGACAAGCCAAGGCATGGCTTGAATCAAGAGAGATCCTTCCGCCGGAAGTAAGGAACTCTGGTGAGACGGACGGATAGGACGTGAAAAACGCTGGCCCTGCAAGTCCAGAGAGCAGAACCACACGCCTGCTCCAAGGATGGTATTATCTGAGCCAGAGTGACCATCCTGAAGGTTCGAGACCTTAGGAACTTGTTTAGGTCGTAGGTCGAGAATGGGCGCCAGCCCCCGTCTGCTGGAAACCAGGAAGTAGCCTGGACACAAACCCTGGGTCTGAAGGAGGGTCCACCACCTCTCTTACCACCTCCTTCTGGAGGAGGAGAGGATGCCGTCGACGAGTCAGCCAGTGAGGTGGGGATCCCGGCCTCCTCGAGGCGACGGCTCTGAAGGGTGGTGCTCGTCTAATTCCAGAGGCAGGCCTCTTCCCACCACCTCCAAGACCCACCTGTCCGTGGTAACAGCGGACCAGGCGGAACGGAAGTGCTGAGCCGCCTCCAGTGGGACCCAGGTGGCAGACGATGGGGGGCGACACCCCTCAGCCCGCCACTGGGGCAGGCTTGAGGAGGGACCGCCGAGGACCTCCTGGGCCCTTCCTCCCTGCCTCCTGTTAGAGGAAGCCGGCGTGCTTGGCTTGGGATGCCAAGGCCGAGCCTGCTGGCCCCTGGACGCTGCTGGGCCGGCTGCTGGGGCACAGAAGGACGCAAAGGGCTTAGGGCTGTGGTTTCTGCCTTGTCCTTCTGAGCTGAAGAGACCGAGTCCAAGGTGGCATTGGACTTCTCGATCCTCTGCAGGTGACCTTCCACCCCAGGTCAAGAGGTCAGTCCCCAAAAGGAACATCCGCCAACTTGTGCTGGGTATCCGGCAAAGGTGGATATCCTCAGCCAAGCCCACGACGCATAGCCACTGCGGCCGCCACCGATCTGGCACATGAGTCCCTACATCCAAAGCAGTCTTGGAGCTGCTGTTTGGCCACTGCTCTCTGTCCTGGTCCCGCACCTGCTTAACCGTAGTCTGCAGATCGGGCGGAAGATGAGGGATGACCTCATCCAGGAGCCCAACAGGGCATGAGAAAATGTGCCATGAGGACGGCCGAACTGGCCTCGACGAAGGCGAGAGAGGACGAGCGTAGACTTTTCGCCCGACATAGTCCACTTCTTGACTCTTTGTCAGGAGGTTTGTCCACATCCCTGGCGTTGCGGGCGCCTAGAACGCTGTCTGTAACCAACCCCTCAGCAGAGGGGTGTTCAAAACCGGACAAGGAACCGGGGGACCGTGATCCTGGCCATCCTGGCCAAGGCGCAGGGCAGGAAGCAGGGCTGCCAAAGTTCCAGTGTTGGACCCACTATGGCCTCGCCACCGAAAGGCCTGCCGGAGAATCCCTCGGTCCAGAATCTCCGTGAGGGGATACCTGCCCGCTTTGGAACGGGTTCGAGCTCCATCCCGTAGACTCCGGATGAGCCAAGCAGTCCTAGGAAGGACGACGGCTATCGCTCTCACTCATGCCTCCTGAAGACTCCAAGTCCAGTCGCTGAGAAGAAGGAGGAATCATCTTCGGACTCTGAAGAGTCCTCGAAGAGCTGCCTCTGGCCTGAGCCACCCCTTCACCTGCCGAGGTCGAAGGTCGGGAGTGAGGGTAACTGACAGCCGATGGTGAAACCCTTAGCCGATCGAGAATCTCCTGGTCGGAGCCCCAATTGGTGGCTTGGAGGCGGAGGTTCCACCGCAATCGGTGGAGCTGGTTTTGGCCGAACAACCGCCTGGGGTATAGGCCTCGGGCAAAGTTTCCGGGGTTGTGTCGGGTCGCCCGTGACAGTTATTTAATGGCCGGGAAGGCGCCGGAGTCGGCTTTTATTCCCGGCCAGGAGGAGCTATAGGACATAAGGTCCTCGCATCACGACGCACTTACGCCAAGCCCTCATCCGGTGAGGAGGACGAGGACGAAGGGCGACGCTGGCCATCGCTGGTGCCGAGACCGAGACCGCCTATGACGGTGGGAACGCTGGACCGCGAAGAGGTCCGGAGACCGAGACCGAGAGTCCCGGAATTTCGGGTCGGGTGCAGGAGGTGTCGGCCGAACCGATACTCTTCGGCTCGGAAGGTCCATCCGAGGGCCGGAACCGGAGGCACAGGCGAGCCCACGGGATCCTCAACTCTCCCGGGGAACCGGGAGAGGGGAATTCGGCTGCTAAAGGCGACAGCCCGTTTAATGGGTCGAGAAAATCTCGACTTGTCTGTGAGTCTCGGGTCAACTGACCTGACGGGACACCGTGGAGGCCAGTGGCCTAAGCCGAAGCAGCCGATCAAGCCGACGGTCGACGGCCGGGAGAGGGACCTTCCGCTTCTCAAGAGCCGCGGAGGAGACTTACCCTGTCCTCTGGACCGAGAAAAAGGTCCAGTAGACGAGGCCCTTCTCCTTAGTGGAGAGGCAGACAAAGCCTTAAAGGAAGCCGTAGGAAGAACCCAGAGAGAGCGGGATAAATGCCGCTGCCGAGGAAGATATCGCCCGCGCCTCCTCTTCGAGGGCTACCATCCGCCGAGTTGATCCGGCCGAACACCCGCCGCGACACCGCCAACCGGGCCTCCTTGGACTTCACCGAGGGAAACGCTCGGGACGGCCCAGTTGCACTGGCAGCACGGTTCTTCGAGGACGAGGGCCGAAAGATGAGCACAGGTCGCAAGCTCGCATGGTCGTGCTCAAGGCCTACGCAGTAGACACACGTGAGTGTGGATCCGTCTGGAGACATCTTCTACCCGCATGGGCATCTCCGAAACCGAGAGTCGATTTATCCATCGCAGCCGCGAGGGATCAAGACCGAAGTCTTTTGCAAAGTATTATTTTAATCGCAAACGGAGAAATAGGAACCAGTCACAAACGCAGAGCGTTACGGGGAACCTGAGCTTCTAAGCCGTAAGGAAGATCTGGCGTCATATGGGCGGAGCCGAGTTATACCACCCGGTGGGTGGGAGGAGCAAGCTTGAAGACCTTCCGCAAGATTTAAAGCGGCAAGGATACTGCCAATGAGTGTGGATGAACAACATATCCATGTCCCTAGAATGGCTATGTCTCTAGGAGCCAAGCATGCAGGTTCAAGGAACGTAGGTCCAGGTGGACAAGTGAACCCTTCTCCTGAGACAGTAAGTGGGAGCTGAGCTTCAACGGGACCGGGGGTTCCCGAGATAGTTGAATCAACAAAGGGAACCAAATCTGTCTGGGCCAAAATGGGGCCACTAGGATCATTATTATGTTCCCCGCGTGTTTGAGAAGAACTCTCTGATCAACGGAAAGGAGGGAAAGCGAGAGGAATCTGTTGGCCCAGGAGAGGGATAACGCTCCGCCAGAAAACACCAGGCCCTGGATCTAGCGAGCAAAATTGGGCAGTTTTATGCTGGATGGGAGGCGTACAAGTCCAGATCTGGAGTTCCCATCAAGAAACAGATCCTCTGCTACCTTCTTGAAGGAGTTCTATCTGGGACTCTGGCCTGAGAACGACTCAGGCCATCTGCAACCGTGTTGTCCACTCCGGAACGTGCACACAGTGATCAGATTCGCGCCGTGTCTGATTACTCCAATCCCACACTCTCATGGCCTCCTGCAAAGGGTAAGAGGTCGCCCTTGTTTGTTGAGGTAATACATCACCGCCGTGTTGTCTGTCTGAAGTAGAAGAGTACACGTGGGATAACTGACTGAAAGGCCTGCAGGGCATAGAGGACCGCCTCATTTGTGCACGTTGATGTGAAGGTGAGTTTCCATCTGGGTCCACGTATTTGGACCTTACCTCGTCCCAGGTGTGCCTCTACCCAAGACCGGAAGCGCCTGTGGTGAGGGTGACCTCGGGACGCGCGCAATGAACGGGACGCCTGATGAGAGCAACCTGGGGCTAGCCACCACTGCCAGTCTTGAATCGCTGAATTGTGAGTCTGACCGGATGCTGCAAGTGGTCTTGCCTTTGGTCCCATTGCACTTTGAGCATCCACTGAGTAATGCGCATGTGGAGTCTTTGAAGGGACAGTAGGAATGGCCGCAGCCATGTGTCCGAGCAAGCAAAGGACCGACCTGGCAGGTACAACCTTGCTTAGTGATAGGTCCCTATGAGGGATCTGATGCGCCTCCGCTCTGTCGGCCGGAAGAAAGGCTCTTCCCCGACAGTGTCCAGAACTGCTCCTATGAACTGCAGTTTCTGAGGACGGTACCAGGAGAGACTTCTCGTAATTTATGAGGATGCCCAGGGATCGGAACAGATCCTGGGTGCTCTTGATTGCAAGAAGCAACGTCTCTCTGGAGGCGGCCATGAGAAGCCAGTCGTCCAGGTACGGGAACACGTAGGGCCCTGTCTCCTCAGAGACGCTGCCACGACTGCCATGCACTTGGTAAAGACCCTCGTGCGGAAGACAGTCCCGAAGGAAGGGCTCGAATTGAAGGTGGTGGTCGAGAAACTCGAAGCGCAGGAACCTCCTGTGCGCCTGAGCCATAGGGATGTGCAGGTAGGCATCCTGCATGTCTAGAGACGCTAAAAAGGCGTCCTGTTTGAGCATGGGGATAAGACCTGGAAGGGTCACCATGCGGAATCTCTTGTAAGTGACCGACACATTGAGGTCGCTGAGGTCCAAGATTGGACGGAGGTCCCCTGTTTTCTTGGGAACCAGAAAGAAGTGGGAATAGCATCCTAGTCTCTCTGGGACGTACTCTATCGCTCCCTTTCGTAGTAGCGCGAGTACTTCTTGCCAGATCAAGGCTTTGTGCTGACCCTGATACCGGGAGAGCAAAGGAGGCCTCGAGGGTGGCTTTCCTGCGAATTCTATAAAGTGGCCTAGACTGACCAACTGAAGAACCCACCTGTCGGTGGTAATGGCCTGCCATCCCGGCAGGAAGTTCGCAATGCGACCCCCGACTATAAACTCCCGTTGATCCTGAGGGGCCGGGGCCGGCAAGGAGTCAGGCTGTGGCGGCAGATGGACCCGCTGGCTGGGCCTGCCTAGGAGAATGCTGGCCTCGGCTGGCGGGGTGTTTGCCCTGGGCTCTACGAAAACCAGAGCCCCTCTGAGGTGCAGCGGAGTGGGTCTGTTGCCTCTGCGTCCGCGCACGAAAACGGCTTTGGTTCCTACGAAAGGAACCAAGCTTAGGTCGTTACATGGCCTGAACCGACCTTACCACCTTCCCGGCCTCTTGGAGTTTGGTAAGGATCTTTTCTGTAGGATTACCAAACAATACTTCTCCTCAAAAGGCGCCCAAGATGTTCTTTGGACGTCGGGTAAAACCGAGACGCTGCAACCAAGAGTGTCTCCGGAGGCAAACGCCAGAAGCTGCTGCTCGGGCCGATGAGTCCGCGGAGTCGTACGCGGCTCTTAGCACTTGGGTCCCCACGTCTGAACCCGTACGGAGGAGCTGAAGCATCTCCTCCTTCTGCTCACCTTCAGGCATCTTTTCAGCCGCTTCCAGACCCTGTTCCCACAAAGCGTTCTGGAACTGAACCATGTGGGTTAAATAGTTCAGGGATCTGATGGCGCAGGTAGCGGAAGCATACGTGCGCCTACCCAATGCGTCCAGTTGTTTGGACTCTGGGTCCGGTGGCAGGGTGCTCAAATGTTGTGGCCTCTGTGACCGGTCATGTGAGGCTGTGATGACCAGAGAATCGGCCTGAGGATGCTGCGTCAAGTACTGGTCATCCTTAGGAGCCTTGTACAAGCGATCAGCTTTCTTCAGTCTCGCCGGGAGCGAGTGTGGACGCTTCCATGCAGCCTTGGTGACTTCCATGAAAGTGTCAACCAAGGGTGGTACCACCACAGGCTTGGGGTCCTTTTGCCGAAGATATTTGGCGAGTCGCACTCTTTCCGGGTCCAAGTCTTCAGCATCCCATCCCATGTTCTCTTGTATATGTCTCATAATATCAAGGAACGAGGATCATCCGAGGAGATCTAGGCATCTCACGTGGGTCCGGAGAAGGGATGGAGAGTGGAGATGGGGATCTAGAGGTGGAGTAGTCTGATCCCGTGTCCTCCGTTGAAGGCGAACGTCGGCGTCTCCTGGATCTTTTGGGGCTGGGTGATCCAGAAGAGGATTTCGACGGAGGTCTCCGTTTATCAGGTCTCCCCCTGGGAGGGGTTCTAGGCTCCCGGGGAGGAGGAACACGGCCTGCCGACCCCGATGGCGAGGGGGGGGCAGGAACCGGAGTAGGAGGAGGAGGAGGAGGAGGAATAGGAGGAGGGGGGGACCATATCTTTTTTAATGGTATCCCACCAGTAGGTGAACAGATCTTTCACCTCCACTAGAGAGGCCCGACGACGGCCCGGTGCGGTGGGCGGTCGTCGGGTCAGCGGCGGCTCCACAGGGGGTTTGGTAATGGCGAGGGATCCTGTGGAGTACCTACGGGACCGGGTCGCCTGCCTGGTCCTCGGGCTGCTCTAGGTCCTCCTCCGATAGAGGCTCCTGACCGATGTCGGTCGGAGGCAACAGGGCTTCTTTTTCAGGGAGGGCGGGCGCCGGTCCCCTACCGGGCGTCCGCTGGATGTACGGCCGGCGCTGGTCGCCGGGCCGACGGCGGCTCCAGGGAAGAAGGGCGACGGCTGACAGCGGTCTAGCAGGCGCCTGGGCTACAGGCCTTTTAAAGCGTGAGCTCCAACGCTTGGGCGTGAGGCACCGACGAAGACCTGACGCCGGGTACCGAGGAGCGGGAACCCACTTCATGGTGATGGTGTCGTTCCCTCGGACTTCGCCAAGGCCCTGGAGGGAGGAAGGCTCATGGATTTCTCCTGAGATGAAGGTTTCTTGATTGCAGCCGGGAGATTTCAACCAGAGCTACGGACTCGAACCCCTAGAAGGGGACCTGAAGGGGCCTTCTCCTTCTCTTCTCCGCTGCTTGTGGACCCTGGAGCTTCTCCTTGAGGACATGGTCTTCAGTTGTTCCTCCAGAAGAACGCCTGCAAAGCCCTCTGACGCCGGATCCGGAGTCGGCTATTGAACCCTTGGCAAGAAGGACAGGCCCGGGTATCGTGGTCTGGGCCTAGGCACCGACGGAGGCGCGTGGGGTCCTTGAACGGGATCTGCTTTCCACAAGCGCATTCAAGGATGGCCGAGTTGGTGATGACATCAAGATCTTGCTTGAAGATCTGAAGATTTTCGAAAATTTTATCGAAAAAAGAACTATTCACGCGTCTCGCGCTAGACTGGTAACCGAAGGGGTCAGGTAGCTAAGTCGACGGCGGGAAAAGAACTGGGGAATCTGGCGGGACCGCCCCCTTTTGTACCACGCCTGACGTCGGAGGTGGTCCCCGCTGTAGTTAGCTAGCTAGAATTTTTCCGTGGGGTCCTGGCGCCTGGCGGCTTCGGTCCTAATGGTGTAACCTGCTGCAAGAGCTGTCTCTCGAGGTAAGATCTGCCACCCCTAATCCAGTTCCCACTCGTGAGTCTGGGTGCACGACTGACTCACATGGTTTGTCAATGTGTTTGACCCCTGGAACATGAACCACCGTGGTTTCTGTAGAAACTCGACATGTGCTCCAGCTGATGGCAGAAGGACACTCAAAGTATCTGAAATGATCCTCTCCGAACCCAGCAGATAGGAGAACCTCCCTCCTACGGTTTCCTCTGGAAACTCCAGAGGCTGTGGGAGAGGAGTCAGGAGGTGTGGTGCAGCGCTGTGGCTGAAGCTCCCGCCACTTTTTTGGGCGGGGGAAGGGGGGGCTTGGCAGCCGGAGGGGCCAGATGCTTGTTGGCCCACTTGCCCCAAAGTTTCGCTTTGGGCAGAGAATGTTTGCAGAAAAGGAGACGTTGACCCTGAGGGGCTTGTACAAAGAGTCAACCAACTTTAGAGCAGTCCCCTTCGGTGATGTCCTTGACGTCCCCACCGAAACCCTGAAGGGCGTGTTCTGATAGAAGACTGCACCTCCAGGACCAATGCCAACACCGAGACAGGCATGATCCCGCAACGCTACAGCAAAAGCAGACCTCTGACCAGCAGCATCCACTACATCATACGTGGCACAACGCATGTACCAAATGGCCGATGAGCAGAATGGCCGATCTGCCGCTTCCTGCTTGGACTCAAAGGGAGTACAGGTTTGCTTCCACCCAACTCTGGATTGCTTTCTGGTAATCCCCACATATGTGCAACACAATTTAGGGCACTTATTCCCAGAGTGGAAGAAACATAGACCTTCCCATACTGGTCCAGAAGGAAAGATTCCTTGTCAGGTGGAGACTAGCTAAGATGCTTAGGGTTAGCCACATGGCCGTGAGCAGCACTAATCACAACAGAGTCTGCTTTTGTGTGTATTCAGGGAATCCACACCCTCCGGAGACTGGTATAGCCTAGCCGCCTTCCTCGGAGGGGGGCTGATGTTGACGGTTGCTTCCAAATAGTGGAAGCAAGGTCCGCATGAGGCTTGATCCAGGGTAGAATCAGCACTGGAGCAGTTTTAGGCAGATCCAAATGAGCGAGTTTCTTCCGCTGTGATCTGGCTCCAGAGATTGCCACTGGTGAACCACCTGGATCTTTCCAGCAGCTCTAGAAAGGAGTAATATTCACCCCCAAAGTCTTAGGCCTGGGCTGGTCTGGAGTGCACGGCTCGTCTGGATCGGAGCACCTGACAATCATCCGCAGTCTCTGAAGAGGAAGACTTACGACATGGGGGAGTAATAGACCCCTTGGGCAACCCTGGGGGAAGCGTGTCCTCCCCTACCCTGGCACTGGAGGGCTCACCTCTAGTGTCAGGAGGGAGGGGAGTCTGACGAGGAGTCAGAAACTGGGTATGGTGTCAGCAGACTGCTCTCCACCTCCCTGGTGAGCTGAGCCTTGGTCTTAGTCCAGCAGCGGCAGGGAGGATATGGATATTGGTGATATCCATACAGTGAGTATCTGCATCCAGATGGTGGGAAGCCCGGCATCTGGTACTGGGGCACCAGGCATTGAGGCACAGGATACTGCGGTCCCAGCGTCTGATAAGAGTTCGGATACCCAGGCACCAGGGGCTCCGAGTAGAAGGCCCTGGGAGAGGCCCAGCATGTGGGCCATGTATAGGAAGCCTGTCGGGCATCTTGTCTGGCATAGGAATGGTGTCTGGCAAGGGAATGTTGCTCAGTGTTGGATAGGCCAGGGCTGGAGCTGGCGTCCGAGGGTCTGACGTCAGGTCATCCGGCCGAGCGGTAGGGAGACCTGACTGGAGCATACCTGCATCCTTGGTGGCACCCGGGGAAGGACTAAAATCCTTGGGGTCCAACAGGACACACGCTGGAGACTCGAAATGCAATGGCGAGCCGCAGACGGACTGATCAGTAGGGTCCAGTGTCTGCTCCAACACCGTGCGTCCGGAGGAGCAGACAGCCGCCCTACTGGCGGATGTCTGAGAAGCCGGTGTCAGACTTCTTGGAACCAACATCCGAAGGCCATGAGGGAGGAGCAGCCTTGGCGGGAGTTTAGGAGGCCGTGCGCTGCCATGAAGGGTCGGGCGTCTTAGCGGCCTTATCCGTGCTGGCGTTGGAAGGACCGACATCCGGCTTACTGGAGCCACTCTACCCAGAAGGCTGCACAGTGGCAGTCTTCACAGGAGCGGCTGCCTCCTTTGACCTGGAGGCTCCCAATGGGCCCGAGCCAGACGGGAGGGACACCGCCCCTTTGGAGGTCTCCAAGACTCCAAAGAACAGTCCCCTGGAAGGGAAGTTACCTTCAGCATGGCAACTCTGACTGGAGTTGCAGTGACCGTGGAAGAAGAGTCCCGGTGCTTCTTTTTGCACTGACCCTTGGGAATTAGAGGCCTGCTGAAGCTTCTTCAGCTCCTTCTCCATGGAGGACATCTTTTTCAAAATGTGGGCCTCCAGGGACTGTTGCCTCCGTTTGTGGGTGGCGGTGTTAAACTGCTAGCAGTTCTTCACGGGGTGATCCGGGCCTAGATAAAAGAGTCACTGGGAGTGCCTGTCCTTGTGTGTGAGCTGGGCACCAGGGAAGACAGACAAGAATCGCACATATTCTTTTGCTCTGATGGAGTAGGGGACGGCATATGGCAGATGCTGAAGATATTCTGATGAGAAATTCAAATAAAATTGAAAAAGAGAACGTAATACAGACGACTGACGAAGCGGGTAACTTAACCGTGAGGCGCTTTCATGCGCTAATGGTGGGAAAGAACTGGAAGGCGTGTGGGGGACTGCCCCTTTATACAGACGTCTCATGATGGTCACCTGACATGGGGTGGTCCCCCCGCCACAGACTGCTAGCTATTATTTTTTTGTGGTGTCATGACGCCTGCCGGCTTCAGTCCTATGTGCAATTACCTACTGCAAGAGCCCTCTTGAAGTAAGCTCTGCATATAACAGCACTGCAAGATTTGAATGGTGTTCTCATTCTGCCATCACCATTCTACATCTCAGGGGAAACATCTCTGGCTGGAGTTTATGCAGGTTCTCTCTGGTTATCACTACTGTTCAAATAGTTCAAGTTCCCACTTGTGGGACAGAACTCTGGACCAGCAGAGATGTTCAGCCACAATACTTCTGGATAAAAACACATTCATGAGAATGTGTGTTTCATGGCCTAATGCCAGACCCTCAGTGTTTCCCTGCAGAAGGTTTAGGAGTGAAATAAAAATTATGTACCTACACAGAAAAGTCAAGAATTACGGTATGTTCACCATTCATCACTGGTGGTGCGGGCTTAAGCCGGAGCATAGCACCCTGCTGAAACTTTTTTTTGTTAGGGGAGGAGCCGGTGCCGCCACCTACAAAGCCGCACTGCATGGCGCTCGCAGGTTGGCCAGAAATGGACATCTGTTCCTCCTCAGTTCTGTTCACTGGGCAGACCAGGGAAAACCACAGGGAGAGAAAAATGAGGGCAGGGCAAGGGAGTCCGAGGGACAGCATAAGGAAAAGATACAAGCCAAAAAAGGAATGCCAACCACAGGACAGAGGAGGAAGAGGACCTGGAACTGTATGGGCCAAAAAGCACCAGTCCCTGGACAGTCATAGGGACAGCAATGTAATAAGAATGTGAGGAAGAAGAGACCCAAAGAGCCTTGAGACCATGAAAACTGCCTCAAGAGGCAGGAAGGCAGCTACTGCAGGATCTGCAACCCAGTCTATCATTCCCTTTCAGGGATAGCCTAAATGGCTATGGAAAAGGTCCCTCCCTTCAACCCCCTATTGGGCAGAAAATCCACCCCTGGTAAGTAATATTCACTTCTCCACTGGTTACAGTTTTCAAAAGGGAGAACCCACGAGGTTCGGGGAGGCATGCAATTTTGAAGGGTAAAATGAGGAATGTCCCTCATAATGAGGGACACTTGAGAGGTATGCATGGCAAAGGGTCTGAGGAAGTGGTCTTCCTCAGAATTGGTAGGGTTGAAGGGATGGGGTGAGGGGCTGCAGCACTCTTCAGTCCTTTGGCACTCAGGGGTTGGTGAGTGAGAACCCCACCTGATTAACATCTCCCAAAAAGAGAAGGGAGAAGAGCAGGAAGTAGATAGGGAGGGAAGGGGGAGTTCCTACACGTCCGGTGGGAGTGTCCAATCACATCAGTCCCATAGAGGGATGCGGCAGTGTACCTGGAGAATTCTGGGGTGCATAGCACAGATGCTGCCAGTCCAGAGGGGCTAGAGCTTGGATGGATGGAAGCAAGCTGCCAGGTGCTGAATAACACCTTCTGGAAAGGGACAGTACAGGAACACCAAGTGGTCCGCACTGTATTCATTCATGAAGGCTTGCTTTGTATGCTTGGTATTGCGGCGAGCCATATAGAAAATATGCAGGTCCTGGACCAGCCTCGAAAGGAAGCGCTACTGTGCCTGATCAGCATCAGACTACATGGATGCAGGTCTCCTCCTCAATGGAGGAAGATGAGGCGGCCAAGGAACCCGAGGTAGGGGAGACAGGCGAAAGACCTGCTCGTCCATGGCCCTAAAGTAACTGGGGAAATCGCAGCCTGGGATCTGAACTGTTCCCTGGTCAGAAGTCCCAAAGGACCAACACTGCCTCAGAGAAGAGGAGCTGGATGCACTGGTGGTTGGGGAGGCGGACACCAGGGCAAGATCAGAAGGGTGGACCCCAGCCTCACCCAAAGAGGATTCCTAAAGAGAAGAGGGAGAAAACTTTGGTTCAGCATTGCAGTTCCTCCCTGGGCACCAAAAAGGACTGCAGAGGAATGCTGCAGCCCCTCAACCCTGCCAATTCTGAGGAAGACCGCTTCCTTGGACCCTGTGCCATACATCTCTCTCAAGTGTCCCTCATTACGACGGACATCCCTCATTTTAACCCTTAAAATTGCCCTGTCCCTCATGGAAAAGGTGCTGCAAATTGAGTTTAAAGCAGAAATTAACATTTTAAGATGCCAACACAAAAATAAAGTTTGTACAAATAAAGGCAATGATTTAGAGTGTTCTGAACTGCATCTCCAAGTTTGAGGACGTGTCCCTCATTATGAGAGTGTCAATTTCAGTGACAAAAGGTTGAGAGGTATGGTGCCATAGGATTACCCAACTCCACAGGCTCCCCGAGGAGAGCTGCAGTGGAGGGGGTTACAGTCCTAGCATTAAGAGCGGGCAGCAGCCGACCCCTTCCTGAACACCTGGATCACCACACCTAGCATTGGGGCCACCGAACTGCACTACCATCCCAGCACGGCCATTGGCACGGAAGTCTGTGCCAGTTGCAGCCAAGGGGGCACAATGGTCCTGGACCCTGAAGAACCAACCCACCAACTTAGAGTTCAAGTTGCCAGTCCGGAACACCATCCCAATCATCTGGCTCAGAAGAGTAGAGACCCAGACTGGTGACCCCGGGGGCTCTCCTGACCATGGGGCCGCTCAGGCCTAGCACCCCCTGATCACAAAAACCATGAGCAGCGCCAGGCAGCAACCGTGGGCCCCAACGGAGGAGCCTGCACATCTGAAGAGGTGACTGGCAGGACGGTGCTCCTGGCCCCAGATGGAGCCAGACCAGTCCTCTGGCACTATGGTAGAGACCTCCATGGCAAGGCTAGAAGAGGAGGCCCCACCCCCCACTGGACCATGTAAGGCCTGGAAGAGCGAAGAGACCTACACTTGGACAGACTAGAGTGACTATGCCCCCCGGAAGTCTGTGGGACCCTGCTGACAACCTGTAGTCCATAGAGAAGGTGTCACAGTAATCCATACTGAGCTGGCATCCAAGACATGAAAGGCTGACATCATGCCGGTCTATCATGGAAATTTGCTGGCTACAGGGACACTGATGCATGAGGTTGGCCCACTTCCAAGGAATGCTTCTTGTCTCCCAAACCCACCATGATGCAAACAGTAACAAAAACACCAGGAAAGACTGACAATTAAGAAAAAAAAAAAGAAAAGATCTTACCAGGTCTTCAAAAACAGTGCTGAGTACTGGGCGGCAGAAATACTTGGCTCCAAAGCAGCATCGAAAACTGCTCAGAGGACCAAACTAGGCTGCAATGGCGCACTTGAAAATCTTACCAGCAGGCGAAGTGCATGGTGGGAGAAGCAGAACTGATGTGGAAGAGCCAACGGCAGTTTCTGGCCAACCGGCGTGCGCCATGCAGGTTGGCCTAGTGGGTGGCGCTGCCGGCGCCTCCCCCAACAAAAAAGCTCCCGCAGGGTACTGCGTTCCGGTGAAGATTGTCAGGGAAGATCACCTCGTCTGCTGGTGCAAAACATCACAAACAGTTCATTCAAATCAGCACTGGCTGACTCTGCAGAAGGACAGCGAAGACCTGTAGGCTAAGCAGAACAGCTCTCATCTACAGTGAGCTGATGCGGAGAGTGTGACAAAGGACCAAAGACCTAATGTTTGACAGGTCCTAGAGGAGCAACATAACCAGAGGCATCAGTCATGACCATCAGCGAGTAGCACGGACAGGACACCCTGTGTAAAAGTTGGAGTGGTCCAACCAGCAGAAGAGGGCGTGAAGAGAAAATATCACCAGAAAGAGACACTGTCCGTCACCGAAGTGCTGATCTCACTGGGCAGAGAGGAACCAGGTAGTCAAATAAAAATTACGTACCTACCGTAATTAAGATCTTTCTGTGTATCTTCACCATTCATCACAGATGGGTACTGGCCAGAGATCAGGACCCCGTGGGAGCCCTTTTTTTAAAAAAGGATAGGTGGAGCCGACGCAGCATCGGCGCCCCCCTCGAGGCCCGATCACGTGCTGTGCTCGAGGATTAGCCATGGTTGCGCCGACTGCCTGCCTACCACTTCTGAGTCGCCGGAGAGGTAAGAGGAAGGGATGGAGGGTGGGACAAGAGAGTCCAAGGGACAGAAAAAAGAGAAAACTGAACTAAAAGGAGAAATAATGACAGAGGACAGCATAGAAGAAGTAAGACTAAGGGGATTGGGTAGGGGCCCCAATCTCTGGAAACGGACGAAGGGAGGAGAAAATTTAGGAGAGTGTGAGAGGTAACAAGGATCCAAGACCCTTGTCAGTCACCAGACTATAGGAACTGCAAGGAGTAGCAAAGCTTTCTTGCCAGAATTCAAGGCACAGAACTGGCAATACCCCAAAAGCAGAGTCGGCTATTCTGGAGAAGGACAGGATACAGGGACTTAGTACTCTCTCTATAAAGATATTTGGTGAAAAAAGGGGAAACTTTTTTTTTTTTAAAACAGTTAGATGGATAACAGGAGGGCAACCACCAGCTCCCACCCCGTAGGGGTGGAGATATGTAGTAGAGAAGGAGTGCCACTCGAGCTGCAACCCTTAGGGAAGAAACTACCCCCGTGTGTGTCCCAACTTTACCCCGCTCAAGAAGCGGGGTAGGCACAGAGGGAGGAGGACCCAGAGACTGAGGCCCCAGGGGGATGGCGGGTGGGATTGTGATGAATGGTGAAGATACACAGAAAGATCATAATTACGGTAGGTACGTAATTTTTATATCTTATCTGTGTCAATCTTCACCACTCATCACAGATGGGTGAGTACCAAGCCCCCCCGAAGGGGGTTGATTCATTGCACCCTAAGGGACAGAGTCCCTTAGCCCTCAGTGGGTGACACACTAAGGGGGTGGGGTGGGGACCTTCTGGGCCTGATGAGGCCAGAGAGTGGGGAGGCGAGATGGGGTCCCCCGCTCGGGAAGGAAGTTGCCCGACAGACGTCGTCTGCGCCCTCGGGAAAGAGACAGGTTCCCTGGTGAGGGAGCAAATCACCCTACGCTGGGCCAAGGGTGACAACCGGGAAGGTGAAGCTACGCCCGATCTCCTGGTGCAGATCGCTGTCCCTCGACCCTGGTAGCTACCTCATTGGCATCGTAAGATGCCCTTGCTGTAGTGCCTTGCTAGCTCCAGGCCACGTGCAGAGAGTGCAATGGCTTGCCTGGTTTGCTCCGAGTCAGGCAAAGCAGCTAGGATCTGACCTAGGCGGACACAAGAACCTGTTGTAGCTGCATAGTGGGCCTGATGAGCAGAGATGGAGAGAAGCAACCGTGCCGAGTGAGGTCCTCCTCCCCAGAAGTCAAAATCCAAGGAGTCTTGATCTGGGGCGGTCAGTGGAGGCGTGAAGCCCATCAGGGGTGTCCAGGTGCGTCAATCGGACTGCGGATGAGGCATAGAACCTGGAGACTCCGGGAGGCTAATACCTCTGGCTGAGGTCCCTAGGGCAGGAACTCGGGAGGGCCTCTGCCAGAAACGCATGGACGCTCCGAAGGGAGCAGGCCAGGCGACACCACAAGGGTGGCCGCTCCGAAATCGCCTAGAAAGGCGTGCGCCGTATGCTCAGGATTGCTCACAGACAGGGGAGAAAGGTGAAGGTCCTCCATCATCCTCACGAGGAAACGCTGATACTCTGAAAGATCAGCAGCAGGAGAGATATGGACAGATGGTTCCTCTCCCCCAGAAGAGGGGGATGAGGAGCTGGAGGTCACCATGCGTTCTGAGGGTGGCTGCACGGGTGAGGTTGAAAAACCTGGCTGTCCATGGCCCTAACATAGGCAGGGAACCGAGCAGCCACCGCTCTGAACTGCTCCCAGGTGAGAGGGCCGCTAGGACCAAAAATGCCTGGGAGCGCTGGAGTATGTGGCAGAGGGAAAGGGGCAGAGCCGAGAGAAGATGTCGGCTGACCTCTGCCAGGGCTAGGGAGTGGACCATGGACACCCGAGGACGGTGTCCCGGAAGACTCCACTGCCGACAGCTGTACAACCACGTTGGTACTGCCAAGGCTACGCCCAGAAGAATCCCCAGTGAGGCGACCGGGGCCGTATAGGTCCAGAAGGATGGTCCTCTGCCTCCAAAGAATGGGACCCGTCAAGGAACCCGGAAGAGGCGGAAGTCTGCACTGCGGCCGTCCAGAGCCTGGGTGGACCCAGAGAAAAGCCAGCATGACCCACACCTTGACCCCTCAGAGTCCGAGAGGGTCCTGGTCCTCGAGAGGGCCAGCCTAGGTAGCTGGCAGCTCTGGGCTACCCCTGAAGGGGAGACCCAGAGAGCAGTACCCTCACCTCCTGCAGGCTTCTCGATGGGCCCCAAAGTTGGGCGATCGAGACACTACCTGAGGGGGTACCACCGCCGAGGACCCCCCCCCCCCGGTCAGGTTGCATGGCAATGGTGGCACGCACCATAGCCTGCTGGTCAGTACCACTGACCCTAACCTCTGGAACTACCTGACGCTCCTCAGAAGGGGACTGGCTATGACTAGTCGTGGAGACCACTGGCTTGCTCTCCTCCGCAGACAACCCCGAAGGGTGTGACTGCCCGTCCGCCTCGGAGCTCGACTCCGAAGAGGTAGAGTCTGAGGCCCTAAGCCAAACGGTAGGAGGGCGGGGGAAGGCAACCTTACCAAAGGGCCCGGCAGTCAGAGCAGTGCCTGAGGTGGCACCCGTGCCCTCCACAGCCCCGAAAGCGGGGCTGGCAGAAAGCACCCAGGGCCGCTCGGGCCAAGGTCCAGAGCCAGGGCCAGCCGCGGCGCCATCAAGTCCACTGGCACCAGGGGCGGTACCAGGGACAGAGACTGCGCAGATGGCAGCCCCAGCTACGACCTCGGCGCCGACAGCTCTGCCAGGCCCCTTGGCGCCGCGGGCAGCACAGAGGACCGGAGCGGCGCCAACGGCTCCGAAGGCAGACTCTGTGCCGAACAAGACACCGCTAGGCCCCTCGAGCGGCATCGAGAGCACCAATGGTGCAGGGGCGCCGCCCGAATCCAGGACCGCGGCACCACGAGCAGGCGTTGAAGGCCCGACCTGGGCCTTCTGTAGCGTGGGAGGCGACACAGGGAGCCTTCACCCTCGAGAAGGGTGCCGTGGCGGGCGCCTCCCGCCGCTCCCGGAGGCGGGACAGGCCTCCTGGGCAGCGGGAGGAGCCTTGACCAAGGCCAGGCTACTAGTAGCCAAGGCCCCTCCTCAGCCCATATAGAACAGGAGGGACCCAGAGAAAAGGCCAGTGCAAACCTTTCCCCGAAAGTCGTGAGCTACGCCACACTTTAAACATGTGCTGTTAGAGGGCGGCGGTCCATGGAGAAGCAGGCGTCGCCTGAATCCGTAATAGTGAGGCGGGCAGAGGCAGCCGGTCATGCTGGTCGGTAACTGAATACTTGCGGCCGCACGGGCACCGACACATAGGGGGCCGACCTGCCTTGGAAAACTTCTTGCCCTCCGACTGAGACATGACCTACGGAAAACAAAAACAAAACAAAACAAACAAAAAAAAAAAACACCAAACACCAAAAACACTCGATGTCGCAAACTTTAAATAAAAAGGAAAGATCTTACCGGCGACGTCGAGTGGAGGCAGAACCCAGAACTAGCAGGTAACAGACTGTCGAAAGAACGAAAGGCGAAGGCCTAAAATTTTCTTCAAAAGGTTTTCTTCAGTTGGCTTCCACGAGGCGACTGGCTGCGGCAGACGAAAAACTGGTAGGCAGGCGGAGTTGACGCAGCCTAACGGCTAATCCTCGAGCGCCACGTAGTATGTCGGCGCCGATGCTGCGTCGGCTCTGCCTATCCTTAAAAAAAAAAAAGGCTCCTGATCTCCGGCCAGTACCCATCTGTGATGAATGGTGAAGATTGACAGATAAGATCTTTACTATAACATTTCTAACAATACTAAAGATCCTTGTTTTCCCCAGGATTTAAGTACATTTTTAAAATAAATTCTCTTGCAGATGCCTGCATCCTGCCCTATACATCTTAGCCCATCTCAGTGGCTTTAGTGTCCCCTCTCCACCATAAGAAATTGCAAGCACCCCCCCCACCATCCTTACCTTGAGCCTTTATATTTCTCTCGCACTGCTTGCTGTGCGTGATTTTGGACATTGAGGTAGGTCTGATGGAGGTCTGTTAAGCAAGGAATTAGGCTTTCAAGCGTGTAGCCAGTTAGTTTCTCTAGAGACTCTGGCTGCAAAAGAAAAAGTACAGTTATGCAAGAACTTACCGTAAGAGTAGATCTTCGAGAAAGGCTCTTGCAGTAGGTAATTACATATAGGACTGACGCCGGGTGGCGGCAGGACCCCATGGAAAAATTTCTAGCTAGCAGTCCCTGTCGAGGGACCGCCCCCACGTCAGGTGACCGGCGTCGGATGATGTCGGTAAAAAGGGGTGGTCCTGGATGCCCGCCTCCAGTGCTTTCCGCCACAGGCCGGACGAGAGAGAAGCAGATATTTCCCTCACTGGGAAAGGAGCTGAAAAAGCCTAGGGGGATGGAGGGCGGGAAGGTATTACCTACTGCAAGAGCCTCTCTCGAAGATCTACTGTTACGGTAAGTTCTTACGTAACTGTACTATCTTACTTAGAGAGGGCTCTTGCAGTAGGTAATTACATACAGGACAGAATCCCAAGCAGTCTGGAACAAATGAAAGGCACCGGGAGGAGGAACTACTCCAAGAAGTAGCAAAAACCTTGCAAACCTCAAGACAGGAGGCCTTGCAAGACAGCTAACCCGAAGCCTGCTCCACGGCGAGAGGCAATGTCCAAACTATAATGTTTCGTAAAGGTATGGACGGAAGTCCAGGTGGCGGCAGCACAGATATCCGCCAAGATACATTCTTGAAAATGCTTTAGAGGTTGCTACTTCCAGAGTGGAGTGACTTGACTTGACCCGGAAGGGTCTTGTTGTACTTGTCATAACAGAAAGTGATGCAATGGGCCAACCATTTAGACAGCCATTGCTTAGAAATAGCATTGCCTTCCCTTTTGTGAGCAAAAGAGACGAACAGCTGGTCAGTTTTTCTGAGATCCTTAGTCCTATCAGTGTATTATCTCAGAATCCAGTGAACATCCATGGTATGGAGTAAATATTCCCCATGGTTGGAGTACTGCGTGAAAAAGGCAGGTAACTCTATAGACTGATTTACGGTAGACTCCGCTACCACTTTAGGTAGAAACTTAGGATTCGTACGAAGAGATACTCGTTCTTTTGTGAAAAATCAAGTAAGGGATTTTACACGAGGGCCTGGAGCTCGGAAATTCTTCGAGCGGAGGTAATGGCCACCAAGAAGAGAGTCTTCCACGATAGAAACTTCAGGTCTGCAGAGGCCGCAGGCTCGAAGGGAGGAAGGGTAAGTTTCTCGAGAACGAAGTTCAAGTCCCAAGGAGGAGCAGGAGTCCGGACAGGGGGCCTGAGATGAAGGACCCCTCTAAGAAAAGTCTTGGATACCTCTAATTGGGCAAAGGCTTTATCAGCGAAAGGAACATGGTAAGCTGAAATAGCAGCCATGTGTACTTTCAAGGAGGAATGACAGACCCAGGTCGAAGAGGTGACGTAAATATTCAAGCAGAATGGCCACAGGGCAGGAGAAAGACTCCACATTCCTAGAGGCAGCCCAAATGGAAGAGATTTTCTATTTCATGGTGTAAGTGGACCTAGTGGAGGGTTTTCTAGCCTCCACCAGAATCTCTGCCACCTTTGGAGACACCAAAGCGAGATTGGGCTAGGTCCGCAGGAGCCATGCATGAAGTTGCAGGGACTTGAGTCCCGGATGTACCAGGGTCCCCTGATCCTGGGTCAGCAATCCTCCAGAGAAAGGAAGAGGAAGAGGAGGAACCTCTGAGTATTGTTATAGAAGACAGAACCAAATTTGCCTGGGCCAGAAAGGAGCGATCAGAATCACTCGCTCCTTCCGTTGTTAGTTTCTGCAGTACACGAGAGAGCAGAGGAATTGGGGGAAAAGCACAGACGAATCTGCCCTTCCAGTTTAGAGACAGAGCATCGCTCCAGAAAGCGCCTCGCTCTGGAGTGAGCGAGCAAAAGGTTGGAAGTCTTGCGTTTTGGGAAGAGGCGAAAAAGTCCATCTGTGGAGTCTCCCAAGGCTGGAAGATGTCACCTAGAACCTTTTGGTTCAACTCCCACTCGTGTGGCAGAGCAGAGGAGCAACTTAGCTCGTCTGCCAGGGTATTGTCGACTCCTGGAACATGGATCGGCGAGAGGTGAAGGTTGTGAAGCATTGCCCAGTCCCAAACCCTCATTGCTTCCCAGCACAGCGGGTAGGACCGAGTCCCTCCCTGCTTGCTGATGTACCACACCACGCACATGTTGTGGGTCTGGACAGCTAGGTGACCGGGAAGAATGTACTGGTGAAGGGCTTGGAGGGCATATAGTACTGCTCGTAGTTAGAGCACATTGATGTGGAGAGCTAGCTCCAATCTGGACTATAAACCCTGGGTTCGGTGAGGACCCAGATGGGCTCCCCAACCTTCGCCTGAGGCATCCGTGGTCAGTCTCTGGGAGGTGGGATGATAACAGAAGGGACACCCCCCCCCCCCGAAACAGGTTCTCTCGAACCATCCACCATTGCAAGTCTCTTATCGGCGAGGAGATCAGAATCAGATCTAGGTCATCTACAAGTTGATCCCACTGGGAGCAGAGAGTCCACTGAGAAATCCTCATGTGGAGCCGCGTGCGGGGAACCGTTGGGATGGCGGCCGCCATGAGCCCCAAGAGATGGAGAACCGACCTCGTTGGAACCTTCCTCTGTTCTGATAGGGAAATCTGTGACTGGAGGGAGGCCGCCCTGTCTGGAGGAAGGAAGGCCTTGCTCTCTGTCGTATCGAGGATAGCCCCGATGAACTGAAGTCTCTGGGAGGGGTACAGATGAGACTTGGAATGGTTGATGGTAATACCCAGGCAAGTGAAAACCTTCTGGGCGAGGGAGAGAAAATGCAGGAGCTCATCCCTGGGCGAGGCCACCAGGAGCCAGTCGTCCAGGTAAGGAAACACCTGAACTCCCATGGTACGCAGGTGGGCCGCTACCACCGCCAGGCATTTGGTAAAAACTCAGGGAGCAGAGGAAAGAGCAAACGGTAGTGCCCAGAATTGGTTATGGTCCCCCTGGAAAGCAAACTGGAGGTACTTGCGATGCGAGGGACGAATGGGGATGTGCAGGTATGCGTCCTGCATATCCAGCGCACAAAGCCATTGACCCGGCCGAAGAAGGGGCAGAAGGGTTTGAAGGGACAGCATCCTGAACTTTTTGTATTCCACGTAAAAGTTCAGGGAGCTGAGATAGAGAATGGGTCAGAGATCTCCAGTCTTCTTTGGGATCAGGAAGAAATGAGAATAGTAACCTGTCCCCTGAAGGTGAGGAGAAACGGGTTCTATAGCCTGCTTCGCGAGAAGGGCAGATATTTCTTCCCTGACCAAAGGAAGATGGTCCCTTGCATAGGACGACTTCAGAGGGGGGTGGCGTGGAGGTTTCTTAAAACTCTATGGAGTGCCCCTCCGTGATAATCTGAAGCACCCATGAATCCGCTGTTATCCTCTACCAACCCAGAAGGTGGAGGGAGAATCTCTCCCCTACTGGTTCCTCCGGGAGTCCGGAGGCAGTGGGAGAGGGGAGGAGTCAGGCAGTGTGGGGCAGCGCCGCAGCTGGGGCACCCACTGCTTTTTTGGGCAGTGGGGGCCTGGCGTTTAGTGGCCCACCCTCCTTGGGGTTTCGCTTGAGGCCAGCTGCGTCTCCGAAAAGGACGGTACATGGAATCCACAGATTTCAGAGCCGTCCCCTTCTCCTGCAAGTCGGTGATGTCCTTGACATCACTGCCGAAAAGCACTGAATCCCTGAAAGGTGCTTCCTGGATTGCTGACTGCGCCTCCGGGACCAAACCTGACATGCAGAGCCAGGCGTGATGCCGAAGACTTACGGCGAACTCGGAGCTCCGCCTGGCAGTGCCCACTGCATCGTAAGTCATCCTCAGGATGTGACGACTGGCTGAACGAGCAGAATGGACTAAGTCAGCTAACTCCTGCTTGACTTGGGAGTCAGGTGAGGAGTCAATCTTAGATTCCGCCTGGGTAAGGATGGCCTTCTGGTAATCCCCCATATGTGCTACATAATTCAGGGCCCGAATTCCCAGTGTGGAAGAGGCGTACATTTTTCTTCCATACTGGTCCAGAAGGTGAGATTCCTTATCCGGAGGAGAGGAGCTTAAATGTTTGGAGTGTGCTGACCGGCCGTGAGCGGCGCTAATCACGACCGAGTCTGCACGGGGGTGAGAATCCAATAAGTCTACACCCTCCGGAGCCTGGTATAGCCTGTTAGACTTCCTAGGAAGCGGGGCTAAAGCAGACTGTTGTTTCCAAATAGTGGAAACAAGGTGGGCGTGAGGCTCGATCCAGGGTGGCACTAAAGCAAGAGCCGTAAGGGGCAGGTCCAGATGTTGAGAGTTTGACCTGCTGAGGACCTGGTTCCAGAGAGCGCCACTGATGTACTTCCTGAGCAACTCCGTAAAAGAAGGATGACTTCGGAGGAGTCCTCGGCCGGGGCTTGGACGGAGAGCGAGGCTCGTCTCTCTCAAAGCATCCGTCTGAGGAATCCGCGGAATCTGAGAGCGAAGAAGGAGAAGGAGAATAAGACTCCCCGACTCGTCTAGGGGGAGGAATGGGTTCCTTGGGGAGAGATCCCTGGACGTGTGTCCTGCCCCTCTCGGGATCCAGAGGAAGGGTTCTGGAATCAGGCCAGCGGTGAGTGAGTGTGCCGTCTTGGGCGTGCAGGCGGCACTGTCGCCGTGGTGACTCTCCTTCCTTGGTGAGCTGAGCCTTGGCCTCAGCCCACCAGGAAGCCAGAGTCTCCTGCAGATCCACCAGCGGCCTGGGGGGCGGTGGAGGAGGAGGGGGATAATTATATGGATTATATCCGTAACCTGGCTGCAGGAAAACCCATGCCGGTTACTGCGGCGCTGGATACTGCGGACCTGGGTAAGATGGTGGATAGGATGGCGGGTACCCGGGTACTGGAGGAGCTGCCGGCCCAGTAGGAGGCCCCACAGGTGGGTCAACATTGAGGGGCCGGCGTCAGATCCGATTCTGTAGAAGGAGGGTCTGACGGTGGAGGAATATCCCCAGCATCGCCCAGGGACGGTGGAGAAAAGTACCCGGGGTCAGGCTGGGGTGACTGGCTCCCCGGACGGCAGCGAAGGCTGCGGGGAACCTGGGACGATGGAAGCTGGAGGGTCCGTCGTAGGTTCCGACGCCCGCCGACGTGCAGCTGACGAGGTCCCTCATCGGAGGCGGGCCGAGGGTGGGATGTGGCCTGATCTGAGAGGGCGCGGTCGTGCGCCGCCCGGGTCGGGCGTCTTATCGGCCTTCTCCCGGCGGACGTCAGAGGGCGGCGTCCAGCATGGGAAGAAGGTGCCAGTAGGCACGCAAACCTCTTGGTACTGGAGCAGAGGTCTCCTTTAGCCGGAGGTGCCTACAAGGCCCGAGCGCAAGCCAGACGGGCCGACGCCTCCTTCAAAACCTTGGAGGCTGCCGGATGATCCCTCGGAGGATATTACCCGGGCCGCAACTCCAGCCGGAGTCGCGGACGAGGAGGCCTTCTCCCTGTGCCTTTCTTTGTCCCGCTTGTGGTGTCCTTCAGGAGAAGTAGACGCCTGCCTGAGCTTCTTCAATTCCTTTTCCATTGAAGACATCTTCTTGAGTAGATTTGCTTCCAGGGACTGTTGGCGTCGTCTGCGGGTAGCCGCGCTGAAGTGCAGGCAATGTGGGCACTTGTCAACCAGGTGGTCGGGGCCTAAGCAAAAAAGGCAGAGAATGACAGTCCTTGTGTGGCAGTTGGGCGCTGCACGGGTCGCACTTGTTTTTGGAAGGTGTAGGGGACGACATACACCGACGCTGACCTGACGATGAGAAGAAAAATTACTCAAAAAACTTTCAGTAAAAACAGACGAAAGAACAGGGCTTTGCTAAGGACGAACTTTACCGCGAAGTGCTGCACGATCCAATAGCGGAAAGAACTGGAAGCGGGCGTCGGGACCGCCCTATACGATATGCATGGCCTTGGTCACTACGTGGGCGGTCCCTCGCCAGGGACTGCTAGCTAGAATTTTTTGTGGGGTCCTGCCGCCGGCCAGCGTCAGTTCTGTATGTAATTACCTACTGCAAGAGCCCTCTCTAAGAAAGATCAAAAGTTAGTTTCTTCTCTGGATAAGCCTGACACTGCAGCACACAGCAAGATGATTTGTAGCCAACTACATTTTAATCAAAGGCATGCAAAAAAAGTAAAGTCAGGAATCAACCCTTAAAGAGCCACTGACTCCTAGAGAAAAATATAAAACATAATATTTGGAAACTAAGCAGCTTACATTTCTCAAGCTCTGTATTGCTTATTCACATTATGTATTACTGAGATCATGTGCATGAAAGCAGAAATACAGGTTACTCACCTGTAACAGGAGTTCTAGGAATGGTATATGTTGTTCATCCACACTTATTGGCAGGTTCCTTGCCGCTTTAAATCTTGCCGGAAGGTCTTCAAGCTGGCTCCTCCCACCCACCCGGGTGGTAAAACTCTCGGCTCCGCCCCATGATGCCAGATCTAGCCTGCTGGAAGCCAGGTTGTGCGTCGAAGCCGGGGAGGCTGGATGGGTCATGTGGATGAACATATACCATTCCTAGAACTCCTGTTACAGGTGAGTAACCTGTATTTCTAGGGACATGGATATGTTGTTCATCCACACTTATTGGCAGACTCCTAGCAGTTCTCCGGGAGGAGGGAGGCAAGGCGCACACCCCTACTTAGGTAGAAAGACTGGAGAACTGAGGCCCCGACCAACATCCCGGCGAGACCCAATGTCGATGAGGAAGGGGAAAAAAAAAAAAAAAAAATGGTAAGGCCTGCTTCCAGGTAGAAGCCCTGCAGATATCCTGGACTGGAGTATCCTCGGAAGCAGCCACCGATGCAGCGGAAGGGTGGGTAAAATGAGCACTTATCCCTCTGGGAGGCTCCATGTCCGCCCACCTATAGCGAAGACCTATGCAGGAGGTGACCCACCCACTCGTCATCCGCTTGGCTGCAGGTCTGCCAGGTGTGGCTTCAGCATAGATGATAAACAGCTGGCGAACCTCTCCCGAACTTCAGCCCTATGCTCCCTGGGTAGGCGAGCATTTAAATAGGGTCCCAAAGGAACCTATATATGGCCTCAGAGGCGTGAATGGGGAAGAACCCCGGCAGAGGCAATACCCGGATAGGGGAAAAACTCCGCCACCGCAAGGAACTTCGGGTGGGGCGCAGGACAACCTTGTTCCTGTGGAAGCCCAGATAGGGAGATTCAAAGGAGCGCCTGGAACTCCCCTCCTTCTGGATGGCAGAGTAGCCCTAAGAAGGTGTTCTTCCACAACAGGTGGGGAAACTCACACCTGTGCAAAGGTTTGAACGGCTTGCCTGTGAGCTAAGCCCATACCAGCGAAGATCCCACAGAAATGGGGATACTCTCCCCAAAGGGGAGGTGTGGTTGAGGCCTGGAAAAGCACCAGACCACCTTTTCTGCGCCACCGACTGCCTTCCAGCCAGCGCCCGGAAGACAGGGGTGACCAACAGAAGCACCCAGAGGGTCATCGGCCGAAGCCCTGGTTCAAAAGAACGGACTGCAGATGGTCCGGAATACTTGCCGAGAGACAGGAGAGGGGGCCCCGGCCCTGTCCCAATATCAAATGGAGAACTACCATTTGAAGGCGAGCATGTTTGGTCGACTCCCGGCAGGACGCCTCTAAAACGTCGAGGACCTTGCCGAAAGACCCCAGGCCTGGCTCCTAGCCGCACAGGGACCAGGCCTTTAGGTGCAGGGATTGAAGGTCCAGATGGAAAACCTTCCCCTGAAAACAGAAATCGGGACCGGGCGGGCTGGAAGCCACCTCGGGAGCCTGGGGCTGAGACTGAGGAGAGCTAGATACCAGAGCTGGCCAACCAGTCTGGGGCTACCAGCATCGCCTGCGCCTAGTCCCTCCTCGCCTTGCCCGTGGGTCAAGGGAAATGGGGGAGACGAGTAGAAGAGGCCCGAGGTCTGCGACCTCGACGACATCCCCTACAGCAAACCTTGCTGAGGGGGCGGGCATGAAACAGTCTCGACCTCTTATTCTCCCTGGGGGGAAGAAGGGAGAAGATCCTGTGCTACCTACGGCAGGGAAGACCACTCGTGAGGCGCAGCCCATGTCCGGCTTAGGGCATCAGCCAGGGTGCTGGAGGCTCCTGCCATCGAATGGCTAGGAAAACCGCCTCCCAGCTGCGCGAAAGACCAATATGGAGAACCTCCTTACGAGATGCAAGGGGCTCGCACATGGTCGTGGTGTTGTCCGCCTGGACTTAAACCACTAGACCCCGCACAAATGGAGCGAGCGGTGCAAGCAAAGCGGACCGCCAGGAGCTCCAGCAGGTAGGAAAGACATTGTGACCCCCGAGAGGACCAGAGGCGGAGCACTCTGTATTCCCCTTGATGGGCACCCCAACCCATCCGAGAAGCATCGGTCGGAGCAGACCATAGACTCGGGGGTGGACGAACAGGATGTTCTCCAAGAGCTGGAACGGTCCGAAGGAGAACGTTCCCTAACTCCTGGGCTGTAGTGACGAACTGGTCCGAAGGAACACAGCACTATGACTGCTGGCTGGCCAGTCCCCACAAGGGGAACGCATGAACCAGCGGGTCCAACAGACCATGCTGGAGCCGGCCACCGTGAGGCCCAGGAGGAGCAGGAGGTCCCGGTAGGGCGCAATTGCCCAGTCAGACCTGACCAGGTAAGGGAGGAAGAACCTCAGCCCTGCCCGCCAGGAGCCGAGCTCGGACTCAAGAGTAGAGCCTGGTCCCGAAGGAGGATCACCCGCTAAGGCACGAGTTCCAACGTGGCTCCAATAACAGGAGACCAGCCTGAGATCCAGAACTCTGGATCGACTCCTACCACCTGGAAGGGTTGTAGTCAGGCCGCCATCCGGGTGGGGTAACGCCCAGGCCCCTCGATGTCGCAGAAAGCTGCTGGGCAGAGACCGAAGGGCCTGGCCTGGAACTAGTAAGGAGATCCCCAGTTAGGAAAGGGAGGAGTCTCCCAGGAAATGGACGGAACGAGGAGTAAGTACGTCCTGGAGGCCCAGGAGCGAAGCAACACGCCCGTTCTGAGGATGGGATATCCAAGTCAGAGAGACCATCCAGGCGTGTGGAAGAATGGGATGCAAGCCCCCGTCCGTTCGAGACCAGGGATACCTGGACACGAACCCAGGGTCAGAAGGAGGATCCGCAACCTTCCTGGTCACCTCTATTTAGAGGGCCAGGCAAGTCGACTCAGCGGGCGATGAAGAAGACTGTGGACCCCAAGATCCCGATGGGGCAGCAGCTCGAAGGGTGGAACCTGCTCGCAAACCGAGGCGGGCCTTCCTTAACACCTCCGACCCCTAGAGGTCCGGGAAAGTGGACCAAGTGGAGGAGGTGCGGAGCCGTCCCCCCACGGGGGAACCCGGGTAGGGGCGATGGGGCCGGGGACAGCGCCCCTTCGCCCATCACTGAGCAGGCTTGGGGGAAGAAGAGGCAGAGGGAGATCTCTGGCCTTTACCTCCCTGCTCCCTTTTGGAGGAAGACGCTGGTTTGGATTCAGGCCGCCCAGCGCATGCCTGCTGGGCCGGTCGAGCTGCAGGGACTGGGGGGTAAAGGGGCTTACGCAAAGGCTGCCGGCTGCCCTTGTCCCTCCAGGCGGGAGTGACAGTCTGGAGTGGCATCGGACTTCTCGGGCCCCTGGAGGTGCCCCTCCACTCCAGGGCCGAAAAGGTCAGTCCCCAAGAAAGGGATGTCCGCCAACTTGTGCTGGGTTTCCAAAGAGAAGGAGGATAACCTCAACCGTGCCCTGCAACGTATGGCCACTGCTGCCGCCACCAATCTGGCACAGGAGTCACCTAAATCCAGAGCCGTCTGGAGCTGCTGCTTCGCCACCGCCCTACCCTGGTCCTGCACCCGCCGGACGGTGGTCCGCAGGTCGGCCGGGAGATGAGGGAGCACCTCGTCCAGGGAGCCCAAAAGGCGTGTGAAATGTGCCATCAGTGCAGCCAGAGCTGGCCTGTCGGAGGCCTAGGGAGGACGCAGCGTAAACCTTGCGCCCGACATAGTCCATCCTTTTGGACTCCTTGTCAGGGTGCCTATCCACATCCCTAGCGTTCCCAGAACACTGGAAAACATTGTAACTAACCCCTCAGCCGAGGGGTGCTCCGAGAAACCGGGCAAAGAACCGACAGGGACAGAGTACTTCCTGGCCTAGGGCGCAGGGCAGGAAGCAGGCCGCCGCCAGAGAGCCAAGACTGGGCCAACAATTGCCTCTGCCACTGGGAAGGCCTCAGAGGGTGAACTCCCTCGGTCTAGAATCTCCGTAAGAGGCCCGTTTGGAAACTGGCTTGAGCTGCATCCCGGTGAATTCCGAAATGAGCTGATGCAGACCCATAAAGGACAATGGGCTGTCGTCCACAGAATGTTCCGGAGAGAACCCTGGGTCCTCCCGACTAGGGAACATAGAGGAGTCGACTTCGGACTCAGAGGGGTCTGCGAACAGCTGCCTCAGGCCTGAGTCACTCTTCGTCTGCAGAGGGCGGGTGGGAGTGAGGGACAGGTCATGACCCAGCCGGGATTCCACAGAGGGGCGGTGGGGCAGCAGGGATCGAGACGAGCAACCGGCCCGGAAAGGGCACCTCGACTGTGGCGGCGGTTGGTCGGCCGACAGCTGCTTCCACTTCATGAACTCCTGCTTGTCGCCACCGGCATCGAAGCCACTCCTCATCCGGCGAGGAAGAGCGGCAATGCCACTTAACTCAGTGCCCCGACCAAGAACGTCGACGTCGGCGTGAGCGGCTAGACCAAGAGGAGGACAGAGACCCGAATCCTCGGGGGAACCGAGGGCGGGCCTGGGAAGGAGCGGGGCGCGCCCGCTCCTCCCTCGGCTCGTAAGAAAGGACCGAGGTCTGTGGACCCAAACGTGCAGGCCGAACCTCAGCCTCTGCAGGGGGAACCGGTGAAGGGATGGCGGCTCTAGCAGAAGACTGCCCAAATGACTGGTCGAGAGACTCGACAATGTCAACGGGAGTCCTGGCTGGCTGGCCTGACTGGGACACCGTGAAGCCAGCGGCAAGCGCTTCACCCTCGACTAAAGTCGAGCGTCGGCCGGCAGGGGAGGGGGAACTCTCCCGCTCCCTCCAGCACCGACAAAGGGACTTAGCCTGCGACTCCTTGGACTTGGGCAGGGAGGCAGGTCCCGAAGGTCCCTCTCCTTTCAAGAAAAGGGACTGGCGAAGCGCTTTGAACGAGGCTGCATGAGTAGAACTCAAGGAGAGCGGGATGAGCGCCGTGACCGAGGAAGAGGTAGGGGCGGCCACCCCCTTCCCGGAGGAAGGAAGATTGAGCTGCTCAACCGAGACAGCCGACGTGGACACCGCCCAACGAGTCTCGAGGAATTTTCCGGAGTGGTAAAAATATCCGGTCGCCCGATCCCCGAACGGGCTGCACGATCCTCCAGAGAGCTGTCCGAAAGGGCACAGCAAAAATCGCAAAGTGGAGGATCATGATCCAAGTCAAGGTAGTAAATGCACGTGGAGTGCGGGTCTTTCCTGGAGAAATTAGCCAGGTGCCTCCGAGAGGAGGAGGAAGAAGAAGGAGAAGGAGGAGAAGGAGAAGGAGAAAAAGAAGATCGAAGTTTCAGAAAACGTCCAATTATTTCGAAGACCGAAAATTCCAGGAACCAGTCGAAAATGCAGAGTGCTAAGCAGGGAACCTGAGCTTCCAAGCGGTAAGGAAGATCTGGCGGCATGGGGCGGAGCCGAGAGTTTTACCACCCGGGTGGGTGGGAGGAGCCAGCTTGAAGACCTTTCGGCAAGATTTAAAGCGGCAAGGAACCTGCCAATAAGTGTGGATGATCGATATATCCATGTCCCTAGAACCTGTATTTCTAGGGACATGGATATGTTGTTCATCCACACTGTCTGGCAGACTCCTAGCAGTTCTCTCGGAGGAGGGAGGCAAGGCGCACACCCCCAATACTTACTTGGGAAAGAGAGATTGAGAACTGAGGCCCCAAAACCAGCATCCCGGCGTGACTTGAGGTGGTAGTGGGTAATAAAGGTATGTGCAGACTTCCAGGTAGCAGCCCTGCAGAAATCCTGGATAGGGACGTCCCTGGGAGCAGCTACCAATGCAGCGGTATGGCGGGTAGGATGAGCTCTCATCCCTCTGGGAAGCTCCATGCCCGTCAACCTGCAGCAGAGCTCTATGCAGGAGATGATCCACCTGCCGATCGTCCGCTTTGCTGCAGGTCTGCCAGGTGCGGCTTCAGCGTAGGTGACAAACAGCTGGCGAACCTCTCCCCGAACTTCAGCCGTCCGCACCTTATAATAAGCGAGCGCTCATCTAGGGTCCAAAGTATGGAGCCTATACTCGACATCCAAGGTGTGATTGGGGTAGAACACCGGCAGAGTCATCACCTGGTTAAGGTGAAACTCCGACAACACCTTCGGAAGGAATTTTGGGTGGGGGCGCAGGACAACCATGTCCCTGTGGAAGACCAGGTAGGGAGGCTCGATGGAAAGCGCCTGGAGCTCTCCCATCCTTCTGGCTGACGTAATAGCCACCAAGAAGGCGGTCTTCCACGACAGGTGGAAGAGTTCACACCTGTGCATTGGGTCGAATGGCTTGCCCATGAGCTTGGCCAATACCAGCAGTAGATCCCACGGAGGTGGAGGTTCTCGCACCTGAGGAGAAATGTGGTCAAGGCCTTTGAAAAAGCACCAGACCACCTTCTCCTGTGCCACCGACTGCTTGCTGGCCCGCGACCGGTAAGCAGAGATGGCTGCCAGGTGCATCTTAAGGGTAGTTGACCGAAGCCCTTGCTGAGAAAGGGACCACAGGTAGTCCAAAATGCTTGCCAAGGGGCAGTCGGAAGGGTCCAAGCCCTTCCCCTGGCACCAAATGGAAAACCTCTTCCATTTGAAGGCATAGCATTTCCTGGTAAACTCCTTATGGGACGCCTCAACGACGTTGAGGACCTCGTCGGAAAGACCCAAGGCCTGGAACTCTAGCCACTCAGGAACCAGGCAATCAGGTGCAGGGATTGAAGGTCCGGATGGAACACCTTCCCCTGATTGACTGAGATCAGGTCCAGGCGGGCTGGAAGCTGCCTCGGGAGCCTGGAGCTGAGGCTGAGGAGATCTGGATACCAGAACTGGCGGGGCCAGTCTGGGACTACCAGAATCACCTGCGCCTTGTCCCTCCTCACCTTGAGAAGCACCTTGTGGATCAAGGGAAATGAGGAAAGGCGTAGAAGAGGCCGGGGTCCACGGCCTCGAGAAGGCATCCCGCTGCAGCGAGCCCTGCTGAGGGGGATGGGCATGGAACAGACAGCTTCGCATTCTCCCTGGAAGCAAACAGGTCCACCTGAGGCGTGCCCCAGTGGGAGAAGAGATCTTGTACTACCTCCAGCAGGAGAGACCACTTGTGAGACGCAGCCCCTATCCGGCTTAGGGCATCGGCCAGGGTGTTGGAGGCTCCTGCCACGTGAATGGCTAGGAGATCCGCCTCCAGGCTGCGCACTAGGGACCAAATGCGGAGAGCTTCCTTGCATAACAGCAAGGAGCGCGTCCCGCCCTGGCGGTTCAGATAGTACATGGTTGTGGTGTTGTCTGTCTGGACCTGAACCACTTGACCCCGTAGAAACGGAGCGAAGGCGGCGGTGAGAGCTAGACTGACCGCTCGGAGCTCCAGTAGGTTGATGTGGCATCGGGACTCCCAAGGGGACCAGAGGCCGTGCGCTCGGTGTTTCCCCCCAGATGGGCACCCCGACCCATCAGAGATGCGTCTGTTGAGACAGAGAGACAGTCGGCTCGGGGCGGACGAATGAACGACGAACGAGATACCCTCCTGCAGATGCGCTGGAACGATCCACCATTGGAGAGCGTTCCACATCTCCTGGGTCACTGTCATGGGTCGGTCCAACGGATCGCGGTGTTGTGACCATTGGCTGGCCAGTCCCCATTGAAGGGGACGCATGTACCAGCGGGCCCAACGGACCACGCTGGTGCAGGCCGCCATGAGGCCCAGGAGGCGCAGGAAGTCCCGGGCAGGGTGCAATTGCCCAACCAGAAATGATTGGGCAAAGGAGGAAAGAACCTCGGCCCTGTCCGCTGGGAGCCGTGCTCTGGCTCACAGAGAGAGTCGAGCTCTGCCCCGATGAACAGAATCACCTGCTTTGGCACAAGTTCCGACTTGGCCTCGTTGATGAGGGAGCAAACCTGGAGGGCCAGCTATCTGGACCGCTCCGCCTCCGGTCTGGAGGGGGCTGCTATCAGCCAATCATCCAGGTAAGGGTACACCCGGACCTCTCGGCACCGCAGGAATGCTGTCACCACTGCCATGCATTTGGTGAAGACCCTGGGAGCTAGGGAGAGGCAGTAGGGCATGGCCCGGAACTCGTATAAGGATCCCTCCGCTCTGAAGCGGAGGAACCTCTGATGGGACGGACGGATTGGGACGTGAAAAAACACATCCTGGAGGTCCAGGGAGCAGAACCACACGCCTCGTTCCAAGGATGGGATTATCAGAGCCAGAGTGACCATCCTGAAGGTCCGAGACCTTAGGAACTTGTTCAGGTCGAGAATGGGGCGCCAGCCCCGTCCGTTTTGGGACCAGGAAGTACCTGGACACAAACCCCGGGTCTGGAGGAGGATCCGCCACCTTCCTGATTACCTCTTTTTCGAGGAGCAGGGCAATATCGGCCCGGCAGCGAGGCTGCGGATGCCGTGGCCCCCCGAGGGGCGACGGCTCGAAAAGGCGGAACCTGCTCGAACTCCAGAGGCAGGCCTTTTCCTACCACCTCAAACACCCAGCGGTCCGGTGATAGCAGACCAGGCGGAAGGAAGTGGCGGAGCCGTCCCCACGGGGAACCCGGGGGTGACGAGGTTGGGGCGGCACCCTCAACCCGTCACTGGGCAGGCTGGAGGAAGAACCGCCGAGGGACCTCCTGCTTCCTGTTGGAGGAAGCCATCAGCTTGGGCCGCGAAGTGCGAGCCTGCTGGCCCTGTTGCTGGTGCTGCTGGGCCAGTCGAGGAGCAGGGACCGAAGGATGAAAGGACTCCTGCTGCTGACGGCGGCCTTTGTCCCTCTGGGCGGAGGTGACAGAGTCCAGAGTGGCACTGGACTTCGATCCGCTGGACGTGTCCCTCCACTCCAGGGCCGAAGAGGTCAGTCCCCAAGAAGGGGACGTCCGCCAACTTGTGCTGGGTATCCGCAGTGAAGGTGGAAATCCTCAGCCACGCCCTGCGTCGCATGGCCATTGCGGCTGCTACTGACCTGGCACAGGAATCTCCTATGTCCAGAGCAGTCTGGAGCTGCTGCTTCGCCACCGCCCTACCCTGGTCCCGCACCTGGCGGACCATGGTCTGCAGGTCAGGCGGGAGAGATGAGGAACGACCTCATCCAAGGAGCCCATGAGGGCGTGGGAGAAGTGTGCCATCAGCACAGCCGAGCTGTCCTGTCGGAGGGGCTTGTCCACATCTCGAGCGTTACCGGAACGCCGGAAAACGCTGTCAGTAACTAGCCCCTCAGCAGAGGGGTGTTCCGAGAAACCGGGCAAAGAGCCGGTACGGACTGCATACTTCCTAGCCATCCTGGCCAGGGGCGCAGGACAGGAAGCAGGCCACTGCCAAAGCTCCAAGGCTGGACCGACAATGGCCACAGTCACCGGAAAGGCCTCCGTGGGAGAATCCCCTTGGTCCAGAATCTCCGTCAGGGGATACCTGGCCTGTTTGGATATGGGCTTGAGTTGCATCCCGGTGGACTCAGATGAGTCGAAGCAGACCCAAGAAGGACGATGAGCTATCGCCCAGAGGACTCCAGATCGCACTACCTGGAGAACAGGGAGGAATCGTCTGATTCCAAAGAGCCTGCGAAAAGCTGCCTCGGCCCCGAGCCACCCTCCACCTGCCGAGGACGGTCGGGAGAGAGGGTGACAGACAACCTGTGGGGCAGGCCATGACCCGACCGAGAATTCTTGGTCGGTGCCCCCGACTTTGGTTGTGGAGGCAGAGGTTCCACCGCAATCGGTGGACCAGCTGGTTTCGGCTTAGCAACCAGCCCTGGGGCCGGCAACTCGACTGGAACGAGTGGTTGCTTCAGCCGTTCCGGAGACAGCCACTTGATGGCCGGGGTCGGCTTAGGCCTGGATAACAGCAACTGCTGCCACATAAGATCCTTGTAGCGCCGGCACAACTTGCGCCGTAGCCTCTCCTCACCCGAGGAGGAGGACGAGGAAGAACGGCGTCGCCGCTAACTTCGGTAACGAGAGAGACCGCCGATGTCGTCGGGAACGGCTGGACCGAGAAGAGGTCCGAGACGAGACAGAGATCCTCGGGTGGGTCTGGGAAGGGGCGGGGGAAACCCACTCTTCCCTCGGCTCGTTAACTAACCAGGGACTGCGGTCCCGAAGGAGCAGACAGATCCTCTGTATCCACCGGGGGAACTGGTGAAGTAGGGTTGTCTGCTTCTCCAGTCGACAGCCCGTCTAACGGATCGAGAAAAATCTCGACTTAGTCGACGGGAGTCTCGGCAGGCTGGCATGATGGAGGCACAGTGAAGCCAGCGGCCTCAGCCGCAACCTCGACCGAAGTAGATGGTCGGCAGCCCGGGGAGGGGGACCTCTCCCACGAACGCCGACGATGGGACTTGCCTTTCGATTCCCTTTTCTTGGACCAAGAAGAATGTTCCGAGGGCCCCTCTCCTTTCGTGGAAAGGGACTGACAAAGCTCCTTGAATGAAGCTGTATACGAGGAACTCAGAGCGTGATAAATGCCGCAGCTGAGGAGGAAGAAGATGTGGCCTGAGCCGCCTCCTCCTCGAGGGCGATCATATGCTAGAGCTGCTCGGCCAAGCCAGTCGCCCTAAGAAACCATCCTTACGAGCCTCTTTGGATTTAACTGCGGAAAGAAGTTTCTCGGCCAAGCCAAACGGGCAGCGCGATCATTCAGAAAATTGGCAGAGAAGAAATGGCACAACTCTCAAGCTCCGCGGGTCGTGTGGTCTAGGCCTAAGCAGTAAACGCACGTGGAGTGCAGATCTTTTCTGGACATTTTCTGCCCGCAAGGGCACCTCCGAAAGCTGGGAACAGATTTGTCCATCGCAGCCACGAGGGAAGAAGACAGAAGTTTAGAAAACTTCAAAATCAATTTCGGACGAACCGAAGAATTAGGATCCAGTCTAAAACGCAGAGCGCTAAGGAGGGAACCTGAGCTTCCAAGCGGTAAGGAAGATCTGGTGTCATGGGGCGGAGCCAAGAGTTTTACCACCCGGGTGGGTGGGACGAGCCAGCTTGAAGACCTTCCGGTAAGAACTAAAGCGGCAAGGATACCTGCCAGACAGACAGTGTGGATGAGCATATCCATGTTCCTAGAATAATTGTTCTGCGAGGGTTCATCAGCTCCCTCCTGTTGCTTCTTCCAAACCTCATGTCAGTATCCAGATTATAACAGTTATTCCCATGGCAACAGACTAATGTCACAACACTGACAGCATTATAATTTCAAGTAGGGAACAAGCAATAGAAGCAGACAAAATAAGAGATGCAGATAAAGGTCTTGTTTTAGTGGGAATTTATTCAGTAATAAATAATGAAGGAGAAGTCTAAAAGATGTGCGAAATGCAAGCCGAATTGTGTCTCAAAATTATGTTTTCCAAAATTTTCCCAAGTGTCAGCAGCTCTGATTTTTTTTTTTAAATCCAAACAAGGAACATTTCTTAACAGTCACACCACCTAACCTTTATCAATCCACTGGTGCATGGAAACCCACTCAAATAGCTGTTTGGAAGAAAAGTTTATAGTTAACAGTGCCTGGCAAACTGGCCCAGCAATGTTTTAAACTGCATTTGAACGATAAGTACAGTTAACTTACAGTACAGTTACACAAGAACTTACCATAACAGCAGATTACACCATAAGGACTGAAGCCAGCAGGTGCCAGGACCCCATGGAAAAATTCTAGCTAGAAATATCCAGCGGGGGGACCACCCACGACGTCTGGCATCACATAAAAGGGGCAGTTCCCCAGCACCCCTCAGTTCTTTTGGAGACTCCTGGCCTAACCGTGACTTCTGAAGGGGAGAAAGATGATCCGCTTCCAAAGGAAGACCAATAAAAATAATCTGATTGAGTCTGAGATGCCAAGTCTGAAGACGAAACCGCTCGAGGGGAAGGTGGGAGGGAAACTACCTGCTGCAAGAGCTGTTCTTGAAGATCTACTGTTACGCTAACTTCTTGCATAACTGTACTATCTTATTTCAAGAAACAGCTCATGCAGCATGTTACACCATCAGGATGGACACGCAAGCAGTAAGGGAACAAAGTACCCTAATCGGGAGGAGAATAGGCAGGATCCTAGAGTGAACCATATTTACGACAAAAGTCCTTGAAGCACTGCAAGGCCGAAACCAGCTCTATGCCTAGAAGCAAAGTCCAAACTGTAATGCCAGATAAAGGTATGTACAGTGCTCCAAGTAGCGGCTGCGCAAATGGCCGATGTAGAGACGTTCTGAAGCGCTGCAAGAGAGGTAGCCACCCCCCTCGTGGAAGGTCCTTTGCCGATCCCAGTAAAGGCTTGTTGCGCTTCTGGTAACAGAACATAATGCATTTAACCAACCACTCGGAGAGATTCTTTTGAAACAGGTGCTCCTTGCATCCTGTGAGCAAATGACAGGAAGAGCTGATCTGACTGGTGATGAGGTTTGGTTCTGGTTAGATAATACCCGAGGATCCTGTGCACGTCTAATGTGTGCAAGAGAACTTTCCCCTCTGTTAGAGTGGTTAGGGTAGTGCACCGGAAGGTCAATGTCCTCATTGAGAGAATGTCGAGACCACCTTGGGAAGAAAATACAGGTTACTCACCTGTAACAGGAGTTCTAGGCATAGTATATGTTCATCCACACTTATTGGCAGGTTCCTTGCTGCTTTAAATCTTGCCGGAAGGTCTTCAAGCTGGCTCCTCCCCATAACGACAGATCTAGCCCGCTGGAAGCCAGGTTGTGCGTCGAAGCTGGGAGGTCGGGTGGGTCGTGTGGATGAACATATACCATTCCTAGAACTCCTGCTACAGGTGAGTAAATACAGGTTACTCACCTGTAACAGGAGTTCTAGGAATGGTATATGTTGTTCATCCACACTCATTGGCAGTATCCTTGCCGCTTTAAATCTTGCCGGAAGGTCTTCAAGCTTGCTCCTCCCACCCACCCGGGTGGTATAACTCTCGGCTCGCCCCATGACGCCAGATCTGGCCCGCTGGAAGCTCAGGTTGTGCGGCCGGGAGGTCTAGAGTTGTGGTGGATGAACAACATATACCATTCCTAGAACTCCTGTTACAGGTGAGTAACCTGTATTTCTAGGGACATGGATATGTTGTTCATCCACACTCATTGGCAGACTCCTAGCAGTTCTCCGGGAGGAGGGAGGCAAGACGCACACCCCCATACTTACTTGGGAAAGAGAGACTGGAGAACCGAGGCCCCAAAACCAGCATCCCGGCGTGACTCAAGGTCGATGTGGTAGTGGGTAATGAAGGTGTTTGCTGACTTCCAGGTAGCAGCCCTGCAGATTTCCTGGATAGGGACGTCCCTGGAAGCAGCCACCGCTGCAGCAGTATGGCGGGTAGAATGAGCTCTTATCCTCTGGGAGGCTCCATGCCCGCTAACTTATAGCAGAGATCTATGCAGGAGGTTACCCACCTGCTTATCGTCCGCTTGGCTGCAGGTCTGCCAGATGCGGCTTCAGCGTAGGGTGACAAACAGCTGGCTAACCTCTCCCCGGACATCAGCCGTGGCGCCTTATAATAAGCTTGCCTCTTCTAGGATCCAGAGTATGGAGCCTATATTCGCCTCCGAGGTGTGATTGGGTAGAACACCGGCAGAGTCAACACCTGGTTAGGTGAAACTCCGACACCACCTTCGGAAGGAATTTCGGTGGGAAGCGAGGACAACCTTGTCCCTGTGGAAGACCAGGTAAGGAGACTCGATGGAAAGCGCCTGGAGCTCTCCCATCCTTCTGGCTGACGGATAGCCACCAAGAAGGCGGTCTTCCACGACAGGTGAGAGCACACCTGTGCATAGGTTCGAATGGCTTGCCCATGAGCTTTGCCAGTACCAGCAGTAGATCCCACTTGAGGTGGGGGGTTCCCAGACTGAGGGAAATGTGATCAAGGCCTTGAAAAGCGCCAGACCACCTTCTCCTCGCAGCACCGACTGCTTCCCAGCCCGCCTCGTAAGCAGAGATGGCTGCCAGGTGCACCCTTAGGGTCGCCGACCTAAGCCCTTAACTAGAAAGGGACCATAAATAGTCCAAGATGCTTGCCAAGGAACAGGAGGAAGGGTCCAAGCCCTTGCTCTCGACACCAAATGGAAAACCTTTTCCATTTGAAGGCATAGCATTTTCTGGTCGACTTTACGGACGCCTCAACTACATTGAGGACTCCGGCCGGAAAGACCCAAAGCCTGGAACTCTAGCCGACCAGGAACCAGGCGTCAGGTGCAGGGATTGAAGGTCCGGATGGAACACCTTCCCTGATTGACTGAGAGCAGGTCCGGGCGAGCTGGAAGCTGCGTGAGTCCTGGAGCTGAGACTGAGGAGATCTGGGTACCAGAACTGGCGAGGCCAGTCTGGGGCTATCACAGAATCACCTGCGCCTTGTCCCTCCTCGCCTTGAGAAGCACCTTGTGGATCAAGGAAATGGGGAAAGGCGTAAAGAGGCCGGTCCATTGCCTCGAGAAGGCATCCCCTGCAGCGAGCCCCTGCTGAGGGGCGGGCATGGAACAGACTCAGCTTTATGCTCTCCATGGAGGCAAACAGGTCCACCTGAGGTGTGCCCCAGTGGGAGAACAGATGCTGTACTACCTCCGGCAGGAGAGACCACTCGTGGGATGCAGCCCCTATCCGGCTCAGGGCATCGGCCAGGGTGTTGGAGGCTCCTGCCACGTGAATGGCTAGGAGATCCGCCTCCAGGCTGCCAGACGAGTGACCAAATGCGGAGAGCTTCCTTGCATAGAAGCATGGAGCGCCCCCCCTCTGGCGGTTTAGATAGTACATGGTCGTGGTATTGTCCGTCTGGACTCGGACCACTTGACCCCGGAGGAACGGAGCAAAGGCGGTGAGAGCTAGGCGGACCGCTCGGAGCTCCAGCAGGTTGATGTGGCATCGGGACTCCCGCGGGGACCAGAGGCCATGAGCCCGGTGTTCCCCCAGATGGGCACCCCAACCCATCAGAGAGGCATCGGTCGACAGAGAGACCGTCGGCTCGGGGCGGACGAACGGGATGCCCTCCTGCAAATGATCTGGAATGGTCCACCACTGGAGAGCGTTCCACATCCCCTGTGTCACCGACACAAGCTGGTCCAAGGGATCCAGCGCTAGACCACTGGCTGGCCAGTCCCCACTGAAGGGGACGATGTTCCAGCGGCCCAACGGACCACGCTGGTGACAGGCCGCCATGAGACCCAGGAGGCGAGGAAGTCCCGGCAGGGCGCAATTGCCCAACCAGAAATGATCGGGCAAAGGAGGAAAGAACCTCGCCCTGTCCGCCGAGCCGCGCCTGGCTCAAGAGAGTCGAGCTGCGCCCGATGAATAAAATCACCTGCTTCGCTCGAGTTCTCGACTTGGCCTCGCTGATAAGGAGGCCCAGTTGAGAGCAGACCTGGAGGGCCAGATCTCTGACCACTCCGCCTCCTTCCTGGAGGAGCTGCTATCAGCCAGTCGTCCAGGTAAGGGTACACCCGACCCTCGGCGCCAAGAGGGAATGCTGTCACCACTGCCATGCATTTGGTGAAGACCCTGGAGCTGGAGACAAGCCAAGGGCATGGCTTGAATCAAGAGGGATCCTTCCGCCGGAAGCGAAGGAATCTCTGGTGAGACGGACGGATAGGGACGTGAAAAACGCGGCCCTGCAAGTCCAGAGAGCAGAACCACACGCCGCTGCTCCAAGGATGGTATTATCTGAGCCAGAGTGACCATCCTGAAGGTTCGAGACCTTAGGAACTTGTTTAGGTCGTAGGTAGAGAATGGGCGCCAGCCCCGTCTGCTTGAACCAGGAAGTACCTGGACACAAACCCTGGGTCTGAAGGAGGGTCCACCACCTCTTACCACCTCCTTCTGGAGGAGGAGAGGATGTCGGCTCGACGAGCCGCCAGTGAGGCTGGGGATCCCGAGCCCCCGAGGGGCGACGGCTCTGAAGGGTGGTGCCTGCTCGAATTCCAGAGGCAGGCCTCTTCCCACCACCTCCAAGACCCACCTGTCCGTGGTAACAGCGGACCAAGCGGAACGGAAGTGCCGGAGCCGTCCCCCCACGGGGGGACCCAGGGGTAAGGTGACGGGATGGGGGCTACACCCTCAGCCCGCCACTGGGCAGGCTTGAGGAGGGACCGCCGAGGGACCTCCTGGGCCCTTCCTCCCTGCCTCCTGTTAGAGGAAGCCGCGGCTTTGGGTTTGGGATGCCAAGGCTCGAGCCTGCTGGCCCTGACGTTGCTGGCCGGGCGCGCAGGGGCAGAAGGACGAAAGGGCTTAGGCTGTGGTTTCGGCCTTGTCCTTCTGAGCGGAAGAGACCGAGTCCAAGGTGGCATTGACTTCTCGATCCTCTGCAGGTGACCTTCCACCCCAGGGTCAAGAGGTCAGTCCCCAAAAGGGAACATCCGCCAACTTGTGCTGGGTATCCGGCAAAGGTGGATATCCTCAGCCAAGCCCGCCGACGATAGCCACTGCGGCCGCCACCGATCTGGCACATGAGTCCCCTACATCCAAAGCAGTCTGAGCTGCTGTTTGGCCACTGCCCTGCCCTGGTCCCGCACCTGCTTAACCGTAGTCTGCAGATCGGGTGGAAGATGAGGGATGACTCATCCAGGGAGCCCAACAGGGCATGAGAAAATGTGCCATGAGGACGGCCGAACTGGCCTGACTAAGGCCGAGAGAGGACGAGCGAGACTTTTCGCCCGACATAGTCCAATTTCTGGACTCCTTGTCAGGAGGTTTGTCCACATCCTCGCGCTTGCCGGGCGCCGGAAAACGCTGTCGGTAACCAACCCTCAGCAGAGGGGTGTTCCAAAACCGGACAAGGAACCGGTAGGGACCGTATACTTCCTGGCCATCCTGGCCAAGGCGCAGGGCAGGAAGCGGGCGCCACAAGTTCCAGTGCCGGACCCACTATGGCCTCGCCACCGGAAAGGCCTCCGTCGGAGAACCCCCGTCCAGAATCTCCGTGAGGGATACCTGGCCCGCTTGGAACGGGTTCGAGCCCATCCCGTAGACTCGAGATGAGCCGAAGCAGTCCTAGGAAGGACGACGGGCTATCGCCCATTGAGCTGACCTCCTGAAGACCCAAGTCCAGTCGCTTGGAGAAGAAGGAGGAATCATCTTCGACTCGGAAGAGTCCTCAAAGAGCGCTCTGGCCTGAGCCACCCTTCACCTGCCGAGGTCGGTCGGGAGTGAGGGTAACTGACAGCCGATGGGGTAAACCCTTAGCCGACCGAGAATCCTTGGTCGGAGCCCCAATTGGTGGCTGTGGAGGCGGAGGTTCCACCGGAATCGGTGGAGCAGCTGGTTTTGGCCGAACAACCGCCTGGTGTAGGCCTCGACAAGTCGAGGGGTTGTGTCGGCCGCCCGTGACAGTTACTTAATGGTCGGGAGGCGCCGGAGTCGGCTTATTCCCGCCAGGAGGAGCTGTTGCAACATAAGGTCCTCGCATCGCCGACGAATTTACGCCGAAGCCTCCCCTCATCCGAGGAGGAGGACGAGGACGAGCGGCGACGCCGCTTACCGCGGTGCCGAGACCGAGACCGCCTATGACGGTGGGAACGGCTGGACCGCGAAGAGGTCCGAGACCGAGACTGAGAGTCCCGGAATTTCCGGGGTCGGTGCAGGGAGGTGTCGGCCGGAACCGGCACTCCCTTCGGCTCGGAAGGTCCATCCGAGGGCTCCGGAACCGGAGGCACAGGCGAGCCCACGGATCTCAACTCTCCCGGGGAACCGGGAGAGGGGAATCGGCTGCTAAAGGCACAGCCTGTCAATGGGTCGAGAAAATCTCGACTTCATCAGTGGGAGTCTCGTCAACTGACCTGACGGGACACCGTGAGGCCAGTGGCCGGCTAGCCGGTCGATCGGCCGACGGTCGACGGCCCGGGAGAGGGACCTTTCCCGCTCCCAAGAGCGTCGACGGAGGGACTTACCCTTGTCCCTCTTTTTGGACCGAGAAAAAGGTCCAGCAGACGCAGGCCCTTCTCCTTTAGTGGAGAGGGACAGACAAAGCTCCTTAAAGGAAGCCGTGTAGGAAGAACCCAGAGAGAGCGGGATAAATGCCGCGGCCGAGGAAGATACGGCCCGCGCCGCCTCCTCTTCGAGGGCGACCATCCGCTCGAGCTGATCCGCCGAGCCAGCCGCCGCGGACACCGCCAACCGGGCCTCCTTGGACTTCACCGAGGGAAACGCTCGGACGGCCCAGTTGCAATCGGGCAGCACGGTCTTCGAGGACGAGGTCGAGAAAGATGAGCACAGGTCGCAAGCCCGCGGGTCGTGCTCAAGGCCTAAGCAGTAGACACACGTGGAGTGTGGATCCGTCCGAGACATCTTCTGCCCGCATGGGCATCTCCGAAATCCGGGAGTCGATTTGTCCATCGCAGCCGCGAGGGATCGAAGACTGAAGTCTTTTTCGCAAAATATTATTTTTAAATCCGCAAACGGAGAAATAGGAACCAGTCTCAAACGCAGAGCGTTAAGGAGGGAACCTGAGCTTCCAAGCGGTAAGGAAGATCTGGCGTCATGGGGCGGAGCCGAGAGTTATACCACCCGGGTGGGTGGGAGGAGCAAGCTTGAAGACCTTCCGGCAAGATTTAAAGCGGCAAGGATACTGCCAATGAGTGTGGATGAACAACATATCCATGTCCCTAGAAAGTACAGTTACGTAAGAACTTACCGTGAACAGTAGATCTTCGAGAACAGCTCTGCAGCAGGTAACACCATTAGACTGAAGCTGGCAGGCGCCAGGACCCCACGGAATTCTCTAGCTAGCCAACTCAGTGGGTCCGCCTCAGATGTCGGGTCCTGCCTCCCACGCCAGGTGTAGTACATAAGGTGGCGGTCCCACCAGATTCTAGTTCTCCTACCGGAGACTTCCGGCCACAGGACGACATCAGAATGGGAGACAGAGGATCCACCATCAGAAGACAAAAGGCGAAGCCTCTGCTAAAGGCTCAGTAAGCCATGCCCTCCAAGGGGGAAGGTGGAGGAGACTGCTGCAAGAGCTGTTCTCGAAGATCTACTGTTACGGTAAGTTCTTACGTAACTGTGCTATCACTTCGAGATACAGCTCTTGCAGCAGATAACACCATTAGGACTGATTTCCAAGCAATAATGCTTGTAAGCATTCTGGGAGGAGGAAAGAAAAAATTACTCACCTTAGTAATTGCTTTTCTTCTCATGGAGTCTTGCCATATTATAACATTAGCAGTCAGCCACTGCAGCTGAACTGCCCCGGAGAGGAAGGAGTTAACTCCAGAAGATCTGAGTTCTACAGCGAGGGCGCTGTGCCTAAAGTTTCATCTGGCAGTTTCAAATGAAACTGTCAGATCTTTACGAAGCTAACATCAAAGAACAGAAAGTCTGTGTGGAAAACTACACTAGCCCATGGCTACCTACTAGTAGTAGTAACAACAATATAAACAACAAAGAACACCCAGAACCATAATAACAAAATTGATGGTATTATGGTTCGCTTTACCACCCTTGACAAGCACATATGAACCCCCTTCCCCAAGACTCAAGTCCAGGAAGGGGCAATATAAATAACCTAAATGAAAGCAACTAGATCCCTAACCCAAAGGAAAGAGGGTAAGGGATAACTACAATGGCATGACACATGCTTGCACTAATTCGCCACCCCTACCCAAGTAGAGGTTCTGAGAGGGCAGGAGGGAGGGAAAGAATACAGCAAGATCCATGAGAAGAAAAGCAATTACTAAGGTGAGTAATTTTTCTTCAAACACCATGAAGTCTTGCTATATTATAACATTAGCAGATTACACAGCAGTACCTCCATGGAGGAGGGTCAGAACCTCACTTAGGAAATAGGCTCTGAAGCACAGCTGTGCCAAACCGAGCATCTCTCCTGGACTGGACATCCAGGGAATAATGCTTGGTAAAGGTGTGAACTGTCTTCAGGTAGCAGCTTGACAAATCTCCAGAATGGAATGTCCCTAGCAGCCGCTAGAGACGCAGCTGTACCCCTGTGGAGTGGGCCCTCAATCCTGAGGGGGTACTCTACCTAGTTTCTGATAACAGAACTGGATACAAGAAACAATCCACCTTGCAATTGTTCTCTTAGTGGCAGGTTTTCTTTGCCAACCTCGCCATAGATAAGAAACAGTTGGAGGATTCAACCCATGACCTCTGGTGCGCTCTAAATAGTAGCTTAAGGCTCTTTGACATCCAAGCTGTGCAGTCTCCTCTCACCTGAGGAAGAATGCTCAGTGAAAATACTGGGAGAGAGATAGATTGATTCAGGTGGAAATCAGAAACCACCTTAGGCAAAACTTTCTATTAGTCCTAAGGACTACCATATCTCTGTGGAAAGAGATAAAATCTTCTTCCACTGACAGGGCCTGTAACTCACTTATGCGCCTGGCAGAGGTGATAGCTACTAGAAAACGTTTTTAAGTTAAATACTTGAGCTCTGCTGAAGACAGAGGCTCAAAGGGGGTTGCATTAACTGAGCAATGCAAATATTCAGGTCCCAGGCGGAGCTGGTTCCTAAAAGGAGGGTTAGTATGAAGTAACCCTTTAAAAACTTGGAGAACACAGGGTGAGAAGAAAGAGAGGCAGGCTTCCTGCTGACACAAAAGCAGAGACAGCTGCCAGATGAACCTTCAGGGTAGCTGGTCTAAGGCCCTAGGGAATTCAGATGGACCAAATATTCCAGAAGAATGGGAAGATCAGAAGATTCTGGGATAATCTGCCTCCAGAGCACCAGATGGAAAACCTCTTCCACTTAGAATTATAAGTGGCTCTAGTGGAAGGCTTCCTAGAAGCCTTTAAAATATCCATGACACCTTGAGAAAGGTGTAAGTCAGCAATTCTAGCTCCTCAAGAGCCAAGCCTTGAGGTGGAGGGATTTGAGGTCCCGATACACACTCCCTGTGCACAGGCCAGTAAGTCGTGGACTCTGGGTAGGCTCAGGGCAGGGTGGACTGCCAAGGACAGAAGCAGAGGGTACCAGGGCTGTCTGGCCCAATCTGGGGCAATCAGAATCACTCTGCAAGGTTGAGATCTAATTTTACTAGTACCTTGAAAAGAAGAGGAAAGGGAGGAAAGGCATACAGGAACTTCCCTTTCCAGTCCAACAGAAAGGCGTCCAGAGGGACTGAGCCCAGTACTGGAGGCCTGCAACAGAAAAGAGGAAGTTGATGGTTGTCTGGGGCTGCGAAAAGATCTGAGGAGTGCCCCATCTGGCAAAGACGGACCCCAGCACTTGTGGATTCAGAGCCCATTCGTGATGGCCCTGAGAAATTCTGCTGAGGGCGTCCGCCAGGACATTGTCCTTCCCTGGGAGGTGAACCGCTATCAGGGAGGTGTTCAGGAGTAAGCCAGAGACCACAACTTCATTGCTTGGTGCACAAGGCTGAAGACAGAGTGCCCCTTGCTTGTTGATGTACCACATTGTGGTGGTATTGTCTGTCCTGACTTGAACCACTTTGTTCTGGACAGAATCTGAAAACACCTAAGAGCTAAAAAGACAGCTCTGAGTTCCAACAGATTGATGTGGAGCAGAGATTCCTGAGGAGACCACACCCCTGGGTGGCAAGATCGCTAGGTGAGCCCCCACCCTAACAGGGAGGCATCCGTGGTGAGGGTGAGGGAGTGAGAAATGGGAATGAAGGAACCCCTGTCTTAAATTGCTCTGGACCTGCCACCAGTGGAGGGCTAGGATCAGAGTTTGAGTAACTGGAACCAGCTTGGTAAGGGGGTCCTTCCTTTGAGACCAATAGGCCCTCAAATGGAACTGAATGTCCCTCATCTGGAATCTTGCTCCCTGCACGACAGCTGTGGAAGCAGCCATGTGCCCAAGGAGTTGCAGAAAATGCGTTGCTGGTCGAGAGACCCGCAGGGTAAAGGAGGATGCCAGGGCGATGAGTCTGTCCACCCTTTCCGAGGGAAGAAAAGCCCTGGCTAACCTTGTGTTCAATTCTAGCCTATGAAAGTTAGGACCTGAACGGTTCCAGAACTGACTTTGGTAAGTTTAGCAGGAATCCCAGGGAAGTGAGAAGCTGCTGGTGACTTGCAAATGGGTTTTCACTGACTTTGGAGACTGACCCACAATGAGCCAGTCGTCCAGGTAGGGAAACACAGCAACCCCTTGCCTTCTTAAGTGAGCCACTACTACAGCGAGACATTTTGTGAATACCCTTGGCGAGGTCAGGCCGAAGGGCATTGCCCTGAACTGGTAGTGGCCTGAGGGCAGTTCAACCTGAGGTACTTTCGGTGAGAAGGCCTGATCAGAACATGAAAATAGGCATCCTTGAGGTCCAGGGAAGCTAGCCAGTCCCCTGGCTTAGGGAAGGCAATATCATTGCCAGAGTCAACATTTTGAACTTTGGTTTCAAAAGATGCTTGTTCAGTACCTTAAATCTAGAATGGGCCTCCATTCTCCTGTCTTTTGGGGTAAGAGTATCTTGAATAAAGCCCCTTGCCCTGATGGCAAGGAGGAACCCTTTCCACTGCTTTGCAGTCCAGAAGACAAGAAACCTCTGCTTCCAAAGCAAGGGCTTCTGAAGGATTTGCAGGTGGAAAATGTCTGGCTCTCATCTTTGAAAGTGTTTGAAGCTGAGAACAGACCCTGGCCTATTACCTCCAGAACCCATCTGTCCAGAGTTAGGGACAGCCAGTTCTCGCTGAAATAGGCCAACCTGCCCCCACTGGTAAAGGAGAATCGGCCCTGGGCACCTCATCAGGGTGCCTGCTTAGCAGCAGCCTTAGGCTGAGGGAGGGGACGGTCTACTTGTGCCCTCGCTCACCCCTCGCCTCTGAAGAACCCTCTCAAGTAGACAGCAGAGGAGGCTTGAAATTGGTAAAAGGCCTGAAAAGCCTGCCCTACCTCTGGGAGCATGCCTTGTGGCATGGCATGCTTCTCCTTAGCCTGGGCACTTTTGTAGGTAGTTCTGTATTCATCCATCTTTTCATATAGTTTTCTGTTTGCTCCCAAACAGAGAATTTCCCACTACAGGAAAATCCATAGCCTTTGACTGGGTATCTTGGGACAGATTAGTGCATCTGAGCCATGCCAACCTCAAGGAAAGCTACAGAAGTGGCCATGACCCTAGAGGAAACATCATTAACATCAACAGCAGTATGAAATTGAACTTTAGAGGCTTCAATGCCATCAGCAGCCACCTGTTCCAACTCACTAGCCAGCTGGCCATGGGCCTGCTTGGCTAACTGCAATACTGTGTCCACCTAGATTTCTGATATCTAGCCACATAAGCCATATAATTAGCCTGCCTGAGTCCCAAAGAAGCTGCCATATACTGTTTTTTCGCCATGGCATCAATCTTCCTGGAATCCTTATCAGGAGGATGTGAGGCCAGAGGAATATTAGCCTTGTCACAGGCTGCAGCTTGTACCACACCTACATGACTACACTGTTCAGTAAGGAAGTCTGTATCCGAGCCTGACAAAGTATACCTTCTGTCCATTTTTTTATCTACAGGAGGGACAGAATGAGGATTTTTTAAAATCTTTGTTTGCTTCCTAAATGACTTATGCAAAGGAATAGACAACCTCCTAGACTCTGGAATATCCATCATTTCCACATAATCAGGCTCCTCTTGCTCATCCACAGCCTCCTCTAAAGGAAGCTGGAGGGTTTCTGCAACCTTTTTGTAAAAAATAAAGAAAGAAGGGACTCAGACAGAATAGGAGGAGATTCTAAAGGTCTGTCTGGAGAAATGTCCGTTCAATGGGCACGCCCAGACCCCCCAGCCACACATATATTGATCAAATTCTCCTCCCTCCTGTGGTTCATAAAATCCTCAACTTCAAAATCCTGAACCACTGGGACTGAACGAACCAACCTTTACCAACTGTTGGTGGTTCTACAGATCCCTGAGACAGTGACTGGACAATCTGAATGGTTTTAGCTATCTCTGCAGCAGTTGGAGACACAATTTTGGACCCCAAACCTACTGATTTCCTTGTCTTTTTACTTCGGGACTGGTTCCTCTGAACCAGCCTTCCTTTCCTGGAAGTCTCGCCCTGGTCAGAGGGCACTCCCCTGGTCCAGTGGGTACTGGACCGGGCTGGCCATCCGGGTCAGCGGACTTTTTGGCCTCTCGTTCCCTGAGCCGCCCAATCTCTTTCCAGGGTGGCTGCAGGAAATTTTTACACACCTGGCAGTCTGACAGGAGGTGGTCAGCCTCAGACATTAAACACAGTGGTGTGTGGTGTCAGCCTTGGCAAGGCTTCCCCACAGACATCACAGTGTTGAAACCCAGTGGGCCCGGTTTTTCTTTTGGGTTTCTCAGACATAATGCCAGCCTAACCAAAACTTGCCCTTTTGATGGCAGTGCCAGGCAAGACACCCTTATCGGTTCCTAACCGTGTCACGGGTATTTGAAAAAAAACAGTTATAATTCTGTTTTTTTTAGAACCGATAAGAACCGGGAACTGCACTCTAAAACCCACTGTACACTTTTAAAATGTAGAAATAAACCGATCGGTTCAAAACCGAACCGATAATTAATTTTCACACAGACTTAAAATTTAGTACTTACGGTTACCAGATAGAGCTTTAAAACCGAAATGCGGTAAAATAAAGACTTTGCCGGTTCAAATGAACCGAAAATACTGTGAACCGAGAATGAACCGAGCTGAAGGAGCTGATCTCCGGAGCGACTGTTCAGTGAAGCGGAGTAAAGAATCTGACAGTTTCATTTGAAACTGCCAGATAGAGCTTTGGGCACAGCGCCCTCGCGCTGTAGAACTCCAGATCCTCTGGAGTTAACTCCTTCCTCTCCGGGGCAGTTCAGCTGCAGTGGCTGACTGCTAATGTTATAATATAGCAAGACTTCATGGTGTTTGAACTAAGAAATCCATCCAAGTCCTGACTCTAGGACAGGAGACCCTGTAGCATGGCCAAGCCGAAACCGGCTCTTTGCCGTGAAGCAATGTCCAGGCTGTAATGCCTGATAAAAGTATGCACAGAGCTCCACGTGGCTGCAGCACAAATGGCCGAGGAGACATTGCAAAGTGCTGCAAAGGAGGTAGCCACCCCCCTAGTGGAATGGCCCCGGACTGCACCCGGGAGGGGCTTCTGCTTAGCATCATAGCAGTATGATATACACTGGACAAGCCAGCAAGAAAGGGACTGATTCGATACTGGTTGGCCCATCATCCTCCTCTCAGCGAAGGAAACAAAGAGTTGCTCCGACTTGCGAAACTGTTTAGTCCTGCTCAGGTAGTACCTAAGACAGCGGTGAACATCCAGGGTGTGGAGCAGCGCTTCTCCTCTATTAGCATATTTAGGGAAATAAACAGGCAGGTCAATGTCCTGATTGAGAGCGAGTGCAGAGACCACCTTAAGCAAGAACTTAGGATTCGTCCTCAGGGACACACTGTCCTGGTGGAAAATCAAATAAGGTTCCTTACACATGAGAGCGTGAAGCTCAGAAATTATCCTTGCTGACGTAACAGCAACTAAAAATAACGTTTTCCATGACAGGAAACGCAGCTCGCAATCCGCGGCAGGTTCAGAAGGGGGAAGCGTGAGTTGTTCCAGGACAAAGAGTAAATCCCATGGAGGAACAGGGTCCTTAATGGGGGCCTAAGGTGTAACACCCCACTCAGAAAATCTCGAGAGGCGTCAAGTTGCGCCACTGTGCGCTGTCCCACCGGGAAGTGGTAAGCAGAAATAGCACAGAGGTGCACCTTAATAGAGGAGTAGGCGAGACCCGAATGGAAAAGGGAGAGCAGGTATTCTAGCACCGCTTTCACCGGGCAACCTAAAGGGGAAAAGCCGCATGCTTGCGACCACAGACAAAACAGGCGCCATTTCATGGCGTACGTCGCATGAGTTGCCGGCTTTCTGGCTGCGGAAAGGACTTCCGCCACCTCTTGCGAGACCCCGTGTCGCAAAATGGCTATGTCTCTAGGAGCCAAGCATGCAGGTTCAGTGAGTGTAAGTCCGGGTGGACTAGAGAACCTTCCTCCTGAGACAGAGGTGGGAGCTGAAAGGCAACGGAATAAGAGGATCGCTGCGACCCCTTGAAGAAGTTCCCACTCGTGGACTCTGGCCTGGGAGCGACTCAGGCCATCTGCGATTATGTTGTCCACTCTGGGAACGTGAACTGCAATCAGGTTTGCGCCGTGTCGAATTATCCAATCCCACACTCATGGCTTCCCTGCAAAGGGGGTAAGAGTGTGCGCCTCCTTGTTTGTTGAGGTAATACATCACCGCCGTGTTGTCTGTCTGAAGCAGAAGAGTGCACGACGGGATTTCTCACTGAAAGGCCTGCAGGGCGTAGAGGACCGCCCTCATCTCCAGCACTTTGATGTGGAGGTGGGCTTCCTAAAGGGTCCATGTTCCCTGGGACCACACCCCGTTCAAGTGCGCTCCCCACCCTAGCCCTGAGGCGTCTGTGGAGAGGATTATCTCCGGGGACGGCGCTGTAAATTGGACACCTGCAGAAAGTGTCCCTGGGTCTAGCCACCATTGCCAGTCTCGAATCACGGCATTTGTGATTCTGACCGGATGCTGCATGTGGTCTTGCCTTTGGTCCCACTGCACATTGAGCATCCACTGAGTTACCCGCATGTGGAGCCTTGCCAAAGGGACGGTCGGAATGGCCGCAGCCATGTGTCCGAGTAGAAGGACCAGCCTGGCAGGGACAGTCTTCGCCGAGAGATCCCTGATGAGGGATCTGATGCGTTCCGCTCTGTTGTCTGGGAGAAAAGCTTTCCCCGGAACGGTGTCCAGAACTGCCCCTATGAACTGCAGCTTCTGTGACGGTACGAGAAGAGACTTCTCGTAGTTGATTATAATGCCCAGAGACTGGAACAAGTCCTGAGTGCTCTGAATAGCCAGCAACAACGCCTCTCTGGAGACGGCAATGAGAAACCAATCGTCCAAGTACAGGAACACAGTGTCCCTGTCTCCTTAAGGACGCTGTCACGACTGCCATGCATTTGGTAAAGACCCTGGGGGGCGATGACAGTCCGAACGGAAGGGCCCGGAACTGAAAATGGTAGCCGAGGAACTAGGCGCAGGAACCTTCTGCGCGCTTGAGCCACAGGGATGTGCAGAGTGGCGTCCTGCATGTCTAGGGAGCTAAAAAGGCGTCCTGCTTCAGCATGGGAATGAGGCCGGAAGGGTCACCATGCAGAAATAGTTTATGGCGACCAACATATTTGAGTCGCTGAGGTCCAAGATTGGACAGAGGTCCCCAGTTTTCTTGGGAACCAGAAAGAAGTGGAATAGTATCCGGAATCTATCTGGTTCTCCGGAACACACTCTACAGCTCCCTTCTGCAGGGCGTGAGTATTTCTTGCCTGATAAGCAATCCGTGCTGACCCGAGTAACGGGAGAGCAGAGGAGGCCTCGAGGGCGGCTCGTCTGCGAATTCTATAAAGTGGCCTTTTTTGAATAACTGAAGAACCCACCTGTCGGTGGTTATGGACTGCCATCCTGGCAGATAATTCGCAATACAACCCCCGACCTTGATGTCCTGTTGATCAAGAGGGGCGGGGACCAGGAAGGAGTCAGGCTGTGGCAGCGGAGGGAGCCGCGGGCTGAGCCAGCTTAGCTGGGCGCTGACTTCTGCCCGCGGGCTGTCTTCCCAGGGCTCTGTGGGAACCGGAGCCCCTCTGTTGTGGACCGGTGCAGGACTGTTTGTGTTCATCCACGAAAATGGCTTTGGATCCTACGAAAGGAACTAAGCTTTGGTTGGTACATTGCCTGGACCGACCTCACCGCCTTCCTGGCCTCTTGGAGCTTGGTGAGAACCTTCTCAGAGGGTGCACCAAAGAGAACTTCTCCTTCAAAAGAGGCGTCCATGATGTTCTTCTGGACGTCCGGGGTAAATCCGGAGACACGGAGCCATGAGCGTCTCCGGAGGAACACGCCTGAAGCTGCCGCTCTGGCAGAGGAGTCCGCGGAATCATACGCAGCTCGCAGCACCTGGGTTCCCACGTCCGAATCCGTACGGAGGAGCTGCAACATCTCCTTCTGCTCACCTTCTGACAATTTCTCCGCCAGATCCAGTCCCTGTTCCCACAAAGCATTTTGGAACTGCACCATGTGGGTCAAGTAGTTCAGGGATCTGATGGCGCAGGTAGTGGAAGCATACGTGCGCCTGCCCATGGCATCCAGCTGTTTGGACTCCGGGTCCGGTGGCAGGGTGCTCAAATGTTGCGGTCTCTGGGACCGGTCATGAGAGGCTGTTATGACCAGAGAGTCGGCCAGAGGATGTTGAGCCAAGTACTGGTCCTCCGTAGGAGCCTTGTACAGGCAGTCAGCTTTCTTCGGCATGGATGGGAGCGAGTGTGGATGCTTCCACGCTGCCTTGGTGACGTCCACAAGTGTCCACCAAGGGTGGTACCACAACAGGCTTGGGATCCTTCTGCCGAAGATATCTAGCAAGGCGTAGTCTCTCGGGGTCTAACTCTTCTGCATCCCAGCCCATGTTCTCTTGGATAGGTCTCATGATTTCTGAGAACGATGGGTCATCCGGAGATCTAGGAAGCTCACGTGGGTCCGGAGAAGGGAGCGGAAGGGGAGAGAGGGATCTGGATCCTACAGAGGACTCCGATCCTGTATCCTCCGAAGGCAAATGGTGGCGTCTTCTGGGTCTCTTAGGACTGGGTGACCCTGAAGAGGATCTGGACGGAGGTCTCCTTTTATCTGGTCCTCCCCTTGGAGGGTCCGTAGGCTCCTGTGGGAGAGGTACTCTGCCTGCTGCCCTGGATGGAGAAGGGGGCGCAGGTGGCGGAGGAGGTGGTGTGGGAACCACGTCCTTTTTAATGGTATCCCACCAGTAGTTAAAGAGCTCCTTCACCTCAGAAAAGGAAAGGCCAGACGACGGACCGGGTGCCGGTCGTCGGGTTCCCTGGGAGGCTCGACAGGACTGGGTTCGCCCATCTGGTCCTTGGACTGCGTCAAGTCCTCCTCCGTGATAGTCTCCTGACAGTCGTGGAGGCGTCTGGGGCCCTCTTCTCGACTCGTGCGGACGTCGGCCCTCCTGCCGACGGCTGAGAGGGCGAAGGCCTGACCGGCGACTGGCATCTGGCGGTCGACGGCTCCTGGGACCTGTGATGAGTGGCCGACGTAGAGTCAGACGGCTTCTTAAGCGAGGTAAGCTCCTTGGTCTTCCGCTAGGGAGGAGGAGGCAAGGAGGCAGACCTGACGTCGGGTTTGGAATGGCAGGAACCAGACTTGTGGTGACGATGATGGTCCACAGACCTAACCAGGGCTTTGGAAGAAGAGGACGAAGAGGGCCTGGAGGTCTTGGCCTGTGATAAGGAAGAGGAGCCCGAAGGTTTCTTCACCAGTGGAGGGAGGATGAGAACGGGCCCGGGAAGGGGAACGGTCAGACCGGGCGCCGGAAAGTACAGTTATGCAAGAACTTACCGTAACAGTAGATCTTCGAGAATAGCTCTTGCAGCAGGTTACACCATTAGGACTGAAGCCGGCAGGTGTCAGGACCCCACGGAAAAATTCTAGCTAGCCATCTTCAGCGGGGACCGCCCCCGACGTCGGTCCCGCCTCCGATGTCAGACGTGGTACAAAAGGGGGCGGTCCCGCCAGATTCCCCAGTTCTCCCGCCGGAGACTTCCGGCCGCAGGCTGACATCGAAATGGGAGACCGAGGATTCGCCATCAGAAGACAGAAAGGTATAAATGTCTGCTCAGAAAAACTGAGCCATGCCTCCTCCAAGGGGGAAGGTGGGTGGGAAGGTACCTGCTGCAAGAGCTGTTCTCGAAGATCTACTGTTACGGTAAGTTCTTACGTAACTGTACTATCTTACTTCGAGACACAGCTCTTGCAGCAGGTTACACCATTAGGACTGATTCCCAAGCAGTAACGCTGCCAGAAATTCCGGGAGGAGGAAAACAGGGAAAGAATTCCAGGTCCTGAACCTAGGACAGGAGACCCTGTAGCACCGCCAGGCCGAAACCAGCCCTTCGCCGAGAGGCGATGTCCAGGCTATAACGCCTGATAAAGGTATGTACAGAACTCCAAGTGGCTGCAGCACATATAGCAGAGGTGGAAACGTTAGAGTGCTGCAAAGGAGGTGGCCACACCTCTAGTAGTGACCCCGGACTGTGCCCGGGAGTGGCTTTTGTTTTATATCGTAACAGTAAGAAATACACTGGACAAGCCAGCGAGAAAGAGACTGTTTAGAAACGGGTTGGCCCATCATTCTCTCAGAGAAGGAAACGAAAAGCTGCTCAGAGCTACGAAAAGATTTAGTTCCGTTGGAGGTAATACCTCAGGCTGCAGTGAACATCCAGGGTGTGAAGCAAAGCCTCTCCTCTATTCGAGTAACTCGTGAAGTAGACCGAAGGTCAATATCCTGGTTCAGAGTGAGTGAAACCACCTTAGGCAAAAATTTAGGGTCTGCCCTCAGGGATACTCTGTCCTGGTGGAAACTAAATAAGGCTTTTGCACATAAGAGCTTGAAGTTCAGATATTCTTCTCATCAAGTAACAGCAACCAAAACAACGGTTTCCACGACAGAAAACGAACTCAATCCGCGGCAGGTCTGGGGAGAGAGAGCGTGAGCTGTTCCAGGACAAAGCAGATCCCATGGAGGCACAGGGTCCCTAATAGGAGGCCTAGGTGTAACACTCCAAAGAAATTCCTGAGAGGCATCCAACTGAGCCACTGTACGATGTACCACCGGGAGGTGATAGGTTCGAATGGCACAGAGGTGCACCTTAATAGAGTAGGCTAGACCCGAATGAAAGAGGAGAGAGATGATCCAAAATTACTCCCACAGGACAACGTAAAGGGGAAAAAATCGCGCTCACGACCATAAACAAAAACTGCACCATTTCATGGCGTGTCGATGCGTGCAGGCTTTCTGGCTGCAGAAAGGACCTCTGCAACCTCTTGCAACCCCCGGATGCAAGATGGCTATGTCTCTAGGAGCCAAGCATGCAGGTTCACTAACGAGGTCCTGATGGACAAGGAACCTTTCTCCTGAGACAGTAGGTGGGAGCTGAGCGGCAACGGAGCGGGGTTCCAGAGATAGTTGCACCAACAAATGGAACCAGATCTGTCTGGGCCAGAACGGGCCACCAGGATCATGGAGTGCGTGCTCTGCGCAGTTTGAGAAGAACTCCTGGATCAACGGGAAGGAGGGAAAGCGTGAGACGAATCTGTTCGCCCAGGAGAGGGATAACGCGCGCCTCGCCAGAAAACACCAGGCCCTGGATCCAGGTGAGCAAAATTGGGAGTTTTATGCTGGATGGGATGCGAACAAATCTAGTTCAGGAATTCCCATCAAGAAACAGATCCTCTGCTACCTCTTAAAGTTCCCACTCATGGACTCTGGCCTGGGATCGACTCAGGCGTCTGCAATCATGTTGTCCACCCCGGAATGTGCACAGTGATCAGATTTGCGCCTGCGTCAGATTACCCAATCCCACACCTCATGGCTTCCTGCAAAGGAGGTAGAGTGTGCCTTCCTGTTTGTTGAGGTAATACATGCACGTGTTGTCTGTGTGAAGCAGAAGAGTACACGGTGGGATTACTGACTGAAATCTGCAGGCATAGAGAACCGCCTCATCTCTAGGACACTGATATGAAGATGAGCTTCCATCTGGGTCCATGTATCCTGGGACTTTACCGCCGTCCAGGTGTGCCCCCCACCCAAGACCTGAGGCGTCCGTGGTGAGGGTTACCTCCGGGGACGGCGCTATGAATGGGACGCCTGTGGAGAGCGACCCTGGGACTAGCCACCACTGCCAGTCTCGAATCACGGAATTCGTGATTCTGACCGGATACTGCAAGTGGTCTTGCCTTTGGTCCCATTGCACTTTGAGCATCCACTGAGTTACCTGCATGTGGAGCCTTGCGAAAGGGACAGTAGGAATGGCCGCAGCCATGTGTCCGAGCAAGCGAAGGACCGACCTGGCAGGTACGATCTTGTTAGACGATAAACTTTATGAGGGATCTGATGCGCTCTGCTCTGTCGGACGGAAGAAAAGTTCTTCCCTGAACAGTGTCCAGTACTGCGCTCTATCAACTGCAGTTTCTGTGACGGTACCAGGAGAGACTTCTCGTAATTTATGAGGATGTCCAGAGACCGGAACAGGTCCTGGTGCTCTGAAACCGAAGATGAGCAACGCCTCTGGAGGCGTGCCATGAGAAGCCAGTCGTCCAGGTACGGAACACATAATGGCCCTGCTCTCCAGAGACGCTGCCACGACTGCCATGCACTTGATAAAGACCCTTGGTGTGGAAGGACAGTCCGAATGGAAGGGCTCGGAATTGAAGGTGGTGGTTTAGAAACCAAGTGCAGGAACCTCATGTGCGCCTGAGCTATAGGGACATGCAGGTATGCGTCCTGCATGTCTAGAGACGCTAAAAAGGCGTCCTGTTTCAGCATGGGAATAAGACCCGGAAGAGTCACCATGCGGAATCTCTTGTAGGCGACCGACACGTTGAGGTCGCTGAGGTCCAGAATCGGACGGAGGTCCCCTGTTTTCTTTGGAACCAGGGAGAAGTGAGAATAATATCCTTGTCCTCTCTGGTTCTCCGGGACATACTCTATCGCTCCCTTTCGCAGGAGCACGAGTACTTCTTGCCAGATCAAAGCTCTGTGCTGACCCAGATACCGGGAGAGCAAAGGAGGCCTCGAGGGTGGCTTTTCTGCGAATTCTATAAAGTGGCCTAGACTGACCAATTGAAGAACCCACCTGTCGGTGGTTATAGCCTGCCATTCCGGCAGGAAGTTCGCAATGCGACTTCCACCATGATTTCCTGTTGATCCTGAGGGGCGGGGAATGAAAGGAGTCAGGCTGTAGCGGCAGCTGGGCCTGCTTACAGAACGCTTGACCTTGGCTGGCAGGCTGCTTCTGGCCTCACGGAAGACGGAGCCCTCTGATGTGCAGCGGAGCGGGCCTGCCACTGCGTCCACCCACGAACGGCTTTGGTTCCTACGAAAGGAACCAAGCTTGGTCGTGCATGGCCTGAACCGACCTTACCGCCTTCCCGGCTTCTTGAAGTCTGGTAATGATCTTCTGAAGGATTACCAAACAAGACTTCTCCCTCAAAAGGAGCGCCCATAATATTCTTCTGGACGTCCGGGGTAAAACCGGAGACATGTAACCAGGAGCGTCTCCGGAGGCATATGCCAGAAGCTGCCGCTCGGGCCGATGAGTCCGCGGAGTCGTATGCAGCTCGTAGCACTTGGGTCCCCACGTCTGAACCCGTACGGAGGAGCTGAAGCATCTCCTCCTCCTGCTCACCTTCAGGCAATTTTTCAGCAGTTTCCAGACCCTGTTCCCACAAAGCGTTCTGGAACTGAACCATGTGGGTTAAATAGTTCAAGGATCTGATGGCGCAGGTAGCGGAGGCATACGTGCGCCAACCCAGCGCGTCCAACTGCTTGGACTCTGGGTCCGGTGGCAGGGTGCTCAAATGTTGCGGCCTTTGTGACCGGTCATGTGAGGCTGTGATGACCAGAGATCGGCCTGAGGCTGCCGCGCTGGCACGGGTTGTCCTTAGAGCCTTGTACAAATGATCAGCTTTTTCGCATCGCTGGAGCGAGTGTGGACGCCTCCACGCTGCCTTGGTGACGCCCACAAAGTGGACACCAAGGTGGTACCACCACAGGCTTGGGGTCCTTCTGCTGAAGATATTTGCAGGCGCACCTTTCTGGGTCAAGGTCTTCTGCATCCCATCCCATGTTCTCTTGTATGTGTCTCATAATATCAAGGAACGAGGATCATCCGGAGGAGATTTGGGCATCTCACATGGGTCCGAGAAGGGATGGAGAGTGGAGATGGGGATCTAGAGACAGAATAGCTGATCCATGTCCTCCGCTGAAGGCGTAACGCCGGTGTCTCCTGGATCTCTTGGGGCTGGGTGATCCAGAAGAAGATTTCACGGAGGTCTCAGTTTTCTGGTCTCCCCTGGAGGGATCTAGGCCCCGGGAGAAGGTAAACGGCCTGCCGACCTTTCGTGAAGGGGTGCAGGAACCAGAGGAGGAGGAACAGTGGGAACCATGTCCTTCTTTATGGTGTCCCACCAGGAGGTGAAGAGATCCTCACTTCCGCTAAGGAAAGGTCCACGACGGCTCCGCAGGGGGCTCTGGTAACGGCGAGGGTTCCCTGGGAGTTTCGACGAAACCGGGGTCGCCCGTCTGGTCCTCGGGCAGCGTTAGGTCATCCTCAGTTAAAGTCTCCTGACCGACGTCAGTCGGAGGCGACAGTGCCCTCTTCTCAGGAGGAGCAAACGTCGGTCCCCCTGCCGGTGTCCGTTGAGGTGATGGTTTGGCCGGCGACGGTCGTCTGGCTGACGGCGGCTCCAGGGAGGTATGACGTGCAGCCGACGGTTGTGCCGGCATCGGGTCCACAGGTCTCTAAGGGCGTGAGCTCCAGCGTCCTGCGAGGAGGCACAGAAGAAGACCTGACGTCGGGTACCGAAGAGCGGAACCCGACTTGTGGTGATGATGGTGGCGCTTCCGACTTTGCCAAGGCCTTGAGGAAGACGAGGACGGCTCATGGACTTGGCCTGAGAAGAAGGTTTCTACCGCAGCCGGGAGGCTGAGAGCTGGCCCTGGAGGAAGAGCGCCGGACCTAGAACCGGAGCTGCGGATTCAAGCCCTGAGGGGACCTGAAGGGCCTTCCCTTCGCTTCTCCGCTTGTGGGATTTTGAGAAGATTCCCTTGAGGACATGGTCTTCAGCTTTTCCTCCAACAAAAAAGCCTGAAGGGCCTTCTGACGTCGGATCTGAGTACGACTGTTGAACCCCTGGCAGGACGGGCAGGCCCGGGTGTCGTGGTCTGGGCCCAGGCACCTAACGCAGGCTGTGTGGGGGTCCTTAAAGGGGATCTGTTTCCCGCAAGTACACTTGGAGGAGTGACCAGAGGTCAGAGAGGACATCAGCAAAGGTCTTGCTTGAAGAAAATCGAATTTCTCGAAGAGAAGCACTTAAACCACGTCGTCGCGCGCTAGACTGTAACCGAAGGGTCGAGACAAGCTTAGTCGACGGCGGGAAAGAACTGGGGAATCTGGCGGGACCGCCCCCTTTTGTACCACGTCTGACATCGGAGGCGGGACAGACGTCTGGGGTGGTACCCGCTGAAGATAGCTAGCTAGAATTTTTCCGTGGGGTCCTGATGCCTGCCGGCTTCAATCCTAATGGTGTTACCTGCTGCAAGAGCTGTGTCTCGAAGTAAGATCTACAGGAGTCTGAGGCCCTAGATGGGGACTTGGATGGAGCCATCTCCCTATGCTTCAGAATGTCTCTGGGATTTCTCAGCGGAACTCCCCTTGGAGGTGTCCATGACCTTAACTCTCTCCTCGAGCAGGAACGCCTGCAGAGCCTTCTGACGACTGATCCGGGTCCAGCTGTTGAACCCTTGGCAGAAAATACAGGACCGGGTGTCGTGGTCTGGGCCTAGGCACCGGACGCAGGCCAAATGCGGATCCTTGAATGGGATTTGCTTCCCACAGGCGCACTTCGAGGGATGGCCTTCAGTGGAGGTTGGAGAGGACATCAGACAGCAACTGAGCCGAAAAAGAACTTTTCCCCGAAGGAAGAACTTAACCATGCGTCGAGCGGTAGAAACGATCCAAAGGGTCGAGACATGCAAGTCGACGGCGGGAAATAACTGGGGAATCTGGCGACAGATGTTGGGGCGGTCCCCGCTGAAGTTAGCTAGCTAGAAGAATTCGGGTCCTGACGTCGGTTTAGTCCTAATGGTGTTACCTGCTGCAAGAGCTGTATCTCAAGTAAGATCTTAGGATTAGTCTTCAGGGACACTGTCCTGGTGGAAAATCAAATAAGGTTCCTTACACATTAGAGCGTGAAGCTCGAAAGTCTCCTTGCTGATGTAACAGCAACTAAAAATAACGCTTTCCATGACCGAAACGCAGCTCGCAATCCGCGCAGGTTCAAAAGGGGAAGCATGAGCTGTTCCAGGACAAAGTAAATCTCATGGAGGAACAGGGTCCTTAATGGGTGGCCTAAGGTGTAACTCCCTCTCAGAAAGTCTCGAGGCGGTCAAGTTGCGCCACTGTGCGCTGTCCCACTGGGAAGTGGTAAGCAGAAATAGCACAAAGGTGCACCTTAATAGAGGAGTAGGCGAGACCCAATGGAAAAGGAGAGCAGGTATTCTAACACCGCTTTCACCGGACAACCTAGAGGGAAAGGCCACGCGTTTGAGACCACGGGCAAAAGCGCGCCCATTTTATGAGCGATGTTGCCGGCTTTCTGGTCATGAAAGAACATCCGCCACCTCTTGAGACCCCGTGGTCGCAAAATGGCTATGTCTCTAGGAGCCATGCATGCAGGTTCAGTGAGCGATGTCCGGGTGGACTAGAGAACCTTCCTCCTGAGACAAGAGATGGGAGCTGAAAGGCAACGGAATTGGAGGTTCCCGGGACAGCTGCATTAGCAAGGGGAACCAGATGTCTGGGCCAGAATGGGGCTACCAGGATCATTGCTGCATGCTCCCTGCGCAGTTTGAGAAGAACTCTCTGGATCAACAAGAAGGGAGGGAAAGTGTAGAGGAATCTGTCCGCCCAGGAGAGGGACAACGCGTCTCGCCAGAAAACACCAGGCCCTGGATTTAGCGAGCAAAAATTGGGCAGTTTTGCGTTGGATGGGGAAGCGAACAAGTCCAGTTCTGGAGTGCCCCATCGAAGAAACAGATCCTCTGCGACCCCTTGAAGAAGTTCCCACTCGTGGACTCTGGCCTGGGAGTGATTCAGGCAGTCTGCGATTGTGTTGTCCACTCCGGGAACGTGAACTGCAATCAGGTTTACGCCGTGTCGAATTACCCAATCCCACACTCTCATGGCTTCCCTGCAAAGGGGGTTAGAGTGTGCGCCTCCTTGTTTGTTGAGGCATACATCACCGCCGTGTTGTCTGTCTGAAGCAGAAGAGTGCAATGGCGGATTTCTGACTGAAAGGCCTGCAGGGCGAGAGGACCGCCTCATTTCCAACACGATGGTGGAAGTGGGCTTCTGAGGGGTCCATGTTCCCTGGGACCTCACCCCGTTCAAGTGCGCTCCCCACCCTAGCCCTGAGGAGTCTGTGGAGAGGATTATCTCCGGGGACGGCGCTGTAAACGGGACACCTACAGAAAGGGTCACTGGGTCTAGCCACCATTGCCAGTCTCGAATCACAGCATTTGTGATACTGACCGGATGCTGCATGTGGTCTTGACTTTGGCCCACTGCACACTGAGCATCCACCGAGTTACCCGCAAGTGGAGCCTTGCCAAAGGGACTGTGGGAATAGCTGCAGCCATGTGTCCGAGCAGACGAAGGACCAGCCTGGCAGGGACAGTCTTCTTCGACGAAAGATCCCTGATGAGGGATCTGATGCGTTCCGCTCTGTCATCTGGGAGAAATGCTTTCCCTGAACGGTGTCCAGAACTGCGCCTATGAACTGCAGCTTCTGTGACGGTACGAGGAGAGACTTCGAGTTTATTATAATGCCCAGAGACTGGAACAAGTCCCGAGTGCTCTGAATAGCCAGCAACAACGCCTTACTGGAGGTGGCCATGAGAAGCCAATCGTCCAAGTACGGGAACACATAGTGGCCCTGTCTCCTTAAGGACGCTGCCACGACTGCCATGCATTTGGTAAAGACCATGGGGGCCGATGACAGTCCGAACGGAAGGGCCTGGAACTAAAAATGGTAGCCGAGGAACTCTAAGCGCAGGAACCTCCTGTGCGCTTGAGCCACCGGGATGTGCAGGTAGGCGTCCTGCATGTCTAGGGACGCTAAAAAGGCGTCCTGCTTCAGCATGGGAATGAGGCCCGCAAGGGTCACCATGTGAAATCGTCTGCAGGCGACACTTATTTAGGTCGCTGAGGTCCAAGATTGGATGGAGGTCCCCTGTTTTCTTGGGAACCAGAAAGAAGTGGGAATAGTATCCGGAATCTATCTGGTTCTCTGGAACATACTCCACTGCTCCCTTCTGCAGGAGCGTATTTCTTGCCTGATAAGCAATTTGTGCCGACCCGAGTAAAGGGAGAGCAGAGGAGGCCGAGGGTGGCTTGTCTGCGAATTCTATAAAGTGGCCTTTTTTGACCAACTGAAGAACCCACCTGTCGGTGGTTATGGACTGCCATCCTGGCGGGTAATTCGCAATACGACCCCCGACCTTGATGTCCCGTTGATCCTGAGGGGCAGGGGCCGGGAAGGAGTCAGGCTGTGGCGGCAGAGGGAACTGCAGGCTGAGCCAGCTTAGCTGAACGTTGACTTCTGCCCGCGGGTTGTCTTCCCTGGGCTCTGCGGGAACCGGAGCCCCTCTGTTGTGGACCGGTGCAGGATTGTTGTCTCTGCCCGTCCACGAAAACTGCTTTGGTTCCTACGAAAGGAACTAAGCTCTGGTCTGTACATTGCCTGGACCGACCCACCACCTTCCCGGCCTCTTGGAGTTTGGTGAGAACCTTCTCAGAGGGTGCACCAAAGAACTTCTTCGAAAGAGGCGTCCATGATGTTCTGGACGTCCGGGGTAAATCCAGAGACACGAAGACATGAGAGTCTCCGGAGGCATACGCCTGAAGCTGCCGTTCTGGCCGAGGAGTCCGCGGAATCATACGCAGCTCGCAGCACCTGGGTTCCCACGTCCGAACCCGTACGGAGGAGTTGCAACATCTCCTCCTTCTGCTCACCTTCTGGCAATTTCTCCGCCAGATCCAGTCCCTGCTCCCACAAAGCATTTTGGAACTGCACCATGTGGGTCAAGTAGTTCAGGGATCTGATGGCATAGGTAGCAGAAGCATACGCGCGCCTGCCCATAGCGTCCAGCTGTTTGGACTCCGGGTCCGGTGGCAGGGTGCTCAAATGTTGCGGTCTCTGGGACCGGTCATGAGAGGCTGTTATGACCAGAGAGTCGGCCAGAGGATGTTGAGCCAAGTACTGGTCCTCCGTAGGAGCCTTGTACAGGCGGTCAGCTTTCTTCCGCATGGACGGGAGAGAGTGTGGATGCTTCCACGCTGCCACGGTGACGTCCACAAAAGTGTCCACAGGCTTGGGATCCTTCTGCCGAAGATATCTAGCAAGGCGTAGTCTCTCGGGGTCTAACTCTTCCGCATCCCAGCCCATGTTCTCTTGGATATGTCTCATGATTTCCGAGAATGATGGGTCATCCGGAGGAGATCTAGGAAGCTCACGTGGGTCCGGAGAGGGATCGAAGGAAGAGAGGGATCTAGATCTTGTCGAGGACTCAGATCCTGTATCCTCTGTTGAAGGTGAACGCGTGAGTCTTCTGGGTCTCTTAGGACTGGGTGACCCTGAAGAGGATCTAGACGGAGGTCTCCTTTATCTGGTCTTCCCTGAGGGTCCGTGAGGCTCCGGAAGGGGCGGGAGGTACTCTGCCTGCTGTCCCGGATGGGGAAGGGGTGCAAGGGCCGGAGGTGGCGGAGGGAGGAGAGGAACCACATCCTTTTAATGGTATCCCACCAGTAGGTAAAGAGCTCCTTCACCTCAGAAAAAGAAAGGCCCGGACCGGCGCCGGTCGTCTGCTCCTCAGGGGCCTCAGGTTGCAGGGAGGGTTCCCTTGGAGGCTTGACAGGACCGGGTTCGCCCGTCTGGTCCTCAGGCTGCGTCAGTTCCTCCTCCGTGATAGTCTCCTGACCAACGTCGGTAGGAGGCGTCGGGGTACTCTTAGACTTGTGCGGACGTCGGCCCTCCTGCCGACGACCGAGAGGGCGAAGGCCCGACTGGTGACGGGCGTCTGGTCGACTGCTCCTGGGACCTGAGATGAGTGGCTGACGTCGGACGGGCCGACGTCGAGTCAGACGGCTTCTTGAGCGAGGTAAGCTCCTTGGTCTTCCGCTGGGGAGTAGGAGGCAAGGAGGCAGACCTGACATCGGGTTCGAAATGGCGGGAACCCAACTTGCGGTGATGATCATCCCCAGACCTAACCAGGGCTTTGAAGAAGACGAAGAGGGCCTGGAGGTCTTGGCCTGTGAGGAGGAAGAAGAGCTCGGATGGCAAGCGGTCGGACCGAGAGCTGGAACCACGGGAGTCTGAGGCCCTAGATGGAGACCTGGATGAAGCCTCTCCTGTGCTTCTCAGAATGTTTCCGCCTTTCTCAGCAGAACTCCGCTTGAAGTGTCCATGACCTTAACTTTCTCCTCGAGCAGGAACACTGCAGAGCCTTCTGGAGGCGGATCCAGGTCCAACTGTTAAACCCCGGCAGAAAATACAGGGGGCCTAGGCACCGGATGCAGGCCGAATGCGGATCCTTGAACAGGATTTGCTTCCCACAGGCGCACTTCGAGGGATGGCCTTCAACGGAGGTTGGAGAGGACATCAGACAGCAACTTAGCCGAACAAAAGAAGAACTTTTTCCCGAAGGAAGAACTTGATCATGCGTCGCGCGCTAGAAACAATTTGAAGGGTCGAGACATGCAAGTCGACGGCGGGAAAAGAACTGGGGAATCTGGTGGGACCGCCCTCTTATGTACTACACCTGACGGAGGTGGGACCGATGTCGGGGGCGGTCCGCGCTGAAGTTAGCTAGCTAGAAGAATTCCGTGTGGTCCCGACGCCTGCCGGCTTCAGTCCTAACGGTGTTACCTGCTGCAAGAGCTGTATCTCGAAGTAAGATCTTGTATTTCTAGGGACATGGATATGTTGATCAATCCACACTTATTGGCAGACTCCTAGCAGTTCTCCGGGAGGAGGGAGGCAAGGCGCACACCCCCGATACTTACTTGGGAAATACAGACTGGAGAACAGAGGCCCCAAAACCAGCACCCCGGCGTGACTCAAGGTCAATGTGGTACTGGGTAATAAAGGTATGTGCTGACTTCCAGGTAGCAGCCCTGCAGATATCCTGGATAGGGTCATCCCTGGAAGCAGCTACTGAAGCAGCGGTATGGCGGGTAGAATGAGCTCTTATCCCTCTGGGAGGCTCCATGCCCGCCAACCTATAGCAGAGCTCTATGCAGAAGGTGACCCACCTGCTTATCGTCCGCTTGGCTGCAGGTCTGCCAGGTGCGGCTTCAGCGTAGGTGACAAACAGCTGGCGAACCTCTCCCGAACTTCAGCCGTCCGCTCCTTATAATAAGCGAGCGCTTTCCTAGGTTCCAAAGTATGGAGCCTATATTCGGCCTCCGAGGGTGACTGGGGTAGAACACCGGCAGAGTCAACACCTGGTTAAGGTGAAACTCCGACACCACCTTCGGAAGGAATTTCGTGGGCGCAGGACAACCTTGTCCCCGTGGAAGACCAGATAAGGAGACTATGGAAAGCGCCTGAGCTCTCCATCCTTCTGGCTGACGTGATAGCCACCAAGAAGGCGGTTCTCCATGACAGGTGGGAAATATCACACTGTGCATTGATTGGATTGCCAATGAGCTTGCCAATACCAGCAGTAGATCCCACGGAGGTGGAGGTTCTTGCACCGAGGGGAAATGTGGTCAAGGCCTTGAAAAGCGCCCACCACCTTCTCCTGCGCCACCGACTGCTTCCCGCCCGCCCTGTGAGCAGAGATGGCTGCCAGGTGCACCTTAAGGGTAGTCTACCGGAGCCCTTGCTGAGAAAGGGACCACAGGTAGTCCAGAATGCTTGCCAAGAGAGCAGGAGGAAGGGTCCAGGCCCTTGTTCCCGACACCAAATGGAAAATCTTCCATTTGAAGGCGAGCATTTTCTGGTCGACTCCTTACAGGACGCCTCAACCACGCTGAGGACCTCGGCAAAGACCCAAGGCCTGGAACTCTAGCCCCAGGAACCAGGCTGTCAGGTGCAGGGACTGAAGGTCCGATGGAATACCATCCCTGATTGACTGAGATCAATGTCCAGGCGGGCTGGAAGCCACCTTGGGAGCCTGGATCTGAGGCTGAGGAGATCTGGATACCAGAACTGGCGGGGCCAGTCCGGGGCTACCAGAATCACCTGCGCCTTGTCCCTCGCCTTGAGAAGCGTCTAGTGGATCAAGGGAAATGGGGGAAGGCGTAGAAGAGGCCCGGGGTCCACGGCCTCGAGAAGGCATCCCCCTGCAGCGAGCCCTGCTGAGGGGGGCGGGCATGGAACAGACTCAGCTTCGCGTTCTCCATAGAGGCAAACAGGTCCACCTGAGGCGTGCCCCAGTGGGAGAAGAGATCTTGTACTACCTCCGGCAGGAGAGACCACTCTTGCCCAGCCCCATAGGGGCTTGGCATCGGCCAGGGTGTTGGAGGCCCTGCCATGTGAATGGCTAGGAGATCCACCTCCAGGCTGCGCACGAGGGACCATATGCAGAGAGCTTCCTTGCACAACGGCATGTAGCGCGTCCCGCCCTAGCAGTTCAGATAGTACATGGTCGTGGTGTTGTCCACCTGGACCTGAACCACTTGACCCCGCAGAAACGGAGCAAAGGCAGTGAGAGCTAGGCGGACCGCTCGAAGCTCCAGCAGGTTGATATGGCATCGACCCCGAGGGGTCCGGAGGCCGGGCGCCTATGCTCCCAGATGAGCACCCCAACCCATCAGAGATGGATCGGTCGACAGACAGTCGGCTCAGGGCGGACCACCACTGGAGAGCGCCCACATCTCTGGGGTCACTGTCTGGGCTGGTCCACTGGAGCAGCAGTGCCAGACCACTGGCTGGCCAGTCCCCATTGAAGGGGACGATGTACCAATGGACCACGCTGGTGCAGCTGCCAGGAGGCACAGGAAGTCCCGGCAGGGTGTAATTGCCTAACCAGAAATGACTGGGCAAAGGAGAAAAGAACCTTGGCCCTGTCCGCCGAGCCGAGCTCTGCCCTCATGAAGATCACCACCAGCTTCAGCACGAAAACTGACTTGGCCTCGGCGAGGAGGCCAATCTGAGAGCAAACCTGAGGGGCCAGGATTCTGGACCGCTTCCGCCTCCGCTCTGGAGGGTGCGTGCAATCAGTCAGTCGTCCAGGTAGGGGTACACCCGACCCTTCGGTGCTGCGGGAATGCTGTCACCACTGTCATGCATTTGGTGAAGACCCTGGGAGCTAGGAAGGCCAAGAGCATGGTCTGAACTTATAAAGGGATCCCTCCACTCAAACGGAGGAATCTGATGAGACGGATGGATTGGGACGTGAGAGAACGCCCTGGAGGTCCAGGGAACAGAACCACACACCCTCGCTCCAAGGATGGGATTATCTGAGCCAGAGTGACCATCCTGAAGGTGGATGAACATATCCATTCCTAGAACTCCTGCTACAGGTGAGTAAATACAGGTTACTCACCTGTAACAGGAGTTCTAGGAATGGTATATGTTGTTCATCCACACTATTGGCAGTATCCTTGCGCTTTAAATCTTGCGGAAGGTCTTCAAGCTTGCTCCTCCCACCCACCGGGTGGTATAACTCTCGGCTCCGCCCCATGGCCCAGATCTGGCCGCTGGAAGCTCAGGTTGTGCGGCCGGGAGGTCGGGTCGTGTGGATGAACAACATATACCATTCCTAGAACTCCTGTTACAGGTGAGTAACCTGTATTTCTAGGGACATGGATATGTTGTTCATCCACACTCATTGGCAGACTCCTAGCAGTTCTCCGGGAGGAGGGAGGCAAGACACACCCCATATACTTACTTGGGAAAGAGAGACTGGAGAACCGAGGCCCCAAAACCAGCATCCCGGCGTGACTCAAGGTCGATGTGGTAGTGGGTAATGAAGGTGTTTGCTGACTTCCAGGTAGCAGCCCTGCAGATTTCCTGGATGGGGCGTCCCTGGAAGCAGCCACCGTTGCAGCAGTATGGCGGGTAGAATGAGCTCTTATCCCTCTGGGAGGCTCCATGCCCGCTAACTTATAGCAGAGATCTATGCGGAGGTTACCCACCTGCTTATCGTCCGCTGGCTGCAGGTCTGCCAGATGCGGCTTCAGCGTGAGGTGACAAACAGCTGGCGAACCTCTCCCGAATTCAGCCGTCGCTCCTTATAATAAGCGGCGCCCTTCTAGGATCAGAGTATGGAGCCTATATTCGACCTCCGAGGTGTGATTGGGGTAGAACACCGGCAGAGTCAACACCTGGTTAAGGTGAAACTCGACACCACCTTCGGAAGGAATTTCGGTGGGGCGCAGGACAACCTTGTCCCTGTGGAAGACCAGGTAAGGAGACTCGATGGAAAGCGCCTGGAGCTCTCCCATCCTTCTGGCTGACGTGATAGCCACCAAGAAGGCGGTCTTCCACGACAGGTGAGAGCACACCTGTGCATAGGTTGAATGGCTTGCCCATGAGCTTTGCCAGTACCAGCAGTAGATCCCACGGAGGTGGGGTTCCCGCACTGGAGGAAATGTGATCAAGGCCTTTGGCGCCAGACCACCTTCTCCTAGCACCGACTGCTTCCCGCCCGCCCCGTAAGCAGAGATGGCTGCCAGGTGCACCCTTAGGGTCGCCGACCTAAGCCCTTGACTAGAAAGGGACCATAATAGTCCAAGATGCTTGCCAAGGAACAGGAGGAAGGGTCAAGCCCTTGCCCTGACACCAAATGGAAAACCTTTTCCATTTGAAGGCATAACATTTTCTGGTGTCCTTACGGGACGCCTCAACTACATTGAGGACCTCGTCGGAAAGACCCAAAGCCTGGAACTCTAGCAGCTCAGGAACCAGGCCGTCAGGTGCAGGGATTGAAGGTCGGATGGAACACCTTCCCTGATTGACTGAGAGCAGGTCCGGGCGAGCTGGAAGCTGCGTGAGTCCTGGAGCTGAGACTGAGGAGATCTGGGTACCAGAACTGGCGAGGCCAGTCTGGGGCTATCAGAATCACCTCGCCTTGTCCCTCCTCGCCTTGAGAAGCACCTTGTGGATCAAGGAAATGGGGAAAGGCGTAAGAGGCCGGGGTCCATTGCCTCGAGAAGGCATCCCCTGCAGCGAGCCCTGCTGAGGCGGGCATGGAACAGACTCAACGCCGCGTTCTCCATGGAGGCAAACAGGTCCACCTGAGGTGTGCCCCAAGGGAGAACAGATGCTGTACTACCTCCGGCAGGAGAGACCACTCGTGGGATGCAGCCCCTATCCGGCTCAGGGCATCGGCCAGGGTGTTGGAGGCTCCTGCCACGTGAATGGCTAGGAGATCCGCCTCCAGGCTGCGCCACAGTGACCAAATGCGGAGAGCTTCCTTGCATAGAAGCATGGAGCGCGTCCGCCCTGGCGGTTTAGATAGTACATGGTCGTGGTATTGTCCGTCTGGACTCGGACCACTTGACCCGGAGGAGAGCAAAGGCGTGAGAGCTAGGCGGACCGCCGGAGCTCCAGCAGGTTGATGTGGCATCGGGACTCCCAGGGGACCAGAGGCCATGAGCCCGGTGTTCCCCAGATGGGCACCCCAACCCATCAGAGAGGCATCGGTCGACAGAGAGACCGTCGGCTCGGGCGGACGAACAGGATGCCCTCCTGCAAATGATCTGGAACGGTCCACCACTGCAGAGCATTCCACATCCCCTGTGTCACCGACTAAGCTGGTCAAGGGATGTGGCGTTGTGACCACTGGCTGGCCAGTCCCACTGAAGGGACGCATGTTCCAGCGGCAACCGGACCACGCTGGTACAGGCCGCCATGAGACCCAGGAGGCGCAGGAAGTCCCGGGCAGGCGCAATTGCCCAACCAGAAATGATCGGGCAAAGGAGGAAAGAACCTCGGCCCTGTCCGCCGGGAGCCGCTCTGGCTCAAGAGAGTCGAGCTGCGCCCGATGAATAAAATCACCTGCTTCGCTCGAAGTCTCGACTTGGCCTCGCTGGATAAGGAGGCCCAGTTGAGAACGAACCTGGAGGCCAGATCTCTGGACCCTCCGCCTCCTTCCTGGAGGGAGCTGCTATCAACCAGTCGTCCAGGTGAGGTACACCCGGACCCCTCGGCGCCGCAGGAATGCTGTCACCACTGCCATGCATTTGGTGAAGACCCTGGGAGCTGGAGACAAGCCGAAGGGCATGGCTTGGAACTCGAAGAGGATCCTTCAGCTCGGGCGAGAGGAATCTCTGGTGAGAGCGGACGGATAGGGACGTGAAAAAGCGCGTCCTGCAAGTCAGAGAGCAGAACCACGCGCCGCGTTCAAGGATGGTATTATCTGAGCCAGGTGACCATCCTGAAGGTTCGAGACCTTAGGAACTTGTTTAGGTCGTGTGGGTGAGAATGGGCGCCAGCCCCGTCCGTTCGGAACCAGGAAGTACCTGGACACAAACCCTGGGTCTGAAGGAGGTCACACCTCTCTTACCACCTCCTTCTGGAGGAGGAGGTGATGTCGGCTCGACGAGCCGCCAGTGAGCTGGGGATCCCGAAGCCCCGAGGCGGCGGCTCTGAAGGGTGGTGCCTGCTCAGATTCAGAGGCAGGCCTCTTCCCACCACCTCAAGACCCACCTGTCCGTGGTAACAGCGGACCAGGCGGGCAGGTGCGGGCCGTCCCCAGGGGGACGGGGAGTGGTGGCGGGGATGGGGCGACACCCTCAGCCCGTCACTGGGCAGGCTTGGAGGAGGGACCGGCCGAGGGACCTCCTGGGCCCCTCCTCCCTGCCTCCTGTTAGAGAAGCCGGCTTGGGTTTGGGATGCCAAGGCCGAGCCTGCTGGCCCTGGCGTTGCTGGGCCGGGCGCGGGGCACACGAAGGACGAAAGGGCTTAGGCTGTGGTTTCTGACCTTTGTCCTTCTGGCGGAAGGGCCGAGTCAAGGTGGCATTGGACTTCTCGATCCTCTGCAGGTGACCTTCCACCCCAGGGCAAGAGGTCAGTCCCAAAAGGAACATCCGCCAACTTGTGCTGGGTATCCGAGTAAGGTGGATATCCTCAGCCAAGCCCGCCGACGCATAGCCACTGCGGCCGCCACCGATCTGGCACATGAGTCCCCTACATCCAAAGCAGTCTGGAGCTGCTGTTTGGCCACTGCCCTGCCCTGGTCCGCACCTGCTAACCGTAGTCTGCAGATCGGCGGGAAGATGAGGATGACCTCATCCAGGAGCCCAACAGGGCATGAGAAAAATGTGCCATGAGGGCGGCCGAACTGGCCTGGCGAAGGCGAGAGAGGAGCATAGCGTAGACTTTCGCCCGACATAGTCCAATTTCTTGGACTCCTTGTCAGGAGGTTTGTCCACATCCCTGGCGTTGCGTGGCGCGGAGCTGTCGGTAACCAACCCCTCAGCAGAGGGGTGTTCAAAACCGGACAAGGAACGGTAGGGACCGCATCCCTGGCCATCCTGGCCGAGGCGCAGGGCAGGAAGCAGGCGCTGCCAAAGTTCCAGTGCGGACCCACTATGGCCTCGGCCACGGAAGAGCCTCCGTCGGAGAATCCCTCGGTCCAGAATCTCCGTGAGGGGATACCTGGCCCGCTTGGAAGCGGGTTAGAGCTCCATCCGGTAGACTCCGAGATGAGCGAAGCAGTCCTAGGAAGGACGACGGGCTATCGTCCATTGACTGACCTCCTGAAGACTCCAAGTCCAGTCGCTTGGAGAAGAAGGAGGAATCATCTTCGGACTCGGAAGAGTCCTCAAAACTGCCTCTGGCCTGAGCCACCCTTCACCTGCGAGGTCGGTCGGGAGTGAGGGTAACTGACACCGATGGGGTAAACCCTTGCCGACCGAGAATCCTTGGTAGACCCCAGTGGTGGCTGTGGGGCGGAGGTTCCACGGAATCGGTGGAGCAGCTGGTTTTGGCGAACAACCGGCCTGGGTATGAGCTCCTCGGACAAGTCGAGGGTTGTCGGCCGTTCGGTGACAGCCACTTAATGGCGGGGAAGGCGCGAGTCGGCTTATTCCGGCCAGGAGGAGCTGTTGCAACATAAGGTCCTCGTACCGTCGGCGTAATTTCCGAAGCCTCCCCTCATCGAGAGGAGGGCGAGACAATGACGCCGCTTACATGATGCGAGACCGAGACCGCCTATGGCGGTGGGAACGGCTGGACCGCGAAGAGGTCCGAGACCGAGACCGAGAGTCCCGGAATTTCCGGGGTCGGTGCAGGGAGGTGTCGGCCGGAACCGACACTCCCTTCGGCTCGGAAGGTCCATCCGAGGGCTCCGGAACCGGAGGCACAGGCGAGCCAGGATCCTCAACTCCTCCCGGGGGAACCGGGGAGAGGGGAATCTCGGCTGCTAAAGGCGACAGCCCGTCCAATGGGTCGAGAAAAATCTCGACTTCATCAGTGGGAGTCTCGGTCAACTGACCTGACGGGGACACCGTGAGGCCAGTGGCCGAAGCCGAGCGGTCGACCGAAGCCGACGGTCGACGGCCCGGGGAGAGGGACCTTTCCCGCTCCCAAGAGCGTCGACGGAGGGACTTACCCTTGTCCCTCTTTTTGGACCGAGAAAAAGGTCCAGCAGACGCAGGCCCTTCTCCTTTAGTGGAGAGGGACAGACAAAGCTCCTTAAAGGAAGCCGTGTAGGAAGAACCCAGAGAGAGCGGGATAAATGCCGCGGCCGAGGAAGATACGGCCCGCGCCGCCTCCTCTTCGAGGGCGACCATCCGCTCGAGCTGATCCGCCGAGCCCGCCGCCGCGGACACCGCCAACCGGGCCTCCTTGGACTTCACCGGAGGGAAACGCTTCTCGGGACGGCCCAGTTGCAATCGGGCAGCACGGTCTTCGAGGACGTAGGCCGAGAAAGATGAGCACAGGTCGCAAGCCTGCGGGTCGTGCTCAAGGCCTAAGCAGTAGACACACGTGGAGTGTGGATCCGTCCGAGACATCTTCTGCCGCATGGGCATCTCAAAATCAGGGTCGATTGTCCATCGCGCGAGGGATGAAGACTGAAGTCTTTTGCAAAATTTTATTTTAAATCCATAAAGCGAGAAATAGAACCAGTCTAAGCGCGGGCGTTAAGGAGGAACCTGAGCTTCCAAGCGGTAAGGAAGATCTGGCGTCATGGGCGGGCCGAGGTTATACCACCGGGTGGGTGGGAGGAGCAAGCTGAAGACCTTCCGGCAAGATTTAAAGCGGCAAGGATACTGCCAATGAGTGTGGATGAACAACATATCCATGTCCTAGAAAGTACAGTTATGTAAGAACTTACTAACAGTAGATCTTGAGAACAGCTCTTGCAGCAGGTAACACCGATTAGGACTGAAGCACGTGCAGCAGGCGCCAGGACCCACGGAATTTTCTAGCTAGCTAACTCAGTGGTCCGCCTCGACAGTCGGGTCCTGCCTCCGACGCCAGGTGTAGTACATAAAGGTGGCGGTCCCGCCAGATTCCCAGTTCTCCGCGCCGGAGACTTCCGGCCAGCAGCAGTACATCAGAATGGGAGACAGAGGATCCACCATCAGAAGACAAAAGGCGTAAGCCCTGCTAAAGAGCTCAGTAAAGCCATGCCTCAAGGGGAAGGTGGGCGGAAGGTACCTGCTGCAAGGCTGTTCTGAAGATCTACTATACAGTAAGTTCTCACGTAACTGTGCTATCACCGAGATACAGCCTGCAGCAGATAACACCATTAGGACTGATTTCCGCAAATAATGCTTGTAAGCATTCTGGGAGGAGGAAAGAAAAATTACCACCTTAGTAATTGCT